>CM040119.1:99369365-100626534 GCA_022559845.1 Amorphophallus konjac | reverse complement strand
AGTGTTCATTTACTGTCTGGTTAAATCTCATATCCAATATGACCTGTATGTCCAATCTGATTTGCTGATTTCTTTTTGAATGTCCCTGTGGTTCACTGATCATTTATTTCATTCCACTCCATCTGCTCTGTAGAGAGCATCTCTTCAGCGAGAGTTTAGTTAACAGTGAATCCTTATACATAATAGCACATAAAGGGGGAGATCTTGTCCGCATACTTAATGGTTCTTCCTTTTTGATGTTGTCAAAGAGGGAGAATTTTTGTTAGTCATTGGTTGGTTATTTTAACTGTTGGTTATTAGTCATTTTGATACATGCTGCTGCATTCTGATAGAACCACTCTATGGTGATCATCATGCTGAATTATTATAATGACTCATAATATTGCCATCATCAAAAAGGGGGAGATTATTGTGTCCGTGTGGTTCTGAAGTTTTGATGATGACAAATATTATGACTCATTATAAATATACATATATTCTTGAAAATATAATTTTAATGGATTCATTACTAATCTCATCATCGTTATATAGCAGTATGAAGATATGCCAGAACATGTTCTATGAATGACTTAAAGTACTGGCTATTCAAAAAGGTGATAAAAAGTCAACGCTAATGACCAGTCAAAAGGTGACAAAAGGTCAACACCAGTTAGCCATTGCATTGAAGCTTACAGGTCATTGCATGTATCGTTTGCCTTATCACGTAAGGTCAATGCTCATTTTCAACTTAAGTAATATAACATCAATGCATGTTCCACATGTTACTTAGCTCAAGTCTGTGCACATTTATTGTAGCACAACATAAGGTCGATGCATGTTCTGGCCTTAGTCATAGAAAGTCACTGCACACACTATTCAAGTCTGTGCACATCATGCCTACGCAGAATGGAAGGTCGGTGCATGTCTGTGTCACCAGCATATAGGCCAGTGCATGTTTATGTTTAACTATCTAAGGACGATGCATGTGTTCCAGACTGCATATGGGGTCGGTGCACCTTATTGTTTCTTCATCAGAAGGTCGGTGCACATTTTGTTGTTCTGCGTAAAACGTCGATGCACATCTTCGTGGCAGAAGCTAGGTCGGTGCATCTTTTGCTACATATAAAGCCCAAGCACATTTGCTTGCCAGGTCGGTGCACAATTGCATGCTCACTTAGAAGGTCGGTGCAACATTTCTATATACTGCATTGCCAAGGTCATTGCATACTTTGTTAGACTCATATAAGGATCGTGCACAATTAGTTTTCATGCATAAAGGTTGGTGCATATTTGCCTTGCATGTCTGAGCATAGGGTCAGTGCATATTCACTCATATAGCACACAAGTCGATGCACGGTCCTGTAGCTTGCTCATATTGGTCGGTGCATGTTTAGAATACTGCATTAAAGTTGATGCACCTTTTTAGCTAGTGCATGTAAGGTAAGTTCATATTCATGCATATGGAAGACCAAGGTCGGTGCACAGCCCGTTTGTGCAAGACCAAGGTCGGTGCATCATCTGCATTATGCTTGCATAAAGTCGGTGCACGTCTCTATAGAAACACATATAAGGTCGGTGTCGATTTTACACACTAACACCTCAAGGTCTGTGCACATTTGGTTTCAGGTCTGCGCACACTTGATTTCAACGTATAAAGGTCTGTGCCTGTCCAGTGTTCATGTCTGTGCACATTTGGATTGTGCTTGTTCAGGTCTGTGCATACACATAGGAAGGTCTATGCATACTAGGAGTGTCGACACTTGCAGTGATATAAAGTCTGAGCACATGCATAAGGCAAGGTCTGTGCACACGCATTAGGTAAGGTCTGTGCACACGTACTAGGCTTGATATGATCAATTAAGGTTTCTGAATGTTGATTATGCATATATTCTCACTCTGATGCTATGACTATAAGGTGTTTCATGAAATGTCTTATTCCTTCTTGACAGGGTTAAGTCAACTAAAGGACCCAGTTTCGAGTAGGGAGCCTTACACTTAATGGAGTCACGTGATTCAAGACTTTTACCCTATGGCACGTGATCCAAGGCAAGGAGCGGACCAGATAATCCTGCCACATGGACTGTTATAGTACCACGATTCTGACAGGTGGAACATCGAAGGATCATATCCGCGTTAATGTTTTGGCGGGAAATGTGGTATCCACACGCCCATCGTCTGCTGCTTATAAAAGATGATAATAGGGCAGAATCAGAGCTGAGGAGCGCGAGAGAAGAAGAGGAAGAGGAGTGTTTAGAAAGAGAAGGCAGATAGAGCAAGGAAGCTCGAAGATATAGAGATTAGAAGCAGTCGGAGAGAGCAGAAGAGAAGAAGAAATCTGAGAAAATAGAGTGCCGTATTTTTGTAGAAATCTGAGAGAAAGAAGAGTGTGAGTCCCAGAGTGAAAAGTTATCGTGAGATAGTGAAGAAGAGTGATCTCGAGAGAATAGATTGTGAAGAAATTGAAGTAGTTCTTGAAGATTTGTTTCCACTGTGTCCTTGGATCAGATCCAAGGCACAACGCTCCAGCGTGAGCATTTCAATTTTCTTTTACTGTCAGCTTTCCAATACTGAACTTCTTGGTTTTCTGATTTCATTTTTCATACTTTTTCTAAACTGTGTATTAGCAGAGGCTAAGCTGTAAGGCCCAGTGGATCAAGCTGTTAGGCAGCGGTGGCGAAGCTATATTGCTCAGCAGTCAAGCTGTTAGTCAGCAGATAAGCAAGTTGTGAAGCTCAGCTGTTGTTGGCAAGCTGTGAGGCCCAGCTGTTCAAGCTGTTTGGCATGGGACTCCACACTCTAGTTGGAGTGTGGGGTGGATGTAGGTCCTGAGGACTGAACCACCTAAAAAGATCTTGCGTACTGTGGTTTGCTTTCCAATTTGTTATACGTTAGATATATGCTAGACGCGTTCCTATCTACGGTCTTGACTGAATGAATTTAGTGTACACACATGCCTGATTTGGTTCTGTCAACAGTATAGAACTACTTAGGAGTCTGCACTTTTGCAGTCCATCTGTTTGATTAAGTGCATCATTGGTTTTCATATTCTACAGAGCTTAATTACTTTTAATTCCGCATAAGTTTAAAGTCTTCAGGTTAAGTTTTAAATTGATCAATTTTTTAGAAGGGGATTCATTCACCCCCCCTCTGAATCTTGTGTGCACCATCTCATCAATTTAACAGATCCCGCCCATCTCTGAAATTCGAGCCAGCTCCATAACTCCGGCTCCGCTCGCCCCCTCTCCAATGGGGCCCTCAGCCACTACAGTGTGCCCTGAGTCAAGCTGGCCCACGCTAGCTACAATAATGACCGGCGGGCCCAGAGGAGGCATGGGCCGCTCAGTCCTCCTCACCCAGTGATCCTCTTCCCGGGCCACACGCCTCGGGACCCGTTCATCTCTACCAAATCATGCCATGGCTGCAAGACATATTACACAAAATGGTAAGCACACCAGAAAGTCAATATATACAATACAACAAAACAAAGGCATATGAAGTGTCAAAATACAACTACAACAACCCAGAGTGAGGAGCTCACGGGCTGTACGCCATCATCTCCGCTTCCGAAGCACGCCCCGTGCGGGGCATTTGTTGTACCCAAACAGTTTTCCAGTAAAATATGAAAGGATAAGGGTTCGGGAATTTTTCTGAACACCTTTAAGGCACGGACTACCCAACCTCTCCTACAACTTGCACGGCCCAACCAAGGGTCCCAACCAGCTAGCCATGACATACGGCGACATCAATAATTGATTGGGACTACTCCCGATCGCTCAGTGGCGGGCTTTTCCCGCATTCTACACGGCCACCCGGGCCAACTCGGGGGCACCCCGACAACAAGTTGTGCCAAGTGGCACCCAGCAATAAGGCCGGGACCTACCTCAAGACGCCTTGTTCCAACCCTCTAAGGTTAAAGGGAGACCTAACTAAGTCGACCACATGCTTTGGAGGCCCACATCGCTTATATTACGACTCACACACAAGTGTCGTGCATTTCCGTGAACACATGGTCGGTGTGTATATCCCAGCCCTTCTACAACAAACCGCGGGCTGACCCACGGCTCCAACATACCACCTAGGTTCTCCAACAACCCTCTAGAAAGTCGGGGCCACCCTCGACCCTCAGACACGTGGTGATGAGCGACTTATCCTTAGCTCTCAGGCCAACCCGGGGCTACCCTGCCAACCTGCCGTGCAACGCGGCACACACCATGAGGCCAAGCACACGTACCCAAGATGCCTCTTCCCAGCTCCCACGAGGTTATACCCTCAGCCCCAGGCCAAATCCAAGGCCCGCCAGTCACCCACCTAAGCCAGTCGACAACCCGAGGTGTGTCGGGAATTTACCCGAACACCTTGCGAGCGACAGCTATGACTCAAAAGCAACAGCCCCCATGGGCTAATCCCAGCATCCCAGAGCCCTCTGTCCTTCAAAGCACACCCCCAAATAACAAAAGAAGACCCCCGAAGGCCACCCCTCGGGGCCACATCTCGCCCAGGGGGGAGTTCACGTCGGGCGTGACCGCACCCTGAGGAGGGCGAACTCCCTTGGGGAGCGCACCATCCTCCCAGCCCAATGGCCCCACGGCCATCTCCCAGTCTCGATGGCTCCCAGCTCATGCTCCCAGTTCGTGTGGTTCCCGAGAGGTAGACTGGCATACTCGTACGCTGAAGGATCCAATGATGAAAGCTCGGGATTGCGCAAGTCTTACGTCAGCACTCGTGTTCCTCGCACGCACGTGACCGGTCAACCAGTATCCTCCAGCAGCCAATATCCTTTTGTCCTCTTTCTATTGGTCAAATAAGAATAAAAATAGGGGTAAAAATGGGTTTTTATAGAGGTTGGGACCGCTCCCTCTCTCTCTCCCTCCAGTCCACCTAAACCCCCCCTAGGGGAGGGTTTAGGCGGACCAGCCTGGACCTCTAGGTTGGTCCGCCTAATCCCCCTGGGGGGTGGGGTGTTTAGGCGGACTAGCCTGAACCCCCAGGCTGGTCCACCTAAACCCCCATTAAACAAAAAAAAATTATTTTTTATGAAAAAAAATAGCCCCATGCCTAGTCCGCCTAAACCCCTCCAGAAACAAAAAAAAAGATTTTTTAAATAAAAAAGGTGGATTTTTGCCCCTCCTAAACCCTCCCTCCCCCACTCCGTAGAATTAAAAAAATATATTTTTGTAAGGGTTTATCGGACTAGACCAAGCCCCTGGGCTGGTCCGCCTAAACCCTTCCCTGACCCTTCAACTTCCCTATCAATTTCACCCCTTGAGAGCTCAAGGGGAATTCATGCAAGATAGAGGAAAGAACCTACGACCTAACTGCTGCACCCTCGGACTTCCGCAGGCATCCAACAAGGGTCGAGGACGCAAGGAGCTAAGTTCGTGCGTGGTTGGCTTGTTGATTGGCTTGTATACACCGAGGGTATGTCACACGTACTCCCCTCACACGGCGTCTAGCCATCGCACACATGTCCACTCCCGTCGCACATAAGGCGTTATGACACCGACAAACACACACGTATCCCAGGTCCGCCTGCGTATGATGACCCACGGTGGCTACGCATATGCCATGACGCCACACCTACTTCCATCACGGAATCGCGTGCCTACTGCTTGTCCCGAGCTAGCCGCTGACCGCTCAGACTGATGACTTGAGTTAGCCGGACCACTGGCCCAAGAGTTATATTATCGGGGCCGACCTCGACTCCCCAGCATGATGAGACTTGCTCTCCGGGACTCGTACCCGACCGCTCATTTTTTAGCCGCGTTTGACCTCCATCAGGCGCCCGTTATAGTCCGCCCATGCCATCCAGTCTAGCCCTTCCTCAGTAACTCGGGCCTACCCATAGCTCCCCAAGGAAAGCCTCTATAAAGCACGCGGATATTCACCTTGTTACGCATTGACCCAGGGACCGACCCACGCGTCAGAATTGTCCCGCGGCTTGTGCCCATTATACTTTGGCCCCGTCGGCCCATTTGTAAAGCCCATGTGGCTATCATACAGCATGAAACTAGTTGAATACAAGCGCCCATACGTGGGCCCCAGCTTTCTATCTACACCACTCAGTACGTGTGTCCAATATCCCTGACCCCAGCAAACACCTCCCAGTCGAAAGTACACCCATAGCTGCAGAATGCTCCCGGCCCTCTACCCATGGCTTCAGACATATATAGAGTTCTCTTCAGCACAAAACGAAGGTGTTCGGATTCAATCCGATGTAAATAAACACTGATTGCTTGTGGTCGGTGGGCAAAGATGTCCAATACAGGATTCCCACAATCGCCTACGCACTCGCACCCATGGAACCTCTTCTATACGCTTGTCGCCCGATTGCCCGAGCCCACGCGTCACGTCCGGACGGCGCTTCGCAAGTCAACCCTTGGTTCTATAGGTGATTGTCAAGAAATCGACTGACATGCAGGCACCCAGTCCAGCTAACCTACATCCCGACATTTTCGTGCTATTCGACCTTTTTGACTTTCCGTAAAAAGACAGTGCCCTGTACAACCGTAAGGGAGGATACCCGAGATACATCAAACTCCCGTATTTTCCCCTCCTGCTATATTCCTTCCTTCATCCCGATCATCGGCATAAAACACCCCCGCAATAGTGTGCAACCAAGGTCTACATTATAGTCTTTGAGCTGGTGTTTTATCTAGATGACTTGAGTACCACACCTCCCTGTAGCTACGTACTCAGAATGTTGTTTCTTGGAAGCCCAAGAAACTAAACACCCACCTAAGCATTGACAAAACTCACATGTGCTCTTCCTATCTAATTTGCAGTCAGCGTAGTCTGAATCAGCGTATAAAATTAAGTCTAATGTGTGTGCAGTAGAAAACCATAGACCTAAATTATGTGTGCCTACAATGTATCTAAATATCCTCTTGATAGTAGCAAGATGAGATTCTTTAGGTTTAGATTGAAATCTAGCACACATGCATACGTTGAATTGGATATCAGGTCTGGAGGCAGTTAAGTATAGTAAGGAGCCAATCATACCTCTGTATAATTTTGCATCTACTTCTTTACCTGACTCATCAGCATCTAATGAGGCGTTTGTACCCATTGGAGTAGTTATGTGTTTCAATTTGTCCATTCCAAATCTTTTCAAGATCTCCAATGTGTATTTAGTTTGACTGATGAAGCAGCCATCCTTCATCTGTTGTACCTGTAAACAAAGAAAATATTTTAGCTCTCCTACCAATCTCATCTCAAATTCATTTGACATTAAATTTGCAAATTCATCACAAAGTTCAGTGCATGTTGAGCCAAAGATAATATCATCTACGTATAGCTAAACTATGATGAGGTGGTTATTCAGATTTTTCATAAAAAGAGTTTGGTCCACCTTACCTCGGCTGTAGCCCTTACTGATCAAGAATTCAGTTAGCCTATCATACCAGGCCGGAGGGGCCTACTTCAATCCATATAGGGCTTTATTCAACCTGAAGACATGGTTAGGTAGCACAGATAACTCAAAGCCGGGGGTTGCTCAACATAAACATCTTCTTGTATGAAGCCATTTAAGAAGGCACTTTTTACATCCATTTGGTGATGTTTAATGTTGTTTGAGCACGCAAATGCTAGCAATATTCTAATTGCCTCCATCCTAACAATCAGTGCATAAGATTCATCAAAATCAACCCCAAATTCCTGACAATAGTCTTCGGCTACCAACCTTGCTTTATTTCGAGAAATTATTCCATCTTCATTTATTTTATTCCTAAAGACCCACTTAGTTCCTATGACAGACACATTTTCATGTCAAGGAACTAAAATCTAGACTAGCCTGTAGGGTCGACGGACCCCTTAAGCAAGTCTGGATTCCAAAGGACTTATTGCACGCTTTAAATTATGACTATGAACCCGAATTTATTTCGGTTCCAAAAACCTCTGCTTAATGTTTGTTATGTAGGATTGCCTAGTAGCCCATCACAACCGATGGTATTTGGACAGTGGCTACTCGAGACATATGACGGGAGACAAGAACAAATTCAGCCATTTAATCAAGAAGGAAGGAGGCCAAGTAAGGTTTGGAGGCAAGGATAAGGGAAAAGTAATTGGCACAGGCACCGTGGGCAAGAATTCCTCCAACTTTATTGAAAATGTGATGCTTGTAGAAGGACTTGAGCACAATCTGCTCAGTATACGTCAATTGTGCGACAAAGGGCACAAGGTTCAATTTGATGCTAAGGAATGTAAGATATTTGAGAACCCTGACTCTGTGATGTTTGTAGGTCATAGAGTAAATAATGTCTACATGGTAGACCTTGGCACCTCACTTTCAGAAGATCTATGCTTATCTGCCAACTAGGTCAGTGATGCAGGGCTGTGGCACCGACGATTGGGACATGTCAGCTATGGTACATTGCACAAATTGTCCAAACATGGAATGGTAAGAGGTCTGACTATACAGTCCTTTAAAAGGATCACCCAGGTTTGTGAAGCTTGCTCTCTAGGTAAGCAAACTCAAAATTCTTTCAAATCTAGAAGTGAGCCCTTGTCGTCCATGCCTTTCAAATTTCTGCATATGGATTTGTTTGGTCCAACAAGAACAGCCAGCCTTAATGGGAAAAGGTTTGGATATGTGATTGTTGATGACTTCTCTCGTTTCACATGGACTTTCTTTCTTGCTAATAAGAATGATGTCTTTCTTGAGTTTCAGAAATTCTTAAGAAAAGTAAAGCAAGAAGGTAAATTCAGAATCTCCACCATCTTGTCTGATAATGTGTTGGAACGGATGGACGCTAAGATCTAGAGGGGGGTGAATAGATCTACCCCTTAAAACCATGAACAAAAATAACTGCGCAATTAAAGGTTCTGCTACGATACTATCAGATGCACTAATCACAAATATAAGAATCTATAACCTGATTCAGACAGTAGCAGACATAGAGAGGGAGTAAGAACATCTAAGCAAGTAGATTAGGCAATATATGATTAGACAGAGTTAATTTCAATTGACGATCCTATGCATTCATCTAAGCGAGAAATGAACAAGTATGAAGAGCGCACAAACAAACACACAGAACACTAGGGATTTTAGGTGGTTCGATCGCTGATCCACAGCTTCGGGGATTGAATCCCTACACACTGCCGATCCGTAGCTTTGGGGAAATGATCCCAGACCACTGAGCCTCACAGCTTGCTGCCACTGAGCTTTACAGCTTCGTTGTCCAAGGACTCACCCTCGCCCGCTGACTCATAGCTTGACAGAATTCAGAAATAGAAACAAAAGAAAGAAACGAGACAACAATGAAACTCTCCAGGAGCATATTGACTCTAGATTTGATCCACGAGTCAATTTCAAATACCACTCCTCTTAAACTCTCTTCAAACTCAAACTTACGATACTTTGTTCTCCTTCTAGCTTCTCCTCTCAGCTGTCGGCTATCTTGAGCTCTGAAGACTTCTTCTCATCTTCTTGCGCTCGCTCTACCAGTCTCTTCAAATCTCGCTCACTTCCTCTATCCCTCTTTTCTCTCTCAATTTTTCTTGCTATCTATCTCCATGTTACAAATATTGGGCGACTTTCTTCCTTCTATAGGCAGCAGGCAATCGGAATGTGGTCACCACGTTCCCGCCAAAAGTTTCGCTCAGATCTGATCCCTCGAGGTTCCACGCGTCAGAATCTCAGCACTATAGTTGTCCACGTGGTAGGATCATCTATTTCGTTCCTTACCTCGGATCACATGCCATTAACCTAGTACTTTGACTTCCACGTGAGATAAGTTCGCAGGTTTTATGTACACCCATCATTTGTTCGACCAAGTGACTGACCTGGCAATTTTAACAGACAGAAGAGTTAGCTTTTAGCACAAGGGGAATGCTGCTAGCATCGACTATATATATATGCAGCAAAGTAATGTACACCGACCTTACATGCTGAACAACTAAGTATGTACTGACCCTAGCAGGCAGACCATCTAAGTGTCCATCGACCTTCTATTAAAGGAGCAGGAGTATGCTTGGACCTATATGCTGGCCGATCAGAATGTGCACGAACCTAGTTTAGCATGATGAAGAATGTGCATGGACCTAGGTGTATGCAAATGACTATATGCACCAACTTGGTTTGACCTTATGCATGAATATGCACAGACCATATATGCACTTACTGCAAGTGTGCACCGATCGTGTATGGCACAATTAAGAATGTGCACTGACTTCATATGCCTGGGAAGATGTGTGCACCGACCTTGTGTGCGAATGACAAAACTTGCACTGACTTCTTCATGCGAGAGGTGAAACATGCACAGACCATTGCATGCAGAATGCAAAACCTGCACCGACCTTATATGCACAATGCAAAACCTGCACCGACCTTATATGCACAATGTAAAACCTGCACCTATATTATATGCACAATGCAAAAACCTGCACTGACTTTATGTGTGTTTCTACAGAAACGTGCACTGACTATATGCAAGCAAAATGCAAAACATGCACCGACCTTATATGCACAATGCAAAAATCTTCACTGACTTTATGTGTGTTTCTACAGAAACGTGCACTGACCCTATTAATGACGAAGATCGATGTGCACAGATCTTTATTATGAACGAAGTCTATCATGCACCAACCTTAGTATGAAATGCGCGTTTATAAAGTTATGCAATGCTAACTGTGTTGAAGATCATTATTTATCAAAATCCAAGGGCTGAAAAATAAAATGTATTGTTGCCAATCATCAAAACAAAATAGGAAACTAAACTCAGAGAATCAAGTCAAAGGAGACATGACATGAAATATATTATCCCACATAAGCTCCTACAACATTCTCCCCCTTTTTGATGATGGCAAACATATTTACATTTTAATGTCAACAAGGGTTTTAATTAGAGTCATGAATTATGCTCATAGCAATATGCACATAGTATTCACACAGCAAAATTCAAATGCAAAACTCTTTATCAAACTCTCTCTCCCCATCAACACCAAAAGACTTATAAACATCAAAATCTCTCCCCCTTTGCCATTAGTAGAAAGGATAGAAGAAGATATGAAGATGAGTATCATAATGATAAAGAAATCTGATGTGACAAACTATTTAGGCTTTTTAGTAACCAAGCAAGTAAAGGACAGATGCTTCTAGTATAAGAGAGCAGATAGTGCATTCCTAAACTTATGTGGTTTAAAGAATTATGAAAGTGAGAGACTAGCCACTTCACTCTATGAGAACCAGTCTGTATAAGCTTTTAATAGTAATGAACCAGGATCACATGGGACATGTCAGCTTATGTCTTACTTTATCTTGTTTATCTAAGCCTCAAGGCATCATCAGGATAGACAAGAACTTGTATTGAGATTAAACAAACTCCACAGTTCTGAATTAATTTTCATAGGAGCAGAGACGATTTCATGTATTTCTTTTCTTTACTGCTTTAGAACAATCAAGTATAATTTTGCCTTTTTACATAAGAGTACACGTTTATAAGACGCCAGTATCCCGAGTTACTCAGCAAGATCTACTATTCTGTCTCAAGTATAGTTTCCACCTTTTTGCGTAAGGGTACACGTTTATAAGACGCCAGTACCCCTAGTTACTTAGTGGGACTAACCTTTTATTCTCTGAACAAAGATAAATTAAAGCACTTCATGACATGAGGTTTTCTCCATTACATTGATGAAGTACCTAATTTCTCAGTGCATTCAATCATTGCTTTGCCTTTAGAGTCTATGATTTATCATTTTGACACATCTGTCCATTTGATTTTCAGAAGGTATTGTTTAAGAACAATACATGTTTTTAGATCTTCTCAACCAATTAAACCTGAGTCTAGATAAATTCAGATTCTGAAAGACTCAATTAAACATGACTGCACAAAATGGTTAAGAACTATTAGAAGGTATTCCACATTCCTTCTTCATTACGTTTGGTTTTTAGTCTCTAAAGATCATTAAGTTTAAATCAACAATTCATTCAGGGTTCATTACTGTTTCTTATAAGAGAAGCTTACTGATTTCAGTAGCTTAGATTAATGAACATGTCTATCAGTTTGTCATTTGATCAGATTCAACAAATGATTCCAAGAAATGTTCAGATACTGATGCCAAGGATGGGGATAGATTAGATAAACGGAGAGTATATCAAACAGATTCAAGAAAGATAGAGTGAGTTTTCAAAGGAGTCGACATTGAAAGTCGACATTCTTGAGCAATGATCTGTTCAATCACTAAATAATTATGTTGGACTCCCCCTATCAAAATCTATGAGATGAGATTAATATGCATGAAGTGGAATTATAGAGATGATATGAGAATGCACAAACACCCCCTGACTATGTTCATGAGGTTTTAGATATGTATGAGAAATGCACTAACCTACTCTAGACATATGTGAATTGACCAATGGTAATAGGCGAAGGACTAGCCTCTACGCATAGTGTGGGTTTCCAAACAGAAAATATATGTCCTTCCCCCATCTACCTTTTGATATACCTATGGGTCAACCATGAAGTGCAGTAAATAGACATTCAGTGACTCATATTACATCAGAAGCATCCAAGAGATAAAATAAATCTGAATGAGCATTCATGCTAAGAATTTACAAAGACCAAGTTCTCTTCTTAAAAACTTAAATCTTTCATTTCCAAGTGATTTTGTAAAAATGTCAGTAATTTGTCTTTCAGATTCAATGAATTCAAGCTCAATCTCCTTTTTATTAACTTCATCTCTAAGAAAGTGATGTTTGATTTCAATGTGTTTTATCCTAAAATGGTGAACATGATTTTTAGTTAAGGAAATGGCACTAGTGTTATCACAAAAAATTGTAATGCAACCAAGATTGATAAGATAGTCAATTAACTGGTGTTTAATCGAGAGGACTTGGGCAGCACAGTTACCTGCAGCCACATACTCTACCTCAACAGTGGATAGGGTGACACTGTGATGTTTCTTAGATGCCCAAGACGCTAGACACCCACCAAGAAATTGACAATATCCACTAGTACTTTTCCTATCTATCCTACACCAAGCATAGTCTGCATCTATGTAAGCTATAAGGTCTAGCTCACACTTAGTAGGATACCATAAGCCTAAGTCTAGGGTGCCAGACAGATACCTAAAAATCTATTTCACAGCTATTAAATGTGATTCCTTAGGACATGCATGAAATCTAGCGCACAGACATACTGCAAACTGAATATCAGGTCGAGAAGTAGTAAGGTATAGCAAGGATCCAATCATACCTCTATATAGCTTGGGGTCTACCATTTTACCTTCAGGGTCAGAATCAAGACTGGTAGATGTTCCCATTGGTGCAGTTATTACTTTTAGGTTCTCCATCTTGAATTTCTTCAGAAGCTTCTTGATATATTTCTCTTGAGTCACAAATGTTCCTTCTTTGGTCTGACATACATGCAACCCAAGGAAAAATTTTATCTCTCCTATTAAGCTCATCTCAAATTCACTAGTCATTAAAGCTGAGAATTCCTCACACATAGATAAATTGGTTGATCCAAACACTATATGATCTACATAATTTGAAAGATCAAAATTTCTTTTTCACATACCTTTGTAAATAATGTTTGGTCAACCTTACCTCTGGAGAATCCCTTTTCTGTGAGGAAGTTGCTCAGTCTGTCATACCAAGCTCGGGGAGCTTGCTTTAATCCATTGAGTGCCTTATCAAGTTTATAAACATGGTCAAGAAATTCAAGACACTCAAAACCAGGGTGTTGCTTTACATATACATCCTCCTTTATTACACCATTTAGAAAAGCAGATTTGACATCCATCTGCTGTAGAGTTATTCCAAGACTGCATGCAGTAGCCAAAAGAAATCTAATGGCTTCTAGCCTAGCTACAGGGGCAAAAGACTCTTCAAAGTCAATACCAAACTCTTGGTTGTACCCCTGAGCAACCAGCCTAGCCTTATTTCTAACAATTTTACCTTGCTCGTCAATTTTATTCCGAAAGACCTATTTAGTGCCTATTATGTTGCCATGATAGGGTTTAGGAACTAAGTGCCAGACCTTGTTCCTATCAAATTGACTAAGTTCTTCATGCATGGCATTAATCCAATGTTCATCCTGAAAGGGACTATCTATGTTCTTTAGTTCTACCTGAGATACTAAAGCAAATGAGTTCAATTCATTTTCAATTCTTAAGTAAGCTCTAGTTCTCGGTGGTTCATTTAGATTACCAATAATGTTCCCAAGAGGATGGTCTCTAAGAAATTTAAGGTTAATGACCTAATTACCTGAATTCTCACTTACCTTCCCCTGAGTTTCAGATTCGTCAGCTTCTTCAGCAGAGTCTTTATTTTGGTCTTCTTTGGTCTCCAAAATTACTCCATCAATTTTGTCCCTACATAAATCAGTTTCAGTTCTAATTGCAGACTCATCAAAGACAACATGAGGAGATTCTTCTACAATTTTAGAATTGAGATTAAAAATCCTATAGGCTCTAGACTGATCAGAATAACCTAGAAATATTCCAGGTTCACTTTTAGGTTCAAACTTATCAAGGTTTCGTTTAGAATTAATGTGCATAAAACATTTGCAGCCAAAAATCTTGAAATGAGCTAGAGAAGGCTTCTTACCTTTCAGAATTTCATAGGGAGTCATTTGAGTAGTGGGTCTTACTAGGGCTTTATTAATGATGTAGCATGAAGTGTTAATAGCCTCTGCCCAAAACATCCTTGGTAGGTTCCCTTCTACTACCATAATCCTAGTCATTTCAAATAAAGTACTGTTCCTCCTTTCCACCACTCCATTCTGCTCTGGAGTTCTTGGTGAGGAGAACCTATGAGTAATGCCATTCTCTATGCAAAAATCATCAAAATGTGAGTTGACAAACTCACCACCATAATCAGACAAAATGTTCAAAATAGCATGCTCATTGGTTTGTTTTATTTTGTAAAAGAACTCCTGAAATTCTTCAAAGGCTTCATTTTTGTGAGACAAGTAAAAGACCCAAGTAAATCTAGAGAAGTCATCGACAAGCACAAAACCATATCTCTTTCCAGATAAGCTAACTGACCTGGTGGGTCCAAATAGGTCCATGTGAATTAGCTCATGTGGTTTAGAAGATAGCTTTTCATTTTTTGATTTAAATGATTTTTTGGTCTATTTATAGTGGGTGCAAGCCTCACAGATTTTATTGTCATTTTTTAAAGAAATTTCAGGAAGCCCTTTTGCCATGCTATGTTTATTCAGTTTATGAAGCACACTATAGTTGGCATGACCTAATCTACGATGCCATAGGTAGGCTAGATCATCCTTATTAACATTAAGACAGAGATTAGAGTGTGCTACATCATCTAAGTCTACCATATAGATGTTATTGACTCTCTTTCCAGTAAATTTCACAGAATCAGAATTGGGTTCATAGATGGTGCATGCAAGAGAGTCAAAGACAACTTTATGACCTCTGTCATAGAGTTGACTTATGCTAAGAAGATTGTAGGCTAATCCTTCAACTAACAACACTTCTTCAATCAAACAGGAAGAGCACTTACCAACCTTTTCCGATCCAAAAATCCTTCCCTTGGTATTACCTCCAAATGTAACATGACCAGTATCTTTCTTCACCAACATGCAGAATTTCTCTTTATCTCCGGTCATGTGCCTGGAACAGTCACTATCCAGATACCACTTGTTGTGATTGGCTACCAGGCATACCTGCAAGGGAATCAAGTGGAATGATTTGGAACCCAGAACTTCTTGGGTCCCATACAAAGATTTATCTCATGCAGACTAGAAACTAGATGTTTTGGTATCCAAATTTGATTTGGCTTCTTTATAGCAGTTGTTGATCTCTTATCATTCAGTTTTGTCTACTTTTTCTTACCACTGTTATTCATTGAAAATTGTTTCTTAGGTGTGGCTTGTTTCTTCTTTTTGAAATCATTCTGAAAGTTTCTTTGCCAGCGATTAGTCCAATAGACATTTGGAGTAGTAGGTGCACTATAGATCTTGGACTGACTTGGCAAGGAATTGATAAAGCTATAGGAATTCTGATTTCTAAAATTATTATGCCCAGTCATATAGGAATTCCAAGGATGAGGCTGATGCCTTTGAGTAGAGTATGAATTCTGAAAATGATGCTGCATTGGCCTCATGTAGAAACTCCCTAGACCTCCCTTTCCGAAGTTATGATGATAAGTGCTGTGAAATGTAAGGTAGGTAGGAACTGTATTGTAGCAACCTTGACCTGAGGTTCTTCTACTCGGACCTTGATTCCTAGAGGACTTGTACCCATATTTAGTCAAATAATTCATCTGTGGAGATTGGTCTATTTTGGTCTTGGGGCTTCCTTGAATTCTAGCTCTAGAAGTCTGACCCCTGCCTTTGGTCTGAGGCATGGGAGTGTATGAGCATGATTCCCTAGACACCTCTATCTTCCTTTTGCCCTTGTCCTTGGCACTGGGCTTAGTTTTCTCAATATTTTTCATTTTATTCTTATTCTAACTTCCTCTAGAAGTCATTTTTATCGAGGGTTGAAATGTCCCCTTTTCTGTCACAAAGGAGATAGTTCTCATGTCAAACCTCTCCTTATTAGTTGGGTTGAAACCCAAATCTTCCTTTCTGAAATTTCCTTTTGTTCCCAAGATGGCATTTAGATTTTCTGCACCTTGTGTCATGCCTTTAAAGGATTTTTGTTTGTCTTTGTTTTCTTTTTTAAAATGTTCTATTGTCTTTTTCAGTTCAGTATTTACACCATTGATAACATCATATTTTTTAGTGGCAATTTTTGTTTCTTCCTGAAAAGCTTGGATTTTCATTTTGAGTTCATCAATAGTGTTCTGCAAATTCTCATTTTCCCTTTTCAAATCAACTAACATGCTTTTACTACATCTAGTCTCATTAAGGGAGTTTTTAAGTTCTAAGTTTTCAGTTTGTAAATAAGCAATCTTATCAGACAAAGAAGTATCATTAGCTAATGAATTCACTTTCTTTTTTAAGTGTTCGTTCTCCCTACGCATGTCTTCATATTTTTCCAAAATTTCAGCATAAGCATCCTCCCATTCATTCTGTGTAAAATTATCAAACGGGGAAATTACCTCATCATCACTTTTCACCATCAAGCATATCCAGTCTTCTTTCTCACTATCTGAGGAGCTGCTCTGACTTCCTTCTTCATCGCTCCAGGTTCTAACCATAGCTTTTCCCTTTTTGGTCCTTCACCTAGGCTACTTGTCCTTGAGCTCAGGGCAATCCGCCTTGAGATGTCCTGCTTTCATGCAATTATAGCAAACAATGGCATCAGTTTTCTTTGCAAGTTCAGATTTGTGTTTGGACTGTCTCTTTCCAGAGAAATACTTTCTTCTTACCCTTTCCCTTCTTTCCTCAAGAATTTCTTGAACTTCCTGGTGATCATAGCAAACTCATCCTGATCCTCCTCAGAACTAGTGCAGCTGTACTCACTGGATGACCCTTTGCTACAATTGACTTTGAGAGCTAGGGGTTTTCTCCTCTTCTCAGACTCATCAACATGCTTAAGGTTCAACTCATAAGTCATGAGAGAACCGATGAGCTCATCTACAGTGGTTATAGCTAAGTTCCTAGACTCCTCCACTATAGTGGTCTTTGTTTGCCAAATGGGTGTCAAGGATCTTAGAATCTTCATAACAAGCTCATACTCATTGTAGGTCTTTCCTGGACTTCTCAAGCTATTAGTGATCACATTCAACCGTGCATACATCTCTGATATGGACTCTTCAGGCTTCATTTTGAAAGCCTCATACTCAAAGACTAACATATTTGCCTTAGTCTCTCTAACTTGAGACTTCCCTTCATAGATGATCTATAACTTATCCCACATCTCCTTAGCGGTGGTACAGGAGGAAACTCTGGAGAATTTGGTGGGATGGAGTGCACATTGTATAGCATTAATGGCACCCCAATTCAAAGTGGACTTTCGGATATGCTCCTTAGTCCAAAATTCCTCATATGAAGGTAAATCATATGGACCCTTACTAACAACCTTCCAGATCTCGTAGTCCTTAGCATAGAGAAAAACCTGCATCCTATTCTTCCAGTAAGCATAATTGCTACCATTAAAGAATGGTGGCTTGCTAGTTGAGTGACCCTCAGTGACTACACCTTTAGCATCCATATCTAATCTCTCCGAGATGTGAGGCCCTAAGGGAGAGTTAGGCTCTGATACCACGTGTTGGAACTGATAAGATCTAGAGGGGGGGTGAATAGATCTACCCCTTAAAACCACGAACAAAAATAACTACGCAAGTAAAGGTTCTGCTATGATACTATCAGATGCAATAATCACAAATATAAGAATCTATAACAACATTCAGACAATAGTAGACATGGAGAGGGAGTAAGAGCATCTAAGCAAGCAGATTAGGCAATATATGATCAGACAGAGTAAATTTCAATTGACGATCCTATACATTCATCTAAGCAAGAAATGAACAATTATGAAGAGTGCACAAACAAACACATAGAACACCGGGGATTTTAGGTGGTTCGGTTTTCACCTACATCCACCCCACACTCAAACTAATTGTGGCTTACAGCTGATTCACAGCTTTGATCCTCTGATCCACTGCTTCGGGGATTAAATCCCTACACACCGCTGATCCACAACTTTGGGAAAATGATCCCAGATCACTGAGCCTCACAGCTTGCTACCGCTGAGCTTTACAGCTTCGATGTCCGAGGACTCACCCTCACCCACTGACTCACAGCTTGACAGAATTCAGAAATAGAAACAAAAGAAAGAAACGAGACAACAATGAAACTCTCTAGGAGCAGATTGACTCTGGATTTGATCCACGAGTCAATTTCAAATACCACTCCTCTTAAACTCTCTTCAAACTCAAACTTACGATACTCTGTTCTCCTTCTAGCTTCTCCTCTCAGCTTTCGGCTCTCTTCAGCTCTTAAGACTTCTTCTTCTCAACTTCTTGCACTCGCTCTGCCAGTCTCTTCAGATCTCGCTCACTTCCTCTATCTATCTTTTCTCTCTCAATTTTTCTTGATGTCTATCTCCCTGTTACGAATATTGGGTGACTTTCTTCCTTTTATAGGCAACATGCAATCGGCGTGTGGTCACCACGTTCCCGCCAAAAGTTTTGCTCAGATCTGATTGTTGAGATTCCGTGAGTGTAGTAAGTGATTTTGATGATAACAAAACTCTGAGTGAAGGTTTTTGGCCCGTGTCATAACTCTCCTTATTCAAGCTAATGGACTGCAAGTTTAAAGCTTTCTTAAATTGAGTGTGTATAACTCATAAATTCTAATTGAATCCATGTGTCTTAAATTGAGTTGTCTTTGATTGCCAAATCCCAAAATGCTTGATGCAATCATTTACCTAACGCCTTTGTCTCTTTGTTTAAGTTCTCTGAGCTGACAACTCATTTTTGCAGGTCTAGGCCATTTCGGTCGACTAGGACCATAGGCCCGGTCGACCAGTTTTTCCAGAGATGAAAAATGGCAAGTTTTACAGGTTTCGGTCGACCAGGACCCTAGGACCGGTCGACCAGTTTTCCCATCAACCAAAAGCTCCGAAAGTTGCAGGTTTTGGTCGACCGCCCATGCAATTCCGGTCGACCGGAAATCCCGAGGCCCCTTTTGCTGACTTTTTGGTTCAAGCTCGAAAAGAGGGATTTTATCCCAATTGTTTATACCCTTTGGTCTCCATTCTGGAGTGAATTGTGGATCTAGTCTGGGGACTTGTCCCCTGACCTTCCAAGGTCTATAAAAGATCCTCCTTGGGTCATAAACCCTAAGCCTTTTCAAGAAGAGAAGGAGGAGAGGCTGTCAAGGTGAGAACGTGGGTACTGTTCACATGAACAGTGATCCGTGAGAAACTTTTCATCAAGGAGCAGAAGGCTTCAAGAGCAAACCAGCATTGAAATCAATTGAAGATCAAGCCAAGAAGCAAGCTTACTCAACATAATCTTCATCCATTAAGGGGGAGCCTGATCTATGCCTTCACTTATTATCTATGTTTCTTCCATCTTTGTTCGAGTTGATTCGCACTTTCCTTGTAATTCTCAAGCACCCGTGTGTGTGTGGATCTAGACAGATCCGTGTGTGCGTGTGTGCATTCTTCCTTGTTCATCATCGTTCTTGAGTGTCCGTGCTTTAGCACTTGTGTGTGAGTTCTATACTCATCACGTGTGTATGTGTGGTTTTGTATTCATCTTGTAATCCTCTACAAGATAGTGTGTGAATCCTCACAGTGTGTGAGGGGTGGACGTAGGTTGCTTTTGTTGCAGTCGAACCACCTAAAAATTGCTGTCTTCTGAATGGTTTGATCCATATCTTCTACCTCCATTCTTTCTAGCTTAGTTTTATATCGTTCTATCTAGTTTTAATCCATTAATTTTTAATACCCAATTCACCCCCCCTCTTGGGTGCCATTTAATCTCGGGACTTCAATTGGTATCAGAGCTAAGGCTCTTTCTTTCATAGATCTAACGATCTAGAGTAAGATCCGGTTAAATGGCAAACAAGGGTATGATACCCGAGGGTCACTCCATTAATCATCCTCCCTTCTTTGACGGCTCAAACTACTCATACTGGAAAAATAGAATGCATATTTTTCTGAGGGCTCAAGAGTACGAAGTTTGGAGACTTATGGACAAGGGTCCCCATAAACTCGGAGCCGATGAAGAAAAATGGACACCTGAGGAAATTAAAAAATGCACTGTTAATTTCAATGCCATGAATATTATGCAATGTGTAATACATCCTAATGAATTCTCTCGTGTTTCTATGTGCAGCTCAGCCAAAGAAATGTGGGATAAGCTACGACTCATATATGAGGGAACTTTAGAGGTCAAGGAAACCAAGGCAAATCTTCTAGTCACTGACTATGAGCTATTTATGATGAAACCTGAAGAAACCATCTCCGAGATGTTTGCAAGGTTAACAGAGATCACAAATGGTCTCAAAAGTCTCGGGAAGGAATACTCAAATTCCGACCTTGTGAGGAAAGTGTTAAGATCCCTATCGTCGGCTTGGCACACAAAGGCCACGGTAATTGAAGACTCCAAGAACCTGTCAACTCTAACCTTGGATGAACTCATAGGGTCACTCATGACCTATGAGATAAATATTAAGAGAACAGTTGATGAAGACATCAAGAAGAAAAAGGTCATTGGACTGAAGGCTCATCACTCCGATGACGAGATTCAAGAAGGTGAATCAAGTGACGGAAGTAATGAAGAGGAAGAATTGGCAATGATAACTCGCCAAGTGAGGAAATTTCTAAGAAAGAAGAGAAACTTTCAGGGAAACTTTAGAAAGGGGCAAAGAAGGCCCACACAAGCTAAAGGTGAATCAAGCAAGCCAAGTAGCATCATATGCTACGAATGCAAGAAGCCTGGGCACATGAGAGGTGAATGTCCAGATCTGAAAGACAACTTCAAGAAACCCAAAGCCATAGTCGCCACTTGGAGCGACGAAGAAGATGAACCATCTGATGAAGAGGTTCAAGAACTCGTGGAAAGCCTGTGCCTTATGGCACATAAAGATGAATCTACGGAGGTTCTGACCCTGATTTCATTTCCAATGAACAATGGGAATCTGAATATGAAAAGTTGTACACTAAGTACAAGAAAATCAGATCCAAAAATAAAGCTCTCAAAAAGAAACTTGATGACTTGTCACATGAAGATATCTTTGTCAAATTTGAAAAACTGGAACATGAATGGTTTGAGGCTACGGAAGAAAAAGAAAGTCTATTGCAAATAATCTTAGACTGTGATAGAACCAAAGAGAAACTATCGTGCAAAATAGTTGAAATGGAGGAAGCATGTGAAAAGATCAAAAGTGAAGAATAAACTCTGAAATTCACAAATTCACAACTTAAAGAAAAGGCTGTGAGTCTGGAAAAAGAAGTGGCTGATCTTCAATTCACATTGTCAAGATTTGTTAAGGGCAAGCAAAATCTAGACAATATATTGAGAGTTAAAGTCAATTTTCAAAAAGAAGGTCTCGGATACACTCCTCAAAATCAAAAATCATTTGAGCATAAGATCACCACATCCTTCATTCATGGAAAATATAAAAACCATGATTCATGTTCCAACCCTGAACCAAAAAATGCTCAACTCAAACCATGACAATTTCAAAGAAAATTTGCACCTGTTAACTGTTATCATTGTGGCAGATTTGGTCATGCCATTGTAAATTACTTGTTCAGACAAAACTCACCTAGAAATCATGTTTCTTGGACCAAGAAGAGATATACTCCGAACTGGACTAACTCCTACGGACCCAAACTAGCTTGGGTACCAAAAACAATTGCATGAGAAGTTTTTTTCTTGCAGATATGTCTTGAAGCCAGGGGGAGCAAATGGTACCTAGACAGCGGCTGCTCAAGACATATGATAGGGGACAAAAAGGTGTTCTCTACACTGCAAGACAAGGATGGAGGGTCAGTTATCTTTGGAGGACAAGACAAAGGTAAAATCGTTGGGATTGACAACATTGGTAAGAATTCTGAAATTCTTATTGAAGATGTTCTTTTGGTGAAAGGTCTGAATCACAATCTTCTTAGCATAAGCCAATTGTGCGATAAGGAATTTAAAGTTGTTTTTGATGAAACCCATTGCATTGTCTTGAACAAAAACACAAATGAAATCAAATTTCTTGGAAAGAGGAATAATAATGTTTATACTATTGATATTGACAATGTTTCTTGTATTGATCTCTACTTGGTTGCGAATAATCATGAAAACGCATGGTTATGGCACCGTAGGTTGGGTCATGCTAGTTTTGGAGTAATCTCCAAGCTGTCTAGACATGATCTGGTGAATGGACTGCCAAAATTAAAATTTGAAAGTGATAGAATCTGTGAAGCTTGCACAAAAGGCAAGCAAACACAAACTTCTTTCAAAAACAAAAACATTGTCTCATCCGGTAGGTCTTTGGAATTACTGCATCTTGATCTTTTTGGTCCTACCAGAACTTCTAGCCTAGGAGGAAAATCCTATGGCTTTGTGATTGTTGATGACTTTTCAAGATTTACATGGGTGCTCTTCTTAGCAAATAAAAATGATGCCGTGACGGAATTTCAAGTTTTCTGTAGGAAAGTTCAAAATGATAAAGGCTATCTCATCACCACCATTCAAAGTGATCACGGTGGAGAATTTGAGAATCATGACTTCAGCAAGTTTTGTGAAGAGCAAGGATACACACACAACTTTTCATCACCACGAACACCTCAACAGAATGGAGTGGTGGAAAGGAAAAATAGGACTTTGATAGACATGGCGCGGACTATGTTGAGTGAGAATTCCTTGTCCAAGTATTTCTGGGCCGAGGCAGTAAGTACAGCATGTTACATCATCAACAGGGCAATGGTGAGGCCCATCTTAAAGAAAACTCCTTATGAGCTGTACAAGGGTAAGAAACCAAACATCTCTCATCTCAAACCCTTTGGATGCTCATGTTTTGTCTTGAACAATGGTAAGACCAATCTAGGAAAGTTTGACGAGAAAAGTGACAAAGGAATTTTCCTAGGCTATGCACTCAACTCGAGAGCCTACCGATTGTTCAATAAGAGGACTTTGGTCGTAGAAGAAAGTCCTCATGTAATTTTTGATGAATCTGAATTAAAACTAACAAATCAATCCGTTCAAATTGTGGATGCAGATGAGGATTCCAAAGGTCGGGATGTTGTCAAGGCCAAGAATGAGCCAACTGAAGATGGATATAGCAAAAGTGAAGAAGATGAGGATCCCTCAATTGAAACACTTCAAGAGCAGCAAGTGCAATACCCAGAGTTGCCAAGACCATCCACTCTTCTAAAAGATCACCCAGCTGAAAACATAATAGGTAATCCTCAAGACGGAATAAGAATTAGATCCTCTCTAAGGCAAGTAGAAGAGGAGGACTTGATTGCCTTAATTTCTCAAGAGGAGCCTAAGAACATCCACGATGCTTTGCTAAATGACTCATGGATCCAGGCTATGCATGAAGAGCTGCACCAGTTTGAAAGAAGCCAAGTGTGGACACTCGTGCCACGTCCTAGAAATCAGCCCGTAATTGGTACCCGATGGGTCTTCAGAAATAAGCTGAATGACATGGGTATGGTCATCAGGAATAAGGCCCGGCTTGTAGCCAAAGGGTATAGCCAGGAGATGGGGATTGACTTTGATGAATCTTTCGCCCTGGTCGCTAGGCTAGAAGCAATCCGGATTTTATTGTCCTTCGCATGTTGACTGAACTTCAAATTGTTTCAAATGGATGTCTGTTGACACTAAAAATATTCCTAATATTTCCTGACTTCTGCTTCTGCAGGTCTTAAGTTCTGATCGGGTGCTCTTGTGCCGACAGAGAAGAAAAGAAAGAAAGAAAGAATGGCGGAAGTCGAACAAAAGATGAGACCAAAAAAAAGAAGAAAAGACAAGATGCTCAGCTCCAACAGACTGCCGCTAAAGCAAGACCCGGGAGCTCGAGAGAGTATTCGGGATCATCCCCGAAGAAGCAACCGAAAAGCTACAAATACAAGTGAGGCCGGCCCGACATCACAAATTATGGTACCGAAGGCCATGTGAGCAGAAGACCCGCGTGCTCGAGCCGAATACACACGAAGTTCCGATTATGGCCATTCATCGTATCGAGAGCTTCATCAACGCCCCGTCAAGGTTTTCCAAGGACCGTGGCGAGAGGACGAGTCAACGGGGGCTTTCGAAACCATCCCCGGACCCATCAGCTGACCCACGCCGAGCAAGCAAGCTAAAATGGCGCACGAAAGGTCATCGGCGCCCCTTAAAACGGCGCCACCTAATCCGGCGCGCCAAAAAACCAATTGGGGAACACCTCCCCCCGGCGCCACCAATTCCGGTGCGCAAAAGCTTGGCAGAATCTCCTTCCCCGGTGCCATGTTCATCGGCGCGCCCCTCCGTGGCGCCGGATTAAGGGTTGCTATAAAGCAACACTTGTTCGACCGAGGAGAAGAAGGAGTCAATCGCCTGAGAAGAGAAATAGAGAGAGCCAATACGAGAGAAGGATCTGAAAAGAGCCAATCAGAGCCCATTCATCCGAGGGAGGGAGGAACCTTGGGGGAGAAGCAGGGTTTCCACTCAGAGCTCTCGCCGCCGTCTTCCCCATCTTCTCGCCTGAATATCTCCAGAGCCGGAGAAGAGACTCCCGTCATCCGATACTCTGTTTTAGGGAAGAAGCTTAGGTGGGTTTCGCGGTTTTCTTCCGATGATTCTCTCTGGTTTCTCTCTTCTGATATAATGTAAGTGAGGGGGGAGGGGCGATGACATGAGCCCATCTCCCCCCTTCACCATCTCTTCATTTCTTTGGCCTATGTAATCCCTTCTCTGCAACTAATGAAACGGCCGCCGAGCAACGATGTCAGGCCGCGCCGAATGGTTGTGATGGTCCATGTAGCTACTCTCCGGTTGATGGAAGGAATGATTTGTGCGGCTGCGTACGCTTCTTATACTTTTCCTTCGATTTACATTTTCAATCACCTCGTGTATGAATTTTGTTTTCATCTCGTGATACAGATCATGCCCGGGGGCCATACGGGTTATATTGATGTCACCCCCTCCCTGGGGATCCTCCCTTCTATAGTAATGGCCATGCCTCGCTGTATATGTGTCGAGGGTTTTGTGGTTAGAGACACACTCGTGTGTGCATCTTTACCTATTCCCGTTATGAGGTCGAGCCCGTCAACACCCCACTGCACTTCTTCATAGTCCAGAGGGAACGGGGTCACCTCCACAGCCTATGCATTCATTATATGCTTATGGTCTTGATGGCTGCTCTTTGTGTCTTCATCATCGTACCTCGTAATGCTAACCCACTGACCCCGTGAGCATCAACTTGTTAACCCCTGTGAGCATCACTTCTATAACTCATCGGTCATTGTATGATGCCATATTCTTATTCCGTCTATGATCGAGAATGTCTCAGCTTGGTTATTATTGATAACTCTACTTCAATCGTTTGGGGAGGGGGACATACCCCATTGGTTTCTTCGAAACACCACCTGGTCGAAGGGTCTCATCTGTGAGTGATGAGAACCCCTATGGGCCATAGGGTGAACACTAACAGGGCCAAGCCCGATATCAAACCCACAGTCCTTAGGGGCATTGTGGTGACCATGGGATGTGTGCCCCTCGTAGGCTAGCTGATGGGGACATCTCCGACCGTTCCACATTTTTTTGAGGTTCCTGATGATCACCAGCAGTGCTACATCTTGTTCACCACTTTATTTCGAGTCATATGATGTAATTTTTATTTTATTATCATGTACTTTTCCTTTTATTTGAGTCCAATACCTAGGTTAGGTAGCTATTTACCTAAGTCTTAAGTCATTATGTGTGTTATTGGGCCCAATTATATGGGCTAGGCCCAGGGGCGCCCCCTTCCCCTTGGTTTAGTGTTAGAAGTCCAAAAGTTAGGGACCTAAGTTAAATTGTGGGATTCCTATAAATAGGACCCCAATCTTTCATTTGTAAGGCAATGAAGATTTGATAAAAAAAGTTGCCACAATATTTGTGCTTCTCTCTCTCTCTCTAGCTCTCTCTCTCTCTTCTTCTCTCTCTCTCTAAAGGGGGTGAATCCCACTCCCTCTCCTCCCACCCCAAATTTGAAATTCACTCTCTCTCCTCCCTATTCACCTCTAATTAAGACCCCTCCCCCTTCCCCATACCTCCCATTTAAGTCCCCTCCAACCCCTAGGTGGAATCCCTTTCTCCTAGGCACCTCTCCCTCCTCCCAAGCAACCTTTCCCCTTCCCCATACAACCTTTCATTTTCCCAAGGGAGAATCCCTTCTCCCAAGCACCCCTTCCTCTCCCCAACACAACCCTTCCCCTTCCCAAAGCAACATTAAACCCCATTAACCTCTCATTCAAACCAAAGGAGAGAGATCTCCCTCTCTCTCTATCCCAACCCAAATTCGCAGCTCCCCCTTCCTCCACCTGCTAGACCATCTTCCATCCCCCATTCTGCCCCTCCCACACCTTAGATCACCCTATACCAGACCCCCACACAGCCCGGGGTCACCCCCTACACACATCCACCCCATCTCCCACCCCATCTACCCCATTTTCTATATACTAGTGAGCAGCTGCAGTTCTGCAGAACCGCCCCCCCTGTTGCAGCGCCGCCCACGACCTCATCCTAGAGCTCCTGGGGGCGTGGCCTACATCGACGGAAAGGTCTACGAGTCTTCTTCGCAAGCAAGGTGGAGTCATCTCATTCCGACTTTGCTACAGTTCGTTGTGCCCCTTCTCGTCCAACTGTGCAACAAGGACCAAAACCTGGACCTGAGCTTCAGTTCATAAGCTCCCACGGCCACATCTTTCAACTTATGGAGGCGTCACTTGGCCGAGAACTTCAGCCACAAGTCATCCACCACCACCTACAAGCGGCATCCCGTTCGGCATCAGGAAGTGCCTTTTCCATTTTTTCTCCCCCGGGTGCGCAGACAGTCTGTTTAGGTCCTTCCCCGACAGTGCCTCACTCAACGGACTCCTCCTCACCGCCCCAACATCCTCTGGTGTTGTTCTTGGTTGCTGCTCGAAGAAGACTCATCCACGAACGTCCTTGACTTGGTCTCGCATCATTCGGACTTAGGGAGCCACCGTGGTGACTTTGGCCATGCGCTGCTGCCCCTGGGAACAGTCTGCTTCTGTACGCAAGGGACCTGTTCCATAGCCCGTCCCTGCCGGCGACGACTTCGGGACCGCCCACAAAAAATCACAGTCGTACCTGGGTACGTCAGAAACATTTTTGCGTAAGTCTCATCATCTTCTGAGTCTGGGAGAGCTCACAGCGGAAACTACATCGACACCCTGTCTTGCTGCCCAGACCCGGGCAGATTCGGCCGGGTGCTCTGTCGGCGCGATTCAAGCGAATCTCCCCTCCCCGCCTGGCTGGCTTAACGCCCCTCCCTGCGTGGAGGTAGTGTTTGCATTGTAATACTGATATCCCCACCCCAAGTCCACCCTCCTGTGTGAGGCGTAGTGGTTGTATAATTTAAATAGGGATCAAGCTTCATCGGGGCAGTGTGCGGGGAACCCACACCTCCCCGCTCGCCCTCGTCTCCGACCGGGATCGATGTCTTCACACCGATCAGGTGAGCCTCGGGTTGCCCTACTCTACTGGAATTGCTTTGCTTGTTTAGTATTGCTGCTTAGTGCCGTCGGTCGGTGAGTGAGCGCCCGATCTCAAAATATCATCAATTTGAGTGCCACCGCGGAGCGAGTTGAGAGAGAGCCACTACATCCCACGCCCTTGGCATGCTGGTCACCCATGGAATTGGGGCATCCCAGACCCTTAGGGGGTACAGCCCACGCTAGTCAAACCTCCGGAAAGGCGAGGTCCATCCTCGGACCCTCACCGCTATCGCCGGTCCACTTACGGACCCGGGTGTGCACGACGCGAGTGAGTTCACTTGAGTGGGTCCGCCATTCGGTTCGAGTGCTTGCAAATTTTCAGGTCCAAGGGGTTGTTTCACATCAGTTGGTATCAGAGCAAGTTCTAGACTTGTCTCTACTAAGTCTTGTCCTAGGGCCATTACATTCATCACCCGTTCATCATGACCACTTCCTACTTAGCCTATTCGCCATCCTTAGACCCATTAGCGGCTTTTGTGTTTGATGGATCCCGCCCTAGCATATATCTAGAATGGGAGAAGTCCATAGACAGACACTTTGGGAGGTTCACCCTGTCAGGGCCTATCCAAGTCAACTATGCCAAGAGTTTGCTCTGGCGCCAAGCTAGGAAAGAAAGGGAGTACATTGTAGGTTTGAGAGAAGCCAAAGGGGAAGCACCCATTGAATCTTGGGTTGAAATGAGGGCTGATCTTAGAAAGATCTACGCACCCCAATCCGGACCTCCTCAACCAACCACTTTTCCACCCCCAACTCCAACTCCAACCCAAGTACTTCCCCTATCAAGCCTAACCCAAGCCCGTCCATGTTGACCACCTCGGGAGTACCATAAGCCGGCTATCTCCACTCCTCCACCAAAAGACCCATTCCTCCCCTTGGAAGAGGAGCCCATGATCCAAACACCTGATCCCTTGGAAGTAAAGACCGACCTAGACCCCCTCCTGACCCTTGAGGGAACCCAAGCCCACACCATTGAGGAGGAGGAGCCACAAAACTCACCCACCCCTCCTAGTCCGGGTCCTCATGAGCCGCACACCCTCACTATAGACGAGTCTATACTCCAATGGCTCAAGCAAAGTCCTACCTTTCTGAGCTCACCACCATTGGGATATCAATCCCAAATTGTTCCCACCCAGTCTCCCCATGTCACTTTACAAACCTTCTACTTCACGGGAGACTTGGGAGACCTAGTTGATTGCCTATATTGGCAAGCCCACTTGACCGGCTTGCTTGCCATGGGACCTTCGGAGCCTAGCACCATTAACTTTGCCCACCCCACCATTGGCTCCATCACTTCCGTTTGCACGAGTGGGCATTGCACTATTGAGATTCTTCTATTTCTCCCCTTGGAGGAAGAACCCACTCCGATCTACTCCCCACCCATTGAGACCCCAAATGCCTTAAACGGTCAACTCACTAGAGGTCTTGGACCAATTACTTTGGAGGAGGATGACTCACCATCTTGTGAAGACCTTGGGGACATGGAGTTCCTCTCTCTAGGTAGCCCTTACCATGATCCCTTTGACCCATTCCAATGGGAGTACAGATACCCATGTGGCCCAACCACCTTACCCACCACCCACCTTTCCCTACCCCAACCAACCATAATGGATCAAATCCACCCCTTCCTAGACTCGGGTTACACCATGGGAGCCATGACTTTGGGTAATGTTCACATAAGGATTAAGGAAGTGTCTCACTCTGTGTTACCAACCTTCTTAGATCCCTTTGATCCTTTCAAATGGAAGTTCAAAGGTCATCCCACAACCTCTCACATAGAAATCATCTTTGGAGTAGGAATGCCTATGTCTTGGCATCTCCCACCACTTGACATGATTAGTAAGTCGGGTCCTTTCATTCATAACACCCACATGTCAAGTTGGAAACATAAGTGGTCCATATTCGGTTGTAATGGTCCACCTTCATTCATCATGGGTCTTAAGCATAGTAGGAGCATTCACGGATGTCCAAGACCCCCGGCATTTTATATACCCATGCGCAATAGATTCCCCTATGGATGCCCCGGCCCTCCGACCATTGTTATGAAGTCCATGCATGATAGGGCCACTTATGGCTGCCCTGGTCCACCTAAGTTCATCAAGGTCCACATGGCATCAAAGCATGATAGGTCACCCTATGGTTGCCCCGGTCCACCTTTGCACACTATCCACTTTCACACCCACTCACCGCATCATAATGCATGGTATGAGCATACACGCAAGCAATTCTCGACGAGCGGTGAGGTTCACAAAGAGCGGACAAGAGCTCGCGAGCGCCACTTGGAATTCCAAGTAGGCGATCTGGTGATGATGACATTGGAGTGGCTCTACCCTAGGGTCACCTCCAATTCGAGGGCACGAGGACTTGGACCTTCCCAAGTTCCGAGTGGCTTTGGCAACTAAGCTAACGGGTTGGACTTACTAATGGGTTTTAGGATTCACCCCATTTCCCACATGGCGGATCCGGCACCCTATATGGGCACCGCGGTGGATCCTAGTGAGTGTCTCGAACCTATATCTTCCTTTGAGAGGGACACCCTCGGAGAGCCACCAAAAATCAGCCTGAGAGTCCGACGTGTGCACACGGAGGCAATACTAGGCAAGCAGGGTTCCATCGCCAGCAAGAGGGTGCGCTCGAGCCACCTCGAGAGGATGAAGGACCGTCCCATGGTTGCGGACACAGGGTTGAGTTTAGAGATCATGGCTCGCCCAGAGTTGCCTTGGAAGACCGCCTCCCCGGTGGACCCATACTCGACGGAGTCGAGTTCTCCGCACCCCAGGGGTATGATGGGGACATCTCCGACCGTTCCACATTTTTTTGAGGTTCCTGATGATCACCAGCAGTGCTACATCTTGTTCACCACTTTATTTCGAGTCATATGATGTAATTTTTATTTTATTATCATGTACTTTTCCTTATATTTGAGTCCAATACCTAGGTTAGGTAGCTATTTACCTAAGTCTTAAGTCATTATGTGTGTTATTGGGCCCAATTATATGGCTAGGCCTAGTGGCGCCCCCTTCCCCTTGGTTTAGTGTTAGAAGTCCAAAAGTTAGGGACCTAAGTTAAATTGTGGGATTCCTATAAATAGGACCCCAATCCCTCATTTGTAAGGCAATGAAGATTTGATAAAAAAAGTTGCCACAAGATTTGTGCTTCTCTCTCTCTCTCTAGCTCTCTCTCTCTTCTTCTCTCTCTCTCTAAAGGGGGCGAATCCCATTCTCTCTTCTCCCCATCCCAAATTCGAAATTCACTCTCTCTCCTCCCTATTCACCTCTAATTAAGACCCCTCCCCCTTCCCCATACCTCCCATTTAAGTCCCCTCCAACCCCTAGGTGGAATCCCTTTCTCCTAGGCACCTCTCCCTCCTCCCAAGCAACCTTTCCCCTTCCCCATACAACCTTTCATTTTCCCAAGGGAGAATCCCTTCTCCCAAGCACCCCTTCCTCTCCCCAACACAACCCTTCCCCTTCCCAAAGCAACATTAAACCCCATTAACCTCTCATTCAAACCAAAGGAGAGAGATCTCCCTCTCTCTCTATCCCAACCCAAATTCGCAGCTCCCCCTTCCTCTACCTGCTAGACCATCTTCCACCCCCCATTCTGCCCCTCCCACACCTTAGATCACCCTATACCAGACCCCCACACAGCCCGGGGTCGCCCCCCTGTTGACACCTTGAAAATGAACAAAGGTCGAAGCATGATTGAAAAGAAGGTCGGACCAACAGTGAAAGACCATTGATGAAGCTCGTCAACCATTCACCCGGCTAAAGCCCTTGTCGGCCAAGCTGATGCCCGGTGCCGATGTCACTCAGACGGCAGCACTGGTAGAGCAACAGTCACTCGACTGATGAGACCTCCTGGCACACTTTAATGAAAGCCGCACTACTGCTTCGTCCAAGAATCCACGGATGATATGTCAGGGTAAGTCAGATGTCGGCTTCATGACAGATGTAATATGAGATAAAGATGAAGCCGGTACCGGCAGATGAAGATTGTAAAGGCTTTTGCGAAGTCAAAACAGAAGAGGAATCATCTCCACAAATTATATACCCGGCTGAGGTCTTCCCAGACTAAAGCTGATGTCCGAGCTCGTCACCATTCAAGTGACGATATCGATAAGATGATACCCGGTCTTGTCACCGTTCAGATGGCAATACTGATGAAACCCATGTCTACGGACTGATGAAACCCCTGTCTACGGACTGATGAAACCCCTGTCTACGGACTAATGAAAACCGTAATAATGATCTCGATACAAGCTGTGTCACCAATGGAAGACCCTTTTTGGTGATGATACCCTTGAAAGACCCAAATGGGCCTGTGTGAAGGTGGCGCCGAGAATCAATTGCCAAACCCAAAAGAGGGCGCCGAGAAGCTGAGGGCAGGCACGCCGGGAAGCTTTAGGTCGGGCGCGCCGTGATGAAGCCTGCCGAGAAGGCGGAAATGGCTATAAAAACCCCCTCCCTTCGAACAGATAAAAGAGAGAGAACAGAGAAAAGGAAGAGGATAGAACCGATCAAAAAAAAAGACAGAAGAGACAGCAAGAAAGAAAGAAATCCATCCAGAAAAGGAGATAGGAAAGGAGAGAGAGAGAGGCTCCGCTGAAAAGAAAGAGAAGAAGTCTGAGAGAAGAAGAAGAAGAAAAACCCCAGGTGGGTTGCTCGGGGGAGGGAGAGGAGTCAATGCTCCACCCTCCCCCCCCCCCCCATGTTTGTGAAGTCCCAAGATTAAATGGCACCCAAGAGGGGGGGTGAATTGGGTGAAGGTAGAAACTTCTAAAACTATATCACCTTTTTAAAATTGTGTAACAAGAAGCTAACAAGAGAACTAGAAATAATTAAAGCCCACAGACAAAACAAGTTTTATAAGGTGAGGAAGGATTATGCAGGATAAAAGAGAATAAAAACTGAACTACACTAACAGACTTACGATTTGCACAGAAGGAGGATAGAGGAAAAGGAACAAACCACACAGAGACAGCAATTTTAGGTGGTTCGGATGCCACAACGGCAACCTACGTCCACCCCTCACGGACAGTGAGGAAACCACACACTATCTTGTAGGAGGTTACAAGATCAACCACACACAACACTCACACACTAGGAAGGAGGATTCTCACGAGGGTGTAGAAACACCTTAATACACACACACACCTCCAACCAAGAACTCACAACCACACACACACAGATCTAAGAGGATCCACACACTCAGGAATGTTTAAAGATTACAAGGATTACATATGAAGCTTTGAGAGATCAAGAATGAATTCGAAACATAAGAAAAGGATCTTGATATGCTCCCCCTTAGTAGATGATTGTATGCTTTGGGTGCAGCTTGAATCCTTGGACTGATTTGCACTTGATTGGATGAAGAAGGATGAAGAACTTTCCTCTCGGAGCACTGTTCACGTCTACAGTGCCAAATCCCTTCTCTTCCTCTTGGCAGCCTCCCTTGATCTTCCTTGAGCATTAGGGTTTTCCAAACCCTCTTGCATAAGTTTTATAGGTTCTTGAATGATCCAAAGACTCCCCCAGACCAGATCCACAATTTCTGGAGAGTTAGGCTGCTTAGGGATTAAACAATACCAAGAGAAAGACCATTTCTCGAAGTGACAAAAAGTTAACATTTGTTGGCATCTCGAGGCTGGCGGTCGACCTACAAAGGCCAGCGGTCGACCGCCAATGGCCGTCCTGTAGCCATTTGGCTGCTGGGAGAATCGGTCGACCGCTAGCTCCTGGCGGTCGACCGCCAGCTTTCTCAGATTCTAGAATTCAATTATGTTATTTTAGGTCGACCGCCAGGGGTCCACAGGTCGACCGCCAATCTTCAATCCTGCAAAAATCAAGTGTTACCTCTCTTGAAGCTATCCATTTGTTCAATGATTGAACCGGGCTTGTATAAGAGTTGATTTATGTTTGAATAAACCCATGGAAGAATTTATAACCACACAATTGACATGAGATAAGAATTGAAGGTTTAAAGCATGAGGCTTTGCTTGAAACAATAGATATAAGGGAGAGAAACATCTTAGGTTTTGTTATCGTCAAAATCACTCGGATATGTTCAACAATCTCCCCCTTTTTGATGATGACAAAACCTAGGCAGTAGAATGCATTTTCACAAATGTGCTTTTGAAAAAAGTTTTAGAAGCTTCGTTAGTCACAAATGAGATACATGGAAATCCATCAAGTTGAATCTTCTAAACTCACGATTTGAAGGCATTCGAAATGCTCATATCACCAAACATATCACTACCAACCATTCAATACTTATTTGCCATATTGACAAGAGGTGAGAAGGAAAGGAGCCAATCTTGTAACGTCAAAGAGTGCATTCTTCCATTCATTTTCATTTAATCCATACAAGGTACATTGAATGCAGAAGGGAGAAATGAGCGTGACACGCTAAGGAATGCAACCACTAATGCGTACAATATGCTCAAACTACGATGCAAGAGATAGACAGGCATGCAAGCAGGCAAACACAAAAACACACATAGCATATATATATATAAGCCTAATAGCCTACTTCTCCCCCTTTGGCATCAGCAAAAAGGAGAGGGAGGGGATACAAAGAGTGGACAAAAAGGACGCTAGAGACTCAAAAAGCAGCTACACAGCAGGGGGATCCTCAGCTTCCTCGCCATGAACACCATCCGGCGGACCATCACCATGGGGGGAACCAGCAGGAGCAGGAGCAGGAGCAGGAGGAAGACGATCCTCAAGGTTATGAAGAATGTCATCATAATGACGGAGCTGGTTATGGAGAGAAAGAAGGGTATGGTTTGTGGTGCGAAAGGCCTCACGGTTATCTTCATGGCTGGCAAAGAGAGTGGCTATGTGAAGAGAAAGATCATCCAGAGCAAGGGTGAAGGTATCCATTCGTCCAGTCATGGTGTCCATAAAAGTATCCAAACGCCCAAGGGAGGAGTCAAGCCGAGTTTCCATGCCAAAAAGGCGCCTGTCAAGAGCCTCATAGTCCCCCCAAGTGGAATGCCCAGCACCCTGAGTAGAAGACTCCCCATGAAAGTGCTGTGGTGGAGGAGGGAGATCCGCTGGAGGAGGCACAACTGCAGGCTGAACTGGTGCCGGTGCATTTTGGTTATCTTGCTGTGGGTCCGGCGCTTGTTCATCTTCACTGCCAATTTCTTCCCCATAAACTGGGACAGCACGGCGAATTTCACCATTTGCATCCCTGTAATATCCCATATCGGAGAAAAGCTTATGCTCATTGTAAATGTCATCATGGCGGACTAGAACATACTGCTCATTCTCCAATGGGACCCCGACAAAGATGAACACTCCAGTGAGCTGAGAGGCATAGGGCAGGGATCGCCGTAAATGTGTATGGCATCGAGTTATCAATTGAGTCATGAGCCATCCCATATTAACCAAGTCACCATTCATAACATGATAGAACAGGAAACGGTGCACTTCGGTCACTTCATCTCGGCTCCCACTCTTGGGATAGATAAGTGTAGTAAACATGTGATGAATAACCCATTGTAAAGCGGGAAAGTGGTTGGCATTCAGCTCAATGAGGTCACTCACACCACGAACAAAATCACAGCTCATCATGGCAATAAAACTGGCCTCAAACTCACCATGCCCAAAAAGCATGTCTGCACCATGGGAGGAAACACCTAGGGCATTATAGAATAATTCTGCATTAATGCGGATCTCAATGCCTTGAACCATTGTATACAAGCTTCCATTTCTATCGACCAAATTCCCATAGAACTATTGTACTAGATAGGGATAGAAGCGATTGTATCTAGTGACAAAATCAATCCACCCCGGTTGCATTGAAAAAACTGTATAGATGTCGGGCAGGATTTGATTCAACTCTTGAAAATCAACAAGACGAGGCTCGATGATAGACCTCGGAGGTAACCTGCGTGCGGGAGCTTGTGGTGGAGGTGCGGCCGGAGCTTCACGTCTCTGGGCACCAGGTTCCCCTTGGAGAATACGCCGAGCACTCCTTCGAGGTGCCATTTTAGACTAGGAAACCCGCTGAAGAGAATATCTTCTAGAGAGGTAGAACCTCTACCTTGGGATGGAGAGGGAGACACCGGGAAGAACTAAGAACACCGTCTCCACGCTCTGGAGCTCAAGGAAGGTTGGCACGAGTGCACGAACGCCGGCGAGGAGACGTTCCGAAATGGAAACCAATCGACCGGATCGTGCTAGGGTAGAAACGGTGTGGGGTTTTTAGGGCTTGAAAGGTGGGAGGGAGAAGTGCTAGAGTGGAGGTGGAATGAGGGAGAGAGAAGGGAGAGTGATAGAATGAGAAAGGGGGGAAGATAACCCCCTTTAAGTAGGGTTCGGTCGCGGTTGAGCCGGGCCGGTTCGCCGCTGGCGGTCGACCGGCACGAAGCCAGCGGTCGACCGCTGGGGCCTAAATCCCAAGAAAAAGCCCGAGAGAGAGGAAGAACCCCAGCTAGCCACTACCGGAGATGGAAGTGGGCTCCATGACCCTTGGACTCCCCCATTTTCACAGATCATTTTTCTTTCCTTTTTTTTTTTCACGAATGATGTCAAGCATGAGTCGACTACGGAAACCCTTAAGAAGAGACTGCTCAGAGCACTAGATCACTAGTCCACATTTATCTATCAAGGAATATTCAGTTGTAGAAAAATGTCAAGGAATAAGTGTATATAAATATAAGTACAGACACACATGCTAGGAATAGTCATACACAATAAAAGTGAACCACACACAATGCATGCATCTCACAAGATTTACCCAATCAACAAAAGAACCAACCTAATGCAGACTTAAGTGCGTATGCCCTCACCCTTACACATGCCAAGTTCTCGCCTGATTTTATTGAATTGATCCTGATTTAGAGGTTTTGTGAAGATGTCAGCCAATTGGTTAAGAGAATCAATGAACTTGAACTCAAAGACCCCTTTGCCTACATGATCTCTCAGAAAATGATGCCGAATGTCAATGTGTTTGGTTCTGGAGTGTTGAACAGGATTTTTGGAGAGATTAATTGCACTCGTATTATCACAGAAGATCGGCACACAATCCACTTCAACATTCAAATCAAGCAATTGATTTTTGATCCAAAGTACTTGGGCTCCACAACTTCCGGCGGCTACATATTCAGCCTCGGCCGTTGAGAGAGCTACTGAATGTTGTTTCTTAGAGGCCCATGAAACAAGGCACCCGCCAAGAAACTGACAGTACCCACTTGTACTTTTACGATCTACAATGCATCCGGCGTAATCCGCATCGGTATACGCAATTAACTCAAAAGAACTACCAATGGGAAACCACAAGCCAAAGTCAATAGTGCCAATTAGATATCTGAAAATGCGTTTAACAGCTGATAAGTGAGATTCTTTAGGGCACGACTGGAAATGGGCACAGAGACATACACTGAATTGAATGTCAGGGCGGCAAGCTGTAAGGTACAGTAGTGATCCGATCATACCTCGAAACAGTGTGGAATCTACTGTTTTACCATTTTCATCCTTATCCAGCTTTGTGGTGGTGGCCATGGGAGTTGATATGGGTTTTGCTTCTGCCATCCCGTATTTCTTCAGCAATTCCATAGTATACTTTGCTTGATTTATAAAAATTCCTTCCGAAGTTTGTTTCACCTGCAATCCAAGAAAAAAATTTAGCTCCCCCATTAAGCTCATCTCGAATTCTCCTTGCATGGTCTTTGCAAAATCCTCGCATAAGGAATTATCAGAAGCTCCAAAAATAATATCATCCACATACACTTGAACCACCAAAATGTCCTTACCTGATTTCCTTGTGAAAAGTGTTTGATCAACCTTACCTCTCTTGAACCCATTTTCAGCAAGAAAAGAAGTAAGCCGTTCATACCATGCCCTTGGTGCTTGTTTTAGTCCGTACAAGGCCTTTTGGAGCTTGTACACGTGTCGTGGATGTTTGGAATCTTCAAAACCTGGCGGCTGCTCTACAAAGACATCCTCCTTGATATAGCCGTTAAGAAATACAGATTTAACATCCATTTGAAATAGTTTAAAGTTTAAAGAGCAAGCGTAGGACAGTAAGATTCGGACTGCTTCAAGTCTAGCAACTGGTGCAAAAGACTCATCAAAGTCAATTCCCATCTCCTGGCTGTATCCCTTGGCCACAAGCCGAGCCTTATTCCTCACAATCAATCCCGCATCATTTAGCTTGTTTCTGAAAACCCAGCGAGTTCCAATAGTAGGATGGTTCTTAGGACGCTGCACGAGAGTCCACACCTCGTTTCTTTCAAATTGATGCAGCTCTTCATGCATCGCCTGAATCCAGGATTCATCTTGAAGAGCTTCATGAATGTCCTTGGGCTCTTCTTGAGAGAGTAGGGCCATCAGGTCCTCTTGTTCAACCTGCCTTAGAGAGGACCTAGTTTTCACCCCATCCTCCAGATTACCTATAATGTTCACAGTTGGATGATCCTTTAGAAATGTGGAGGAGCTGGGCAGATCAGGATGCTACACTTGTGGTTCTTGTAGTGTCTCAATTGTAGGATCCTCATCTTCCTCATTTTTACTTGAAGTTGCCTTCAATGGCTCATCATTGGCTTTAACATTTGATGAGTTCTTAGGATCTTCATCTGCATCCGAGATAGAGGAAATTTGCTTTGTGAGTTTTGACTCGGATTCATCAAAAATAACATGAGGACTTTCTTCAACAACTAAAGTCCTTTTATTGAATAATCGATAAGCTCTAGAATTGAGTGCATAGCCTAGAAAAATTCCTTTATCACTCTTTTCATCAAACTTACCCAGATTGGACTTACCATTGTTCAAGATATAGCAGGGGCATCCAAAGGGTTTAAGATAAGAAATGTTTGGATGCTTACCCTTGTAGAGCTCATATGGAGTTTTCTTCAGAATGGGCCTTACCATTGCCCTGTTGATGATGTAGCATGCGGTACTTACCGCTTCAGCCCAAAAATACTTGGGTAGAGAATTCTCACTGAGCATGGTCCGGGCCATATCTATCAACGTTCTATTCTTTCGCTCTACTACTCCATTTTGCTGGGGCGTTCTTGGTGATGAAAAATTATGTGTGTACCCCTGCTCTTCACAGAACATGCTGAATTCATGACTTTCAAATTCACCACCATGATCACTTTGGATTGTGGTGATGAGGTAACCCTTTTCATTCTGAATTTTCCTGCAAAACACTTGAAACTCCGTCACGGCATCACTTTTATTAGCTAAAAACAGCACCCATGTGAATCTGGAGAAATCATCAACAATCACAAAGCCATGGGATTTTCCTCCTAGGCTAGATGTTTTAGTTGGACCAAAAAGATCAAGATGCAATAGTTCCAATGGCCTAGCGGAAGAAACAATATTTTTGTTTTTGAATGAGATTCGTGTTTGCTTGCCTTTCGTGCAAGCTTCACAGATATTATCGCTTTCAAATTTCAATTTGGGCAGACCTATCACCAAGTCATGTCTAGACAACTTAGAGATCACTCCAAAACTAGCATGACCTAGTCTGCGGTGCCATAGCCATGCATTCTCATGGTTGTTAGCTACCAAACACACATTATCAACTGAAACATCATGAAGATCAATGGTGTACACATTGTTGCTCCTTTTACCAATGAATTTGATTTCATTTGAATTTTTGCACATGACAAAATAGTGAGTCACATCAAAAACAATCTTAAAACCCTTATCACATAATTGACTTATGCTCAACAAATTATGATTCAAACCTTTCACCAGAAGGACATTTTCAATCAGAGTTTCAGAGTTCTTACCTATGTCCCCAACTCCGATTATTTTACCTTTGTCCTTCCCGCCAAAAGCAACTAAGCCTCCTTCTTTTTCTTGCAGCTTGGAGAACACTTTCTTGTCCCCTGTCATATGCCTTGAGCAACCGCTGTCTAGATACCATTTGCTCCCCCTGGCTTCAAGACATATCTGCAAGAAGAAAAATTCTCATGCAATTGTCTTTGGTACCCAAACAAGTTTGGGTCCATAGGAGTTAGTCCAACCTCTTACGGGTGTTCTCTTCGTCCATGGAACATGATAGTTAGGTGTGCTTTGTCTAAACCAGCAGTTGGAAATCATATGGCCAAATCTACCACAATGAAAGCATTTAACATGTGAAAAAGTTCTTTGATATCTGTGTGGTTTAGGCTGAGCATGTTGGGGTTTAGAGTTAGAACATGAAGCATGATTATCGTCCTTTCCATGAATAAAGGATGTGGTGATCTTATGCTCAAAGGATTTTTTATTTTGAGGTGTGTACCCTAAGCCTTCCTTTTGGAAGTTGACTTTAACCCCCAATAGGTTATCCAGATTTTGTTTCCCCTTAACAAACTTAGTCAAGGTGAACTGAAGCTCAGCAACTTTTTCACCCAAAATCCCATTTCTCCTTTCGAGTTCTAAATTAGTGGATTTTAGAGTTTGTTCTTCAATTTTGATCCTTTCACATGCTTCCTCCATTTCGGTTATTTTGCATGATAGTTCCTTTTTGGTTTCATCACAGTCTGAGATTATGTGCAGTAGACTTTCCTTTTCTTCCGAAGCTTCAAACCATTCCTGTTCCAGTTTCTCAAATTTGGCATAGATATCTTCACGTGAAGAATCATCAAGTTTCTTTTTAAGAGCTTTATTTTCAGATCTGATTTTCTTGTACTTCGTGTACAACTTTTCATATTCAGATTCCCATTGTTCATTGGAAATGAATTCAGGGTTAGAATTTACCTCCGTGGATTCATCCTCATGTGCCATGAGGCACAAGCTTTCCACAAGTTCTTGAATCTCTTCATCAGATGGTTCATCTTCTTCGTCGCTCCAAGTGGCGACCATGGCTTTGGGTTTATTGAAGTTATCCTTCTTGAATTTCTTCTTTAGATCTGGACATTCACCTCTCATGTGTCCAGGCTTCTTGCATTCGTAGCATATAATGCTACTTGGCTTGCTCGATTCGTCTTTAGTCTGCGTGGGCCTTCTTTGCCCTTTTCTGAAATTTCCTTGAAAGTTTCTCTTCTTCCTTAGAAATTTTCTCACTTGGCGAGTTATCATCGCCAATTCTTCCTCTTCATTGCTTCCGTCACTTGATTCTCCTTCTTGAAATTCATCATCGGATTGATGAGCTTTCAGTCCAATGACCTTTTTCTTTTTGATGTCTTCATCAACTGTTCTCTTTATATTTATCTCATAGGTCATGAGTGACCCTATGAGTTCATCCAAAGTAAGAGTTGACAGGTTCTTTGAATCTTCAATAACCGTGGCCTTTGTGTGCCAAGCTGACGGTAGGGACCTTAACACCTTCCTCACAAGGTCAGAATTTGAGTATTCCTTCCCGAGACTTTTGAGACCATTTGTGATTTCTGTTAGCCTTGCAAACATCTCGGAGATGGTTTCTTCAGGTTTCATTTTGAATAGCTCATAGTCAGTGACTAGGAGATTTGCCTTGGTTTCCTTGACCTGTGATGTTCCCTCGTATATGAGTCGCAGCTTGTCCCACATTTCTTTGGCTGAGCTACACATGGAAACACGAGAGAATTCATTAGGGTGTATCGCACATTGCATGATATTCATGGCATTAAAATTAGCAGTGCATTTCTTAATTTCCTCGGGTGTCCATTTTTCTTCATCAGCCCCGAGTTTATGAGGACCCTTGTCCACAACTCTCCAAACCTCGTACTCTTGAGCCCTCAGAAAAACATGCATTCTATTTTTCCAGTAGGAGTAGTTGGAACCGTCAAAAAATGGAGGACGGTTGATGGAATGACCCTCGGGTACCATTCCCTTGTTTGCCATTTAATCAGATCTTGCTCTAGATCGTTAGATCTCTGAAAGGAAGAGCCTTGGCTCTGATACCAATTGAAGTCCCAAGATTAAATGGCACCCAAGAGGGGGGGTGAATTGGGTGAAGGTAGAAACTTCTAAAACTATATCACCTTTTTAAAATTGTGTAACAAGAAGCTAACAAGAGAACTAGAAATAATTAAAGCCCACAGACAAAACAAGTTTTATAAGGTGAGGAAGGATTATGCAGGATAAAAGAGAATGAAAACTGAACTACACTAACACACTTACGATTTGCACAGAAGGAGGATAGAGGAAAAGGAACAAACCACACAGAGACAGCAATTTTAGGTGGTTCGGATGCCACAACGGCAACCTACGTCCACCCCTCACGGACAGTGAGGAAACAACACACTATCTTGTAGGAGGTTACAAGATCAACCACACACAACACTCACACACTAGGAAGGAGGATTCTCACGAGGGTGTAGAAACACCTTAATACACACACACACCTCCAGCCAAGAACTCACAACCACACACACACAGATCTAAGAGGATCCACACACTCAGGAATGTTTAAAGATTACAAGGATTACATATGAAGTTTTGAGAGATCAAGAATGAATTCGAAACATAAGAAAAGGATCTTGATATGCTCCCCCTTAGTAGATGATTGTATGCTTTGGATGCAGCTTGAATCCTTGGATTGATTTGCACTTGATTGGATGAAGAAGGATGAAGAACTTTCCTCTCGGAGCACTGTTCACGTCTACAGTGCCAAATCCCTTCTCTTCCTCTTGGCAGCCTCCCTTGATCTTCCTTGAGCATTAGGGTTTTCCAAACCCTCTTGCATAAGTTTTATAGGTTCTTGAATGATCCAAAGACTCCCCCAGACCAGATCCACAATTTCTGGAGAGTTAGGCTGCTTAGGGATTAAACAATACCAAGAGAAAGACCATTTCTCGAAGTGACAAAAAGTCAACATTTGTTGGCAGCTCGAGGTTGGCGGTCGACCTACAAAGGCCAGCGGTCGACCGCCAATGGCCGTCCTGTAGCCATTTGGCTGCTGGGAGAATCGATCGACCGCTAGCTCCTGGCGGTCGACCGCCAGCTTTCTCAGATTCTAGAATTCAATTCTGTTATTTTAGGTCGACCGCCAGGGGTCCACAGGTCGACCGCCAATCTTCAATCCTGCAAAAATCAAGTGTTAGCTCTCTTGAAGCTATCCATTTGTTCAATGATTGAACCGGGCTTGTATAAGAGTTGATTTATGTTTGAATAAACCCATGGAAGAATTTATAACCACACAATTGACATGGGATAAGAATTGAAGGTTTAAAGCATGAGGCTTTGCTTGAAACAATAGATACAAGGGAGAGAAACATCTTAGGTTTTGTTATCGTCAAAATCACTCGGATATGTTCAACAGTTTGCTGTTTTCTTGATCTGCCTCCGTATATAATAGTCCATATCTTCGTGTTTGATTATTCATACGATGTCGAGAGTTATCTTTTCGCTTCCCCCTGTTCCCCTCCTCTTCTGTTCTTTGGCTTTTGCCTTGCAGATGATGTAAACAATGCTTATGAGATGAAATGAAATGGGCAATTGAAAGCCCTTCCCTTCGTCCCTTCGTGTATATATATACGTCTTCTATCTGAAATGTCTGATGGTTCATATGCTCCCGGTTTCAGAGTCTCCCTACGAATCTGTTCTTCAGAGGAGCGTAGATAGGATCCCTATCCCTATCCAATGGGCTACTGGGTTCTGTCTTCTTCCCCCCTCCTGTCTCGATGGCAGATTCATCGCATATGTGTGAGTCCCTCTCAAGGCCCTCAATGCCCCTTGTGCTGTTCAGGAACCAGAGACATTAATCTCTTGGTTCCTTGAACTGCTGACTACACAAGGATATGTTTACTCTGTAGACGGATGCTATTCCGCGGATTCTAGCGAATGACGATCTCGATCTCTTGACCCTCCATTCTAACCCCTTGGATGACTAGGGTCTGGAGTTTCGATGCCAAAGGTTCCTCAGTCACCGATTTTTAGATGCTATTGGGTTCATCTAGGGGATCAGAGACAGTCATCTCTTGATCCCCAGATGGTCGGCGGCAGAAATAAATAAAGTCTTCAGAAATCCAGGCGATGGTCTCGTTCCCCGTCGATTCTACCCTCCAGATCCCCCTTGGCCCTTTCTCAGGGAAGCATCCATGAAATCCCTCCTCCTGCACTTCAAATTCGGCTTCAATCGCAGCCAGAAAGCTCAGGAATCCTAGAAGCAGAGTATCATTTGAGCTCTGTAAACCCTGAAACCCTATAGCAATTCCACCTTCTCGACGTACAAAATTCCCCGCCGAGAACTATCCTGCCGAGAGGCCTCCCTCTTCAGCAAACCGACAAAAAGCCATCTAAACCCTTCGTGCACACCTCCCAGCCTACAGGCTCTCGGCGCCAGGCTCCCGGCGTGGCCAGGAGCGCGCCGGGAAGCCACCCGCCGAGATCCCCCTTTATTTTGCTAAGGAGGCCGTGCCGAGACCCCCTTTTTAAGCCAATAGACCCATGCCGAGAAGCCCCCCTTTTGGCCAACTAAAACCACGCCGAGAGCCTCTCCCTTTTGGCCAACTAAAGCCACCGCCGAGACCCTTCTTCTTGGCCAAGTGAAGTCCAGTCAGAGGCCCATCTCTGCAATACCGTTCATCAGCCTTCTGATCTCTTCACACATATGTCCCGGGGATGTTCAGAGATCGTCATTGATGCCTTGAGAAGACACATTATTGGGGAAGACCTCCCCTACAGTCTTCATTCTCGATCCGGATTTCACCCTCATGAACCCAAAGGGCCATGTCATTGCATGAGTTCTGAGGGGTTTCGAGGGGATATTAGTCGATTGTATAAAGGCAAGCGATGTCCCGGGGCCCGGTGCCCATCCTCGTTCGGTTGTCATCCCGGCATTCTGTGGATGATGACCTATCTTCTCTTGGCATAATCCAAGTCGAGGGGACATGCTGCCGAAATTCACACATACCTTGCCAAGTAAATGTGATGCTTTATATCTCAACCCCACCAGCCTGTGGAGTTATGTCCTTGCATGCTCTCCGATGGCCCTTTGAAGGGGGACATAGATGCAACATCGCGTCTGCACGGAGCGCGTCATGTTACGCCAGTACCTACTTGGATTCTGGGTCAATTATGCCCGATCTTTTACGGATCCCACCCTGCCACTGCATGGGTGGTTTCCTATTCCCCACTTGGCATGGTCCAAGATGGTGGGAATATGTCGTCGGTTTTATCCTGAAAATAACCAACCCCTGCTTCGTCTAATCCATTTAACGTCTTGCAAGTGAACGACTTCCGTCTCTTTTGAGCATGCGGCTTTACCGCTGTCATCCTCCTATCTTTAGCGTTTAATCAAGGGTTGTCCTTCCTTGGAAGGGCGTAATTAACATCATAGCCTTTATGGTATGACGGACTTCTGCTCCAGACGCGATCACTCACAATCGACTGACCAAGTCAGATCGAGCACACAATAAAATCGTCACTCCGGTGACTGGCACGCCAATAAATCAATAAATAAATCAATCAATCAATAATAAAAACAATATAGGATAATAAAATCCGCGTTCCCACAAGTCTGGCACGCCCGGTGGGACCCAGTCTCCCTTCATCTCTACGCCAAAAATAGGAGGCCCAGCGGGCCCCCCTCAAACTTCTGATTCCGTCCACTTTCCTCATTTTCAGGGATCTACAATGACGGCTGGAATCATGTCTGTCTGCTTCGACCAGCAACCGATTGACATGCATGTGCGAGAGGGCTACCTGGCGGTACCTCTTACATTCGGATCAATGCCGCCTGCCGTTGGGCTGCCCAATTGCCTGGGCCTCGTCTTCACCGACCTTCTGCAGGTCGACAACAATGAGCAAGGCACTGCTGCAAGTGCCCCGGTGAAGATCACTAACCAGAAGAATATCTTACCAGAGAAAACGGTCCCCACGGCCGTCGCCTGCTACGTCCATCATGTCCAAAAAAGGGACATGGTCCCTGCTGCTGCTCAGAAGGGGAGAAGAACCAACCGGAGGAGCCGGTATGTTACTGTTGACCGTCGTCTTTCCAACTCCGGAAAGACCATGATGATTGGAGGTGTCCGGGCAAACATGAATGGTTGCCAAAGGGCGGTCAAGCCAGACGTGGTCGTCCCGATGGTGCCCACTACCAACTGATTCCAGACTCTGGCCACCAGGCAGGCCAACTGGGAGGCTGATAAGAGGAAGCCGCTGGCGCCCAAGCCAGCAAAATACAAACAGGTCTGGCGACCGAAGAGGATTCAGAGCTGGGCTCCAGCTCGAGATGAGGAGAAGGCTGCTGAAGATGTTGTTGCCCGCTTCAGGGTAGGAAGCCGAAGAAGAGAGGGAAAAGAGACAAGAAATGCCGTTGCTGCTCGCCCCAAGGCCTGGGGCAGAAGAGATGAGAGAAATGATAAAGAAAGAAATTTGACTGATGCTCGCCCCATGATGAGGGGCAGAAGGGATGAGAAGAAAGAAGACCTTACTGTCACCCGTCCCAGGGCTGGGGGCAGAAGATGGCAAAGAAAGAAATATGATGCTGCTGTCAACTGCTGCCGAAACGGCAATGTGGGAATGAGCGAACCAGTCACGGTCGCCATCCCAAGAAGACCGAGGGCCTGTGCCAGATAGGCCGACTTGTTCAAATATTCCAAAGCCGAGCATTTGAATGCTCAGATAACAAGACTGGCCTATCAGCAGAGAAGCCAGGAAAGACTAATGCTCCAGCCTGAGCCACAGAGGCACAATTCTGAAGAGATGAAGCAGATAGTCCAAGACTACTTCCACTACCTGGGGAGCTCTGCCCTCGGTCAACAAAGACTATCCCGTGCCTTGGGCACCAGAGGTGAAGAAAAAGAAGAAACACTTCAAGAAATGATGATCGGAGCCTCTTCCTCCGATTCAAATCACTATGAAGAAGGTCTCAGGGCTGGATATGACAAAGAAGCCCTGTACCGAGAAGAAGCCAAAGAAAGAATATTGGTCTTTGACTGGCTCAAATATCCTGACCAGGCCAAAAGAAAAGTTTGCAAGCGAAAGGGAAGAATGCAAATCTTCGCCTGTAACATGGCTGGAATCGCCAGGGGGAAGGATATGCTACCAACTCAGCCAGATGAACTGCTCAGGTTGGCTACCAGACCAGGCCCCGTCACAAGAAGAGGTCAGGCTGCAAAAGATAAGATGAAGAATGATGAGGAAACCCGCAAGATCACCACCATGACAGTCAATGTGGTGACAACAGAAGAAGAAGATAATCCCTTCATTGATGATGCTGAAGGGACTTCAGAAGATATACAGATCCCATCAACCCTGGATCCCATGATCCAGATGATGTTTAGAAGATATCAGCAGGAGATCAGTGCTCTCAGAAGACAGCTCAATGAGAGGCATGAAGCTACGCCGGTCTCCAAACAAGCCGAGCCTGTGGGGCCAACTTCCAGCTCTACGGAAACGGCTGCCCCTGCTAATCCTCTCCTGGCTGATAAGGGCAAAGCACCGAGCCAACCTACTCCACAGCAGACAGTGGCTCAGCCCTCTATATCTCAGACGCAGCCTGCCGCGCCCATTTTGCGCGCAACTATGATGACGACTCCTCACAGCCAGCAACAAGCTCATTTCTTCCCAGAAGAGGTAGATCCAGCTATAGCCCACAAACTGATGATAGAAAGAATTGTGGAGATGAAGCTGTCTGAGAAGACCGGTGATGGTGTAAGTACCTATGACGTGTACAAAGTACCGTATCCTCCCCAGTATGCCGCTAAAAGACTACCCCCAGGCATCAGTAAGCCGCCGAAATTTGAGAAATTCAACGGCCAGGGCTCCCCCAGGGAGCACATAGCTTACTACACCACAATTATGGGTGATTTGGCAGCCGACGAAGCTTATCTGCTCAAATTCTTTGGCTCATCCCTCACTGGGTTAGCCTTTGAATGGTATTCAAGCCTGCCAGCTGGGTCGGTGATTGACTAGCCTGATATGCAGAGAAAGTTCCGTGACAGATTTCATGTCACAGAAAGAGAGATCACTATAGCAGAACTATATGCAACCAAGCAGAAATAGGATGAGACAGCACTAGATTACATCAAAAGGTGGAGGAACTTGGCTATGAGATGCAGAAGACCTCCTCATCAAGAAGATGCAGTGCAGATATGTAAACAAAGCCTCAGGAGAGAGGTGCTAGAAAAGATGATCGGTGCAGATGTCAGAACATTTGACCGACTGAACAATATAGTGGCCGAGGTCGAGACATTCTTGTCCAAGCGTCCGACCGCCAATGCTCCCACTATGCTGAAGGGAAAATCCAATGATCGACGGCCATCACATTCTGAGGCCAACACCGTCGATTTCAGGACCTTTGAACAACAAAAAGGGAAGAAAGGGGCAGATGAAGCTCTCCCGATGGCAGACATAGCAGAAAGAAAAGACAAGGTCTCTTTGAGGGACAAGATGAAAAAGGCTTACTCTTTTCCCAAGGATAAGACGGCAACACTATTTAACTGGGCCTATAAGTTCAATAAGGTAACATTGCCTGAACCGAAGAGACCCGAAGATGCGGAAAAGAAAGATGATCCGCTGTTCTGTCTATTTCACCGTGCGCTGGGGCACGCGATTGAGGACTGTTGTGTCTTCAAAGATATCATGGAAGGAATGGTCAAGAAGGGTGAGCTGCAGCTGGGAGATTACCAGGTGAAGCCGCCTCATCCACATGAGCCTCCACCTTGGAGAATGGCTGCCAATATGATCTCAGTCTACCAACAGCTGCCCAAGGAAGCCGCTGAAGAATGCACCAGGCATACCTATGAAGCTTGCTTCCTCACCCCACAGAAAGATCAGGAGGGATGGCAGATGATACCCATAAAGAGCAGAAAGAAGACTCCCGCAGCCAGTACCAGCGGAGCAGTTATCCGGGGTGTCACCCCAAGGCCTGAGCCGCCTCCAATAAAGCCAGTATGGCGTACAGCTGAGATTGGACCAGTCATCCGGATCCCTACTCACAACCGGAGGAGGCAAACTCCCCTCCCTGCACATAAAGAAGTAAGTCCTGCAGCCAGGCATCTACAACAGTATATCAATGAGCTCGACGAATATGAGCAAAAAGAGCCCAAGCACCTGTTGGTGAAAGACTGTATACTCTGGGAACAGCTCGAGGAATTGAAAATTGAAGAGCAGCCAGAGGCAGAACAAAGAAAAGATGAGACTGAGCCCTTCTGGGGGCAGGAGCCAGCAAAGCCAAATTCCCAGAAGAAGAAGAGACGACCCAAGTCCAAAAAGGAGAAGAAAGTCGTGACAGTACAGGGCAATACATTGTCGGTACTCTTTTCCTTGCCCGGGGAGAATGGTGAGGATGAAGCATCAAATGCCCCACTAGAAGCCAACGATGCTGAGGCCTCTACCTCAGCCCATGCAACACGTTCTGGGAGAAGATGGGGACGCCCACCACCAGCTAACCATAACATCATGTTCAGAGGGGAGCAGCCCTATCAAATCCCGGAACCAGATATGCGAGGCGTCCAGGTTCCTCCCCCTGCCAGCTTATACCAGGAGGGAAGAAAAGCAGATGAAGCCCCTTCATTCCTGGAATTTCTGTCCAGTTTGGAGAACGAACAGTCAGTGCAGGTTATGCCAGCTACAAACAACAAGTGCCAGCAGTCGACAGATAGAAAGCAGAAGCAGCATGAAGAACATGAAAGATGTAACCCTTTAGCAAAGCCAAGGGCCGTTGCTACAGAAGAAACATCCCAGGGAATCGACCTAGAGGATGAAACTGGCGCCAGGCATCAAAGGCCACAGGCACCACATGAACCTCCAAGACCCCGTTGGGTGGAGGAGATGAGGCTATCCAATGTCCAGGTAGGTAGCCGATCATGAAAATGCTGAAGAAGCTCCCTACCAGGTTTTCCATCTGGGAGATCCTCTCTCTGAGTGAAGAAGCCCGCCAAGCCATCATTGATGCCTTGCAGTCGCCGGCACAATATGAAGCACTCTTGACAGAAGTAAATTCTGGGCTCTCGATCACGTTCACAGAAGATGATATGTTGATCCCAAATTCCAGTCATAACAGACCGTTGTATATGAGGGGTTCCCTGAACTGTCAGCCATTGAGCAGGATATTGATAGATCCAGGGGCTGCTGTGAATATCCTCCCATACCGCATCTATCAGAAATACTACTTTGACCTGTAGCTTACCAAGGTCAGAGATATGAAGATTGCGGGATTCAATCAGAAATGTGAGACCCCCCTTGGGGTGGCTGATTTCAACCTCACCTTGGGGGACCTCACTACCGTGGTACGATTCTATGTAATCGGTTCCAATACCACGTACAAAGCCCTGCTGGGAAGGCCATGGCTGCATGAATATCAGATAGTGCCGTCCACGCTACACCAGTGCATCAAATATTGCCATGAAGGGAAAGAAGAAAGGGTGTTTGCTGATCTACATCCCTTTGAAGTATTCGAGTGTCATATGCTCGATGCATCCTATTACACCGAGGTGTCACAGAAGGATGAAGAAAGAGAGGCTGTGGTCAGCCAGAAGAAGTCGGTGACAAAGACAAAAAGTTGGTCTCCACCGCCACCCAAGGGCTACATTAAAAAGCATGAGGTATCCCACATCTCCTATGCTGGAGACTTTGTTCGGATAACTCCTCCTAGCATCCGCCCAGATGATATTGATGAAGAAATGAGAGAAAAGTACACACAGGTGGAGGTTCCGCAGGGTTTAATCAAGCCCGTCGTCAGCCTTGAGTACCAAATGGTGCTACCACTGAAGACTATGGAAATCCCTCGCTTTTGCGAACCCCCTATCGTATTCTACACCGGGGAGCCAGTTGAAGAAGATGATCAAGATTGCATGGTCCCTGAAGAAGCTGCAAACCGATGGTGCCAATCACAGGTTTGGACTATACTACCCAACGGGTTTCGCAGATGTTCTCTAAGATGCAGATGCCGTCACTACAGCCTGCTGCCCAGAAGAAAGCATTCAAGGAGCTATGGGATCCGCCTCGAGATAACAAGGAACTGAGGAAGATCACACAGCACCCGGGACTGGGTTATACCCTGCAAGAATACTATGTAGCCGAGGTGGATGTCATCTTTGCCTTCTACCAGAATGAAGATCCCCTGAAGTGGGGTATGATCAATACCCCTTTGAAGATGAAGAAATTATGTATCAATCCATAACAGACAATGAAGCCCAAGACAACCAGCCAGAGGCAAGGACGTCTGATGAGACTAAGAAGGGTTGGTGCTGGGAGAATCCATCTTGCGAAGAGGATCTGTTCCAGGCCGAAGCACAATTTGACACGGGAACCCCGGATGAAGACCAAGCAGCCAAAGAGCTGAGAGAATGTCTAGAGTTTGAACACATTCTAGAAGAATTCTGGGCTCTGCAGAATGATGACCTGTCAAGGGGGCCCACATCAGAAGAGCCTCTAAGAACGGAAGAGTCTACTTCTGAATTTCCTAGTGAACTAGCCTCGTCCTCGGGACAGACTGAACAGAATCCAGTAATATTGGCCCTATATGATGCACCAGCATCCGCTGATGACCAATATGATGAAACAGAGGAGCATGAAACTGAAGAAGATTACATCCCGGGAGGCTTTATTGATTTGCAAGAAGCCCCGCCCGAAGTCGAAGACGGAGGCCAGGCCACCGTCGATGAGCTGATAGAGATAAATTTGGGGTCCGCAGATGAACCAAGGCCAACATTCCTCAGCGCACTACTGGAGCCAGATGTCAGGGAGCAATATATACAGTTCTTGAAAGAATTCCGAGACTGTTTTGCATGGACATATGATGAAATGCCGGGATTGAGCTCTGATGTGGCACAGCACTGATTGGTAATAAACCCAGAGGCTAACCGTGTAAAGCAGCCTTCCAGGAGAATGTGTCCTGAACTGATAAATCAGATTAACAAAGAGGTTGATAAGCTGATTGATGTGGGGTTTGTCGAAGAAAACCAGTATACCACATGGCTAGCCAATATAGTGCCCGTGAAGAAGAAGAATGGGCAGATCAGAATATGTGTCGACTTCCGGGACCTTAATAAGGCTTGCCCGAAAGATGATTTCCCGGTGCCGATCACTGAAGTCATGATTGATGCAACTACTGGTCATGAAGCATTGTCATTTATGGATGGGTCATCCGGATACAACCAGATATGGATTGCTGAAGAAGACAGGGTGCACACTGCATTCCGCACTCCAAAAGGGATATTCCATTACAAAAGGATGCCGTTCGGCCTTAAGAATGTCGGCGCTACCTACCAAAGAGCCATGACAAAGATCTTTGATGATTTGCTCTTCAAGAAAGTAGAGTGCTACATTGATGATCTGGTAGTGAAAACCAGCAGAAAAGAAGACCATCTGCAAGACCTGAGGATAGTATTCCAGAGGCTGCGCAAATATGAACTCAAGATGAATCCCATGAAATGCGCCTTCGGCGTGTCCAGTGGAAAATTCCTCGGATTTATCGTCCGGCACAGGGGTATTGAAATTGACCCAGCCAAGATCAAGGCTATCCAGGAGCTCCCTCCACCAAGGAACCTGCACGAGCTGAGATCTCTGCAAGGGCGTCTGGCCTATATCCGTTGATTTATATCAAATCTGTCGGGAAGATGCCACCCCTTTCACAAGCTCATGATGAAAGATGTACCGTTCCTCTGGGACGATGGGTGTCAGGAGGCCTTTGAGAAGCTAAAAGAATATCTCAAGACCCCTCCAGTGCTGGGGGCACCAATTAAAGGCAGGCCCTTGATACTGTATATCGCAGCCACATACTGTTCCCTGGGGGCAATGCTGGCACAAGTAAATGAAGAAGGCAAAGAGCAAGCCCTGTACTACCTAAGTCAGAGGCTGATTAGGACCGAAGAAAGCTACAGTTATATAGAAAAGACATGCTTGGCACTAGTCTTTGCTGTTAAGAAACTTCGACACTATATGTTGTCACATGAAGTCATATTGATATCTGCAGCAGATCCACTCAAATACATACTGACTCAGCCAGTACTCAAAGGCCGGTTGGGCAAATGGGCAGTGATTCTGATGGAATTCGATATTACATATATACCCCAGAGGGCAATAAAAGGACAGGCCGTGGCTGATTTCTTCGAGGAGCATCCTGTGCCAGAAAATGATACGTTGGGGACCGAATTACCAGATGATGAGACACTCGAGGCCTGTCAAGCTCAGCCAGTTATGTGGCAACTGTTCTTTGATGGAGCATCCAGAACGGAGACAGATTCCAATGGAAAAACCAGAATACGGGCCGGAGCCGGTATTGTGCTGAAATCACCAGAAGGGGAGGTGGTACATACTTCCTGTTCTATAAACAAGCCCTACACAGACAATGAAGCCGAGTATGAAGCTCTGATAATCGGACTGCATGTCAGCCTCAACATGGGTATCCGAATGTTACAAGTATTCGGGGATTCAATGTTGATAATAAAACAAATTCAAGGGGAGTTCGAAGTGCGAAAGCCAGAGCTGAATCCCTATCACCAAAAAGCTGTGAGCCTTATGGCGAAATTCTATCATATCGAACTCAAGCATGTGGGCCGTGGACATAACGCCCAGGCTGATGCATTGGCAAAGTTGGCCAGTTCACTAGCAGTCCCGCCGAATGAGACTCTGAACATCGTTGTTATGAATCAGCGGCAGGTCCCCAGTATGCTAGAAGGGTGCCCCGAAGAAGAAGAAGTTGCTACTATCAGCACAGTACAGGCATCTGATTGGAGACAGCACTTGCTACAGTGGTTTCTACACCAACAGCTGCCGCAAAAGAGAGAAGAAAAGATGAAGCTTCTGAGGATTAAAGATTCTTATGAACTCAGAAATGGGACTCTATTCCGAATAATGGCAGATGCACGCAAGAAGATTCTGCTCCGCTGCCTGTCCACTGAGGAAGCTTGGCAAGCGATGAAAAAAACACATGCTGGGACAGCAGGTGCCCACCAGGTCGGTCCCAAGATGAAGATAGAGATTAAGAAGCTGGGCTACTACTGGCCCACCATGTTTGAAGACTGCTGTAAATTTGCAAAATCATGCCAGAAGTGTCAAGAGCATGCTACGGTGCCTAGAAGGCCACCCACAACTCTGCACCCTACAATCCCTAGCTGGCCGTTTGCACAATGGGGAACTGATGTAGTCGGGCCATTGCCAACTTCCTTGGCCGGACATAAGTACATACTGGCCATAACATATTACTTCTCCCGATGGGCGGAAGCTATAGCATTAAGAGAAGTGACTGGTGAGCTGGTCTCCATATTCATCAAGCAAAACATTATCTTCCGGTTCGGGATCCCCAACCGAATAATATCTGATAATGGAAGTCATTTCAGAAATCAAAAAATCTATCGGCTTGCCGAGAAGTATAAGATTGAATGGATAACCTCCACTCCCTACAATCCACAGGCAAACGGATTGGCAGAAGCTTTTAATAAGACCTTGTGTACATTGCTGGCCAAAGTCGTCAGTTCCAACAAGAAGGACTGGGAAGAGAAAATGTATGAAGCTTTATGGGCATACCGCACCGTCTTCAAAACACCTACAGGGTGCTCACCATACTCATTGGTGTACGGCTCAGAGGCAGTGGTCCCGCTGGAGCTGGAAGTCCCGTCACTCAGAGTGGCGGTCCAATATGACCTAGCCCCTGGCGAACAGACTAATACAGAAAGAAGATTAGAAGAACTGGCTGAATTGGAGGGGAGGCGCCTCCAAGCTCAGAAGAATATCCAAATGTATCAGGCCCGCATGGCCACTGCATTCAACAAACTCGTAAAAGGACGAGAGTTCAAGAAAGGTGACCTCGTTATGGTCAAGAAAAGAGAAGTCATGGCGTCCAACCCAAAAGGAAAGCTAAATGCTAATTGGGAAGGTCCCTATGTGATACAAAGGGTCTACGAAGGTGGGGCCTATATGGTTGTCAACCATCGAGGGGAGATCCAATTCTTGCCACTCAACGGTAGGCACCTAAAGCTGTATCATGTTGCACAACCGACATTCTCCGGATAATCGGGCCAAAAGCTACCCTTCTTTCTTGGTCTAGTGGCATTCCGCCCTAGCCGAGCTACCTTCTTTCTTAGGCTAGTGGCACTCCGCCCTAACCAAGCTACCCTTCTTCCTTGGTTTAGCGGCACTCCGCCCTAACCGAGCTACCCTTCCTTCTTGGTCTAGCGGCACTCCGCCCTAACCGAGCTACCCCATTTCCTGGTTTAGCGGTACTCCACCCTAACCGAGCTCCCCCATTTCCTGGTTTAGCGGCACTCCCCCCTAGCCGAGCTACCCCATTTCTTGGTTTAGCGGCACTCCGCCCTAGCCGAGCTACCCATTCCTCGGTTAGCGGCACTCCGCCCTAATCAGGCCACTTCATCTTGGTCAATGGCACTCCGCCCTGATCGAGCTACCCTCTCCTTGGTCCAGTGGCATCTCGCCCTACCCAAGCTGCTCTCTCTCTCTCAGCTCGCATACCAAATAAAAGAAAAGAAGAAAAGAAAAGAAAAATGGGGTTTAAAATAGTGATACCCCGCCAGTCTTGTTCAGACATTCTGAACAAGGGCAAAAATGGCCAAAACCCAGCTGTGGTGAAAACCCGAAAGGGCACTGCAGGCAAAATCGGGTACCCCGCCACGTGAAAACCCGAAAGGGCGCGGGGGCAAAAGCAAGAGGGGGCTGGCTCCGGTAAAAACCCGAAAGGGCACTTGGGTCAGTAATGTGGTAATCCCAAAGAAAAGCCTCACCTCCCGCCATAAAACTCCTCGTCAATCGACCGGCGCCTTGCCCGATCGACGATTAGATCCACTCAGTATAGGCCCTACGTCTATCCTGATAAAAGCCCTCATACCTTGTCCCTGGTCCCACCGTGATGAAACCTGCTGCTGATCAATGGGCACACTCACCCGATCAGCAATGAAACCTGTCCGGTTTAGACCTTACGTCTATGCCGATAAAACCTATGAAATCCTTGCATTGGTATAAACCCAATACCGATGATGAAACATGTTGCTGGTCGATCGGCACACTGCCCAATCGGCGATGAAACCTATCTAGGCCAGACCTTTCGTCTATCCTGATGAAACTTATGACATCTTTGCATTGGTATAAACCCAATACCGATGATGAAACCTGCTGCTGGTCGATCGGCACACTGCCCAATCGACGATGAAACCTATCCAGGCCAGACCTTTCATCTATCCTGATGAAACTTATGACATCTTTGCATTGGTATAAACCCAATACCGATGATGAAACCTGCTGTTGATCGATTGGTACACTGCCCAATCAATGATGAAACCCATCCAGTTTAGACCTTACGTCTATCCTGATGAAACCTATGAAATCCTTGTGTCGGTATATACCCAATACCGATGATAAGAGCAGCCGCCAAGGAAGCAGCACATCGCCTGACCTGTGCTGAAGTCCCAATTCAAGAGATATATATATATATATGTATATATAAAAATGGGGTTAAAAATAGAGATACCCCGCCAGACTTGTTCGGACATTCTGAGCAAGGGTAAAAACGGCTAAAACCCAGCTGTGGTGAAAACCCGAAAGGGCACTGCAGGCAAAATCGGGTACCCCGCCACGTGAAAACCCGAAAGGGCGCGTGGGCAAAAGCAAGAGGGGGCTGGCTATGGTGAAAACCCGAAAGGGCACTTGGGTCAGTAATGTGGTAATTCAAAGTTCCGTGCCAACAGGCACGCTGCCCTTACTTCCCCTTCGCTGATAAAACCTTCTGTTGGTCATCTGGCTCCATGCCCCACCGACGATAAAACCTCTCCAGGAAAGACCTTACGTCCGTCCTGAAGAAATCTACACACCCTCTTTCAAATGTCCCACCCGCGATAAAACCTGCTGGAATAGACCTTACGTCTATCCTGACGATTCCTACACTTCTACCTACGTCCCACTGTTGATCGATCGGCACCTCGCCCGATCAATGATGAAACCCTGCCAGTTTAGACCTTTCGTCTATTCTTATGAAACTTATAAACCCCTTTGCATCGATATAAACCCAATATCGATGATGAAATCAACTGTTGATCGATTGGCACCCTGCCCGATCAATGATGAAACCCTAGCCAGTTTAGACCTTTCATCTATGCTGATGAAACTCTTCTTTGCGTCGATATAAACCCAATATCGATGATGAAACCAGTTATTGGTCGACCGGCACCTTGCCCGATCAATGATGAAACCCTCCCAGTTTAGACCTTTCGTCTATCCTGATGAAAACCATGAAACCCTTGCATTGGTATAAACCCAATACCGATGGCGAAACCTGTTGTTGATCGATTGGCACACTGCCTAATCAACGATGAAACCCATCCAGTTTAGACCCTACGTCTATCCTGATGAAACTTATGACATCTTTGCATTGGTATAAACCCAATACCGATGATGAAACCTGTTGCTAGTCGATCGGCACACTGCCCAATCGGCGATGAAACCTATCCGGGCCAGACCTTTCGTCTATCCTGATGAAACCTATGAAATCCTTGCGTCGATATAAACCCAATATCGATGATGAAACCAACTGTTGATCGATTGGCACTTTGCCCATCAGCCCCGTCGGGCTGAGCCCACAAAAGCTTTCCCTTGGTCGGAGGTGCTCTGCCCTAGCCGAACTTGAAAATTACCTTCTGTCCCATCGGGCTGGGTCCACAAAGTCTTTTCCTTTGCCTGAGGTGCTCCGCCCTCGCCAAGCTCGAAAATAAGCTTCGTCCCACTGGGTAGGATTCATAAAGCCCTCTTCCTTGGCCTGAGGCACTCCGCCCTCTCCGAGTCCCAAAATTATCCTTTGTCCTACTGGGTAGGATTCATAAAACCCTTTCCTTGGTCTAGTGGCACTCCGCCCTGACCGAGCTACCTTTACCTTGGTCTAGTGGCACTCCGCCCTGACCGAGCCACCCTTTCCTTGGTCTAGTGGCATTCCGCCCTGACCGAGCTACCCTCACCTTGGTTCGGTGGCGCTCCACCCTAACCGAGCTACCCTCACCTTGGTCCAGTGGCACTCCGCCCTAACTGAGCCACCCTTTCCTTGGTCTGGTGGCATTCCGCCCTAACCGAGCTACCCTCACCTTGGTTCGGTGGCGCTCCGCCCTGACCGAGCTACCCTCACCATGGTCCACTGGCACTCCGCCCTGACCGAGCTACTCTTTCCCCGGTCTAGTGGCACTCCACCCTGACCGAGCTACTCTTTCCCCGGTCTAGTGGCACTCCGCCCTGACCGAGCTACCTTTACCTTGGTCTAGTGGCACTCCGCCCTGATCGGGCTACCCTTTCCTTGGTCCAGTGGCACTCTGCCCTGACCAAGCCACCCTTTCCTTGGTCTAGTGGTGCTCCGCCCTAACCGAACTACCCCCACCTTGGTCCAGTGGCACTCCGCCCTGACCGAGCTACCCTTTCCTTGGTTTAGTGGCATTCCGCCCTGACCGAGCTACCCTTTCCTCGGTCTGGTGGCACTCCGCCCTGACCGAGCTACCCTTTCCTTGGCCTAATGGCACTCCGCCCTCGCCAGGCCCATCGGGCTCTTGGACATCAATCCCTAGCCCCACCAATAGATTAAATAGTCAAATTCATCAATAGTCCCACCGGACAAAAACATCCCGCACCGTAGACGAGACTGCGTCGGGGAGCCCAACAAAAAAAAAACAAATAATAACAAAATAATAATAACAAAAAAAGGGAGACAAAAAGAAGAAAGAAATCAAAACGATGAAGAAATGAAAACAATGGTTTGAAATGAACTTAATAAGTCAGTAAGACCAACAAAATCCAACAAATGCAACAAACCCGACAAACCCAATAAAACCAAACAAATCAATAAACTCAATGGAATCGATAAAATCCAACATACCTAATAAACTCAACAAGTCAATCGACTTAACAAATTCAATAAACTCAGTCAATCCAAACTAATAAACCAATAAAAGACCTCTCCGCTTTGTCTTGGACCTTCTGTCTGAGCAAGGTTTGTTGATCCTGATATCTCCTCATGTCAATGTCCATACTCCACCTTGGCTTAGACCTCACGTCTTTGCCAAGTTGGTCAAGTTCGACATGACGTCGGGTTGACATCTTCACCTACATATTCTACCCTTGTTTCAGACCTATCGTCCGAGCAAGGTTGGTTGACTCCGACACCTCGTCAGGTTGACATCAACATTTAGCCCTGGGTCTGGGCCTCTCATACGTCTACAATCTAGTCTACCCTCACCCCAAACCTTCTATCGGGGCAGGGCCCATTGACTTCGACATTCCATTGAGTCAACACCTATCCTACATTATACCCTTGGCTTAGGCCTCACGCCTCTGTCAAGTTCGTTGGCTTCGACATGATGTCGAGTCAACACCTATCCTACATTATGCCCTTGGCTTAGACCTCATGTCTCTGTCAAGTTCGTTGGCTCCAACAGGACGTCGAGTCAACACATATCCGACATTCTTCCCTTGGCTTAGGCCTTACGCCTCTGCCAAGTTCATTGGCCTCGACAGGACGTTGAGTCAACATTTATACCCTATATCCTACACTTGGCTTAGGCCTCACGCCTTCGCTAAGTTCATTGACTTCGACATGACGTCGAGTCAACACTTATCCCACATTGTACCTTTGGATTAGGCCCCACGCCTTCGCCGAGTTCGTTGACTTCGACATTCCGTCAAGTCAACACCTATCCTACGTTATACCCTTGGCTTAGGCCTCACGCCTCTGTCAGGTTCGTTGGCTTCGACATGACGTCAAGTCAACACCTATCCTACATTATGCCCTTGGCTTAGACCTCTTGTCTCTGTCAAGTTTGTTGGCTCCGACGGGACGTCGAGTCAACACATATCCTATATTCTTCCCTTGGCTTAGGCCTTACGCCTCTGCCAAGTTCGTTGGCCTCGACAGGACGTTGAGTCAACATTTATACCCTATATCCTACCCTTGGCTTAGGCCTCACGCCTTCGCCAAGTTTGTTGACTTTGACATGACGTCGAGTCAACACTTATCCCATATTATACCCTTGGCTTAGGCCCCACGCCTTCTCCGAGTTCGTTGACTTCGACATTCCATCGAGTCAACACCTATCCTACATGATGCTCTTGGTTTAGGCCACCCGCCTTCGCCAACTTTGTTGACTTTGACAGAACGTTAAGTCAACACCTATATTGCGTTCCGCCTTTGGTTCAGGCCTCACGCCTTTTCCAAGTTGGTTGACTTTGACAAGTCTGTCAAGTCAACGGCAATATTCTGCCCTGGCCCGGACCCTTCTTCTCTTCCAGGTTGGTCGTGTTCGACATGACATCGAGAGCACAGCAATGCTTTATTTCTGCCCTTTCCCAGACATACCGCCTAGGCAAGGTTTGTTAAGTCTGACATCCCATCAGGTTAACGTTCATATTCTACCTCTGGCTCAAACCTTTCATCTGGCCAGTCAATAAAAAGACCCTTTCACCTTTGGCTTGGATCCTTTTGTCCAGCCAGATGATAAAAAGATCTTTCTACCTCTGGCTTGGACCTTTCATCCAGTTAGTCAACAAAAAGACCCTTTCACCTTTGGTCCGGACCTTCCGTCCGACCATACAACAAAAAGACCCATTCACCATCGGCTTGGGCCTTTCGTCCGGCCGGAAACAAAAAGACCCTTTTTACCTGTGGCTCTGCCCTTCCATCCAGTTGGAGAACAAAAGACCCCTTCTATCATCGGCATCATGACCTACCGTCTAGGCCGATGTACAGACCATTCGTCAGCATCATGACCTTTCGTCTAGGCTGGCACGTTAACCAACAAAAAATATTATTGTACGGCGTCATGACTTTATGTCTAAGCCGTTAAATATTCTTGTCCGGTGTCATGGCTTCCCGCCTAAGCCGATAAATATTCTGCCTTGGCGTCATGGCCTTCCGCCTAAGCCAAGCTGTACGGCGTCATGACTTTATGTCTAAGCCGTTAAATATTCTATCTTGGCGTCATGGCCTTCCACCTAAGCCAAGTTGTACGGCATCATGACTTTATGTCTAAGCCGTTAAATATTCTACCTTGGCGTCATGGCCTTCCGCCTAAGCCAAGTTGTTCGGCGTCATGGCTTTTTGCCTAAGTCGATAAATATTCTGCCTTGGCGTCATGGCCTTCCACCTAAGCCAAGTTGTCCGGCATCATGGCTTTTCACCTAAGTCGGTAAATATTCTACCTTGGCGTCATGGCCTTCCACCTAAGCCAAGTTGTACGTCATCATGACTTTACGTCTAAGCCGTTAAATATCCTTGTCTGGCGTCATGGCTTTTCACCTAAGCCGGTAAATATTCTGCCTTGGTGTCATGGCCTTTCGCCTAAGCCAAGTTGTCCGGCGTCATGACTTTTCACGTAAGCCGGTAAATATTCCACCTTGGCGCCATGGCCTTCCGCTTAAGCCAAGTTGTACGGCATCATGACTTTACGTCAAAGCCGTTAAATAGTCTGCCTTGGCGTCATGGCCTTCCGCCTAAGCCAAGTTGTACGACATCATGACTCTATGTCTAGGCCGTTAAATGTTCTGCCTTGGCATCATGGCCTTATGCCTAAGCCAAGTTATACGGCGTCATGACTCTATGTCTAAGCCATTGCATATTCCCCCTTGGCGTCATGACCTTACGTCTAAGCCAAGTCATCCGGCGTCATGACCTTTGGTCTAAGCCGACAAACCTCTTACCCTTGGCTCGGAACTGTTGCCCGAACTAACGAACGAAAAGACCTCCTTTGGTTTCATACCAACCCGTGATCCCTCTAGGGATTTACCATCACATATGACACCTTCTCTCCAATGTCATGGCATCGGGCTCCCGACGCCAGAATCATTGCGGGCATGCCCATTAAGCCTTTTAGAAAGGAGAAAACAAAAAAATAGAAGAAAAAAAGAAGAGAAAGAAACAAAAAAAGAAAAAAAAGAGAGTAAAGGAAGAAAAAAAGAAAAAAAAGAAGAAGAAAGAAAAAAAAGAGCAGGAAGAAGAACAAGAAAAAAGAACAGAAGGAAAAATGATAATCATGGCGTGATTTGTGTGCTTTTCTGCCTCACGTGCATGTCTACCTGAAATATAATATTAATATGCTTCCTTCAAATTTCTAAGGCCGCGTACTCCTTTGCTAAATAACGTTGCCCTGATTCAGGATATGTATGTGTCACGGCATACACTAAGGAACGAAAAGCCAATTCTCGATGAGTGCATACGGCTAGGGGAAGAGTCGTAGCCATGTTGCTAGCACAACTCGCATGATATACCCTAGGCAAAACTCCCACACTTTACGCACAATATGAGCAATGGTCCTTAGCCATAAGGACGTCGTAAATTCTTCTTAACACTTCGTGGATGCTCAAATCTCTACACTCGCGTAAAGGGTGACCGTGAGGAAAAAGCTGCCTACCCCCTTTAAAAAAAAAGAAAAAAATGATGATAGTGATAAGTGGAATGTGAATCCAAGTAGCCAGGAATCCCCACTGAAATAAATGAGGAGACTTGCATGAAAACGGTGCACTAAACCCTACAATTAAAGTAAGGATGAATCCAAGTAGCCGGGAATCCCCATTGAGACACATGAGGAAACTCGCGTCAAACGGTGAAATCCATCATAAAACCATAATATAGGATGAATCCTAGTAGCCGGGAATACCCATTGAGACATATGAGGAGACTCGCGTCAAACGATGAAATCCACAATAGTATCATAATAAAGGACGAATCCTTGTAGCCGGGAATCTCCATTGAGACACATGAGGAAACTCACGCCGAACGGTGAAGCCCAAAATTAAGAAATAAATATGATGTGATACGAACCTCTGAGCATGATATTTTCTTTTCTTTTTTTTTTCAATTTTTCTCTATTTCAATTTCTTTTCCGAATCTCACATTTTTTTAAAAAATATTCATCACTTTTTTTCCCAAACCTTCTCATTCACCCTTTTCCTCTAATTTTTTTTTCTCTCAAAAGAGCTTCACGAGAGAGATAAAGTGAGAGAATAGAGAGAATGAGAGAGGGCACGTGAGAGCTTGTAAGCCATGCACATGCACCTCTCACGTGGCTCCCTCTCCTTCTATCATCATTTTTTTTTCAATGCCTCGTGGCTCTACTGCGATGGTGAACAGAAAATGAGAGTGAAAGAGAGAGAGAGAGGGGGGAGAGAGAGAGACGGTGGGGGGTTCCTACTTTTTTTTTATCATAAAATAGCATCCCGTAGAGAGAGAATGAGAGTGGGGTGGGAGAGAATGGTCTGCCTCATCTCTTGCTCTTCACGCACACTTTTTTTTGTGTTTTATAGAAGATATAACGCTGGAGAGAGAGGAATAGAGAGAGGTTAGATAAGTGTTGATACAGAGGGAATCCAACGGGCAGAAGATGCATGGCGGTGGGACCCCCTCTCATGGCTGGTGAAGATGATATGGTGCGCTAAGCGGTGGCAGCGGTCTGCTTGCTGTGGCTGGGAACGAGGCCGACGTGATCGTATGCCGGGGAGACGAGCAGAGCAGTGCCGTGGTTGGCAGGACGGGAGCAGCCACGGGAAGATGGCCAAAGGGCAAGCGGACACCGCCCATCAACCGTTGGCGAGGAATCTGTTGGCTGCTTGGCAGTTGGCTCGCATGTGCTTGGCAGTTCGGCCGACGGAGGGCTTGCTCTTGTAGACGGCGGTGCACACGGAGGCATTGGCGGCTGTGGTAGCAAGGTCCCACGTCGACGACAGTAGCCGTTGGGGGCTTCATAGGTGGTGCAGTCCCCGCCGGGGGGGTCGGGTACGCATGGCAGAGCCATGGGCGTGGGTAGTGGTCGTCGCCAGCATGCTCGCGTGCTGCTGAGGGGTGATCGCGGTGGTGACGCTGCTGTTGGTCGTTGCCAGGGACGTGGCGACCGGTGGTGAAGCTGCCCACCGGTGATGGGAGGGTCATTACCGGCCAGTCCTGGTGTTGCCGCTGATGCGGCTATGATGAGAGGGAGGCCGAGGATGAGGGTGGCCGAGCTGTGGGTGGCATGCCATGGTGACGAGGGAGCAAAGCCGGCGACCGTAGCGAGCACCTCGCCGTGGTGAATAGCGACCTGGAGAGGGAGCCGTGAAAAGCCATCGCCTTTGCTGAGACGGAGGTGCAGCCCGGACGACATGTTCACCGTGCTTGGAGGGAACAGTGTAGCTACGGGCAGCCATTTCTCAAAGGATGACGACGATGGGCGGGACACTGCTGACGATGACCAACTGGGAGGGGCTTCTGGAGACGATGGTAGCATGCTGGCCGCGGCGGACTACTCGCTTAGGGTCGGTGGCGGTTCGCTCGTGCGGCTGTGATCCCGGGCAAAAGCGTTCAGCAGGTGGTGGCCGGCGGCCCTGTTTGGGGTGTTAAGAGGCAGAGGGGAGGGGAAGATGCATGCCTGGGGAAAGAATAAGAAGGGTGGGAGAGGAGGGGAAGTAGGGGAGAAGGGAAGGGAGGGGCTATGCAGCTCACGCGAGAGAGCGGGGGTTCACGTGCACGGGCCATACAACACATGGCCGGAGACCCTGTTTTGGCGTTCGGAGGTGGGGTTGGAGGAGTGGGGCTGCGACAAGGGGAGGGGAGCAGGGAGAGCGGTGGTGCGATGGCTGCATGAGATCAGAGAGAAGGGGAAGGGGAGAGATTACCGGGAGTGCGAAGGTAATAGAGAGAGCGAGGGCTGATGAATAGATATGAGGTAGAGAGAGAGACACAGGTGGCAGAGGGAGGTGCGCCTAGGGAAAGGCCAAGAGAGGGAGTGAAAGGAGAAGAAGAGGGAGAGGGTGTAGAGGTGGCAGGAGAAGCGTGAGTGTGGGGAAGGGTAGCAGAGGGAGAAGGAGAGAAGGGAAGCCAACGGTTTAAAGAGAGAAGGAGTGAAGGAGGTGAGCGAGCAGTGGAGAGCACTGACAGTGCGTGGCCGGTGTGCGTGCGTGAAGAGAGAAAAGCAAGGAGAGGGAGAGAGGAGTTGGCAGAGGGTTCGCTCGGAGAAGAACTGTAGGAAGAAGAAGAGGAAGAAAATGAGGGTGGGGAGAAATCTTAGCAAGGTTGAGAGGAGAAGAAAAGGTTGGGGTGAGATCGTATGGAAGAAAGAAGAAGGACAGGAGGAGGTGTAGATGCTCAGAGTAAAGAGGAGGTAGAGGGAGAGAGAGGGTAAGGTAGAGAGAGGGCTAGAGGGAGACGAGAGAGTGGGAAGAATGGAGAGAGAGTCAATTAGGAGAATCCACACCTAGAGAGAGGTGGAGGGGGGGTATGGGCCTCACGTTGGAGGTAGTTTTCCAAAAACTTTTGACTCAACTTCATTGCTTAAAATAAAGGTTACAGGACTCTTTTTATAGACTCTACAAGGAGACCAAAAGATAACTCATTAAAACTTCAACTAATACCTAACACTCATTATACCTCTAATTGGAAGATTAAAAGACACTATTAAAAAAAAGACTCTTTCATGGATATAGCTTAAATCCTATAAAAAGAAAACACACATTTTAGGCCTATACATGTGGCCCAATTAACATAAATATTTATTTGATAATTTTGTTGAAGCCGCTTGCCGATCCCGTCAGGTTCAACCATGAATCTTGAATCTCGAACCGACGATCCCGTCAAAATAAGGGGGTTGTGCGAAGCTACAAAAAACCGAGAGTCCCAAATGCATGTGTAAGCAATAAAGTAATCCTCGAGTGTTACTCAGAACGTCTGCGCGTCCCTATGTCTAGGGTTCACTACCCATATAATTGCACTTTCACACTATGGAGGAATAGTCCTGGGTGCAAATTGTGATTCATGCTAGGCATATGTTCTACGCGGCATCCCCTTTACGTATGCACATCTCCCTTAGTTGTGCTTCGTGAGCCGCACTCTGTCCGTGAATCGTATGCACTGTCCTTATCCTATCCCTGTTATAGGGGAACTATGCTACATATATTTACTCTATGCTTGCAGTCGATGAGTGCCTGCGTGCTTGGATGAGGTTATATATAAAAAAAGGAGATAATAAAAATGAATGATGAAATAAGAAATAAATGAATGATGATAAATATAAATGGAATATAAAAAAAACATGCAGTATTTTCAAACGGGCCATGGGGCTACACCCGCACGTCCCGCTCTTTCGTCCGTCTGTCGCGAGACGCGCGGGTGGGGGGCTTTTGTTGACACTGAAAATATTCCTAATATTTCTTGACTTATGCTTCTATAGGTCATAAGTTCTGATTGGGTGCTCTTGTGCCGACAGAGAAGAAAAGAAAGAAAGAAAGAATGGCGGAAGCTGAACAAAAGATGAGACCAAAAAGAAGAAGAAAAGACAAGATGCTCAGCTCCAACAGACTGCCGCTAAAGCAAGACCCGGGAGCTCGGGAGAGTATTCAGGATCATCCTCGAAGAAGCAACCGAAAAGCTACAAATACAAGTGAAGCCGGCCCGGCATCACAAATTATGGTACCGAAGGCCATGTGAGCGGAAGACCCGCATGCTCGAGCCGAGTACACATGAAGTTTCGATTAAGGCCATTCATCGTATCGAGAGCTTCGTCAACGCCCCGTCAAGGTTTTCCAAGGACCGTGGCGAGAGGACGAGTCAACGTGGGCTTCCAGAACCATCCCCGGACCCATCGGCTGACCCGTGCCGAGCAAGCAAGCTAAAAAGGCGCACGAAAGGTCATCAGCGCCCCTTAAAATGGCGCCACCTAATCCGGCGCGCCAAAAAACCAATTGGGGAACACCTCCGCCCGACGCCACCAATTCCGGTGTGCAAAAGCTTGGCAGAAGCTCCTTCCCCGATGCCATGTTCATCGGTGCGCCCCTCCGTGGCGCCGGATTAACGGGTTGCTATAAAGCAACACTTGTTTGACCGAGGAGAAGGAGTCAATCGCCTGAGAAGAGAAATAGAGAGAGACAATACGAGAGAAGGATCTGAAAAGAGCCAAACAGATGCCGTTCATCCGAGGGAGGGATGAACCTTGGGGGAGAAGCATGGTTTCCACTGAGAGCTCTCGCCGCCGTCTTCTCCGTCTGCTCGCCTGAATATCTCCGGAGCCGGAGAAGAAACTCCCGTCATCCGATACTCTATTTTAGGGAAGAAGCTTAGGTGGGTTTTGCGGTTTTCTTCCGACGATTCTCTCTGGTTTCTCTCTTCTGATATAATGTAAGTGAGGGGGGAGGGGCGATGACATGAGCCCATCTCCCCCCTTCACCATCTCTTCATTTCTTTGGCCTATGTAATCCCTTCTCTGCAACTAATGAAACGGCCGCCGAGCAACGATGTCGGGCCGCGCCGAATGGTTGTGATGGTCCATGTAGCTACTCTCCCGTTGATGGAAGGAATGATTTGTGCGGCTGTGTACGCTTCTTATACTTTTCCTTTGATTTACATTTTCAGTCGCCTCGTGTGTGAATTTTGTTTTCATCTCGTGATACCGATCATGCCCGGGAGCCATACGGGCTATATTGATGTCACCCCCTCCCTGGGGCTCCTCCCTTCTAGAGTAATGGCCATGCCTCGCTGTATATGTGCCGAGGGTTTTGTGGTTAGAGACACACTCGTGTGTGCATCTTTACCAATTACCGTTATGAGGTCGAGCCCGTCAACACCCCACTGCACTTCTTCATAGTCCAGAGGGAACGGGGTCACCTCCACAGCCTATGCATTCATTATATGCTTATGGTCCTGATGGGTGCTCTTTGTGTCTTCATCATCGTAGCTCGCAATGCTAACCCACTGACCCCGTGAGCATCAACATGTTAACCCCTGTGAGCATCACTTCTATAACTCATCGGTCATTGTATGATGCCATATTCTTATTCCGTCTATGATAGAGAATGTCACATCTTGGTTATTATTGATAACTCTACTTCAATTGTCTGGGGAGGGGGACATACCCCATGGGTTTCTTCGAAACACCACCTAGTCGAAGGGTCTCATCTGTGAGTGATGAGAACCCCTACGGGCCATAGGGTGAACACTAACAGGGCCAAGCCCGATATCAAACCCACAGTCCTTAGGGGCATTGTGGTGACCATGGGATGTGTGCCCCTCGTAGGCTAGCCCTCGGGGTTTTCCTTCCCTACTGGTTGTCCCTTTGGATCGTGATTTGGCCATGGGTTATGTGCCCCTCGAAGGATAGCCCTCAGGGTTTCCTTCCCTTATTGGTCATCTCATCCGATCGAGCTTTAACCCACGGAACCATGGTGCCCCTCGTAGGCTAGTCCTCGGGGTTTCCTATCCGATTGGGATCCGCTGGCCGCCATTGCGCCGCCCGGCTTGTTAGGGGCTTACTCCATGCGTGAGTATGACCCCGCTTCTCCCCTGCAATCCTTCAGGGATGGGGGAGATGCTGCCCAATTTTCGCCAGGCTTCGGACACTAAGTTACCCTGGTGATTTGGACTTAATAAAACATGTGCTTTCAAACGATGAACCTCTATGCTTGAGTATGAACCTCGCACGAGCTTTCGACTCTGCGTCTGGGGTATCCAAGCCTCCAGTTCAATAATTAATTAACTCAATTAACATCAAAGAGGCTAATAAATAAATCTGGAACTCAAACGGGTTGAAAATAGCAAGAAAATGGCCTAATCCGGCGCGCCCCTAATCTAGCGTGCCCTAATACGGCGCGGTACCCCCCGCGCCGTATTAGCTTTAGACTCGAAATTTCAGATTTTCAAATGGTCCTATTCCGGCGCGCCCTATTCCGGCGCGCCCCAAGCCATCCACGCCGGTTTAGCCCATCCTCCATATCGCGCCGTTTTAGCATTTTTACCTACGCTACCCCGCGCCGTTTTAAGCTATACCTATGCTTGACCGTGCCGAATTTGAGCCAATTGTTTCCTGTTGCGCCGTTTTAACCCCGCATTCATTCCCGGGGCAACCCTTGCCTTCTATAACAGGGATTTGTCAACCTAATTGACCATGGGTCGGGTAAGAAGAGATTATTTAATTTAAACCTATTTTCTATCATGCTCTTATTGTATGCATTATATATGTTCATGTATATATATATCACCTTGGTGCATGCTGGCATGAGCTGACTCTTCGGTATATCAAATGGTGATTGGCAGAAGGGCGGGTTATGCCTGACCGGAGGCCTTCACTGTGCGTGATGGTGGCCCTCGGACCTACGTTCTCCACCACGTACCAGGAGCCGGCCTAATAAATAAATGCTGCCATATTGTGTGCTTGCACGCAGTCACATCTTTTACATATTCTACGGGCCCCATGGCCTCTCTATTTTGGCGATTAATCAAGGGTTTTCTCTCTTCTGGAGAGATGTAATTAACGCCGTAGCCTTTATGGTACGGTGGGTTCTGGGTCCCGACACGATCACCCATCTTCGTCTGGTCAGTCAGACGGTGCGCATAATAAACTTGTCACTCAGTGACTGACACGCCCTGCGTAAATAAACCTCTAATAGATAAACCAAATAAACCCATAATAAAATATCTTTCTTAATAAAAATCCATCTCCCACAATGTCAAATCTGCATTTCACAATGGGTATATTAAAGAGGATGTCTTTGTAGAACAACCTCCAGGCTTTGAAGATTCCAAGCACCCACGACATGTGTACAAGCTCCAAAAGGTGTTGTATGGGCTTAAGTAGGCACCAAGGGCATGGTACGAAAGGCCTACTTCTTTTCTGACTGAAAATGGGTTTAAAAGAGGTAAGGTTGATCAATCTCTCTTCACAAGGAAATCAGGTAAAGAGATACTGGTAGTTCAAGTGTATGTTGATGACATAATCTTTGGAGCTACTAACAATGCCCTATGTGATGAATTTGCAAGAATAATGCAAGGAGAGTTTGAAATGAGCTTAATGGGTGAACTAACATTCTTTATTGGTCTGCAGGTAAAGCAAACACCCGAAGGCATCTTCATAAACCAAGCCAAGTATACAATGGAGCTGTTGAAAAAATATGGGATGGCAGAAGTAAAACCCATATCGACTCCGATGGCCACAACCACGAAGTTGGACAAAAATGAAAATGGTAAAATAGTAGATTCTACACTGTATCGAGGTATGATCGGATCATTACTGTACTTAACAGCATGTCGCCCTGACATTCAGTACAGTGTGTGTCTGTGTGCTCACTTTCAATCTTGTCCAAAAGAATTACATCTAATGGTTGTTAAACGAATTTTTCGGTACTTGATTGGCACACTAGACTTTGGTTTGTGGTTTCCTATCGACAGTTCTTTTGATTTGATTGCATATATCGACGCCAATTATGCTGGTTGCATTGTTGATCGAAAAAGTACTAGTGGGTACTGTCAGTTTCTTGGTGGGTGTCTAGTTTCATGGGCCTCCAAGAAACAACATTCAGTAGCTCTCTCAATGGCCGAGACTGAGTATGTGGCCGCCGGAAGTTGCGGAGCCCAAGTACTTTGGTCAAAAATCAATTGCTTGATTTGGATATTGAGATAAACTGTGTTCCAATTTTATGTGACAATACAAGTGCAATCAGTCTATCTAAAAACCCTGTCCAACATTCTAGGACAAAGCATATAGACATTCGACACCATTTCTTGAGAGATCATGTAGGTAAAGGGGTGTTTGAGCTGCATTTCATTGACACTCATAATCAACTGGCCAATATCTTCACCAAGCCCTTGAACCAGGAGCAATTCTTCAAGATTAGAAGGGAGCTTGGCATGTGCAAGGGTGAGGGCATTCACATTTAAGTCTAAATTAGGATGAGTGATGCATATCAAAAGCAAATGGGTAGATAGTGTGACATGCATCACCATGTTGTGTGTTTTATTTTTTTGGTTGATACCATCCTGCTTGTGTGACTATATTATTTTATCTTTATAGCCCTCCTTGATAGCTTCTAAAACCTTATACTCCTTGTTAAATAAATATGGACAAATTGACCTAGGGACACTCGTCAGTCACTGAGGGGGAGCTTTCAGAAAAACTTCGTTAGTTGACTCATCGGATGTCCTTCTCTGGTTCTCTTCCCAAAAGGAAAAAGAAAAAGAAAAGTACTACAAAAAAGGAAAAAAAACAAAAGGAAGAAGTAAAAAAAAGGGAAAAGAAACATTTTATCAGGGGAATGAATACCTTTTAATGAAGGGATCTCAAGAGGATAGGAGATTTGGAGGTCTTTCCTTCACACTCAAATCCATCACATTTTTTGGGCTGTTGACCTTTTCCGGTCGACCGGACAACCCGACCCGGTCGACCGAAACCAGCGGCCGGCCCAACCGGTATTCGACCGCCCCCCTTTTTAAAGGGGTTTTCACCCTCTCTCACCTCATTCCAATTCATCCCTTCTCTTTCCCATATATTCCAAAAACCCTAGAACACCAACCCTTCCTCTCTCAAGCCTTCAAACATCCCCATCTCTTCATCCACACAATCTCTGTCGGATTCGTCACCACTTCGGGACGTGATCTCTGCGGGCGATCGTGCTGCCACCAACCTCCTTCCTCGATTCCAGAGCATGGGGAACGATGTTCCAGGGCTCCAGGAGTGTTCTTTGGTCCATCTCCATCTCAAGGGTAGACCTCCTTCCTCTCGAAGGTTTCCACCACCGGTTTCCTTGCCTAAGATGCCACCTAGACGGAGTTCTCGCCGTTCCACTCAAGGGGAAGCCAAAAATCCAAGACAAGAGGCTCTGGCTCATCCACAGCGGGCACCGGAACCCCGTCGTGCACCCCGTCTTCCTCTACGAGCTATCATCAACCCTCACTTGGTTGATTTTCAAGAGGTGAATGACTTACTGCCAAATTTGTTTGCCCTCTTTGCAATTCAAGACGGGTGGATTGATTTTGTCTCAAGATATACTAGGTGTTACCCTAACCTAGTGCAGCAGTTTTATGGGAATCTTGTTGAACGGAATGGAAACTTATTCACCGTTGTTCAAGACATTGAGATACATATTGGACCCGACCTGTTCTGGCGTGCTTTAGGAGTTTTAGCATGGGGTGTCGATATGACTTTTGGACATGGTGAAGTGGAGGACACATTCCTTGCTATGATAGGTTATGATTATGTTCGCGGTGTCAGTGAGAATATCCAACTTAATGCCAACTACTTTCCGCCCCTGCAGCGTGTTCTACATCATATGTTCACTACCTTGATTTTTCCCAAGGGTGGAAGTCGTAATGAAGTGACATTGGTTCATCGTTTCCTCTTTTATCATGTCATGAATGGGAACACCGTGAATATGGGTCGACTCATGACCACTTTGGTTGATTCCTGCCGTACCAACTTGGGGAGATCCCTACCCTATGCATCACAGTTGACAGGAGTGTTTATATATGCTGGGGTAGATTTGTCAGAAGAAAGGTCGCTTCAAATTCACCAAGATGACATATATAATGAACACAAGATTTTCTTCAATCTTGGTTACTACTGGGATGATGATGGTGAGCTCACCAGGGACATTCCTACCTATGCTGAACAATTTGCCAATGCTGAACCACCGCCGCAGCAGGTTCATGGGGATGCACCCCCTCCAGTTCAGGCGGAGGATCAGCCTCCCCCGCCTTCACCTCACCATATGGATGTGCAGATGCCACCTCCTCCACAGTTTGTTCACGGGGAGTCTTCTTCTCAAGGTGCCGGTCAGCCTTCTTAGGGGGACTACGAAGCTCTTGGTAGACGTGTTTTAGGCATAGAAACCCGGCTCTACTCATCGCTTGACATACTGGACACCTTCATGGACACCATGACTGGCCGAATGGATTCTTTCTCCCATGCTCTGGATGATCTCTCCACCCACATGGCCACACTTTATGCTAGCCACGAAGATAACCATGAAGCCTTCCGGATAACCAACCAATCTCTTCTCATCATCAACAGACAGCTCCTTCATCATGATGATACCCTGCATGACATCGTGAGCCATCTCCCTCTTGCTCCTGCTCCTCCTGCTGTCGATGCTTCTGGTGATGATGCTCGTGAGGGGACTCTGGATCTTCCTGCTCCGTAGCTGTTCTTGTGTCCTAATCGAGTCTTTTCTGTCCACGCGTCATGTATCCCACTCCCCATTTTGATGATGCCAAAGGGGGAAAAGTAGCTATGCCAGGTCCTATCTATATGTATTTTGGTTGTTTTGCTTGCCATGCATGTTAGAGTCTTTTTGTGAGTTGTGTTGCATCATGCTAGCTTGTATTGCATCATGTGCGTCCTTTTCGTTGGACCTCCATGATCTATGAACTAATGATATGCTGTTATGCACTTGGTTTTAGTCACTTAATGGATACACGTGTTCTACTTCATATCAAGATCGGGGCCTACATTAATGTTTGCATTCTTGATTATCTCATCCTCGCTCTATCTTTACTTGCGTTTTGTCATCATCAAAAAGGGGGAGATTGTTGAGTTTCCGTGAGTGTAGTAAGTGATTTTGATGATAACAAAACTCTGAGTGGAGGTTTTTGGAAGGTTTTTGGCCCGTGTCATAACTCTCCTTATTCAAGCTAATGGACTACAAGTTTAAAGCTTTCTTAAATTGAGTGTGTATAACTCATAAATTCTAATTGAATCCATGTGTCTTAAATTGAGTTGTCTTTGATTGCCAAATCCCAAAATGCTTGATGCAATCATTTACCTAACGCCTTTGTCTCTTTGTTTAAGTTCTCTGAGCTGACAACTCATTTTTGCAGGTCCAGGCCATTTCAGTCGACCAGGACCATAGGCCCGGTCGACCAGTTTTTCCAAAGATGAAAAATGGCAAGTTTTATAGGTTTCGGTATACCAGGACCCTAGGACCGGTCGACTGGTTTTCCCAGCAACCAAAAGCTCCAGAAGTTGCAGGTTTTGGTCGACCGCCCATGCAATTCCGGTCGATCGGAAATCCCGAGGCCCCTTTTGCTGACTTTTTGGTTCAAGCTCGAAAAGAGGGATTTTATCCCAATTGTTTAAACCCTTTGGTCTCCATTCTGGAGTGAATTGTGGATCTGGTCTGGGGACTTGTCCCCTGACCTTCCAAGGTCTATAAAAGATCCTCCTTGGGTCATAAACCCTAAGCCTTTTCAAGAAGAGAAGGAGGAGAGGCTGTCAAGGTGAGAACGCGGGTACTGTTCACATGAACAGTGATCCGTGAGAAACTTTTCATCAAGGAGCAGAAGGCTTCAAGAGCAAACCAGCATTCAAATCAAACGAAGATCAAGCCAAGAAGCAAGCTTCACTCAACATAATCTTCATCCATTAAGGGGGAGCCTTATCTATGCCTTCACTGATTGTCTATGTTTCTTCCATCTTTGTTTGAGTTGATTCGCACTTTCCTTGTAATTCTCAAGCACCCGTGTGTGTGTGGATCTAGACAGATCCGTGTGTGTGTGTGTGTGTTCTTCCTTGTTCATCATTGTTCTTGAGTGTCCGTGCTTTAGCACTTGTGTGTGAGTTCTATACTCATCACGTGTGTATGTGTGGTTTTGTATTCATCTTGTAATCCTCTACAAGATAGTGTGTGAATCCTCATAGTGTGTGAGGGGTGGACGTAGGCTGCTGTTGTTGCAGCCGAACCACCTAAAAATTACTGTCTTCTGAATGGTTTGATCCATATCTTCTACCTCCATTCTTTCTAGCTTAGTTTTATATCGTTCTATCTAGTTTTAATCCATTAATCTTTAATACCCAATTCACCCCCCCTCTTGGGTGCCATTTAATCTCGGGACTTCACTGATCCCTCGAGGTTCCACGCGTCAGAATCTCAGCACTGTAGTTTTCCACGTGGCAGGATCATATGTTTCGTTCCTTACCTCGGATCACATGCCATTAACCTAGGACTTTGACTTCCACGTGAGATAAGTTCGCAGGTTTTATGTACACCCAATCATTTGTTCGACCAAGTGACTAACCTGGCAATTTAACAGACAGAAGAGTTAGCTTTTAGCACAAGAAGAATGCTGCTAGCATCGACTATATATATATATGTAGCAAAGTAATGTACACCGACCTTACATGTGAACAACTAAGTATGTACCGACCCTAGCAGGCAGACCATCTAAGTGTGCATCGACCTTCTATTAAAGGAGCGGGAGTATGCTTGGACCTATATGCTGGCCGATCAGAATGTGCACGAACCTAGTTTAGCACGATGAAGAATGTGCACGGACCTAGGTGTATGCAAATGACTATATGCACCGACTTGGTTTGACCTTATGCATGAATATGCACAGACCATATATGCACTTACTGCAAGTGTTCACCGATCGTGTATGGCATAATTAAGAATGTGCACTGACTTCTTCATGCGAGAGGCGAAACATGCATAGACCACTGCATGCAGAATGCAAAGCCTGCACCGACCTTATATGCACACTGCAAACCCTGCACCGATCTTATATGCACAATGCAAAGCCTGCACCGACCTTATATGCACAGTGCAAAACCTGCACCGACCTTATATGCACAATGCAAAAACATGCACTGACTTTATGTGTGTTTCTATAGAAACATGCACTGACCCTATCAATGACTAAGACCGATGTGCACAGACCTTTATTATGAACAAAGTCTATCATGCACCGACCTTAGTATGAAATGCGTGTTTATGAAGTTATGAAATGCTAACTGTGTTGAACATCATTATTTATCAAAATCCAAGGGCTAAAAAACAAAATGTATTGTTGCCAATCATCAAACAAAGTAGGAAACTAAACTCAGAGAATTAAGTCAAAGGGGATATGACATGAAATATATTATCCCACACAAGTGTTGACACCCATTTTTTACCTATGAGTTGAGTTATTCCTCTTACCATCATTTTTTGATGTCTCGAGTTGTCCATTACTCATTGGGCTATTTTCAGGCACACTTTTGGACTTATTTTATGGGTATCTCCCTCCCTGGCAAGGTTTGCTCTCGGATTCAGGCATAATGGGTCTCGATTTCGCTTGGTTTTGGGTTAAATGGGCTCATTTATACCATTTTATCAATTTCAAACATCCAGGATGTAAGCGGCCTCGCGACTGGCCGTTCAGTGACTGGGCGATTTTCTCTGAACTATTTTTTTTTAATCAACACCGACCCTCAGAATCATCGACTGGTCGAATGCATATCCCTCCAGCAGGGGAACATGTTCTCACTCCCCCAGAATGATGCTGTGGCCTAAGATTTTATTAATTTTTTTGTGAAAAGAATACAAGCTCTTTGGGGCATACCCTTGACTGTACAAGATGCCAATGCTGTTCAGGAATACCGAGGTATCTATTTACAAAGGCGAAGAGAAGGCAAACCTCCTCTATCCATCCTATAAACTCCCCTTACCATTTTAGGGAGTTCACTTACATGAGTAAAAATAGAGTTAGAATGACTTGAGCTTGCATAGGAGGCCAATGCATCGGCCAACTGGTTGCCTTCCCTGTAAACATGTCTCACCGAACAGCCACTTGAGGATATAAGTTTCAGGATTTCACTCCACCATGGATAGACAACCCAGCCAGGAGCTTTTTTCTTATGTATGGAATCTACAAGGAGGGCACAATCAGAATAAATTGCAGTCACTTTAAGGCCTCCATTCTTAACTATTGACAGCCCATCATAAAGAGCCCTTGCTTCTGCTAATATGCTGCTCCCAAAACCATAATTGAAAGCAAAACTGATGATCATGTTTCCTACAGAATCTCTAACATAGCCACAACCTCCACATATGCCCGGGTTACCTTTTGAAGCTCCATCTACATGAAGAGTGAATTGGAAGGGGGCTAGGCTACATGAAACAATCATTGGCCTCCTTGAGATAATCTTCGAAAACAGTTGGAATTTATTCAGAATTTTAATTTGATCTGCCGAGCTACAACCTGAGAAGGATAGGTTTTCCAGAGCTTGAGATAGGCCTGCCACCACTTTCCTCTTAATGCAAGTAATGTTGATGGCAGAGTTTTCGAACCTAGTTGAGCATCTAGCCATCCAGATCTCCCATACTAATAGGATCACAGCGTACATTCCAGAGTAGCTGAAAGCTGAGTGCAATTTGGATCCTGCCAAAATGTTCCAACCACGAATAGTGATATGCTCACTAAGATTGATTTTGGCACTAATCAAAGGGAAGACCCACTTCCATAGGCTTGCAGCTAAATCTCCTTTAATGAAAAGGTGATCCAAATCCTCCTGGGATGGGGATAGACAACAACAGCATTTAGAAGCTAAGGAAAAACCACTCAGTAATTCTGCCATCAACTGGAACAGCTCTTTGAATCAGCTTCCAAAAGAAATTTGCTGCTCTAGGAGCAATGCTAGAATGCCATAACTTGGCACATGGCTGCCTTATTACTCCTCTTGGTCTCAACAGATTATTGGATGACTGAACACTGAAGTCTCCACCTACTGTACCAGTCCAGATACAATGATCTGGACTGTTGCTCAGCTGAACTTTGGGTAATAATGCAGAAATACTGAGGAGAGACCAAGCTGAATGATTTGGATCAAGAAGGACCTCTCTTACAGTCTGCTTTGGCTGCATCTGAATGCTGTTAAAGCTTCCTAAAGGTATAGTATAAATTAAAGGCCCTCTGCCCGTCCAATTATCTTTCCAGAAATCTGTTCCTTTACCATCCCCAATCATCCACCTGGAGTAGTTAATGATAAGCTTCTTCGCCTGCTGAAACATGCTTTGGGACATTCCAGCTGGGAAAGGACTAGTGCAGTCAAAAAGGTTGGTTTTAACAAACCTTTGTCTGGCATACTGGGACCAAAGAGAAGACCCTTGAATTATTCTCCACGGGCTTTTTGTTGCCAAGGACAATTGGACAAGGTTAATATCTCTTATACCAAGACCCCCTTCCAGTTTAGGCTTTTGGATTCTTTGCCAAGAAATCCAGTGGCGACGTCTCAGATTGTCCGAACCCTGCCAATAAAAATTAGCACATAATCTGTCGATGGCATTTATAATAGATTTGGGAAAAAAGCATGCAGAAGCCAGGTATATAGGAATGCTTCGGAGAACTGAGTTGATGAGAATTGCCCTCCCAGCCTGCGAAAGCAATTTGGACTGCCAACCCTCTAATCTCTACTGAATTCTGTCCACAATATATTTAAAATCCTGACATGTATATCTTCCTTTCTTCACTGGGATGCCATGATAACTGAAACTGGTAGAAACAATTCTAAAACATGTCTGTAGTTGTATGGAAAGCTTAATCGAGAGAGGGGCTTTGTCTGAAACAATAATGCTACTCTTACCAACATTAATTTTTTGCCCTGAGCTTCTCTCATATCTTGAAATAAACTACTGAAGTGTTGCTAAGTTATGTTTGCTAGCATTCATGAAAATAAGTGTGTCATCCGCATACAAGAGATGAGATATTTGAATCATGTTTTTAGGCCCACTATAGCCCCTCAATGTTCCTAACTGGAATAAAATTGTCAGCCCTCTACTCAGCACTTCCGAGGCTAGGATAAAAAGATATGGGGCAAGGGGGTCACCTTGTCTGATGCCTCTACTAGATTTAAAGAAACCTGCCATATTACCATTGAAATTGACTGAAAACCAACAGTTAGTCAGAATCATTCCAATGTAAGAAGTAAATCTAGTATTGAACCCAAATTTCCTTAGGACTGCCAGTAAAAAATCCCACTCAATTCTGTCATAAGCCTTGGCCATATCCAATTTTACAATGGCATTGTGACCCCTTACTTTCCTATCAATGTCCTTCATAAGTTGTCTTGCTAAAGCAACATTGTCCAGGATATTTCGGCCTTCAACAAAAGCTCCTTGTTCCTTCGAAATAATGTTCGGCAGGATTGGCGCTAACCTCTTAGATATGATTGAAGAGATTATTTTGTAGGAGAAATTACATAGAATTATTGGCCGAAAATCATTAAAGGACTTAGGCTCTTGAACTTTAGGGACTAAGGCAATAACTGAGGATGCCATACCTCTAGGGATAGGAAACCCCTTAAAGAAGCTTTGCACTGCATTAGTGACATCTTGGCCTATAATGTCCCATACATGTTTATAAAACTCTCCTGAAAACCCATCCGGACCAGGGGAGCTGGATCCTTTGAGAGACCACACTGCTTCTTTTATCTCATTGCCTTCTGGAGTAGAGCATAGGAGACTGTTCTGTTCATTAGTAATTAAGTGAGGAATGCAATCCAGCATGGAGCAATCCATAATATGGTTCTCAGAAGAGAACAACTTTTGGAAATACTGCTTTGCCTGCCTACTAAGAATTACTTGGTCTTCACACCAATTGTCAGAGTCATCCAGTTTTAACCTTCTGATAAAACCTCTTCTACGATTGTTTTGAGCAAGAGAGTGATAATATGAAGTGTTTCTGTCCCCACTTTCTATCCAATCTGTACGGGATTTTTGATGCCAGAATATTTCATCCCTGTGCAATGCCTGATGGAAATTTGCCACTACAGCATTCAGATTACATCTATTTTCTGTTGAAGGAATTAGATCAAATTCTCTTTGTTTCTGTTCCACTTCTAATTCTGCTAATCTGACATTCTTAGTCACATCTCCAAATATTTCCTTGTTCAATTTGTTTAGAGACATTTTCACAGCCTTTAACTTGGTAGATAATCTAACCATAGCATTTGGATGTTGAACTATACATTGATTCCAAGCATCAGCTACTACTTGGTGGAAGGAATTATGAGTACACCACATCTTTTGGAAGATAAACCTGGAAGGACCATGAGAAGTGTTAGATGATGATAGTAACATCGGGGTGTGATCAGAAGGGCCTCTAGCCAAATGCTTCACAACCAGCTGGGGAAAATCATTTTGGCAATCAGTGTCAATGAAGATCCTGTCCAGTCTGGCTTTAATGTTAGCAGCTCCTGTTCGGTTATTATTCCAAGTCATTGGTTCACCTGAGTAGCCTGCATCCATGAGCCCTGCCGAGCAAGCAAAAGCATTTAATTCAGCCATAGTGGCCATTAATGGAGTGATTCCACCCATCTTTTCCGAAGGCCTCATTACACAGTTAAAATCCCCTCCTACTATCCAAGGGACTAAAACTGTACCAGCAAAAATAGCTAATTCATTGAACAATTCAATTCTAAGGTGGGGATCACAAGAAGCATACACAAAGGAATAAAGACTGGAATATCTGTCACCCTCTTTAATACCCAAAGTAATATGCTGAGCAGATGAACCGAGAACATCCAGCCTAAAACTATCATGCCAAAACACCCAGATTTTTGAATCATTTGAGGAGTTAACAACAAATTTTACCAATTTTATAAACCTCCCAAGCTTCATAGCTTTCTCTGCATTCAGCATTGGCTCACTAATAGCAACTAAGTCTACTTTGTGAATTTGGATTAGCTTCTTTAAACATCTCCGGGAACCTTGATTCCCTACACCTCTGATGTTCCAAATAAGGGTTGTGTTTAACATTGAAATTCCTGTGGTTGAGCTTCTACCGATCTAGCTCTAGATCGTGTGATTATCCCCTTTTTTTAACGGGCATAGGGGAATTATCACTTTTGGCCTTTTCAACAACAGAATATCCCACTTCTGATAACTTCTTAGTGTCTAGCCTTTCCTCACCCCCTTGCCATTCAGACTCTGTTCTTTTCTATATTGAAATAGATTCAGTCCCAAGAGTACTTAAGATTTCTTGTGCTTCTATATCTTCCTTTACTTCAACCAACAATGGCTTGTTACTTCCGGGGTTTAAAGTATCCTTCTGGCTTAAAAGAAATTCCTCATCTACATGCTAAAACTCTTCATCAGAGAAAACTTGCTTATCTTCATCTAGATTAGAATCACACCCATCAGGGGGTTTACGAAACTGTACAGGTTATGTAGAAGAAGTCTTAGTTTCCAACTGGAGGAGAATCTGATTTTTGCTACTAGCCTGTTCCTGTACTTCTTCCTTGCTCACTTGAGTAATATCAGTTGAATCAATTCCAGTCATTTGGTCAACATTCTGTAAGGCTGCAAATCTATTCTCCTCTGAGACCAAATGTCAAGCATGTTGTGGTTCTACTGTAGATGACTTGTTTGAGTCCTTTATTTCCTTATTCAGAATTCCGGCCGAAACAGAGGGTACGACCGACCGAGGCCTGAAAGTCTGACGGAGGTTCTTGGTTATAGTCTGCTGTCGATTAGTCTTCACAAGCTTCTTTTTGCAAACTTCAGCAGCATGGCCAAGTTTGTGGCAATACAAACAGAGAACTGGTGCTCGGTGGAAATTGATAGACTGCCAATAGCCTTTCCCATCAAGATCAATCCACAGTCTCTCCTGACGCGGAGCTGAAAGATCCATTTCAATGCAAACAAGGGCCTCTGAAGTGTCCGTCAAAGCTAAAGATCTCTCATGAATTCGTAGAACTATCCCAAAATTACCAACTATGGAACGCAGGCAATCTTCTTGATACAGATTAGCCGGGAGTGCAGGAAATCCGATCCAAATCGGAACGGTCGGCGGATCAGCTTCAAAACTAAAATCTAAAGTCCACCGAAAAAATCAAAATAGAAAACCTTTTATATACAAGTTTTTCTGCAGGAGGATTTCCAGAAAATCCTCTTCTCTATCGAATCTTAGAAGAAAATGTCGGGGATTTAACTTGCTTATGAAAAAACTGTTAGAAATAGCTAATCGATGCACCAGACGTGACTTAATTTCTGCAAAAGAAGGCCTACCGTATGAACACTTTGCCACGATTGCGAACGAAAGAAACTGGACAGATGCTTGTATATCAGCCTTGGAGAAATGTACAGCTGGCTCTCCTTGATCTGTGAATGCAGGCTCCTTTATCGGTATAGAAATGGACAAAGACCTTTGTTTCTCCATGATGACTTGAGCAAAGGTTCGTCAAGAGATTACACCAGTAGAGGAAGATCCAGCCCCTGGTCGATCTGTTGAAGCCCCTAGCAGGGCCGAGGGGATCCCCGCCCCGCCGGCCATGGCCGATAGGGAGGGAAGTTCACCAAAAGGAAAAAGGCGGGAGAAACGCGAACCAGAGCCTCTCACTCTAGAATTCTAGAGAGAGAATATATATCATATTAACGTAATTCCTTCTCTGAACTATTTAATTATTTATTGGGTATTTATTTGATTTTCTGAATTTCCACTGACAAGCCTTTGCACGGTCTTCGTTCAACCATTTACAGACTTTGAACGGCCAGTCTTTAGACCATCCAGACCCTAGAGTCCTAAGCTCGTTGGTTTTTCAGATAATTATCTATTTATCCTATTTTTCTAGATTTATCACCGACATGTATAAATGGCCTAGCATTGGACCGTTCTAATCACTAAGTGGTCTAGCAATAGAACGTTTTATCCTCAAGAGTCCAACGTCGTGACAGCCAGTCAGTTCGTGGATAATTGGATAATTTCACATTTTCATTTATTTATCACCGACAGCATTGTGTTGTGCCCCTTTGGCACAAGCATATGATATATTTTTTTGATGATAGCAACACAGTGATTGTGCTTAGTATACATTGCCCTGCTGCATTGCATGCATTCAGAGTCAGTACATTGCTTAAGTCTGTACAGGGTATTTCATGCATGCTATCAAGCCAGCACAAGTCCATACATCCGCATGCTATCAAGTCCACACAGTCTATACATTCAAATGGCATGTTTGCACGCTATAAAGTCTGTACAGAGTCTTTGTAGTGTCTGACTAGCAAGTATGCACATCGGCTGCACAGCACAAACAAAGTCTATACATTCTGTTACATCGCATGCTTGCCTTATGCATGCAGAGTCTATACATTCTCTGCTGATGTGTTTATGCTGCAACTCATTAAGTCTGTACATTCTTCAGGTGCATCATCTCAGCAAGTCTATACATTGGACTTGAGCATATAGGAAGTCTGTACAGCCCATGAATTAACGCTAAGTCTCATAGTCTGTACAGCCTTTTGCATTGCACTTAAAGTCTATGCATTGGCAAGTCTGTACATCGGCTTGTTCATGCATTCATCTCAAGTTTGTACATCCACCAGCTGAGCTGAGCAAAGTCTATACATCCGATAGTTCAGCTCGTGGCTAAGTCTGTACAGCCAGTGCATATGTTAAGTCTATACATTGCATCTTTACCTACGTTCTGAACTGAGCAAGTCTATACACTCCTTATCTTTACCTACGTTCAGAACACCAAGTCTGTACATTGGGCTATCACATAAAGTCTATACATCCCTTAGCTAGAATTGTGCAAGTCTATACATCACTGCATTGGCCAAGTCTATACATCGCCACTTGTTCATGCATGTTAGCAAGTCTATACATTGACTGTGCATTCATTTGTCTGGCTACAGAACACTAAGTCTATACATTAGCACTGTAGCATGCACGAACTCTAAGTCTATACATTGAGTGTCTCAGGTTGCGTCTCATGCTAAGTCTATACATCGCATTGCATCCACCATCTCACTTAGCGTCTCTATGGATATTTGATTTAAAGTCTGCACAGCCCAAGTTTGTACATCCATCCGTCTCATTCAGCGTCTCATGTGCATACGCAAAGTCCATACAGCCAGTGCATCCTGCGTCTCACCCAGCGTCTCATGCAAGTATGTACAGCCGTGTGAGCATCAAGTCAGTGCTTGTTAAGCTGCATCTCATTTATCGTCAATGTACATACTTCACCATACGCATACTGCAGCATGTGCTATCAAGTCTATACACTCATAACTCTAGCCTGTGCATTCTGTGCTTCAAGCATTTCCAAGTCTGTACATGCTTTGTCTTCGCATTGTAAAGTCCATACATTGCAAAGTCTACACACTGCATTACACACTTCAGGTGGCAAGTATGTACATTGTTCAGAACGCAAAGTCCATACAGCCATTGTGCATTCATTCTTGATGTACACACTTTGCTTACTCAAACTGATAATTCTCTCTGTCTGACAGGTACTGTTCGTGAAGCTTAAGAATGGCACGTGATCCGAGGCTGGAAGGGCTGACAGGATGATGACACGTGGCCAAAATATTTGGGCGGGAACTGTGGAAGACACACGCCCAGTGCTGCTCCTGCTGTTATAAAAGCAAGCCTTCTTCCTCAGAAGAAGACAGATCGTAAAAAAAGGAGCAGAGGCAGAGTGAGAGCTTCCACGATCCAGTAGAAGAGAAAAGAAAGAGAAGAAGGAGAGAGTTGAGAGAGAGAGAGTTGAGAGATAGAAGAGTTGAGAGAGATGACCCTCAGATCTTTGGTTCAAAACTAGATCTGAGTATTGCTCACTTGTTTGAGCTACATTCCCTGCAGGGATACATTTTATCTTTCGTTTGTTTTTGTTTTGTTTTTTGAAACTCTTGTGTTCAAGCTGTTAGTCAGCGTTTGCAGTAGAGGATTCCACTAGACGGCTAAGCTGTATTGCCCAGCGGTTTTACAGAGGAGGATTCCTCTGGACAACAAGCTGTGAGGCTCAGCAGGCGAGGTGGATACCTCAGACAGCAAGCTGTGAGGCTCAGCGGGTTGTAGGCAAGCTGTGAGGCCCAGCGGTTCAAGCTGTGAGTCTGCAGTAATCCACACTCGGGTTGAGTGTGGGGTGGATGTAGGTCTGGAGGACCGAACCACCTAAAAATATCTTGTCTACTGTGTGATTGTTTTGTGGTCTGCATCGCTTCTATATTTCTGTTCTTTGCGCAGTAGATGTTTGCTTAGGACGATTCTTCATTTCTTGCTAGTATTTGCTTTGTGCCCTCTATCTGTTCAGCAGAAGTTTTCATTCCGCATTTGAATCTGCTGCAGTAGTTTTTAACGGGTGACTGATCTATTCACCCCCCTCTAGATCACCGTTAGCGTCCCAACAATTGGTATCAGAGCCTAACTCTTTGTGCAGGACTAACATCCTAAAGAGGAACGGCCATGGATGCTAGAGGGTTAACAGTAGAGGGACAGTCCACTACGAAGCCACCATTCTTCGACTGATCCAACTACCCATATTGGAAGAACCGGATGCAGGTCTTCCTCAAAGCCAAAGACTACGAGATCTGGAAGATTATAAGCAAAGGTCTCTATGAGCTACATGAGAATGAGGAATTGTGGACCAGAGAAGAAATCCAGAAATCTACTCTGAATTGGAGCGCCATCAACGCCATTCAGTGTGCACTCCATCCCACTAAATTTGATAGAGTGTCATCTTGCAAGACATCAAAGGAGATGTGGGATACCCTTGAAGTCATTTATGAGGGAACGTCTCAAGTAAGAGAGATGCGGGCAAATATGCTAGTGACAAAGTATAAAGCATTTCGGATGAAGCCCGGTGAGATAGTGACTGAAATGTATGCTCGTCTGACCAATATAACAAATGGTCTAAGAAATCTGGGAAAAAGCTATGCCGATCATGAAGTTGTGAGGAAGATCCTTCGATCGCTGACTCCAATGTGGCATACCAAAGTGACTGTGATTGAGGAGTCAAGAGATTTACAAAAGATGAAACCTAATGAGCTGATAGGCTCTTTGATGGCGTACGAGATGAATCTTCTACAAGCTGAAGAGCTCGAATACAAGAAGCCTATTGCTCTGAAGGCCAAGCATAGTTGCTCAAAACAGTCCATCAGCACTGGATCATCCAGTGATCGGAGTCTATCTGGATCGAATTTTGAAAAGGATGAACTAGCCATGATTACAAGAGAGTTCAGAAGATTTCTTAGAAGAGAAGGGAAACATGTCTACAGAAAACACCACAGTAGGAAGCAAAACAGGTATAAATTTAACCCTGCTGAAAAATCTGATGCTAATGCTTGTTATCATTTCAGGAAGACTGGCCATATGAAGGCTGATTGTCCAGAGTTACAGAAAATGAAAGGAAGACCATGGAAGAAAGCGCCAAAGGGAAAGGCCATGGTCAGTACATGGAGTGATGAGGAAGAAGGCACGCTGAGCACTTCCTCAGATAGTGAGAAATCATAAAAGGACTTCTGCTTGATGGCCAGGAATGGAAGAGAAGAAGAAAAATCTGATTAGGTATCATCCCCTTTCGAACATTATACTATCTCTGATTGGGAACATGCTTATGGAGAACTGTTAGATAAAGCGAATGATATTAAGAAGGAAAACATACTCTTGAAGAAGAAAATGAATTCTCTGGTTAATGATAAAACACTTTCTCATAAAGTTGCATGTTTACAATTAGAGAATGACAAATTGAAAAGTGCATGTTCTGATTTTGATGAATTAAAGCATGTTTTGATTGATTGTAGGAAAGAAAATGAGTTGCTGAAAAATGTCATTGATGAGTTGAAATTGTCAATTCAGAAATTTGAAAATGAAATAAAGATTTCAACTGAAAAATATGAAGCTATCTTGTCAGTGAATGCTGAATTGAAGAAAACTATTGAAAATCTGGAAAATGAAAATTCTGACAAAAAGAAAATCATTGAAAGCATGACCCAAGGAACAGAAAATCTTAATGCCTTGCTAGGGTCAAAAGTCAACTTCAGAAAGGAGGGTCTCGATTTTAATCCCTCAGCTAAAAAGAGTTTTGAACTGAAAACCATTTCATTAGAGGGAGAAAAGAATAAAGGACCACTCATAAAAATGGTCAATGAAAAATCTGCTTTCAATAATGTAAAATCAAAAGTGTCCAGTGCTAAGGACAAGGGAAAGCATAAAGTTGTAGAGCCTAGAGCTGCATGCTCTTCTCCCAAGGGTAAGTCCAAGGCTAGGGGTCAGCCAGCTAGCACATCAAAACCCCAGTCCAAGGCTGCTAAGTTTCCACCACCATCAACTGCTCAGAAAAAGACCCAATATAAGTCAGTGCAGAAACCTAGAGGGTCAAAGGTGGCAGGGAGACCAAGTGTAGCTAGGATCCAGTTTGCACATCCCTATTTCCCTCGAGCCCAAGTCTATCATCACATTCACTCACATCCACTTAATAGGTTTGGGTGGAATCCTGTATACATGAGGTCTAGGTATCAGAATTTCCACATTCAGCCCTATAGATCTCAGCCAGCTAGGAGATGGGATAGTCACTTTAGGACATGGAGTCCTAGTCAACAGGTGTTCTATGGTCAGCCTAGGACCAATTTGGGCCACAACTTCCAGTACACTCATTGGCCAAGGCACTGGCAGAAAAACAACAATGTTTCTAATAAAATGAATGCCAGGACCACACAAAAACCATCACATCACCAGAAAAAGAAAGCTAAACATGTTGGTGCTGAGAAAAAGAAAAATAACAAAAAGAACTCTCAAGCTGTAGAATCCACCAAACCATCCACTTTCACACAAATGTGGATCCCTAAATAGCTTTTGTCATGTTTTCACTCTCAGATGTCTACTTCTGTCTTGGGGCCCAAACTATCTTGGGTTCCAAAATCTGCTCCCTAAGTGTGTTTGCAGGTATGCCTGGTAGCCGGGAACAAAATGATGAAATAGGAATAGCTACTCCAGGCATATGACAAGAGGCAGGGCCAAAAATTCTAAAAGCTGAAAGAAATTGGAGGCCTTGTCAACAATCTGATGCAACACCAAGGGTAAAAATAAATCCGTCAGGTAAAGCAGGTAAGTGATTTACCTTCAGAATTGAAAAAGTCATGTTGATTTGGTTGTTTAATTTCTGATGTTCTCTTCTTGTCTAGCTGATCAGTCTGCATTCTAGACTCGACTACTGAATTTAATTCTGCACATATATGATGCTCTTCTCTTGCCATTTATTGCACTGTGTACATAAGATGCTAGATGCACTGCACAACCACTTTTGTAGTTAATGCATACCCTGCACTGAGTTTACTTAAACACATGTTCATGGTTGTTCATACATTGCATCGAGTATGCTTCTCTCATGTTTGTGCATGTATGTACTTTGCACTGAGCTCACTTATTCATGTGTTACACTGAGTTTGTATGGTTCATTTAATGCATATAGTTGATGCATGTGTCTAATGTCTGCATATATCATTTGCATCAAGGAAGTTGTTTAATGCATATAGGACTGCTTTGCACTGCATTTCTTTGCATGACCACTATGGTATATAGGGTCTAGTCTTCATATAAAGCAGTGTACTGCATATCATTGAATTTGAAAATTTTAAAAAGAAATGACTCATTGCATAGCATTTTTTTTTGCATCATGGTGTCAGGGGGAGCTGAGAGTTATGTTCAGTACGTTGAATCGTTTTCACTCCTCATTGTTCCCACTCACTCCATTCATAATCTTTGACATCAGATGCTCTTGGACTTTCATGCCTATTGCTATCACTTTTTAACAATTGCCATCATTTCCCTAACCTTCACTGAACAACAGTATTGCTTCTGGTTTAGTGCATTGAGCTGTGGCCATTGCAATTGTTCATTTATAAGAATCACATTTGCAAATTGAGAGGAACTAAAGGTTTAACCTTTATAAATTGAAGAGTTAAGTGTCTGCACTTCAGAACTTGAGATAAAAGAAAACTTTTATAGCTCTTAATCTTTATCTCATAGTTAGAATAGAAAAGGTTTTTTTTTAATGCCTGAAAGTGTTAAACTGGAAATGTCTAGAAAAGGTAAATAGAGTGTGTACTATTTTTTAAACAATCACTCTAAATGAAATAAGGGTAGCAGTAAATAAGATCATCAATATAAAGAGCTGAACACAGTGACAGAGCAATGGCAGAATTACACTGAGAAACTGTGATCTCCTCCAAAGAAGCAGGAGAATTCATAAGTCATGAAGTGCTTCAGACTATCTCTGTTCATAGGGTCAAATCTATAGGGGGAGTCTTCACCAAGTAACTAGGGGTACTGGCCTCTGATCAAGGTGTGCCCTTAATGTCAAAGGTGAAAATTGTTCCTTGTAGGTCTTGATCTGAAATAGATCTAGTAGTTTATGCCTAGTAACTGGGGATACCTGCCTCTAATCAAGGTGTACACCTAATGTCAACAGCATAAATGCCACTGGTCTATTCACTTAGCTCAGTTTTTGACAAATTAAAAAGTGAAATACAAACTACTGTAACCCTTTGAAATCAAAAGTCATTGATGGGAATCGACGCCGAGCATGTACCTTTTATTTTGCAATTATGTCCTTTTAGTTTGTGTTCATATCCTTAGGAAAGTATATGCGCAATTGTATGGCTTTGTAAGCCAATGCGTCACTCCTACGGATTGTGTGGGTTTCTATGTAATTTGCCAGTAGGACCAGCAAGGGGGCCCTCAGCCCTTTCCCATTGGTCCATGTCACCTTGTGGGGCTAGTCAACCATCCTAGGTGGACATCTAGAAGGTTGGACTAGTCATATGCCACATGGGTAGACAAGGGGGTAAGAATTTCCATGGTAGGCTACCTACCAAGTCAAATTGTCCCCCTTGCCTCCCCTTGGTCAATAGCCCCCCCCCCCTTATATATTAATTAATTTTTTTGTGTGATTGGTGGCATGCAATCCAGACCATCCATCTCACATCCCAAGATCTAAGGGTGGAGGTTGGATTTGGTTGGAAGCATATATAAGGTGTATTTTCATGTGAAAATTAATGAAAAAATCAGAATTTTTGTTGTAATCCAAGAAGCTTGGTGCGCCCCCAGCTCCTCCCCTCTGGTTCATCTCCTCCAACCTCCAGTTCTAGAGTGGTTTCTACCTCCTATCCCCTCCCCTCTATCTCCGGTGATCATCTATGCCGCCGCCGTTCGTGCCGCCTACGAGCCGCCACGGAGCCATCGTCAAGGTTCTGTCCTGCTAGATAGAGGTGACTTCCACGAATTCTTGTTGTCAGCCACAAGCTCGGATGGATTTGAAATTTTGAGGGTGTGTTCTTGCCTTGAATCCCCACCTCCACCTAAATGTTCACGTCCAAACTCCTCCATTTAGTAATTTTCTATTTTCGTTCATTTTGCATTCCCAGATCTGTTTTGTCTCTATCTACAGTGACAACAGCTCTGAGTTTCCCATCTCCGACCACCTTTTTGAATTTTTCAAACTCTCCCAATTTTACTAGGAGTTCTGTCCATCATCCCCTGCATCCACCATTTTTCTTGATTTTTTATCTACCATCTATCCATTTTTCAAAATTCGTGATCTATCTCAGCTATAGTGCTTTCAGCCCATTTTCAGATCCGAACCACTTCCAGTTCAAAATCCTATCAATTCGTAGCCACATCTAAACTTGTCCAAACTAGTTTTTCCATTTTCCTAGCTTGATTTCCTAAAACTTTGCTGAAGACTACCACTTCAGATTCGGACGTTTACATATCGGTCAAAGGCAGTTATCAGAGAATAGCCCTGCAGATCTAAGTGTTCGGCTATTGTACAACAGGAAGTTGAAAATTCATTAAAGCCCATATCCGTGCATAGCCAGGCCAGATCTTAAAGCCTAGATTGAAGGATTTGAAGTTAGCTTTCCAACGGCGCCAGTCTCGTGTCGATCCGACATCGGGGCTGATCGCAGCGTCCGTTCTCGCCGGGACGCGCGCTGAAAACCAGAAGTTGCAGATCCGTGGCCGGTTGTTCCGACCGGTGCCGATCGGAGCCGCCCGGCCTCCGGCCGGTGAACCAGCACGCCTCCACTTCAGGGAGCGCTCATTCAGGCATCCACCACCACAGCGGTGCCACCGGGTCCCACACGGCCCCTCCGGACAGCAAGTGGGCCCCACAGGCGCGAGTACGTGTGCGGCCGAAGCTACGCGAGAAGCCGCCCGTCAACCTGAAATCGGTCCTCCCGGACCCCATTGTGTCGCCCTTTACCTACCTGCGTGGAGTGGGCTGTAACTCATTGCTGTAATCTTTATGTATTAACTGTCCCGGGTATACGACTTCGGTCGGGTCCGTCGTCCCCACGCCGAGCGCGTGGAGGTATCGTATTCGCTCCTTGCTTGGCATTTCGCTTATTTCCATATATGCTTATTTCCATATATGCTTATTTATGCCACTGCTAGAGAGCATGTTTTAGGACCTAGCTCGCTATAATTTCATATCACCGCTGCTGCGAGAGAGTGAGCGAGACAGTCCCGTGACCCGATCCGGGCACAAGTGAGAGCCGACCACCCTAGCTCACCATCGGTTTCTCAATCGTGCACGTCCGACGCTTCCCTCGTTAAGGGACAACCGCGAGCTTGTCGTGTCCATGGTCCCATCCCGCATCAATTTGGTATCAGAGCGAGTTTGAGTCTAGGGTGTCAAAAAAAAAAAAGAAATGTCATTTATGTCTAGTCATTAGTCATTGTCTAAGTCGTGTTTAGGGTCATCATTGTTTTAAAACGAAAAAAAAAAGAGTGTCATTTAAGTCTAAGTGTCTAAGTCGGTCTTAGGAGTTGCATTTGCATACCATTAGTCGGTATATCTAAAGGTGTTGTCCGAACGTTAGGCTACGCCTATCGGGACGGCCACACACTTGCGCGAGTGATCTTCAGGTCGGTTATCTCCGCCACGTACCGAGTTTTGGTTAAGTCTAGGCGCATCATTTTGCATTAGTGTGTTTGCTTTAGTCGGCGTCTTCTAGTCGGTGTGTTTGCATGCCCACTCGTAGGGGAACTCAGTACTCACCCCCACCACCACCTATGGCGGATCCCCGAGCCGCTAGTCTCGATGCGTCAGCTGTGGTCGAAATGTTCCAAAATCTTATGGGACAAGTGCAAGGATTGCATACGCGTCTTGATGGGTTAGATACGCAACTGGGTGATTTAAGTACCCGAATGGATAGGATGGAAGGAGCGAGTACCCGAGTGAATGGTCTAGGCACCCGCCTAGAAGAGAGGATGAAAGCCGTAGAGGATAGGGCCGCTGGGTCGAACCAGTCCGTTCAGTGATTGGTCGGGAGAGTTGCCGCACTAAAGAGAGGCCCAGCCGAAGCACCCCTGATTGCCCCAGTCCAGGCACCCGCCCCACCTACACAAGGTCAACCGGAGCCGGTTCACCAACTAGCGACTCCAAGGGTTCAAGGGGTAGCTGTTAGGAGGCACGAAGCCCCCGAGGTGCATGACTATGAGTCCGATAATGAGCATCGGGGGCATGGTCTTGATCATCGCCATACACGGCGTACCCACGACCAAGATATGGATGAACGGGCCATTCGGATCTTTCGGGCCGACCCTCCCACCTTTGACGGGTCCTTAGACCCAAAGGTCTATCTTGATTGGGAGGCTGGTATGGACCGATATTTTGAGTGGTTCGAGATGTCAGACCAACGAAAAGTCAAGTACGCCAGGATGAAACTTTTAGGCCAAGCCCAAACCTATTGGAGAAACATGGAGAACCTATTGTTTCATCGTCAAGAACCCCCGATCGATACATGGACCGATATGAGGGAGAAGCTTAGGAAGAAATATCTCCCTACCTCCTACCGCCAGCGTCTTATCGAGTGGTGGCAAAGCCTCACCCAAGGAGACCGGTCCGTCTCTGATTACATCGTCGAATTTGATGAATACTACTTGCGATGTGATGCCACGGAGGAGGATTCCCTTACTGTCTCTCAGTTTCGGCGTGGTCTACGCCCGCATCTACGGTATGAGCTTCTCCGCCGAAAGATGGATAAGTTGGAGGATGCATATCAAGTTGCTCTCGAGATGGAGCAATTCGAGGGAGAGTTCGAGTCTATTCCTCGGTGGAGTCCCGCTCCTCCCCGTAGTGATTCCCGTCGCTCCTTAGGTTCGTACCCGAGGGGACCCATGGCTCGTCCTCAGGAGCCCGCCCGTCAGGAGCACTTTACTCCTCGACCTCGCCCTCCTCCACCCCGGGATCTATTACCACCCCAACCACCGGCACCCGTTGCCCGTCCCCCGGCTCCTATAGCCCGTCCTCTGGCACCGGCACCCCCTCCACTCTTGTCCAAGGCACCTACACCTCCCCCATTGCTGCCTACACCTCCTACCCGATGGGATGATAAGGGTAAGGCCCCTTTTCTAAGAGAGAGTAGTCGGTCGAGAGTGCAGTGTTTCCACTGTCACGGGTTTGGCCACATTGCTAGCGAGTGTCCCGCTTGCACCACCCTAGCCCTAGGTGTTGGGGAATCCGTACCTCCCGAGCTTGAGTGTGTCGATTACGTGGCCGATGAGGCACTAGCCGAGGAGTACTATGCTTTGGGGGGAGAACTAGGGGACTCTCCCGCAATGCAGGATGCGGCCACCTAGTGGGATTGATGCTACCACCTTAGTCTAGAGTCGTGCATGAGTCAGTGTGTTTTCCTTGTGTTGTTTATTTTGTGTGGTTTGTTTGCATGGTTAGTGTGTCGTTTGTCTGCATGTGTCTTGTGCAAGCTCTTTGCCGTTCTCTTATGAGTAAGAGGCGAGTGGACTCATTCGATGAGTATGGGATCGGTTCTACATCTATACCCGGATCAGTCACCTACAGGGACTCAGCGGTGATTCCTAGTGAGTCTTCGAGCTTCTTCCTTCCCTTTGAGAGTGCCCCACCCGGAGTGTCCACCTCTAGCCCATGGCAGCTTGCACATATCGACTATAAATAGAATGAGCAGGTGACGGTCACTTGGAGTGGAGCATACCCGCGCTACTAGGCACGGTGACGGATCCGCCGGAGTACTCGAGCATCCATACCCCTACTCGACGGGGTCGAGTTCCTCCCACCCGGGGAGAGTTGATGGGAATCGACGCCGAGAATGTACCTTTTATTTGGCATTTATGTCCTTTTAGTTTGTGTTCATATCCTTGGGAAAGTATATGCGCAATTGTATGGCTTTGTAAGCCAATGCGTCACTCCCACGGATTGTGTGGGTTTCTATGTAATTTGCCAGTAGGACCAGCAAGGGGGCCCTCAGCCCTTTCCCATTGGTCCATGTCACCTTGTGGGGCTAGTCAACCATCCTAGGTGGACATCTAGAAGGTTGGACTAGTCATATGTCACATGGGTAGACAAGGGGGTAAGAATTTCCATGGTAGGCTACCTACCAAGTCAAATTGTCCCCCTTGCCTCCCCTTGGTCAATAGCCCCCCCCTTATATATTAATTAATTTTTTTGTGTGATTGGTGGCATGCAATCCAGACCATCCATCTCACATCCCAAGATCTAAGGGTGGAGGTTGGATTTGGTTGGAAGCATATATAAGGTGTATTTTCATGTGAAAATTAATGAAAAATCAGAATTTTTGTTGTAATCCAAGAAGCTTGGTGCGCCCCCAGCTCCTCCCCTCTGGTTCATCTCCTCCAACCTCCAGTTCTAGAGTGGTTTCTACCTCCTATCCCCTCCCCTCTATCTCCGGTGATCATCTATGCCGCCGCCGCCGCCGTTCGTGCCGCCTACGAGCCGCCACGGAGCCATCGTCAAGGTTCTGTCCTGCTAGACAGAGGTGACTTCCACGAATTCTTGTTGTCAGCCACAAGCTCGGATGGATTTGAAATTTTGAGGGTGTGTTCTTGCCTTGAATCCCCACCTCCACCTAAATGTTCACGTCCAAACTCCTCCATTTAGTAATTTTCTATTTTCGTTTATTTTGCATTCCCAGATCTGTTTTGTCTCTGTCTACAGTGACAACAGCTCTGCGTTTCCCATCTCTGACCACCTTTTTGAATTTTCCAAACCCTCCCAATTTTACTGAGAGTTCTGTCCATCATCCCCTACATCCACCATTTGTCCTGATTTTTTATCTGCCATCTATCTATTTTTCAAAATTCGTGTTCTATCTCTGCTACAGTGCCTTTAGTCAGATTCCAGATCCGACTAACTGTTAGTGGAAAAATCCTATCAATTCGTAGCCACATCCAAACTTGTCCAAACTAGTTTTGTCGTTTTCCCAGCTTGATTTTCTACAACTTGTCTGAAGACTACCACTTCAGATTCGGAAGTTCACATATCGGTCAAAGCCAGTTATCAGAGAATAGCCCTGCAGATCTGAGTGTTCGACTACTGTACAATAGGAAGTTGAAAATTCACTAAAGCCTAGATCCGTGCAGATCCAGGCCAGATATTCAGGCCTAGATTGAAGGATTTCAAGTTAGCTTTCCAACGGCGCTAGTCTCGTGTCGATCCGACATCGGGGCTGATCGCAGCCTCCGTTCTCGCCGGGACGCGCGCTGAAAACCAGAAGTTGCAGTTCCGTGGCCGGTTGTTCCGACCGGTGCCGATCGGAGCCGCCCGGCCTCCGGCCTGTGAACCAGCACGCCTCCACTCCAGGAAGTGCTCATCCAGGCATCCACCACTACAGCGGTGCCACCGGGTCCCACATGGCCCCTCCGGAAAGTAAGTGGGCCCCACAGGCGCGAGTACGTGTGCGGTCGAAGCTACGCGAGAAGCCGCCTGTCAACCCGAAATCGGTCCTCCCGGACCCCATTGTGTCACCCTTTACCTCCGTGCGTGGAGTGGGCTATAACTCATTGCTGTAATCTTTATGTATTAACTGTCCCAGGAGTACGACTTCGGCCGGGTCCGTCGTCCCCACGCCGACCGCGTGGAGGTATCATATTCGCTCCTTGCTTGGCATTTCGCTTATTTCCATATATGCTTGTTTATGCCACTGCTAGAGAGCATGTTTTAGGACCTAGCTCGCTATAATTTTATATCACCGCTGCTGCGAGAGAGTGAGCGAGACCGTCCCGTGACCCGATCCGGGCATAAGTGATAGCCGACCACCCTAGCTCACCGCCGGTTTCTCAATCGTGCACGTCCGACGCTTCCCTCGTTAAGGGACAACCGTGAGCTTGTCGTGTCCGTGGTCCCGTCCCGCATCAGTCATTGAGTGAAAATTGTTTTTTCTCAATACATATTCAAGTTGCCTTCTTGAACTTCCATGTTTAATCACAAAGGGTATTGTTTCTAACTTTTCTATTAAAGCCATGTGCCCTAGATTCATTGCTATAAATGGAGTCTATAACTCTTTTTCAGTGGTCAGCTGCTTTACTCTATCTTTATCACTGTTAAACCTGAATTCTTTCAAGACCGTAAATTACTGATTTTTATGCTTTAACAGTTGTCTATAATCATGCTCACTTTCTGACCCAATGCATCAGCTATTGTCTGTTGACCCTCCTCCCTTCTCTACCTTTTTGATTATCTGTTTCATCCATCCATATTCCTTCTCAAAGGGGGAGAAATAATTTCAGGGGGAGTTATTCATTCAGGGGGAGTTTGAGCTGTTCTAAGGGAAATCTGCAATGTATTATGCATGTTGCACTCATGTTTTTCTTTCTTTTTGATCATGTCAAAGGGGGAGAAAATTTGGTTGGTGACTCACTGTCACTTTGTTGCCATCATCAAAAAGTGGGAGAATGTTGTGCCCCTTAGGCACAAGCATATGATATTTTGTTTTGATGATAGCAACACAGTGATTGTGCTTAGTATACATTGCCCTGCTGCATTGCATGCGTTCAGAGTCTGTACATTGCTTAAGTCTATACAGGGTATTTCATGCATGCTATCAAGCCAGCACAAGTCCATACATCCACATGCTATCAAGTCCACACAGTCTATACATTCAAATCGCATGTTTGCACGCTATAAAGTCTGTACAGAGTCTTTGTAGTGTCTGACTAGCAACTATGCACATCGGCTGCACAGCACAAACAAAGTCTATACATTCTGTTGCATCGCATGCTTGCCTTATGCATGCAGAGTCTATACATTCTCTGCTGATGTGTTTATGCTGCAACTCATTAAGTCTGTACATTCTTCAGGTGCATCATCTCAGCAAGTCTATACATTGGACTTGAGCATATAGGAAGTCTGTACAGCCCATGAATTAACGCTAAGTCTCATAGTCTGTACAGCCATTTGCATTGCACTTAAAGTCTATACATTGGCAAGTCTGTACATCGGCTTGTTCATGCATTCATCTCAAGTCTGTACATCCACCAGCTGAACTGAGCAAAGTCTATACATCTGATAGTTCAGCTCGTGGCTAAGTCTGTACAGCCAGTGCATATGTTAAGTCTATACATTGCATCTTTACCTACGTTTTGAACTGAGCAAGTCTATACACTCCTTATCTTTACCTACGTTCAGAACACCAAGTCTGTACATTGGGCTATCACATAAAGTCTATACATCCCTTAGCTAGAACTGTGCAAGTCTATACATCGCTGCATTGGCCAAGTCTATACATCGCCACTTGTTCATGCATGTTAGCAAGTCTATACATTGACTGTGCATTCATTTGTCTGGCTGCAGAACACTAAGTCTATACATTAGCACTGTAGCATGCACGAACTCTAAGTCTGTACATTGAGTGTCTCAGGTTGCGTCTCATTCTAAGTCTGTACATCGCATCGCATCCACCGTCTCACTTAGCGTCTCTATGGATATTTGATTTAAAGTCTGTACAGCCCAAGTCTGTACATCCATCCGTCTCATTCAGCGTCTCATGTGCATACGCAAAGTCCATACAGCCAGTGCATCCTGCGTCTCACCCAGCGTCTCATGCAAGTATGTACAGCCGTGTGAGCATCAAGTCAGTGCTTGTTAAGCTGCATCTCATTTATCGTCAATGTACATACTTCACCATACGCATACTGCAGTATGTGCTATCAAGTCTATAGACTCATAACTCTAGCTTGTGCATTCTGTGTGATGTGACACAACCTAGGACTCAACAAGCAAGCACAATTAAGCATTCAAAAACGGACCGATAATAGCAATCGCTCACTCGATGCTCACTAAGACCCGGGGTAACTTGGCAATGCCATGGGGAGGTTGTGTGGGCTAGTCCCTTGCTGGTAGAGGGCCAGCAAGGCCAAGGTTTGATTCCCCAAGGGTACGGCTACCCAAATCAAAGGTCCGACGAAGTGCCAAAGGGCACGGGTTCCACTCTCTTCCCACGATGATCACTCAAGACAACGGGGCTTGAGGATCGAGCTCTCACTCGCATAACCAGCGGAACTAGAACGAATATTGAAAGACAAGCACTAAATGGAGTGAAGGATTGAGCACTTACTCGACTGGTTTGAAGAAACCGGTCCCGGTCGGAGACGAGGGCGAGCGGGGAGGCGAGTGGATCCCCACACGCCGCGTCGGGGTAGCTTGACCTGCCCAAACAAGTTACACCATTACACCTCTCACAGGAGGGGGATCTTGGGGTGGGGGTTAATGAGATTACAAACAATGCTACCTCCACGCAGGGAGGGGCCTTCAGCCGGCCAAGCGGGGCGGGGAAATTAGACTAAAGAGGGATGACTAAGTAACGGCACCGAATCTGCTTGCTGTCTACGAACAGGGATAGATAGTCGGTGTTGCTACTGTAGAACCCGCTCAAGAATTTTGCTGGTGGCGAGACCGGTGGGAAAATCTTCGTAGCTGAGAAGGGAATGGCTCAGAATTTCTTTAATTTCTTCTGGAGTCGCTGCTGGCCGGGATGGAGGTTTGAACAGAGCCTCAGATTCTCGGACCTGCAGCTGCAGACTTCTAATAGCAGATTGCAGAGAATGCCTCGGCAGCTCCCGACCTCAGAATCAAGCGCCGTCAGAGTCGTTCGAATCGTGGACGAGTCCTCTTCGCAGGAAAATTGACGGGGAAGCCAACCGATATTGGAGAAGACTAGGGGATGCAGAACAATGGCGACTGGTCAGTGCAGACTTTGGGTAGCAGATCTGCGTAGCTGAGGGAGACAAATGAGAACTCTGGATCACAATGCCGAATGAAGTTCTGTTTCTTGATTCTGGAAGTAGACTGGGCGATGAAGAATTTTGAAGAAGAACTCGTGGGCTGATTCCTCTGGGGTTCATTGTGGCAGAGCTTCTCATGTGGCTCAGGTTCTCAGCCGAGGCAGAACTGCGCAGTTGTGGGAGATTGGACCTCCTGGACGGCTCGGAGATCGGAAGAAGATGAAACCACTTCTGTTGCGAAGGAGACTGGTAGACGCTTCCGACGATGGCTCTTAGGTCTTCAAACTCATCTGGAGGAAGTCGTGGTGGCTACTGCAAGTTGCTGGTTCATCTGCAACCTCTGGACAGCAAACTGCAACTTCGAAGTAGCTTCCAATGACCAAGAAAAAAGAAGGGGAATGGGGTAGATGAGTGTGGGAGTGACCCCTGGTTGTAAGGGGGTCTTGGAGGGGGTGTTCTAAGGTGTGGGAGGTGGAGAATAAGGTCTGGAAGAGGGTCCAACAGATGGTGATAGTGGGGGCTGCGAATTTGAGAAGGTGGGTGAGAGGGAAAGGGTATTTGAGAATGGGTTTAAGGGTGGGGTTAATTTGTTTGTCTTGGGAATGGGGGGGGTTGTGATGGGGAAGGGAATGGGTGCTTGGGAAAGTGGGAAGGGTGCTTGGGAAAGTGGGAAGGGTAGTTGGGGGTTGGATGGTGAGGAGAGGATTGGTGGAGGGAGTCTTGGGAAGGGATGGAGTATTGATGAGGGTTGTGGGGATTGGGAAGAGGCTTAAATGGGGTAGGTGGGGAGTGGAGGTGGTTGGGAAGGGAGGAGAGAGAAGAAAATTTGAATTTGGGTGTTGAGGAGAGAGAAAGTGGAGTGAAAAAGAGAGATTAAGAGAGGGAAGGGTGGGGAATCTCTCCCCTAGGGTTTCTCACCCAAAAAATGGAATCTCTCCACTAGATAAGAAGTGTAAACTCTCAAAATGGCAAGTTTTTCATTCATTGATTCATTAAGTTGAAATGGGGGGGAATGTGGTCCTATATATAGGAAACCCACATTTCTACAAAAGTCCCTGACAATTGACTCAATGACAAATAATCGAGGGGGGAGGGGAGAGCCCTTAGGCTGAGCCCAATGAATTGGGTCCAATAGCTAACTAGACAACCCAATGACACTCAAACTTAGGGAAATGAACACAAGACCTAGGAACATGACTCAAATAAAAGGGAAAATACATCAAATGACTCAAATAAAAATTACATAGGACTCAAAATTAAATGACTAGACCATGCCGGATGCAACTGGGGCGAGGAGACGAGCTGTGAACGTGGGCATGGGAGGTGATGTCCCCATCATACTCCCGGGGTGCGGAGAACTCGACTCCGTCGAGTAAGTGTCCTTCCCTCCTTGGAGGGTGTAGAAGTGGTACTGCCCTCAAGTCTTCCGAACGAGACCGATCCATCCACCTGCCGAGATAGCGCTCGTATACCTTGCTCCTGGTGGTAGTGACCTGTTCATCCAATATTCGTTCAATGCGCTCACGCTGGGCTCTCTTGGCTGGTGGACTCTCCTCACGGGTGGGTGCTCTCTCAACAGAGAGAATATGCTCAATATCCTCACTAGGTACCACCGTGGGTCCCTTGTATGGCACTAGGTCGGCGACACTGAATGTGGGACTTACCCCATATTCCTCGGGGAGATCTAACTCATAGGCATTTGCACCAATGCGCCTCAGGACCTGGAAGGGACCAGCCCCACGTGGCCTCAACTTGGAGATGGCTCCCGGGGAGAGCCTCTCCGTCCTTACCATCACAAAGTCACCCGCATGGAATTCTTGGTGACGTCGATGAGAGTCGGCTCGCCTTTTATAAGTCACATTCTTCTTGCTAATGTGCTTGCGGATCTCTTTATGCAATGTTGTGAATGCAGACATTCCGGGGGTGATGGGTGGACCTGGGCAACCAAAAGTAGAACTATCGTGTAATGTTGCAGTGTAGACTTTGGTTAGCCTAGGTGGGCCGGGGCACCCGTAGGTGGCCCTATCTTACAAATTGGTGATAAATATAGGAGGACCCGGACATCCGTAGATGCCTTTGACATGCTTAAGACCCATGATGAATGAAGGTGGACCATGACATCCGAATATGGACCACTCATACTTTCTACTTGACATGTGGGTGATATGAATGAATGGACCCAACATCGTGTTCATGCCAAGGGGTGTGGAAAGTCTAGACACATGCATACTTTTCCCAAAAGTGACTTCCATGTGTATAGGTGTGGGACAACCTTTGAACTCCGATTGGAAAGGATCGAATGGATCTAAGAAGGTGGTCATCATGGGGTGGGGCACCACCTTATTACCTAGGGATATATGGTCCAAGGTTATGGCTCCCAAGGTGTAACCCGGGTCTAAGATGGAGTGAATTGGGTCAAACATTGTGAGTTGGTTTAGGGAAAGGTGGGTGGTGGATAAAGTGTTTGGGTCACACGAGTCTCTTGACTCCCATTGGAATGGATCATATGGATCATAAAATGGGTCACCTAGGGGGAGGAACTCCATGTCCTCAAGATCCTTAAAAGGTGCTAAGTCATCCTTCTCCATGATAGTTGGGCCAATGTTCTTGGCAAGTGGGTCAGCCATGAGTGGAGGGCTTGACTTTCTACCCAAGATAAGAAGCTCTAAATCGAGGAGAAGGTTGGGCTCATCGGGTGTAGGGAGGAATAGAAGGAGGTCGCTAGTGTAGCAACCAATGGTGCAAACCGAGGTGATAGACCCTATGCATAGGTGTAGGATGCTAAGGCTCCTAGGTTGTTCTACCATAGGGGTCAACATGCTAGTCATCTCTAATTTCCATGCTATGCCCTTGAGAAGGTCCTCTAAGGTTTCCAGTTGGTAGGATGTTTGGATTATGGTGTGATAGGAGGAGATGTGCACTATGGGAAGGTTTTCCTTTATGGGAAGGCAATCGTGGGCCGTGATCTCTCTTATTGGGCTCTTCTTTAGCCAACTAATAAGGGGTTCCTCTAAGATGAGTTTGGCCTTAACTAGAGAGGGTGGTGTAAGGTGAAGGTCACCATGTGATGCTTCTTCTTCTTCTTGGTCATGGGTTTCCTCCAAGGTAGGGAGTGGGTTTGGGGTGTTCACCACTATAGGATCGGGTATGGGTTCCTTCTCTAAGGTGGTGAGAGGGTCTTTTGGTGGTATGGTGATGAGGGTTGGTGTATGGCGCACCCGGGGTGGAAGGTAAAGGGAAACTTGGTTTGGGATAGGGAGGGGAAGTAGTGGGGGACTAGGACATGGGGGTTTTGGGGGAGGGAGTGGGAGATGGGTTGGTTGGGGTGGCTTGGGTTGGCCGGTCTTGGGGGGAGTGTCCCTTATAGAGAAAAATGGAGGGGTAGGGGTGGTCCTTATTGGGGAAACTTGGTCAGTTAGGGGTCTCTTCCCCTTAGGATCGGCCAGTTGTGGGGGGGTGGAGGTGGGGGCCAATTGGGTTTGGATAGTGACGTTTGTGGGAAGAGGTTTTGGTTGGGGTGTGGGGATCCTCATGGGATTTGGTGGAGAGGTGGCTGCTTGGTTTATTTGGGTCTTAAGGGAGAGGACTTGGTCGCGAAGTGTAGCTATGATGGTTGAGAGGTGGTTTGTTGGGGGTGGTGGGGGTGGAGACCAAAGGTCGGTCTTAAGTTGGCCGGGTGGGGATGGAGGAGTGGTAGTGCTCCTCGGGTTAGGGGTGCTTGAGTAGGAGGGGTGGGAATGTTTGGGGATGTAGATCTTTCTAAGTTCTATCTTCATCTCTTCCCATGAGGAGATGGGCTCTTGGCTTCTAACCCTCCTTAAGCCCTCTATGTGTTCCCACTTACTCTTGGCTTGACCCCGAAGTCGTCCCTTGGCCTTTCGGACTCTCGCGCATCCATATACCCAAGTCTTTTCAAAGTACTTTTCTATGATAGCCTCCCACCTAAGATAGTCACTAGAATGTGATCCGTCAAAGGTAATATCCCTATCTAGGATGAAGTCCATGGGTGGCGAGTAGGCTAAGTAGGAGGCCATGATGATCGGGGGGATCAATGCAAGGGTCGGATTGATGATGACACCAATGCAAGCATGCCCTAGGACTTGACTTGATAGAGACAAGTCAATGACTTTCTCTGATACCAATTGATGTGACACAACCTAGGACTCAACAAGCAAGCACAATTAAGCATTCAAAAACGGACCGATAATAGCAACCGCTCACCCGATGCTCACTAAGACCCGGGGTAACTTGGCAATGCCAAGGGGAGGTTGTGTGGGCTAGTCCCTTGCTGGTAGAGGGCCAGCAAGGCCAAGGTTTGATTCCCCAAGGGTACGGCTGCCCAAATCAAGGGTCCGACGAAGTGCCAAAGGGCACGGGTTCCACTCTCTTCCCACGGTGATCACTCAAGACAACGGGGCTTGAGGATCGAGCTCTCACTCGCATAACCAGCGGAACTAGAACGAATATTGAAAGACAAGCACTAAATGGAGTGAAGGATTGAGCACTTACTCGACTGGTTTGAAGAAACCGGTCCCGGTCGGAGACAAGGGCGAGCGGGGAGGCGAGTGGATCCCCACACGCCGCGTCGGGGTAGCTTGACCTGCCCAAACAAGTTACACCACTACACCTCTCGCAGGAGGGGGATCTTGGGGTGGGGGTTAATGAGATTACAAACAATACTACCTCCACGCAGGGAGGGGCCTTCAGCCGGCCAAGCGGGGCGGGGAAATTAGACTAAAGAGGGATGACTAAGTAACGGCACCGAATCTACTTGCTGTCTGTGAACAGGGATAGATAGTCGGTGTTGCTGCTGTAGAACCCGCTCAAGAATTTTTCTGGTGGCGAGACCAGTGGGAAAATCTTCGTAGCTGAGAAGGGAATGCCTCAAAATTTCTTTAATTTCTTATGGAGTCGCTGCTGGCCGGGATGGAGGTTTGAACAGAGCCTCAGATTCGTGGACCGGCAGCTGTAGACTTCTAACAGTAGATTACAGAGAATGCCCCGGCAGCTCCGACCTCGGAATCAAGCGCCGTCAGAGTCGTTGGAATCGTGGACGAGTCCTCTTCGTAGGAAAATGGATGGGGAAGCCAACCGATGTCAGAGAAGACTAGGGGATGCAGAACAATGGCGACTTATCGGTGCAGACTTTGGGTAGCAAATTTGCGTAGCTGAGGGAGAAAAATGAGAACTCTGGATCACGAAGGCCGAATGAAGTTCTGTTTCTTGATTCTGGAAGTAGACTGGGCGATGAAGAATTTTAAAGAAGAACTCGTGGGCTGATTCCTCCGGGGTTCGTTGTGGCAGAGCTTCTCATCTGGCTCAGGTTCTCAGCCGAGGCAGAACTGCGCAGTTGTGGGAGAATGGACCTCCTGGACGGCTCAGAGATCGGAAGAAGATGAAACCACTTCTGTTGCGAAGGAGACTGGTAGACGCTTCCGACGATGGCTCTTGGGTCTTCAAACTCATCCGGAGAAAGTCGTGGTGGCCGCTGCAAGTTGCTGGTTCATCTGCAACCTCTGGACAGCAAACTGCAACTTCGAAGTAGCTTCCAATGACCAAGAAAGAAGAAGGGGAAGGGGGTAGATGAGTGTGGGAGTGACCCCTGGTTGTAAGGGGGTCTTGGAGGGGGTGTTCTAAGGTGTGGGAGGTGGAGAATAAGGTCTGGAAGAGGGTCCAACAGATGGTGGTAGTGGGGGCTGCGAATTTGGGAAGGTGGGTGAGAGGGAAAGGGTATTTGAAAATGGGTTTAAGGATGGGGTTAATTTGTTTGTCTTGGGAATGGGGGGGGGGGTTGTGTTGGGGAAGGGAATGGGTGCTTGGGAAAGTGGGAAGGGTGCTTGGGAAAGTGGGAGGGGTAGTTGGGGGTTGGATGGTGAGGAGAGGATTGGTGGAGGGGGTCTTGGGAAGGGATGGAGTATTGATGAGGGTTGTGGGGAATGGGAAGAGGCTTAAATGGGGTAGGTGGGGAGTGGAGGTGGTTGGGAAGGGAGGAGAGAAAAGAAAATTCGAATTTGGGTGTTGAGGAGAGAGAAAGTGGAGTGAAAAAGAGAGATTAAGAGAGGGAAGGGTGGGGAATCTCTCCCCTAGGGTTTCTCACCCAAAAAATGGAATCTCTCCACTAGATAAGAAGTGTAAACTCTCAAAATGGCAAGTTTTTCATTCATTGATTCATTAAGTTGAAATGGGGGGGAATGGGGTCCTATATATAGGAAACCCACATTTCTACAAAAGTCCCTGACAATTGACTCAATGACAAATAACCGAGGGGGGAGGGGAGAGCCCTTGGGCCAATCCCAATGAATTGGGCCCAATAGCTAACTAGACAACCCAATGACACTCAAACTTAGGGAAATGAACACAAGACCTAGGAACATGACTCAAATAAAAGGGAAAATACATCAAATGACTCAAATAAAAATTACATAGGACTCAAAATTAAATGACTAGACCATGCCGGATGCAACCGGGGCGAGGAGACGAGCTGTGAACGTGGGCATGGGAGGTGATGTCCCCATCACTGTGCTTCAAGCATTTCCAAGTCTGTGCATGCTTTGTCTTCGCATTGTAAAGTCCATACATTGCAAAGTCTACACACTGCATTACACACTTCAGGTGGCAAGTATGTACATTGTTCAGAACGCAAAGTCCATACAGCCATTGTGCATTCATTCTTGATGTACACACTTTGCTTACTCAAACTGATAATTCTCTCTGTCTGACAGGTACTGTTCGTGAAGCTTAAGAATGGCACGTGATCTGAGGCTAGAAGGGCTGACAGGATGATGACACGTGGCCAAAATATTTGGGTAGGAACTATGGAAGATAGACGCCCAGTGCTGCTCCTGCTGTTATAAAAGCAAGCCTTCTTCCTCAGAAGAAGACAGGTCGTGAAAAAAGGAGCAGAGGCAGAGTGAGAGCTTCCACGATCCAGCAGAAGAGAAAAGAAAGAGAAGAAGGAGAGAGTTGAGAGAGAGAGTTGAGAGAGATGTTCCTTAGATCTTTGGTTCAAAACCAGATCTGAGTATTGCTCACTTGTTTGAGCTACATTCCCTGCAGGGATACATTTTATCTTTCATTTGTTTTTGTTTTGTTTTTCGAAACTCTTGTGTTCAAGCTGTTAGTGAGCGTTTACAGTGGAGGATTCCACTGGACAGCTAAGCTGTATTATCCAGCGATTTTGCAGAGGAGTATTCCTCTAGACAGCAAGCTGTGAGGCTCAACAGGCGAGGTGGATACCTCGGACAGCAAGCTGTGAGGCTCAGCGGGTTCTAGGCAAGCTGTGAGGCCCAGCGGTTCAAGCTGTGAGTCAGTAGTAATCAATACTCGGGTTGAGTGTGGGGTGGATGTAGGTCTGGAGGACCGAATCACCTAAAAATATCTTGTCTACTGTGTGATTGTTTTGTGGTATGCATCACTTCTATATTTCTATTCTTTGCATAGTAGATGTTTGCTTAGGACAGTTCTTAAGTTCTGGCTAGTATTTGCTTTGTGCCCTCTATCTGTTCAGCAGAAGTTTTCATTCCGCATTTGAATCTGCTGCAGTAGTTTTTAACGGGTGACTGATCTATTCACCCCACTCTAGATCACCTTTAGCGTCCCAACACATTGGACGGTCTAGCATTGGACCGTGTAATTGTCTGGGCGGTCTATCGCGAGACCGTGTACATGCTCAAAACCTGTTAATTGTTTGAGATTTTCTCTCTCTACCCGGGTTAATCCTCCACCTTCCTCCACCATTTTCTCTGCGGTTTCTCAACCAAATGAGGTGCCGTTCGATTTGGGTGGGAGATAAGAGTATTATCCATGATTTTTGTTTTAAAAACTCGGATTAATTTTCATTGGAAAATCTAATTTCGAGATTAGACTTTGAGGGCTCTATAAATAGGACCCGTAGTCCAAGCTTGAAAAGGGAGAGATCCAACGTCGACGGCGAAGCTCTGCCAGATTTCTGAGCAAACTGTAGCCAGGGAGGGAGGCTTTGTACGTCCTTTCAAGCCTTCGGTTCAAGGGAGTAGTCGTCATTTTATGTTTTAGTCTAGTCTTTTAGTCATTGGTTCATCCATTGCATGCTCCTTTCATCATCTCGTCACCCACATTTTTTTGCATTATTTCACATCATTCTACACCCTTCCTATCTTTTCCACGCCCTATAGGGGTTTAAAAACCTCCCAGGTATCACCCCTTCCAAGTCATTGTATTTATATTCCATTCATCTTTATAGTTGCTACACATCTTAGGGCGTGGAAAAGATTATCTTTTTCCTTTCCGTCGCTCCGGCCGCTGGCCGTGTTTTCCTTTCCTTCGTTGTTAGTTCCTCCAGACATGCGTCATTTAGTTGGCTATTTCCTTGTGATTGGTTCAAGATTTTCTAGAAAATTCCTATCGCTCGTTGGTTGAGAACGGGTGTCGTTTACCTTAACGCCCGCTTTTCAATCCGCTCCGCTTCATCTCCATGTTCCATTTCGCTTTCACTTCACCTCTGCTCGCTCCCCTGCAAAGAGGACGTTAAGGAGGGGCATCTATTGACACCCGTTTTCTGACCAATAAGTTGGGTCATCTCCTTATTCATTTTAAATGATGCTCCGAGTTGTTCACCCTTATGGGGATATCTTGGTCAATTTGAGGTCTATTTCATGGGTCATGTCTCCTTAGTTGGGTCTGGTTCCTTACCTCTTTCTGCTGGATTAAGCTTAGCAAACTTTCATTTCATTTGCACCCCATTGTCTCTAACGGTCCTTTGATGGCGCGTTACAATCCTCTAACGCATCTACCTTGGTCCGTTACATCATGCCAGAGTCCTTATGTCAAAGGCTTCTTTCAAAAGCTTATCGCATATCCTATCCGTTGGGTATGACGGCTTATCGTGCAGCCGTTACATTCATTGTGACGCATCTATCTTTGATCGTTACATTCATCTAGAGTCCTGCATTCGAAAACTTCGCCCGTTAGCCTTATCTGTTAAGGGATAAGGTTGTGTGACGGTCTCTTCCTAGGCGTTACATCCCTGTGGCGGTCTATCATGTAGCCGTTAAATTAAATAGAGAGTTCTAGCAGAACTGCTCTTTCTCTGCTACTCCATTATCGAATTAAGAGTTTGATTCCATGATTTTTCTTCCAAATTTGATCCTCATAACCTTCTATTTGTTTCTATAGACTCTTGGGAGTATTATCTTCAAGAGTTTGCTAAGAAATGTCCTACTTTTTAGCTGGATTATCCTTTACTTGACCAGAGAGTTGGAGGGTCTATAAATAGAACCCTTGACTTCATGGCTTGAGGAGGAGACATCTGGAGTTCGCATCGAAGTGCTGCCGCATCCTGGAGATAGAACCAACCAAGGAGAGCTGCTTCCCACGTCCATCTGCTTCCAAAGTCCATGGAGTAATGATTCCAAGGGTTTAGTTCAGTCAAAGTTTTCTTCTCTAGCGTCTTTTCCCTCTTCCAAGCATCATAGCATTGTCCCTCTTCCTCTACCATGTTCTTGCATCTTCTGCATACATTTACATCCTCCCTATCTTTTAAAATGCCCCAGAGGGGTTAAAAAACCAACCTCCCCGGTATTTCCCTTTCCTTTTACATGTTCTTAAGTTCCTTTAATTTATTGATACTACTTTGTTCAAGGGCTAATTTGGGGTTGTTTTTCTTGTGATCTACACTCTTTTGTAGGTTACAGAGCTCCTAGCACGAGGCCCAAGCTTCCTGGCCGGCTGGAAAGCTTGGAGATCAAAGATTCCCAGTTTTTATTCTGCAGAAGCTCTAACGGTCTACCGTGATAGGTTCCAAGGCCTGGATACAGAGGGGGGGTGAATGTATCCTGCTCTAAAAATCGCCCAATTAAAACTCTAATGCTCAAGTATGCGGAAATAAAAGCAGATTATGAAATGTGCTGAAAATGCTTAGAAGCAACTCAGCAAGACAACACAAATCTATTAGCTCTCACACGCTCCTAAGCAAGCATCCAAAGATCGCAGCAGAGAAAATAACATAGAAGGAAAAACACACCACAAGAGAACACTAAGATTTTTTAGGTGGTTCGGTCCAAAGACCTACATCCACCCCTCACTCCAAATCGGAGTGATGCTTCCTCTAGCTAGGCTAGAAACTGCAGACTCAGTCTGCAACAAATTGCTGCCACACAGCTTGACCAGGGGAACAACCGCCCCTCTTCCTCCCAACCAGAGGGACACCCCAAGTGACTCCCAGCCACTTGGAAACCAGAGACGCAAGTCTCTCTTCCTCTAGACCAGGAGGGAACACCTAGTCTTGCAACCACAAGACCAGAACCGGAGGATCAATCCTCCCTTCCTCCAAACCGGAGGGAAACCTAGAGACCTAAGTCTCTCTTCCTCTGAAACCCAGAGGGAAGCACAGGTGACACCAAGCCACCTGCAAACTAGAGGTCCTGGACCTCTCTTCCTCCCAACCGGAGGGAACCCGACCTCACACAAGAGAGTCGGAAGAACAACTGTTGAAGGTTTAAAAAGAAAAACAAAAACGCAGCAACAGAAAGCTGGAAGAATAAAATGCACAAAGGCTCTCGCAGGAGCTGGCTGGCTTGGATTTGATCCACGGTCCAGCAGGAACTGATCTTCAGTTGAAGCTTCCTTTGCTCTAGCTCTCTCTTCTTCTCACTCTTCATTTTCTTCTCTTTCGCAGGCTCTCTCTCTGTCTCTTCTTTCTTCTTTCTTCTTCTTCTTCTTCTGCTCACAGCCTCTATGCTTTCTCTATCTCTTCTTTCTCTTCTGCCCTCTTCTTCTAGCGCTGGCTGCTTCTACTTCAGTCACTCTCTGCGCACCCTGCTCTTCAGAGGAAGAAGACACATATTTATAGCAGCAGCAGATTAGGGCAGCGTGTGCTCTCCACGATTCCCGCCCAAATGCTTCAGTCCACGTGGAGGCTCCTCTGCATCTCGGATCACGTGCCAGATGCCAGCCTCGTATCACGCGCCCCACTCTTCACAGGCTTCACGAACAGTACCTGTCACACAGTCATAGGAGATTAATCAGAAGGATAAAATGTATAGACTTTGAAGACTTAACCAACGAGTGTATTGACTTGAACAGCTAGCCACGAGTGTATAGACTTAAGATGTGATAACAAGTGTGTAGACTTGAACTTAGAAATGAATGTATAGACATTAGAACAGCAAAAGGTGCACTCTACTGAAAACGACACGGGGTACATAAGATGACTACAACACGAGATAAACAGAGAACTACACGAGGTACATACAGTATCAAAGCTAACACTACAAGGATAACGACACGAAGTCAGATGAGAACAGCACGAGGTAAGAGAGAACGACACGAGGTAAAACGGTAGTAAAATACGCGATCAGTGAAAACCTGGACGAAGATAGAAAGAAGCAACACGAAGACATAAAAACAACACTAAGACATAAACACAGAACTAACATGAAGACTCAAACACAAAAGATAACACGAAGACACAAACATAGAAACAACACGAAGACATACAAAACAAAAGATAACACGAAGACACAGGAAAACGACTCGAACACGAGGACGACACGGGCTGAAAATAACTCGAAGACGAAAACAGAAACCGACACGAAGTGTGGTCACAAAGCAAGAAAGACACGGGGTCTTGGAAGAAACAACACGAATACAGACGACTCAAAGACATAGGAGTGACACAGATGGAGCGACACGAGGTGGCACAGAAAGCAGCACGAGGTGCTGCAGTGTTCAGCACGCGATGGAACAAATAACGACACGAAGACAACTGGAATGATGCGTGTAGCAGTTCGTTGTACATACTTCCAATGTACAGACTTTGAAATAAAGAGTGTACAGACTTGAGAGATCAAGGCACGATGTATAGACTTTGCCCAAGGAAACAAATGTGTAGACTTTGGCTTGGAACGAAGGTAAGGATGAGGCTGTAAAGACTTGGCCAATATGAGACACTGTACAGACTTTGTCAAGTGACTGGCTGTACAGACTTCAGAAGATGAAGACTCTGTATCGAGTTGAAACAAAGGCAGTGTATAGACTTAAGCATTCTGAGCATAACAAAAGCTATGAATGTATAGACTCCATGATCAAAATGCAATGCTGACTGATGTATACACTTGGCAAATAGATTGATGCATGAACTACCCTGTACAAACTTTAAGACTTAATGAGCAACAAAAAGGGACAAAGTAGCATGGCGTCAACCCAGCTGTTCCACTGCGTCAACGCAGCAAGTAAGCCATCAACTACTGTGTCAACGCAGTGTCCTTGTAACGTCAACGCAGCTAGTGAAGAGACAGCCAATGCGTCAACCCAATCTCCAACTGCGTCAACGCACTCATTGCACAGAACCCATATTAATGAAAGACAGACATGCAGACATGCAGACATGGTGAGTGTACAATCTATGCCATGCTCATAGTTAAGTTATTTTTTGTGTACCAAGTTCTGAATGAAGTAAACACATATGACATCAATTTGTCATCATCAACACATGTAAACTATATCATCATCAAAACATGAGAAAACACATATGACATCAAACATATGAGAATCATAGTGTTTGTCATCATCAAAACACAATATCCAACAATCTAGCCATATTCATGAATAGCTATTCAAGCAAACAATCAGATATTCAAGCAGTCAAATAGTCAACACACCTCAGTGTGACTCATGGTGTGTCAGCCATCATCAAAACCACACAGGGGCACAACAATCTCCCCCTTTTTGATGATGGCAACACTATGAGTTACACTGACTCAGATTAGATTCTTCTCCCACTTTGCCTTCATCAAAAAATGAAATAGGGAAACAATTCAGTAAAGCACAGGAAGGTTATACTTCCCTTTGGTTTGTTGATGGTTCGAAGGAGGCCTTTTCTTTGGAGACATCTATCTTCCAAATGAATCCGTTCAAGAGCTTCTCCCCCTTTGACTTCAGCAAAAAGACATGAGTTGAAGAGGAAAGAATAAGACTGTATAAAAAGAGTGAAATAAAAGCTCCTCCTTTTGATCAATCTGCCCCTTTTGTCAAACAACTTATGCAGTGATGCATATGCAACAAATACTCCCCCTTTGACATGGCAGAAGATATAGAGCTAATGCAGACAAGCAACATGATCAGACAATCTAGCACATTATCCCCTTATGCATATAGTCTCTCAAACAGACCAGAGAATCTAGCCCTTATGATCTATGATGCAAGATACCAATTGTTAGGGTGCAAGAGAGATGAACTCTAGTTATCCAAAAACTGCAAGTACACATGATAAACTGAGAGAAGTGCTTCTCAAAAATGACAACAGTCTAATACCACTGAATCAAAACACAGTGATAAAGAGCCATAGGATGAGCAGATTCAATATTTAGTGAAAGTTGAGATATTGAACTTTCCAGCAAGATACTAACTTCATAGAACAAACTTTTAAGTTCTAGAGTCCTCCATTATAAAAGCTTATGAAACCTTGATTTTCAGATATTGTTTAAGAATGTTGTAAACAAGTTTTTCAAAAAGAATTGTACTCATATCTGAACCAGCTCTTAATAAAAAGGAACTACAAGCTCATATAAAATTCTAGTTCAACCAACTTCCATCTTACTTAGTTTACTTTCCATGACAGTTTCAGGAGATACATAAGAGAATGCAATAGAATTTTACATTGTTCTTTCAAACTTTGATTTACACTTGTTCATAATTTTCTTTTTAAATGAACAATTTTGGTTTATCAACACCTTTTGACATGGGGAAACACCTTGATCAGAGGCCCGAATCCCCAGTTACTCAGTGTGACAACCGTATTGCTTCTCCCATTTTTTGGAGAACAGAGGTAGCATTAAAAGTATCTTTGGCATGAGGATACACCTTGATCAGAGGCCAGAATCCCCAGTTACTCAATACAACTATGCCATTGCTCTGCCATATTTTCACAATAATTTCCAATCATCTCTTTAAACAGAGTTAACCATGGTACTTCATGACACAATCTTTTGGACAGGTTTCTCAGTAACCACAGTCATTGCTCTGTCCATACTTTTACTTATAAAGGATTCAGAACAAGTTAGTTATTTAGGAACAACCACATACACTATATATCTCTGTCAACGTAGACATGGATATCAACTTTTCAGATTTCAGAAAGTCTTATATGAATTTACATGAAGCAGACAGTTAAAGTTTATTAAGAGGTTGAAACAGATATTTTCAAGTTTCTTGTGACCAAACAAGAGTACATAAGACTTAAACCACTTCCAGTTAACAAATGTTCTTAAGCATGTATAATGGAAGGTTCCTCATTAAAGATATTTTAACTTTTATGAAGTAGTATTCAGGCTGAAGGTTTACTTCATATCTCAGCAGAGTAATTCAAGTGAGAATATTCACTAAACAGCATGATTCTGAAGAATTGTAGCAAATGAGCTGCTCTTGAGTAAAGAGGTTCAAAGTTGACTGAATAGAGAAAACGCTCTTATTCAGCAGATTTAGGAGAGACAAACAGATACCAATAAGGTAAGCATTCAGATTTTGAACAACTTCAGAAGTAGTCAAGAAATCATTTGATACCACTTTACATGATGGAATCACTGACACTTCAGATATGACAAGATTAATCATATAGCTGGAGAGGAACGGATTAAGCATGCTCCCCCTATCTATATGCAGTGACATTTCCCATTCCCCCCTTTTTTTTTGATTTTTCAAAGAAGTGAAATGCTATGCAATGATTCACTCTAACTAAAAACACTGAATCATCCTATATGTCATGCAGACAATGTAGATGATGAATGACTATGCAACAACAGATTTAACATGGTATGCAGTAAATCTAAAAACAGTTGAGTGATTTCAGATGTATGAATAATGCTCCTCCTAAATGTATGCATTCAATCTATCTTTTTGGCTTTTTCAATGTAAAGAAATGCAATGCAATTAACTTCATGTATGCAGGGGCATGAAGTAAAATATTCACATGAAAATGCAGACATTCTCTGATATGCAAATTTGACCCTTGGTACTTGGCGGAGAACTTGGCCTAAAAGACCATTTCTCACATAGTAAGAACCTCTAGACAGATTTCCTCTGCCCTTTAGTAGCTTTCCATTTATATACCAAGTGGCCATGCATGACAATGCAATACAAACAGTCCTATATGCATCAGATTTTCAATGATTGTATGTCATGTGCATGTTTATGCCATTCTCATATATGCACACAGCTCACAGTACAAACAAGAAAGCCCACAAAGATCAATGCAATAGTCAAACCAATTAAAATAAAACATGTATGCATGAAGTTATGACTTCTCAGCTCAACCTTAATTTTCATTTGAACAGATTTGAGAAATTTACCTGAATGGGGTTTTATCAACTTGGGTGCCTTAGTTTATTTCCCCCTTTTTATTCTTCAGCTTCCAAGGCACACCTGCAAGTTAGCACACTATCTTGCATGGGCAGGTACCCAAACAGTCTTGGGTCCTGCATGGTTAATAGTGACACCTTTGGTAGGTGTTCTAAACACCCTTTTCGCATTTAGGTCATCAGATCTCATCAGATGGCAATTATTCATTGAATGACCTAATACACCACAATAATAGCAAGAGGCAGCAGATTTCAGATTTGTTTTATGCACATTCTGATTAGCATGAGTTCTATGTGCATTTGCATGAAATTTTCTGTTAACAGAATTAAGATTCTGCTTACCAACATAAGCCAGCCAACAGTCAGCAGCTCTATGGCCTGGTTTCCCACATTCAAAACATGCAAGTGTTTTCCTTTCAAAAACAAATTCATTTTTATCAGAAATATTTCTATTGACAGGGAATTTTCCAAGTTTATTGTTAAACTTCCTTCCCTGAGCATGCCAACATTGGGCTGCAATGTGGCCCATCTTGCCGCAGTGAAAGCATGAACTAGAATTTCTTCCACCAGCCCTCAGCCAGCATTCAATGGCCCTGTGGCCTGTCTTTCCACACTCAAAGCATGTAATGAGCTTACCTTTAAAAACAAATTTGTTCTTATTAGGACCATGTTGGCTTGCAGGAGATTTACCATGATATGAATGAGATGTTTTCTTATCATTTGCAAACCAGCATTGTGCAATTGTGTGTCCTAATTTACCACAGTGAAAACATTCTATTTTCTTTTTCTGAAATGAAGGATTTCTATCATAAAGGTTCCTAGCAGTCATATTTCCTTCTCCATCAATTTACACTCATGCATCAGATGACCAAATTTATGACAATAATGACATGACATTTTCCTTTTAGATGCATGTAAATGTGTGTGTGAACTTTGAACAACATGCCCTAATGAACCCTTTTTATTTATTTTCTATTTTCCAATCTTTTTCTGATTTTTGTTCTGTTCTTCAGTTTTCTGAACAATGGGCTATTTATCTTTTGAGGTGGTGGCTACATTTGAAGCTTTTACAAAAGATGTCATCAACTTGCTCTGAAACTATTTCTTATTAGCATTGTTGTAGCCCAGCCCTTCCTTCCTAGTGTTGATTTTTACACCTAGTAGCTTGTCTAGATTTTTCTGCCCACTTACAAATTTTGACAGAGAATTGTTCAGATCATTTATTTCAGATTGAAGAGAAGAAATCTGATGTTCATAGTTGACTATATCTTCTTCACAGACCAGAATCTATTGATGCATCACATCATTCAAATTTTTAAGAGTTTCAATCTCTTGTTTCAATTTGAGCTCATTTTGATTTTCATCAACAGATTTTCCTTTTTCAAATGTCAGCAATCTCTCTGACATGGTGGAGTTCAACTGTTTCAGTTTCTCAATTTCTTCCTTTAGACTTGTGTTTTCCTGCTCAAGTTTATCATCATCAAATAATACATCAGTTAGAAAACTTAGATATTCTGATTTATAGTTTTCACAGTTTTCTTGAAATTTTAGGTTCGCAACACTAATAGCTTCAAATTCCTCATTGATCAATCTGTTTTCACTTTCAAAACTGATTAGTTTTTGGTCAGATTCCTGACATTATTTTCTAAGTTTAGTGTTTTCAGATTTAACATGATCAAGTTCTGATTGGATTCCATCTAGTTTAGACACTTGTCTTCTGAGTATTTCATTTTCAGTTTTCAGAATTTTAGGATTTTCAAGATTTTCAGTCCCAGAAATTGGATCCCCTAGATTTGTTATCTTCTTTATCAGACTTTTATTCTTCTTCCTCAGTTTTTCATGGGAGTGTAACAGATTAGCATAGGCATCTTCCCAGTCATCTAAAGTAAAATTCTCGAAAGGGTTTACCTCCACAGCATCTTCAAATTCATCTTGTTCACTGCTATGGTCGCTCTTATCAGCCATCAGGCAGCTGTCCTCATTCATCCTCTGAGCTAGCTTCAACTGATCCAGAATGTCCTTTGCGCACCTGCAGTCATAAAAACAAGAGTGTAGAGCCTTGTCAGTAGCTTCTTTTATTAATCTCAAAACTTTCTGATTCTCTCCATTTCTTGATCTGTCACTTTTAGTCCATTTGGACTCTTCCTTTGGCAGTCTGTGAGGACCATGTGAAATTAACTTCCACAGATCCGGATTCATCAAATTCACATAGTTATGTAGACTGCTAACCCATGAGTTAAAGTTAGAGCCATTAAAAACCGGTGGAGAGCCCATTGAATAAATCGGTAAGCAAACTAATATAGCAAAGAGTAAAATTAGAGAGAACCAAGGGACAACAGGATCCTCTGCAGATCGTTGGATCTGATCAATCAGAGAACTTTGCTCTGATACCAATTGATAGGTTGCAAGACCTAGATACAGAGGGGGGGTGAATGTATCCTGCTCTAAAAATCGCCCAATTAAAACTCTAATGCTCCAATATGCGGAAATAAAAGCAGATTATGAAATGTGCTGAAAATGCTTAGAAGCAACTCAGCAAGACAACACAAATCTATTAGCTCTCACACGCTCCTAAGCAAGCATCTAAAGATCACAGCAGAGAAAATAACATAGAAGGAAAAACACACCACAAGAGAACACCAAGATTTTTTAGGTGGTTCGGTCCAAAGACCTACGTCCACCCCTCACTCCAAATCGGAGTGAGGCTTCCTCTAGCTAGGCTAGAAACTGCAGACTCAGTCTGCAACAAATTGCTGCCACACAGATTGACCAGGGGAACAACCTCCCCTCTTCCTCCCAACCAGAGGGACACCCCAAGTGACTCCCAGCCACTTGGAAACTAGAGACGCAAGTCTCTCTTCCTCCAGACCAGGAGGGAACACCTAGTCTTGCAACCATAAGACCAGAACCGGAGGATCAATCCTCCCTTCCTCCAAACCGGAGGGAAACCAAGAGACCAAAGTCTCTCTTCCTCTAAAACCCAGAGGGAAGCACAGGTGACACCAAGCCACCTGCAAACTAGAGGTCTCGGACCTCTCTTCCTCCCAACCGGAGGGAACCCGACCTCACACAAGAGAGTCGGAAGAACAACTGTTGAAGGTTTAAAAAGAAAAACAAAAACGCAGCAACAGAAAGCTGGAAGAATAAAATGCACAAAGGCTCTCGCAGGAGCTGGCTGGCCTGGATTTGATCCACAGTCCAGCAGGAACTGATCTTCAGTTGAAGCTTCCTTTGCTCTAGCTCTCTCTTCTTCTCACTCTTCTTTTTCTTCTCTTTCGCAGGCTCCCTCTCTGTCTCTTCTTTCTTCTTTCTTCTTCTTCTTTCTTCTTCTTCTGCTCATAGCCTCTATGCTTTCTCTATCTCTTCTTTCTCTTCTGCCCTCTTCTTCTAGCGCTGGCTGCTTCTACTTCAGTCACTCTCTGCGCACCCTGCTCTTCAGAGGAAGAAGACACATATTTATAACAGCAGCAGATTAGGGCAGCGTGTGCTCTCCACGATTCCCGCCCAAATGCTTCAGTCCACGTGGAGGCTCCTCTGCATCTCGGATCACGTGCCAGATGCCAGCCTCGTATCACGTGCCCCACTCTTCACAGGCTCCATGAACAGTACCTGTCACACAGTCATAGGAGATTAATCAGAAGGACAAAATGTATAGACCTTGAAGACTTAGCCAACGAGTGTATTGACTTGAACAGCTAGCCACGAGTGTATAGACTTAAGATGTGAAAACAAGTGTGTAGACTTGAACTTAGAAATGAATGTATAGACATTAGAACAGCAAAAAGTGCACTCTACTGAAAACGACACGGGCTACATTAGATGACTACAACACGAGATAAACAGAGAACTACACGAGGTACATATAGTATCAAAGCTAACACTACAAGGATAACGACACGAAGTCAGATGAGAACAGCACGAGGTAAGAGAGAACGACACGAGGTAAAACGGTAGTAAAACACGCGATCAGTGAAAACCTGGACGAAGATAGAAAGAAGCAACACGAAGACATAAAAATAACACTAAGACATAAACACAGAACTAACATGAAGACTCAAACACAAAAGATAACACGAAGACACAAAAATAGAAACAACACGAAGACATACAAAACAAAAGATAACACGAAGACACAGGAAAACGACTCGAACACGAGGACGACACGGGCTGAAAACAACTCGAAGATGAAAACAGAAACCGACACGAAGTGTGGTCACAAAGCAAGAAAGACACGGGGTCTTGGAAGAAACAACACGAATACAGACGACTCGAAGACATAGGAGTGACACAGATGGAGCGACACGAGGTGGCACAGAAAGCAGCACTAGGTGCTGCAGTGTTCAGCACGTGATGGAACAAATAACGACACGAAGACAACTGGAATGATGCGTGTAGCAGTTCGTTGTACATACTTCCAATGTACAGACTTTGAAATAAAGAGTGTACAAACTTGAGAGATCAAGGCACGATGTATAGACTTTGCCCAAGGAAACGAATGTGTAGACTTTGGCTTGGAACGAAGGTAAGGATGAGGCTGTAAAGACTTGGCCAATATGAGACACTGTACAGACTTTGTCAAGTGACTGGCTGTACAGACTTCAGAAGATGAAGACTCTGTATCGACTTGAAACAAAGGCAGTGTATAGACTTAAGCATTCTGAGCATAACAAAAGCTATGAATGTATAGACTCCATGATCAAAATGCAATGCTGACTGATGTATACACTTGGCAAATAGATTGATGCATGAACTACCCTGTACAAACTTTAAGACTTAATGAGCAACAAAAAGGGACAAAGCAGCATGGCGTCAACCCAGCTGTTCCACTGCGTCAACGTAGCAAGTAAGTCATCAACTACTGTGTCAACGCAGTGTCCTTGTAACGTCAACGCAGCTAGTGAAGAGACAGCCAATGCGTCAACCCAATCTCCAACTGCGTCAACGCACTCATTGCACAGAACCCATATTAATGAAAGACAGACATGCAGACATGGTGAGTGTACAATCTATGCCATGCTCACAGTTAAGTTGTTTTTTGTGTACCAAGTTCTGAATGAAGCAAACACATATGACATCAATTTGTCATCATCAACACATGTAAACTATATCATCATCAAAACATGAGAAAACACATATGACATCAAACATATGAGAATCATAGTGTTTGTCATCATCAAAACACAGTGTCCAACAATCTAGCCATATTCATGAATAGCTATTCAAGCAAACAATCAGATATTCAAGCAGTCAAACAGTCAACACACCTCAGTGTGACTCATGGTGTGTCAGCCATCATCAAAACCACACAGGGGCACAGCATACCATAGATGCGTTATATTCCCGTAGCGACTTATCGTGAGGCCATCACAGTTCTGTGACGCATCAGTCTTCAATCGTTACATCTGACAGAGCTACAGTTTTCCTGGTTGCTTTCTCTCTCCCATGGGCGGGTGCATCATCCTCTTATTCTAAGGTATTTACCAGGTCTTTGACTTTTTTTTACCTTAGTGGCGATCACATCTTCCTTAGTTTGGGCATTAGCTCTCTCCTTCTTCATATTTTCTCCTTATTTGCTTGTTCCACCTATACGGTGTGTTTTTCTTTATCTCCTTATTCCACGACCCAACGTGTGTTTTTATTTGTTTGCTTAGCTTAGTTCTGATTGAGACAGCATGCCCATGCTAGTATTCATGTTGATTGCCTAGGTTCATGTTGTACATGTTCATGGGTTGATTGATTCCACTATTTGCTCATACTTTCATCATAGTTTGGTATCATAGCCCATCTTGCAAAAGAAGGGACACATTATAACCAACAGAATTTTTTGGCGATCACGGTGGGACATCTATTGCCAATCGTGCTTTTGAATCTCTATTAAAAACATGTTGTCCTTTGTTTGCCCTAAGTTGCTCTGGTTTTCCCCGATTTTCCCTTTATTTCTTTGCTGTTTCTGGTTCTTTGGCTACGCTGACGATCGCCTCTTCACGTGTTATGTTATATCTAACGATCCAGTCTTGGACCGTCACATTCTTCTGGCGCGAGTATTCTAGATCGTCACATACTCTAGATAGGTACGCATCCCGAGGTGTAGTTTATTTCCGTAGTTTTTGCTGTGATTTTCATGCTTGGGTGCTATTTGGTCTCCTCCTTGGTTGCTTCACATAACCAAACACTCGCCTCCACACAGGGAGGGGGAACTAGGGGATGGGGTATTCAATACATGCACTACCCTCACATAGGAGGGGGGAAAGCAAGGGGAGGGGAAAGACCGAAGTGCAGGTCAGCGAACGGGCTTCCAGGGATGACGTCGCTTGTCCTGAATGGTATGCTGAGCACGGGCATCCGAACGGGGTGTCGTCAGCGCTCATATGAAACCTAAGGGGTTCTGGAACGTCCCTGAATATCTGTAGTGGATCCGAGGTCGCTGGAGGGTGGGGCCAGTCGGAGAAGTGGACCTGCGCGATCCTGTCCCGCAGGGCAGGGCTGCGCAGTCGTGGGACAACCGCCGGTACGCTCGCTGTGGAACTCAGAACGAAGCGAGATTAACTCGGAGGATAGAAGACAGGGAGGTCTACGTACCCTAAAAAGATGGAGGTCATCAGATCACCGGGATGGGTGTGGTCGCAGTTGTGGTGAGCCTCTGATTTCTAGGCGAGCAGTCGTATAGAGGTGCAAAGGCCATGGTGGAACTTTCTTCAAAGATGTCAGATCGAGATGAAGCCAACTGGGTTGGTTTCGTATCATCAAGGGGCTCGACTTTGATGAAGACACCTCGGGCCGATGATGAACAGGTCGGGCGTGGCACGTTCTGCAAGGCGGGCCCACAGTCTGGACAGACTGGGTTGCACCCAGGTTGCGCAGTCGTGGGAGAACGAGCGCCACGACCAGTGCTGAAGTCGAAATGGGACGAAACTGCCTCTGCTGCGAAGAGAACTCGTAGTAGAACTAACCCACTGAATGGGGCTCAAGCAGATTCGCACAAGGGACGACGGTGTGGCCGCTGCAAAGTCGGTCCAGATTCTGCCTCAGGTCTGGGAGCAGCAGAACAGTGGAGAACTTCAACGTCGACGACGAGGATGATGCCGTGGGATGCCGGGGCTGCCGTGGACGCACCTGGAAGGGGATAGGGCGTGGGTTGTAGAGGGGAGGGGTGGCTGATGGTGGCTGGGTCGTGGGAGACTTGGGGGGGGGGGCGAACTAGGGTTTGGGGATTAGGGGGGTGCGAACTAAGGAGGGGAGAGGGAGGGTGGCCGCGGCTAGGAGTTGGGGAATAGAAGGAATTTTGAATTTTTGTAAAACTTTCCAAAAGAAATGGGGGAAGTTTAGGAGGGGATGAGATTGGGAAAGAATTGGGTGGCTGAGATTTAATTAGATTACGGATTTGGATGGGGATAAAGAAGGTGGAGCTAGATTAGAGAAGTGGGGGAGGGAAAGTAGGAGATTTTGTAGGAGATGAATAAGGGGGAGGAGGTGGCAAGGGGAAAGGAAGGAGGAAGGGGCGCGCAGCCCAAGGAGGGAGGAGAGAGAAGGGGATTTTCTAGTTCCCCAAGGAGAGAGAGAGAGTTGGACGCAAGGGGGAGAAAGAGAGAGAGAGAGAGAAAGAGACACAAGGTGGGATAATTCAATCCTTTGACAATTGTTTGAAAACTTTTCATTAGCTTCAAAATTAAGCCCTTGGACCCCTATTTATAGGGAGAGGCCAGGGTTACAAATGTCCACAATTGCCCTCAACAAATAGAAAAAGACACCACTATCCTAAGGGGTGAGCATAAGCTATCTATGACCTAGAACCGAGCTAGTCTCACAAGTGGCCCTTTGGGCCTTATTTGGCTGGCCCATTAAGGCTTAGAAGACTCAAATGAAAAATAAAATGGACTCGACTAACACTAATTGCTACTAGTAATAGAGCAATAATCAAAACTGATAAATGGAGGCCCCAAACTGTCTCGCCAGGTCCACCCGGGATCTTCTTGGACCTGATGTCCCCATCAATTCCCCCGGGCTGGGGAAGAACTCAACTCCGTCGAATGAGCAGCTGCACTCCTGGCCGGGGTCGCTCCAACACTGCCCCCAGATCTCGTACCCGGAAGCGTAGCCACAAGACAAGCCAAGTGTGAACGGTGCCGTTTCCTTGATATCTGCTTGCCCAGTATGAATCCCTTATGCCTGCGCCGCTCTCGGGATTGTGGGCACATCTCACGGTGTGGGTCCTGCTCCAAGGAATGATCTGGCTCAAAGCACTCACTGGGTCTTGCTGCCGCTTCCTCATATGGCACCAGGTCAACTCGATTGAACATGGGCCCCAACTCATATGCTCTAGGAATATCTACCACGTAGGCATGGGCACCTACCCTCCTCACAACTCGGAAAGGGCCTATCCCCTCGACGTCCGCTTGTGACGGAATCCGAGATGGAAGCCTATCTGCCCGAACCACCACTAGTGACCCTATCTTGAGTTTGCATCGCCGATCTCGTCGCCTAGAACGTTTTGTGCTCACTGCTACTGGCGTAGGCGTAGGCTTAGTTGGAGGAATCAGAGTAGTAGACTCACTAGCTTTCGGGGAACTATGGCCCGGACGAACGGATGTTGGGATAAGCTTGGAAAATATGGGAAGGGGGGGTAAAGATGGCTGCTGGCTGGCCTCCTGCTGAATGATGGTTGTGGCGGGAGGAGGGAGGGCCTGGATCACGATGGTCTCCCCTTTATGCAGGAAAGTGCAAAGATTGGCACGACCAAAGTAGTGGATATCTACATCATACATCCATGGTCGGCCAAGAAGAACGCCCCGATTGTCCATGGAGAGGACATCACACCAGACAATTTCATTGTACCCACTAAACTGGAGGGGAATCGGGCAAATCATGTCCACTGATCGGGAGGTGCCATCGACCCAGCTGACTTCATAAGGCTCTGGATGAAAGAAGACCGGAAGTCTGGTGCGATCAATGCATTCAGAAGAGACAAGGTTGATGGCACTACCAGAGTCAAGGAGGATGACATATGGCTGACCTATAATCATAGTCACACCGTTGCAGAGGACATTCCGGCGCCAATCTGATGAGGTAGTAGACGGTGGGTGGGTGACGCCATGGGGTATGATAGCCCCAACAGAGATAGGCGGGTGGGGAGGCTCCTCTATGGTATCGGTCCCCTCAAATTGGTCAATCAATGATTGATCAGAGACGTACTCGACGGTCTCCTCTCTCATTCAACTTGATCCTCAATAACAAGGCTAGAGAGGCCACGGTTGGGGTAGTGACTCACAAAATGACCGAAGCCTCCACACTGGTAGCAGGCATTCCTAGCGGCCTGTGGGGGAGGAGGGGAACTACCAACAATACCCTTTCCCTTGTTATCCCATCTAGGGGGTGGAGCCGTGGTGGTTTATTGTGGGACTGGGTACCCGCTAGGCTTAGGAAGTGGAGGCCGAGTAGGGGTGGGAGAAGGAATGGTAGGAGTGGCAGTAGGCCTCGGAATGGAGTGAGTGGTGCTTCCAGAACGGGTGATAACTTGTCGAGGGTCAGCCGGCCATGGGGATGAAGTCTGAGGGAGGGCATGGAACCTTTCGGTGTCGCGAGCTACCTGATATGCATGTTCCAAGGTGGTAACCTCGCGTAAGTGAAGCTCCCGTCGAATATAGGGGGTCAGCCCCTTGCGAAAGCGAGAAAGGGTGACCGCGGTATCCTCCTGTACACCGCATCGAAGAAGGTAGCTATCAAAAGCTTCAATATACTCGGCGACAGTCTTCCCATCTTGAGTGAGACTATGCCACTCATCTAGGAGATCCTGATAGTAAGTGGGTGGGAGATACTTTTGGCGGAGAGCAACCTTCATTTGATTCCATGTTGCTATGGGGTTCTCTCTCCGGAGGTTCCTAAGGCTCTCGACGTTAAGCCAGTACGTCTTTTCAAGACCTTGAAGTTTGTACTTGGCATAACGTACCTTCCTCTCATCGGGCATGGGATACCACTCAAAATACTGATCCAGGGAGGACTCCCAATCAAGGTAAACTTGGGGTTTGTGGGACCCCTCAAAAGTGGGAGCATCCAGCTTGATCAGCTGGTGAAGGGGGTCTTCTAAAGGACCTCGTTGATGCCGGTCTAGACCCTCCATGGGTGGTCGCCCTCTGGGAGCCTGGCGGAGGTAATCCTCCTTGTCCTCATCATCGGGGTATTGGTTGTGTTGGGGGTACCCCTCGGGCTGGGCTTCCTCCACACGGGCCAAACGGGTATCGTGGTGGTCTAATCTGGTGACAATGGCATCCATGCGTCCCCATAACTGTCGAAGTTGGTCAAGAAGAGTGTCAAGTGGGGACGAATCTCCTCCCGTCATAGGAGGGTTGGGTCATGGGTGTTGACCCTGATAATGCTCACCAGAGGTGAAAGCGGTCTGCCCTTGACTGGGGAGCCGGTGCTGTCCCAAGAGGGACTCTCCGGGGGGAAGGAATGACTGGCCTAGGCCTGCCATGGGTGGCTGTCCAGGGGGTTGGTATGGTGCACCACTGCGGGTGGACATGAAGGATCGCGGGTCTAGGGCAAGGTTGACAACACGGAGTGATCTAAGGCCTAGGACTCGACAAGCAAGGGCAAGTTGAAGAACTTGCTCTGATACCAAATCTGATGCGGGATGAATTCCGGTCGGGCGCTAGGACCTATAGCCAGCAAAGTCATGAGCAACTACGCCTAGACGATGAGACAACCACGCACGCGACTAGCGAACTCAACACGGGCAACGAAGGGATCGCTAGGCGAGCGACAGCTAGAGGGGCATCGGACACGGTCCGAGCAGCGAGAGGGATGGTAGAGACCACCCGGGAGAACTAGGAAGGAGCACCGGATGCAACTGGGCAGACCGGTACTGAGGGAACCGGTACAAGTGTGCGCTCAACTCACCCGGTAGCAAGTCACTCTATTATAGTGGAATTTGAAGGATCGGGCACTCGTCTCACCAGTGCGACAAAGGAATCAATACTAAACCAGCAGGAAAGGAGTGGCAACCGCACGTACCTAGCCGTCCGAAGGATCGGCTCCGGTCGGAGACGAGGGCGAGCAGGGAGCGTGCGCACCCGGCAGACACGCTGCGTCGATGTAGCTTCGGTCGTGACCTGCTAGTAAAACCAAACACTTGCCTCCACGTAGAGAGGGGGAACTAGGGGATGGGGTATTCAATACATGTACTACCCTCACGCAGGAGGGGGGAAAGCAAGGGGAGGGGAAAGACCGAAGTGCTGGTGAGTGAACGGGCTTTCAGGGATGACGCCGCTTGTCCTGAATGGTATGCTGAGCACGGGCGTCCGAACGGGGTGCCGTCAGCGCTCAGACGAAGCCTAAGGGGTGCTGGAACGTCCCTAAAGATATTTAGCGGATCCGAGGTTGCTGGAGGGCGGGGCCGGCCTGAGAAGTGGAACTACGCGATCCTATCCCGCAGGGCAAGGTTGCGCAGTCGTGGGACAACTGCCGGTACGCTTGCTGTGGAACGGGAGGATAGCAGACAGGGAGGTCTACGTACCCTCAAAAGATGGCGGCCCTCAGATCACTGGGCTGGGTGTGGTCGCAGTTGTGGTGAGCCTCTGATTTCTAGGGGAGCAGCCGGACAGAGGTGCAAAGGTAGTGGTGGAACTTTCTTCACAGATGTCAGATCGAGATGAAACCAACTGGGTTGGTTTCGTATCGTCAAGGGGCTCGACTTTGATGAAGACACCTCGGGCCGATGACGAACAGGTAGGGTGTGGCACGTTCTGCAAGGCGGGCGCACAGTCTGGACAGACTGGGTTGCACCCGGGTTGCGCAGTTGTGGGAGAATGATCGCCACGACCAGTGCCGACGTCGAAATGGGACAAAACCGCCTCTGCGGCGAAGAGAACTCGTAGTAGAACGAACCCACTGAATGGAGCTCAAGCAGATTCGCACAACGGAGAACGGTGTGGCCGCTGCAAAGTCGGTCCAGATTCTGCCTCAGGTCTGGGAGCAGCAGAACAGTGGAGAACTTCAACGTCGACGACAAGGATGATGCCGTGGGATGCCGGGGTCGCCGTGGACGCACCTGGAAGGGGATAGGGCGTGGGTTGCAGAGGGGAGGGGTGGCTGATGGTGGCTGGGTCATGGGAGACTTGGGGGGGGAATAGGGTTTGGGGATTAGGGGGGTGCGAACTAGGGAGGGGAGAGGGAGGGTGGCCGCGGCTAGGAGTTGGGGAATAGAAGGAATTTTGAATTTTTGTAAAACTTTCCAAAAGAAAAGGGGGAATTTTAGGAGGGGATGAGATTGGGAAAGAATTGGGTGGCTGAGATTTAATTAGATTAGGGATTTGGATGGGGATAAAGAAGGTGGAGCTAGATTAGGGAAATTGGGGGAGGGAAAGTAGGAGATTTTGTAGGAGATGAATAAGGGGGAGGAGGTGGCAAGGGGAAAGGAAGGAGGAAGGGGCGCGCAGCCCATGGAGGGAGGAGAGAGAGAGAAAGAGACACAAGGTGGGATAATTCAATCCTTTGACAATTGTTTGAAAACTTTTCATTAGCTTCAAAATTAAGCCCTTGGACCCCTATTTATAGAGAGAGGCCAGGGTTACAAATGTCCACAATTGCCCTCAACAAATAGAAAAAGACACCACTATCCTAAGGGGTGAGCATAAGCTATCTATGACCTAGAACCGAGCTAGTCTCACAAGTGGCCCTTTGGGCCTTATTTGGCTGGCCCATTAAGACTTACAAGACTCAAATGAAAAATAAAATGGACTCAACTAACACTAATTGCTACTAGTAATAGAGCAATAATCAAAACTGATAAATGGAGGCCCCAAACTGTCTCGCCAGGTCCACCCGGGATCATCTAGGACCTGATGTCCCCATCAGACTTTTTATATGAATCGGCCTAGTTTCAGTATGATGATCGCCTCATGGCGTATCTGTTCCGCCGATCGTTAGATGGGGTCGCGCTTGAATGGTTCTACTCTATGGCACTAGAGGATGCCGAAAGCTTCAAGATAGTGAAAGATAAGTTCATTCAACGGTTTCAAGACAGGGTCGGCCCGGAATATTCATTCACAGACTTAGTGGCCGAGAAAATAAAGCCCGATGAGGAGTTTGCAACCTATGCTGATAGGTGGAGACAGATGGTCGCCAGGGTACCAGGCCACCTTCCGGAGGAAGAGAAGGTCAAGCTACTCATTTCCAATGCCACTCCGACCTTTCGCAACATCCTTGCCATGAATGATATAGCAAACATGCATCAATTATATAGCCGGGCACAGTTTATCCAAACCCAATTCAAGGACTCTCCTATCCATTCACTTTTTGAAAACCAAAAGCCCAAATACCACAAGAAACCTCAAGGGCCCATTACCGAGGGAGTCCAATCAAATGAGCAAGTGCAAGCCGTTAACGTTCCCCCCGCCAACCCAAATAACCAAATTCGCTTCCCCCAGAACTCCCGCAACACTCAATACGATCCACAAAACCCTCCGCTAGCCTACTCCACACAAAACACCTTTGCCGCTCTGCAAAACCCCTTTGCCGCTCCGCAACAACCTCCACAGCCTCCTCAATACCATAATGTCCCTCCACCAAACGGCTACAACAACAACAATAAGCGCCCGGCTCCGAAGAGAGCACAATACCCACCTCTACCAGAAACCCTCACGGACATCTTCTCAACTCTTATGTCCATTAATGCTATACAACTCCCTCTGGAACGGCCCAATTGGAACCCGACCGTTGATCAAACGAAGTACTGCATGTTCCACAGGTAGCCAGGACATACTATTGAAGGGTGTTTTCAGTTCATAGACTTGGTCTATGACCTCCATGAAGGGCAAAAGATTGATTGGGCCGAAATGCATAGGGCCATTACAGAAATTAAAGAGAAAAGAAGGCAGCCGTCGAGACAGCAAGTGCAGTAACAACAGGCACCGCAGCCGCAGCAATAGCCGCAACAGCAACCGCAGCAGGTCCAAGACTTGGGGATCCACCAGAACCCAATGCCGAACCATCCTCCCGCTCCACAGCCTCAGCCACCGACACCAGCCCAGGTCAATGTAGTTCAACCCCCGGCACCTGACTTCGGGTGGTCCTTTGATGACGACGGCTCCGTACCACAAGTCATGGCCCTCCACCACAACTATCGCACTCCTTCCACCATCCTTACACCCACACACCAAAACCCTCCTCCGGCTGCTAGACCACTCATCCTTTCACCCGTTCCTACCCCACCACCCGTCTCTCGCCCGTTACTCACCCCCGCTATCACCACGCCTCCATCTAGCCCTCCGCTCATTGCACCTCCGCTTACCACCCACTTTCACTCACCCCCGCTACCACCATACCCACAACTAACCCTCTGCCCATTATTCTGTCATCACAATCCGTTACCTCTGTTCCCACTCCCATTATTACCTCAACACCCTCCTCTGCACCATTCATTCACCCCACCGGGCCTGTTAAGTCACTTATTTTGAGCCCATCTGAGGCTGCAGCAGCTTATAATTGTGCCTTACAGAGCGGGCGCATGTTTCATCACAATTTTGCTCCTACCTCAAATCCCCAGTCTTCCTAACCAGCTGCTGAGCAGGAAGATGCTGAGCCACTGTCAGGTACCCAGTACGATTTGCTACATCATTTGGATAGGGTGCCCACCAAGATATCTGTACTGGAACTCATTAAAAGATCTACCCTTCACCAAGATGCTCTCATGAACTTTCTTCAGATGGTGATGGTTAGTGAAGATGTGGCAGCCGATAGTTTACCCACAGCACTGGCAACTATTTCCAAAGGGTCGGCGACCACCTTCTCTGAGACCGAGCTTGCACCCCCGGAAGCTCGGCAAATGCCGCTTTGCATCACAATAATCTTGAACAAAGTCAACATTGACGCGGCGTTAGTTGACACAGGGGCATCTATCAATGTATGTCCACTCAGCACTCTCAGGGCCTGTAACTTATCAGAGGAACTTTTACAGCCAACCCCCACAACTATAGCTGCATATGATAACTCACAAAGAGCATGTCACGAGATTGTTACTATTCAAGCTGAGCTTGGGCCTCTCACTATGCCCATTGAATTTTATGTGCTAGACATTGACCCTATGTTTAAGGCTATCTTGGGTCGTCCGTGGATCGATACTCTCAGTGCCGTGCCATCCACCGCGCATCAATGTCTTAAGTTTCCTTTTCAAGGGAGGGTGGTTAAAGTAAAAAGCTTATCCACTGTCCAATCTGTTAAAGCTATCTCAGAGAAGATTTTTCCTACATTATGGCCCAGTAGTCGACATGTTATCTCAGTATTGGATCTGGACTTTCCTTGGGCTTATGCACCTCGCAGGCCCGCAACTACACATGTTGATATCAAAGCGAAACCCCAGATCCGAGATTCCAAGGGTTGGGACATTATATTGAATTTGGGCTACCAACCGGGGAGAGGCCTCGGCGCGCAATTACAAGGGCGAACTAAGCCCATTCCCAAGGGTAGAAAAATGAGTAGACGGGGTCTCGGCTATCGAGAGTCTGCACTTTCAATGATGGAAGACTTAGGACCGCTTACATGGGACTATCGCCAACACTTTGTTAAAGGCCCGCTCCAGCCAGGGACACTTCAGTCGCAGCCAGCACAGTCAGAGAATGAGAATACAGCTTGTACGGTTGCCAGTCCGCCTCTGCTGCCAAAAGGGCATGTTGGTGATATGCCAGATTTCAGTCAGTCATTTGCCAGAATGTTCAGCGAGCCAAATGGTTATGGTCAGAAGAAGAATCAGGAGGTACGGCCTGTTCTGTGGAAACCAAAGCCAGCATATCATCCACGGGGAAGAGTGAGCTCTCCAATTGTTGTTTCTTTATCTCCTTCCCGCCTGCGCGCATTGTTCCATACGCTGGACTTTATTCCCAGTCCTCCTTCAATTGTGATTGATCCACTTTGTCAAATATCTCCGTTCCGGTACGACCTGTCGATAGAATTCTCAATAAGTCACTCTCCTTGTGGGTATTCCCCACCTCTTAATTCCCTCTCCTCTATTTTTCCTCATCCGATTCTCCCCTCAATCTTCTCTATTCCTCTCTTCTTCCGCTCGCACTTCCTCCTCCACCATCTCCTCCATCCTGCAATATGATCTCCATTGATCTCCAAAAAAATTGTCAAATTTGAAACGGAGATTTCAGTGGAAAATTACGCTATCATGTCTCCATCATCCTTCCAGGGGCACGAGTTTCATGTTCTTTCCTTTCCACTAAATTTCCTTTCTCCTAGGTTAGGCGTAGGGTCCGTCGAGTCTAGGGAAGTAGAGTCAGTTAGGTCTAGCAAAGTAGGGTCCTATTCTAGGTCGTCCAATCCTTCCGAGCCTGAGCCGCACTCGCTTGCGCCTCATTCCAAATCCATCCCTGATAGATTCTTACAGGATTTAACTCAGCGATGTCATGCTCTCTTGAAGTGCCCGGAATTTGTCGCTACGGCAATTGTGATAGAAGACGATGAGGAAGTAGACGGGGTGTGGAGCAATGATGGACTAGGTGTGTACGAAGTCCTGGATGAAAAGGACCCAATCGATGATGAGGATAGCAAAGTAGATGACACTACCGATCTGTATGTGCAAGGATTAAAGATATTCGACGAGCCATCATCGGCAGTGGATGAACCTACAAAGGAAATAAATTTGGGAATTGAAGAAGACCCAAGGCCCATTATTATTGTCGCTAACCTCCCTCCGCAAGTAGAAGAAGATCTAATCAAGGTTCTGAGGGAGTATAGTGATTCTTTCGCCTGGTCTTATGACGACATGATAGGTCTTGACCCCTCTTTAGTGGAACACCGACTCGTACTTAAACTAGGGGCAACGCCTGTAAAGCAAAGATCGAGAAGATTTCACCCCCACATGGCCTTAAGGATTAAAGAAGAGGTCGATAAGTTATATAAGGCCAGGTTCATTAGAGTCGTATTATATCCCTAGTGGGTGGCGAACATAGTCCCTATCATCAAGAAGGATGGGAAGGTGCGCATTTGCATTGATTTCAGGGATCTTAATAAGGCATGTCCTAAGGATGACTTCCCGCTGCCTCACATAGATATCTTGGTGGATAATACCGCCGGGTATGAAGCTTTATCATTCCTGGATGGTTATTCAGGTTATAACCAGATTCGTCTCGCTCCGGAAGATCAAGAGAAAACCTCCTTCACCACGCCCTGAGGCACGTATTGCTACGTGGTTATGCCGTTCGGTCTGAAAAATACAGGTGCCACCTACCAAAGCGCGATGATGGCCATCTTCCATGACATGATGCATATCTATATGGAAGCCTACATGGATGACATCTTGGTGAAGTCGAGAACCAAAGAAGAACACCCCTCTATTCTGGATACGGTGCTGCTGAGAGCTAGGGAGTACAAGCTCAAAATGAATCCAAAGAAGTGTGTTTTCGGAGTCTCTTCAGGGAAGCTGCTAGGCTTTATCGTTAGCAAACGGGGGATCCAGATTGATCCTAATAAAGTAAAAGCCGTAATGAACATGCCTCCGTCGAAGAACATTATAGAACTTTGAGGACTGATTAGTAGATTGTAATTCATCAGAAGTTTGATATCCTAACATTCTCAGAGGTGCCACCCATTTTATGAATTGCTAAAGGCGGGGGTCAAATTTGAATGGAATCAAGAGTGTCAAAAGGCCTATGAGGACTTAAAGGAATATTTATCCAATCCCCTGGTTCTACAACCTCCTGTCCCTGGGAAACCCATAATCCTATATATTTCGGTCATTGAGGACTCCTTAGGTGCGGTTTTAGCACAAGTAGACGATGAAGGGAAAGAGCGGGCAGCTTATTACCTCTCCAGGTTGTTTAACCCAGCTGAGGCTAAATATACCGCTATGGATAAGAATTGTGCTGCCTTAGTGTGGGTAGCTCAGAAGCTTTAACACTACTTCCTAGCCCACCTAGTTAGGTTGATCTCTAGAATGGACCCGGTCCGTTATATCTTAGAAAAGCCCATCCTTTTTAGTAGGTTGGCTCGCTGGCAGAGTTTCCTCTCTCAGTTCGATATCACCTTCGTCGTTCAGAAGGTAGTCAAAGGATATGCCATTACTGAACATCTTGCTCATCTCCCTATTCCCTACACAGATTCTATTCAGGATGATTTCCCTGATGAACATCTCTATGTCCTTACTCATCATCCCTTTTGGTCTCTGCACTTTGATGGTGCACTCAATTCTCAGGGCCGAGGGATAGGCGATGTTCTGCTCACTCCAGAAGGAGTGACGATTCCCTTTGCTTATCAACTCCGATTTCCTGCCACCAATAACATCGTCGAGTACGAAGCTCTCCTAGCAGGATTGAAGCGCACCTATCTTTTAGGTGCCCGTTACTTGAATATCATTTGGGACTCTCAGCTCGTCCTGCGACAGGTGCTATCCACTTACCGCACCCGTGACCCTAAGCTCAAACCATATCAAGATCTGGTCACGCTCCTTGCTAGGCAATTCCGGAAACTCATCTATATTCATACTCCTCGATCTCAGAACATTCTCGCTGATGCCCTAGCGTCTCTTGCTTCCTCTCTATCTTTTCCTCTCAGTCGAAGTACCGAGACTATCATCGTTCAGAGACTGGACGCACCGTCTTTTCAGGACCCTTGGTTTGCTAACCTTAGGAAGACTGTAGAGGCGAGGGCTGAGAAGGAAGAGCTGAAGGAAGTATCTTTGATGGAATTAGAAGAGATCTTGCATGAGGAAGAATTGCCCTGGTACCATGAAATGGAGCTATATTGCAAGGATGGAGCATTCCCAGAAGGGGCAAGCGCTAAGCAGCGCAAGTCAATAAGAAGAGTCGCCTTAAGGTATACTATCATCGCAGGTGAACTATACAGGCACGCTACCAATGGGATGCTCATGAGATGCTTAGACGATGATGAAGCTTGGAAGGTGGCCGAAGCAGCCCATTCTAGTGAGTGTGGAGGTCATGTTAATGGCCAGGCCCTAGCAAAGAAAATCCTTAGGCAGGGCTCCTATTGGCCCACTCTAGAGGAAGATTGCTCCCTCTATGTCCAGAGGTGTCTTAAGTGCCAACTCCATGCTGATAAGATTCACGCTCCAGCTTCATCTCTTCATCCTCTATCTGCTCCTTGGCCATTCTCCATGTGGGCGTTCGACGTTGTCGGCCCGCTCGATAATCCCAACTCTCAGATCAAGCAAAAATCCTTCATCCTTACCGCCACTGAGTACTTCACCAAGTGGCTGAAGTCGAAGCATACACGGAGATTAAAGCTACCACGGTGTGCCGCTTCATCATGAAGAACATCATCTCACGGTTCGGAGTGCCAAGCAGCATCATCACCGACAACAGACCCCAGTTCGTCTCTCAAGAGCTCAAGGACCTATGTAAAAAGTTCAATATAGCATTACATCATTCATCTCCATATTACCCGCAAGGCAACGGCCAGGCCGAAGCCACTAACAAAACCCTTCTCAAAATCATAAAGAAAACATGCGAATCTCACAAATTTTCTGATTGGCCAGAAAGATTAGTGGAGGCTCTATGGGCTTACCGCACCTCCGTCCGCACTCCCACGGGACAAACCCCCTATGCTCTCACTTATGGGATGGAGGTGGTGCTCCCATATGAAATCTTGATCCCTTCCCTAAGGGTACAGCTCGATAAGGAACTTAATCTCGATGAACGTCGAGAGACGTTGCTCGTCCAGCTAGAACTCTTAGACGAGAAGAGGATGAATGCGGCCGATCACGTATCCGTTTATCAAAAGAGAGTTTCGCGTTATTTTCAAAAGACGGTCATTGAGCACAAATTTCAAAAAGGAGATATGGTTTTGAAACGCAAATTCATATGGTCTGCAGGTCCTAAGTCTAAATTACAACCTAACTGGGAAGGGTCGTTTGTTGTCAAAGAAGCTTATCCAGGGAATGCTTATCGCTTAGTGAATGCAGAAGGTGAGGAGCTCACTCACGCTTGGAATGGGTTGTATCTTAAGTGTTTCTTTCCTTAGAAATCTAAGCCAGTGCCACCCCGGTAGCAAGGAGTTCTTCCCTTTCACCCTAAAGGAGGACCCCGAGAACGGTAATCACACACTACACGGCGTCCCTGGTCGGGTTTCCCACTTTGTAGACACCGTTTCTCCTTGGCCATGCTTGGGGGAAAGTCAAAGTCCTTGTCCGTTTCTTTCTTCGGCCAAATCCAGGGGCAAGAGGTGAATAAGGAGGCGATAACCAATCTAGACACCCGGACGAGAGGAGGTCTCAAATAGGGGCAGTCCGTTATGACCTGACACCACAAAGAAAAGAAAAAAAAGGTAAAAGAAAAGAAGCAATCTTCTTGACAAAAGTAAAAGTTTATCTCGAAAATCCATCAATCATAATCTCCAAAGCTCCAAGAAAAGTAAAAGGCTAGCCACGGCAAGAGTGGCAGTACAGTTTCCCCGCGGGACGCATGAGCCCGATCGTATGCGTGCCTAGAGTGGACAAACGTTCGATGACGGACACAAAGACCCGGTGCAACAGACCGAGTCTCTGAATGGGTTGTCTGGAGAGGAACTCAAGTCCTGAGCACTTCTATATCTGGCCTAAGCGTACCCACGCATTCTATTTTCCTTTTCAGGACTAAGACAAATACCCTGGGTATGGCCTTGGTAGAACCACCGTCACGTAAGTTAGGCCCTGGGCAGGGGTTGTCACCTCTATTGCACGCCAACCTTGGAAACTCTCAATGGAATGGGGAGGACCCGCGTTTCTAGGGAGGCACTGGCGTTTTGAAAATCAAAATCAAAAAAATCATATATTTCAAAATCCAAAAAATCATATATTTCAAAATCCAAAAAACCCAAAAAAAATCATATATTTCAAAATCTAAAAAAAAATCATATTCCAAAATCCAAAAACATCAGATATTTCCAAAATCTCACAAAAAAATTCTGAGTATTTGCAAAAATGCCATCATATGCATCGCATGCATTGCATTGTTTCCATTATGTTTTCCGCCTATTTAATATGGCTCCAACCCTTGACCAAATATCAAGAATGGTCATTTTCTAACTTGTTTCAGGCAAGGGGTCGAGTCTAAGAACAGATTTAACTTGTCCCTTGTTTAAATGTGTGCAGAACGCAGGTTCAAGATCCAAGCTCACAAACCCACAAGGCCTATAACGCTCTAGTCTAGACCTTCACAGAACTGTGACGGTCCATGGTTCGGCCGTCACCTTCTCCCGAAGGTTGAAACTCATATGTTCTCAGTAAACCCTCCCTGACGCGTCTACATTAGACCGTCACTTCACTCTGGCAGCCCATGATTAGACCGTTATACCTTCCCGAAGATAGAAAACTCAGTTTTCTGAATTCATCCATTCTGACAGCTCATCATGAGACCGTCAGAGAGTTGTGGCGGCCCTATGTTGGACCGTTACATCCACCAGAAGCTCTATTTTCAAAGGACATTTGGGTCCAATCAAGCATCAAATCTATATTCCATCAACTTAAGGCACTTCCATGTCATTCAATTGAATTCAATGATACATAAGATTGGTTGGTAAACTTCAGTTGTCATTACATTCAGGAAAATTCAAGCTACATTAAGTTTTTTATCCGCAAGAGGTCGGATCTTGCGTAACTCCTTCACATAGCCACGGCGTCCCTCATCGTCTTCTTTCACCTCTTCTTGCCACGGGCGCACTTTGCTGATCTCCCACATGGTCAGGGCCCTCTGGACTGCTCTCTCATCCTCCTCCATCCCCATCTTCCTAGCCTGAAGGGGAGGGAAATGCGATAGTGCAGGAACTACGGTACGGGGTAGCCCGATCTGAAGATAGCACCGGTGTAGGTTGTAGATCACCATGGTGGTGTTCCCCACTAGCTGAAGATCAAGACCTGGTCGCCGTGGTACCTTGAGCAAGGTGCTCCGAAGAACTCTTGGACGCATCATGAACTTCTCTATTGGGAAGGTGTTGAGGAAGAGGTGCCAATCGTCCCGCGTTTTCTTGTCCGCCGTCTGGAATTCAACCTATGAAGAGAACCCAAAGGCACCTCCAATAAAGAACAAAGGGTGGCTCCCGAAGATCCGGCTAGCTGAAGGAATGTCCTCCTTGGGTCGGAACTTGATTCTCACGCCCATCCAACACTCAAGGAGTGTCATTGAGCCGAATAGAGGTCCTCCTAAGCAAGCTGAGCTAAGTCCTTCATAAAGGTATGAAAGGACCGCTTGAGAAATCGATAAACCCCGCCACAACCCGCTGATGATACTAAGATTTTGGATATCTAGGAGGTGGTTGGTGGTGGTGAAAAGGAAGACCCCGCATAAGCAAACTGACACGGCTTTGGCAATGGCTTCATATCTTTCCCACTTGTTTTTGCAATGAGAGACTATCCATTGAGCCATGGGTATCAAGTGAATATGGCATGGGCTGATCATGGTCCTCACGTCCTTCGAGTTGTGTATGAAATCACTTAGAATCAAGGATGGGTCGATAAGTTCAATCGTATGGCACAGTAGATCTTCATCCCCCACCTTAGTCTTAGCAAGGGCTAGGTAGGTCTCTACCTCCCCCAATAGGATTGTAGCTTCAAAGGAAGGGAAAAGGAAGGTGTGTGTTTGTGGATGCCATAGCTCTATGGGGGCTGAAATGCTTGTCCAATCTAAGGACAATTTCTGAATGTTTTTGGCCAAAACGAACAAAGGTTGGAGGTGCCATGCACTAAAGATCGACAAGACTTCTAATGGGAGTTCTTTGACCATGGGAGCTACCCACTTTAAGTTGGAATAACACCTTGGGCCAGGCAAAGGCTAGAGAGAAAAGGAAGAGAGAAAGAGAAAAAGGAAGAATCATAAGAAGCATGGAAAGTGCAGAAATTGATGAATTCAATTGGAACTTACCACTCTTTGGGCACTTGAGCTCAGATGCTTGGGGATGGATGTCAATCTTTGCAGCCCCCCGTGTTCTCTCTTAGCTGCTTTGGGATCGGTGTACACCCTCTCCTCCATGCCCATCACTCCGAAGTTCCTCTTCATGGTGTTCTTGGCTATTTTGATGAAGTTTTCAGCCCTTGAAGCAGAGGATTAATTAAAGCTACATTTTTTGGGCTTCTAAAGGCTTGATTTTGGTGCTAGAATGATAAGACTAGGGTTTGAAAGCCTTATCCTAAGCCTAGGAGGGTTCTAGTGTGGATTAAGGTCTCCTTGCCTCAAGTTCGGGCTCTCATGGCAGAATCCGTATCGGATTATAGTTTTTTCTCTAACGGTTCATCATAGGACCACCACAGCTCCCTGACGCTCCATCATTGGACCGTCACATTTCCTGCTACACGTTTTTTAGCTCAATTTCATTGTCATGTCTTACGGTCTAACCTTGGACCGTTACCTGATCCTGACGCTCCATCATTAGATCGTCATATTTTCTGCAACAGGTTTTTCAGTCCACCTTCGCTCTGTCATCTCTGACGGCCTAAGCTTGATGCATTACATGGACCTGACGCTCCACCATTGGACCGTCACACCCTCTGCTACAGGTTTTTGTTCTTTCCATCGTCCTTTGGTCTAACCTGCCAGTCTTACACCTTGTCCCTTGTTTACATTCATTTACACCTTCTTTTACATTCATCCAAACATTCACATCCATTTTCATCCACACATCCATTCATTCATCCACATAAACGAAACTCAAAAAAGAATTTTCATTCATTTTTATCATTCCATTTCATTCACATAAGTCATGTACAAGTGTGGGTGTCAAAAGAAGAAAGAAAAAACAAATCATTCGACCAGTTTGTCACCCGGGCCATCACTATCGCCAGCACCCTCAGGTCTCCTCACTGGTGGGGCTATTGAGATGCTCCCCTCCTCTTGCTGTTGCCTCTGCTCTGCCTCCTCGTTCCTCCGCTGGCCGGAGGAACTGACAAGGAAGTCAGCCACTGATCCGCTAGGGGCGACGCTCCTCCGTGCTCCACTCTGTGAGGTACTCCGCTCCGGTCCCCGGCCCATCATCCGCACCATCTGGTCCATCGTCCGCAGCTCGATCTTCAACTTGAAGATCTGACGCCGTGTCTCACGGACCTCGGTCCGGTAACGCTCCAAGTCCACCGTCCCGATACAGAGTCTCTCCACTTCGGCCCGTGCCTGAGCCAACTCTGTCTGGAGTCTCTCTACCTCTGATCATCCTCGCTCTACCTCCGCTTGAGCCCGCTCAGTCTTGACTACCGCTGCGGTCAGCTCTCTCGCCTGCATTTTGCATTTCATCATAGGTAGTCAGTCCATTAGGCATTTGCATAATCAAAAGCATTTAAAGAAGCATTTTAAGTCTAAGGGAATTGGGATGATTCTTACCCGCTCCGCAAGGGTGGCCTCCACCTCCTCGGCCTGAGCTACCACCCGAGCAAACTCTGCATCCCGCTCAGCTCTGCCCCCGGTAGGCTGTGACGACGAGGACGGAGCATCCGGTCCTACTCTTTGGGCTCCCTCAGCCCGCTGCATTTAGAAGTCAAGGTCGGTCACATTCACATCATAAGCATAAGCATTTAAGTCTAAGGTTTAGGGAAACTCACCAAGAGCTCCAAGGCAGCCCGGTACTCATCCTACTGCTGGATGGTGGCATGGAGAAGTCCCTCGAGCTCGGCGATCCTTCCATGTGGGTCTAGCTACATTTAGAAAATATTGTTAGTGCGTATAGAAATTAATTGAAACAGACAAGGGTTTTGAGTTTAGAAGTTCATACCGGTCGTCGGGTGCCTCAAAACACCTGGTCGCCGTACCGCTGCGAGTGCGCCTTGAGGTAGGCCTCATCGCTGTCTGCTCGATCCTTTATGGCCCGGCCTCTCTTGTTCCAATCATGCACATATTTTCCCTTTCGGGTGCACCAATCGACGTCTCCGCTAATGCCCTTTGAAGATTTTCCCGGGCGCTCATCATCTCTGCGGGGGAATGTCACCTCTGGCTGATGGACTCCCCGTGTCCTCAGGATCAGGCGATAGCGTAGTGGCTCGATCACGTTGATGCAGTGTAGCCAGACATCTCACCCGTTGTATGCCAGGGACGCCTTGACCCATGGCTATCCCTCGTAGCTCGCATCTCGATACGGTGTCCAGTGCACCTGAAAAGGCAATTGAGTCCATGTCAGCATTTAGCAACATTAGAAAACATTTAAGAAGCATATAGAAAGTTTAATCTCGGAGTTTACCGCTGTGTGCGGGAATGAGTCAAGATCATCCTGGATGGCCCGGGTCAACCTGTTGATCGACCCCGTGTCCCTCGCAACCATCCACCGCCTCGTGATAGGGAGTCATCCGGGATACATTTGCGTACCTCGCCCAATCCCCGGGAGGTAGACGAAGCTCCAGATCTGCATTATAGAAGTCAAGTAACAGCAAATTGCATTCATGCTCATAATCATAAATATATAGAAGAGTTCAGCGTTTACCTGAAGAAAAGGGGAGAAGCCGCCCAGCATCGTCTGCCGGTCGGTCGTGCTCAAGGACTCAAACAGGAAGGCGAGTGCTGCCGCTCCCCATGCATATTTTCCCACTCTACCCAAATCCTCCAGCAATTGCAGCAGCCTGTAGCTGATCACATCTGCTCGGGTCGGGAATAGCAGCTTCCCGACCAATAAAATTAGAAAGCGTCTCAAAACTCTATCTCCGCCTGGTCCCGCCTCCGCTGCTACCCTCGGGCGGACCTGCTCAATCACTCTGTCCCGATGCTGCTCTGGAAGCTCCCCGACTGCTATAGCTGCTCCCCGTAGACCCAGGCTCTCCTGGAGTCTCGATCGTGACAGCTGGGATGATGGATGTGTTGTGTCCCCTGTGGTTCTAGAGTTTTGATGATGACAGTATTATGTCTCATTATGTTTACATCCTTGATGATATAATCCTGTTGCATTATGAGAAACTGTCAGAACAGGGTTGAGGATGTCTCACAGGTCATGAAGTTAACCCAAGTCAAAGAGTCAAAGTTAAATCATGACAGGTAAGGTGAATGCTCAGATCAGGTAATGCTTTAATTAGTTCTCCTGCAAACATTCAGTTCATGTCTGCTATATGCATTCAATTCATTGATCCATGTTTATTCTGCATTGCCTCACATCAAGTCTAGACATCCTGGTTGCATTCTAAGTCTACACAACCTGCTAGGTCGGTCTTCAAAGTATGTACATTGATCTTCAAGGCATCAAGTCTATACACTAGATTGTTAGCCCTTTCAACTCTATACATTCGAGTGTGAACCTTTAAGTCCATACATCGCTTCAGACTAAAGCATGTACATCGGACAGTATTCAGGCGAAGTCTATACATCAGTCCTCAAGTGTTACAAGTCTGTACATTGGGTTTTTCACATGAAGTATGTACAGCCGTTCACTGTTGAAGTCCATACACTGGACTGTTAGGTCATGTCTACATTGGGTCTCAATGTACATACTTATTCATTGTGCTGCTTCACGAACAAAGTCTGAACATCCTTCAATGAACGTTGAAGTCTATACACTGATTCACTGTTCATCACCTTTGGGCATCAAAGTCTATACATCACCTTCAATCTTCAAAGTCTATACACTGGCTTATTCTTCAAGTCTGTACAGCCGTTTGCATTGTATTTCAAGTCTAGACATTGCACTGTTGCATTCATCGTCTTCGTGTCGTTTTCTTATTGTGTCTTCGTGTTGTGTCTATGTCTTCGTGTTATTTTTGTGTTTGAGTCTTCACGTTATTTTTGTTATTCGTGTCTTCGTGTTGTTTTTCCTAGACCTCGTGTCGCTCTTGTTTTGTAACCACAATTCGTGTCGGTTTCAGTTGTTTCTGTGTTTGTGTCGTCGAGTTGTTTTTATGACTTCGTGTTGTATCCTTGTTGTGTCTTCGTGTCGTTTCCTTATTGTGTCTTCGTGTTGTCTCCGTGTCATCCTCGTCTTCGAGTCGTTCGTACGTTCGACCAACTTAGTACTCGAGTTGTTACAGTATATTTCGTGTCGTTCCCTTTGTAGTGTTAGTGTCACTTACTGTTGTTCCTCGAGTCGTTTCTTCTCTGGTTTCACTGCTTCATCACGTGTCGTGATAGCCATGTCTGTTTTTCTATCCTCGTGTTGTCTTTCCTAGACCCCGTGTCTATCTCGCCTTGTGACCACACTTCGTGTCAGTTTTTGTGTTTCATCTTCGAGTTGGTTTCAGTCCATCTTGTTCTCGTGCCATTCTCTTTGCTGTTTATTATGTCGTGTTGTTTTTGTATTTGAGTCTTCGTGTTATTCTTGTGTTCATAACCTCGTGTCGTTCTCTTTGTAATATTTGTTTTGTCACCTTTGAACCTCGTGTCGTTCTCGTTTTACCTCGTGCTGTTTTAATCTGACCTCGTGTCATTCTCTCTTTATTTAGTACTGTAGTAATCTTGTGTATCTCGTGTCATTCTCAGTACAGTGCATCGTGTATTGCTATCACATACCTCATGCAGCTTTAGTTATTGTGGCCCTGAGTCTTAATCGTGTTAATTCCTTGCAGAAGAAGGTGGTCCGAGGAAATATTCCCCAGTGACTGGGCAGCACGTGATCCGAGGCTGGAATGAAGCTTGCTAAGAGACTACCACGTGGTCCGAATACTTAGGGCTGGAAATGTGGAGGTCACACGTCGGGGGTGATGCTGCTGCTACTGCTATATATATGAGCCTTCTTCCACAGAAGAAGATATATCATCGAAGAAAAAGCCTTGAGAATAGAAAGCCCTTCGATCCAGAAGAAAAGAAGAGAGTAGAGAAGAGAGTGAGCGTGAGAGTGAGAGCAGAAGAATAAAAAGAGAGAGAGATAGTGCTCGTGTGAAGAGAGAAAAAAGAGTGAAGAAGAAGAAGTGTAGCAGAGAGTGAGAGATTAGGAGAGCAGAAGAAAGAGAAAGAGAGATAGAGAGTGAGCGAGAGAGCTCGTGGAGAAGAAGGAAGAAGCTGCTTGAAGATCTGTCTTCACTGGACCGTGGCTCAGATCCAGGCCAGTCAGCTCCGTTGAGAGCCACATTGTGCATTTCGTTTTTCAGCTTTCTGTTTGCTGAAGTTATTTTCATTTCGTGTTTTTGTTTCATCTTTTTCATTTGGTTATCTGTGTTCTTCCGATCCTCAGTAGTGAGGTCGGGTTCCTCCTGTTGATTCAGGAGAAGGGAGATCTGATCTCCGGGTTGCAAGTGATAGGTTGTCACTTGTGGGTTCCCTCTGGTTAGAGGAAGGGAGGTTAGACCTCCGGTTCTGGGCTTGTGGTTGCAAGTCCAGGTGTCCCTCCGGTTGGGAGGAAGAGAGGTCTTCGACCTCTGGTTTGCTGGTGACTGGAAGTCACCGGTTGGTTCCCTCCTGGTCTGGAGGAAGAGAGACTTCGGTCTCTAGTTTCCAAGTGGCTAAAAGTCACTTGGGGTGTCCCTCCGGTTGAGAGGAAGAGGGGAGCGTGTTCCCCTGGTCAAGCTGTTTGGCAGCATTTGTTGCAGACTGAGTCTGCGGTTTCTAGCGTGAGCTAGTGGAATCCTCACTCCGGTTGGGAGTGAGGGGTGGATGTAGGTCTGGAGGACCGAACCACCTAAAAAATCTATTGAGCAGTGGTTTGATTGCTTGAGTTGCTTCCGCTAGATGCTTGAATAGGCACGCTCCATCTGCTTGTTATTTTGTGTAATCGAATTTGCTTAATTCTGGAACTTGCCTAGCATCTGAGTTTTTGAATTGGGCATTATTCGTAGTAGGATACATTCACCCCCCCTCTGTATCCGGGCATAGCACCATAACAGTTGGTATCAGAGTCGGTGTCTGCATACAAGGTCCAGCGACCTGCAGATTCGATCTTGCAGTCTTAGGTGCTTGTTTGCTTCTAGTGCATCAATATTCCTTTTGCATTAATCAGGGTTATTCTCAATGGCTCATCCACCGGTTTTCAATGGTTCTAACTTTAATGCGTGGGTCGTCAGTCTGCGAAATTATATTGATACAGTTAATCCTGATTTGTGGAAATTAATTTCGCAAGGTCCTCACACATTACCAAAGAAAGTGTCAAAATGGACCGACAGACACAGATCTAAGGATGGAGAAAATCGGAAAGCCTTTGATCTGATGAAAGCAGCTACTGACAGAGCCTTATGGGCTTGCCTTTATGATTGCAGGTCTGCCAAGAACATCCTGGAGAAGCTGAAGGAAATTCACAGGATAAATGAAGATAACTGCATGATGGCTAAAGGAAGTACTCATGGCAGTAGCCAAAATGAAGAAGATGATGATGAGGAGGTAAACATCTTCGAAAACTTTTCTTTAGATGATTGGGAGAATGCATATGCTGAGCTACTTGAGTCTCATGAACAATTAAGAAAACAATACAAGAAATTGAAAAAGAAAAGTGATCGGAGTAGTTCAACTCCACAATGTGAAAGTTGTTCAAATATAAAGCAATCTCATGACGCCTACCTATCTGATATCTATATGCATAAAAACCAGAATGAAAAATTGATGAATGAGCTTGAATGTGTTAGCTCTGAGCTAAGTAGGCTAAAAACTGAAAATGACTATCTTAGAAAATCTGTTAAAGAAAATGAAGAAAAACTTAGCTCGGTTGAGGATGATCATGCTCATGTTGATGATTTAGTTCAGAATGAAAAACTGTTGAAAGAATTTGATTTTGTTAGCGCTGATTTGAATGCTCTAAAATTTAAAAATGAATGTCTTAGGAAATAATGTGAAAAACTTCAGGATCAAACAATATGTTCTGATGAATCTGTTTGCAATGAATGTGCATTCTTGAAGGAATTGATTGAGGACTTAGACTCTGATGATAATATACAGAAAAACTTAATCACTTCCTTGAAGGAAGAAAATGACTCATTGCTAACTCAGAAGAAGGAAACTGATAAAATACAAGACAAGCTGATAGAAGAAAACATCTATCTGAATGAACAAAACAAAAAGTTGATGGTTCTTAACACTGTTTTCACTGAAAGATGGCTGACATTTGAAAAAGGGAAATCCATCTTAAAAGAAAACGAAGTGAATAATGAATTCACATTGACACAGGAAAATGAAACTCTGAAGAGTCTAAATGATGAACTGCAAAATCAAATCATCTTGTGTGAAGACCACATTGTGTCTCTCGAGAGAGAGATTGAAGATCTAAGAAACTCCCTATCAAAATTTGTTAAGGGAAGAGACAATTTGAATAAGCTCCTTGGAGCGAATGTGAATTTTCAGAAGGAGGGACTGGGTTACAGTCCAGCCATGAAGAAGTCTGAGAAGGCTACTGGAGATAAATTGAAGACTGTCTTTGTTAAAAGTTCAGAACAAGAAAAACCCTCTACCTCATTCTCACCTCAGTACAAAAATCAGGAAGAGAATGAAAAACAGAAAACAAATAAAAAGAACTCTTCTGTGCATATTGATTACAGTTCTCACACACACTCGCAAGCATCTAGAAAGAAAATGATCTGTCACTACTGTCACAAATATGGTCATGTGATGCATGAGTGTAATTTGATGGAAAAGGATGACCTAGCAGCTGCTCAAAACAATCAGGGTAGAAAGCATGTTCCTAGGGATAAGAAAACTCATTGTTATAACTGTAGAAAAATAGGACATGTTGCTGCACAATGCTGGTCAGGTCCTCATAGAAAAACCTTCTCAAATTATTCTCATTGTGGAAAACATGGCCATACAGTCAAGGACTGTTGGCATGCTCAGGGAAGAACATTTTCTCAAAATATAAAACTCTCTGCAAATAGAAATGTTTTTGGAAGAAATAAATCTATTTTTAAAGAAAAGATTCTTGCATGCTTTGAAAGTGGAAAATTTGGCCACCGAGCTTCGGAATGCTGGTGGGCAGGTAAAGATAAACTAAGATTTCATGCAAGTAACAGAAATCTCCATGCCAATGCACGTAAAATTCATGTTCATAATAATGCACACAGATTCTATGCTAACAATGTTGTGCATAAAAAGAATTCAAGATCTGCTGTTTCCTGTCATTATTGTGGGCAGGTTGGGCACTCCATGAGTGAGTGTACCTTAATGAAGTTTGATGACTTACATGCCCAAAGAATATGGAAAGCACCAATCAGAGGTATTACTAACAAAGTAGGACCCAAGAAATCTTGGGTACCTAGAAACACAAAATGAGATCTGTGCTTTGCAGGTATGCCTTGGGATGAGGAATAAAAAGGGGGTCAAATAAACCAAGGCATCCAAAGATTGGTAAACCCCAACTCTGTTGATTAAATGTTTGTTCACCTGAATTTTTGTTTTAATTGAAAATCATACATATGTCAATTGCAGTTAGTTGACATTTGTTAAAAGGCATAATCTCTGAAAAACAAATTGCATTCTGAAAAATCTGAAAAGGTGGGTTGAGCAAGTCTGTTGCTTGGATGATGACTCATGCTTAAAAATGTTCATCTGCACATTTGTCACGCACATGCATCACAATGGCATATAAGTGGCATAGTGTAAGCTTAAGATGCATAAAGAACTGCATATGCTTTGGATTGTCATGCATGACTCTTGGTATATCAATAGTGAGTTACTAAAAGGCAGCTGAATTCTGTCTAGAAGTGCTTGCTATGTGTGAAATGGTCTTTAGACCAAGTCCTCCGCCTGGTACCATAGGTCAGAGTTGCATACATTTAGGAATGCTAGATCATGCATACATTTAGGGGGAGCATTATTCATATTCTACCATCTGATCTTCCCATCTTCAGATTGAACTGCTATCTTGCCTAAATCCCTGTGATGAATGTGTAATACAACACATTTCAGCTTCCTGCTTCAACTGTTATCAGCCATCTTCACTCATCCTATTCATTGGTATCAGCTGTTGAGTTGGTTGTTCCCAAAAATGTTTCGGCCTTTCCTGAAAACTCAGAAAGAATTCTCTGTACATATCCTGATCATAAATCTAAAAAAAAATAACTTAAACAGGAATCTTCTATTATATAGGATTATGAATATCTGATTCTTTCAGCCGGTTGATGTTTCATGTATGTCTTGTGTTTGCTTATGAACATATCTTGAAAATATCTAAGTTGGTCTTAATAAACTTTAACCAACATTTTCATGTTGAGTCTTTGAAACTCTTCTGAATTCTGAAAATTCTGAAATCATGATATTCCTTGTTTGATATGTATGAAATTAGTATTGATTTTTAAACATCTGAGAATATGGATTATGTCTAAGGGTAAATCTTGTCAGAGCAATGACCTTGGTCACTGAGAAATCATGTCCAAAGGACTGTGTCATGAGGTGCCATAGTTAACTCTGCTTAAAAATGATTGATAATCTGGCAGAGCAATAGCATGCACACTGAGAAATACATCTCACTCATCAAAGAAATGATCTGTAGTGTATCATGAAGTGTAAATGCAATCTCTGTTCCTATGAAGCATGACAGTTAGTCCATCCAAGTGCTTAGGGATACTGGCGTCTACATAACGTGTATCCTCTAGTTACAAGGGTGTACTAAACTCAAGTGCTCATGAAGAATGTTATGCAAATTGCTGCTAATCTAGTATACTATTTGAAAGATATGTCCAAAAGAAATATTCTATTGGAACCCTTGACAGAAACAAATATTTTTCTTATGTGTTTAACTTCATTACTATTGATTGCATCTCTTAAAGGAATCTTTGAAATTAAGTGAGTAAGGAAGAAGAAGGTTAAACAAGACTGTCAATGTGAAAGCAAGGTTCACCTTTATTAAAACTGATTTCAGATATGAGTACAGAAAGCTTATGAACAAGCCTTGCATACATCATATTCTGATCTGACTTGTCAATGAAGATCATTCATAAATCTCTATAATAGAAGAGTCTGAAATACCTATTTAATCAAATTTATGAAATTGATATCCCATTGAAAACCTTTCTCATTTATTCTGAGTGCCTTCTTTCTCACAATGGACTCCATTATTTCAGACTTAACTGTTGATTTCTTTATCTCCTGTGCTTCATTCCAATCACTGTCCATCTAAGGGGGAGAACTTTTGCATGTCCCTGTGGTTCAATGTTCATTCAGGAGAGTATCCTGTCAGGGGGAGTTTTAGATTATAGTAACTCTGTTTGCATAATAGCTCCTATTTCAAATTCTTAAACAGTCAATGACCACTCCATTCTTTTTGATGTTGACAAAGGGGGAGAATTTTTGGTGTAAGTCATTAGTCTTTATTGGTGCATGCATTAGTATTTTTGGTGTGAGTCATTAGTCTTTATTGGTGCATGCATTAGTCATTATGGGTGCATGTTTATGAACTGTCACATGGTATTTCATAATCATCATGATGGACCTATTGCAATGACTCATAATATTGCCATCATCAAAAAGGGGGAGATTGTTGTGTCCCCTGTGGTTCTGGAGTTTTGATGATGACAGTATTATGTCTCATTATGTTTACATCCTTGATGATATAATCCTGTTGTATTATGAGAAACTGTCAGAACAGGGTTGAGGATGTCTCACAGGTCATGAAGTTAACCCAAGTCAAAGAGTCAAAGTTAAATCATGACAGGTAAGGTGAATGCTCAGATCAGGTAATGCTTTAATTAGTTCTCCTGCAAACATTCAGTTCATGTCTGCTATATGCATTCAATTCATTGATCCATGTTTATTGTGCATTGCCTCACATCAAGTCTAGACATCCTGGTTGCATTCTAAGTCTACACAACCTGCTAGGTCGGTCTTCAAAGTATGTACATTGATCTTCAAGGCATCAAGTCTATACACTAGATTGTTAGCCCTTTCAACTCTATACATTCGAGTGTGAACCTTTAAGTCCATACATCGCTTCAGACTAAAGCCTGTACATCGGACAGTGTTCAGGCGAAGTCTATACATCAGTCCTCAAGTGCTACAAGTTTGTACATTGGGTTTTTCACATGAAGTATGTACAGCCGTTCACTGTTGAAGTCCATACACTGGACTGTTAGGTCATGTCTACACTAGGTCTCAATGTACACACTTATTCATTGTGCTGCTTCACGAACAAAGTCTGAACATCCTTCAATGAACGTTGAAGTCTATACACTGATTCACTGTTCATCGCCTTTGGGCATCAAAGTCTGTACATCGCCTTCAATCTTCAAAGTCTATACAGTGGCTTATTCTTCAAGTCTGTACAGCCGTTTGCATTGTATTTCAAGTCTAGACATTGCACTGTTGCATTCATCATCTTCGTGTCATTTTCTTATTGTGTCTTCGTGTTGTGTCTATGTCTTCGAGTTATTTTTGTGTTTGAGTCTTCACGTTATTTTTGTTATTCGTGTCTTCGTGTTGTTTTTCCTAGACCTCGTGTCGCTCTTGTTTTGTAACCACAATTCGTGTCGGTTTCAGTTGTTTCTGTGTTTGTGTCGTCGAGTTATTTTTTTGACTTCGTGTTGTATCCTTGTTGTGTCTTCGTGTCGTTTCCTTATTGTGTCTTCGTGTTGTCTCCGTGTCATCCTCGTCTTCGAGTCGTTCGTACGTTCGAACAACTTAGTACTCGAGTTGTTACAGTATATTTCGTGTCATTCCCTTTGTAGTGTTAGTGTCACTTACTGTTGTTCCTTGAGTCGTTTCTTCTTCTGGTTTCACTGCTTCATCACGTGTCGTGATAGCCGTGTCTGTTTTTCTGTCCTCGTGTTGTCTTTCCTAGACCCCGTCTCTGTCTCGCCTTGTGACCACACTTCGTGTCAGTTTTTGTGTTTCGTCTTCGAGTTGGTTTCAGTCCATCTTGTTCTCGTGCCGTTCTCTTTGCTGTTTATTATGTCGTGTTGTTTTTGTATTTGAGTCTTCGTGTTATTCTTGTGTTCATAACCTCGTGTCGTTCTCTTTGTAATATTTGTTTTGTCACCTTTGAACCTCGTGTCGTTCTCGTTTTACCTCGTGTTGTTTTAATCTAACCTCGTGTCATTCTCTCTTTATTTAGTACTGTAGTAATCTTGTGTATCTCGTGTCATTCTCAGTACAGTGCATCGTGTATTGCTATCACATACCTCATGCAGCTTTAGTTATTGTGGCCCTGAGTCTTAATCGTGTTAATTCCTTGCAGAAGAAGGTGGTCCGAGGAAATATTCCCCAGTGACTGGGCAGCACATGATCCGAGGCTGGAATGAAGCTTGCTGAGAGACTACCACGTGGTCCGAATACTTAGGGCTGGAAATGTGAAGGTCACACGTCGGGGGTGATGCTGCTGCTGCTGCTATATATATGAGCCTTCTTCCACATAAGAAGATATATCATCGAAGAAAAACCCTTGAGAATAGAAAGCCCTTCGATCCAGAAGAAAAGAAGAGAGTAGAGAAGAGAGTGAGAGTGAGAGCAGAAGAAGAAAAAGAGAGAGAGATAGTGCTCGTGTGAAGAGAGAAAAAAGAGTGAAGAAGAAGAAGTGTAGCAGAGAGTGAGAGATTAGGAGAGTAGAAGAAAGAGAAAGAGAGATAGAGAGTGAGCGAGAGAGCTCGTGGAGAAGAAGGAAGAAGCTGCTTGAAGATCTGTCTTCACTGGACCGTGGATCAGATCCAGGCCAGTCAGCTCCGTTGAGAGCCACATTGTGCATTTCGTTTTTCAGCTTTCTGTTTGCTGAAGTTATTTTCATTTCGTGTTTTTGTTTCTTCTTTTTCATTTGGTTATCTATGTTCTTCCGATCCTCAGTAGTGAGGTCGGGTTCCTCCTGTTGATTCAAGAGAAGGGAGATCTGATCTCCGGGTTGCAAGTGATAGGTTGTCACTTGTGGGTTCCCTCTGGTTAGAGGAAGGGAGGCTAGACCTCAGGTTCTGGGCTTGTGGTTGCAAGTCCAGGTGTCCCTCCGGTTGGGAGGAAGAGAGGTCTTCGACCTCTGGTTTGCTGGTGACTGGAAGTCACCGGTTGGTTCCCTCCTGGTCTGGAGGAAGAGAGACTTCGGTCTCTGGTTTTCAAGTGGCTGAAAGTCACTTGGGGTGTCCCTCCGGTTGAGAGGAAGAGGGGAGCGTGCTCCCCTGGTCAAGCTGTTTGGTAGCATTTGTTGCAGACTGAGTCTGCGGTTTCTAGCGTGAGCTAGTGGAATCCTCACTCCGGTTGGGAGTGAGAGGTGGATGTAGGTCTGGAGGACCGAACCACCTAAAAAATCTATTGAGCAGTGGTTTGATTGCTTGAGTTGCTTCCGCTAGATGCTTGAATAGGCACGCTCCATCTGCTTGTTATTTTGTGTAATCGAATTTGCTTAATTCTGGAACTTAACTAGCATCTGAGTTTTTGAATTGGGCATTATTCGTAGTAGGATACATTCACCCCCCCTCTGTATCCGGGCATAGCACCATAACAGGATGTCCCGGTCTCACCAAATCCAGCCCTAGCAGCTCCTGGGCTATCACTCTATAATCGCCGTAGGTCCAGCCAGTCACCGCTGCTCCATGGACTCGCAACCCTATAATCCTGGCCATGTCTTCTAGTGTTGGGATCATGTGATCCCAGGGGAAGATGAATGCTCGGCTGACCGGGTCCCATCTCTCGTGCAGCGCGTATAGCAGAGGCGTATTCATCCGTATCACCTCTATGCTCAAGACTTCCCCGAAGCCCATAGCAGCTAGTCTCTCCCGTTGATACTCGGGCAATACTTGGTACACCGCCCTGATCTATAGCCAAGATATTCTGGTTCTTCTTTTCCCCTGCACACATATAGAGCATAAGTTAGTCATCTCATTAGTTTCAAATCATTGCATTTAATAGGAATAAAACAACAACAAAAATTGAATAAGCATAAAAACCTAAAAAAATCAGTTCTGTCTCTGGTTCATCTGACGGTCGTACCCTGGCGCGTCAGAGTTCTCTGACGCACCAAGGGTAGTGTGTCAGGTGTGGTAACGGTCCCTGGAAGGACCGTTACGTGGTTCCGAAATGGACATCACCCCCTTTGGTCCCCCAGTTTGTGGAATTGGCCACAATGGCCTACAAACGTTCCCAATGGGTCCCCAGACCCATTTCTATCCCCTCAATCACATATGAATGGACTTAAAAATTGAAAGAATTGATTTTTGGGCGAGGGACCTACCTCTCGATCCCGGCCCCATTTCTTCTTCTCCGGTGCCGTGGCCCCTTCTTCACCTCCAATAGCCTCCTCCATGGCCTCTTCTCCTTCTTCTCCGACCGTGGGAGGGTTCTCCTCCGCCATTCTCTCCGCCGCCGCCGCCAGTTGCTCAGTCGCTGCCGGGGGAGTCTTTTCCCGGGCTATGCGATCCCGGCAACGCTTGATCGCCAATTTCTTCTTCCCCTTTTCTCTTGCCATTGATAGACAGGGGAGCTCATCGCCGGTCATGGTCGCCGGTTAAGAGTGGGGTCTCGGTAGGATCTTGGTGGGGTTTGTTGCTCGATTTGGGTGTTTGAACGAATGTGATTGGGGAACGGCCGTTCGGTTTGTTTTTTTTTGAACGCCCAGAAATTGTAACGGTCTATCATAAAACCGTCACAGTCTCTGACGCGTCTCTATTGGGCCGTCAGGTGAAATAGTTATCTATTTTTGAAAAATGTGAATCGACGTTGTGTGATGCGTCTATCTCAAACCGTTACAATTTTCTAACGCACCTTCCATGGACCGTTAGAGGCTTTAAAACATTTGATGAATGATAATGCCCTATTTCATGATTGAATGATCATTATGCTTTCATGCCTTATGTTACCAATGAAGTTCATGCTTGAAGATGATTAATTGTTGTTGGCTGATCTCTTTTCTATGGATGAAAATCATGAACGCCATTGAACCATTATGTTTCGCCACTTCGCCGCACAGGTAAGTCACGTACAGTATCTCGATCCTTTATCCCTTAATGCATTACTATATATATATAATATATTATCTCGAGAACCGGCTGGTCATTCATGTGTTCTAGGATCTGATGTTCCCCTTAGACAAAAATGATAATAATCTAAGTACACATGTTTAATCGTTGGATAGGCCGTTAGGTTGGAAAAGCTTGGGGACGATGGTTCTATCTCGCACGCCGTGGTTGCAGATAGTATCTTGACCCTAGTTTCTCCGGTCTAGCAATAATATTCTCGAGTATTTTATTATTTTATCTTTCTTTGCATTTGTTTTTATGATTTTTTTTTATTTTAGCCCAGCATACATCATGCGTGTCACGCCCCGAGCGCGGAAGATACCCGGAGACGCGTGACGAGCTTATATCGATCATGTCAATCAGAGTATTAGTGTATTCGACACCAAATCAGAGATGCGCAAGAGTAAATATAACCCAATCCTTTTATTCCTTCACAAAAGTATTTCTATTACAATCCCTTGAAAATGCTAGACTTAATAAAAAGAAAAGTACAAAATTGACTCAATAAAATATAGAAAAGACAAGACTAGTTGACGCTTTGAGAAGCTCTAATCTCTTTCACTCTTGACCTTCCCTGTCCGATTGAGTCTCGTCGTCGGACTTACCTGAAAAGTAGGGAAACACTAAGTGAGCGAACGCTCAGTAGGAAATTATATCTCAAGAACTAGCAATGGGTTTAAGTAATTACAATTTTTCACATATAAATATAATATGCATGTAGAAATAACTGAGCAAGTGAAATAGAATAACACGTCGTGCAAAACTTCCAAGCGAGTCTTAAACAAGAAATATTCATGAGAGACTATATAGATTATTGGCCATTTCACGCAAGTACTTTGTCCGTGTCGGGCCACGCTAGTAAAGTCACGCAAGTCGAGTCACGCACGCAAGAAAGAGAGAGTGTGTGTGGAATGCCAAAGATCAAGAGAAAAAGTACTTCGGTGCAATGCTAGACACTGTGATCATTACAACTCCCATGGGCACTAGTACTTTTGGGTGCTCCTCCCAGGACCAGATCGGGCCCTTATATGCACAACATTAAAGATAGATCTAGACATCCACTTTATTTGTATGGCCAATATGGAATTTCAAAGAACAAGCTTGTGGAAATTCAAGATAGAGTAGAGTTCAAAATTGAACTTGATGTATAAGGACGATAATAACGATATAAACACGAGTATCGATAAACCTGGGTGGAGTTGGTTCCCTAATTGGGTACCATGACAATTAAGTGTCCATATATAGATGGTCATGTCATTTGATATAGAATTGAGGTCCACAAGAACATCATATTAATGGTATGATTTCCACATCCCATTAAGAATATTCTCATGATATCCACATAGCATATCATGAGGGCCGGTATACCATGTTTCTATAGAATGACATGGCAAAATAGTGTAAAGGGTTTTTATGGTACAACCCGCTCAGTCGGCCTTGAGGGAATCCAAGGCTACGAGGAGACTTACGGAGGTCCCAATGACTAACTCGCCAGTCCAAAGGAACGGAATGTCCAATGGAGGGCTTGTATGTCACCGAGAGTTGAGGGGTAATCGATAAAACATCGTAGAACATGGGACTATATTCACGGAATGGAAATATATTGCCGATATATACATATATATTTATATAAAACCCTCGGTTAATAGTAAACAGTATAAAATAATTACACAGGAAATTAGCGCCTTAACATAAGTCACTACTTATTAAATTAACGCCCTTCACTGGGTCGTTATTTTAAATTTGACGACTTCTGTAACCGTCGTCCATTATAAAATTCTATTTTGCTAAAATTTTCTTTATTCTGTAATTTTGATTAAACGCGCCTTATACAGGGGCATCTCTTTCATAAAAGATGACCTACTAGAGGTCGTTAATTCTCTTTGGTTTCCAGGAATATGAACAGTAAAGGTTTTCATGATAAATAATTTGCAGGAACCACATATATGAACTGGACAAGAAAAATAGAAGGATTCAAGGTATATGATCGTGCATTAGATTTAACTACAGGTTTCATAGATATTAAATTTCAAACGTGCGTATTTATCAATTTCTTAAAATTGACGACTCTTAGTTCAGGCGTCAGTTCATGAATTAGCGCCCTGACATGTGTCGCCTCTTGCCAAAATTTCACAGAAAACCTTTAAAACGCAGTAAAACTATATGCATGAATTACATATGATATTATCATAAATTTTATGCTAGTTTGGGCTACAATTCTTGAGAAAACTTACATGATGATGATCTGGGTGAAGGAACGTGAAGAAACTGAAGAGATTACGATACTCTGTTCAAAACAGAAGAAGAGGATGTTGATGAAGAGCCCACGTTCTTCAACTAGACAAGAGAGTTACTACTTGCTGCAAGCAACCTACAGAAGAAGAAGATGAAGAACATTAATATTCTCCATATCCATAACCGAAGGTAGAGGAAGAAGAACAAACCTGTTCTTCACGCACAGCCGCACCAGAACGATTCACCAAAAATAGCGAACAGGTTCGATTAGAAAGGTATTTATAGGATTTTTGGAATCCCAATGGAGTTAGAATTTGATTAGAACTCTAGTTTCCTTGATAGAGTCCTTACCACAATCAATCGAACACGTACCAATCCTAAAACTTACCCTAGATAGTCTCCTGGTTCGAACAGAACACAAATACAATTAACGCCTTAGGTTAGGGCGTGCATTTTAATTGACGTCTTGACCTGTACCGTTTCTTTTGTAATTCGCGCCCAAGAAGAGGGCGTTTCTTTCCCTTTCCTTTTATTCGTTTTGGCCATTTTGAAATTTGACGACCTTTGGTATAGGCGTCACTTTTTGAATTAACGCCTCAGGTGAAGGCGTTTCTTATTTAAATCGTGCCTTGTTGAGGGGCGTTATTTACATTTGACTTATTATTTATTCATTTTGGTTCTTATCATTTACTTACTTAATCTTTCTTGAAATCTTCCTTTTATTTTACCAGGGTTGCTACAATGCGCATCTTTGAGCATTCACGAGCCTCATCTGTCCAGGTGTTTCAATAATGGTGAATAACTCTATGTTCAATGATCTCGAATAAGGAGAGTCATCCCACTCTGAATTGGAAGGTTTCCTTCGGTCTACTCGCTCGATCTGGTTAGTTGAAGATTCCTATTCGGTGTACAGTTAATTATCTTTTTCCTTTCTGTCGCTCCTGCCGCTGGCCGTGTTTTCCTTTCCTTAGTTGTTAGTTCCTCCAGACATGCGTCATTTAGTTGGCTATTTCCTTGTGATTGGTTCAAGATTTTCCAGAAAATTCCTATCGTTCGTTGGTTGAGAACGGGTGTCGTTTACCTTAACGCCCGCTTTTCAGTCCGCTCCGCTTCATCTCCATGTTCCATTTCGCTTTCGCTTCACCTCCGCTCGCTCCCCTGCAAAGAGGACGTTAAGGAGGGGCATCTGTTGACACCCATTTTATGACCAATAAGTTGGGTCATCTCCTTATTCATTTTAAATGATGCTCCGAGTTGTTCACCCTTATGGGGATATCTTGTTCAATTTGAGGTCTATTTCATGGGTCATGTCTCCTTGGTTGGGTCTGGTTCCTTACCTCTTTCTGCTGGACGAAGCTTAGCAAACTTTCATTTCATTTGCACCCCATTATCTCTAACGGTCCTTTGATGGCACGTTACAATCCTCTAATGCATCTACCTTGGTCCGTTACATCATGCCAGAGTTCTTAAGTCAAAGGCTTCTTTCAAAAGCTTATCTCATATCCTATCCGTTGGGTGTGACGGCTTATCGTGCGGCCGTTACATTCATTGTGACGCATCTATTTTTGACCATTACATTCATCTAGAGTCTTGCGTTCGAAAACTTCGCCCGTTAGCCTTATCTGTTAAGGGATAAGGTTGTGTGACGGTCTCTTCCTAGGCGTTACATCCCTGTGGCGGTCTATCATGTAGCCGTTAAATTAAATAGAGAGTTCTAGCAGAACTGCTCTTTCTCTGCTACTCCATTGTCGAATTAAGATTTGATTCCTTGATTTTTCTTCCAAATCTGATCCTCATAACCTTCTGTTTGTTTCTATGGACTCTTGGGAGTATTATCTTCAAGAGTTTGCTAAGAAACGTCCTACTTTCTAGTTAGATTATCTTCTACTCGACCAGAGAGTTGGAGGGTCTATAAATAGAACCCTTGACTTCATGGCTTGAGGAGGAGACATATGGAGTTCGCGTCGAAGTGCTGCCGCATTCTGAAGCTAGAACCAACCAAGGAGAGCTGCTTCCCACGTCCATCTGCTTCCAAAGTCCAGGGAGTATTGATTCCAAGGGTTTAGTTCAGTCAAAGTTTTCTTCTCTAGCATCTTTTCCTTCTTCCAAGCATCATAGCATTGTCCCTTATCCTCTACCACGTTCTTGCATCTTCTGCATACATTTACGTCCTCCCTATCTTTTAAAACGCCCCAGAGGGATTAAAAAACCAATCTCCCCGGTATTTCCCTTTCCTTTTGCATGTTCTTAAGTTCCTTTGATTTATTGATACTACTTTGTTCAAGGGCTAATTTGGGGTTATTTTTCTTGTGATCTACACTCTTTTGCAGGTCTACAGAGCTCCTAGCATGAGGCCCAAGCTTCCTGGCCGACTGGAAAGCTTGGAGATCAAAGATTCCCAGTTTTTATTCTACAGAAGCTCTAACGGTCTATAATAGATGCGTTGTATTCCCATAGCAGCTTATCGTAAGGCCGTCATAGTTCTGTGACGCATCAGTCTTCAGCCGTTACATCTGACAGAGCTGCAGTTTTCCTGGTTGCTTTCTCTCTCCCGTGGGCGGGTGCATCATCCTCCTATTCTAAGGTATTTACCAGGTCTTTGACTTATTTTTTTACCTTAGTGGCGATCACATCTTCCTTAGTTTGGGCATTAGCTCTCTCCTTCTTCATATTTTCTCCTTATTTGCTTATTCCACCTATACGGTGTGCTTTTCTTTATCTCCTTATTCCATGCCCCGATGTCAGTTTTTCTTTGTTTGCTTAGCTTAGTTCTGATTGAGACAGCATGCCCATGCTAGTATTCATGTTGATTGCCTAGGTTCATGTTGTACATGTTCATGGGTTGATTGATTCCACTATTTGCTCATACTTTCATCATAGTTTGGCATCATAGCCCATCTTGCAAAAGAAGGAACACATTATAACCAACATCTGTGTCCCGCTTCCTTCTTCAGCACTGTGAGCGGTCTATCGAGCTACCATTCCATACATTAGGCGGTTCATTCAGGTCCGTGTACCACTGCAGCACTGTGTTTTTGGGCGAGTGCTTTCTCCCTCTTTCCAAGGTACGTCTTACAACCCGGTACCCGTGTCTTGGTGGCGATCACGATCACACACACTTCACCACCCTTTCTTTCTTTCCTTCGTTTTGTTTGTCTTTACATTTCGATTTAGAAAAGGCAAGGTAAGAAGGAGTAAGGTGGGAAAACATGTCAACAACAAGCTCCCACAACATAATGGAGGAGAATTCAAAATTTCCTCATTTTATGAACTATGTAATCAAGAAGGCCAAACACATAGATTTTCTTCTCCCAGGGCCCCAGAGCAAAATAGCATTGTGGAGAGAAGGAATCGGACAATCATGGAGATTGTCTGGAGCATGTTGATTGAGAGTCAACTCCTAAGGAAGTTCTGGGCTGAAGCAGCAAACACGGCACACTACATAATTAATAGGGCCATGGTAAGGCCAAAGTGTAAGAAAACCCCTTATGAAATGATGAAAGGTAAAAAACCCAATTTGGCATACTTTAGAGCATTTGGATCAAAATGCTATCTGCATAACAATCACAAAATAGATTTGGACAAATTTGAAGCCAAAAGTGACATTGGAGTATTCTTGGGTTATGCTGAAACATCAAGGGCATATAGGGTTTTTAATGTTAAAAATTGAACCGTGGAGGAAACTCCACATGTTATGTTTGCTGAAACATTAACTGATTCAGGCAAGAGCATTGATGACAGGAAAAAGGAGGAGGATGAAGGTACATTCCTGGAATCCAAGGAAGAACAAGGAGAAGGCTGCCAGCGGCCACCTGCAGAACAAGTAACCGATCGGTCGACCAAAAGCCCTGTCCGATCAATTTTGCCTGGTGAGTCTTCTATAAATATTTGAAACTTAAAAGATCATCATGTCCAGAACATCATAGGAAACATTCATGATCCTCGTAGGACCAGATCATTTCACAAAGATATGCATAATGAAGACCTCATTGCATTTGTTTCTCAATTTGAACCCAAAAGCATTGAAGATGCCTTGCTAGATGAAAATTGGGTTAATGCCATGCATGATGAACTTAGTCAATTTGAGAGAAATCAAGTGTGGAATCTGGTTCCCAGACCCACCAACTAGCATGCTATTGGGACTAGATGGATTTTTAAGAACAAGCTAAATGAAGAAGGGGCAATCACTAGAAACAAGGCTAGGTTGGTAGCCAAGGGGTATAATCAAGAAATTGGAATTGATTTTGAAGAATCATATGCCCCCGTTGCAAGACTAGTAGCCATCAGAATCTTGTTAGCCTTTGCATGCTCCCTAGGCATTAAACTACAAAAAATGGATGTCAGAGTGCTTTTCTAAATGGCCTAATAAAAGAAGAGGTATTTGTAGACCAGCTCCCCGGTTTTGAACAAACTGATTTACCTAACCATGTTTACAAATTGAACAAGGCACTATATGGGCTAAAGTAGGCACGATGGGCCTGGTATGACAAACTCAGTGCACATTTGACCGGGAAAGGCCACATCAAAGGTAAAATTGACTAAACACTCTTTACAAAGGTAATGCATGGCCACATTCTTCTTGTACAGGTATATGTGGATGATATAGTGTTTGGCTCAACTGATTCTAACATGTGTGATGCGGGACGGACCACGGACTCGACTCCAAAATGATATGCGACCCTCGGACTCTAGACGAGCTCGTGATTGTCCCTTAACGAGGGAAGCGTCGGACGTGCACGGTTGAGAAATCGGCAAGAGCTAGGGTGGTCAATTCTCTTTTGTGCCCGGATCGGGTCACGGGACGGTCACGCTCTCTCTCTCGCAGCAGCGGTGAAATAAATATTATGAGCTAACGGCCCTACACATGCTCTCTAGCAGCGGCATATAAAGCATATAAGGAAATAAGCGAAATGCCGAGTGTAAGAGCGAATACGATACCTCCACGCTCTCGGCGTGGGGAAGACGGACCCGGTCGAACTCGTACTCCCGGGACGGTTAACACACAAATGTTACAGCAATGAATCACTGCCCACTCCACGCAGGGAGGTAAAGGGCTACACAAATAGGCCCGAGAGGACCGATTCCAGGTTGACGGGCGGCTTCACGCGTAGCTTCGGCCGCACCCGTAATCGCAACCGTGGGACCCACGTGCTGTCCGGAGGGGCCGTGTGGGGCCCGGCAGCACCGCTGTAGAGGAGACACTTGGGGAAGCGCTCCCCGGGATGGCGGCACGCTGGATCGCCGGCCGGAGGCCGGGCGGCTCCGATCGGCACCGGTCGGAATCACTGGCCACGGATCTGCCGGTTCTATTTTCAGGCGCGTGCTCCGGCGAGAACGGACGCTGCGATCAATCCCGATGTTGGATCAGGGCACATGAGCTATCGTTGGAAATCTCTCTTGAAATCCTTCAATCTAGGCCCAGAGAGAGGACTTGGATCTGCGCGGATCTAGCCTTTGTTGAATTTTTAAGTTCTTGTTGTACAATACCCGAACTCTCAGATCAGCAGGTGAGTTTTCTGAGAACTGCCGTTGACCATGAGGTAGAAGTCCGATTCAGCTCCTGAGCTCTTCAGCAAAGTTGTAGGGATTTGAATAAGAAAAACGGAAATAATTTTGTGGAAGGATTGGTGGAGGCTATGAATTGTTATGAATTTTGGACTGACTGGTGATCGGATCTGGACAGAGGTGGGCAGAAGTATAGCTGTCTCTGAAAATAATTTTTTAAAAATGGATGGAGGGTTGATCAAAAAGTAAGAAAAATCGTGGGTCGAGGGGTTGATGGACAGAACTCCCAGTAAAATTGGGAGCCCTAGGAAAAATCACAAAAGGGGTCGAATATGGGAAACTCAGGGGGACTATCACAGTGAACAGACAGCTGACAGATCTGGGAAGGGGTTGAAAACAAAAAATGGGAAAATAGGAAAAGAATTAATTTGGGCGTGAAATTTTTTGTGGAGATGGGTTTTCAAGTGCAGAACAGCCTCTGAAAATTTCAGAACAAGAAAATGTCGGAGTTGATTGCAGGAATTCGCGTAGTAGACCTCTGTTCTGTAAAACAGAACCTTGGCAGCATTTCAGAATCGGCGTCGCGGTGGCTCGTTGGCGGCACGAATGGCAGCGGCGGCACCGGAGATGAACTCAGAGATTGAGGGGGAGGAGATAGAGATGATCCACTCTAGAATTGGGGGTTGGAGAAGGAAGAACACCAGGGGAAGGAGCTGAGGGCGCAAGAAGCTTCAAGCTTTTCCAACAGTTTTCTCTTCATTAATTGTAACAAATGGAAAGTACAACATTTTTTATGCTATGAATCTAATCTAATCTACACCCTTGAATCTAGGGATGGGGAATGGATGGCCTAGATTGGATGTGAATCACACACAAAAAATAAAATATTACAAGTGGAAGGGGGCGCCCCCTTGACCAAGGGGTAGGTTGGTGGCCAACCTTTAAAATTTTGACCCCTTTGTCTCCCATGTGGTCAATTGACATTCAACCCTTCTAGATGGTCACCTAGGATGGTTGACCAGCCCCACATAGGTGACATGGACCAATGGGAAAGGGCTGAGGACCCCCTACCTGGACCTACTACACAATTGCACAAAAACCAACATAATCCAAGGGAATGACGCATTGGCTTACAAAGCCGTACATTTGCGTACATACATTCTCAAAGATATGAACACAAACTAAAAGGACATAAATGTAAAAGAAAATGTACATGCTCGGCATCGATTCCCATCAACTCTCCCAAGGTGGGAGGAACTCGACCCGGTCGAGTCGGGGTATGGATGCTCGGGTACTCCGGCGGATACGTCACCGTGCCAAGTAGCGCGGGTATGCTCCACTCCAAGTGATCATCACCTGCTCAGTCCATATATACTCGATATGCACGAACTGCTATGGGCTAAAGGTGGACACTCCGGGTGGGGCACTCTCAAAATGGGAGGAGGCGGCTCGAAGACTCACTAGGAATCACCGCTGGGTCCATGTAGGTGACTAATCCAGGTATAGAGGTAGAACCGTGCCCAAACTCCTCGAGTGAGTCTACTCGCTTTCACACTCATAAGGACTGACATCAACGAGCTTGCACACGACACATGCAGACTCACCATGCACGAACACACATATGCAAACCAGAAAAATAAGAAACCGACTCATGACTCGAGACAAATCTATGGTTAGTCCGACCCGTACATGGATGACGGCGGACCAGGACACCCGAACATATGCCATGCATGCATCTGACATAACCGGTGGTTGACATCATGCGAAAATTCTAGACCTCCTAAGGTGGGCCATGCATGCATATGGGATGTGGATGTGGGAGGACCAAGAGTATTTCCCCTAGATGATGGTGTATCTTGTAGGTGTACGGGCTTGGTGGGCGTAGATGACCCGGCCCGTGGGGTAGGAGTGTGATAGTGGACTCCCTCTAAGAAGTGAAGTATATATGGAGGGTCTAAGAGTCTACTAGGGAATGGGTCAAAGGGATCAAAGAAGGTATGACCCCTTGTGGTGGGTTCCCACAAGTCACGGTCCCAAGTGTAGAAGTTTGGAAGGTGTGGATAGTCACCTTCTTGAATTGTGACGGGTGGGACGGGGATCGTAGGCAAGAAGTATGATTCTTCCCTCGGACAAAAGGGTATGAATTCGGGCTCGTCCGGTAGCGGGAGAAGTAGAAGAACCTCCATGGTGACACAACCCACGGTGCACTCGGAGGTAATGGACTCGAAGGCCGGATGGGTGAAGCTAAGACTAGCGGGTTGGTCAAAGCCCCGGGCCAAAAGATGCGTCAACTTCCATTGTGAATCTAATCCCATGACAAGATCGTCCAACGTATCAACATGGTGACTAGATCGAAATGTGGTATGGAATGAGTTGACCGGCACGAAAGGTAAGGTGGGGTGCATGGAGGGGTAAGGAAGTGGGACCAAGCCATCTTTGAGCCATCTAAGAAGTGGCTCGGCTATGTGTAGCGTCCCCGTAAGAAACACGGGTGGCTCGGGGTGAGGTGACTCCCAATATGATGGCTCCGGATGAGGATCGTAAGGTAACGGTGGTAACGGAGCACGCACGGGTGGTGAAGGCAATGGGGTAGGCAGTCCGATCGGCTCGGGACTCGGTTCGGAGTTAGAAGTTTGGCGAAGGGCAGCCAGGGCAACATCGGCTCACTGTAGGTCGTCATTAAATGGAGACTCAAATGGCTCGACCTCTAGAGCGACCTTATAGGACTGCGCCAGAGAGAATGCATCGCGGACAAGACATTGGATTCGAAAGTAAAGCCCCAAACCTTTTCGAAACTGAAATGCGACCGTGGTGCTCTCCTCTCCCAAGCCATATTCCAACCAATACTTATGATAGTCCCAAATGTACTCGGACACGGACCTATCACCTTGGACGGGTCGGCATGGGTTGGCCATATTTGCCAAAATGTGGGAATGGATCCCTAGGAATGGATAGGCAAGGCCATTTGGACATGACACTAGACCAACAATGCAAGGTTGGGATGCATGCACACTAAGGACAAGACACCAAGACTCGGTACGGGGCGGAGTTAATCGATCTGAAAATCACTCGTGCAAGTGTGCGACCTTCCCGATAGGCGTAGCCTAACGTTCGAACAACACCTTTTTATATACCGACTAATGGTATGTAAATGCAACTCCTAAGACCGACTTAGACACTTAGACTTAAATGACACTCTTTTTTTTTATTTTGGAAACCCTAGACTCAAACTCGCTCTGATACCAAATTGATGCGGGACGGACCACGGACTCGACTCCAAAATGATTTGCGACCCTCGGACTCTAGACGAGCTCGTGATTGTCCCTTAACGAGGGAAGCGTCGGACGTGCACGGTTGAGAAATCGGCAAGAGCTAGGGTGGTCAATTCTCTTTTGTGCCCGGATCGGGTCACAGGACGGTCACGCTCTCTCCCTCGCAGCAGCGGTGAAATAAATATTACAAGCTAACGGCCCTACACATGCTCTCTAGCAGCGGCATATAAAGCATATAAGGAAATAAGCGAAATGCCGAGTGTAAGAGCGAATACGATACCTCCACGCTCTCGGCGTGGGGAAGACGGACCCGGCTGAACTCGTACTCCCGGGATGGTTAACACACAAGTGTTACAGCAATGAATCACTGCCCACTCCATGCAGGGAGGTAAAGGGCTACATAAATGGGCCCGAGAGGACCGATTCCGGGTTGACGGGCGGCTTCACGCGTAGCTTCGGCCGCACCCGTAATCGCAACCGTGGGGCCCACGTGCTATCTGGAGAGGCCGTGTGGGACCCGGTGGCACCGCTGTAGTGGGGACACTTGGGGAAGCGATCCCCGGGATGGCAGCACGCTGGTTCACCGGCCAGAGGCCGGGCGGCTCCGATCGGCACCGGTCGGAATCACCGGCCACGGATCTGCCGGTTCTATTTTCAGGCGCGTGCTCCGGCGAGAACGGACGCTGCTATCAATACCGATGTCGGATCAGGGAACATGAGCTATCGTTGGAAAGCTCTCTTGAAATCCTTCAATCTAGGCCTAGAGAGTGGACTTGGATCTGCGCGGATCTAGCCTTTGTTGAATTTTAAAGTTCCTGGTGTACAGTACCCGAACTCTCAGATCAGCAGGTGTGTTGTCTGAGAACTGCCGTTGACCGTGAGGTAGAAGTCCGATTCAGCTCCTGAGCTCTTCACCAAAGTTGTAGGGATTTGAACAAGGAAAACGGCAATAATTCTTGTGGAAGGAGTAGTGGAGGCTATGAATTGTTATGAATTTTAGACTGACTGGTGATCGGATCTGGACAGAGGTGTGCAAAACTGTAGCTGGCTCTGAAAAAGATTTTTAAAAAATGGATGGAGGGCTGATCAAATATCAAGTAAAATCTTGGGTGGAGGGGTTGATGGACAGAACTCCCATTAAAATTGGGAGCCCTAGGAAAAATAACAAAAGGGGTCGAAGAGGGAAACTCAGGAGGACTGTCACAGTGAATAGACAGCTGACAGATCTGGGAAGGGGTTGAAAACCGAAAATGGGAAAATAGGAAAAGAATGAATTTGGACGTGAAATGTTTTTTGGAGATGGGTTTTCAAGTGGAGAACAGCCTCTGAAAATTTCAGATCAAGAAGATGTCGGAGTTGATTGCAGGAATTCTCGTAGTAGACCTCGGTTCTATAAAATAGAATCTTGGCAGCATTTTAGAATCGGCGTCGCGGTGGCTCGTTTGCGGCACGAATGGCGGCGGCGGCACCGGAGATGAACTCAGAGATTGAGGGGGAGGAGATAGAGATGATCCACTCTAGAATTGGGGGTTGGAGAAGGAAGAACACCAGGGGAAGGAGCTGGGGGCGCAAGAAGCTTCAAGCTTTTCCAACAATTTTCTCTTCATTAATTGTAACAAATGGAAAATACAACCTTTTATATGCTATGAATCTAATCTAATCTACACCCTTGGATGTAGGGATGGGGAATGGATGGCCTAGATTAGATGTGAATCACACACAAAAAATAAAATATTACAAGTGGAAGGGGGCGCCCCCTTGACCAAGGGGTAGGTTGGTGGCCAACCTTTGAAATTTTGACCCCTTTGTCTCCCATGTGGTCAATTGGCATTCAAACCTTCTAGATGGCCATCTAGGATGGTTGACCAGCCCCACATAGGTGACATGGACCAATAGGAAAGGGCTGAGGGCCCCCTAGCTGGACCTACTACACAATTGCACAAAAACCCACACAATCCAAGGGAATGACGCATTGGCTTACAAAGCCGTACATTTGCATACATACTTTCCCAAAGATATGAACACAAACTAAAAGAACATAAATGCAAAAGAAAATGTACATGCTCGGTGTCGATTCCCATCAATGTGCAAGTAATTTGCTAAACTTATGACAAAAGAATTTGAAATGAGCCTCATGGGAGAACTCCAATTTTTTCCTGGACTGCAGATCACACAAACGAAGGAAGGATTCTTAATAAATCTGTCCAAATATACATTGAAGGTCCTAAAAAGATTTGGAATGAAGGAAGCCAAACACATATCCACGCCCATGGGAACAAATGCATCTCCAGATGTAGATGAGAACGGTAAATCTATAGATTCCAAAACATACCGAGATATGATTGGGTCTCTTTTATATCTCACTACTTCTAGGCCTGATATTCAGTTTAGTGTGTATATGTGTGCTCGATTTCAAGCTAATCCTAAAGAATCTCATTTCATTGCTGTGAAAAGGATCTTAAGATACATTGCTAGCATACATGACTTAGGGCTGTGGTACCCGGCATCATGTTCTTTTGATTTAATCTCATATACTGATGCTGATTATGCTAGATGCAAACTTGATAGAAAAAGTACTAGTGACTACTACCACTTACTTGGGTGGATGCTTAGTTTTATAGGCTTCCAAGAAGCAGCACGTTGTTGCACTTTCCACTGCAGAAGCTGAATACATTGCTGCAGATAGCTATGGAACCTAGGTGCTATAGATAAAGCATCAACTCCAGGACTACGGAGTAGTTCTTGGATACACACGCATCTTGAGAAATAATACCAGTGCCATTAACTTAACCAAGAATCCCATTCAGCATTACTGCACCAAACACATTGAAATAAGGTATCACTTCCTCCGGGATGAGGTAAGCAAGAAAAACTTTGAATTACATTTTGTTGAATCTAAAAAATAAATTACATATATTTTTACAAAACCTCTGGTTGATGACATATTCTCCACCTTGAGAAGGGAATTGGGTATGTGCAGACCCCCCACTTGATCATTCGTGTTTGATTTTGCTCATCCAAGTCCAAGGGATCACTGGTTGTTGCTGTTAGGGGGAGTCCATCATACATGTTTAGCTAACTGCATCTCAATAATTGCATCTTAGTCCACACATTGTACTTTGTGTTTTTTTTAATGTGCATCACCCTATGGTATATAAAATAGTGATGTGTAGAAGGGCATGCTCAGTTTGCCTGGGAACACTCACTATGTGTGAGGCAAGTCCTCCGCCAGATATCAAGGGTACTTTCACATTGCATTTTAGTATGCATAGGTTAAGGGGGAGCTTATGATATTTTCTGAGGTATACATCCTGTCATCCAAATCCTTGCTTTCACTAAGAGGGAGCTTGATATCTCACGGAGAGATTCTCTTCTAAGACTATTCTTATTGACTGACTTCTCTGAAAGCAATCTCCTGCATCTCCTTTTTTCATGTCTATTTGAATGAATTGAGGCTTAAAGTCAACAACTTCCTGAAGTCTGAAAACAAGAAACTTGAAGGAGAGACTCCTCAGGCTTACTACTGATGATGCCTTAAGTTTTATAAGCTCTAATGTTCGTTACTATGCTTATGCATTTTTCTTGACAACATTGGTTGATGTACTTCTATTGAGTATTATAATCAAACAACCATATCAAGTGAGATTTATCCAAAGCACTGAATGCAGAGTAATGGTTAGTGCTTATTGAGTAACCGGATACACTTCACTGGATACGTGAGGTGGTTCGGGTCAAAAGGTAATGTCTTGACTAACTCTGATCTGATAGAGTTTATTCTAAAAAAAAATTGTAATGAGCAAGGAAGGCTTAACAAAGCAATGGCTCTTGTCCACCGAGAAACTATACTCCTTCACCAATAAAGTGATAGAGGGACAAGCATGAAGTGACAAGCTATCTCTAATCAAGTGAGGCATGGCAGTTAATTGCACTGAGTAACTAGGCCATTTGCATCTAACAAATGTGATTCCTTACATAAAAAGGTGTTCGTTGAACTTGACTGTCAGTTCGGAAAGGGTGCATGCTCTGAAAAGTTCTCACAATTCCAGATTGTTTGGCTTCAATACTCATGGTAGTTAATCCTGAAAAGTCACTGAATCTCATGAGTTAGATTGAATGGGGACTCTCCAGGACTTTGATTCTCTTGTGTGCGTCAGCTTAAGTATTCTTTTATGAGTACTCATTTGTTAGTTGCTTAAATTCTGTCACTTCGAAAAGGTTCCTAGTTTTAAATTCATCATTTCATTCTCTACTACCATGCAATACTCATATGCTGGGAGATATATGTTTTTGTAGCCGATCCAGTCACTTCCTGAAATGTGTCTTAGTCTTGAATCTCCCTTCTAGACATGCCCCTCATGTTTCGATGATGTCAAAGGAGGAGAGAGTTGCTATGTCATAAAAAGGGGGGAGTGTTGTCTGCATGTGTCTCTTGCATAGTGTGTCCATTACTATTGTTCATTGCATATCATGTCCACATCATATCCTACTGAACCCTCATGATTATGCGCTACATGTCTAAATTAATCTGCTATAAAAACATGAGAAAATGACTCATAGTTGTCATCATCAAAAAGGGGGAGAATGTTGGAAATATGTTATTTTGATTATGTCTCACTATAAGTCATTTGCCAATCAATTTATAAACTCATGACACATCCTTGATTGACTACGTAAGAAGAAGCTGAAAAAAGCATAAACAAGTAAAAGGCTGCATCGACCCCATTGTCTGTTGCGTCAACGCACAATACGCCCTTCGACAAGAAGAGTCGACCCTAGGAGTCGACCTTGTTGTGTCCCTGTGGTTTTGATGATGACAAACACCATAAGTCAAATGTCAGACATCATAAAAAGTCAAGCACCTTAAATCAAACAGAATATGTCTGAAGCATTCATGCATCTATGCATTGGAGTTTGTGCACTTGAGTCATTGAAATCAGTGTGTCTGCATGAAGTCATTGTTTGTTACTTTTGAGTCTAAGCACATTCTGCCTTAGCAGTCATATAACGTCAACGTGTTCAGTTTAGCATAAAGGTAGTCGATGCTAGTACTAAGCATACTGCATACAAAGTCGACGCTAGTTGTGTCTCTCACTAAGTAAGGTCGATGCTAGCCGCCATTGTTGCATAAATAAGGTCGATGCTAGTTGCATCGCTCACATAGTGAGGTTGATGCTAGTTGCGTTTCTCATGAAGTGAGGTCAGTGCTAGTAGCGTTGCTCATATAGTGAGGTCAATGTTAGTTGCTTTGCGTGCTTAGTAAGGTCGATGCTAGTGTGCATCATCACGCATATAATGTCGATGCTAGCTACGCTTCATGCATACCCAAGGTCGACGCTAGCACAATGTGTAGTGCATACAAGGTCAGTGCTAGTTGGGTTCTCACACATCTAAGGTCGGTGCAACTTTTCACACCATGCAGACATGTTAGTGCAAGTCTTGTTTATTCATGCGTAAAGGTCTGTGCATATTTTTCTCTTAATTCATATAGGAGACCAATGTCAGTGCACGTTCCTGTAGAAACACATATAAGGTCGGGGCATCTTTTACTTCGTGCCATATCAGGTCAGTGCATGTTTTTCCTCTTTCACATAAAGTCCGTGCACTTCACTGTCTACAGTCTGTGCACATTTCAGTTCAACACGTATAAGGTTTGTGCATGTTTGTCTTAAATGCATAAAAGGTTTGTGCATACACTGTAGCTAGTCGGTGCACTTTTTGCATATAACCAATAGGTCTGTGCACATTCTCATACTTGCATACATGGTCAGTGCTAGTCTTGCATGAGGTCTGTGTTACCTTGCATTGTCATGTGCACTTAGTAGATGCTAGTAGCAGTTCTTCACATGTAGAAACCCAATAATTAAAAATGAGAAATAAAATTTTTAATTTTATTATATAATTAAAATTTTCAAGAAATAATCAAATTACATTTTTACTATATGAAATAAGCTACTTTATTGAATTTACTTGAATTAAATAGAAAATTAATTACTTTAGGCCTTAGATAAATCATAGTAAGTCCAATAAAAGTCCATATAATGGACTAGGATCACAATTGGCCCATTGGATAATTCATAATATGTTGGATTAATGGATTAAAGGATTTAATAAAGGATAAATAATCTTAAATTCGTAACATGTGTTTAATATGACATTTAAGGGATTAAAATAACCAAATTTCTAGAAGATTGACTCAAAAATCAACCCATACCTAACTTATAACTTTAGACCAGCCGTTTTTACATTGGTTTCACACCAATTTAAGGCTAGATTAAGAGGAGAAATATGAATTTTCTTCTAATTCGGAGTTAATGGGTTTGGTGGAATTAGGTAAGAAATTTTGACAAAATTGGCCAAGTTTTGACTATAAATAGAGCCCCATTCGACCCTCAAATCATCATTGGTGGCCTAGGCTATGCTACTCTGAAGATTAAGGGAGATTTGAAGGAAAGATTTGGAGAATTAAGGGTTTTCATATCAAATTGGAGATTTTCTTACTTCTTTCTTAAATCCGCTCAAAGGTAGGTGTCTCTCAGGCTAAACTTCAATTAAAGCATACTATATAGTGTATTTTTCAATGCTCTTTCCATTGATACTTGTTTCCCAAAATTTTATTGAGAAATGAGCAAGTTATTAGCGTTTTGTTGAAGGATATTCAAATTTTCCCTAAGAAAACCGTGGCTGTTAAAACTCAGTCTGCGTTAATGAACGCGTCTCCTCGATAAGACGCGTTCTCAGATGATTTTACATCAACCGGAATTCAAAAATAAAAATAAAAAAATAATAAAAAGAAGGCTTCCAGTCATCTAGACGCGTCAACAGAGCACGTCATCCAAATAAGACGCGCTCAGATATACTTTTCCCTCCGTCCTAAAAAAAAATTTAAAATAATTTAAAGAAGGCGTCCATGTAACTGGACGCCTCTATAAAGAATTAAAATTTTATTAAAATAAATTTATAAAGACGTCCAACAGTTTAGACGCCTCAATATAAAAAATTTAAAATTTTATTAGATTAAATTTATAAAGGCGTCCAAGTGATTGGACGCCTCCATAACAAAATAATAAAAATAAAAATAAAGAATTAAATTTTATTAAAATAAATTTATAAAGGCGTCCCCATGCCTAGACGCCTCAAAGAAATTGATATAAAACGTAAAAATAATTTTCATAAAATGTCCAGGACCAGGGACGTGTCTACAGAAAACGTCCAGACTCCTGGACGCGTTCATAGACAGTAACAAAAAATGTTGGAAATCCACATTAACATGTTAAAATATTTACGGCATGTTAAAATTTATTTTTGTGGAATAAAAATATTTTTTTAGCATGAAAGAAACCTATTTTTACCATATTATAAGCAATTTGATGCATGAAAAATATTTACAGCATGCTAAAAATTACTTCTAGAATAGTAAAATTGATTTTATTCATACTAAAGTCTGAAAACTATTTTTAGCATGACAAATCTAATTAAATACTATTTTTCAACATGAAAATTCTATTTTTCTATCAAATAATTGGTCAATTAATGCATGAAAATTATTTCCAGCTTCTAAAAATCTGGTTATCGAAAAATTGATATATTGAAATTATTTTCAGCATGATAACAATCATTTCTATCATATTATTAGGAAAAATTATTTTTTATGTTAAACTTATTTTTTATGAAGTAATTAGTAAATTAATGTATGAAAATTATTTTCATCATATTAAAAATTACTTCCAGTATGATAAAATTATTTTATACATACTGAGATATGAAAATTATTTTCAGAATGCTAAAATCTATTTAAACTATTTTTATGCATGTTAAACCTAATTTCCTATTAAGTAATTATTAAATTGATACATGAAAAATAGTTCCAGCATGTTAAAATTACTTCCAGCATGATAAAATTATTTCCAGCATGATAGAATTATTTTTAGCATATTAGAATTATTTTCAATAAATTAAAGCTATTTTCCTGCATGATAATTCTATTTTTCTTTCAAATAGTTAGTAAATAAACATAGAAAAATGATTTTCAGTATGATAAAATTTATGTTATTATCATAAAATTTCTAAAATTAGCACGGTAAACTTATCTTATCATGTTATCAGTAAGTTAATGTATGAGAATTATTTTAGCAAGTTAAGTATTAATTTTAGCATGTTAAATATTAATTTCTAGCATGTTAAAAATTAAATCCAGCATGAAAATTTTATTTTTATCATATTATCAGTAAAGTAACATATGAAAATCATTTTAGTATGTTAAGATTATTTTCAGCGAGTTAGAGTTATTTTTGACATAAAATTCTATTTTCTTATCATATGGTTAATTAATATATGATTAAACTCATGATTGTAATTCATAAAGTATATATTTTCATAACTAAAACTTGATGTTTTACGATTATGATATTAAGCTAAGATATTTAAAAAAATAATTCTAATAAAATTACTATCTTAAATTTTCTTCCTACTTACCGTTCATTTTTGAACTCCACGACTTAATATCGTTAAACATGATGCCTTAAATTGTTATCTGCTTTTCTTGCAACTTTTAAAATTTGGTCAAATCTGTGCTTATTAAAAACAGCATTTTCTTGAAAATCATTGGCCATATACATTAAAGTGGATGTCTAAACGTACTTAGGATCTTCGGATCCATATGACTCAATGCCTGGCATTAATGGGGCCCGGTCTGGTCCTGGGGGGAGCGCCCGAAAGTACTTGTGTCCATGGGAGTTGATTGATCACGGTGTGGCATTGCACCAAAGTGCATGATAGATTTACTTGATACGGCATTCCACATTTCGTTATTAGTATTTGATTACTTGTTTACATGAATTACTTGACTTGCGTGAAAATGGCCAATTACATGAAATTCTTTACTTGTTCAAAGTCATTACTTGGAAATTCCATTCATGTTTATACACTTCTCAATACAACTTCAAAAATTGCTTAAATTGTTAAAACTTAAAGATTGCCCGGTTTTTAGAGATATAAAATCCTACTGAGCTTTTAGCTCACCCTACGTTTTGATTAATTGTTGCAGGAAATGAAAATGAATAAGGGAATGGACAAGAGTGAGAGAGTGATTTTCCTTTTTACCTAAGCTTATGTAGATCATTAGTGTTTTTACAAGAATGATGTACTTTGGGATTGAAAGTTGTAATTTACCTTTATGGCTTATCAATTAGTGTTGTAAACTTCATTTTGATGGAATAAAGGTACCATTTTCCCATTCATTTATGTCTTTAGAAATAAAATTGTACATGCTCTGATCGACACGATTGTTTACGACTCGTCGCGCCCTCGATATTCCGCATCGGGGCGTGACAGTCTTTGTGGTATCAGAGCCTAGGTTACATAAAATCCTAGGTTTCACAATTTTAGGTTTATTCTTAAACTTAGGTTAGGTTTTAGATCAATATCTAGAAACTTGGATAAGGACTTAAACATTCCCAGTAAGCACGGGTAGAAACACAGGTTTAGTTTTAAAGAAAAGGATTTATCAAGACATAAACAAATGAATAAAATAATTAAACATTGTAATTATGGTTGCAGTTTAATTCTCGCAAATGGCTGCCGAGAGAGCTCAATGGCGTGAGATGCAACGCACCGTTCAAGGCTTAACCCAAGCTCTCCAACAGGTTGCTCAGGGAGGAGCAACCCGAGAAGCGGGTGATCTACATAGGAATTTTCGGAGCATGAACCCTCCCCGGTTCGCGGGATCTACGGACCTGGACGAGGCCGAACATTGGATTAAGGAGATCGAGATGATTTTTCGAGTCATGCAATGTGCCGATGAGGATAAGGTCTTACTTGCTACTTTCCAACTGGAAAGAGATGCACGTGTCTGGTGGGAATCGGTCGAGGCTACTTTACCGCACGACCAAATTCTATGGGAAGAGTTCGTGGAACACTTCAATAGTAAGTATTTCTCCGACCGGGTGCAAGAAAGGAAGGTCGCCGAGTTTGCAGCCTTAAAGCAAAGGGGATTATCGGTCACCGAATACGAAGTTTTTTGGGATTGGCTGGCTATTATCGAAGATTTATCAAGGATTTCTCAAAGATCGCAGTATCTTTAACAAGATTGACAAGGAAGGAGAATTCTTTTATATGGTCCGAGGAATGCGAGAAAAACTTTCAAACTTTAAAGGATTGTCTGACGACTGCTCCTATTCTCACATTACCTACGGAAAGAAGAGGATTTGAAGTATATGCTGATACATCTGGAATTGGCCTAGGTTGCGTATTAATGCAACATGGCAAGGTCATAGCTTATTCCTCACGGCAATTGAAGAAGCACGAGGAAAATTATCCCGTACATGACCTATAACTGGCAGCTGTGGTCTTTGCTTTGAAGATCTGGCGACATTATCTCTATGGCGAAGCCTTTACGGTGTATTCTGATCACAAGAGTCTCAAATATTTATTCTCTCAAAAGGAGCTCAATATGAGACAAAGACGGTGGTTGGAATATTTAAAGGATTTCAACTTCTCTATACAATATCACCTAGGAAAAGGCAATGCCGTAGCTGATGCACTTAGCCAAAAACCAATGGCTTTATTATCGAGCATGATGGTTAAAGAATGGCATCTACTTGAACAAATGCCCAATTTAAACCTCAATGTGGAGGAGAAGGAAGACGGAGTCTTTATTGCTAATATTCGACTCCAACCCGAGTTACTCTCGGAAGTTAAAGAACGGCAAGATGATGATCTGATGATCGTTGAATTTAAAGAGAAACTAGATCAACGACCGGATTTCCTTCTGGCTGATGATGGAAGGTTATTATTCAAAGGAAGAACTTGTATACCCGATTGTTCTACTATCAAGGGAAAAATCTTGGAGGAAGCACATCGGTCAAGGTACACTATTCACCCCGGTGCTACAAAAATATACCAAGACCTCAAGAGAACATTCTGGTGGCCGAATATGAAGAGAGAGGTAGCTGAGTTCGTAAGTCGATGCTTGGTATGTCAACAAGTTAAAGCCGAGCACCTCAAATCGGCTGGTAAACTCAAGCCTCTCGAAATACCAGAATGGAAATAGGATAGTATCGGTATGGACTTCATAGTTGGATTACCGAAGACCCGAAGTGGTTTCGATGCTATATGGGTAATTGTGGACCGGTTAACCAAGTATGTTCATTTCTTACCTATCAAGATTAAATGGACCATGGATGTTCTATCCGCCTTATATATCAAGGAGATCGTAAGGCTGCACGGTATTCCAAGCTCTATTATTTCGAACCGAGATCCGAGATTCACCTCTCATTTCTGGAAGGGTTTACAATTGTCTATGGGTACTAGAGTAAGGTTTAGTATGGCTTTTCACCCTCAGACGGATGGACAAACTGAGAGGACGAATCAAATTATCGAAGATATGTTGAGAGCCTGCATGATAGACTTCGGTGGAAGTTGGCATAAGCACTTACCGCTGACTGAGTTTGCTTATAACAATAGCTATCAGTCGAGTATTAAAATGGCACCATTCGAAGCTCTTTATGGTCGAAGCTGCAGATCGCCTCTATGCTGGAGCGAGGTTGGAGAGAAGGGATTGCTTGGTCCCGATATTGTCCAAGATACAACTGGCAAAATCAAGTTAATTCAAGAAAGATTGAAAGTCGCTCAATCACGGCAAAAGAGTTATGCCGACAATCGGAGGAGAGACCTTGAATTCCAAGTGGGAAAGCATGTGTGACGACCCGGATCCCGGATACCAGATATACCCGATAGGACTATCGAATATACCTGATACCACTTGGAACCCGCGAGGCCTCCCAAGAGCGGTACAGCTCCGAAGGGATAAAAGGTATGTGTAGAGTACATTAAAGCCACAGAGATATAACAGTAAGCAATTAAATTTCATTAGATCGGTTTGCTAAAGTAGCAGAAATAAAATTACTTTTTAATTAACAATTATATACCAGGGTCAAGTCCAGAGCTAAGATAGCAAGTCTAGCAAGTATAGTCGACAGAAAAGAAAGACGTACCGAGAAGTCGGGAGAAGCCCGACGCAGGTACCAGCTGGCCACAACGACACGCTACGAGCACGCGCACCAAGAACCACGGAAGCAGAACGAACGATAGCCCACCTGAAAAGCAGGGGTGAGCCTCGTGTCACTGGCTCAGTAGGGGTCACGCAGATCCCCACTGAAAAACACGCAGTAACAAGGAACAACAAAAATGACAAGAAGAACAGCATGTGTAGTAAAGCGGAAAAGCTACACTATAAAGCTGTAAAACTACTCTAGAAGCAGTAAAGAACAGACGGGTAGTAGGAGTAGGGAACAAGTAGGAAAGGGGGAGAATCCGTAACAGACAAGCGGCTGCCGAACTAACCTCGACACCCCAAACTACTCCATGCAGCGACAGAAGGGCGACTCTGAACTGATAAAGTCAGGAGTTACCGATATGTAGACACGACGCCAGGCCTAAGACAGAGACCTGCAAGGACAAATAAAATTCTAGAAAAGATCTAGACAGACGATGGACAAACCCGACGAGCACACACGACTAGAACGTCGTGCACACAACACAAAACTGACCTCGAGTAGGGCCACGAGAGGGGTAACTCGGAAAGGTCACGGCGCACAAGAAACGTGAAAGTCACGCATCACGTGACGGAAGCACCTCCTCACAAGGAGAACAGCCAGCTGCGTCCACTGACGTCTTATGCTGCGCCCCGAGTGTCTCGCCTACGGTATCGCTAAAGACACGACAGAGACGCAGACACACACTAAACCAAATAAGAACAACAGTAACAAGAGACTAGTCAGGGTCACGCCCGTCGGCGTAAGTCCTCAGTCCCTGACAACGTGTGCACACACTGGCTCTAGCCTAAGCCAGGTTCTCTAGCTAGTTTTCTCCCTCGGTAGGACGCTACCGTTGGCTGGTAGCCCACGGAACTAGCTTACAAACCGTATCTTGGGAACTGCCCTTTCCACCCCTCCAAGGTGGGTCAACACACTGGACCGCGTGCATCGACAAGCCACGACAAGCGAAGGTCCACGAGACATCAAACTCAAGAACAGAAGTGCTAGAGTATGGACAAGCTAGAACGCGCTGTCACACGCACTACTAGGCACCACTGGTAGTATTACTACTGCCAACAGACTCAGGATTAGGCAACTAGACCTACAACGTAACGATCCTTGAGTCGGACGACTCAAAGGCAAGATCGTCACTGACAGCGGAACAAGCCGCCAATCGATCTAATCCTAAGCCACGAGAAATGACACTTCGCAGAAAACGACTCACGGAGACCTGAGGGAATAGCAAGAACCCTCCGGCACGCCTAGACACGCAACTCAAGGTAAAATAGTACCCCGAGGCATCCAGAACCAGTGTCTCGAACTGGACAAAACTGCCGAGACACACACATAGGCACAAAACCTCTTGGCCACCTCGGAACACGGTTATAGCCCTCATAGAACATCGGGGGATGTCCACGTGACAATGGGCGAACCACAACGTCAAGCCAAGATACCGGAAACCAAACCACCGGTAAACCACTCTCTGGGCATAGGCTATCCATCACTCGGCCACTAGGTCAACCAAGCAGTCCAGGAGGAATCGCCACGCAACCAGAGGCAAAGACTTTCTATAGCAGGAAAGAGAATCCTACCTCAAGCAAGAAGACTCCTGGCTACCTTATAATGTAGTCTTAGCCCTCATAGGATGTCAGGAGACATCCGCAGGAAAACGGGCAGGCCACAAGGTGAAGCCAAGACAATCAGAAACCACAACGATGGAAATCGTAGCTCTAGGACTATAACGCACCACCCTTAGACCATTACACGAATGTGGCGGTCTAACGCTGGGCCATTACACTCTAGAGAACAAGACTGTGGCGGTCTATCAAAGACGCGCTATAGCGACTTGACGGTCGAAGAATGAGCCGTCACAGACACCGCCCTATCCAACACCTAAAACGTACAAGACATGTAACGGCCGAACCTAGGCGCGTTACACAGCTCTGACGCACCCCTTTAGGGCCGTCAGGGCCAAGAAGCCAGCAACCACGACTCGAACCACGTAACGCACCAGGCCAGGCACGTTACAGCAGCCTAACGCATGGGGGCAAGGTCGTTAGAGCCAACCGACATAGCCACCCAAACTCGGCCAAACAGCGTGTAACGGCGTAGGACAGGCGCGTTACGAAGCTGTGACGCACAGGGGAACGACCGCTACACGAACCGACTTAAACGGTCAAATCTGGTCAAACAGAACGTAACGGCCTAGTACAGGCGCATTACAAGGCTCTAACGCATGAGGACTGGGCCGTCAGGTGACTGGCTGACCAGAACCTCAAGTAAACGGAATGGTTGTGACGCACCTGGCTTGATGCGTCAGAGGGCTATGACGCACCACTACTGGACCGTCACACTCCCACAGCCACGAAAAGTTTAAAACGCTAAAACGCTGTGGCGGTCTATCGTAGGGCCGTCAAAGACTGTGACGGTCTCTGCAACGACCACTACACCAGTCACGACGGGAAAAAGGTGGAAACGCCGAATCGGCCCGTTCCACGCCCCATTCACGCCGAAACGCAGGGGAAACAAAGCTAGATGACGAAAAACAACTTCAGGAGGCTAAAAAGCCCACATGCACGCATTAAAATGCAAGATCAGGGCGATTTCAACAAATCGACCCTAAACGAGTCACCGAGGTTCCCGGACTCCTACCGGCCTCGAATGACGACCGATCGACACGAAACTAACATGAATGGGATCCAGACATCCCTGCGGTCATTTTGATACTAACTAGACCAAAAATGGTTGCCATTTTCCGGTGAACCCTGAAAACTCCGAAAATGACGGTTTTCACTAAATCGGCCCGATCTCTCCCGATCGAGCACCAAACTACGCATAGAAGCAGGGAAAACGTGCAGAACAGGTAGGCGATCCATCTCCCTACCTTCACCGAAGAAACCGTGCCCCGATGGGACTAAACCACATCGAGAACCGCGCCACGAGCTCAAACGCCGGCTTTGAATCCACCGTTCGGGATCGCGCCAAAACCACTCCATCCTCGCCCCGTCACGCACCCGACCAACTGCACAGCATCCCCAGCACGTGCCCCTAGGTCCTTCATCTGTAGCCGGAGCCAAGGAAGCTCGAGAGGAGAGAAAACGAAGAGAGAGGGGGGGCGGCGTCAAATGAGAAGGAGGAGAGAGGAAGGAAGAAAAAAAGGAAAAGAAATTAGGAATTTTCCTAATTTCTGAAAAATCCAATTTTTGGCCCTATCTCAGAAAAATACACAAAAATATTCAAAACGACCGGCTCGGAGGGTACATCGTCGCTGCAACATCCTCGAGTCGATGAACTGACAAATAAACTCACCGTAGGGTTCCGTAACTAGTACGAGAGAAAAACCCACACGGATCGTAAAACTCAACTCGGAAGCCACATAAGCGAACCGAAACCCACCGAAACTGATCTGAAAGATCCAATAAAGATCCAACCAGACCTACTAAAGATCCAGCAAAGATTTGGGACATTACATCCTCCCCTCCTTTAAGAAATTTCATCCTCAAAATTTAAGGATTAGCAAGGGTAAGCAGGGAAGAACAACCCGACAGCACAACTGTGGAAACGACACAAATCTTGAGAAACACAGCTTAGAGGAATATCGTCAGACCACAATCACAAGCACACGCTCTAGATCGAGCACGACACAAGTGAACACAAGTCCAACATCTCTGAAACAAAGCAACGTCGCTTACGTCTCACCGGGAAAGAGACACGACTGCCACGACAACAGATATCGAGGAAACGAAACGACGGACACAGTGAGTATCAGCTCAAACAAGGAGACACAGTCCTCTCAGCTGACAGCTTGACCACATCATCGGCTCCAGTGCCAAAGGTGACAGAGAACACCTGGTACACAGGACGCCAACGACAACACTGGACCACAAGCACAATCAAGTCAGTCCTCACTCAGATATTACCTCTGATCGAGCCGCAAGCTAACTCTAGAGAAAAAGAGTACATCGAAGCTAACCGACAAGACCTGGTCCAAAACAGAGACACAAAATCATAGATAAACAGCAATAAAATGACGACAACTGCACCTGTAGGATTCTGGCTCTGTATAGAACACAGAACCACGGAACACGACTGCGAGTAGGGTCACATCAAGACACAAGAACAGCTAAACACACGACCACAAGGAACTAGTCATGCATCGAGCAGCTCACCAAGAAAGGACCCACAACAACGAGAAATGACAGCAATCTCGGGGAACGCAACTCAAGGACCACGAACACGCCTCGAGAGCACAACACCCAAGAGAAAGAATGCAGAACAGAGGGTACTCAATCAACAAGGAATGCCGATAAATTCCCCAACACTCACAAATGCCAATGCCAACACCCAGAATAACTCCAGCAACAGCACGGCAACAGACAACATCAAGGCATAGAAGCCAAGATGAAGTTACATCGAGAACAACAATTCTCTCGACTGGCCAGAATCTCACAACCAACGATCCTGAGCCCGTGGGTAATCAGCCCACACGCTTCCGTTGCACACTCAACAATGCACGCAGGCACCAGAAAGACCTTGGTATCTGCATCTCAGCGCACTTTAGGCGTCATTGCAATCCATGAAGATCGTAATATAACACACGACGAGTATTGATCCAGCGAACAATCGATCATAGGTCGCCAAAGTGCCAATCACGGAGGGCACCGGCTCCAGCACAAAGCACAGAAGAATGCTAATCTCAGCTTACCTCCACGTCCTGAAAATGGTAAATGAGCCTCCACAACACATCGGCCGCTGGACACGGCACGACAAATTCGGTACGCGATAGCTCTTAACACCATGATGGAGTTTAAAGCCAAGCAACCGTAAGACAAAGAGCAGATCAGGCTCAGAATAAAGTTGTCCACACTTAAGCAGACACAGGACAAGGGCATCACTAAGATAGCAATTCCAAAGCAAACCTCGAAAAGATTCCATCAAAAGGGACGAGAAGCAATAAGCTCAACCACGAAAGCTCACCAGGAAGGGAAAATCCTAGCTTACCTGAGCGATTTCTCAAACACGGAATCTAATCGAGCACTTCAACAGAAGCAAAACACATCAGGAGCTGAACAGACTCAAGCTAGGATGACCAAAACAACGTAAGAACATGTACGTCCATCACAACAACGCGAAAAGTCACCAGCCACCTGAATAAATCACGGAAAAGATCTCGAACAATGTATCGCAGATTCAAGCCTTCCGGCGAACTCTGCCAAGTACAACATGATCGAGACGGACACAACGACGAAAAAGAAGCACCTCGTCACATCCTGACGAGAGCAGGACCATCTCGTACAGTGCCAGAATAGCACGCACAAGACGACACACAAAAAATGAAGCGATAAAGAATCGCAAACCTAAGCCAGCGAAAGATTGTACTGGACTTTCAAGACTCTGGATACTGTATATCTCGGATTCCCATGTACTTCACACAACAATGCTCTAATAGCTCGGAAAAGAACTCCGAACATCTCAGAACACTGCTCTAATACCAGCTGTGACGACCCGGATCCCGGATACCAGATATACCCGGTAGGACTATCGAATATACCTGATACCACTTGGAACCCGCGAGGCTTCCCAAGAGCGGTAAAGCTCCGAAGGGATAAAAGGTATGTGTGGAGTACATTGAAGCCACAGAGATATAACAGTAAGCAATTGAATTTCATTAGATCGGTTTGCTAAAGTAACAGAAATAAAATTACTTTTAATTAACAATTATATACTAGAGTCAAGTCCGGAGCTAAGATAGCAAGTCTAGCAAGTACAGTCGACAGAAAAGAAAGACGTACCGAGAAGTCGGGAGAAGCCCGACGCAGGTACCAGCTGGCCACAATAACACGCTACGAGCACGCGCACCAAGAACCACGGAAGCAGAACGAACGATAGCCCACCTGAAAAGCAGGGGTGAGCCTCGTGTCACTGGCTCAGTTGGGGTCACGCAGATCCCCACTGAAAAACACGTAGTAACACGGAACAACAAAAAAGACAAGAAGAACAGCATGTGTAGTAAAGTGGAAAAACTACACTATAAAGCTGTAAAACTACTCTAGAAGCAGTAAAGAACAGACGGGGAGTAGGAGTAGGGAATAAGTAGGAAAGGGGGAGAATCCGCACCAGACAAGCGGCTATCGAACTAACCTCGACACCCCAAACTACTCCAGGCAGCGACAGAAGGGCGACTCTGAACTGACAAAGTCAGGAGTTACCGATCTGCTGACACGACGCCAGGCCTAAGATAGAGACCTGCAAGGACAAATAAAAGTCTAGAAAAGATCTAGACAGAGGACGGACAAACCCGACGAGCACACATAACTAGAACGTCGTGCACACAACACAACACTGACCTCGAGTAGGGCCACGAGAGGGCTAACTCAGAAAGGTCACGGCGCACAGGAAACGCGAAAGTCATGCATCACGTGACGGAAGCGCCTCCTCACAAGGAGAACAGCCAGCTGCGTCCACTAACGTCTTATGCTGCGCCCCGAGTGTCTCGCCTACGGTACCGCTAAAGACACGGCAGAGACGCGGACACGCACTGAACCAAATAAGAACAACATCAACAAGAGACTAGTCAGGGTCATGCCCGTCAGCGTAAGTCTTCAGTCCCTGACAACGTGTGCACACACTGGCTCTAGCCTAAGCCAGGTTCTCTAGCTAGTTTTCTCCCTCGGTAGGACGCTACCGTTGGCTGGGAGCCCATGGAACTAGCTTACAAACCGTATCTCGGGAACTGCCCTTTCCACCCCTCCGAGGTGGGTCAACACACTGGACCGCGTGCATCGACAGGCCACGACAAGCAAAGGTTCACGAGACATCAAACTCAAGAACACAAGTGCTAGAGTACGGAAAAGCTAGAACGCGCTGTCACACGTACTACTAGGCACCACTGGCAGTACTACTACTGCCAACAGACTCAGGATTAGGCAACTAGACCTACAACGTAACGATCCTTGAGTCGGACGACTCAAAGGCAAGATCATCACTGACAGCGGAACAAGCCGCCAATCGGTCTAATCCTAGGCCACGAGAAACGACACTTCGCAGAAAATGACTCACGGGGACCTGAGGGAACAGCAAGAACCCTCCGGCACGCCTGGACACGCAACTCAAGATAAAACAGTACCCCGAGGCATCCAGAACCAGTGTCTCGAACTGGACAAAACTGCCGAGACACACACACAGGGACAAACCCTCTTGGCCACCTCAGAACACGGTTATAGCCCTCATAGGACGTCGGGTGATGTCCATGTGACAATGGGCGAACCACCAGGTCAAGCCAAGATACCGAAAACCAAACCACCGGTAAACCACTCTCTGGGCATACGCTATCCATCACTCGGCCGCTAGGTCAACCAAGCAGTCCAGGAGGAATCGCCATGCAACCAGAGGCAAAGACATTCTATAGCAGGAAAGAGAATCCTACCTCAAGCAAGAAGACTCCTGGCTACCTTACAATGTTGTAGCAACCCTGATAAATGAATATTTGAAATAAATTAAAACATATATATATTACAGTAGTAATACAGATAATAAGAATAGGATTAATCAGATGAAGTAAAACAAAATTAGAATAACGCCTCTTATTAGGGCGTTAATTCAAAAAGAAACGCCTCTATCAAAGGCGTGACTAAAGAAAGGACGCCCACACGTGCGGTCGTCAACTCTCACGACCAAATAGGCAAGTAAAAGAAACGCCCATATATGGGGCGTGTTTCAAAAACAAAGAACGCCCTTATCCAAGACGTTTCTTAAGAAACGACCTGAACTAGGTCGTCAATTCAATAATCGACGCCCTGACCAAAGGCGTTAATTCAGTTCGTAAACCGTTCGAACCCAGAACTTATCCAGGGTAAGTGATAAGCATTAGAAAGAGTTAAAACGTGGTAATGACTCTATCATAGAAGTATTACTTCCACTAGAACACTAACCCTAACAGGACGTCCAAAATCCTATAAATAGTCTTGATCGAACAAACCCTAAACCTATTTGATTCAAGCCTCTGCGACAGTAAGTGAAGAACAGAACTGTTCTTCCTATTCCTTTCTTTCTGTTTCGAGTGTATGAAGAACTAACGTTCTTCATCTCCTTCTCTTCTTACAGGTTGAAGAGAGAGCACACGCTGTGAAGAACATAGGTAAGGTTCTTCTAAAACTTTTCCTAACAACGGTTATGTCCCCATCTTCCTCATCTTCTTTTCTTTTTCTTACAGATCGATTGTTGGGTGAAGTTCCTGAAGACAGAAGATCAATATCTTCATCATCCTCATCAAACACAATCACCTTCTCTTCTTACTGCTACCAGCGGGATTCTTCGTCCCTTCGATTAAACCAAATCAACCATTAAAGGTAGGATTTTCTCAAGTTACTGTAGCCCAAATAAATTAAGACAAGACTTATATACGTATTGACATGACATGCATACGGTTTAATATGGTTTTATTATGTTTCTGTAATATTTTGAAAGAGACGCCCCTGTCCAGGGCGCTAATTTACAAGACACGACCCTGCCCAGGTCGTCAATTTCATATTTGACGCCCTGTACACAGGCGTTACTTTCATGTAAATCTTAAGAACTGATTATCCATGCAATTACATGAAATCAAATCAATAATTGTTAACGGTTAAAAGTCAATAAACATGAAACATCAAATCCGATATACTGCATCTGAATTCCTGCCAATTTTCTGTCATGACTATATGATTGTTATCCTTGATTATCGTGCAAATCTTGCTAAGCATGTAAATTCCTGATATTTCTTGAATTCACGACCTAGACTAGGTCGTTTTCCCTGTGGTAACGTCCCAGCACAGGGCGTGAATTAAAAATAAACGCCCCTTACTAGGGCGCGTATCTGTTAAAATCCTGGAATATATATTCTGTGAAAATAAGAATTTAATGATTAACGCCCCTGCCAAGGGCGCGTTTTTGATAATTTCTGAAAATAAATATGTTCTGAAAATATTGTAAATAAAAAGACGCCTGCTACTGTAGTCGTCAACTCTTGAAGAAACGCCCCTTCCGAAGGCGCGTTTTAAATAAATTATTGAATTATTGAAAATTCTGCAAAACGGACCATATGTAAACGCCCTTCTGTTAGGCGTTAATTACTTGAGAAACGACTTGACCTAAGTCGTTATTTTACGGTAAACTGATTTTTCCTCTGATTTGCTAACCGATGGTTTTATATATCATAATATATATATATATCAGCACTATTCTCCACTCCGTGAGTATAGTCCCACGTTTCATGTTGATTTATCGATCACACTCAACTCTCATTGACATACAAGCTCTCCATTGGACATTCCGTTCCTTTGGACTAGCGAGTTAGTCATAGAGACCTCCGTAAGACTCCTCGTAGCCTTGGATTCCCTCAAGGCCGACTGAGCTGGTTGTACCCTAAAAACCCATTACACCATTGATGCCATGTCACTCTAAAGAAACATGGTATACCGGCCCTTATGATTATACAAAGAGTATATCATAAGAAATTCTTAATGGGATGATGATATCATGCTATATCATGTCGTTCTTGTAAACCTCAATTCTATTATAAGAATTAGGGTATCTTACCTTTGATATACTGTTCATGTGGACCTCAATTCTATATAAAGAATGTCCATATTGATTTGTCATGGTACCTAAGTTAAGGGAACCATATTCTACCTAGTTTTATCGATATCGTGATTATACCGTTGTTATCGCCATTCTATGTCCTTTGTCATATTTTGGGACTCTATTCTATCAAAGTTGTCATACGTGTCTACAAGCTTGATTATTGAAATTCTATGTTGGCTATAAACAAGAGTGGATGTCAAAACACATGATAAATGCCTGCGCATATAGGGCCCGATCTGGTCCTGGGAGGAGCACCCGAAAGTACTTGTACCCATGGGAGTTAAAATGATAAGGTATCTGGCATTATACCGAGTACTTGACTTGCTTGATTGGACATTCCACACACATCTTGTACTTGAATCGTACTTGACTTTACATGAAATGCGTGGCCCGAAAAAGGGTAATTTACTTGCTTGATACATGATAGCCAAAGTTCTTGACATAACTTGTTAAACGTGCTTGCTTGAATACCTTGAATATACTTGTCATCTTGTTGAAAGTTCATGATAAGTTCATCTTATTTCCTTGATATTACATTCTCTCTATCTTGTCGTTTCATGCGAGCATGCATAGCCTTATTGCATTCATGAAAATGTAATTACTTAAACCCCTTGCTAGTACTTGAGATATAATTTCCTACTGAGCGTTCGCTCATTCCGTTTGTCCCTTTTTACGTTTCAGGTAAGTCCGACGACGATGGAAGTCAATCGGATGGGAATGATCAAGAGTGGAAGAGATAGAGATTCTACAAGTGTCGTCTAGTCTTTTCCATAGTTTCTTGAGTCAACTATGTATTCTTTTCCTTTTTATTAAACAGAGTATTGGATTTGTAATAGTCTATCCGTTATGAAATAAAGGATTGGGTTATCTTGTTATTTTGCGCATCTCTGTCTTTGTGTCGAATACACGACCACTCTGATTGACATGATTGATATAGACACGTCGCGCATCTCCGGGTATCTTCCGCGCTCGGGGCGTGACAGTCTTTGTGGTATCAGAGCCTAAGGTATTCAATTCCTAGGAAACCCAAGTCCAAGGATAGGTTTCAAAACCTTTAACCAAGTGAGAGTGGGTAGAACCAAGGGTTAAATGATCAATGAGTCCTTTATAAGATCATAGTGATATAATACTGACATAGCTATTGTAATTGTAGGATAATGGCTGCCGAACGTGCTCAATGGCGCAACATGCAGCGTACCCTTCAAGGGATGACCCAAGTGCTACAACAGGTAGCACAAGGTGGTGCTCCACGAGCTGGAAGCTTACACCAAGCATTCAAGAATATGAATCCCCCGAAGTTCATGGGATCGACCGATCCAGACGATGCCGAGCATTGGGTTCGGGAGATTGAACGTATATTCCATGTTATGCAATGCACGGATCAGGACAAAGTCTTATTAGCTACTTTCCAGTTAGAAAAGGATGCTAGATGCTGGTGGGAGTCGATTGAAGCTACTATTGACCCAACTCAAGTTACATGGGGTGAATTCGTTGAATATTTCAACGCCAAATATTTCTCTGATAGGGTCCAGGAAAAGACGGCCGCCGAATTTGTCGCATTAAAGCAAAGATCTTTATCGGTGGCTGATTATGAAGCACAGTTTTCTAGACTGTCTAGATATGCTAAGCATTTAATTAGCATGGAAAAGATGAAAGCCCGTAGATTTCTTAATGGGCTTAGGCCCCACTACATTACTCAACTGGCGCCTATGGATATTCAAGTTTATACTGAAATAGTGCGCCGAGCTCAGTTGCTTGAAGATGCCACGGAACTATCTGATAGGATCCATGGGAAAGACAAAAAGGAGCAAGTCACAAGTTCGGGTTCTTTTAAACCCAACTTTAAGAAGAGGCCCAATAATGGAGGTTCTTCCTCTCAAGATCAGAAGTACAAGAAATCCAAGCCTTTCTCTATCACCACTACCCCTTCGAATACAGTCTGCAAGCATTGTGACAAGGCTGGTCACAAAACAGAAGAATGCTGGAGGAAGTTAGGAGCATGTCTCCGTTGTGGGAGTCGTGAACATCGGATTCCCGATTGTCCATTAATGAATGACCAAGATGGTGAGGGTAAACGCCCAGTGACAAGGAACGCGCGTCTTCATGCAATCCAAGAAATCGAACCAGAAGAAGAAGGCGGATTGGTGGAATGTACATTAAAAATTTGTTCCAACTATGCACATGTCTTATTTGATACGGGTGCATCGCATTCCATTATTTCCAAGAAGTTTGCTGACCCATTACCTCTAGAACCAGAATGGATGAAGTTAATATTGTCTACTCCTCTCGGAAACGAGACGGATATCACACATCATTATCAAAACTGTGAGGTGTTGGTTCGAGGAAAGAATTTTCCTATCGATCTTATCTGCTTAGATCTAAAAGAGTATGATGTTATACTAGGAGCAGATTGGTTATCCAAATACCAGGCAACGGTTGATTGCCGTGATAGCAAGATTATTTTCAAGGAATTTCCGGAACTGACTTATACTAGTCCTAAGAGTCGAAGCAAATCCCCTCTTATTTCGGCTCTTCGAGCAAGCAAGCTCGTCAAGAAAGGATGTGTATCCTTCCTTGCTTTTGTCACTATTAAAGAAGCTAAGGAAACTAATATAGAGGACATTCAGGTAGTGCGAGAATTCCCAGACGTATTTCTGGAAGATTTGCCGGGATTACCCCCTCAAAGAGATGTGGCCTTTACCATCGACTTAGTCCCTGGTGCTGGTCCCGTTTCAAAGGCACCATATAGAATGTCCCCTGCTGAACTCAAGGAGTTGAAGGAGCAGTTGCTGGAACTAATCCGAAAAGGGTTTATTAGACCAAGTACTTCCCCGTGGGGAGCACCAGTCTTATTTGTAAAGAAGAAGGATGGATCCATGAGATTGTGTATCGACTATCGACAGTTGAATCATCTTACTATCAAGAACAAGTATCCACTGCCGAGAATCGATGAGTTATTTGATCAGATTTCAGGATCCAAATATTTCTCCAAGATTGATCTCAGGTCGGGATATCATCAATTAAGAATCAAGGACGATGACATTCACAAGACCGCATTCAGAAGCAGGTATGGCCATTACGAATTTGTTGTTATGCCTTTTGGACTAACAAATGCCCCTGCTGCCTTTATGCAGTTAATGAATAGCATATTCAGGCCTTACTTGGATCAATTCATAGTAGTCTTCATTGATGATATATTGATATATTCTAAGACTAAGGAAGAACATGAAGAGCATTTGAGGATTGCATTGCAAGTCTTGAGGACAAATCAATTATATGCTAAACTCAGCAAATGCGAGTTCTGGCTTGAAGAAGTGGCTTTTCTCGGGCATGTCATATCAAAGGACGGATTATCTGTAGATCCGTCAAAAGTTGAAGCTGTGAGAAACTGGGAAAGACCCACTAATGCAAGCGAGATCAGAAGTTTCTTAGGTCTTGCAGGCTATTATCGACGATTCATTAAAGATTTCTCTAAGATCGCCATACCACTTACAAGATTAACTCGTAAGGAGATCCGATACGAATGGAGTGAGGAATGTGAAAGAAGTTTTCAAACTCTCAAGGATCATCTCACCACAGCTCCGGTCTTAGCTCTACCGATAGAAGGAGAGAAATTCGAGGTCTACACTGATGCTTCTGGCATTGGCCTCGGATGTGTCCTAATGCAACAAGGAAAGGTCATAGCATACTCTTCACGTCAACTAAAGAAGCATGAGGAGAATTACCCCGTCCATGACTTAGAACTGGCCGCGGTAGTATTTGCCCTAAAGATATGGAGACACTATCTCTATGGAGTACAGTTCACTGTATACTCCGATCACAAAAGTCTCAAATATCTATTTTCACAAAAGGAGCTGAACATGAGACAAAGACGCTGGCTAGAATATCTCAAGGACTTCGACTTCAATATACAATACCATCCCGGAAAGGGTAATTATGTTGCTGACGCCCTTAGTCGAAAGCCGAGAGCAATGATAGCAAATTGTATGATGCAAGAATGGAGGTTACTTGAACAATTCTCCGAGCTCAATATAAGCTTGGACATGGAATCCAAATTTGTCACACTATCTCATGTAAGCATACAGTCAGATTTGTTATCTGAGATACAAACACTTCAGGATGATGATCCTATGTTAGTAGAAATCAAAGGCAGATTGGAAGGACAATCTGATTTTCAACTAACTTCTGATGGAAGATTATCGTTCAAAGATAGAACTTGTATACCTGATTGTCCGGAATTAAAGAAGAAGATCTTAGATGAAGCTCACCGATCAAGGTACACTATTCATCCAGGATCAACCAAAATGTACCAAGATGTAAAGAGGAACTTTTGGTGGCCTAATATGAAAAGAGAAATAGCGGACTATGTATCACGCTGTCTCACATGCCAACAGGTCAAGGCGGAACACCAAAAGCCTGCGGGAAAACTACATCCTCTAGATATTCCTAAGTGGAAATGGGAGGATATTGGTATGGACTTCATCATGGGTTTGTCTAAATCTAAAGGAGGACATGATGGAATCTGGGTTATCATTGACCGATTGACTAAATCGGCACATTTCTTGCCAATCAAAAGCCGATGGTCAATTGATGTGCTAGCTGCACTATACATCAAAGAAATCGTCAGGATACATGGAATTCCTGTCTCAATCGTGTCTGATAGAGATCCCCCTTTTACTTCTCATTTTTGGAAGGGATTACAACATTCGTTGGGGACAAGGCTCAACTTTAGTACTGCTTTTCACCCACAAACGGATGGTCAGACCGAGCGAACTAATCAAGTTGTTGAAGATATGCTGAGAGCATGCATTATTGACTTTGGAGGAAGCTGGCATGACCACTTACCTTTAGTTGAATTTGCATATAATAATAGCTACCAAGCTAGTATCCAAATGGCACCTTTCGAAGCCTTATACGGAAGGAGTTGCCGATCTCCCATATGTTGGAACGAAGTTGGAGAAAAACAACTGTTAGGTCCAGACATGGTAAGGGATACAACCGAGAAGATACAAGTAATCAGGGAAAGATTACAAGTTGCTCAGACCAGGCAAAAGGCTTATGCTGATACCAGGAAAAGAGATCTTGAATTCCAAGTTGGAGATCATGTATTTCTTAAAATATCCCCTGGACGTGGCATACGAAGGTTTGGTGTTAAGGGCAAGCTTACGCCAAGATTCATCGGACCATTTGAGGTACTCGAAAGAGTTGGCGAGGTTGCTTATCGCACCGCGTTGCCTCCTCAGTTGTCCGAGGTACACAATGTATTTCACATATCTATGTTGAAGAAGTATGTGCACGATCCATCTCATATTATTGAACATGGAGATCTGGTGATCCAGAAAGATCTCACATATGAACAGAAGCCTATGAAGATATTAGATCGAGAAATACGAGCTCTAAGGAATAAGGTTATTCCCATGCTCAAGGTGCAATGGAATAAGAATCCTGAACGCGAAGCGACATGGGAGACCGAAGAATCTATGAAGAAACGATTTCCCGAGTTATTCTAAGAGGTATATGTTCTACGCTCTCCACATGTATAATTATATATATATTGAATTTGGGGACCAAATTCTTTTTAAGTGGGGGAGGGTGTAGCAACCCTGATAAATGAATATTTGAAATAAATTAAAACATATATATATTACAGTAGTAATACAGATAATGAGAATAGGATTAATCAGATGAAGTAAAACAAAATTAGAATAACGCCTCTTATTAGGGCGTTAATTCAAAAAGAAACGCCTCTATCAAAGGCGTGACTAAAGAAAGGACGCCCACACGTGCGGTCGTCAACTCTCACGACCAAATAGGCAAGTAAAAGAAACGCCCATATATGGGGCGTGTTTCAAAAACAAAGAACGCCCTTATCCAAGACGTTTCTTAAGAAACGACCTGAACTAGGTCGTCAATTCAAGAATCGACGCCCTGACCAAAGGCGTTAATTCAGTTCGTAAACCGTTCGAACCCAGAACTTATCCAGGGTAAGTGATAAGCATTAGAAAGAGTTAAAACGTGGTAATGACTCTATCATAGAAGTATTACTTCCACTAGAACACTAACCCTAACAGGACGTCCAAAATCCTATAAATAGTCTTGATCGAACAAACCCTAAACCTATTTGATTCAAGCCTCTGCGACAGTAAGTGAAGAACAGAACTGTTCTTCCTATTCCTTTCTTTCTGTTTCGAGTGTATGAAGAACTAACGTTCTTCATCTCCTTCTCTTCTTACAGGTTGAAGAGAGAGCACACGCTGTGAAGAACATAGGTAAGGTTCTTCTAAAACTTTTCCTAACAACGGTTATGTCCCCATCTTCCTCATCTTCTTTTCTTTTTCTTACAGATCGATTGTTGGGTGAAGTTCCTGAAGACAGAAGATCAATATCTTCATCATCCTCATCAAACACAATCACCTTCTCTTCTTACTGCTACCAGCGGGATTCTTCGTCCCTTCGATTAAACCAAATCAACCATTAAAGGTAGGATTTTCTCAAGTTACTGTAGCCCAAATAAATTAAGACAAGACTTATATACGTATTGACATGACATGCATACGGTTTAATATGGTTTTATTATGTTTCTGCAATATTTTGAAAGAGACGCCCCTGTCCAGGACGCTAATTTACAAGACACGACCCTGCCCAGGTCGTCAATTTCATATTTGACGCCCTGTACACAGGCGTTACTTTCATGTAAATCTTAAGAACTGATTATCCATACAATTACATGAAATCAAATCAATAATTGTTAACGGTTAAAAGTCAATAAACATGAAACATCAAATCTGATATACTGCATCTGAATTCCTGCCAATTTTCCTGTCATGACTATATGATTGTTATCCTTGATTATCGTGCAAATCTTGCTAAGCATGTAAATTCCTGATATTTCTTGAATTCACGACCTAGACTAGGTCGTTTTCCCTGTGGTAACGTCCCAGCACAGGGCGTGAATTAAAAATAAACGCCCCTTACTAGGGCGCGTATCTGTTAAAATCCTGGAATATATATTCTGTGAAAATAAGAATTTAATGATTAACGCCCCTGCCAAGGGCGCGTTTTTGATAATTTCTGAAAATAAATATGTTCTGAAAATATTGTAAATAAAAAGACGCCTGCTACTGTAGTCGTCAACTCTTGAAGAAACGCCCCTTCCGAAGGCGCGTTTTAGATAAATTATTGAATTATTGAAAATTCTGCAAAACGGACCATATGTAAACGCCCTTCTGTTAGGCGTTAATTACTTGAGAAACGACTTGACGTAAGTCGTTATTTTACGGTAAACTGATTTTTCCTCTGATTTGCTAACCGATGGTTTTATATATCATAATATATATATATATCGGCACTATTCTCCACTCCGTGAGTATAGTCCCACGTTTCATGTTGATTTATCGATCACACTCAACTCTCATTGACATACAAGCTCTCCATTGGACATTCCGTTCCTTTGGACTAGCGAGTTAGTCATAGAGACCTCCGTAAGACTCCTCGTAGCCTTGGATTCCCTCAAGGCCGACTGAGCTGGTTGTACCCTAAAAACCCATTACACCATTGATGCCATGTCACTCTAAAGAAACATGGTATACCGGCCCTTATGATTATACAAAGAGTATATCATAAGAAATTCTTAATGGGATGATGATATCATGCCATATCATGTCGTTCTTGTAAACCTCAATTCTATGATAAGAATTAGGGTATCTTACCTTTGATATACTGTTCATGTGGACCTCAATTCTATATAAAGAATGTCCATATTGATTTGTCATGGTACCTAAGTTAAGGGAACCATATTCTACCTAGTTTTATCGATATCGTGATTATACCGTTGTTATCGCCATTCTATGTCCTTTGTCATATTTTGGGACTCTATTCTATCAAAGTTGTCATACGTGTCTACAAGCTTGATTATTGAAATTCTATGTTGGCTATAAACAAGAGTGGATGTCAAAACACATGATAAATGCCTGCGCATATAGGGCCCGATCTGGTCCTGGGAGGAGCACCCGAAAGTACTTGTACCCATGGGAGTTAAAATGATAAGGTATCTGGCATTATACCGAGTACTTGACTTGCTTGATTGGACATTCCACACACATCTTGTACTTGAATCGTACTTGACTTTACATGAAATGCGTGGCCTGAAAAAGGGTAATTTACTTGCTTGATACATGATAGCCAAAGTTCTTGACATAACTTGTTAAACGTGCTTGCTTGAATACCTTGAATATACTTGTCATCTTGTTGAAAGTTCATGATAAGTTCATCTTATTTCCTTGATATTACATTCTCTCTATCTTGTCGTTTCATGCGAGCATGCATAGCCTTATTGCATTCATGAAAATGTAATTACTTAAACCCCTTGCTAGTACTTGAGATATAATTTCCTACTGAGCGTTCGCTCATTCCGTTTGTCCCTTTTTACATTTCAGGTAAGTCCGACGACGATGGAAGTCAATCGGATGGGAATGATCAAGAGTGGAAGAGATAGAGATTCTACAAGTGTCGTCTAGTCTTTTCCATAGTTTCTTGAGTCAACTATGTATTCTTTTCCTTTTTATTAAACAGAGTATTGGATTTGTAATAGTCTATCCGTTATGAAATAAAGGATTGGGTTATCTTGTTATTTTGCGCACCTCTGTCTTTGTGTCGAATACACGACCACTCTGATTGACATGATTGATATAGACACGTCGCACATCTCCGGGTATCTTCCGCGCTCGGGGCGTGACAAATGTAGTCTTAGCCCTCATAGGATGTCAAGAGACATCCGCAGGAAAATAGGCAGGCCACAAGGTGAAGCCAAGACAATCAGAAACCACAACGACAGAAATCGGAGCTCTAGGACTGTAACGCACCACCCTTAGACCGTTACACGAATGTGGCGGTCTAACGCTGGGCCGTTACACTCTAGAGAACAAGACTGTGGTGGTCTATCAAAGACGCGCTACAGCGACGTGACGGTCGAAGAATGAGCCGTCACAGACACCGCCCTATCCAACACCTAAAACGCACAAGACATGTAACGGCCTAACCTAGGCGCGTTACATAGCTCTGACGCACCCCTTTAGGGCCGTCAGGGCCAACAAGCCAACAACCACGACTCGAACCACGTAATGCACCAGGCTAGGCGCGTTACAGTAGCCTAACGCATGGGGGCAAGGCCGTTAGAGCCAGCCGACACAGCCACCCAAACTCGGCCAAACAGCGTGTAATGGCCTAGGACAGGCGCGTTACGAAGCTGTGACGCATAGGGGAACGACCGCTACATGAACCGACTTAAACGGTAAAATCTAGTCAAACAGAACGTAACGGCCTAGTACTGGCACGTTACAAGGCTCTAACGCATGAGGACTGGGCCGTCAGGTGACTGGCTAACCAGAACCTCAAGAAAACGGAAAGGTTGTGATGCACCTGGCTGGATGCGTCAGAGGGCTATGATGCACCACTACTGGACCGTCACACTCCCACAACCACGAAAAGTTTATAACGTTAAAACGCTGTGGCGGTCTATCGTAGGGCCGTCAGAGACTGTGACGGTCTCTGCAACGACCGCTACACCGGTCATGACGGGAAAAAGGTGGAAACGCCGAATCGGCCCGTTCCACGCCCCATTCACGCCGAAACGCGGGGGAAACAAAGCTAGACGATGAAAAACAACTTCAGGAGGCTAAAAAGCCCACATGCACGCATTAAACCGCAAGATCAGGGCGATTTCAACAAATCGACCCTAAACGAGTCACCGAGGTTCCCGGACTCCTACCGGCCTCGAATGACGACCGATCGACACGAAACTAACATGAATGGGATCCAGACATCCCAGCGGTCATTTTGATACTAACTAGACCAAGAATGGTTGCCGTTTTTCGGTGAACCCTGAAAACTCCGAAAATGACGGTTTTCACTAAATCGGCCCGATCTCTCCCGATCGAGCACCAAACTACGCACAGAAGCAGGGAAAACGTGCAGAACAGGTAGGCGATCCATCTCCCTACCTTCACCGAAGAAACCGTGCCCCGAAGGGACTAAACCGCGCCGAAAACCACGCCGCGAGCTCAAACGCCGGCTTTGAATCCACCGTTCGGGATCGTGCCAAAACCACTGCATCCTCGCCCCGTCGCGCACCCGACCAACTCCACAGCATCCCCAGCATGTGCCCCTAGGTCCTCCGTCTGCAGCCGGAGCCAAGGAAGCTCGAGAGGAGAGAAAATGAAGAGAGAGGGGGCGGCGGCGTGAAATGAGAAGGATGAGAGAGGAAGGAAAGAAAAAAAGGAAAAGAAATTAGGAATTTTCCTAATTTCCAAAAAATTGATTTTTGGCCCTATCTCAGAAAAATACGCAAAAATAGTCAAAACGACTGGCTCGGAGAGTACATCGTCGTTGTAGCATCCTCGAGTCGATGAACTGATAAATAAACTCACCGTAGGGTTCCGTAACTAGTACGAGAGAAAAACCCACACGGATCGTAAAACTCAACTCGGAAGCCACATAAGCGAATTGAAACATACCGAAACTGATCCGAAAGATCCAATAAAGATCCAACCAGACCTACTAAGGATCCAGCAAAGATTCAGGACATTACACCATGTCTTCTTAAAGATCTCACCTACACGAGGAATTAGAACATTCGACATCAAAGGAAAGCTAAGTCCGAGATTTATCGACCCTTTCGAGATTCTGGAAAGAATCGGCGAAGTGGCGTACAAGTTGGCTTTACCTCCTCAACTGGACGGTGTACACGACGTATTCCATGTATCCATGCTAAGGAAATACGTCTACGATCCTTCACATGTGATTCAATTTGAAGGGTTGAAACTCCAAAAGGACTTATCATATGAAGAAAGACCGATCAAGATATTAGATCGGAAACTACACCAACTAAGGAATCGGGCCATTCCGATGGTAAAAGTCTAATGGAGTAAGCGTGGATTCGAGGAAGCAACATGGGAATTAGAAGAATCCATCAAGAAGAAATACCCGGATTTAATCTCAGGTTAGAAATTCAACCTTTCTACTCGAATCTTTGACTTTTAGTTATATCATGTAAATTTGGAGGACCAAATTCTTTTAAGTGGGGGAGGATGTAGAAACCCAATAATTAAAAATGAGAAATAAAATTTTTAATTTCATTATGTAATTAAAATTTTCATGAAATAATCAAATTACATTTTTACTATATGAAAGAAGCTAGTTTATTGAATTTACTTGAATTTACTTGAAGTAAATAGAAAATTAATTACTTTAGGCCTTAGATAAATCATAGTAAGCCCAATAAAAGTCCATATAATGGACTAGGATCATAATTGGCCCATTGGATAATCCATAATGGGTTGGATTAATGGATTAAAGGATTTAATAAAGGATAAATAACCTTAAATTCGTAACATGTGTTTAATATGACATTTAACGGATTAAAATAACCCAATTTCTAGAAGATTGACTCAAAAATCAACCTATACCTAACTTATAACTTTAGACCAGCCATTTTTACATTAGTTTCACACCAATTTGAGGCTAGATTAAGAAGAGAAATATGAATTTTCTTCTAATTCGGAGTTAATGGGTTTGGTGGAATTAGGTAAGAAATTTTGACAAAATTGGCCAAGTTTTGACTATAAATAGAGCCCCATTTGACCCTCAAATCATCATTGGTGGCCTAGGCTATGCTACTCTCAAGATTAAGGGAGATTTGAAGGAAAGATTTGCATAATTAAGGGTTTTCATATCAAATTGGAGATTTTCTTACTTCTTCCTTAAATCCGCTCAAAGATAGGTGTCTCTCAGGCTAAATTTCAATTAAAGCATGCTATCTTGTGTATTTTTCAATGCTCTTTCCATTGATACCTGTTTCCCTAAATTTTATTAAGAAATGAGCAAGTTATTAGCGTTTTATTGAAGGGTATTCATATTTTTCCTAAGAAAACAGTGACTGTTAAAACTCAGTCTGCGTTAATGAACGCGTCTCCTCGATAAGACGCGTTCTTAGATACTTTTACACTAACCGGAATTCAAAAATAAATATATAAAAATAATAAAAAGAAGGCGTCCAGCCATCTAGACGCGTCAACAGAGCACGTCATCCAAATAAGACTCCGCCTTAAAAAAAATTAAAATAATTTAAAGAAGGCGTCCATGTAACTGGACGCCTCTATAAAGAATTAAAATTTTATTAAAATAAATTTATAAAGACGTCCAACAGTTTAGACGCCTCAATATAAAAAATTTAAAATTTTATTAGATTAAATTTATAAATGCGTCCAAGTGATTGGACGCCTCCATAACAAAATAATAAAAATAAAAATAAAAAATTAAATTTTTTTAAAATAAATTTATAAAGGTGTCCCCATGCCAAGACACCTCAAAGAAATTGATCTAAAACGTTAAAATAATTTTTATAAAATGTCCAAAACCAGGGACGTGTCTACAGAAAACGTCCAGACTCTTGGACGCGTTCATAGATAGTAACAAAAAATGTTGGAAATCCATATTAACATGTTAAAATATTTACAGCATGTTAAAATTTATTTTTGTGGAATAAAAATATTTTTTTAGCATGAAAAAACCTATTTTTACCATATTATTAGTAATTTGATGCATGAAAAATATTTACAGCATGCTAAAAATTACTTCTAGAATGGTAAAATTGATTTTATTCATACTAAAGTCTGAAAACTATTTTTAGCATGACAAATCTAATTAAATACTATTTTTCAGCATGAAAAATCTATTTTTCTATTAAATAATTGGTCAATTAATACATGGAAATTATTTCTAGCTTCTAAAAATCTGGTTATCAAAAATTGATATATTGACATTATTTTCAGCATGATAAAAATCTTTTCTATCATATTATCAGAAAAAATTATTTTTTTATGTTAAACTTATTTTTTTATGAAGTAATTAGTAAATTAATGCATGAAAATTATTTTCAGCATATTAAAAATTACTTCCAACATGATAAAATTATTTTATACATACTGAGATATGAAAATTATTTTCAGAATGCTAAAATCTATTTAAACTATTTTTATGCATGTTAAACCTAATTTCCTAATAAGTAATTAGTAAATTGATACATGAACAATATTTCTAACATGTTAAAATTACTTCCAGCATGATAAAATTATTTCTAGCATGTATATTAGAATTATTTTCAATAAATTAAAGCTATTTTTATGCATGATAATTCTATTTTTCTTTCAAATAATTAGTAAATAAATGTAGAAAAATGATTTTCAGCATGATAAAATTTATGTTGTTATCATAAAATTTCTGAAATCAACACGGTAAACTTATCTTATCATGCTATCAGTAAGTTAATGTATGAGAATTATTTTAGCATGTTAAGTATTAATTTTAGCATGTTAAATATTAATTTCTAGCATGTTAAAAATTAAATCCAACATAGAAATTTTATTTTTATCATCTTATCAGTACAGTAACATATGAAAATCATTTTCAGCATGTTAAGATTATTTTCAGTGAGTTAAAGTTATTTTTGACATAAAATTCTATTTACTTATCATATGGTTAATTAATGTATGATTAAACTCATGATTGTAATTCATAAAGCATATATTTTCATAACTAAAACTTGATGTTTTACTATTATGATATTAAGCTAAGATATTTTAAAAAAAATAATTCTAATAAAATTACTATTTTAAATTTTCTTCCTACTTACCGTTCATTTTTGAACTCCACGACTTAATGTCGTTAAACATGATGCCTTAAATTGTTATCTACTTTTCTTGCAACTTTTGAAATTTGGTCAAATCTGTGCTTATTACAAACAGCATTTTCTTGAAAATCATTGGCCATATACATTAAAGTGGATATCTAAACGTACTTGGGATCTTCGAACCCATATGACTCAATGCCTGGCATTAATGGGGCCCGGTCTGGTCCTAGGGGGAGCGTCCGAAAGTACTTGTGCCCATGGGAGTTGATTGACCACGTGTGGCATTGCACCGAAGTGCATGATAGATTTACTTGATACGGCATTCCACATTTCGTTATTAGTATTTGATTACTTGTTTACATGAATTACTTGACTTGCGTGAAAATGGCCAATTACATGAAATTCTTTACTTGTTCAAAGTCATTACTTGGAAATTCCATTCATGTTTATACACTTCTCGATACAACTTCAAAAATTGCTTAAATTGATAATACTTAAAGAGTGCCTGATTTTTAGAGATATAAAATCATACTGAGCTTTTAGCTCACCCTACGTTTTGGTTAATTGTTGCAGGAAATGAAAATGAACAAGGGAATGGATAACAGTGAGAGAGTGATTTTCCTTTTTACCTAGGTTTATGTAGATCATTAGTGTTTTTACAAGAATGATGTACTTTGGGATTGAAAGTTGTAATTTGCCTTTATGGCTTATCAAATAGTGTTGTGAACTTCATTTTGATGGAATAAAGGTACCATTTTCCCATTCATTTCTGTCTTTAGAAATAAAATTATACATGCTCTGATCGACACGATTGTTTACGACTCGTCGCGCCCTCGATATTCCGCGTTGGGGCGTGACATCACAACAAGGTCGATGCTAGTTAGCCTTGCTACGCACGTAAGGTCTATGCTAGCTGGACTTACTTCATGACTGAAGTCTGTGCTAGATGAATAAAGTCTATGTTAGTTTGTTTGGTTCACGCTATGTCTGCATTATATACATTAACGTCAGTGCACAATTGTGCATTGTCTCTCACAGGGTCTGAGCACATTTTGCCATGAACCATATAAGGATTCAACCCACTCATCAAGGATGAACTGACATATATTCAAACACTTGGGGGACGCAGAGGTTGACTGCACGTGGACTTGTGTAAGAATGATAAGTGGCACGTGATCCAAGGTAGATAGTCCTAGTAAGACAAAAGCCACGTGGATCGTCCTTGAACTAGAGGCCGACACGTGGCAGGGCTGCTCCAGAATCTTCTTGGCCGGAGTATTCCCTCCACACACCGAAGGCGTGACTACGTGGACCCCATCGGCTGAAGATATATATATGTGTGTGTGTGTGTGTGTGTGTGGATCATTTTCAAGAGGTAGCGAAGCTTGAGAGAAAAAGTTCAGAAGAAAAGAGAGCAGCTGGAAGAGTAGAAACCGCAAGAGAAGAAGAAAAGAGCGAGAGCCAGAGAGAAGATAGAAAAAGAGATAGTATCTAAAGCCAGAGCTTGTACTGAATTTTCCCAATTCGTGAAGAGAGCCAGTCCAGAAATAGAAGAGTCTTAGTGATCGCCAGGATTAGAGTCTGAAAGCTTGCTTCCACGAAAGCTACATTATTATTGTCTCTGAACGATTATTTTTCTGATCGTTTTTGTAGCGACCCGGATTCCGGATACCAGGTATACCTGGTAGGACTACCGAATACACGTGATACCACAAGAAACCCGCGAGGCCTCCCAAGAGCGATAAAGCTCCGAAGGGATGAAAGGTATGTGTAGAGTACATTGAAGCCACAAAGATATAACAGTAAGCAATTAAATTTCATTAGATTGGTTTGCTAAAGTAGCAGAAATAAAATTATTTTTTTAATTAACAATTTCAATTTAACAATTATACACCAGAGTCAAGTCCAAAGCTAAAGACAACAAGTCTAGCAAGTACAGTCGACAGAAAAGAAAAGACGTACCGAGAAGTCGGGGGAAGCCCGACGCAGGTACCAGCTGGCCACTACGACACGCCACTAGCACGCGCACCAGGAACCACACGGAAGCAGAACGAACTACGTCACCCCACCTGAAAAGCAGGGGTGAGCCTCGTGTCACTGGCTCAGTAGGGGACACACGGATCCCCACTAAAAAATACGCAGTAACACGGAACAACAACAATGAAAACAACAGGTGTAGTAAAGCAGGAAAACTACACTACAAAGCTGTAAAAAGAACAGGAACAACAGGAGTAGGGAATAGGCTAAGAGCAAGGGAAGCCAAAAGCAAGGGAAAGGCGAGGCCGTAAAACCCAGAACACGGCCACCGAGAAGAACTCGGCACCATAAGCTACTCCAAACAGCAATAGAAGGGCGACTCTGATCTGACAAAGTCAGGAGTTACCGATCTGCCGACACGATGCCAGGCCTAAGACGAAGACCTGTATGGATGGATAAAAGACAAACACAATAGACACGACGGCACACACGACTTAGAACGTCGTGCACGCAACGTCACACTGACCTCGAGTAGGGCCACAAAAAGGCTAACTCGAGAAGGTCACGATGCACAAGAAACGCCGAGAGTCACGCGTCACGTGACGGAAGCACCCCCTCGCAAAAAGAATAGCCAGCTGCGTCCACTGACATCTTATGCTGCGCCACAAGTGTCTCGCCTATGGTACCACTGAAACCACGGCAGAGTCGCAGACGCGCACAGAACCAAACAGGAACAACAACATCAAGTAACCAGTCAGGGTCACGCCCGTTGACGTAAGTCCAAAGCCCCTGACCACGTGTGCACACACTGGCTCTAGCCTAAGCCAGGCTCTCTAGCTAGTTTTCTCCCTCGGTAGGACGCTACCGCTGGCTGGGAGCCCACGGAACTAGCTTACAAACCGTGTCTCGGGAACACCCCTCCGCCATCCGCAGGCGGGTCGGCAACTCAAAGGCCTTAGGGCTACAACAAACGGAGGCTCACATGATACAGAGACTCAAAACACAAGTGCTGAAGTACAAACGGGCAAGAATGCCCCACGACACGTACTTCGAAGCACCAATGGCAGCACAGCCACTGCCGATAGACTCAGGACAAGGCAACTAGACCTACCACGTAACGATCCTTTAGTCGGATGACTCAAAGGCAAGATCGTCACAGACAGCAGAACAAGTTGCCAATCGATCTAATCCTAAGCCACGGGAAACGACGCTCCGCAGAAAAATGACTCACGGAGACCCGAGGGAACACCGAGGACCCTCGGACACCCCTGGACACAAAAACCAAGGTAAGACGATACCTCGAGGCATCCATAACCAGTGTCTCAGACTGGACAGAACCGCCAAGACACCCACACAAGGTCACTAGTCAACCACTGGGTCACCCCGGGTTGACCGGAACCCAATAAAGACACACTCAATAGTAGGACAGAAAATCCTACCTCAAGCAAGAAGACTCCTGGCTACCTTCTAACATAGTCTTAACCCTCATAGGACGTCCAGAGACATCCACACAAGCGGGCAAGCTACAAGGACAAGCCAAGACAATCAGAAATCGAAACAACGGAAATCGGAACTCAAGGACTGTAACGCACCACACTTAGACCATTACATGAAGGTGACGGTCTACCGCTAGGCCGTTACACTCTAGAAGAACAAGACTGTAGCGGTCTAGAACAGACGCGCTACAGAAACGTGACGGTCGCAGGGGGAGCCGTCACAGACAACGCCCTAACCAACGCCTAAAACGCACAGGGCATGTAACGACCTAATCCAGGCGCGTTACACAGCTCTGACGCGCCCGCCTGGGGCCGTCAGGGCCAACACGCTCGAAACCAAAACGCGAACAGCGTAACGCGCCAGGGCAGGCGCGTTACAGCGGCCTAACGTACGACAACAGGCGCGTTACGCCAACCTAACGCACGGGAACAGACGCGTCAGGGTCAATAGACCCAAGTCTGAAACCTCAGACAAATAGCATGTAACGGTCCACGGCAGATGTGTTACAACACTGTGACGCATGGGGGCAGGGCCGTTAGAACCAACAGACACAGCCACCCAGCTCAACCAAATGGAATGTAACGGCCTGGGACAGGCGCGTTACACAAGCCTGACGTACCAGGGCAGGCGCGTCAGGGGAACCAACTCAAATAGTCAAACGCGGTCAAACAGAGTGTAACGGCCTGGGGCAGGCGCGTTACACCACCCTGACGCACTGGAGGAGTGCCGTCAAAGCAACCGCCTCAAACATAACACAAAAGGCACAATGGCTGTGATGCACCAGCCGGGACGCGTCAGGGGAGTGTAACGGTCAGGGACATGACCGTCACGCTCACTCAGCCACGAACAATTTAAAAATGCCCAGACGCTGTGACGGTCTGTCATAGGGCCGTCAGGGACTGTGATGGTCCCTAGAACGACCGCTACACCGGTCACGGCGGGAAAATAGTGGAAACGCCAAATCGGCCCGTTCCACACCCCATTCACGCCGAAGCTTAGGGGAAACAAAGCTAGATGATGAAAAACAACACCGGGAGGCTAAAAAGCCTACATGCACGCGCTAAAATGCAAGATCAGGGTGATTCGAACAAATCGACCCTAAACGAGTCACCGAGGTTCCCGGACTCCTACCGGCCTCGAATGACCACCAATCGACACGAAACTTACGTGAATGGGATCCAGACATCCCAATGGTCAGTTTGACACTAACCACACCATGAATGGTTGCCGTTTTCCAGCGAACCCTGAAAACTGCAAAAACTACGATTTTAACTAAACCGGCCCGATCTCCACCGATCGAGCACCAAACAACGCACAGAAGTAGGGAAAACGTGCAGGAGGAAATGGCGATCCGTCTCCCTACCTCCACCGAAGAAACCGTGCCCCGAAGGGACTAAACTGCACCGAAAACCGCACCGTGAGCTCAAACACCGGCTTTGAATCCACCAATCGGGATCGCGCCAAAACCACTCCATCCTCGCCCCGTCGCGCATCCAGTCAGCTCCACAGCATCCCCAACACTCGCTCCTAGGTCCTCCGTCTGCAGCCGGAGCCGAGGAAGCTCGAGAGGAGAGAAAACGGGAGAGAGAGACGGCGGCGGCGAAATGAGAAGGGAAAAGAGAGAAAGGAAAAGAAATTAGAAAGAAATTAGGAATTTTCCTAATTTTTGAAAAATCTGATTTTAGGCCCTATCTCCGAAAAATACGTAAAAATAGTCGAAACGACCGGCTCGGAGAGTACATCATCGCTGTAGCATTCACGAGTTGATGAATTGACAATTAAACTCACCGTAGGGTTCCGTAACTAGTACGAGAGAAAAACCCACACGGCTCGTAAAGCTCAACTCGGAAGCCACAAAAGCGAACCGAAACTCACCGAAACAGATCCGAAAGATCCAATAAAGATCCAACGAGACCTACAAGGATCCAGGGCATTACATCCTCCCCTCCTTTAAGAAATTTCGTCCTCAAAATTTAAGGACTAGCAAAGGAGAAACAGGGAAGAATAACCCAACAGCACAATCACGGAAATGACACAAATCTCGAGAGAACACAGCTCAAAGGAACATTTTCAGACCACAATCACGAGCACATGCTCTGGATCAAGCACGACACAAGTGGACACAAGTCCGACACCTCCGAAACAAGGCAACGTCACTTACGTCTCGCAGGGGAAAGAGACACGACTGCCCCAACAACAGACATCGAAGAAGCGAAACGACAGACACGGCGAGTATCAGCTCAAACAAGGAGACACAATCTCCTCAGCTGACAGCTCGACAACATCATCGGCTCCAGTGTCCAGGGCAACAAGGAACACCTGGCACACAGGACGCCAATGACAACAGCACTGCTAGACCGTAAACACAATCAAGTCAGTCCTCACTCAGATATCATATCTGATCGAGTCGCAAGCTAACTCTAAGGAGAAAGAGTACAGCAAGGCTAACTGACAAGACATGGTCCAAAACAGAGACACAAAATCAATAGACAAAATCAGAGAGAAATAGCGCCAAAACACCAACAGCAACAGCAGCACTTGCAGAATTCTGGCTCCGCACGGAACACAAAACCATGGAACACAACTGCAAGCAAGGTCACATCAAGGTACAGGAACAGCTGAGCACACGACCACAATGGACGGGTCACGCATCACACTGCTCACCAAGAAAAGACCCACGACAACGAGGAAACGACAACAATATCAGGGAACACAACTCAAGGACTACGAACACGCCTCGAGAGCACAACACCCAAGAGAAAAACGCAGAGTAGAGGGTACTTAGTCAGCAGGAATGCCGACAAATTCCCCAACACTCACAAATGCCAATGCCAACAGCTGAAAACCACCAGCAATGGCACGGCAACAGACGATATCGAGGCACAGAAGCCAAGATGAAGTCACATCGAGAAGAAATAGATCTCTCGACCCGTGGGTAATCAGCCCACACGCTTTAGCTGCGCACTCAACAGCGCACACAGGCATCAGAATGACCTCGGCAATCGCATCTCAGCACACACCAGCCGTCTTCGCAATCTATGAAGATCGCAAACAACACGCCACGAGTACCGATCCAGCGAACAACCAATTACCAGGAGCCCAAGTGCAACAGGAGAAGAGTACCAGCTTCAGCACAAAGCACAAGGAAAAGGCTAATCTCGGCTTACCTTCACATCCTAAAAATGGTAAATGAGCCTTCACAACACGTCGGCCGCTGGACACGGCACAACAAACACGGTGCACGACAGCTCTTAACACCATGATGGAGTCCAAAGCCAAGCAACCATATAGCATAGAGCAGATCAGGCTCAGAACAAAACTGTCCACACTTAAGCAGACACAGGACAACGGCATCACTAAGACAGCAATTCCAAGGCAAATATCGAGAAGATTCCACCAGAAGGGATGAGAAGCAATTAAGCTCAACCACGATAGCTCACCAGGAAGGGAAAATCCTAGCTTGCCTGAGCAACTTCTCAAACACGGAATCTAACCGAGCACTTCAACAGAAGCGAAACACATCAGGAGTTGAACAGACTCAAGCCGAGATGACCAAGACAACGTGAGAACGTGCACGGTCATCAGACCAAGGCCAAAGGTCAATAGCAACCTGATCAACATACAGAGAAAACCTCGAACAACATACTACAGATTCAAGCCTTCTGGCGAACTCTGCCAAGTACAACTTGATCAAAACAAACACAACGATGAAAAAGAAACACCTCGTCACATCCTGACGAGAGCAGGACCATCTCGTACAGTGCCAGGACAGCATGCACAAGACAACATACGAAGAAAACAACGCGACAAAGAATTGCAAACCGAAGCCAGCTGAAGACTGTACTCGACTTTCAGGACTCTGGATACTATATATCTTGGATTCCCATGTACTTCACACAACAATGCTCTGATAGCTCAGAAAAGAACTCCGAACATCTCAGAACACTGCTCTGATACTAGCTGTAGCGACCCGGATTCCGGATACCAGGTATACCCAGTAGGACTACCGAATACACGTGATACCACAAGGAACCCGCGAGGCCTCCCAAGAGCGGTAAAGCTCCGAAGGGATGAAAGGTATGTGTACATTGAAGCCACAAAGATATAACAGTAAGTAATTAAATTTAATTAGATTGGTTTGCTAAAGTAGCAGAAATAAAATTACTTTTTTAATTAACAGTTTCAATTTAACAATTATACACCAGAGTCAAGTCCAAAGTTAAAGACAGCAAGTCTAGCAAGTACAGTCGGCAGAAAAGAAAAGACGTACCGAGAAGTCGGGGGAAGCCCGACGCAGGTACCAGCTGGCCACTACGACACGCCACGAGCACGCGCACCAGGAACCATACGGAAGTAGAACGAACTACGTCACCCCACCTGAAAAGCAGGGGTGAGCCTCGTATCACTGGCTCTGTAGGGGTCACGCGGATCCCCACTGAAAAACACGCAGTAACACGGAACAACAACAACGAAAACAACAGGTGTAGTAAAGCAGGAAAACTACACTACAAAGCTGTAAAAAGAACAGGAGCATCAGGAGTAGGGAACAGGCTAAGAGCAAGGGAAGCCAAAAGCAAGGGAAAGGTGAGACCGTAAAAGCCATAACACGGCCACCGAGAAGAACTTGGCACCCTAAGCTACTCCAAACAGCAATAGAAGGGCGACTCTGATCTGACAAAGTCAGGAGTTACCGATCTACCGACACGACGCCAGGCCTAAGACGAAGACCTGCACGGATGGACAAAAGACAGACACAACATACACGACGTCACACACAACTTAGAACGTTGTGCATGCAACGTCACACTGACCTCGAGTAGGGCCATAGAAAGGCTAACTCGGGAAGGTCACGACGCACAAGAAATGCCGAGCATCACGCGTCATGTGACGGAAGCGCCCCCTCGTAAAAAGAACAGCCAGCTGCGTCCACTGACGTCTTATGCTGCGCCACAAGTGTCTCGCCTACGGTACCGCTGAAACCACGGCAGAGTCACAGACGCGCGCTGAACCAAACAGGAACAACAGCATCAAGTAACCAGTCAGGGTCACGCCCGTCGACGTAAGTCCAAAGCTCCTGACCACGTGTGCACACACTGGCTCTAGCCTAAGCTAGGCTCTCTAGCTAGTTTTCTCCCTCGGTAGGACGCTACCTTTGGCTGGGAGCCCATGGAACTAGCTTACAAACCGTGTCTCGGGAACACCCCTTCGCCACCCGCAGGCGAGTCGGCAACTCAAAGGCCTTAGGGCTACAACAAACGGAGGCTCACATGACACAGAGACTCAAAACATAAGTGCTGAAGTACAAGCGGGCAAGAACGCCCCACGACACGTACTTCGAAGCACCAATGGCAGCACAGCCACTGCCGATAGACTCAGGGCATGGCAACTAGACCTACCACGTAACGATCCTTAAGTCGGACGACTCAAAGGCAAGATCTTCACAGACAGCAGAACAAGCCACCAATCGGTCTAATCCTAAGCCACGGAAACGATGCTCTGCAGAAAAATGACTCACGGAGACCCGAGGGAACACCGAGGACCCTCGGACACGCCTGGACACACAAACCAAGGTAAGACGATACCTCGAGGCATCCAGAACTAGTGTCTCGGACTGGACAGAACCGCCAAGACACCCACACAAGGTCACTAGTCAAGCAATGGGTCACCCCGGGTTGACCGGAACCCAATAAAGACACACTCAATAGTAGGACAGAAAATCCTACCTCAAGCAAGAAGACTCCTTGCTACCTTATAACGTAGTCTTAACCCTCATAGGACGTCCAGAGACATCCACACAAGCAGGCAGGCTACAAGGACAAGCCAAGACAATCAGAAACAGAAACAACGGAAATCGGAACTCAAGGACTGTAATGCACCACACTTAGACCGTTACATGAAGGTGACGGTCTAACGCTAGGCCGTTACACTCTAGAGGAACAAGACTATGGCGGTCTAGAACAGGCGCGCTACAGAAACGTGATGGTCGCAGGGGGAGCCATCACAGACAACGCCCTAACCAACGCCTAAAACGCACAGGGCATGTAACGACCTAATCCAGGCGCGTTACACAGCTCTGACGCGCCCGCCTGGGGCCGTCAGGTCCAACACACTCGAAACCAAAACGCGAACAGCGTAACGCGCCAGGGCAGGCGCGTTACAGCTGCCTAACGCACGACAACAGGCACGTTACGCCAACCTAACGCACGAGAACAGATGCGTCAGGGTCAACAGACCCAAGTCTGAAACCTCAGACAAACAGCAAGTAATGGTCCACGGTGGACGCGTTACAACACTTTGACGCATGGGGGCAGGGCCGTTAGAACCAACAGACACAGCCACCCAGCTCAACCAAACAGAATGTAACGGCCTGGGACAGGCACGTTACACAAGCCTGACGTACCAGGGCAGGCGCGTCAGGGGAACCGACTCAAACAGTCAAACGTGGTCAAATAGAGTGTAACGGCCTGGGGCAGGCGCGTTACACCACTCTGACGCACTGGAGGAGTGCCGTCAAAGCAACCACCTCAAACATAACACAAAAGGCACAATGACTGTGACGCACCAACCGGGACGCGTCAGGGGAGTGTAACGGTCAGGGACATGACCGTCACGCTCACTCAGCCACGGACAATTTAAAAACGCCCAGACGCTGTGACGGTCTGTCGTAGGGCCGTCAGGGATTGTGACGGTCCCTGGAACGACCGCTACACCGGTCGCGGCGGGAAAATAGTGGAAACGCCAAATCGGCCCGTTCCACGCCCCATTCACGCCGAAGTGCAGGGGAAACAAATCTAGACGATGAAAAACAACATCGGGAGGCTAAAAAGCCCACATGCACGCGCTAAAATGCAAGATCAGGGCGATTCGAACAAATCGACCCTAAACGAGTCACCGAGGTTCCCGGACTCCTACCGGTCTCGAATGACCACCAATCGACACGAAACTTATGTGAATGGGATCTAGACCTCCCAACGGTCAGTTTGACACTAACCACACCACGAATGGTTGCCATTTTCTGGCGAACCCTAAAAATCCCAAAAACTACGGTTTTCACTAAACCGGCCCGATCTCCCCCGATCGAGCACCAAACAACGCACAAAAGCAGGGAAAATGTGCAGGAGGAAATGGCGATCCATCTCCCTACCTCCACTGAGGAAACCGTGCCCCGAAGGGACTAAACCGCGCCGCGAGCTCAAACACCGGCTTTGAATCCACCGATCGGGATCGCACCAAAACCACTCCATCCTCGCCCCGTCGCGCACCTAGTCAGCTCCACAGCATCCCCAACACTCGCTCCTAGGTCCTCCGTCTGCAGCCGGAGCCGAGGAAACTCGAGAGGAGAGAAAACGGGAGAGAGAGACGGCGGCGGCGAAATGAGAAGGGAAGAGAGAGGAAGGAAAAGAAATTAGGAATTTTCTAATTTTCGAAAAATCTGATTTTAGGCCCTATCTCCGAAAAATACGTAAAAATAGTCGAAACGACTGGCTCGGAGAGTACATCGTCGCTGCAGCATTCACGAGTCGATGAACTGACAATTAAACTCACCGTAGGGTTCCGTAACTAGTACGAGAGAAAAACCCACACGGCTCGTAAAGCTCAACTCGGAAGCCACAAAAGCGAACCGAAACTCACCGAAACAGATCCGAAAGATCCAATAAAGATCCAGCGAGACCTACAATGATCCAGGGCATTACAGTTTTCATCTTCGAGTTTTATTTTCCATTTCTCAATACCTGTCTGTTACCCTCCAAGTTCAGTTGGAGGAAGGGAGCCTGTCTCCGGTTGCGAGTTGTGATGTGCTACTCGTGGTTTCCCTCCATCGTGTTTGGTGGAAGAGAGGATCGATCCTCTGGTTCGTGAGTTGTTGGGAGCAATGCACGTGGTTCCCTTTGCGGTGTGCAAAGGAAGGGAGGTTGAACCTCCAGTGTTTCTTCTGGTCATAGGATGATCGAGGAGATTGTTCCTCGGGGCAAGCTGTAAGGCAGCAGATGTTGTAGACTGAGTCTGCGGTTCGATTTGCTTAGTGCAAAGAAGCCTTACTCTGGAAGAGTAAGGGGTGGACGTAGATTGCAGATCACAATCGAACCACCTTAAAACTCTCTATCCCATTGGTGTGGTTTGCATATTTGTCTTTCATACTATTTTTAGCACGCCAGTTGTTCGATTGTTGCACATCGTAGCTCTCGTTTTCCTTAAGCATCAGTCTATCTATCTGCTACGTGGCTAAACTAGAGAAGCTTCCCTACTGCGTTTCTGAACTACATAAGTCCGTCTTCGAATTATTTTAAAATTGGGGGTGATATATTCACCCCCCTTCTAGCTCACCAATTGTGTGAACTATCAATTGGTATCAGAGCAGGTTACCCAACATGTGGTCCAATGACTAGGGTGAATCTGGATCTAGTACTCCTAGCAGTTTCATGGCTGAGGGACAGTCTATTAGTCGCCCTCCTTTTTTCGATGGTAATAACTACTATTATTGGAAAAATACGATGGAGGTATTCCTGAGAGCGCAGAGCCACGAACTCTGGAGAGTGACCACCACGAGACCATATGATCTACCACCAAATGAAGATGCGTGGACAAAGGATCACATCAGGCGTTCAATAGTAAACTGGTCGGCTCTAAACATAATTCAATGCGTAGTACATCCAGAAGAGTACGCCAGGATCTCAGCCTACCAGATAGCCAAGAAGATGTGGGATGAACTTGAACTTCTACGAAGGTACATCCCAAGTCAAGGCCACCAAGGTAAATATGCTCACCCTTGAATATGAATTATTTAAGATGAAATCTGAGGAGAATATTACGGAAATGTATGCTAGGCTGTCACTGATCACTAACAATCTTAGAGGGCTGGAGAAACAAGTTTCAGAAGGGGATCTAGTCAGGAAAATCCTTAGGTCGTTAACCCCGGCATTGCACACCAAGGCCATTGTTATAGAGGGGTCTAGGGATCTGTCAAAACTGACAGTCACTTAGCTGATAGGATCCCTAATGACTTACGAAATGAATTTCAAAAGAAATGGTGAAGGAAGTGACAAGAAGGGCAAGAACATTACTGTCACGCCCCGAGCGCGGAAGGAACCTGGAGATGCGTGACGAGTTTATATCGATCATGTCAATCAGAGTATTAGTGTATTCAACACAAAGACAGAGTGCGCATAAGTAAAGATAACCCAATCATTTTATTCAATCACAACCTCAAAAGTACTTCTATTACAATTCACTTAATGAAAGTGCTAAGACCCAATAAAAGGAAAAGTACAATGATTGACTTAAGAAATTTGAAAGATAAGACTAGTAGACGCTTGGCTAGACGGAGAGCTCTAATCTCTTCACTCTTGACCTTCCCCATCCGATTGAGTCTCATCATCGGACTTACCTGAAAATAAGGAAACACTGAGTGAGCGAACGCTCAGTAGGAAATTATATCTCAAGAACTAGTAATAAGTTTAAGTAATTACAAATTTTCATATGCAAATGTAATATGGCTATGCATGTAGAAATAACTAATCAATAGAAAAACACGTCGTATAAAACATCCAAGCGAGTCTTAAACAAGAGATATTCATGAGAGACTTTATAGATTATTGGCTATTTCACGCGAGTACTTTGCCCGTGTCGGGCCACGCTAGTAAAGTCACGCAAGTCGAGTCACGCACGCAAGAAAGAGAGAGTGTGTGTGGAATGCCAAAGATCAAGAGAAAAAGTACTTCGGTGTAATGCTAGACACCGTGATCATTACAACTCCCATGGGCACTAGTACTTTTGGGTGCTCCTCCCAGGACCAGATCGGGCCCTTATATGCACAACATTAAAGATAGATCTAGACATCCACGATAGTTTATAGCCAATAAGGAGTTTCAAGAACAAGTTTTAATAGGATGATAAGATATGATTTTTATAAAATTCAAGGGCAAGGCCCTTGAGTAAGGACATTCTTGTGATAAAATCCACGCGAAGCATATAAACCATGACATGTCGATAAATTGGGTGGAATTGGTTCCCTAATTGGGTACCATGACAATTAAGTGTCCAGATATAGATGGTCACCCACTTGATATAGAATTGAGGTCCACAAGAACAGCAGATTAATGGCATGATGTCCACATCCCATTAAGAATATTCTCATGATATCCACATAGCATATCATGAGGGCCGGTATACCATGTTTCTATAGAGTGACATGGCAAAATAGTGTAAAGAGTTTTTATGGTACAACCCGCTCAGTCGGCCTTGAGGGAATCCAAGGCTACGAGGAGACTTACGGAGGTCCCAATGACTAACTCGCCAGTCCAAAGGAACGGAATGTACAATGGAGAGCTTGTATGTCACCGAGAATTGAGGGGTAATCGGTAAACGTCATGGAACATGGGACTATATTCACGGAATGGAATATAGTGCCGATATATACATACATACATATATATATATATAGATATTTAAAACCCTCGGTTCATAGAAAACAGTATAAAATAATCGCAAAGGAATTAGCGACTTAACCTAAGTCACTACTTAACAAATTAACGCCCTTGCCGGGGTCGTTTATTTTCAATTTGATGACTTGATGTGACACAACCTAAGACTTAGGCAAGCAAGCACATTCACAATCAAAAGGGCCAATTTTGGGCCGCCGCTCTCCCGTCGCTCACCCAAGCCCGGGGTGACTTGGCGATGCCAAGTGGAGAATGTGGGGTTGGGCCCTTGCTGGTAGAGGGCCAACAAGGCCAAGATTTGATTCCCAATGGATGTGGAAGCCCAATTCAATGGGGCCGACAAAGTGCCGAAGGCACCGGTTGCACTCTTCCCACGGTGATCACTCAAGGCAACGGGGCTTGAGGATCGAGCTCTCACTCGCATAACCAGCGGAACTAGAACTAATATTGAAAGATAAGCACTAAATGGAGTGATGAGTGAGCACTTACTCGACCGGTTTGAAGAAATCGGTCCCGCTCGGAGACGAGGGCGAGCGGGGAGGCGAGTGGATCCCCACACATCTTGGCGGTGTAGCTTGACCTGCCCACACAAGTTACAACACTACACCTCTCGCAGGAGGGGGACCTTGGGGTGGTGGTTAATGGATTACAACCAAAACTACCTCCGCACAGGGAGGGGCCTTCAGCCGGCCAAGCGGGGAGGGGAAACTAGGGCTAAAAGTAATGAAGAGATGAAGACACCGGTTCTGCCTACTCTCTCTGAACAGGGATAGATAGTTGATGTTGCTGCTGCAGAACTTGCTCGAGAATTTTGCTGATTGCGGGACCTGTGGGAAACTCTTCGGGACTGGTACTGGAACACCTATGAATTTTGTTGAATTCTTCTGGATTCGCTGCTGGCCTCGGTGGAGGTTCGAACAGAGCACCAGATTCTCGGACTGGCAGCTTCAGACTTCTAACAGCAGGTTGCAGAGGATGCCCTGATAGTTCCCGAACTCGGAATCAAGCACCGTCGGAGCCGTTGGAACCATGGATGAGTCCTCTTCGCAGCAAAACTGACGGGGAAGTCAAAAGATGCCAGAGAAGACCTGGAGTCTCTAAACAAGGATGACTGATCGATGTAGACTGTGGGTAGCAGAACTGCGCAGTTGAGGGAGAAAAATGATAACTCTGGATCACAAATGCCAATTGAAGATCCGTTTGTTGATTCTGAAAGTAGAAATGGCGATGAAGAACTTTGGAGAAGAGCTCTCGAACTGATTCTTCTGGGGTTTGTCGTGGCAGAGCTTCTACTCAGGATCAGGTCTTCAGCAGAGATACCACTGTGCAGTGGTGGGAAAACAGATCTCCCGGGCAGCTCGGAGCTCGGATCGGGACGAGACCACTGGTGTTGCGAAGGAGACTAGTAGACGCTTCCAACGATAGCTCTTGGGTCTTCAAACTCGTTCGGAGGAAGTCGTGGCGGCCGATGCAAGTTGCTGGTTCACCTGCAACCCTTGGACAGCAAACTGCAACTTCGAAGTAGCTTCCAATAACCAAGAGAGAAGAAGGGGAAGGGGGTCTATGATGAAGGGGAGGTGGATGAAGGGTGGAGGGGGATTGAGGGGGAGTTGTGGAGGGTGTCTAAGGATGGTGGAGAGGCTGGTGAAGGGGAAGGGTGCAGATGTTGTGCTGGTTCAGTCAAAAGGGGAGGATGAGAGGAGGGTGGACGGTGAAGTGGAGGGTGAGGGGTGGAGGGAAGGAGGGGGGCGAACTTGGCCAAGGGGAAGGGGAGAGGGGCGGCCAAAGCTTTGGAGGGAAGGGGTTTCAAAATTCAAATGGTCCTAGGAAGTTGTGGGATTGTGTGGGGAAGAGGGGTGAGTGTGTTGGAATGGGGAAGATATTGTTGGAATGGGGTAGATAGTGTTGGAATGGGGGGAATGCTACCTTGGAAGTAGGGGGGGTGGAGTAATGGTGGCTATGGGAAGTGGAGGGACTTTAATGGGGTAGGTGGGGGTTGGAAGTTGGGAGGGAGGTGGAGGAGAGAGAGAAAGGGGCGAACCCCTTAGTGGAGGAGAGAGTGGAGAGAGAAGAAGGGGGGGTGGGGATTCTCTCACCCTAGGGTTTCTCACCCAATTAGATTCTCTCCATTAAACTAAGCTTTGAACTCTCAAATGGCATTTTTCATTGATTGATTCATTACCTTGAAATGGGGGGAATGGGGCCCTATATATAGGCAACCCACATTTTACAATAAGACCCTGACAATTGACTCAATGACAAATAACCGAGGGGTAGGGGGGAGCCCTTGGGCCAAGCCCAATGAATTGGGCCCAATAGCTAACTAGACAACCTAATGACACTCAAACTTAGGGAAATAAACACAAGACCTAGGAACATGACTCAAATAAAAGGGAAAATACATCAAATGACTCAAATAAAAATTACATAGGACTCAAAATTAAATAACTAGACCATGCCGGATGCAACCGGGGCGAGGAGACGAGCTGTGAACGTGAGCATGGGAGGTGATGTCCCCATCATACTCCCGAGGTGTGAAGAACTCGACTCCATCGAGTAAGTGTCCTTCCCTCCTTGGAGGGTGTAGAAGTGGTACTGCCCTCAAGTCTTCCGAACGAGACCGATCCATCCACCTGCCGAGATAGAGCTCGTATACCTTGCTCCTAGTGGTAGTGGCCAATTCATCCAATATTCGTTCAATGCGCTCACGCTGGGCTCTCTTGGCTGGTGGACTCTCCTCACGGGTGGGTACTCTCACAACGGAGGGAATAGGCTCAATATCCTCACTAGGTACCACCGTGGGTCCCTTATATGGCACTAGGTCAGCTACATTGAATGTAGGACTCACTCCATACTCCTCGGGGAGATCTAACTCACAGGCATTAGCGCCAATGCACCTCAGGACCTGGAAGGGATCAGCCCCATGTAGCCTCAATTTGGAGATGACTCCCGGGGAGAGCCTCTCCTTCCTCACCATCACAAAGTCACCTACGTGGAATTCTTGGTGACGCCGAAGGGAGTCAGCCTGCCTCTTATAGATCTTATTTTCTTTGCTTATGTGCTTGCAAAGGCTGTTGGGTTCGGTGCAAGTATTCAGAGGGGGGGGGGGTGAATGTATATAACCTATAAAAATTTTGCCCAATTAAAATCTAAAGCAATCAGAGATGCGGAATTAAAAACTATTGCAGATATATATAGGGCGAACCTAAGCAAGTCTAAATAGTAGACTGAATCAATTCAACGGAGCTTGTGCCTTAAAGCATTCAGACAGAAAACCCAATTGAGGCGCCCTTTACATTCATCTAGCGAAATCAGATAAAAGAGATCAACCCACAGTCAAACATATAGTGTGCGCAGCAAATAGATGAACACTTATAGAACATCAAACCAAAGTGCACCTAAGCATTCATCTAGCGCCAACCACACACGAAATCAAACCACTACACAATGGATTTTAGGTGGTTCGGTCCAGCAGACCTACATCCACCCCACACTCAACCAAAGTGTGGATTACTGCTGCGCAACACAGCTTGCGTCCGCTGGGCAATATAGCTTAGCCTACAACCGCTGGGCCTCACAGCTTGCCGTCCAGTGGAATCCACCACTGCAACCGCTGGGGACTACAGCTTACCCGTCCAGTGGAAACCTCCACTGCCCGCTGAGCAACACAGCTTGCTATCCAGAGGAGTCCTCCTCTGCAAACCGCTGACTAACAGCTTGAAAGAAAGTGTAAAAAAGAAAACGAAAGACAAGATAACAGCAGTCGGAAAGCTGTAAACGTAAAGCACAATGTGGCTCTTAAAGAGCTGACTGGCCTGGATTTGATCCACGGTCCAGTGAAGACAGATCTTCAAACAACCTCTCTCAGTCTCTTCTTCTCACGATCTCTTTCTTTCTTTTTCTTTCTCTCTGCACTTCTCTTCTTCTTTCGCTAATCTCTCACTCTCTGCTCTTCTCTTTCACAGGCTCTCTCTATCTCTTCTCTTTCTTCTTCTTCTTATGCTTCCTTCTTTCTTCTTCGCTCTGCTGCTTCTCTTTTCTTCTTTTGCTCACACTCTCAGATTTCTTCGCTGGAGAGCTTCCTCTTCTTCTGTGGAGAGTTAACCCTTTTCGAGAGGATGATGGGGTGCTTTTATATCAGAAACAGAGCCTCCGAAGGTTGAGTAGAAAATGCCCTAGTGACCACTGATTGGTCCACTTGGCGGGGTAGCACCCCTTATCTAACACGTGTCAGCATCCTGCCCCTTTTTCCCATCGGATCACGTGCCCCCTCGAATGGTTGGAGGCATCCTCAGACTTGAACAAAAGTTCCTTCCTCGTGGCAGGGTAGCAGTCAGTGGCTTACACGTGTCTGGCTCGTAGGATTCTGTTTCTGGAGACTGACCGCGTTGACGCACTGCCATCACTACGTCTACTCTTTGCTTGTACACATTTGAATTTGCCCCACTGCGTCGACCCTGCTGTGGATAGCGTTGACGCATTGAAGACAGCCAGAGATAAGTCGCCCCCTTCTTGAACTGCTGCGTCGACGCTGCCAGTTGGTGGCATTGATGCATTCCAGTGAGCAACCAGCCTATCCTTTTTAACTGTTGCGTCGACGCTGCTCCACTGCTGCGTTGACGTGTTGGAGTATTTCTTAAAAGGCCTCTGCTTCTTGAGTGGCTGAGTTGACGCAGCCTTTGCGTAGAGTTAACGCTGTGAAGAGTATCCGTGGATGCATCTTCACTGGTGCGTGGACGCATTGAACTCCCAGCGTCGACCCTGTTCTTCATTGTTGTCATCATCTGAAGACAGTCAGCAGCAGATGAGCAAGTGTGAGCACTGAGTGAGTGTATAGACTTTGTAAGCATTCAGCTCGTGTAATGTATATACTTCAAGAACTCTAGCCAACGGACGCTGTACAGACTTCAGATGCTACAGTCCAATGTATGTACTTTGATGAAGTGAAGCAGTGTACAGACTTGAATCAAACCGATGTATAGACTTGAAGTGTGAAGACCATTGGATAGAGTTGGTGAAATGAAGTCCAGTGTATAGACTTGGTGAACTGACTCCAATGTACAGACTTTGAAGGATGCAGACTCTGTATAGACTTCAACTCAAACATGCATAATGTATAGACTTTGTGAAACGTGAATGCGATGTACACACTCACAGCGTTGACGCTACAGACTAGAGAGTGCTCACAGCGTTGACGCTGCATGAGACGTAGGTTGTACAGACTTAGCCTAAGACAATGCATGAATTGACGTTGTATATACTTAGCCAATGCAATGCACTATGAATGTATGGACTATATGAATTGACTCTGCATGAGACACTCAGATGGACAGTGTTTAGACTAATGCATGAAGCGAAGCAAGAGCTCTTTCAAAACAATTCCAATGCGTCAACGCATTGAGTCCACTGCGTCGACGCACCAGTTGACACATTTTATAGACTAGCTCTAGGACAGACTAGTGAGTTGACGCAATGATCCCATGCGTCAACGCATCATGCAATACTCATGCAAACTCATGAATTCAATGCTGTATATCAGACACAGTCCTATGCAATCATATCAACAGCCATATTCAAAACACAATATCATAATGCACTGATTGTGTTGCAATCATCAAAACAAATCAGCATGCTATCATCAAAACACAATGCACATGCTTGTGCCTAAGAGGCACAACAAAGGCTTTCATGCAATTTTGTGAATGTTGACATTCTATGGGTGATGGGTGGACCTGGGCAACCAAAAGTAGACCAATCATGCTTTGACGCTAGGAAGACTTTGATGGAATGGGGAGGACCGGGGCATCCATAGGTGATCCGGTCATGCATGGGGGTGACAAATGCTGGGGGACTCGGACATCCATGAATACTCCTATCATGCCTACGACTCATGATGAGTGAAGGTGGACCACTACATCCGAATTTGGACCACTCAGGCTTTCTACTTGACATGTGGGTGATATGAATGAATGGACCCAACATAGTGTTCATGCCAAGGGGTGTGGAAAGCCTAGACACATGCATACTTTTCCCAAAAGTGACTTCCATGTGTATAGGTGTGGGACAACCTTTGAACTCCCATTGGAAAGGATCGAATAGATCTAAGAAGGTGTTCATCATAGGGTGGGGCACAACCTTATTACCTAGGGATATGTGGTCCAAGGTCATGGCTCCCAAGGTGTAACTCGGGTCTAGGATGGGGTGGATTGGGTCAAACATGGTGGGTTGGGATAGGGAAAGGTGGGTGGTGGATAAGGTGGTTGGGTCCCATGGTTTCTTTGACTCCCATTGGAATGGATCATATGGATCATAAAATGGGTTACCTAGGGGGAGAAACTCCATGTCCTCAAGATCCTCAAAAGGTACTAAGTCATCCTTCTCCATGATAGTTGGGCCAATGTTCTTGGCAAGTGGGTCAGCCATGAGTGGAGGGCTTGGCTTTCTACCCGAGATAAGAAGCTCTAAATCGAGGAGAAGGTTGGGCTCATCGGGTATAGGGAGGAATAGAAGGAGGTCGCTAGTGTAGCAACCAATGGTGCAAACCGAGGTTATAGACCCTATGCATAGGTGTAGGAGACTAAGGCTCCTAGGTTGTTCGACCATAGGGGTCAACATGTTAGTCATCTCTAATTGCCATGCTATGCCCTTGAGAAGGTCCTCTAAGGTTTCCACTTGGTAAAAGTTTGGGATTATGGTGTGATAAAGGAGATGGGCACTATGGGATGGTTTTCCTTCATGGGTGGGAAATTGTGGTCCATGATCTCTCTTATTGGGCTCTCCTTTAGCCAACTAACAAGGGGTTCTCCTAAGATGAGCTTGGTCCCAACTAGAGAGGGTGATGTAAGGGGAAGACCATCATGTGATGTTTCTTTTTCAACTTGGACTTGGGTTTCCTCCAAGGTGGGGAGTGGGTTTAGAGTGTTCTCAACTATTGAATCGAGTATGAGTTCTTCTACCAAGGAGGTGAGAGGGTCTTTTGGGGTGATGAGGGTTGGTGTGTGGTGCTCCCGGGGTGGAGGGTAAAGGGAAACTTGGATTGGTAGGGTGGGGTTTGGGAGTGGAAGTAGTGGAGGCCTAGGTTGGGGTAGGATTGGGGTTGGAAGTGGAAGGTGGGTTGGGTGACGAGATTTGGGTTGATGGGTTTTGATGGGGGTACCTCTTTTTGGGGATGATGGAGGGGTAGTGGTGGGGACCAAGGGGAGATGTGGGGTATGGGTTTGGTGAGGGATTGTGGAAGGGGGTTTTGGTTGGAGTGCGGGGACCCTTAGGGGATTTGGTGTAGAGGTGGATGCTTGGTTTATTTGGGCCTTAAGGGAGAGGACTTGGTCGCGAAGTGTAGTTATGATGGTTGAGAAGTGATTTGTTGGGAGTGGTGGGGGAGGAGGCCTAAAGGTGATATCAAGTTGGTCGGATGGGGATGGAGGAGTGGTAGTGCACTTCGGGCTAGGGGTGTTAGAGTAGAAGGGGTGGGAATATTTGGGGATGTAGATTTTTCTAAGTTCTTTCTTCATATCATCCCATGAGGAAATGGGTTCTTGTTTCCTAACGTCCCTTAAGCCCACTATGTTCCTCCATTTTTGCTTGGCTTGACCCCGAAATTGCCCCATGGCAACGCGGACTTTTGCGGGTCCATAAACCATAGTTCTCTCAAAGTGTTTTTCCATGGTGACCTCCCACTTTAGGTAGGCACTATAGCATGATCCATCGAAGAGGAGATCCTCAAAAGAGATTATGTCAAATGGAGGGTTGATCGGTCCCTTATGGGGGTTCGAGTGGGATGAATGTGACCAAAGAGAGGTAGCCATGTTGATGAATGCAAATGTGCCCAAGGACTAGACTTAGTAGAGACAAATCTCAAACTTGCTCTGATACCAATTGATGTGACACAACCTAAGACTTAGGCAAGCAAGCACATTCACAATCAAAAGGGCCAATTTTGGGCCGCCGCTCTCCCGTCGCTCACCCAAGCCCGGGGTGACTTGGCGATGCCAAGTGGAGGATGTGGGGTTGGGCCCTTGCTGGTAGAGGGCCAGCAAGGCCAAGATTTGATTCCCAATGGATGTGGAAGCCCAATTCAATGGGGCCGACAAAGTGCCGAAGGCACCGGTTGCACTCTTCCCACGGTGATCACTCAAGGCAACGAGGCTTGAGGATCGAGCTCTCACTCGCATAACCAGTGGAACTAGAACTAATATTGAAAGACAAGCACTAAATGGAGTGAGGTGTGAGCACTTACTCGACCGGTTTGAAGAAATCGGTCCCGCTCGGAGATGAGGGCGAGCGGGGAGGCGAGTGGATCCCCACACGCTGCGGTGGTGTAGCTTGACCTGCCCACACAAGTTACAACACTACACCTCTCGCAGGAGGGGGACCTTGGGGTGGGGGTTAATGGATTACAACCAAAACTACCTCCGCACAGGGAGGGGCCTTCAGCCGGCCAAGCGGGGAGGGGAAACTAGGGCTAAAAGTAATGAAGAGATGAAGACACCGGTTCTGCCTACTCTCTCTGAACAGGGACAGATAGTTGATGTTGCTGCTGCAGAACTTGCTCAAGAATTTTTCTGATGGCGGGACCTGTGGGAAACTCTTCGGGACTGGTACTGGAACACCTCTGAATTTTGTTCAATTCTTCTGGATTCGCTGCTGGCCTCGGTGGAGGTTCGAACAGAGCACCAGATTCTCGGACTGGCAGCTTCAGACTTATAACAGTAGGTTGCAGAGGACGCCCCGACAGCTCCCAGACTCGGAATCAAGCACCGTCAGAGCCGTTGGAACCGTGGATGAGTCCTCTTCGCAGCAAAACTGGGGAAGTCAAAAGATGCTGGAGAAGACCTGGATACTCTGAACAAGAATGGCTGGTCGGTGCAGACTGTGGGTAGCAGAACTGCGCAGGTGAGGAAGAAAAATGATAACTCTGGATCACGAACACCGATTGAAGATCCGTTTCTTGATTCTGAAATTAGACATGGTGGTGAAGAACTTTGCAGAAGATCTCTCGAACTGATTCTTCTGGGGTTTGTCGTGGCAGAGCTTCTACTCAGGATCAGGTCTTCAGCAGAGACACCACTGCGCAGTGGTGGGAAAACGGATCTCCCGGGCAGCTCGGAGCTCGGATCGGGACAAAACTGCCGCTGTTGCGAAGGAGACCGGTATACGCTTCCAACGATAGCTCTTGGGTCTTCAAACTCGTCTGGAGAAAGTTGTGGCGGCCGATACAAGTTGCTGGTTCACCTGCAACCCTTGGACAGCAAACTGCAACTTCGAAGTAGCTTCCAATAACCAAGAGAGAAGAAGGGGAAGGGGGTCTATGGTGAAGGGGAGGTGGATGAAGGGTGGAGGGGGATTGAGGGGGAGTTGTGGAGGGTGTCTAAGGGTGGTGGAGAGGCTGGTGAAGGGGAAGGGTGCAGATGTTGTGCTGGTTCAGCCAAAAGGGGAGGATGAGAGGAGGGTGGAGGGTGAAGTGGAGGGTGAGGGGTGGAGGGAAGGAGGGGGGCAAACTTGGCCAAGGGGAAGGGGAGAGGGGCGACCAAAGCTTTGGAGGGAAGGGGTTTCAAAATTCAAATGGGCCTAAGAAGTTGTGGGATTGTGTGGGGAAGAGGGGTGAGTGTGTTGGAATGGGGAAGATATTGTTGGAATGGGGTAGATAGTGTTGGAATGGGGGGAATGCTACCTTGGAACTAGGGGGGTGGAGTAATGGTGGCTATGGGAAGTGGAGGGACTTTAATGGGGTAGGTGGGGGTTGGAAGTTGGGAGGGAGGTGGAGGAGAGAGAGAAAGGGGCGAACCCCTTAGTGGAGGAGAGAGTGGAGAGAGAAGAAGGGGGGTGGGGATTCTCTCACCTTAGGGTTTCTCACCCAATTGGATTCTCTCCATTAAACTAAGCTTTGAACTCTCAAATGGCATTTTTCATTGATTGATTAATTACCTTGAAATGGGGGGAATGGGGCCCTATATATAGGCAACCCACATTTTACAATAAGACCCTGACAATTGACTCAATGATAAATAACCGAGGGGTAGGGGGAGCCCTTGGGCCAAGCCCAATGAATTGGGCCCAATAGCTAACTAGACAACCTAATGACACTCAAACTTAGGGAAATAAACACAAGACCTAGGAACATATCTCAAATAAAAGAGAAAATACATCAAATGACTCAAATAAAAATTACATAGGACTCAAAATTAAATAACTAGACCATGCCGGATGCAACCGGGGCGAGGAGACGAGCTGTGAACGTGGGCATGGGAGGTGATGTCCCCATCATGACTTCTGTATCAGTCGTCCATCATATATTTCTGTTATGCCGAGGTTTCCTTAATTCTGTATTTTCAATAAAACATGCCTTATTTAGGGGCATTATTTCATAAAGAGACGACATCGTGGCTGTCGTTAATTATCCATTTAACAGCACTTTATTCCCAGCTAGTCCTTTGGTGAACTAGTGACTCATAAAAAGTCGTTAATACAAATTCGCGCCTTTGTGTAGGGCATCTCTTTCATAAAAGACGACCTATTAAGGGTCGTTAATTCATCCCTTTCTAGGTTTTTAACATGAACAGTGGAAATTTCAAGGATAATAACTTTCAGGAAATAGATTATATGACCAGGACAAGAAAAATATCAGGGTTCGAGGCTTATGATCATGCATTAAATTAGATTCATGGTTTCATAGATATTAAATTTTAAACATTGGTATTTTAATAATTACATGAAATTGACGACTCCTGGGCAGGGCGTCAGAACTCAAAGTAGCGCCCTAGGCAGGGTCGCTTCTTTTAAAATTTCGCAGAAAGCTTTGGAAACGTAGTAAATCTATATGCATGGATGAATAGATGATATTATTATGAATCTTATGCTAGTTTGGGCTACAATCCTTGAGAAAACCTACTTGATGATGATCTGGGTGAAGATACATGAAGGTTGTGAAGAGAAAACTGTACTCTATTCTGAACAGAGTCTTCTGAGAAAATGATGTTGATGAAGAACCCACGTTCTTCAGCTAGACAAGAGAGTTACTACTTGCTGCAGACAACCCACAGAAGAAGAAGATGAAGAATGATTAAAAATCTTCATATTCTCTGACTGAAGGCAGAGGAAGAAGAACAAACCTGTTCTTCACACACGAGACAACAGCAGCAGGCCTTCCTTCGACAAAATAGCTATTAGGGTTCGATTGGAGGGGTATTTATAGGATTTCAGGAAACCCTTAGGGTTAGAATTTTCATTAGAACTCTAGTTTCCTTGATAGAGTCCTTACCATAATCAATCGAACATGTAGCAATCCTAAAACTTACCCTTGATAGTCTCCTGGTTCGAACCATATAAGTTTCTAAAAATACTTTTGAATTAATCCATATAGACACCTCACATCAGATATCTGATATTTTTACAAAGCCTCTGGACAATGACAAATTCACAACCTTAAGGAGAGAACTGGGAATCTTTAAAAACCCCTAAATTCTAGAATTTTGGAATTAAATGCTTCCATGCAGTCCTCATTTGCATGTATTTTCATCTTGTGTTTGTCATATTTTCTTTTGGCATGCAAAACCTATTGGTATATTAACTGATAAGCTGGGAGAAGGTCAAATTTCTTCGAAACCCACATCATGTGTGAGGAGGTCCTCTGACCTACGTTCTCCACCTTGTACCACAGGCTCATTTCCATATAGATCAGGTTCAAGTCCATAAACTTTCATTTTTGCATTTCCATACCTTTTGCATCTCACCTGTATGTTCATATAATTCATTTTGTGAGGGGGAGGTATTTTCAGTATGTATTCTGTAGAAGGCACTTGCATTTGTTAAGCTGATAGGTTGGAGTCCATTAGTCAGTCTAGGTGTAAGGGGGAGTTTCATGTCTGTCAGTTTGAGGTCTTAGGTGACTGATTCAAAGGATTTTGAGAGATCATGTTACTGCAGCAAGCTCATTGAGAACCTAAAGCAGTCTTCTTCACAAAAGCTAGAAGCTCTCAACTCTCTTAAACTTTCAAATTTGATTAACTGAAATTTAGCTGAAAAGCTTCTCTCTAATAATCCTGCAAAGACCTAGATAGAGAATCTGAAGACTGTCTTCCTACATCATTATTGAACATGGATCATTGTTGACACTCTTATGTCATGAAATCTCCTAAATGCTTGAAACTTAAATTTCTGGAAGCAAACTCTCTGAGGATCAGTACATCTGGTATTGTCTTCAAACATTATACAACAAATAAAATCAATTTGTTTAGGGGAATTTCAACTGTTCAGAGCAATGTTCTGGTTTCCAAGAAACTATATACTTCATCAAAGAAATGAATCTTACTCTATGTCATGAAGTGCCAGAGTATCTCTGATTAAAAAGTTTCTAAAAAATTTACGAATTCATGGCAGAGCAATGGGATTAAAGTGTTAAGTAGCTGGGGATTCATGCCTCTGATCAAAGTGTTTCCTCACGTTAAAAGACACTTATATTGCTAACTCGGTTCTCTAAAGAGAAGTAATACGGTTATCACACAGAGAATCTGGGAATTCTGCCCTCTAATCAAGGCGTCTTCTCACATATCAATGTGTGACTTACCAAAGTTACTCAGTGACCTTACTGCTCAACAAAGAAAATTTTTTCTCACCCCCACACAAATCTTTGTAGTCTGTTTGTCCTCAATACCTTTGGACCATCCAACAGTCGATGAGCCTCCATTTACTTGATTAGTAAAGCATTTAGACAGCTTTCTCTTGGCATAACTATTTCACCTTGGTCCTCATTCTTATTTCTGTAAGATGATAATCATCACTCTTATTCTATGCCTTTCCTACTTATTAGCTATGAGGTATCTCAGCTCTATTCAGTCACCTTACTTGGATCTTTAAGAGCTGCTTATGAGATGTTTTTTCTACTAAGTGAGTTAATTGTCTATGGTCTCTCAAGCTTTATAGTACCTTGTTTCTCCCTACATTCCTTTTGATGATGTCAAAGGGGGAGAAGATGTCTGAGAGTTTAAGGGGAGAATGGCTTATGAGAATAGCTTTGAGAATGTTTTGGGGCATGGAGTATTTTCTGGTTGAAAGTCATAGTGTCAGGGGGACATAGTGTGTGCCATTGTTTGCATGTTTGATTGATTGCATGTCTGATAGTTTGCATGCTTAAACACCCTCATTTTCTAATAACATCATTTAATTTGTTTGGCTCATAGTGTTGCCATCATCAAAAAGGGGGAGAACTATTCTGTCCCTGTGGTTTTCATGATGACAAACACCATAAGTCAAATGTCAGACATCATAAAAAGTCAAACACCTTAAATCAAACAGAATATGTCTGAAGCATTCATGAGTCTGTGCATTGGAGTTTGTGCACTTGAGTCATTGAAATCAGTGTGTCTGCATGAAGTCACTATTTGTTGCTTTCGAGTCTAAGCACATTCTGCCTTGGCAGTCAGATAACGTCAACGTGTTCAGTTTAGCACAAAGGTAGTCGATGCTAGTACTAAGCATACTGCATACAAAGTCGACGCTAGTTGTGTATCTCACTAAGTAAGGTCGGTGCTAGCCGCCGCTGTTGCATAAATAAGGTCGATGCTAGTTGCGTCGCTCACATAGTGAGGTTGATGCTAGTTGCGTTTCTCATGAAGTGAGGTCGGTGCTAGTAGCATTGCTCATATAGCGAGGTCAGTGTTAGTTGCTTTTCGTGCTTAGTAAGGTCTATGCTAGTGTGCATCATCGCGCAAATAAGGTTGATGCAAGCTACGCTTCATGCATACCCAAGGTCAACGCTAGCACAGTGTGTAGTGCATACACGGTCAGTGCTAGTTGGGTTCTCACACATCTAAGGTCGGTGCAACTTTTCGCACCATGCAGACATGTCAGTGCAAGTCTTGTTTATTCATGCATAAAGGTCTGTGCATATTTTTCTCTTAATGCATATAGGAGACCAATGTCCGTGCACGTTCCTGTAGAAACACATATAAGGTCGGTGCATCTTTTGCTTCGTGCCATATCAAGTCGGTGCATGTTTTTCCTCCTTCACATAAAGTCCGTGAACTTCATTGTTTAGAGTCTGTGCACATTTCAGTTCAACACATGTAAGGTTTGTGCATGTTTGTCTTAAATGCATAAAAGGTCTGTGCATACACTGTAGCTAGTCGGTGCACTTTTTGCATATAGCCAACAGGTCTGTGCACGTTCTCATACTTGCATACATGGTCAGTGCTAGTATTGCATGAGGTCTGTGTTACCTTGCATTGTCCTGTGCACTTAGTCGATGCTAGTAGCAGTTCTTCACACCAAGGTCGATGCTAGTTAGCCTTGCTACGCACGTAAGGTCTATGCTAGCTGGACTTACTTCATGATTGAAGTCTGTGCTTGATGAATAAAGTCTCTGTTAGTTGGTTTGGTTCACGCTATGTCTGCATTATATACATTAACGTCAGTGCACAATTGTTCATTGTCTCTTACAGGGTCTGAGCACATTTTGCCTTGAACCATATAAGGATTCAACCCACTCATCAAGGATGAATTGACAAATATTCAAATAGCTAGGGGATGCAGAGGTTGACTACACGTGGACTTGTGTAACAATGATAAGTGGCACGTGATCCACGGCAGATCGTCCCAGGAAGACTAAAGCCACGTGGATCGTCCTTGAACCTGAGGCTAACATGTGGCAGGGCTGCTCCAGAATCTTCTTGGCGGGAGTATTCCCTCCACATGCCCAAGTCGTGACTACGTGGACCCCATCGGCTGAAGATATATATATATATGTGTATGGATCATTTTCAAGAGGTAGCGAAGCTTGAGAGAAAAAGTTCAGAAGAAAAGAGAGCAGCTGCAAGAGTAGAAAACCACCAGAGAAGAAGAAAAGAGCGAGAGCCAGAGAGAAGATAGAAAAAGATAGAGTATCTGAAGCCAGAGCTTGTACTAAATTTTGCCAATTCGTGAAGAGAGCCAGTCCAGAAATAGAAGAGTCTGAGTGATCGCCAGGATTAGAGTCTGAAAGCTTGCTTCCACGGAAGCTACATTCTTATTGTCTCTGAACGATTATTTTTCTGATTATTTTCATCTTCGAGTTTTGTTTTCCATTTCTCAATACCTGTCTGTTACCCTCCAAGTTCAGTTGGAGGAAGGGAGACTGTCTCCGGTTGCGAGTAGTGGTGTGCTACTCGTGGTTTCCCTCCATCGTGTTTGGAGGAAGAGAGGATCGATCCTCTAGTTCATGAGTTGCTGGGAGAAATTCACGGGGTTCCTTTGCGGTGTGCAAAGGAAGGGAGGTTGGACCTCCAGTGTTTCTTTTGGTCACAGGAAAATCGAGGAGATTGTTCCTTGGGGCAAGCTGTAAGGTAGCAGATGTTGCAGACTGAGTCTGCGGTTCGATTTGCTTAGTGCAAGGAAGCCTTACTCTGGAGGAGTAAGGGGTGAACGTAGATTGCAGATCGCAATCGAACCACCTTAAAACTCTCTGTCCCATTGGTGTGGTTTGCATATTTATCTTTCATACTGTTTTCAACATGCCAGCTGTTCGATTGTTGCACATCTTAGCTCTCATTTTCCTTAAGCATCAGTCTATCTATCTGCTACGTGGCTAGACTAGAGAAGCTTCCCTACTGCGTTTCTGAACTACATAAGTTTGTCTTCAAATTATTTTAAAATTGGCGGTGATCTATTCAACCCCCCCTTCTAGCTCACCTATTGTATGAACTATTAGACCCCTCCGTTTCCATGCTCTACTTTGAAGCAGCTCAGCAGCGGCGTCGATCGTAGAGTGAAGCTACGTCAACGCCTTGGCTTGTAAAAGAAGAAAAATCCCAAACGAGCCCGCGCTACATCAACCCCAAGACCTTATTACGTCAACGCAATCAAGCAGAGCTGAGAAAAATGAAGAACATAGTTGACGGCTTACAAGGCTAACAAATAACACTTAAGGGTGACAAATCGCTATCTAAGTGTGACATATAGCTACCCAACGGTGTAAAATGGCTTACAAGGCTGAAAAATAGCTAGTGGAGCTAAAGTCACCAGTTTTTAGCATAGCTGCGTCGACGGAAAGCCCACCCTGCGTCAACACAGTCAAGTGGAAACAGATTAAATATTCACAAGGATGAAAGAAGAGCAAAGGTGACGGTTCCTAATGGCTAAGGGTGAATAATAGCTGTTAAGGTTGACAAATAGCTTCTTAAGGCTGGCAAATAGCTCTTACGGGTGACAAATAAACTACTAAGGGTGACAAATAGGTGTTACCTGTGACAAATGGCCCGTAAGGCATTCTCGCGAAGGATGCGTCGACACATCAAATGAAGAGCGTAGACGCAGTGAGTCTTCCAGAAGCTATCCAAGAAGCCATCCTCTACAGGTGCGTCAATGCATGGGCAAAGATACGTCGACGCACTCAAGGCTCATATGAAAGAATCAAGTCAACTCTATGGTTTTCAAAAACCATATAGAGGGAAAAAAGAACTGGCATAATCCTATAAAACATGGACTTTGAGGAAAGGAGGAGATACCTAGGACACATAAATGTCCCTATCATCATTAGTTTCCAAAGCAACCCTTTACTCCAAATATCTGTCAGTACAGCAGCCACCCACAAGATTGGTATCTGAGAAGAAGATTTACCTGAACAAGAGGACGTCCTCTCTGTAAACACAAATTAAGATGGTGCAGGCTCCTTGGTCAAACCTCCCTTATTTATCATTTGAAATTACCAAACTTGGAGGGAAAGTTTCTGCCTCTTGAAGCCTATAAATTGGACGCCTCTCTTCACATGTAGAAGCCGCTAGAGCTTATGAGAAATATGGAGAAGGCCTGAACGAGAGAGTCCAAGTGAGAAAAGAAAGAAAATGCAACCCTGAGAGAAGAAGAAGGAGAAGAAGAGTGTGTCTAGCCAGCCAACCAGCCATCCAGCCAAAAGTCTCAGCCTGAACTGCTTGTTTCCAATCTGTCGAAGGCGTGTGCTGGTGTTTTGTGTTATTGCTTTCAACATTTTGTTTGAACTTGCCAAGAGTGTGTGACTGGGGATCTATCCCCGTGTTTTACTGCTCTTGCAGCAGTTTGTTTCATTTTCTTGTGTGTATGTGGGGGGGGGGGGATCTTCCCTGTGGGACTTGTTCCCGTGTGTGTGTGAAGACCTTATCTTCGTATGTGTTTTGCTGGGCAACCAGTGTGTATGTGTGTGACGACCCAGACTCCGAAAACTGGGTAAACCTGATACCACTTAGATTCTGAAAGGCCTCCCATGAGTGGGACAGCTCCGAAGGGATAGAAAGGTGTGTGAAGATACATTGAACTTATAGATAAAGCAGTAAGTAATTAAATTTATATGATCCAGATTGCTAAAATAGTAGAAATAAATATACATTTTCTATTAAACAAATTAATCTGCAGTAGCTAGCAAGCTACAATAGACTCCAGTCCAACTAAAGTATAGTACAATAGGAAAGAGAACGTACTCTCAAGTCGGTGGAAGCCCGACACTAGCAAACACTGGCAACTAAGAACCACCACAGCAGTACCTCCAAGCACGATCAAGAATAGCTACACCTGAAAAGTTAGGGGTGAGCCTTGTCTCACTGGCTAAGTAGGGGTCTCGTAGATCCCTACCATGATACAAAAGTGGTAAACAGCAGTGCTAACAACTATAGCAAAGTAGTAACAGCAGGAGTAGGAACAACAGAAGTAAAGAGGAAAGCCGTACTGAATAGAAACACGACAGTCGATAGAACCTCGAACCTCTAAGCTTCTCCAAACAGCAACATAAAGGCGAACCCCGATCTCGCAAAGTCGAGAGTTACTGACCCATTGTCAAATCACAAAACCCTTTTGCAAAGGCCTATCGAATATCGACGAAGCACAAATTCTCGCACCCATAGTCAGGAATCATCGAACAGATACAAGGAGCACTGGCTCAACAGCCAAGACACATCACGACATCACAGTCGTGTAGGCTCATCTATCGAGATAAAAGCCCAACTCAAGACCACACAGTCTGAAAGCACTAGGCATACATGATCCCACTGTAGTGCACACTACACTGACCTCGGGTAAAGCCAAACACAGGCTACTGTTGACACACAAAATATGACTGGGCAGTAACCACCTGCCCGAAGGAGTCAACCAGAAGTCAGAGATAGATCCACTCGGATCGCTGAAGCCTCAGGCCACCTTACAGGAGGTGCCAGGGACTCAACATTTCATCATCTCAAGTTTACACATCCACCACCGCTCGCTTAAGGCCTACTAATGGTCAGAGCCAATGAAACCAGCATCGATACGATCGTGCCAGATATATCTCAGGCGACTCCGGCCTGATGAAGAAGCCTCCCCCGAGATGAAGAAATGTCCCTGGCCCCTCGGAGTAGGGAACCGAAGGAAAACTTGAGTCACCAGACCAGAGCCCCAAGGACTCCGAAGTGGCCCGTAAGGGACCGATGGATGACTCTGAAGGAGGAAGGGCCCACGGAGCGGTGGCTCATTCAATGAAAATGCTTTGTGCAAGCATAGGGCAGCCCTAAAAAAACAATATTCTGCATTAATAACGTCACTAATGAAAATTTCGAGGTTTCTGTAAGATACACGTGACACACTGGAATGATCCGAAAGTATTCTCGGAAGCACATGAGCCCGGCAGAAATTATCCCAGGGGTTATCACTTCAGTGAAGAAGGTCCACGTACTCTTCAAGAGAGGGTGGCAGCACAAACCAGTGTCCCGAAAGGCAAATCAGGGCAAATCCTGGGAAAACCGATACGGGTTCTGCACGTCTCAAAAATCTGCAGAAGCCCCAAATTAATGCTCCAAAACATATTGTGGGGCCACTACACTAACTCCAAATCTACTTCGGATGACGAGCTCTCACTGGGTTAATTTCGAGGTAAAATGACAAAATTAAAAAAATGCCCTTGAATGGCTGAGTCGGTGGCGCTACTTCGCTTGAGTCGGCGGCGACCTTTGTAGCTGAGGCGGTGCTGCCTTAAGGCTAAGTCAGTGGCGTTGATATGGCTTGAGGCAGTGGCGGCCACTGACATTGAGCCAGTGGCGCACCCATCCCGTCAGGGTTCTGATACCCTGCTTTGGTGGCTCGCCTATATAAAGGACCCTGAGCCCTCAAAAGAAGGGGGATCAGAGAAGAAAAAGGGGGAGATCAGATCGGATCGGGAGATCGAAAGAGAAAAAAAAAGGAGAGCGAAGGAGAAAGAAAAGGCCAGATAGAGAGGAGGGGGAGCAATCGAAAGAAGTGAGAAGAAGAAGGTGGGTCTCGGAGGGGCTCTTCCATTTTCCTGCTACTCTGTGTTTTTTTTAAGTTCTTCCCTTTCCTTTTAAGTACTTCTTTTCTTTTCCTCTTTGGAGTTCCTCCAAGTGCTGTAATCCCCGTCCTCATTCTGCTGTAATCGATAGATAAGGTGAATAAAAGAAGGCTCCATCCTTTTTTCTATGGCTTAAGCTTATCCCCTTTTGTATCGCTCTATTTCTTGCCAACCGTAGTTGTTTCTGTCGATTACGCTTTAAGATTCCCGATCTTCCCCTGAGCATGAGGAGACCCCTTTGGGCCAAATTAATGCCAGGTCCTATGATCGCTCATCTCGTGAATCTTTTACTGTCTTTCCGTGCAATAATGGCTCATGGCCACGCCCGTAGTGGGTGACAATAAACACCCCCAGGGCTATGTCTCTTATCGATATTATAATGTAGTTTGTGAACCTAGGTTTGCTCTAATGGATTGCAAATGGAGAGCTGTTGAGTGTCCCTTCACTGGAACCTATCAGTTGCAGCGACACCAGCGTGCTCCGATAGTCAATGCAACAGTCCCTATCCGTTTCTTCCATGGCTATCATACACCCCCTCTTATGTTTGATAAATTGTTTCTGAAACATTCTGCACCCTTTTCTCCCATCTTGTTTCCATTGATGATGAGCACAGTCACCTCCGGTGACTATGACCGCCAGAGCATTCAAGCTCACCTGGCAATGGAGGGGCAAGAGGTGGTGAATTGCATTTTTGATCGTTCCCGGATACCTACACCGCGATAAAAGGGGGGGAACAATCACCGATCGTCATTTGCCAAATTAGCCCCACTCTGAGTTCCAGAGGGTCTGTCGACCCGTCACATGTCCCTCTTGAATCTGATTGCACGAGCAGGTTATCAAAGATGTCATTTATACGGTGACATTCTGATCCCCTTGCATCGCCCCCCTGTTACGTGAATTTTACCCGTAGTACCATGAGTCTCTAGTAGGCTAACCTCGAGACTTACATGGTGGTGCTTCTGGGAGCCGAGACAGTTCCTCTGAATTGCTCGGCATGTTTTTGGCTTGGCACCGCCCAGCATGTGCCATGCCACTTTTTGACTGATCATTTCCTCACACAGGGGAGATGTTGTCAAATTTTCTCCAGAAAAGTTCATAACTTCGTCGATCGTTTTCATTATTCCCTACACAGTTCAATGCTTAATGTGTCTCAATCAGGTGCTCGATGATTGCCTGCCTGTATGCTCAAGTAGGAACCTCGCACAGGCCAGGTTGAATGAACTGGGTAAATAAGATCTTTAAAGTTAATTTAATCTGTGTGATGGGGCGTTAACATCCTTCTCAATTCTCACAAGCATGTATAATGCAAAGAGGTAATGGCTAAAAGAAGGCTTTCTGTTGTTCTTCCCCCTAACAAATAAAACATCATGGGCTTGGGAGTCTATGTGAGTCGGTGGCGACGCCACCAACTCCGCTACTCGTGAGCTCGAGCCAGTAGCGATGCCACCATCTCAGCCCGCACATCCATCCAAGCCGGTGGCGACGCCACCGTCTCAGCCCAGACCACACCCCCTCTTTACTAGCACCGACGCTGCATCGCATTCCTCAGACCTGCACTGACCCAGCATCACCCTCTTCATCTTGCACTAAACCCCATTCGAACCTACACCGACCCCAGTGCCTCCACTTCAAACTTGCACCGGCCCTTGGCAGCATTACACCGACTTTTGTGGTGCCTGCCGCCAACTCAGCTCTCCTATGTGCCCTTCTTGATGAATACTCTTGAATAAATAGCCAAATACATTATATGTGTGTGTATATATATATATATATATACATATATACATCTGTGTAAATATATATATGCCTATATAAACGTGCTGATATCATATGCTTCCCATGCTTCTGGTAAATAGCTCTTCCTAATCACCCATGTTAGGGTCATAATGCCCGCTTGTGTGTTTGGTCAAACTTCGGTATATAAAATGGCATCTAACAGAAGGCCGGGTCCCACCCGGCTAGAAGTGTCGCTATGCGTGATGGTGGTCTTCGGACCTAAGTTCCCTTCCTCGTACCGAAGTGCAAACGTGATAAATCTTAATTCCTCTTGCCTGGATAAAAGGAAGCATAGGGGTCTGCGTAGTTTTGGGTCTATAATTACTTCCGATGCGTCTTTATTATTCGGCCCCGAGTGGCACTTATCTTGGCAATTAATCAAGGGTTTTCCTCCCTCTTGGAGGATGTAATTAACGCTATAGCCTTTACGGTATAGCGGACTTCCGGTCCCGACCCGAACCTCAAAATCGACTGACCAAGTCAGATCGAGCGCATGATAATTTGTCACTCTGGTGACTGGCACGCCTACGCATCTTCATAAGATAAATCCGATGTCACCAAAGCGGCATGCCCGGTGGGACTGGGTCTCCCTTCATCTCTTTGCCAAGATAGGAAGTCACTTGGGGCTTCCCCCAAGAATACTGATTGACTGCATGCTTCTTTGCTTACAGGAGAACGAGAATGGAGACCGGACTAGCTACACTCGTGTTCGGTTCGGGCGTCGTTAACAACCACGTCAACCACGGGTACCTGGTGGTGCCCACTGTGTTTGGGTCCTTCCCACTTGCTGTCGGCTTACCCAACTTTTTGAGGCTGGCCTTCACTGAACTGTTGGGAGTCGAGTCTCCCGAGCCGACTGGGATCAAGGACACTAAAGAAGTCAGTGGCCCTAAACCCGCACACTGTGCAAGCCCATCGAAGAGGCCAACGAGAGAAGTTAGCTGCATGTTGCATCACGCCACCAACGGAGCTCGCCCCATTTGCAACAGGAAGTCCGGAGGCCATCAGTAGAGGAGTAGCCGGAAGAGAGCAGCTACTATTGTCACTGGGTGCCTCTCGGCATCCGGGAAGTCTATTCTCATTGGAGGTGTCCGCATTTTCCTCGACGGACGTGACGCCCAGGCCATCCCATACTGGGTAGTCCCTGCTGTGCCTATTCATAACTCCTTTCAGGCTTTGTCCGAAAGAAGGGTAGAGAAGGAAGAAGAAGGTTGCCGAGGCCGGGGAGAGCTCGCCACACGGCCAAGGAAGTTTAAACAAGTGTGGGTCCCCAAAAGGGTCCAACCCAAGAAAGAAGACACACCCATCCGTCCCTACGAGCCCAGATCAAGGGAGATCGGGAGGAGGAGAAATGAGGTGGGTGCGGCCCCAGAAGAGAAGGAGCATGCGGTTGTGGAGCTTCCGCGCCGTGAAGTTTTCCATGCCTGCGCCAGGCAGGCCGATATCCCGAATGTGAGGGGAAGGTTCCATCAGCCATCGGAGAGAGCCCATTTGGCATATCGGCCTCAGGTGCGAGGCCACATGCTATCTCCCATTCCCCACGGGGGGAGGGATCAAGAAGAAATGACCGATATGGTCAGAGGGTATTTCAGGGGCTTAGGCAACCCCTCATTAAGCCAACAACGCCTACTCCAAGCAGCTATGGCTGAAGAAGAGGAGTACCCATCAATGGAGATCGGGGAAGATGACAATAGACAAGCCTCGTCCGTGGATGATAACGGACATGAAGACCGGTTCCAACAATACTATGATGCTACAGAAACCTCACCACGGCAAGGGGGAAGGACGAGGAGAACATCAGTCTTTGAAAGACTGGCCTACCCAAGCCGAGTGAAGAGAAGTGTCTCCAGATATAGGAGGAATTTGAATATTGTTGCTTGCAATATGGCCGGAGTGGCCAGAAGATGTGACCGTTTGCCAGATGAACCACAAGAGTTGGCTCGTCTAGCCAATTGGCCCGGGGCAGATACCAGGATGGTCACAGCTGCTAGAGAAAGACTACAGATGATGGAAGAAGGCTGGGAGGTTTCCGAAGTAACCGCCACCCTGGCTGTTAATATGGTGACCACCGAGGAAGACGATGTCTTGCTGAACGCCTCACCTGAGGGAGCTGCGGGAGAAGCAACAAAAGGCACTTCAAGCACGGTGACTATGGACCCGTCTGTATTGATGTTGCTGTGGAAATATCAGCAGGAGATTGAACTCCTCAAGAAACAGTTACAAGATAAAAATGAACAAACATCCACTTCCAAGCAGCCGGAAGTACTACCAGAATCTTCACATGGAGGAGTTCATCCCCGTGATTTCCCACCTCTATACACTCTGCCTCAACTAGCCGAGCATAGCCAAGCTGCTCCGTTGCAAAGGGCTCCTCCGCCAATGATACCGCCACTATTGCAGCAGTTGCATCAGGCACCTCCACTGTGCCCGCTTTCGTAGGCAACTGTACTCAACACGCCATACCGGCAGTCGGCCCACTTCTATCCGGAGCCAGTAGATCCTGCAACAGTGAACCGACTTATGGTCGAGAAGATGATATAAATGAAATTGGCTGAGCGGGGTGAAGGTGAATACATGCCTTTTGATGCCTACCGGGTGCCTTACCCACCACACCATGCTGCCAAGCGGCTTCCCCCGAGAGTCAACAAGCTGCCAAAGTTTGAAAAGTTCAACGGGCAGGGGTCCCCCAAGGAGCACATAGTCTATTACATGACCGTCATGGGGGATCTGGCCTCTGATGAGTCATATCTACTGAAATTTTTTGGGTCCTCTCTAATGGGGCTCGCATTTGAGTGGTATTCAGGCTTGACGGCCGGGTCGATCAGCGACTGGCCAAATATGCAGAAGAGATTCTGAGAAAGATTCCATGTGACCGAAAGGGAAGTTACTATAGCCGAACTCTATGCTACCCGTCAAAGGCCGGATGAGATGGCTCTTGATTATATACAGAGTTGGAGGAACCTTGGAATGAGGTGCAAGCGGTCCCCGCACCAGGAGGACGCTATACAGATATGTAAGCAAAACCTCCGTAGAGAGGTGCTAGAAAGGATGATTGGAATGGAGATTATGTCATTTGACCGTCTTAATAATATATTAGCCGAGATTGAAGCCTTCCTGGGGAAATATTCAACTACCACATCCGGCACTTCTATACCAAAAGCAAAGGCGGTCGAGCGACGCTCGGCACCTAATGAAGCCAACACCATCGACTTTAAGGCCTTTGAAAAGCAAAGGGATAAAGCTAAAGAAGTCGTTGTGCCTCCACCGGATAAGGTAGATGATAATAAAGAGGGCCCTTCACTCAGGGACAAGATGAAGAAGGCTTAATATTTTCCCAAGGAAAAGACTATGGTGCTGTTTGACTGGGTTACCTAGTATGACATAATTACTCTGCCTGAGCCAAAAAGGGAAGAAGATTTGAAGAAACAAGAAAGTCCCAGGTTCTGTCCCTACCATCGAATGCTGGGGCATCCAATTGAAACTTGCTATGTCTTTAAAGACATTATAGAAGGGCTAATAAAGAAGGGAGAGATAGATATGGGGGAGTACAAGATTGATACCCTACAGCCACATGAAGTTCAGCTGAAGCGGACAGCTATTAATGTGATATCACTGTATCAAGCATTACTTGAAGAAATGGCGGAGGTCAGTACGCAAGATACATATGAGGCGTGTTTTCTCACACCTCTAAAAGACCAACAGGGATGGCAACATGTCTCTGCGAGAAGTAAGAAGAAGCCTTTGCCCCAGTCAGCTAAAGTGGTACAAATTCGAGGCGTTACGCCCCGGCCAACCCCACCATCCCCAGCCCTAGTCTGGGTTGAGCAACCCATGAGGGTCAAAATTTCTATCCGCAACTGGAAGAAACTGAGCCCCTTGCCCGAGCCTAAGAAGGTCGCCCCACAGCTCCAATGGCTGCAGGCCTATATAAATGGGCTAGAAGAGTATGAACAACCCACACTACAACCATTAATGATGAAGGGTCATGTCCCATGGGAAGAACTGGAGCAACTCTCCTTGCAGCAACATGAAGAGTCCAAAGAAGTCCCTAAAGAGGACGGAAGCATGTTCTGGGGGCAGGCACCTACTGAAAAGAAAAAGAAGAAGAAAAGAAGGGGTCGAAAAGCCAAGAAGGAAACAATGTTATCCTGCAACACACTGTCCGCCCTCTTCACCCTGCCCGGTGATGAGGATGGAGATGAAGACATATGTTATACTCCCACTGCCGAGGTTAATCTGGCTGAAACCTCTCAGTCAGCACATGCGACCCGCTCAGGTCAAAAATGGGGGCGCCCGTTGCCAACCAATCATAATATCATCTTTAGGGGGTGAGCAGCCGTATAGGATACCTGCACCAGAGGTTAAGGGAGTCCAGATCCCTCCCCCGATAGGACTATACAATCAGGCTGGGGGCACCAGTAGCAAGCCCTCCTTTCTAGAATTTCTTAACAAGTCCCAGGGCAAGCAGTCCTGCCGTGAAGCCAATCCCGCAGCTGGGGGCATACCCCCACAGCCTCAGCAGCTGTCGAGTCAGACAAAAGGAGATAAAGACAAGGCGGAGGTAGGTGCTGACAAACAGCCGGATGAAGCCACTAAGCCACAAGAAGACTCAGAACCGGAGGTTGATGAAGCAGGTCCATCAGGCGCTACTGTGTAGGGCTCCTCCAGACCGCGATGGGCGAAAGAAATGAAGCTGTCGAATGTCTGGGCAGGCAGTAGAATCATGAAACTTTTGAAAAAGCTTCCTGCTCGATTTACTATTTAGGAAATCCTATCCCTAAGTGAAGAGACCCGACAGGCAATTATCACTGCTTTACAGACGCCTGCCCAGTACGAGAGCTGTTTGGTCGAGGCCTTGCCTTCGACAAATACCACATTCACTGAGGAAGACATGTTGTTGCCGACTGCTGAGCACAACAGACCCCTATACATGAGGGGGCAATTGAATGGCTAGCCGCTGAGCCAGATTTTGGTATACCCAGGGGTAGCTATCAATATACTCCCCTACAAGATATTTCAAAAATATTGCTTTAAAGTTCACCTGGACAAGGTTGGGGATATGCGCATCACGTGCTTCAATCAGAAGTCTGAAGTCCCGCTCGGCGTGGCGGAATTCACTCTTGCCATGGCAGACTTCACTACGAAGGTCTAGTTCCATGTAATAAATTCAAATACCACATACAAGGCGCTACTTGGCCGTCCTTGGCTGCATGAAAATATGGTGGTACCTTCAACACTCCACCAATGTATCGAATATAACTATGAAGGAAAGGAGGAAAGGATATTTGTCGACCTCCATTTATTTGAAGTATTTGAATGTCACATGTTGGATGTGCCATTCTACGTAGAACAGCCACAAAAAATTCCTAAGGCAAAGGTCTCGATGAAGGCTGTAAAGCAAGCTTTCGGGGACGATTGGTTCCCCCCACCGCCACCTGGCTCTGTGAACCCCCGAGGGGTATCCCATATCACCACCATAGGAGATGTGGGCAGGGCAGTGCCCCCTGCTATTTTCCCACAGGTGAATGAGCCTAAAATAAAAGATCGACATGATCATATCAAGGTGTCAAAGGGTCTCTTCAGGCCGATAGTCAGTCTTGACCACCCCATGGTCAGGCCTCTCAGAACCTTAGAGGTGGCCCATGATGAAGGCCCCACCAGCTTGTTCAATGTTGCGGAAGAACACACGGCGCGAGAAGATACTGATTGTTGCCTCCCTAAAGACTTGGAGAGCACTACGGTGCCTGTTCAGAGGTTGCCTTTTACCTCGGACAAGATGGCTAGAATGTTCATAAAATAGCATATCCCTGCGGGCCAATCTCAAAAGACCACTGAGGCCTTCCAAAAGCTCTAGTATCCTGCCAACATTGACAAGGAGCTCAGATGCGTATCTCAGCATCTAGGGCAAGGATTCTCGCTGGAAAAATATTATTACAGCGGACGATATGAGGTGGACACCATCTCTATCCTCTCGTCAATAGAAGAAGCACTTCTAGGGGCAACTTATGATGAAAGCCCGGTGGAAGAGGAGCAAGCTCAAATGTTCCAACAAGAGGACCAAAATCTGGTAGTTACCACCCTCTTCAAATGTTGGGAGCAACACCGAAGTGAGGAGATAACTCTCCAAGCTAAATTCGATACAGCTAATAACAACGAAGCTGAAGATGCTGAAGAAGAGGTGTACAATTCCTCCTGCAGTCCTTTCACTACCACCATAGCAACTCATTCTCAGCCGACCGATGTAGGGGCCGCTGCAACATGGCAAATAATTTTTGTTGATGAGGATGTGACCAAGCAGGAACAACGCGCCTCTCACAAAGATGTGGCAGTACAAGCTGAAGCGAAAACCGAGCGGTCCCCACTTCCGGTGGAGTTGGGGAGCCGCCTTCCTAATCCAGCAATGAAAGAACCAACTCCTGTTGAAGCAGCTGATGAATCCCATGGAGGGGGAACTGGAGAGAACCTGATATCGGGACAATCCATGCTCCAGCTATCCCCTGAACTACAAACCCCTGAAGAGGTCGGAGGGCGAAATGATAATACTGCCGAAGTCCTTGAAGTCGACAATATCAATGATGTTCTAGATTTCATTGACCTTGAACCCGCACCTCTGGAAATTGAGGACAAGGGGCAGGCCACGGTCGATGAATTGGTAGAAGTCAACTTGGGGAGTGAAGAGGACCCCAGACCTATCTTCCTTAGTGCTCAGCTCTCCTTATCCGAGCGAGAGCTATATGTTCAATTGCTGCAAGAATTCCGGGACTGTTTCGCCTGGAGTTATAAAGAAATGCCCGGGCTTAGCCCCGCAGTTGTTGAACATAAACTGGTGATTAGCCCCGACGTGGAGCCAGTGAAGCAGTCACCACGTCGCATGAGGCCGGAGCACATCACTCAAATATGCAAAGAAGTTGACAACCTTATTAAGGTGGGCTTCATCAAAGAGAACCAATACACTACATGGCTGGCCAACATAGTGCCTGTCAAAAAGAAGAATGGTCAGATCCGGATATGTGTGGATTTCTGTGATCTGAATAAAGCTTGCCCGAAAGATGACTTATCGGTGCCGATAATAGAAGTCATGATAGATGCTACGACTGGCCATGAGGCCCTTTCCTTTATGGATGGTTCATCCGGCTACAATCAAATATAGATCGCGGTGCACGACCACATCCATACTGCTTTCCGTACCCCCAAGGGTATCTACCATTATAAAAGGATGCCTTTCGGGCTGAAGAATGCTAGCGCCACCTACCAACGGGCGATGACCAGAATTTTTGATGAATTGCTCTTCCACACAGTCGAGTGCTACATTGACGACTTGGTGGTTAAGACCAGAAGAAGAAAGGATCACCTGCAAGATCTCCGAACAATATTCCAACGGCTCAGGCAGTACGAGCTGAAGATGAACCCACTGAAATGCACCTTTGGAGTCTCTAGCGGCAAGTTTCTGGGTTTTATTGTAAGGCATCGGGGGATTGAAATAGACCCCGCAAAGATTAAAGTCATTTAGGAGTTACCTCCACCAAGGAATCTCTCCGAGCTACGGTCTCTCTGTTGGGTCCCGTAGTGCAGGAACACGGATCTAGAGGGGGGGTGAATAGATCCTTCTATTAAAAACTATGTCCAATTAAAAATAAAAACTAACACACAATGGAATTAACAAGATTGATAAGATAGAGGAATTTAATGCTACACAAGTTAACTAGATTCTCTCACTCTCTCCGTTCACACATGATCACACAAATAAGTATAACAAGCTAACCATACAATCACACAATTCAAACCATAGGAGATGAGGATTTTTAAGGTGGTTCGGGACCACGACGGGCTCCCTACGTCCACCCCTTACCAAACCGGTAAGGCTTTCTCCACACCCTGCAAATGCAGCAAACACGGGGATTTCTCCCCACACACACGGGATAAAAACCCCAACACAAACACGCTACAAAAGTAGCACACACACGGGGATTTCTCCCCACACACACGAGGCAAAAACCCCAACACACACGCGCATATGCTCCACACCAAATGACGCACAAGCGTCAACTCAAACCACTCGGAGAAACCGTTCTCTAAACCCACACACAGAAAATCGTTTATAGGTTTGTAACAAGCTAAAAAATGAATGATCTAAGCCCAAAACATGTGCTAAAGATTAAAACAAGAAAGATTCAACAAGCACAAGGGTCCCCCTTCAATTGAATCTCCGGCTCTTCTTAGTTTGATGTCGGATGATGGCGATTTCGGCGTCCTCACGTTCCTCTCTTCGAGATGCTTCTTTTCGTCTTCTACCACGAGCTCCAAATCTCCATGGAAGTAGATGACAACTACCTTGCAAGAGCACCACCACGTTTTTCCTCTTTTCTTCACCTATAAGAATGAACGAATGAGCATTAGGGTTAATCCTCTCACAAAATCGTAACACTTATAAATGTAACTCAAGGGGTGGAGAAAAGACTAATAAAACCTTCCCAATACATGTTAGAAACACCTTAATAACAATGGGAACTAATGGGGGGTAGTATGGTAATGTTTAGAGAGGTTTTCATAAGGTTTTAAACTCTTCCGGAAATCCTGTTCTGGAAGGGTCGACCCTTGGGGTCGACCCTCGGGCTACAGAGGGCTGGCAGACCGAAATAAAAACCCCAACTCACAGGGGTCGACCCCAAGGGTCGACCCATGTAGGTGGCTGAGCTCTCAGCCAAGGGGGGTCGACCCCTTCCTTGAAGGGTCTGAGAACATGGAATTTAGCCCCGTTTAAGTGCCGAAAAAATTCCTAAAAATCAAGAAATAATTACCATGAGTTCAACAAAGTATTAAGACCATTTAAACCACATTTCAACAAGATTTATGAGAATAGATTAAGCACACTGTAAAAACCCAAAAATCTCATTTTAATGATGCACAAAATACTTTCAATGCAATGCAACCTCATGAAAGATGTTCATGAAAACAACCCAGAACTTAGCATAGCAATGGTTAGATGTTACCATCATCCACTTGACATGGGAGGGTTTAAAAGTCATCCTTTAACTTGTAAAAATATGATAAACCAAGAGGTTAGATGATAATCAAAACTCATGAACCAAGCATTAACTCTTTGAACTAGTTCACATAAAAATACATCATTAAACTAACTCAACCAAGTATTTGGCTTCTCAAATCAATCAACAAAAATACATTCCACCAAATGACAAGGTTTTGTTATGATAAACATGGACCTCTCGATCAACCAAAAGTAATGACATGGGAGCTCAACCATTCAATCACAAGGCAACCAAATCTTCAACAACAAAATGTTTCATCATACAAGTGTTAACAATTATGCCAAATGCAAAGCATGCATAATATCATGGAACCACATTCATTCAAATGGCATTCTTGTTGATTAAAAATTAACATTCATGAAGTATTATCTCACGAGGAGCATTGATACAAATAAGGGATCTTTTTGAATAATCCATACATTGAAATCACAATAACTCTATGAATGATATGTCACTATCATTCAATTAGAAAGGTGTGTTCAATGAACACAATCTCCTTGATTGAGACCCAAATGAAGCCATCTTCAGAAAGGCCATCTTCATGCAATTCTTTCACATAGTAAGTCATTAACTCAAGCTTTTAGTGCATAGTACACAAGACCAATCATTCATGCAATACATGAGCAATATGGAACCAACTCTCATGAAGTCTTGTATGAATATTTCAAGCCCAAAAATCTTATGAGGAAAATGCATGAAAATATCCAACCAAGACTTTGAAAAGTTATTTGATGAAATGCATGAAATATAGAAGAGTCAACGTAATGCAATGAGTGAGTCAACTCCCTTTTTCAATAAGATATTCATTGATGCACTCCTTTGAGTTCCAAACATGAATCATGGATTTTGATCCTGCAAATCAAAATATTGAAAGCATGAGATCCTTAAATACAAATCATTCATATGGCTTTCAAATATGAACAGAGTTAACTCTCTTTTAAAAGAAGAGCTTCATTGATGGACTCCTTTAATTTCTAAGTATGAGTCATGAATTTGTGTTCCTACAAACCAACATAAATATAACATTAGTTCCTTAAACACCAAGGGTTCACATGACTTTCAAGAGTGAACATTGACTCCATCTTTCAACTCATCAAATCAATATATAAAACATGTTACTCAATGAAACATATACACACACAAACACAATCATTTTGATATCATTAAAACAAAACACGAACTAGAGGATGCAACAATCTCCCCCTTTTTGATGATGACAAAACGATGTGTGTGATAATACATATTTTACAAATATTTGCAAACATTGAGCATACACCAATTCTTCCATTCTCTCCAAGACAACATCATTCATAAATTCTCCCATTCTCCCCAAGATAACAACATTCATAAAGCATTAAGCACACACCAAATATTCTCCCCCTTTTTGTCATCTACAAAAAGATAGGGGGTTATGTGACATGAAATGAACATGTTAGGCCAAAGGATATGATTCCAATTTAAATACCAATGGATGCTAAGTAGGGGCTCAAAGATATGATACCAAATGTTGATCAAGATAGAGGCACAAACATAGGTAATTTCAATTCTCGAAGAGAGAGCCTCGAAGATAGGATACAATTTGTTGGTTGAACTCATTTTGACATTTATGTAACATGAAGTGTTCAGAATATACATTTCAAAATGAACTATGCCAATTGTTGGAAATTATGAATTTGTTCAAGATGATATCATGAATGAACTATATGTATGCTGAAAATGTCAAATATGTAAATATGCATACGATGAGCGTCATCTTTCAAATGTAATGAATATGCACTATGTGAATGCCAATCATGCAAGATATGAAGTTATACACATGATGACTTCTATCCTTCAAAAGTAAGGTTTATGCTCAGAATTAGAATCAAGGGGAATGCATGAACATGCAAGTACACAAGTACAATCGTCATGCACACAGATAATACACATAGTAACTCCCCCTATATGAGGCACGGGTTAACAAAAGAGCATGTGATTCAAATTCAAGAATGTAAGGCATGAAGCATAACTAAGAGATTTGTGCATACACAACTAGGAGTACTACATAAACCATGAATGTAGGTAAATTCATAAAATACATACATCACAAAATACCCATGTAAAATGTGAGGCAATGACTAATGAGCTTCAAAACATATGGATTTTTAGATTTTCTAAAGAACACTAGAAGGTAATCTCCTCTCTACACTTTCACTTTAGATTCTTGACTATCGGTAGCTTCGCACAACCCCTATTTTGTTTCTTTTAATAGACTTCACCTTTCGGCGCGAGTTTCCTCATATGTCTCAATGGGGATTCCCGGCTATTTGGATTCGTCACACATATGGATTTTTATTTTTCCTTTCGACACGAGTTTCCTCCTTTGTTTCAGGGGGGATTCCCGGTTACTCGGATCCACATATCACTTATTAAATTTTTGTGGGGTAGACAGCTTTTTCCTCACGATTACTCTTTAATGTCCATGTAGAGATTCAAGTTCCCTTTAAAGTGTTGAAAGAATTTCTTAAATCCTTATCATGTAAAGTCATTAAATTCATTGTGTGCAAGAGTGTGGGGGTAAATTTTTATTTTGCATGAATAAAATGAATTCGACAAGACACGGCTATGACTCCCCCTAAATGTATGCACGGTCGGAGTCAAATCCTTCCCCTTAATAAATGACATGTATCACATATGAATAAAGTCACTGCATTGCTGTTTAGCAAGGAGGAAAGACCTTAGAAAGATCAAGAAATAGTTTCATAGTGTAAATACTTACAAGCATGTAAGGATTCATGAACCATTTATGCAAGCATTCATGAGTCAAGATATGCGATTATCATGAAATATATACATATGCTTTATATGCATGAATATGCAATATGAATCTTTTTGTTATTTTATATGCATAGTATGTGAATGATATGCAAAGATGTCAATGCGATGTAGAATGTCATATTTTTATTTAAAAGTTCTAAATGCATTGCAAAATTTAACGTGGGTGCAAGATGCAAGTTTTCAATTTTTCATATGAATGATCTAAATGCACCTTATGAAGTTTCTAATGCATGTAACTTATAAAAGCATGAGAATGCAATGTAGGATGTAACTTTTTTTTTAATTTTTAGAACATCATGATAGATTGCATAAGGAGACATACATATTCAAATGATGAGCATCAACCATTTTTCAAGACTTGCCCTTTTTGAACAAAGGTACACAAATGATCAAAATCAAATAGTGCACCCAAATGATTTTCAGAAATGTTCAAAAACAGATTTTCAATAATATTTCAAAAGCTTAGAGTATCATCCACAAACCAAATAGATTTTACAGGTTCTGGTACAAGGTGGAGGTGAAGGTTTGAAAACCCAACTCACACATAGTGAGAGCTTCTAGGTGGACATAATTCACCCTTCCACTACACACCATTTGATATACCAGATACTCAATTATACTCAGATGCTCATGTATTTCATATTGAAAAGTATTCAGTAGGCAAAGACATCATGCTTGTTCCTCAAAATTTTCAGATTCATTCAACCAATGAGACATGTTCATCATAGTAGAATACAAGAACAACAGATCAAGTTCAGAAACAATATCTGTCAAAGGAACAATTCTGCATTTTAGAAATTTTGCCTTCTTGAAGCAAGAATGAATTTCAGAATCAATTTGAACGCACATGGTATTTCAGAATTTCAAGGCAAATTGATTTTCTTCAAAAGACATGTTTCCACATTTCAATACCAATTGTTGCATATGATCGAAGAATTTCAAAGTTCAAAAATTTTACCTTTTTGAAACAAGAGAATTTTTTAGATTCAGTTTAAAAGATATTGTAGTTTAAAGATAAATTCAATTCATTCAAAGTACATGATTCCTCATGAGCCAAATTATTCAATTTCAGAATTTTGGTACAAGGCGGAGAGCATTGATCCTTAGATCACCTCACGCATAGTGATGGCTTCCTAACAAGCTTAATCGGTCATTTCACACATCACCATTTGATATACCAAATATTCATTCAATAAAGACATGTATGTCTTGTGAAGAATTTAGAACATAACATGAGAACACACCAAGATCTCATTCCAAAACATCAAAATCATCAAGTTTGACAGTGAAGGAGCAAAGTTGGGATTTTACCATATGAATGTGCCTTGTTCCATTTTACTAGAACCCCTTTTATTCTTTATTTACCTCAAAGCACACCTTCATCACAACCGACTCACTTGTCAGATTTTGGCACCCAAGCCTTTTTAGGTCCTTGGATGTTAGAAATATTTCTTCCAAAAGTTTTCTTTGACATTTTCATTGCCACCTTGTCATCACTTTTCATGATCCTGTAATCCTCAATAACATGTTCATGGTTTCCACAATAAAGGCATTGAGGAGAAGCAGTTTTACTAAAAGACTTCCTTTTAGGAGTAAATGAATTTTCAAATCCATTCCATCTTCTATTATCAAAAGGTCTAGATTTAACAAAATTAGACCTAGCATGCATTCTAGAAGCATGAAAATTTTCTGTTTTCAAAAACCAACACTCTTTCATAACATACCCGTACTTGCCACAATGAAAACAACATGGAGATTCAGTTCTATGGAATGACCTTCCATTGTTTGCATGAGTGTTCGTGAATGAATTTTTCTTATGGGATGCAAACCTTTTAGCATGGGAAGCATGTTCATTTCTGAATTTTCTTTGAAAGTAAAACTTAGCATTCATGGCACGATAATCATCATTGGGTTTCACAAAGCAATCATCCATGACATGGCCAAGTTTGTGACAAAAAAAGCATGAGATATTTTTCTTTCTTTTGAAGGAAGATTTATCTTTGCATGCATTTTGATCATCCATTTTCAAGATATCACAATCATTCATTTCATGACCAAACATGCCACAATAGAAGTATTCAACATTCAACTTTAATTTTTAAGATCTATATGACATGGAAGACTTTTTGTTGAGATTTTTCTTTTTATCAAAACTATTTTCAGAGATTTTCACTTGAGCAACGGGAGGAGGTGTTTTGGAGGTGCTAAGAATGTCGGAGGTATGAACAAAAGAGATTTTCATTTTTGATTCAAAAGATTTTTTATTGACCGTGATGTAACCAAGGCCCTCTTTCTGAAAGTTCACTTTAACACCTAGCAATGTGTCTAAGTTCTCATTCCCTTTGACAAATCTAGATAAATCAAGCTTCAAGTTGTTGATCTCTTTTTCACATGTAAGGATTTTATCGTCAAGCAAACAATTCTTTGAAGTGAGTTTTTCATTTTCTTGCATGATGTTTTTATTTTCCAGATTTGTGCAGTGGAGTTTTTCAGCAAGCTTTTTAAAAACCTTTTCAGTTTCAACATGTTTTGAGATCTTAGTAAGTAACTGTTCATTCTCATGTTTCAACAATGAGATTTCTTTTTCAAACTTATCAAAGCATCTCAATCTTCCCTCTAGCAAGAAATTCTGAATTAACATAGCACCATTTTTCTTTTTCATGATGCTCTTGTTATCAATTTCAGAATCAAGCAATTTCTCAAACAACTTATCATCATCAGACAAATAAGCTAAATTGTTTCTAAGACATTTTTCTGTTTCTTCAAGCAATGAAAGCTTAGACAACAAGTGTTTGTTTTGATCAAGCAAATCATGGGAATCAGTATCAATTTCAAGAGCAGTATTAGATTTTCTAAACATCTCAAGCTCCTCATTCATACAAGACATCTCATCTGAAAATAATTCAACTTTGGATTCTAGAAGTTCTTTTTCATATTCTAGGTTCTCAATCTTTGACCCCAAAGTTTTACAATTTTCATAGGAAGGATTATCATGCACATTCTCATTAATCTTCCTTTTCAAGATTTTATTTTTAGATTTGAGTTTCTTGCATTTATCATACAGTTCAGCATATGCCATTTGCCATTCCTCAATAGAGAATTCTTCGGATTCAAAATTTACCTCATCATAATTTTCTTCATTGAGTTGATCATCATTGTCAGCCATGAGACAATTTTCTCCTTCCATCTCTTGAGCTTTGATCAACTGATCCATAAGCTCCTTTGCCGTTCCACAAGATGAAACAAATGGAAACGTATGAGTATCAATGGCACATTTCAATAAACTTAAGATAATGACATTTTCATTGTTCTTCAATTTATCTTGACTAGACCACTTGGTCTTATCTAGAGGCAATATGTGAGGACCATCATAAATCAACTTCCAAAGATTAGGATTAACTGAATTGATCAGTCCACACATTTTATCTATCCATGAATTAGAATCAGAACCATTAAGAATAGGAAGGCAATTCATCGACATATGCTCAACAGAAAAATTCATGATTGTAGAATACACTAGGATCACTCTGTAGATCGTGAGATCTAGGGACAACAGAGCCACGCTCTGATACCAATTGTTGGGTCCCGTAGTGCAGGAACACGGATCTAGAGGGGGGTGAATAGATCCTTCTACTAAAAACTATGTCCAATTAAAAATACAAACGAACGCATAACGGAATTAACAAGATTGATAAGATAGAGGAATTTAATGCTACACAAGTTAACTAGATTATCTCACTCTCTCCGTTCACACATGATCACACAAATAAGTATAACAAGCTAACCATACAATCACACAATTCAAACCATAGGAGACAGGGATTTTTAAGGTGGTTCGGGATCACGACGGGCTCCCTACGTCCACCCCTTACCAAACTGGTAAGGCTTCCTCCACACCCTACAAATGCAGCAAACACGGGGATTTCTCCCCACACACACGGGATAAAAACCCCAACACAAACACGCTACAAAAGTAGCACACACACACACGGGGATTTCTCCCCACACACACGAGGCAAAAACCCCAACACACACGCGAATATGCTCTACACCAAACGACGCACAAGCGTCAAGTCAAACCACTCGGAGAAACCGTTCTCCGAACCCACACAGAGAAAATCATTTATAGGTTTGTAACAAGCTAACAAATGAATGCTGTAAGCCCAAAACATGTGCTAAAGACTAAAATAAGAAAGATTCAACAAGCATAAGGCTCCCCCTTCAATTGAATCTCCGGCTCTTCTTGGTTTGATGTCGGATGATGGCGATTTCGGCGTCTTCGCGTTCCTCTCTTCAAGATGCTTCTTTTCTTCTTCTACCACGAGCTCCAAATCTCCATGGAAGTAGATGAAAACCACCTTGCAAGAGCACCACCACATTTTTCCTCTTTTCTTCACCTACAAGAATGAATGAATGAGCATTAGGGTTAATCCTCTCACAAAATCGTAACTCTTATAAATGCAACTCAAGGGGTGGGGAAAAGACTGATAAAACATTCCCAATACATGTTAGAAACACCTTAATAACAATGGGAACTAATGGGGGGTAGTATGGTAATGTTTAGAGAGGTTTTCATAAGGTTTTAAACTCTTCCGGAAATCCCGTTCTGGAAGGGTCGACCCTTGGGGTCGACCCTCGGGCTATAGAGGGCTGGCAGACCGAAATAAAAACCCCAACTCATAGGGGTCGACCCTTGCAGTGGATCAACCCCAGGGGTCGACCCATGCAGGTGGCTGAGCTCTCAGCCCAGGGGGGTCGACCCCAGGGGTCGACCCCTTCCTTGAAGGGTCCGAGAACATGGAATTTAGCCCCGTTTAAGTGCCGTAAAAATTCCCAAAAATCAAGAAATAATTACCATGAGTTCAACAAAGTATTAAGACCATTTAAACCACATTTCAACAATATTTATGAGAATATATTAAACACATTGTAAAAACCCAAAAATCTCATTTTAAGGATGCACAAAACACTTCCAATGCAATGCAACCTCATGAAAGATGTTCATGAAAATAACCCGGAACTTAGCATAGCAATGGTTAGATGTTACCATCATCCACTTGACATGGGAGGGTTTAAAAGTCATCATTTAACCTGTAAAAACATGATAAACCAAGAGGTTAGATGATAATCAAAACTCATGAACCAAGCATTAACTATTTGAACTAGTTCACATAAAAATACATCATTGAACTAACTCAACCAAGTATTTGGCTTCTCAAATCAATCAATAAAAATACATTCCACCAAATGATAAGGTTTTGTTATGATAAACATGGACCTCTCAATCAACCAAAAATAATGACATGGGAGCTCAACCATTCAATCACAAGGCAACCAAATCTTCAACAACAAAATACTTCATCACACAAGTGTTAACAATTATGCCAAATGCAAAGCATGCATAATATCATGGAACCACATTCATTCAAATGGTATTCTTGTGGATTAAAAACTAACATTCATGAAGCATTATCTCACGAGGAGCATTGATACAAACAAGGGATCTTTTTGAATAATCCATACATTGAAATCACAATAACTCTATGAATGATTTGTCACTATCATTCATTTAGAAAGGTGTGTTCAATGAACACAATCTCCTTGATTGAGACCCAAATGAAGCCATCTTCAGAAAGGCCATCTTCATGCAATTCTTTCAAACAGTAAGTCATTAACTCAAACTTTTAGTGCATAGTACACAAGACCAATCATTCATGCAATGCATGAGCAATATAAAACCAACTCTCATGAAGTCTTGTATGAATATTTCAAGCCCAAAAATCTTATGAGGAAAATGCATGAAAATATCCAACCAAGACTTTGAAAAGCTATTTGATGATATGCATGAAATATAGAAGAGTCAACGTAATGTAATGAGTGAGTCAACTCCCTTTTTCAATAAGATCTTCATTGATGCACTCCTTTGAGTTCCAAACATGAATCATGGATTTTGATCCTGCAAATCAAAATATTCAAAGCATGATATCCTTAAATACAAATCATTCATATGATTTTCAAATATGAACAGAGTTAACTTCCTTTTAAAAGAAGATCTTCATTGATGGACTCCTTTAGTTTCCAAGTATGAGCCATGAATTTGTGTTCCTACAAACCAACATAAATATAACATTAGTTCCTTAAATACCAAGGGTTCACATGACTTTCAAGAGTGAACACTGACTCCATCTTTCAACTCATCAAATCAATATATAAAACATGTTGCTCAATGAAACACATACACACACAAACACAATCGTTTTGATATCATTAAAATCAAACATGAACTAGAGGATGCAACACTCTCCAAGGCCGGCTGGCCTATATCTGACGATTCATATCGAATCTGTCCGGAAGATGTCACCCTTTTCACAAGTTGATGATGAAGGATGTCCCGTTTTATTGGGATGAAGAATGTCAAGTGGCATTTGAGAAGCTGAAGGAATACCTCAAGACCCCTCCTGTGCTTGGCACACCTGTAAAAGGGCGGCCGTTGATCTTGTACATAGCAGCCACGCATCATTCTCTAGGGGCCATGTTGGCCCAAAATAATGATGAAGGAAAAGAGCAGGCCCTCTACTATCTCAGCAGAAGATTGGTTAGGATCGAAGAGAAATATTCTTACATTGAGAAGAGTTGCCTGACACTGGTATTTGCGGTCAAGAAGCTCAGACACTATATGTTGTCGCATGAAATTAAGCTGGTCTCCAAGGTAGATCCATTGAAGTATATATTATCTCAGTCAGCACTGAAGGGCCGTCTGGGGAAATGGGCGATCATACTTATGGAGTTCAATATCTTCTATGTGCCTCAGAAAGCCATCAAGGGACAAGCCATTGCAGATTTCTTTGCTGCACACCCAACACCTGAAGATTCTTTATTGCAGGCTGAACTACACGAAGATGAAACACTAGAAGCAAACCAGGCGCAATCCACATTGTGGGAACTGTATTTCCATGGTGCTTCCAGAATTGACACTACGGCCAGTGGGCCCAGCAGAATTCAAGCCGGCGTAGGCATAGTCCTGAAATCTCCAGAGGGGGAGGTCATGCACACCTCCTATTCAATCAACAAGCCTTGCACAAACAATGAGGCAGAGTACGAGGCTTTGATTATCGGCCTGCAAATCACCTTATCCATAGGGATTCGAATGCTAGAAGTCTTTGAGGATTCCATGCTAATTGTTTATCAAGTCGAAGGAGAGTTCGATATCGGGAAGCCAGAACTCCTCCCCTATCACCAACTGGCCCTAGGCCTGATGGTAAAATTCTATTTCATCCAGATAAAGCACATCAACCGAGGACAGAATACTCAGGTAGATGCCCTCGCGAAGCTAGCTAGTTCCCTGGCAGTCCCGCCGGATGAAACCTTGAATGTGACCATCATCAATAAGCGACAGGTGCTCGTGTGATGGATGTCCCAGTTACGGGAGAAGAGAATGAAGTAATGGTTGTAGAAGAAGCTCGACAACCTGATTGGCAAGAGCATCTGTTACAATGGTTTCAATGCTAGTAGCTGTCGAAAGAAAAAGAACAAAGAATGAAGTTAATAAGAATCAAAGATTCTTATGAAATGAGAAATGGAACTCTGTTCCGAATAATGGCGAATGCCAGAAATAAAATCTTGCTACGTTGCTTGTCCATTGACGAAGCCATGCAAGTCATTCATGAGGTGCATGCTGGATCAGCTGGGGCACATCAAGCCGGTCTGAAAATGAAAATCGAGATAAAGAAGCTGGGCTATTACTAGCCCACCATGTTTGATGACTGCTGCAAGTTTACCAAGACTTGTCAGAAATGCCAGGAGCATGCTAACATCCCGAGGAGGCCTCCGGCACCGCTACATGCTACCATCCCAAGTTGGCCATTTGCTCAATGGGGCACAGACGTGGTGGGTCCTCTGCCATCCTCCTCCTCTGGATGCAAATACATCTTGGCAGCCATAGACTACTTCTCCAAATGGGCGGAGGCGGTGGCATTAAGAGAAGTGACGGGGGAGCTGGTCGCCAGGTTCTTCCGCCAGAATATAATATTCTGATTTGGGGTTCCCAGCTGAATCATTTCTGACAATGGTAGCCATTTCAGGAATCAGAAGATATACCGGTTGGTTGATAAATACAAAAATGATTGGAGGACTTCATCTCCCTACAACCCTCAACCTAATGGGCTTGCATAAGCTTTCAATAAGACGTTGTGCACCTTGTTGGCAAAAATCGTTAACTCTAGTAAGAGAGATTGGGAAGAAAGGATGTACGTAGCACTTTGGGCTAATCGTACAGTTTATAAAACTCCAACTGACTGCTCACCATTCTCCCTTGTGTACGGGTCAGAAGCGGTAGTACCAATTGAATTGGAAGTCCCGTCACTGCAGGTCACCATTCAACATGGTTTGGTCAGTAACGAACAAGCCAATGTGGAAAGAAGATTGGAGGAGCTTGCCGATTTGGAATGAAAGTGGCTCCGAGCTCAACAGAATATTCAGTTATACCAAGCTCACATTGCCCGTGCTTTTGACAAGCTGGTCGAGGAGCTAGAATTCAAGAAAGGCGACCTTGTGATGGTCAAGAGAAGAGAAGTTATGGCAGCCAACCCCAAGGGAAAACTGACTGAAAATTGGGTGGGCCAGTATATTGTCAATCGGGTCTATGAAGGAGGCGCTTATGTCCATGTAGATCACAAGGGTGCAGTCCAGTTCTTCCCTCTCAATGGGAAGCATATGAAGCTATACCGGGCAGTTGCGCCGATGCCTGAAGACTGAAAGCACCCATGGTCCAACCATAATTCCACCTGGTCATAATGCCCCCAACGAACCTTACGCCCGTCTGGGTAAAGAAATAGTCTCTCCCTTGCTCGGGTATTAACCCCATACCCGTGAATCTTACTTGCATGACTTCCAACGGACCTTACGTCTCTCCGGAAGAAGAAAACCCTCTCTTTGCTTGGGCAGAATCTCTCCCTTGCTCGGGTATTAACCCCATACCCGTGAATCTTACTTGCATGACTTCCAACGGACCTTACGTCTATCCAGAAGAAGAAAACCCTCTCTTTGCTTGGGCATTAAACCCATGCCTGTGAACACTATTTTCAAGACATCCAATGGACCTCACGTCCGTATGGATGAAAAGGACCCCGCCTTGAATACTACCTCTATAAATGCTCTCGATGGACCTTACGCCCATGGGGGTAAAGAAAACTCTTTCCTTTGCACAGGCATTAACCCCCTGTCTGTGAATACACAGCTTAGCGGTGCAGGGCTTCGTGCCATAGCTGGCTCATATGTTGTACTGCCATTACGGGCCTTATGCCCGAATCGGCACCAATTCTATCCGTTGCGTTGGCATTTGTCCCTGCTAATGAATAAGTCATTCTTCGACGCAAGGCCTCGTGCCCTAGCCAACAATGTCTACGATGTTGCCATTGCGGGCCTTACGTATGAATTAGCGGATGTTTCCCCCCCTTGTGTTGGCATTCGATCCTGCCAACGAACAAGCCCCTTTTGGCGCAAGGCTTCGGGCCCTAGCCATTCACATATACACAATGTTGCCATTACGGGCCTTACACCCGAATCGGTGAAACTTCTACTCCTTGCATTGAAATTCACCCTTGTCAATGAACAAACCCTTCTTTGGCGCAAGGTTTCGTGCCCTAGCCAACTAGATATACACAGCATTGCGATTGCGGGCCTTACGCCCGAATCGGCACTAATTCTATCCCTTGAGTTGGCATTTGATTTTTTCAATGAATACACCCCTCTTCGGCGCAAGGCTTCGTGCCCTAGCCATTCATATATACACAAGGGTGCCATTGCAGGCCTTATGCCCGAATCGGCACTAATTCCTTCTCTTGCATTGGCATCCATCTTTGCCGACGAACAAACCCTCTATTGACCAAAGGCTCTGGGTCCGAACCGATGATCATCTATTGTTCCTGATTGTCATCCAAAAAAAAAGAGGAAAAAATTGGGGCTTAAAATAGAGGTGCCCCATCAGACTTGTTCCTTCATTAGGACAAAGGTAGAAAGGGCAATAACCCAGCTATGGCGAAAATCTGAAAGGGCGCTGCAGGCAAAATCGGGTACCCCGCCACGTGAAAACCCGAAAGGTCGTGTGGGCAAAAGCAATAGGAGGCCGATGCTGGTGAAAACCCGAAAAGGGCACTTGTATCAATAATGTGGTTCTTAAAAAAAAAATATAATAAAGATGTTTTCTCCAAAGACATCCTCATAAGCAGGACACCGCTAGATGTCCCACCAGAAACACACCATCTATACGGCAAAGTCCAATCGGAATAGGCCTTCCGCCTGTTTCGACGATTAAAACCATTTCTTGCATCGACATTTAACCCAATGTCGATGAATACATCTACCCTGATTGTCATTAGCATCGGTGACGTCAATGATTGAAACCTTAACTCGGGCCTTTCGTCCTTGTTAATGATGTCAAAACTATTTCTTGCTTCGACATTTAACCCAATGTCGATGAATACACCTACCCTGATTGTCATCAGCATCGGTGATGTCAGTGATTGAAAGCTTAACTCGGACCTTCCATCCTTGTTAATGATGTCAAAACTATTTCTTGCTTCGACATTTAACCCAATGTCGATGAATACACCTACCCTGATTGCCATCAGCATCGGTGACGTTAGTGATTGAAACCTTAACTCAGACTTTCCATCCTTGTTAATGATAATAAAACCACTTCTTGCTTCAACATTTAACCCAATGTCGATGAATACATCTACTCTGATCATCATCAGCATCGGTGACGTTAGTGATTGAAACCTTAACTCAGACTTTCCGTCCTTGTTAATGATATTAAAAACATTTCTTCCTTCAACATTTAACCCAATGTCAATGAATACATCTACCCTGATCGTCATCAGCATCAGTGACATCAGTACTTGAAACCTTAGCTTGGACCTTTCATCCATGTTAATGATATTAACGCCCCTCTTTGCTTCAACATTCTACCCGATGTCGACGATACCCTGATTCTCATCACCATTGACAAAATCAGTGGACATGACTTTAACTTGGAACCTTCGTCCTCGTTAACAAAGAATATACCTCTTGGCCCCAATATTCGTTCAGCCGGTGAATATAATAATGTTCTGGCGTCGGCCTAAAAGCATATTTTCCACTCAATATAGCCTAACCTTGATTTTGGGGGACGTAGCGTGGCAGTGGAGCGAACTCCTCGCCCCTTCCCTGAAGGCGTGAGCGCTCTCCTATCCTAGCAGCTAACACACCCCAGGATTCGTGAAGCTAGTCTTGTACCTCCACTCACATTGGGGAAGAAAGGAAAATAAATACACAGCTAATGCCCAGCACAAGTATGTAAGGTAAGACTGAAGGAAAATATCATTGCATGAAAAAGGTGCATGAAGTTCCTGCACTGATACATACTAAAAAAAAGAGAAAACAAAAATATACATCATTGGACTGGATGGCGAAAGATATCATCGAGCGCCGAAAGTCCGACAGAAGGATGGGCAGCTAAATCCTGCAATCGGCGTTCCTTGGCTTCCAGCCTCCGCAGCTCCTCCTAAAAATAGCCGACGCGCTTCTCCGCTAACTCGGCCTCACCCGAGCATCGCACCCTTAGTTGCTCGGTGCAAGCCAGATCTTCTTCGGCCTGAGCCAGTTCAGCATGGAGTTCAGAAATTCGTTGTCGCAAGAAGGAAGCTCGTTTAGCAGCTCCCTCAATGATATTCCTACGCTCACTAATGAACTTTGTGGAAGCCCGTATACCGGTATGGCATTCTTACCGTTGAAGCGCCAGGGCGGTCAGTTGGTCCCTCAAGCCGTGCTCAACAAATTCTCGCCGGTTTACATACTTAAGTAACAATGTTACACGTGGCACCCAGTCCTTCATGGGGAAACCGAAGGCTATGAGGGTGCATGATATGGACTCAACCAGCCCCCTCAGCTGGGGGTAAGATAAGTCCCGACGAGCCAACATAGTTTACTTGAGCGTCCCCAAGTTCTGCCACACCATCTCGTCTGAAGACTGCAAGCCAAATGACGGTGCATCGGGGAGATGAAACTCTACTTTGCTATCAACTTCGGCCCAGAGGTCATCAATGGGCACTGAAGAAGATGAAGGCAGTGCCGGTAGGGAGACAAGGGGTGTCATACGCTCCTCTGTCTGTACGATGGAGTCGATCGCTGTCGAGGTAGGCACTTCAAGTCCTCCATCCAACCGAGGGACAAGGTCTGTAGACTCGAAGCCCACACTTTCAGAAGCAAACTCTAGCAGGCCCATCGGTTCTGACATTTCCTTCAATTTGGTCCCGGGGGTGATAGATAGGACAGTTGTTCCTCCCGGGAGCTCCATATCTTCCGGAGGAGGCTCTTCGTGCCATTTAATCTAGGCCGCTTGCTCCGACTCGGGCTCCGCTACAGATGGCAGGACTGTTGTCCCACTGCCCACTTCTTCAGGAATTCCTGCACCTTCTAAGGAAGGCGGTTTGTGCTGTCCCACTCGGACTGGCTGCTCCAGTTCAACGCTGGCCGTGATAGTCAAAGCAACGGCATCCCCGGCCGGTTCCTCTTCCAACTCCACCCTTGAGGCACCCTCGGTAATGGCCACATCAGTTGGTTGTGACCCGGACTCCACTGACTAGATATGAAGTTGTTTTACCAAAGAATCACCTATGTCCAACACAGAGCCGGGCACGCCTGGGAATTTCAAAGCAATCGGCTTTAATATGGGCGCCATGCCCACGATGGGAGTGAAGGCCGTCCATGTTGCTTGAAAAGGGGAGAAAGTGGTGGTGGCAGTCATTGTTGGCAAATTCAACCCCATTGAAATCATGGGCTCTTGAGAAAAGGAACAAAGGAAGCAAACCAAGATGCTATGCCAGACCTTTAGATATGAATGCTAGAAGACATGACTAAAGCTCACATAAAAGAGTGCAAGGATTACCTCCAAGGAAATGAGGCTTGAACCAGCGGCCCCCGATGCTTCCAAGTCTGGCCCCGTCAAGGCTAAGGAAATCTCCCGCCCAGGGCTTAGCACGCCTGAGGGGCCAAATGCCAATCCGGGTGGGCTGAATGCAGCAAAGTTGCTTCCATAGGATGGGGAACGAGTGCTATCCTCCGACCCTACATCCTGCTCATCCTCATCACTGGAGGGTTCATAGTCCACAAGTTCCTCCGAAGAAAAACTTTTAGCTAGTTCTGCTGCCACCGTGCCTGGGCCCGTAAGGCGCACTGAACTGTCAAGTGATGCCCCTGAAGGGACTTTCTGAAGGGCTAACACGGCCAGCCATTCGGAGCACTATCGGGTTGGCCGGGTACTCTTGGCAGGAGATGTTGCAGGAGGAACTTCAGCAGGTTCCAAAGGGACAATGTCTGAATGATTAAGCAGAAAAAAATGGAGTGAGAAGAAAAGCAGCAAAATGAAGTACCTGCAATAGGGGTCCCGCGGGCTATAATCTTACCTTCATCACCATGACTGGGTGTTGGAGAGGGAAGGTCCGTGGTGATCGGAGCAGTGAATATTTCAGTGCCCCCAATTTCCTCCGCACCGCCACTAATTACCGCTTCCTCAATAGCTGGGTTGGAAGAAACTATGGTGCTTAAATGAAAGGAGCAGAAATGACGAAGCCCCAAGGGTTATACCCCGGAAAAGAATTCAAGGGAGATATACCTACTGCAGGAGATGTCTACTCCTGTGATTTCTCAAACTCCTAGAAGGTCGAAATATTGGGCAATGGAATGACAGGCTCTGCAGGCGCAGTCCTCTTTTCCACTGCAACTTTTGCCCGGGCCCTCTTAGCCCGAGAAACTGCCTTGTTGACCTTAGACCTCTCCCACTTCTGAGAACCCCTGGCGGGTAAAGGCATGGTAGTCGGGGCAGCAGGCGGAGATTCGAAATAGCTTGGCTTCTGGGCCTTGGCAATTAAAGACTGATACTCTAGAGTTACTTTAGAGGCCAGGAAATTTGCAGAGAAATGATGCGTCCATAGGGTGGCTATGTGAATAAGATGCATATAGGGGTGAAGGAGCAAGTAAGAATTAAAACAGCATGTACTTGGTGGAGCCGAATATAATGGAGAGAGAGTCCAATAATACAAGGAGGGCTCCTTGTTCCTGGAAGATCCCCCCCGAATTAGCCAACAAATATCACCTAGCTTGATGTAATGTTCAGCTAGGAGTGCCAAGTCTTCGTGGCGGTGGGCTGATAGGTAGTAATAGAGGCCAAGATGGTCCCTACCCCATCCATCAGCATACTTAAAGGCGATGAAGAGAGGTCTCTCCAATATAGCCTCGGGATTGTGAGTAATAGAAAGGCAATGAATGTGCAACAAGACAAAGAGACAAGTGGTTTGACTATACAGGGTCGGACCTCGATCTTCTTTCCTCACAAAACTTCTATACGGACATAGGCGATCAGTCTCTGGGTGCCATGAAGCCGGGGCTATGATAGGCTCTTCCACTGGTAGCGGAAACAGCTGAAGAGTAATCCTCTCGCTGCTAACTTTACACATGCTCCGAAGAGTGTTTGTGAAGCTATTTTTACTAATCTTTGGAAGCACCGGCTGTGGCTTGGACCTCTCCCGTTTGATAGCTTTCCATGCTGCCAAATAAGCCTGTACCTCAGCATCTTTACGAGACTTCAGCCTCCACAGATGATAAGGATCAATTTCAAACACGGTGGAAGGTTGGGAGCTTAAGAACCGACGCTCGGTAATGTCCCAATAATCGTTCCGAGAAAGCCGATAGAAGCCAGTGCGAGCATTCCACCATTTAATATATTCTGACGTCACCCGGGAAAAATGCCCAGGAACTGGCATCCGAAAAGAAGCAGCCTCGCGGCAATGAAAATAATCCCACCATGTATGGGCTTCTTCGACAGCGGCTGATCCTCCTCTAGATCGACTGTCCAATGGGAACTATGCTGAAGAGGAAGGAATCTGTTGATCATAACCAAAATTTCTACTGAACCTGAAAGGGTAATAGGGCTCTAAGTAAGTGCTGATGCCTTTTCTGAACACCAAAACACTGGGTCTAATGGACAAAGCCCAGTCTACTAGCTCTGGCTCTAATGACGGCTTAGCATTGAGCTTGGCCGAGATAGGGTGAACATACTGCTCAACTTCGCCAAATTTGCATTCTCTTAGCCGATTCGCCAACGGGCTTGAATGAGTAGCCAAACACCAGAAATGCAAGGCCCCAGGAGCATTCATTGGCACTTTCGTCAATTGCCCCCTGATTGAGAAAAGCTGATCTGACACCTACTGTGGCTTGGCATCGGCGAACTCTAACATTCTCGGGAACAAGTTTGGAGATTGCAGTGACCTGGGAGCAATCTCCAAAAATAATGAACACACCCAGGCATTGAAGAAATGAAGAGGGCCAACGGTCCGCAAAGTTCTTGGGAGATGGCTACGGTGGATATCTCCCAACATCTTGTAAATCAAACATAATGCTGCAGGGCATAGGGACAACTTCACACCCCATGCCATTAAACACGCCAGATATATGGCTTCAGCACAGATAACTATTTCATCGCCTTGCGGCATAGCACATGTGCACAACCAATATGTCAAGTAGGCCGCACAATGAGTAATGGGATCCAGTCCCGCTGGGTTAGGACTACTCTGGCGCCCTCTGCGAAGAGAAGGAGATAGATGGGTCTTCAGGTGAGACCACATCTTCAGTCTGTTCAAAGCCATTCCGACATAAGGAAAGTCTTTTTACTTTGGCCCGCCTTCGAAGAAGTATTCCAGCCATAAGCCCAGGTGCACCCATTTTCGCTCCCTGCGCGAACGGGACGAAGAAGACTCTGCAGTACCCTGAATGGATAGCCACAGTGTATGGTGCACCTTCATGAGGTACTGGTAGGCAAACCCAATATAATAGCAGCCTTCACCGTCAGTGTGGTCTTTGATCAAGTTAGGCCAACAGACTTCCTCATACGGTTCGCCGTCAATTGGAAGACTCGAAAGTTGATTTAAACTCTACAAGTCTAAGGAAGTCTCCCCTTCTGCAATATAGAAGGTGTTGTACTCGTGACAAAACGTCTCCATCATGCCGCAGCACAAGCCCTTCGAGATGGGGTAGCCAAAGTGGGATGCATATACACTTTGGTACACTCCAGCCTTCATCAAGATGGGGCCATAATTCTGGAGCACGTACTCGGTAAATTCAACTGCCCCGTCTCTAAGAGCATGAACATCGGTGGCTTTACAATCAGCAAACCAGCCCACGACAATCTAATGTTTGAACCTTACTGCCAAACAATCTAGAAGAAATGACTCTTCTCTAAACCCCCACTTCAACGGGGCTAGGAAAAGGCCAAATACTGGCTTCTCTTTGTGAACAATGCCTACTGATAGGTCCAACCTCGCCGGAGTAAATTCAGGGGTGTGAGTCAACATGCCCTGTTCCGGACTCAGTTCTAGCACGTCGATAACGGCGTCCCATTACATGGTGTCTCCCGGGAAATAAATCGGTTCGCTTCTCACTACTGAACTGATCAGGCTATCTCGGTTTAAGAGAATACTGTACTCGGCTGCTCGCACTGTGATAATATCCCACTTTCCCATTAAGTAGAAAGCGTGGAGGAAAGCCATCAAGTGCTTGTCCTTCAAAAAATTGACCTGATAGTTCTGACTCCAGTCGAAGGAGAAGTTATCTCTGCCAGAAATGGTCAGACGACCAGCGTTCATCGAATCGATCTCTGAATCTGATGATTCTGAAACAATGGCCAGGCGGTCCCGTCCTTGATCGAGTTCATTCACGTTCTATCATATTACTACTGGTCGCCTCACAGAGGAGCCACTTGCCCCTTGCCCGGCCATTGAAGAGGTTGACGAAGCCATTAGCTGCAATTGAGAAAGGGGTAAAATAAGAAAAGAAAAATAATATCAAAAGAAGTTCCTGAAGAAATATTGGCAGAGTCTCCCCTTAGTCGGGAGCATCCATGAACAAAGGGGAACACATCCACTGGCTAGGCCGGGATGGTCCCTAAAAATAGAGCCACAGGTGATGAACACCTGGGCCGAATGGATGACGGGGGTATCAGTTCCGAGGGCTAGCCTTCGAGGAACCTCCCGAAGCCATGTTAGCGATTGAATCCCTCGAAGCTTGATTGAACTAGGGCATTGACTGGACTGGGCCTCCTGGCCCAATGTTGCCTCCCACGCCGTCGAGGGCCCGAAGCACAGAACGATGGCGGTGGCCACCATCTCGACCCACCGCCACTGCCGTTGATGATTGGAGAAGGAGATGGCCACGGGGACGAGAGAAAAAGGGGGGAAGTTAGCCTTGCCGCCTCTACTGCCACAGTTTTCGCTGGCAAAAGTGATGGCAGAGACCACCGGCCGCCGCGATGCCCTCGCCAGCCTTGAGGAAGAAGAAAAGAAACGGAGGGGAGGAGCCCACCGTTCACACCACCGAGCTCGTCGGAGACGGGGAAAAAGAAGACGCCCGCCGCACACGGCAACGGTGAACCAGTCGCCGGAGCTGAAAACGGGAGGGGGAAAACCTCCACTCCGACGATGAAAAAGAGAGAATAGAGAGAAGAAAGCCCCGCTGCGGCGGTGGAAAAGGAGGAGAAAATGGAAACAAAGGAAGATGAAGGGTTTAAAAACCTCAAAGGATTCAAAGGGTTTTAAAGAAGAAGCAAAGGGGGAAACGAAACGGTGGCTATGCCACCGACTCAACCCAAAATCGCCACCGACTCGACGAGCTGAAGAGCCATCGATTCGGCATGCTAAAGGTGATACCGAATCAAGGTCGCCACCGATTCAATATTTGGAGGCCACCGAATCGACCACACTAGTCGGCCACCGACTCAGACTTCGAGTCACCACCGACTCACATCTCCAAGTCGCATCGCTGACTCGAGATGAAGTGGGCCCCACATGGTAAAACCTTTTTTTTTTGAAATATGTAGAGCCCTACCTAGGTGCTATGGGAGAGTGCACCCTCTACCAGAGGTAAAGAGAAAGCCACTCCACCATTACACACTAGGGGGGGATTTTATTGATATTCAAAGAAATCAATCGAGTTACATCAAACGTATGCTGGGAATACCCAGTTTGTCCATGCGAACAACTCCTCTTATATACTTGGGGAGTTGTTGCTGTGAAAAAAAAAAGGAATTACATTCTATTGTACAAGCTAGATTGGCCAAAGAATCAGCCACCTGGTTAGCTTCACGAAAAATGTGTGAAATAGAGTCCATGATAGAAAGCAAGTTCCATATTTCTCTAATGTAGATTGCAATCCTCCACGGGCAAGGTGACTTTCTGTTGACAATACGCACAAGAATCTGAGAATCACACTCAATAAGTGCTGGTTGAGAATTAAGAGCCTTCAAGTATCTCAATCCATCCATGAGGGCCCTAGATTCAGCTATTAGACTATTTCCCTGACCATAATTATGAGCAAAAGCAAGTAATGGAAAGCCATGGGAATTTCTGATGATGCCTTCACATGGCAAAACCTAATAAAGCAAGTACATCCGTGGACCCCGCTCTGCTCATCCTTCACACGCGGCGTCCGTGGCTGGGGGACATTTGTTGACACACAAAATATGACTGGGCTGTAACCACGTGCCTGAAGGAGTCAACCAGAAGTCAGAGATAGATCCACTCAGACCACTGAAGCCTCAGGCCACCATTTAGGAGGTGCCAGGGACTCGACATTTCATCATCTCAAGTTTACACATCAACCACCGCTCGCTTAAGGCCTACTGATGGTCAGAGCCAATGAAATCGGCATCGAGATGATCGTGCCAGATATACCTCAGGCGACTCCTACCTGATGAAGAAGCCTCCCCCGAGATGAAGAAATGTCCCTAGCCCCTCGGAGTAGGGAACCGAAGGAAAACTCGAGTCACCCGACTAGAGCCCCCAAGGCTCCGAAGTGGCCCGTAAGCGACCGATGGATGACTCCGAAGGAGCAAGGACCCCCGGAGCGGTGGCTCATTCAATGAGAATGCTTCGTGCAAGCATAGGGCAGCCCTGAAAAACCAATATTATGCATTAATAACGTCACCAACAGAAATTTCGAGGTTTCCGTAAGATACACGTGAAACACCAGAATCATCCGAAAGCAGTCTCGGAAGCACACGAGCCTGGCAGAAATTATCCCAGGGGTTATCACTTCAGTGAAGAAGGTCCACATACTCTCCAAGAGAGGGTGGCAGCACAAACCAGTGTTTCGAAAGGTAAATCAGGGCAAATCATGGGAAAATCGATACGGGTTCTGCACGTCTCGAAAATCTGTAGAAGCCCCAAATCAACGCTCCAAAATAGATTCTGGGGCCACTACACTAACTCCAAATCTACTCCGAACGACGAGCTCTCACCGGGTTATTTTTGAGGTAAAATGATAAAATTACAAAAATGCCCTTGAATGGCCGATTCGGTGGCACTACTTCGCTTGAGTCAGCAGCGGCCTTTGTAGCTGAGGCGGTGGCGCCTTAGGGCTGAGTCGGTGGCGTTGATATGACTTGAGGTGGTGGCGGCCGCTGACGGTGAGCCGGTGGCGGCCGCTGACGGTGAGCCGGTGGCGCACCCATCCCGTCAAGGTTCCGATACCCTGCTTTGGTGGCTTGCCTATATAAAGGGCCTTGAGCCCTCAAAAGAAGGGGGATCGGAGAAGAAAAAGGGGGTGATCAGATTGGATCGGGAGATTGAAAGAGAAAGAAAAAGGAGAGCGAAGGAGAATGAAAAGGCCAGAGAGAGAGAGGAGGGGGAGCAATCGAAAGAGGCGAGAAGAAGAAGGTGGGTCTCGGAGGGGCTCTACCATTTTTCTGCTGCCCTGTGTTTTTTTTAAGTTTTTCCCTTTCCTTTTAAGTACTTATTTTCTTTTCCTCTTTGGAGTTTCTCCAAGTGCTGTAATCCCCATTCTCATTCTATTGTAATCGACAGATAAGGTGAATAAAAGAAGGCTCCGTCCTTTTTGCTATGGCTTAAGCTTATCCCTTTTTCTATCACTCTATTTCTTGCCAACCGTAGTTGTTTCTGTCAATTACGCTTTAAGATTCCCGGTCTTCCCCTGAGCGTGAGGAGGCCCCTTTGGGCCAAATTAATGCCAGATCCTATGATCGCTCATCTCGTGAATCTTTTACTATCTTTTCGTGCAATAATGGCTCATGGGCACGCCCGTAGTGGGCGACAATAACCCCCCCCCCCCCAGGGCTATGTCTCTTATCGATATTATAATGTAGTTTGTGAATCTAGGTTTGCTCAAATGGATTGCAAATGGAGAGCTGCTGAGTGTCCCTTCACTCGAACCTATCAGTTGTAGGGACACCAACGTGCTCCGACAGTCAATGCAACAGTCCCTATCCGTTTCTTCCATGGCTATCATACATCCCCTCTTATGTTTGATAAATTGTCTCTGAAACATTCTGCACCCTTTTCTCCCATCTTGATTCTATTGATGATGAGCACAGTCACCTCCGGTGACTATGACCGTCAGAGCATTCAAGCTCACCTGGCGATGGAGGGGCAAGAGGTGGTGAATTGCATTTTCGATCGTTTCCGGATACCTACACCACGATAAAAGGGGGGGGGACAATCATCGATCGTCGTTTGCCAAATTAGCACAACTCTAAGTTCCAGGGGGTCTATCGACCCGTCACATGTCCCTCTTGAATCTCATTGCAGGAGCGGGTTATCAATGATGCCGTTTATACGGCTACATTCTGATCCCCTTGCATCACCCCCCTGTTATGTGAATTTTCCCCGTAGCAGCATGAGTCTCTAGTAGGCTAGCCTCGAGACTTACATGGTGGTGCTTCTAGGAGCTGAGACAGTTCCTCTGAACTGCTCGGCATGTTTCTGGCTTGGTACCGCCCAGCGTGTGCCATGCCACTTTTTGACTGAACATTTCCCCACACAGGGGAGATGCTGTCAAATTTTCTCTAGAAAAGTTCATAACTCCATCAATGGTTTTCATTATTCCATGAGCAGTTCAATGCTTAATGTGTCTCAATCATGTGCTTGATGATTGCCTGCCTGTATGCTCAAGTAGGAACCTCGCACAAGCCAGGTTGAATGAACTGGGTAAATAAGATCTTTGAAGTTAATTTAATCCGTGTGACGGGGCGTTAACATCCTTCTCAATTCTCACAAGCATGTATAATGTGAAGAGGTAATGGCTAAAAGAATGCTTTCTGTTGTTCTCCCCCCTGACAAATAAAACCTCATGGGCTTGGGAGTCTCTGTGAGTCGGTGGCAATGACACCGACTCCGCTACCCGTGAGCTCGAGCTGGTAGCGACGCCACCATCTCAGCCCGCTCATCCATCCAAGCTGGTGGTGACGCCACCCTCTCAGCCCATACCGTACCCCATCTTCACTAGCACCGAAGCTGCATCACATTCCTCAGACCTACACCGACCCAGCATCACCCTCTTCATCTTGCATTGAACCCCATTCGAACCTACACCGACCCCAGTGCCTCCTTTTCAAACTTGCATCGGCCCTTGGCAGCATTGCACCGACTTTTGTGGTGCCTACCGCCAACTCAGCTCTCCTATGTGGCCTTTTTGATGAATACTCCTGAATAAATAGCCAAATACATTATATGTATATATATATATATATATATATATATATATATATATATACATATGTGTAAATATATATGCCTATATAAACGTGCTGATATCATATGCTTCCCATGCTTCTGGTAAATAGCTCTTTCTAATCACCCATGTTAGGGTCATAATGCCCGCTTGTGTGTTTGGTCAAACATCGGTATATAAAATGGCGTCTAACAGAAGGTCGAGTCCCACCCGGCTGGAAGTGTCGCTATGCGTGATGGTGGTCTTCAGACCTAAGTTCCCCACCTCGTACGAAAGTGCGAATGTGATAAATCTGAATTCCTCTTGCATGAATAAAAGGAAGCATAGGGGTCTGCGTAGTTTTGTGTCTATGATTACTTTTGGCAAGTATTTATTATTCATCCTCGAGTGGTACTTATCCTGGCAATTAATCAACGGTTTTCCTCCTTCTTGGAGGATGTAATTAACGCTATAGCCTTTACGGTATAGCGGACTTCCGGTCTCGACCCGAACCTCACAATCGACTGACCAAGTCAGATCGAGCGCATGATAATTTGTCACTCCGGTGATTGGCATGCCTACACATCTTTATAAAATAAATCCGATGTCACAAGCTACGCGGCAAGTCACGTCAATAGTGACGAAAAACATTCATGAAACCACAAGTCAAGCGTCAAGTGACGAAAGCACCTCCTCACTAGAAGAAAAGCTAGACGCGTCCACTGACGTCATACACTGCGCCTCAAGCGTCTCCCACTTGCCTCGAACGCGGTAATTGAGACATTGAACAAGTACTAAGGAATAACAGTAACGAGTGACTAGTCAGGGTCACGCCCGTCGGTGAATATCCAAACGCCCCTGACCACATGTGCACACACAAGCTCAATGTCTTAAGCCAGGCCTCTAGCTGGTTTTCCCCTCCCGTAGGACTCTCACGGCAAGATAAAGGGGCCCACGGTAACTAGCCTACAAATCATCTCAACTGAGAACTCGCCCCGCCACCACTCCCAGGTGGGCTGACACACAGAAGTGTCGTCAAGCTACGACTAGTGGAGGCTCACTAGACACAGAGACTCAAAATAGTGAAGTACAGACATGGTAGGCACACACCTATTGCACGCACTATGAAGCACACGGCAGCACACAGAACTGCCGCCAGACTCAGGACATACAACTAGACCTGCTGACACAACCATCCTTGAGTCACAAGACTCTGGTCAAGATCGTCACACATCATGGCAAGACGCCGTTAATCATCCTAGTTCCTAAATGAAATCCCAGTAAAACACATGGAGGACGTCACACAACAGTTGAATCCACTCATTAATGAAAGTCCAAGGCCTCCTAGGCCGCTCATCGGATTCACAATTCCGTCTAACATGAAACATTGAACATGAGGGATTGCTAAAGCCCTCAAACCACATGGACATGCAAATCGAGGTAAGCCGATACCTCTAAGCTTCAAAAACCAGGTCTCGATCCTCACAAGATGGACAAGACACCAACAAGGTCACGTGTCAACCACTGGGTCACAACCGGGTTGACCATAAACCATAATGACCTTCGAAATAGCACGGAATACCGCTCAGTACAATGGCATTCCCAGACAACCTGGAACACGGTCACAACCCCTGTTAGGACATCCAAGACATCCACGGAACAATGGGCTAACCAAGGGGTCAAAGCCATCACAACCGGAAGCTAAACCGTAGAAAGAAATACTCTGGGCAGGTGGCGATCATCCTCTGGCAGCTACCAAACATCCCAACAAATAGCAATATCATCAGGACTGCTACCCAAAGAACCAAGCCAAACGCGGACACCCAAATAACCGTGACTAGACAAACGCGGTTACCCAAATGACCACTACTAGCCACATGCGGTTAGGTGAACGACCGCATTCGCCCAAATGCTTAAACCTAGCAAGAGAGACGGTCTCCTCCTGACCGCTACATAGAGAGAGGCGATCAGTCGCACGATCGCGACTTGCAAACCAACTTAAACCGATTGAAGAAACCAGAACGCTATTAACCAATCGACCGCTTCTACATATACGCGGTCTTCCAAACGACCGTGTCTACTAACGCGGTCTGGTAGACGACCGTGTCTACCAATCGACTTCAAAGGCTAAAGCAGTCTAGACCCGACTGCTACTACCCTCGAATGATGAACGTGGCTTCTGGTAGACCGCGACTCATCCTCCAATCCGAAAATTGTAAAACCTCACAAAACCTAGTTTTTCCACGCCCCAATCGCTCCTAAACGACGGGGAAACATCCCTAGAGTCAATATCCACCTTCCATAAGCCGGAAGGGATCAAACAAACCTCAAAACGGCAAGAAACATGTGATTCCCACGAATCGACCCAAAATGACTCATGCGGGGAAACGGCCTCATACCGGCCCCATATCACTCTCAAACGCACTCAAACTTGCGGGAAATGAATCCCAACTTGCCAAGGGTTCAATTTTTACAATTTAATGTGAAAACCATAGCCTGGAACGGCGAACACGGCTCACACCCCCAAAACATGATTTTGCCCTTAAAGTTGGAAAACTCGCTCAAACTCACACCGTTCGACTCAAAACCGTGAGGGAATGCAGGAAAAGAGTAGGGTATCCATCCCCCTATCCCCACCGAAGATCTCACGTGCCAAAACGGCCAAATCACGCCAAAAACCATCACACGAACAACCCAAGCCGGCTTCGAATCCATGAATGGGATCGCGCCTACGCCACGCTCTGATTCTGGCGCCGTCACGCTCCACGACATCTCCATGCCGTCACAACTTCGTCCAGCTCTGCCACGGTCGCGTGCCCCGTGGGAGAGGAGAAGAGAGGAGAAAGAAGAGAAGGAGAGAAAGTGAGAGAAGGTGAGAGAGGAGAGAGGAAGGGTTAAAAGGAAAAGAAAATAGGAAATTAGCAATATTTCCTAATATCTGATTTTTGGCACAAAATTTCATAAACTCATAAAAATATGAAAAAATAATCTCTGCGATCCTCGGAAAGAGCACAATGCACCTATAATGTCCTGGAGTCTCAAAACTTAACGGTTCACTCTCCACGGGGTTCCGCAAGTTATAAAATGGAAAAACTTGAGTGGATCGTAAAATACAATCAGGGACCCACAAAAGCACTCCGAAAGCTCTCCGATTCTGATCCGAAGAATCCAAGGTATTACAGTGTCTGTGTGTCTCTTTGGGCCAAAGAGTGGAAGTGCCACCAAGTTGGTGAGGGCTGGACATAGGTGTGCTAGATAGCAACCGAACCACCTTAAAATCACTGTGTTGTGGTTTGTTGCTTGATACTCATTCCCCCTACTCCCTCTTCACATGCTCTTTAAGTTATCAAGTGCATTTCAACATCGTTCCGATGCTAATGTTTCAGTAGTCTAGTCTAGTGTTGCACTTGATCCGGTCTTCTTGCCTTACTGATTTTAATAATAGTCAAAAAGTGAGTGTAGGATCTATTCACCCCCCCTCTAGATTCTCTCATACCATCCAACACTCTCTACCTCAATGGGGAAAAGAACAACTAGTTTAATGATAGGTGGAACTGTTGAGTCTCCGCAGGTGATTTTGATGATTACAAAAGCCCGAACTTGGTTTTTCGTCACATGCCATGCATAAATGCAAAAGTGAGATTCAATGATCAAAATAAGGTCAAGTTTCATCATGGGAAATACTAAAATGATTAAAGTCCTCAAAGTGCACAAACTGAGCTAAATCAACCCCAAATGATTGATAATGTTGTTCAAAATACAACGCCTTGTCTTATAGACATGTTTTATTGGGCTAACGCATTTGTTTTGTAGAGAAAACACAGTTCGTTCGACCAATGAGACTGGTTCGGTCGACCAAATTCTCCAACAACCAAGGGACTGAACTCTGACAGAGTTCGGTCGACCAAAATGGGGATTTCGGTCGACCGATTCTCCCAGCGGTGGAAGCTTTGAGATTTCTTAGAGTTCGGTCGACCGATTGGAATTTTCAATCGACTGAACCCTTCAAGGCCCTATTGTTGACTTTCTTATGTTCAACGTGTTCAAGCCTTCTCTTTAAGATTTTTTAATGCCAAAGCCTCCAGACATGCCCGAAATTATGGATCTGTGTCTTGGCCTGTCCCTTGACCACCCAAGTGTTATAAAAACATCTCTTTGGGCCAAGAAACCCTATTACTCAAGGGAGATCAAAGGAGGCTACCAAGGGGAGAAAGAAGGCTACTGCTACACATGCGTGAACAGTGCTCCGTCCAGGGATTCTTCATTCAACTCCAAGCTTTTCAAGATCTATCTGAAGCCATTCAAGTGGAAATCAAGTGGTGATTCATGCTTCGTCCAAAATCTACATCACCTACTAAGGGGGAGCTTAAATCAAATTTTTTCTTTTGTGTTTCTCCTTCCAAATTCTTCAAGCTTCAAGTGTGTGCTATTTGTAATCTCTAAACATTCGTGTGTGTGTGGATCTACCCAGATCCGTGTTTATGTGTCTGGTTTCTTTCAGATTCGTGTGTGTTTCGGTGCGTTTGCACCTTCATGGGAGTTTTGAACTCCTTACGAGTGTCCGTGTTTTGATCTTGTAATCATTTACAAGATAGTGTGTGAATCCTCACAGATCGTGAGGGGTGGACGTAGGTTGCCGTCGTTGCATCCGAACCACCTAAAAATCTTTGTCTCTTGTATGGTTTGATCCTTCTCTCCTATCTCCATTCTGTGCGAGCACACACGTAGATTATTATTTTTGTATCTCTTCATTTAGATCCAGCATAATTTTTCACGTTCACATTAGATCTTTGGTATATCAAAAGGTGGGTTTGGATTGACAAGGCTAACCTTGTCAGGAAGATAACACCTTGCGTGAGCAGTATCTTTGGATTTACACCTCCGCCATAGTACCAAGGATCTGCTTTGTGTGATAGGTCTTGATAGATCTAATTGTTAATACAACAGATCTAAGTTTCAAAAGGGTTGTTTCATCATATCTATTTAAATCGGCAAAAGTTTCCTAAAATTTGTAATCACCCAATTCATGCCCCCCTCTTGGGTGTCATTGATCGCGGGACTTCAATTGGTATCAGAGGGAAGGATTTGTCTTAATAGCTCTAACGATCTAGAGAGAGATCCAGATTAATGGCCAACAAGGGGATGATGCCTGAGAGTCACTCCATCCAACGTCCTCCATACTTCGATGGCTCAAATTATTCATACTGAAAAAATAGCATGTTTTCCTTAGAGCCCAAGAATACGAGATTTGGAGGGTTCTGGACAAGGGCCCATATGATCTTTCCAAGGATGATGACCAGTGGACCCATGAAGATATTAAAAAATCCAAAGTAAATTTTAATGCTACGAACATTATGCAATGTGCTATTCATCCTAACGAGTTTTCTCGTGTATCCATGTGTAGTTCAGCAAAGGAGATGCGGGATAAACTTCGACTGATCTACGAAGGAATCTTCGAGGTAAAAGAGAGCAAAGCAAACCTACTCGTCAGAGATTACGAGCTCTTCAAAATGAAACCCGAAGAAATAATCTCTAAGATGTTTGCAAAACTGACAAAGATCACTGATGGTCTCAAGAGTCTCAGAAAAGAATACACCAACTCCGAGCTCGTAAGGAAGGTGTTGAGATCTCTTCCATCCGCGTGGCACACAAAGGCCACAGTCATTGAAGACTCCAAGAACCTATCCATACTATCCTTGGATGAACTCATAGGTTCACTGATGACCTATGAGATAAACATCAAAAGAATTGCGGAAGAGAAATCCAAGAAGAAGAAAATGGTGGCCTTGAAAGTCAACCAACATGATGATGACTCCCAAGAAGAGGAGTCCTCCGAAGGAAGTGACCAAGAAGAAGACTTGGCCATGTGGACTCGACAAGTAAAGAAATTTTTAAGAAGGAAGAAAAAATTTCAAGGAAATTTCAGAAAGGGGCAAAGAAAGCCGGCTCAAACCAAGGGCGAGCCGAGCAAGCCTAACAACGTTATTTGCTATGAATGCAAGAAGCTCGGGCACATGAGAGAAGAGTGCCCAGACTTGAAAAGAAAATTCAAGAAGGAGAAGTTCAGGAAGCTGTGGACGCACTAAAATTTGAAAAGAATCGGTTCGTTTGTTGATCGGGGTCAATTCATTTATTTAGTGCGAGGGCGTGCCAGTCACAAAGTGACGGTTTATTGGGCTTCATTGAAACCCATGGTGCGCTCGTTCTGACTAATCAGACAATTGTGTAGTTCGGGTCGGGACCAAAACCCGCCCCACCATAAAGGCCACGGCGTTATTTACATCCCCTATACGGGGGAACACCCTTGATTGATTGCCAGGAATAAGGGCCCTACGGCCTGAAATTCATGGTAACAAAGCGAGAGCAAAGGTCTCGGATCACATTTAAACAAACCCGCGGATCACATTTAAACAAACCCGCATTGGGGCATACATGTTCATAGATACATATATGTCGGTCGCTCATGGACCGTTTCATCTCTAGACAGAATTCCGTGGTTGTAACATAAAAGACGACGATAAAACCATACGGATGTCTGCCGTGGGTATGGCAAGTTTAATGTGGGTGCGGGATCGGATCTCGGTAGAGGTGGGTCGAACTGGATGAACTATTGGCCCGAGATGGTTCCGGACTATGGCCATGACGGGGTTCCTGAGGTCCACGTCCGATACCGTGGGGCGTCATTGCTTTTCTCTTCACGCACAGTCTGGGGAGGTGAATTGTTAAGTGTGAAGCCTGAACTCGCCAATGTGCGCCTTCGCACGCGGATCGACCTGCGCTGTCAGGTCGCGGGGGTCAAGGGGGCAGCACCCCTTGAAGGGGTCTCCGACGGCGGAGCCCCCGGAACAAAAATTTTAGTTATAGTAGGGGCAACTTTTGATTATTGGTTTCATATCCCTTTTATTTGTTTAGTTAATTATAATTCTTTTTATGGAAGGCACGCCGGTTTAAGGAAGCCAAGGGGCGCGTCGGAATAGGAGGTCCAAGGGGGCGCGTCGGTTAAGAGTGTTGAAGGGGGGGCACACCGGTTTAATGGCCTGAGCAAGAATGGGGCACGCCAGTTAAAGAAGAATGCCATGGAGAGAGTGGGGCGTGCCGGTTAGTGGGAGCCCAAGAGGGTGCGCCGGAATAGGGATTGCAAGGGGGGCACGCCGGTCTAGTGGGTCCAAGAGAAGGAGGGCGTGCCGGATAGGTGCCAAGAGTTTGGAGATGGTTTTGAGTGTGCGGTTAAACTGGCGCGGGGGGGTACTGCACCGGATTAGCCCGCGCCGGATTAAGAGCGCTCCAGAATAGCTATTATGAGCTTAGTTTCATTCTTTTTGACCCTTTTTGCTTATGTTCTTGTTTCTTCAACCTACAGATTGATGAAATGAATGGATTGTTTGTGCAGTTGACACTTTAAATCAATAGGGTGCTTCTTATCATTTGTTGAGGTGAACGAGTATGTATATTTGAATGTTTTACTTGAAGGGTTTATTATGTAGGAACTCAGGGGTTCAGTTTGATTCACAGGCTTCAAACATACGTTGTTCTTATCCCCAAAGAGCTTAGTTTGGTCGTTTGTTCTTATGGGTTCTTCGCCTGGCAAAAAATGGGCAGCACCTCCCCTGGACTAAGGTTTTGCCAGAGAAAAAAGGAGGAACACAAAACGGATTGCTCCAAGGTGAACCTAAAAACTCGGAGTGAGGCCTCCGTTAACCCGTAAGTGCTTGTGGAGGCTCGAGGACTAGCCTTCAAGAGTTCCAGCAACTCACGGGTGATGATTTCGTAAGCGGGACGAATGTACGCCATGAGAGGCTATGAGTATGCATCCCTTCGACGGGTTCCTTAGAAGGCCATGCCATGGAGAGGCATGCTTCAAGGACCCTGGATGAGCAGGAGATGAGAGGGAAGGCAAAGGCTAACAAACAAAAAAACAATAACATGTAGTGCAAAAGCCTTTCTTTTTTTTTATTCATCCGCGAAGGGAGGGAGGTTAAATACAGAAGGGGATCTATCCCAAAGCGAGGTAAAATACATCGGAGAAAAGAGAAAGAAACATCGGTGGGGGAGGGGGAAAGAGCACAATCTCCCCCCCTCCGAACTCACCTTTCTTCTCTCACACTGTCTCTCTTTTTCTTCACCTTGGGGGCACAGGGGGATCGAGCTTCCTCTTCTCTTCGGATGCCAGAGATAGCCCCCCCTCTCACCGAACTCTCCCTCTTCAGCTCTTCGTCTCGTTATATATATATCAGTGGGAGGTGGGGGAGGAGGAGAGCACAAGCTCCATCCCCTCCGGCTCACCTCTGTTGCCTCTTTCTTCATGTCCGAAGTCGTTGAGTGGCCTACCGGGAGAGCGGCTGATAGAGTAGGGATGGTGCAGCCCCAGGATTGGACGACGGTGACCGGTGGAGATGCGATGGCTGGTGCGGAGCTCGAAGCCTTCTATTCCTAGGAGCAGGAAGGGCTCAAGTGGTTGCACACTGGTCAGGTGCAGGCTGTTCGCCCATTTCGGGTAAATTCTCTGTGTTCACACCCGAAAACAGGGGATCAGACGGAAGATGGGACGGAGGCCTTGGTTAAAACAACGCGGGGTAAGCGCGCCATTTTAAAACAACTTCAGGTGCACACCGGATTAGCACGAAGAGGAGGGGCACGCCGGCTAAGAACCCCCTTGGAGGGGCGCGCCGGTTTAAGGCCAAAAGAGAGGGTGCGCTGGTTTAAGTGGAGGCCGCGCTGGTTTAAGTGTCAAAAGACTTCGTCCCAATTTTGTGGTGATTCAGGTGAACACTTGCGCCCCCGTGATGCTTTAGTTGTAATGCACCACCTCCGTGATGTTTAGTTCAGAGCCCCTGAGCCTCGGTTTAGGACCTCGAGTGATTTCCGGCGCATAACGAGCCCGGCTCCGAATTACCGGGTTTCTTCCTGATTCGACTTTGGCAATGCCGACTGGAGAGCCGGGGCCGTCTCTTCTGCCTGAAGGGATTCTCGTTGGGTGCCAGAGTGCCGAGTATATATATTCGTTCTGCTTGGACGAGGTACGGGGTTTGTTCGGCCTTTCCATCTTTGACTTGCTCTCGGGGTGTCGAGACGTATGTGCCGCAAGAACGTTCTTTTTCTTCTCTTCTTTTTGACGTCTACAGAAGCCCAAAGCCATGGTCGCCACATGGAGCGACGAAGAGAACAAACAGTCCAAAGAGGAGCTACAAGAGCTCATGGAAAGCTTGTGCCTTATGGCGCATGAAGAAGACTCAGTTGAGGTAAACTCTGACCCTAATGTTATTTCAAATGAACAATGGGAAGCTGAGTATGAAAAGTTGTACACTAAGTACAGGAAAATGAGATCTGAAAACAAATCTCTCAAGAAAAAAATTGAAGATGTCACACATGAAGGTTCTTCTGTTAAGTTTGAAAAACTTGACCAATAATGGTTTGAACTAACCAAAGGAAAAGAAACCTTGTTACAAACAATTTTAGATATTGAAAAAGTCAAAGAGGAGTTATCATGTAAAATGTCTGAAATCGAAAAAATTTCCAAGAATTTGAAAAATGAAAAAGATGTTTTGATATCCACAGTTCCAGAACTTGAAAAGAAAAATGCGAGATTGAATAAACAAGTGGTTAACTTGCAATTCACCCTCTCTAGATTTGTTAAAGGTAAATAAAACCTAGATAACTTGTTGGGAGTTAAAGTTAAATTCCAGAAAGAAGGTTTGGGATGCAGTCCCCAAAATAAAAAATCCTTTGAGCACAAGATTACAACATCATATGTTCATGAAAAAGAAAATAATTGTGCATCTTGCTCACACACCAAGCCAAAACATGTCCAATCTAAACCACGCAAATTCCAAAGAAGGTTTTCAAATGTAAATTGCTATCATTGTGGTAGATTTGGTCTGGTTATAGCCAATTGTTTGTTCAAACAAGATACTCAAAGAAATCATGTTGTTTGGATCAAAAAGAGATATGTGCAAAATTGGACTAACTCTCGTGGACCCAAATTAGTTTGGGTACCAAAATCAATTGGATGAGAGTTTTGTATCTTGCAGATATGCCTTGAAGCTAGGGGGAGCAAGTGGTATTTGGATAGCGGTTGCTCAAGACAAATGACAGGGGACACGAAGGTGTTCTCTACACTGCAGGACAAGGAAGGAGGCTCCATTGCCTTTAGAGGAATGTATAAAGGTAAAATCATCGGGATCGACAACATAGGTAAGAATTCTGAAACTTTAAGTGAGAATGTTCTTTTGGTGAAGGGTTTGAATCATAACATATTGAGCATAAGCCAATTGTGTGAGAAGGGCTTTAAAATTATTTTTGATGAAACTCACTGCCTTGTCATGAATAAAATCATAAATGAAATAAAATTTATTGGAAAAAGGAACATTAATGTATACACCATTGATCTTGACAATGTTTCATGTGATGATGTGTGTTTGGTAGCTAACAACCATGAAAATGCGTGGCTATGGCACCGAAGACTAGGCCATGCTAGTTTTGGAGTAATCTCCAAATTGTCTAGACATGATTTGGTGAATGGATTGCCAAAATTAAAATTTGAAAGTGACAAAATCTGTGAGGCTTGCACAAAAGGCAAGCAAACACGCATTTCCTTCAAAAATAAGAATATTGTTTCTACCTCTCGGCCCTTAGAACTGTTACATCTTGATCTTTTTGGCCCGACTAGGACATCCAGCCTAGGAGGGAAATCTTATGGATTTGTGATTGTTGATGATTAGTCCAAATTTACCTAGGTACTACGTCTAGCCAAAAAAAAATGATGCCCTGATGGAGTTTCAAGTATTTTGTAGGAAAATCCAGAATGATAAGGGCTATCTCATTAACACAATACAAAGTGATCATGGTGGTGAGTTTGAAAACCATGATTTCTGTAGTTTCTACAAGGAGCAGGGATACACATACAACTTCTCATCACCAAGGATGCCTCAACAAAATAGAGTAGTGGAGAGGAAAAATAGGACCTTGATAGACATGGCATGGACCATGTTAAATGAGAACTCCCTACCAAAATACTTCTGGGATGAGGCTATAAGTACAACATGCTACATCATCAACAGGGCAATGGTAAGGCCTATTTTGAAGAAAACCCCATATGAGCTCTACAAGGGTAAGAAACCAAATATCTCCTACCTCAAACCTTTTGGTTGCCCTTGCTTCATCCTGAACAATGGTAAGACTAACCTGGGTAAGTTTGATGAAAAGAGTGGCAAAGGAATCTTCCTAGGTTATGCATTAAATTCTAGAGCTTTTATAGTATTTAATAAGAGGAGTTTAGTTGTAGAAGAAAGTCCTCATGTTATCTTTGATGAATCTGATTCAAAACTGAAAAATTAACTCACTTCAATTGTGGATGCAGATGAAGCTTCTAAAAATCCAAGTGATGCTGGATCATCTAAGGCTAAGGATGAACCAACGGAAGGAAACTCTAGCAAAGATGAAGATAATGAAGATCCGTCACTTGAAACACTTCAAGAACAACAAGTGCAGCACCCCAACTTGCCAAGAGCTTCAACGATCTTGAAAGATCACCTTGCCGAAAACATTATCGGTAATCCTGAAGATGGGGTAAGAACTAGATCTTCACTAAGGCAAGTGGAAGAAGAGGATGTGATGGCCTTTATTTCTCAAGAAGAGCCTAAGGATGTCCATGAAACTCTTCAAAATGAATCCTAGATCCAGGCTATGCATGAAGAGGTACACCAGTTCGAAAGAAACGAGGTATGGACTCTTGTGCCGAGTCTTAAAAATCAACTCGTCATTGGAACCCGTTGGTTTTTAGAAATAAACTAAATGACACGGGATTAGTTATTAGGAACAAGGCCCGGCTCACAGCCAAAGGGTATAGCCAGGAGATGGGTATTGATTTTGATGAGTCATTTGCACCGGTTGCTAGATTAGAAGCAGTCCGGATTCTTCTGTCCTATGCTTACTCAATGAATTTCAAATTATTTCAAATGGATGTTAAATCTACTTTTCTTAATGGGTACATCAAAGAGGATATTTTTTTAGAACAACCAACAGGTTTTGAAGACCCAAAACATCCACAACATGTGTACAAGCTGCATAAGGCCTTATACGGACTGAAGCAAGTACCAAGAGCATGGTATGAAAGGCTCACTTCATTCCTAATTAAAAATGGGTTCAAAAGAGGTAAAGTTGACCAAACACTCTTCACGAGAAAATCAGGTAAAGACATATTAGTAGTTCAAGTGTATGTTGATGATATAATTTTTGGAGCTACTAATAATGCCTTATGTGATGATTTTGCATAGATAATGCAGGGCGAATTTAAAATGAGTGTAATGTGGGAACTTACATTTTTTCTTAGATTATAGGTGAAGCAAACGTCTGAAGGCATTTTTCTAAATCAAGTAAAATATATCATGGAGTTCTTGAAGAAATACATCATGAAAGATGCAAAGCCAATGTCAACTCCGATGGCCACAACCACGAAGTTAGACAAAGATGAAAAGGGTAAAACAATAGATTCCACACTGTTTTGAGGTATGATCGGATCACTACTGTACCTAATAGCATGACATCCTAACATTCAATATAGTGTATGTCTCTGTGCACATTTTCAGTCATGCCCTAAAGAGTCTCACTTATTGGCTGTTAAATGGATTTTTCGATATTTAATTGGCACAGTAAACTTCGGCTTATGGTTTCACATCGGTAGCTCATTTGATTTGATTGCATACACCGATGCGGATTATGTTAGATGTATTATTGATCGTAAAAGTACTAGTGGATACTGTCAATTTCTTGGTGGGTGTCAAATCTCATAGGCTTCCAAGAAATAACATTCAGTAGCTCTCTCAACGGCCGAGGCTAAATATGTAGCCGCCGAAAGTTGTGGAGCCCAAGTACTTTGGATCAAAAATCAATTGCTTGATTTTAATGTTGAAATGAAATGTGTTCCAATTTTGTGTGACAATACCAGTGCAATTAACTTGTCAAAAAATCTTGTACAACATTCCATGACAAAACACTTGACATTCGGCATCATTTTCTGAGAGATCATATAGGAAAAGGGGTCTTGGCATTGAAATTCATAGACACACACAATCAGTTAACTGACATCTTCACCAAACCCCTAAACCAAGAACAATTCAGCAAAATAAGAAGAGAACTCGGCATGTCCAAGGGTGAGAGCATACATACCTAGGTCTGCATTAGGTTGAGTGTTGCATATGTATAAAAATCAGAAACATGAAGGGTAGATTGTGTGAAATGCATACATACCTTGTGTGTTTTTGTTTTAGTTCTTGAATGATACCACCTTGTATGCTTGATTGTATTTATGTATATATTTATTCCTAAGAAAAAAAACTTCCTTAAATGTTACCTCCTTGAGAAAAAAAAACTTATAAGACCAAACATTCCTTGGTAAATAAATGTGGACCTAGTGAGCTGGGGATCCTAGACATTTTCTAAGGGGGAGAGTCTGAGGGACTTCTAAAGCATTGCAGCTCAGAATGCTGCATCACTTCTTTCATCAAGCCCATTCTCTTCCAAACATAGATGTAGAAGAAAAGGAAATGTTCAAAAAAAAAAGAGTGAAGAATTAAAACAAAAAAAAGAAAAGGAGTTATACAAAAATGAATTTAAAAAGAAAGAAAAATCAAAAATAAAGGATGAAGTAATAATAAAAAAGGGGCTGACCAGTTCGGTCGACCGAAATCGACGAACTGGGCCGGCTGACCCGCATCCGAACTATCTTTTAAGAGGGTTTTCACCCTCATTCTTTCATTCTTTCAGCCCCATTCATCCTCCTAACACCTCCTCAAACCCTAGAACACCCAAGCACACCCTTTCCAACCCTACAAACCTCTCCCTTCTTCCATCCGCACGAGATCAGGATCTTCACCATCTTCCAGCATAGATTTCGTGCAGCGGCTTGTGCGGTCTTGAAGCTTCCTCCTCGGGTTCCAGCTTGTGGAGAATCATTCTTCCACCATCTTTGGTGTGTCATCCAGTCTCCATTTACTCCCAAGGGAAGAGGTTAGCGATCTAAGGGTTTCCACCTTGATTTCCTGTCCGATGGTGCCTAGAAGAAGTTCTCGGAGGTCTACCCAGGGAGAATCCAGTGCTAGGAGAGGAGAGGACCCGATTCCTCCACCATAGCGGGTAGCCGCACCTCCATGGGCACCGCCGATGCACCCACGGCCGATACTCGACCCTCGTCTGGTCGATTTTGGTGAGATGAGTGAAGTTTTACCTGATATAGGTGCTATTTTTGAGGTTCAGGATGGTTGGGTTGATTTTGTTACAAGATATTCTAGGTATTATCCTAGTATTGTGTAAGAATTTTATGGAAACCTGAACATGAGGAATGATCGTCTATACGCGGTTGTAAAAGGCGTTGAGATTACGATCAATTCAACACTATTTGAGAGCGCCCTAGGAGTGCCCCCTAGGGGCGCTGATATGATTTTTGGTCATGGTTCCGTTGAGGACACCTTCCTCCTCATGACCTACATCGAATATGTGAATGGAGTTAGTATTTTGATCACATTGAATTCTAACTACTTTCCCCCATTGCAGCGTATATTGCATCATATGTTAACCACACTTATCTATCCAAAGGCCGAAAGCCGAAATGAGGTTAATGAAGTGCACAAGTTTCTATTTTATCATGTGATGAATGGAGTGACCATAAACATGGGACGACTTATGACAGACTTAATTGGATCATGCCGCACACAAAGAAGGCGATCTTTTCCTTATACATCTCAATTGACCGGCGTATTCATTTTTGTCGGAATCAGCTTGACCGATGAAGGGTACATTGAAGTGCGACAGAATGATATATATAACAAACACAAGATGTTCACATAGTTTGGCTATTATTGTGGTCCCGATGGCGAGCTACATAGAGTAGTGCGGGTTTATGGAGAAGATTAAGACAATGAGGAAGAGGAATATGAGCAACAATAGCAGTAGGATCAAGCACAAGCCCCCCCTCCAGTTCAAGCGGAAGAGCAGCCTCCTCCACCTCCTCCTCCACATGCAGATCAAGACATGCCACCTCCACCACAGTTCCATTTTGGGAAGTCCTCCTCTCAAGGTGCCAAACAATCTTCTTGGGTGGACTTTGAGACTTTTGATAGGCATTTTTCTGGACTGGAAACTCATATTTGAACATCCATTGATCGACTAGACACCTTTATGGACACCATGACTGGTCAGATGGATACTTTCTCCCAAGTCTTGGACACCCTTTCTACCCACATGGCTACTCTCACTGCCGACTATGAGGATACCCACCAGGCCTTTCGTACCACCAACCACACTCTTCTCCACATTGATCGTCCACTGGAACATCAAGACCTTCTTCTGCACTCCTTTGCAAGCCGCCTTCCTCCGCCTCTAGCTGAGCCTTCTCATGGTAATGATGCCCCAGACAACTCTGCTCCTCCTCCTTAGTGCCTGTCCTTACGCTCTTCCAGTGTCACACTTGGTCTATTTCTCTTGTATCACATCCCCTCTTTTGATGATGCCAAAGGGGGAGAGGCAGTTCGTATAGGGTTATATATATCTTATGCATGATGTATGTTTGTATGACTGCTTGCCATTTGGCATGTCTAAGTGTCCTTGCCATTTGCATTAGTTGAGTCCTTGGTAGGTGAGTCATTTGTCATATCCTCTATATTGGCATTTGTGTGAGTCCGTTAAGTATGTAATGAACCTTATGAATGGAATGCACTTGGTTTTGGCATACATATTGATTTATTTACCTACATCTCCTTGCATAAGAATTGGGCATATATAGATGAATGGAATGGATTGACACAGTATTGGCATGTGGATGGCTTGGTTTGAATGTGACATAACATTGTCTTGAGAACCGTGCGTCGCATATTGTTGAGTCTCTCCTGGTGATTTTGATGATAACAAAACCCCAGACTTGGTTTTCCGTCACGTGCCGTGCATAAATGCAAAAGTGAGATTCAAGGATCAAAATAAGGTCAAGTTTCATCATGGGAAAAACTAAAATGATTAAAGTCTTCAAAGTTCACAAACTGAGCTAAATCAACCCCAAATGATTGTTAAAGTTGTTCAAAATACAAGGCCTTTTCTTATAAAGATGTTTTATTGGGCTAACACATTTATTTTGCAGAGAAAACATAGTTTGGTCGACCAATGTGACTGATTTGGTCGACCAAATTCTCCAACAACCAAGACTGAACTCTGATAGAGTTCGGTCGATCGAAATGGGTATTTCGATCGACCAATTCTCCCGACTGTGGAGGCTCTGAGATTTCTCAGAGTTCAGTCGACCAACCGGAATTTTCGGTCGACCGAACCCTTCGAGGCAGCTATTGTTGACTTTGTACTCTTCAACGTGTTCATGCCTTCTCTTTAGGATTTTTTAATTTCAAAGCCTCCAGACATGCCCAAAATTGTGGATTTGTGTCTTGGACAGTCCCTTGACCACCCAAGTGTTATAAAAACATCTCTTTGGGCCAAGAAACCCTATTATTCAAGGGAGATCAAAGGAGGCTACCAAGGGGAGAAAGAAGGCTGCTGCTACACCTGCGTGAATTGTGCTTCATCCAAGGATTCTTCATCCAACTCCAAGCTTTTCAATATCTATCTAAAGCCATTCAAGTGGAAATCAAGTGGAGATTCAAGCTTCGTCCAAAATCTACATCACCTACTGAGGGGGAGCTTAAATCAGAATTTTTCTTTTGTGTTTCTCCTTCCAAATTCTTCAAGCTTCAAGTGTGTGCTATTTGTAATCTCTAAACATTTGTGTGTGTTTGGATCTACCCAGATCCGTGTGTGTGTCTAGTTTATTTTAGATTTGTGTGTGTTTCGGTGCGTTTGCACCTTCATGGGAGTTCTGAACTCCTTACGACTGTGTGTGTGTTTTGATCTTGTAATCATTTACAAGACAGTGTGTGAATCCTCACAGATCGTGAGGGGTGGTCGTAGGTTGCCATCGGTGCATCCGATCCACCTAAAAATCTCTGTCCCTTGTGTGGTTTGATCCTTCTCTCTTATCTCCATTCCATACGAGCATACACGCAGATTATTTCTTTTATATCTCTTCATTTAGATCCATCATAATTTATCAATTTCACATTAGATCATTGGTATATCAAAAGGTGGGTTCGGATTGACGAGGCTAACCTTGTCAGGAACATAACACCTTGCGTGAGCAGTATCTTCGGATTTACACCTCCACCATAGTACCATGGATATGTTGTGTGTGATAGGTCTGTTGTGACTCCTCTGTGTTGATGATGTTGACAATAAGCCTTACTTCATTGGCAACAACTTGTGTTGATTGATTGGCTACTGCTCATATTTTGATGAAATTGCCTTTATCAGATTGTCTGTGTGTTCCATGCATTTAGAGTCTGTACATCGTCAGTGCTCTTCATGCATATGCATTGTTCGTGCATCTTTTCACAAGTCAGTGCATCGTTCACTCCAACAAGTCTATACATTGCATCGGTCAAGTCTGCACATTACTTGTAGACTGCACAAAGTCTACACATTTGTTGCAGCAATGTATGTACATCGTCATGTCGCTTGCACGTAGAGTCTATGCATTGCATTCTGTCAAACACAGAGTCTATACATTCCTTGCTGTTATGTTCGTGCATCCATTTCACAAGTCCATACATTGTCCTGTTGCACGCCACTCAGCTAAGCAAGTCTATACATCTGTTAGCCTTGCCTTATGCACGCAGAGTCTATACATTCACATGCATATGCAAAATCTGTACAGCCAGTGCATCCTTTGATTCAAGTCTGTACATCGTCTTTGCTCAAGTACACACAAAGTCTGTACATTGCATTTGACGCAGGCACAGGAAGTCTATACATTAGTATCTTTACCGACATTGCACTCGCAAGTCTATACATTGGTATCTTTACCTACGTTGCACCTGCAAGTCTACACATTGGCTGCTGCATGCTCACACAATCATTAAGTCTATACATCGTGCACTCTCAAGTCTGTACAGCCTCTGAGGTCCGTCTCACTTAGCATCTCATTTGGACATATAGTCTATACATTGGACCGTCGCACTTTGCGTCTCACTCATCGTCTTTGTTGCACGCAGAATCTGTACAACTCTTTGTCAGCAAGTCTATACATCATGTAGCATGCACGCGTTCAAGTCTGTACATCGCATAGCATGCACGCATGTCCAAAGCCTGTACATTGTTCACTTGCAGCATTAGCACAAGTCTGTGTAGCCTGTGTGCTTCATAATGCAAAGTCTATACAACGGCTAGCTGCACAAACGCCAAGTCTATACATTGGCTAGCTGCACAAACGCCAAGTCTCTACATTGGCTAGCTGCACAAACACTAAGTCTACACATTGTTGCATGCAGAGTCTGTATATTCATTTGGCATGACAGTGCATCCATTTGTAATGTATATACCTTGCCATCTGCATTTGTGCACTCATTCGCTCTAAGTCTATACATTGTTTCATGCATTGCACGAAGTCTGCACATTGTGTGTTGCTATGCTTATACATCATTTTAGTAAGTCTGCACAATGGTGCACGTTGAGTCTGCACATTCATTTGGCATGACAGTGCATCCATTTGTAATGTTCATATTTTGCATGATGCATTCTACATTACACACTCAGTTTGTGCATTGTGCTCTCATGTTTCAACACTAGGCATTGCAAAGTCTATACATTGCTATCGCATTGCAAAGTCTATACATCGCAAAGTCTACACACTGCATTGCACACTACAAAGTCTGTACAAGGTTCTATAGTCTTAAGCTGATAATTCTCTTCGACTGACTGACAGGTACCTTGTCGAGAAGATTAAGAATGGCACGTGATTCGAGGATAATAGGAGTGCCAGGATCGTGACACGTGTATAGCAACGAGCCTGGATGCTGCCACGTGATCAAGGTGCTCTGGGCAGGAAATGTGGAAGCCACATGCCCACTTGCTTGCTGCTGCTATAAAAGGAAGTCTTCTTTCTTAGAAGAAGGCTGATCGATGAGGTGAAGCTCGAGAGCAGAGAAGCTTGAAGCAGCAGAGAGCCACTGAGAGCAGAGAAGAAAACCCACGATCCAGAGAGAAGAAAAAGAGAAAGAAGAGAAGATTGAGAGAGATGAGTTGAGAGAGTTTATTTGAGAAGTTGTTCCTCAGACTCTTGGTTCATATACTAGAGCTGAGTTTGCTCATTGAGAGCTATTTCCTTTCTGGGATTTCTTGTTTTCGATTTATTCTATTTTCATTTTCTGAAATCTTGTCTTCAAGCTGTGTGTCAGCGATTTGTAGAGGTGCTGCCTCTGGATGGGTCAAGCTCTAATCCCCAGCGGTTGCAGTGGAGGATTCCACTGGACAGGTCAAGCTGTAATTCCTCAGCGGGCGAGACTTGGTCTCGGATAGCAAGCTGTGAGGCTCAGCGGTTGTAGTCTAACCTGTATTGCCCAGCGGACACAAGCTGTGTTGCACAGCAGTAAGCCACACTTGGGTTGAGTGTGGGGTGGACGTAGGTCTGGAGGACCGAACCACCTAAAAATCTGGTGTGTCATGTGTTTGTGTGATTGCTTGAGCTGCTGTGTGATTGCATTTGCTGATTCTCTTCTTAGATCGTTGTTGTTTCTGCTCAGATCTGTCACTCGAGTTAGTGATCTAGTAGATTTGCTTAAATTCCGCATCAGAGCCTTATTTTGATTTTAAATTAGGCCATAGATCTATTCACCCCCCTCTAGATTCACACTTCGTGGTGACAGAGTGCTTCCATCTAACACAACAGTTGGTATCAGAGCCTAACTCTTCTACAAGGACTTACAGCCCGAAGAGGAAGGTACAGATGGATGATAGAGGAATGATCGCTGAAGGACACTCAACCACCAAGCCCCCTTACTTTGATGGATCAAATTATGCATACTGGAAGAATCGTATGCAAGTCTTCTTGAGGGTGAAGGACTACGAGATTTGGAAAGTGGTTAGTAAGGGACCTTTTGAGCTGTCCCCGAACGAGGATGTCTGGACCAAGGAAGAGATCCGAAGGTCCACTCTGAATTGGAGCGCCATCAACGCCATTCAATGTGCACTCCATCCCACTAAATTTGATAGAGTGTCATCCTGCAAGATGACAAAGGAGATGTGGGATACTCTTGAGGTCATTTATGAGGGAACGTCTCAAGTGAGAGAGACACGAGCTAATATGTTAGTGTCAGAGTATGAAGCATTTCGAATGAAGCCTGGTGAGACAGTGACCGAAATGTTTGCTCGTCTGACCATTATAACAAATGGTCTAAGAAATATGGGAAAAAGTTATACCGATTATGAAGTTGTGAGGAAGATCCTTTGATCGTTGACTCCGATATGGCATACCAAAGCAACTGTGGTTGAGGAGTCAAGGGATTTACAAAAGATGAAACCTAATGAGCTAATAGGCTCTTTGATGGTGTACGAGATGAATATTCTACAAGCTGAAGAGCTCGAATACAAGAAGCCTATTGCTCTAAAGGCCAAGCATAGTTGTTCAAAACAGTCCAGCTGCAATGGATCATCCAGTGATCGGAGTCCATCTGGATCGGACCTTGAAAAGGATGAAATAGCTATGATTACAAAAGAGTTCAGAAGATTTCTTAGAAGAGAAGGGAAAAATGTCTACAGAAGACACCACAGCAGGAAGCAAAACAGGTATAAATTCAACCCTGCTGAAAAATCTGAAACTAATGTGTGTTACCAATGCAGGAAGTCCGGCCATCTGAAAGTTGATTGTCCAGAGAATCAGAAGCACAAGGACAAGTCCAAGAGAAAGAACACTAAAGGGAAAGACATGGTGAGTACCTGGAGTGATGAGGATGAAGGTACCTTGAGCAGCAGCTCGGACAGTGAGGAAGAATCAGAAAAACCTATGTGTCTTATGGCAACAAGTTCTGAAGACAGAGAGGAAGATTCTGATGAGGTACCCTCTCGATTTGATAATTTTACCATTGCTGATTGGATAGATGCCTATCATGATATTGCTGATATAGTAAATGATATTAGAAAAGAAAATAGGCATCTAAGAAGAAAAATAAATTCTATGCAAAATGATAAAACATTGACTGATAAAATTGCAAGCCTCGAATCTGAAAATGCTAAGCAGAAACTCACATGTTCTGAAATCGAAGAAATCAAGCATGAGTTAAAAGTTTCTAAGGAAGAGAATGAGAGGCTAGAAAATGCAATTGATGAATGGAAATTGAAAATACAAAAATATGAGAGTGAGATTAAGCTTGTAAATGAAAAGTATGAAGTTGTCCTAATTGTGAACACTGAACTGAAGAAATCTATTGAAAATGTTCAGAAAGATAATGAGGACAAGCTAAGAATAATAGAGAAAATGACCCAAGGTTCAGAGAACTTAAATGCCTTATTAGGGTCAAAAGTCAACTTCAAGAGAGAGGGTCTTGGATTTAATTCCAGTGCAACTAAAAGCTTTGCAATGAAGACTATATCATTTGCTGCATAGAAAGAGAAAAGACCTCTCATTAACATGAATTCAGACAACTCTGTGAATAAAACTATGAACCTGAAGAAGCCCAGTGCTGAGGAGAAGGGCAAACAAAAGATTGGTGAGCCTAGCAGACCTGGTACATCCAAGCTAAATCCTAAAGCTCAGTCTCAGGTTAGGGGTCAGCCTACACATGCATATAAACCCCATGGTAAGGCCATCAAGTCTCCACCACCACCACCATCTCAGAAAAAGACCCAACACACACCTGTAAATAGGTCAGCAGCGTCGAAGGTGCAGGGGAGACAGAATGCATTTAGAAGTCAACCCAAACAATTCTACCAACCCAGAGTTCAGTCCTACTACACTGCACAGTCAACCTATTCCAATAGGTCAGGGTGGACTAGGACTCGAGGAAGGTATACAGGTCATGCATATCAAGCTACACAGTCTCACAGACCTTACACCAGAAATTGGGTTGGTGGATATGACAATTAGACACCTAGGAACCTGCATCTCTTCAGCCAGCCCAGACACTACTATGGCCACAATTTCATGAATGCATCCTGGCCAAGGCACTGGCACAGAAGCAATAAATCTGTCAATAATTATGCTGGTGCCAACAAGAAGAAAAACAACAAAAAGAAGAGGAATAACAACAAAAAGAAATATGTAAAATCCAATGAACAGAATTCTTTTAAACAAATGTGGATTCCAAAAGGTTTGCTTTCATGTTTTACCTGCATTTCATCTGCTCTGGAGCCCAAATAGACTTGGGTTCCAAAATTCTCTCCCTAATTGTGTGTGCAGGTATGCCTGGCAGCCAAGAACAATCTGTGATACTTGGATAGTGGCTGCTCCAGGCATATGACAGGAGATAAGGCCAAGTTCTTCATGCTGACAGAGAAACATGGAGGCCTTGTCACCTTTGGTAGCAACACAAAGGGTAAAATTGTCGGGTCAGGTAAGGTAGGTAAGTGTACTACCTGTTGCATTAAAGATGTCATGTTGGTTGAAGGTTTAGCATATAATTTACTTAATATCAGCCAGTTATGTGATAAAGGAACTTGAATTGAATTTTGTTGAAACAGAAAATCAAATTGCTGACATCTTTACTAAGCCACTAGGGAATGAAAGGTTCAAATTTCTTAGAAGAGAACTTGGCTTATGTAAAGTTCAGCACGATGAATAAAATTCTTGCAGTCTGATCTGGATTTAAATTTGGTTGCCTGAATAAAACTCTGTGTCTGTTGAATGTTGCACCAGACCATGCATGCATAACATTCATATTCTTCATGACATATCAATTGGCATCACACTCATGATCCTCATTGCATATCATTCAGCCCTGACTATGTCTAAGCTCTCTTTCCTCTAATTCTTCCCATTCATTTACAAAACCACATGCATATAGACAGGGGGAGTGTTGTATGTAATTCAGAGAGGTCAACAACTTCATTGATACTCAAACTCGTTTCTCTCTTGATTTCATTAAACCCCTTAACCCTGAATGAGTTGAGTCTGACAATATGGCAATCTGTTAGTCAGTTCTAATTCTTAAGCAATAGAAAACAGACTTCTTCCTTTATAAGAATTTTAATTGCTGAAGGACTGACTTAATGGTTTAAATTTTATAAACTTTAGAGTTTAAAGATTACAATCAGTAAATAAGAATGCTGAAAATTGATAAAGCTCTCAACCCTTATTTCATTACATGTCAGACAAAGTTAACTGTATCTGAAATCTAAAAACTCACTTGAAATCCTGTTAGAGAAGGCTAAGTATGTGTATTGTCCTTAAACAAGTCATTCTGAAATAAATAAAGGACAGCTAAGAAAATGTTAAAAATCTTGAAAAATATTTGAAAAATAATGTTGGCAGAGCAATGACTGGTAAAGCACTGAGAAACTGAGTGATCCATCAAAGAAATGGACAATACTTAAGTCATGAGGTGTATCAGTTATCTCTGTATAAATGATCAAAATAGTAGGGTGGTTTCACTGAGTACCTGGGGGTAACTGGCGTCTGATAAACGTGTACCCTCACACAAAAAGGTGTAAATCAGTTCTATTGAATTTGATCATAGGCAGAATGGTTCATTATGTTGAGTATCTAGGGGTACTGGCGTCTGATAAACGTGTACCCTTACGCAAAAAGACAAATAGTACCTGAATGCCCTTAATAAAATAAAATTGAAAATACTGTTCCTTCAAAAGAAAATTCAGGTATGCCAAATTGTTTAATTTCAATACATGACCTGGTATCTCTTAACAATTTTTTACTGAGTCTAAGAAAGTAAGATACTTTGAAACTGAATCTCGCATGCTCAAATGTGATTCTGGTTTATTGCTTTTATCATGCACAGCAAACTTATCCAATGAATATAGTGCATGAACTCTAAATTTTATAATTTTTAAACCAGAACTCTATCTGAAAGCAATTTCTAAATTCATATGACTGAAGACTCTATGCTTTAGAATGCTTATTCCTGAGCTACTTGTTCAAAATGCCAGCCAGATGATTTCTCTTGTTCCTTCCCTTGTAATTTCTTTCCCTCCTCTTTGTTGATGGCAAAGGGGGAGAATATATTATCTGTTTGATGAATTCCAGGGTGAGTGTATGCATCATGTTATGGCAAAGGGGTAGATCTTGCTAAAACTTGCATTGGTTATTTCAACTCATAGCATGCATTCATAGCATCTGCATGACAAATCTGATTAACAAATCATGTCTTTCATCAAAATAAATTTCACTTTGTAAGATCATATAGGGTGTGACAAGGTGTTACCATCCTATATGATAGGGTGTTGCCATCATCAAAAAGATGGAGATTGTTGTGACTCCTCTGTGTTGATGATGTTGACAATAAGCCTTACTTCATTGGCAACATCTTATTTTAATTGATTGGCAACTGTTCATATTTTGATGAAATTGTCTTTATCAGATTATCTGTGTGTTCCATACATTTAGAGTCTGTACATCGTCAGTGCTCTTCATGCATATACATTGTTCGTGCATCTTTTCACAAGTCAGTGCATCGTTCACTCCAGCAAGTCTATACATTGCATCGGTCAAGTCTGCACATTGCTTGTAGACTGCACAAAGTCTGCACATTCGTTGCTGCAATGTATGTACATCGTCATGTCGCTTGCACGTAGAGTCTATGCATTGTATTCTGTCAAACACAGAGTCTATACATTCCTTGCTGTTATGTTCGCGCATCCATTTCACAAGTCCATATATTGTCCTGTTGCACGCCACTCAGCTGAGCAAGTCTATACATCTGTTAGCCTTGCCTTATGCACGCAGAGTCTATACATTCACATGCATATACAAAGTCTGTACAGCCAGTGCATCCTTTGATTCAAGTCTGTACATCGTCTTTGCTCAAGTACACACAAAGTCAGTACATTGCATTTGACGCAGGCACATGAAGTCTATACATTGGTATCTTTGCCGACGTTGCACTCGCAAGTCTATACATTGGTATCTTTACCTACGTTGCACCTGCAAGTCTATACATTGGCTGCTGCATGCTCACACAATCATTAAGTCTATACATCGTGCACTCTCATGTCTGTACAGCCTGTGAGGTCCGTCTCACTTAGCGTCTTATTTGGACATATAGTCTATACATTGGACCGTCTCACTTTGCGTCTCACTCATCGTCTTTGTTGCACGCAGAATCTGCACAACTCTTTGTCAGCAAGTCTGTACATCATGTAGCATGCACGCGTTCAAGTTTGTATATCGCATAGCATGCACGCATGTCCAAAGCCTGTACATTGTTCACTTGTAGCATTAGCACAAGTCTGTACAGCCTGTGTGTTTCATAATGCAAAGTTTATACAACGGCTAGCTGCACAAATGCCAAGTCTATACATTGGCTAGCTACACAAACGCCAAGTCTATACATTGGCTAGCTGCACAAACACTAAGTCTACACATTGTTGCATACAGAGTCTATATATTCATTTGGCATGACAGTGCATCCATTTGTAATGTATATACCTTGCCATCTGTATTTGTGCACTCATTCGCTCTAAGTCTATACATTGTTTCATGCATTGCACGAAGTCTGCACATTATGTGTTGCTATGCTTATACATCATTTTAGTAAGTCTGCACAATGGTGCACGTTGAGTTTGCACATTCATTTGGCATGACAGTGCATCCATTTGTAATGTTCATACTTTGCTTGATGCATTCTGCATTACACACTCAGTTTGTGCATTGTGCTCTCATGTTTCAACACTAGGCATTGCAAAGTCTATACATTGCTGTCGCATTGCAAAGTCTATACATCGCAAAGTCTACACACTGCATTGCACACTACAAAGTCTGTACAAGGTTCTATAGTCTTAAGCTGATAATTCTCTTCGACTGACTGACAGGTACCTTGTCAAGAAGATTAAGAATGGCACGTGATCCGAGGATAATAGGAGTGCCAGGATCATGACACGTGTACAGCAACGAGCCTGGATGCTGCCACGTGATCAAGGTGCTCTGGGTGGGAAATGTGGAAGCCACACGCCCACTTGCTTGCTGCTGCTATAAAAGGAAGTCTTCTTCCTCAGAAGAAGGCTGATCGATGAGGTGAAGCTCGAGAGCAGAGAAGCTTGAAGCAGCAGAGAGCCACTGAGAGCAGAGAAGAAAACCCACGATCCAGAGAGAAGAAAAATAGAAAGAAGAGAAGATTGAGAGAGATGAGTTGAGAGAGTTTATTTGAGAAGTTGTTCCTCAGACTCTTGGTTCAGATACTAGAGCTGAGTTTGCTCATTGAGAGCTATTTCCTTTTTGGGATTTCTTGTTTTCGATTTATTATAATTTCATTTTCCGAAATCTTGTCTTCAAGCTCTGTGTCAGTAGTTTGCAGAGGTGCTGCCTCTGGACGGGTCAAGCTGTAATCCCTAGTGGTTGCAGTGGAGGATTCCACTAGACAGGTCAAGCTGTAATTCCTCAGTGGGCGAGACTTGGTCTCGGACAGCAAGCTGTGAGGCTCAGCGGTTGTAGGCTAAGTTGTATTACCCAGCGGACGCAAGCTGTGTTGCGCAGCAGTAAGCCACGCTTGGGTTGAGTGTGGGGTGGACGTAGGTCTGGAGGACTGAACCACCTAAAAATCCGGTGTGTCAAGTGTTTGTGTGATTGCTTGATCTGCTGTGTGATAGCATTTGCCGATTCTCTTCTTAGATCGTTGTTGTTTCTGCTCAGATCTGTCACTCGAGTTAGTGATCTAGTAGATCTGCTTAAATTCCGCATTAGAGCCTTATTTTGGTTTTAAATTAGGCCATCGATCTATTCACCCCCCTCTAGATTCACACTTCGTGGTGACAGAGTACTTCCATCTAACACAACAAGGTCTTGATAGATGTAATTGTTAATACAGCAGATCTAAGTTTCTAAAGGGTTGTTTCATCATATCTATTTAAATCGGCAAAAGTTTCTTAAAATTTGTAATCACCCAATTCATCCCCCTCTTGGGTGTCATTGATCGCAGGACTTTAGGAACAATAAATAAAATTCCAACTTCCAATCAAACATGGGTGTCCACCAGAAGAAATTTAACAAATTCAGATAACAAAATGCAAGACCACAACCTGGTCCATATTTTTTGCATTCTGCAAAACCTGTCTGCCTTACATGCAACAGACTTGGACATACCAGTCCTCACTACTCTTCTAATCAAAAGGAAGAATGTGTTAAGCAAGTTTGGATTCCTCAGTCTCTATTGCATATTTTAAATAATCATTGTGGGCCCCGAGTTGCTTGGGTTCCAAAACTCTCTGCTTGATCTGTTCTCTACAGGAATGCCTAGCAGCTGTGCACAACCATTGGTATCTGGACAGTGACTGCTCTAGGCATATGATAGGAGATAGGAAGAAATTCAGCCAACTGATCAAGAAAGAGGGATGACATGTAAGGTCTGTAGAAAAAGACCAAGGTAAGATCATTGGCACCGGAGCCATTGGCAAGAATTCTTCCAATCTCATTGAGAATGTCATGTTAGTAGAACGCCTTGAGCATAACCTACTTAGCATAATTCAACTCTGTGACAAAGGCCACAAGGTATTGTTTGATGCCAATGAGTGCAAGATCTTTGAATAGAACCCTGATTCTATAAAGTATTTCGATCATAGAATAAATAATGTCTACTTGGTAGACCTTGATAGTTCCTTTTCTGAAAATCTCTGTTTATCTACTAGTCAGTCCAATGATGCATGGCTATCGCATAGGAGATTAGGGCATGTTAGCTATAGTGTTTTGCATAAATTGGTAAAGCATGATATGGCAAAAGGATTGACTAAAGTGTCTTTCAAAAAAAACACTAAAATTTGTGAAGCATGCTCCCTATGAAAGCAAATCAGAAAATATTTCATACTTAGAAATGAGCCAGTGTCATCCATGCCACTTGAATTCCTACATATGGATTTATTTGGGCTGACTAGAACCTTCAGCCTCAATGGAAAGAGATTTGGTTATGTTATAGTTGAGGACCTTACTCGCTTTACTTGGATTTTCCTTTTAGCTCACAAGAATGGTGCTTTTTCCGAATTTCTGAATTTCTTCAGAAAAGTAAAGGAGGAGGGTAAGTTCAGAATCTCTACTATTTTTTCTGACCATGGAGGAGAGTTTGACAACTCTTCATTTATTGATTTTTGTAGTCAAGAAGGTCTGACCCACAATTTTCTTCTCTTAGGACCCCAGAATAAAATGGCATTGTAGAGAGGAGAAACCAGACAATTGTGGAGATTGCCCGAACAATGCTGGTTGAAAGTCAACTACCAAGGAAGTTCTAGGCAGAGGTAGCAAACACTGCATGCTACATCATAAATAGGTCCATGGTTAGGCCAAAGCGTAAGAAAACCCCTTATGAGATGTTAAAAGGTAATAAACCCAGCTTAGCCTATTTCAAAGCTTTTGGGTCAAAATGCCTATATTCATAACAATGATAAATTTTACCTTGACAAATTTGAGGCTAAGAGTGACATTGGAATATTTTTAGGGTACTCTGAAACATCTAAAGCATATACGGCTTTCAATGTAAAAAATTAAACTGTGGAAGAAACTCCGCAGGTAGTGTTTGCTGAAATATCTGATAAACCTGACAATAATGTTGATCACGGGGAATGAAAAGCAGATGGAGACTTTTTGGAGGTCAAACAAAATGTAGAACAGTCAAATAAGCAGCAACCTGAGGAGACAAAAATAGGTTAGCCGATATGTTTTGGCACTAGGTCGACCGAACAAGGTGAGTCATCCACTAACATTAGATTTTTCAAAGACCATCCTGTACATAATGTTATTGGAAATCCACTCGACCCACCTAGGACCAGATCCTATCTTAAAGAAATTAATGCTCAAGATCTGATTGCCTTAGTTTCTCATATTGAACCCAAAAACATTGAAGAGGCATTATGTAGCACCCCTGGCAAGTTACTGGAATTTTCAAATTTGTAAATGAATTTATTTAAGCATTTTAATGAGCTTAAAGACCTAAATGGGTTAAGTAATGGGTTAATAAGTTATATCCTTTGATAAAAAGGCCGAGCTATTAACTAAATGGTTAAGCCCACTTAAAAAGGGCCTTAAAACCTAAACTTGAGCCTTTTGGCCCAAGCCCAAACCCTAGAGACGTAATAGGGATAAGTTCCCTAATCAAAATAGGGAAATAGGGGGAAATTAGAAGTTGAATTAGAATAAAACTCAAAATTCAAACATCAGATGAGGTAGCGGTCGAGTCTCGACCGCGATATGATTCCGAAAATAGAAAGTGGATAATCACGGTAACTCAGATTTTATCCATGAATTTGGACATGATTTGATGTGATCTGGAAGGGGAAACTATCCAAGACTCTTAGGAGATCGACTTGACCTCAACTAAGGATCCTAATTCGAGCTAAAAACTCTAACCCTAGGCCATTCCCTATAAATAGGACCCAGATCGTCCTATATGAGACCTAGGTTTTGGATCACGCAGAATAGAGGTAAAACGTCATCTTCTGAAGTTCTTTCTTTAGAACTTTTTATTCTCTTTAGTATCTTCTAACATCCCTCCAAATTTCCTATTAGGAGGACGATCAACCCAAGAGATAGAAAGAGCGGAACTAGCTGGTTCCACGTAGGACGCGCAAGAACAAGGGCTCCCTTCCGACAATAAATTCGAGGTTTAGGATCAACCCAAGATGTAGGTTGTCTCATGATCGGCTTAAACATGATGTTAGGAATAAAAGCCCTATATTCCATCTCATTTTCATGCTTCATGCAAGTCGTATTTTAAGCTTTCCCATGATCGTGCATCTAACTTCTAGTTCATGCTATCCATGCCATATTAACTGAAAGATAATAAATTTTGGGTGACTACATGCCCTTTTTGATGCGTTCTTTATGCACCAGCATGATCGTCGTTCTAGTTTTTATTTAATGGAAGTAGAGTTGCCTTAGAAAGTGCGTTGCTAGGACGATCTGTCTTTGTCTGATGGCAGAATAATCACAGTCCTACAGGAGCCATGACGTGAAATAGCGGTCGCCCGACCAACTGTGGCTTTCCATAAGGAAGTCATGGAGATAACCGTGATCTGGCTTCTATTCACGCCAAACAGCAACCAGATCAACCCTCATGATTTTCTATTATGTATAAGTATCTATGTTATATTTTGTTCCACTTTTGCTATGTTTATGTTCTACCATATCATGTTTTAAAATGGATTATGTTTTGTGTCATACCATGCTTTAAAGGAGTATTTTCATATATGCTAATTTCATACTAAAACCCTATAGTTTGTACTAAAGGAATTTTCATTCTTTGATTATACGGCAGTCTATGTTTTGACACGTTTGTTGGTGATAGAACGCATGAAGGGTGAGCTAGAAGGGGGGGATTAATAGGTCACCCCCAAATTCAATCTAATTCGAAGATCAACAACGTGACTTAAAACGCAGTAAGGAACCTTCTCAATATTAGCCACGAAGCAACAAGAGAGGCAAAATCTCAGTGAGACTGAGACAAAACTAGTGCAAAGCACAAACACCTGGCGAGCTAAAAATAGAATAGCAGACGAGATCAAACCACACCAAGGGGACAGAAGATTTTTAAGGTGGTTTGATTGCGGTCAGCAATCTATGTCCGGGGTACTCCACTGGAGTAAGGCTTCCTTGCACAAAGCAATGTAAAGCACAGCAGACTCAGTCTGCAGACATCCACTGTCGCATAGCTTGCCACAAGGGAACAAAGCCCTCAACACTGATCCTGCGACCTACAGGATCTGAACCTGAACTTGCCCCTGCAAGATCAGAACCGGATGACCAACCTCCCTTCCTCTAAACCAGAGGGAACACACAAGTGTAAAGCCTACACTCGCAACTAGAGAACCAATCTCCCTTCCTCTAAGCACACTTAGAGGGTAACAAAGCAGTAAGGAAGAAATATGTGAAACAACTTGAAAGCGAAAAGATAATAAGAAAACAGTCACTCAAAACAACGAAAAATATAGCTTCTAGAGAAGCAGTCTTTCAAGCTCGAAAACCCAAGAATGATCACTCAAACACTTCAGGCTCTTCTCTCGAATAGGGAGATTCTACTACACTCAGTGGCTGCCGGTGCTCCCTCTCTTTCAAATCTTCAGCAGCAACCTCTTGTTGTCTTCAGCCTCCTTTTATAGCCAGATGAGAGCGTGTGCCCAACATGATTCCCGCCCATTTCTTTTCACAGGTCTGATTCCCTTTTTGGTTCCATGTGTTAAAATCATCATTTCAGTCTGATGCCTCGGATCACGAGCCCTTAAACCTGGTACATCGACTTCCATGTGGAGTGAGCTCACTGGTTTTGGGTTCGCTCAACACATGCTCGATCAGGTGACAACCCTGCCAAGCAAGAGAGGATATTAGTGAGGGCTATATAGAGTAGGGTCATGCACAGACTTTACATATGATATAGCGAGACAAGCACAGACTCTAACTAACATGCACTTACATTAAAGATAATGACTAAACCATATGCACACACCGTAACGCACAGTATGCTCAAGCCATGAATAGGGTTTTGTGATATATGCACAGACTGTGATCAACGTAGGGGCATGTGTACACAGACTTTGTGTGTATAACGTGGCAAGTGCACCGACTGAATTATGCACCGAGATAGAAAGTGCACAGAATTCAAGTACCCTGAAGCAAAGAATGCACAGACTTGAAATGTAGCGAAACATGATCATGCACAAACATTATTGCACAGGACTAGAACAATGCACTAACTTGATCATGCCTAAGACACGAGATTGCACCGACGTTGATCAAGCAAGAATGACATTTGCACCGACCTTGTATGTGTGTGCGGGCAATGAATGCACTGACTAGGTGCGTGCAGAGTATCCACCGACCTATGCGAACCAAAGCTTGCACTGATCTGCCTTAGCAGACGTCCAGTAAACCATATGCACCGACCTTATGAATACTAAAAAAAGCATGCACTGAGATAATGCACATACTTAGCAATGAAGTGTGCACTGATTTTATGTGCACGGTGCGAGAGCTGCACCGACTTGATTGCGTGCAGTAACGATTGTTGCACAGACTTGCTGTGCCTGGACTTCAACATGCACAGACTTAGTCGCGTGCCTCAATCGAGGGTTGCACCGACTTGATGCTTGTATGCAAAGACTCTATTCAGTAAAGATGCAGTTTATGTGTCACGCCTCGACGCGGAATATCGGGACTGGTGGTAGAAACAATTAATAATAATATGTTAATTTACAGAGAAGATATGCTAACGCTAAGGGTCAACACAAACACCAGGAATAGAAAAATAACTTCATTCACTAAATAATCATTTAAATAATCTATATTCCAATCACATAAACCCACTGAAACAAACTTTTAACTTAAGATCCACTTGACACTATTACAATTGTTGACTTCGAATTACAATTCTTCTACCACACACTCTAAAACATAAATAGACACAATCAACTTTGACTGGCTCCACACGCTTCTAACAGCTTCGCTCCATGGCCATCACTATTGCCCATCCCCATCAGTCTGTGAATCCTCACCTGAGCTACCTGAAAAGGGGAACAACTGGGTGAGGGAACGCTCAGTAGGTAATAACAGGCAAGTTTAAGTGATTAACCAATTAATTGTAATTATATGCGAGAAAATAAGTAACGAAACGCAATGATGATATGATGAAACAACAATATAAAGAGAAGGCAAGATCATGATATAACTGAAAATTGGCCAACAAGTAGGAACTAACCAAGTCAAGAAAAGATTCAAGTAATAGATTATTGTCGTAGACATCACGCTAGTCATGCACTCGGTGCAATGTCTCACCATATCATTCAAACTCCCCGGGACACAAGTACTTTTCAGGCGCTCCTCCCAGAACTAGACTGGGCCATTATGATGCGTTGGCATTGATTTAATGGATCCAAGATCCAAGTTATGTCTAGACATTAATCAAGTTAAAAGGCCAATCTGACAAGATATAGAACTTACCTCAGAGAATTCTAAGGGTAAGTCGAAGAGATACTTTGACCAGAAAGTTCAAATTATCATGAACCAATCAGGTCCTTGGATTCACACATGTATAACCACGAAAAAATCACTTCTGGATGATACGCGGTCTAAAATGGGTGTAGACACGCCAAAATTGACGCTATGTTGATCAAATCTCATGTCACTATGTTGACGCCCCAAAGTGAACTTCAATACATTCATAATATGAAGTTTTTCTATTTTATGTGTTTTTTTATTTGTTCTTGCATTTTTGTGATTCGCGACCTGAAGAGGGGCGTGTTTTTAATCGCGACCGTATCTAGGGCGTGTTCAAAAGAAAGGACGACCAAATGTCAGGGCGTCAATTCCTGGTATTATCCGGTTTCAAAATAAATTCAATTATTTATTAACGTCCTTCCTCAGGGCGTGTTTTCAAGTAATGCCTTCATCTCAGGCGTTTTATCATAATTTTCAAATAAAGTAAGTTTTATTGCCAAAATTAAATCCAAGAAGTGACGTCCTTGATCATGGTCGTGTTTTTAAGTAACGTCTTGATATAGGTCGTCAATTTGGGATTTGACGCCCTTATGAAGGTTGTGTCTCCCCTTTTCGTGTCCTGCTTAAACTCGTCTTTCCTGGAGAGTTCCCCGCCTTCTTTGGTCTCCTTGCTCGAATTGAACTAGACTCCTGCCTTCTTTAAACCATTGCCTGTTCTTATCTTCCTAAATTTGAGCTTATCTTCGGTTGAAACCTTATAAAAGAACTCCTTGATCGATCTCACGCGAGGTTACGGGAGGAAAAAGGGAGATCAGACGAGATTAGAGTTACCGAGGTCGGAGGTTACCTGGTTTACAGAGGCTCTTCATCTTCTTCCTGTGCGATCTTTTAGAAGAGCTCTGCTTCCTCTTCTTCCTGTCAACAGCATCGACTTTGGTTCCCCCTTTACTGTCGTCAGGGACAGCAGGGGTCTTTGTTTATTTTGTTTGTGTTGTTTTGTGTTCATCGATCATCATCACGTCCACTGTGTTCTTTTCCCTTTTTACGTTAGCTTCATCATATCTCCTCCTTCCCTATCTCTTTAGGGGTTTTAAAACAAAAGAAAGGTGCGCATGTTTTATTCCCTATTCATCGTCACATCATCTACTTGGGATTGATACTACGTTCACTCGGCTGATCCACTTCTTTTGCTTGTTTGTTTTGTCTTCTTTGCAAGGTAATCAATAAAGGAAAACCCCCTTCATCGGCCGGCCGATTGAAGGAGGAGGAGGAATTCACAATCCAGCCCGCATTTTCTTTTCCACCAGGCATTCGCGATCTTCTTTGTTTCTTCTTGAGGTAACCCCTCTGGCGATCACCCTCCTTAGTAGCACCACGTGCTTCTTTTCTTCATTATTATATCATCTCTTCCTTATTTTTATTATGCTTTCTCATATTTAAACTACTTCTTCATGTGTGGATTTATCACGATCTACAATGGGTAGCTCAAACTATACACGGTCTACACTGGACCGTTCAGCACAGAATTGGGCTGAGGATCAGCCTCACCAAAGTCAAGGATAAACGGTTCATCCTGGGCCGCTCTAGATAGAATGGTCAGAATTGGGCCGCACGTGACCAGCAGAATTGTAAGCCCAAGAACAAGGTAAACGGTCCTTATAGGGCCACTCAATGGATGAACAGTCCAATAAGATCCGTTCTTGTATTTGGATGATTTTAATCAGACCGCTCAACTAGGCCTAACTAGAAGACTAGAAATCCACCCAAAAATGGGCTCCGGGCTGCCATAAGTGGGGCAGAACTGAACCAGGGTCCAGCCCATTCTCCACTGGTCAGCCTAGTGCTTATTGGGTCGATCCAAACATGATTTCGAAGATAGAACACGGTTAATCGACCAATGTAAGTGGCACTTGGCCAGGGATGCACGGTTCATACCAGTCCGCGCAATAAGATAAGCGGTCCCTTTTGGGCCGTTCAAGCCTCAAGGGGTCCAAGTTGAGCCGTGACTCACAATGTGACAATCTAAGCGGTTCGATCACGTAACCAGGTCCAGGTCTTGGTGGTACAACCTGCCCGCGTCCTAGTGGGAATCCCAGGCTCGCAGGGGCCAACGGAGGTCCCGTAATGAAGGTCCTAGTCTGACGGAAGGAATATCCGGTGGAGAGTCCCAACCATTACAAGGAAATAAGGCTGTCAAACCATCGAAAACCAAGTATAGCGGTCAGTCAATCCTACCAGAGTAGAACGACTGTCAAACAATCTTAATAGTTTTATGAAATCATGTTTGAAATTAACATATTGAAATAAGTCAAGGCCATGATGAATCAAGATCAAGTGAAAACAACCTAGCATAATCTACCAAAAGGCTTGGCCAATTATTGAAAACTTGGTTGTGTCTGCTGTTCAAGAGGCATTCAGCACCCAGCAGGATTTTCCTAGGAGTGTGACTTCGACTTTAATTGCCTTGATCCCTAAGAAGTCAAAAGCTAATGACATTGCAGATTTCAGACCCATTAGCCTGTGTAATTTCTTCTACAAGATTATCTCTTCCATTGTTAACAAAAGGTTGGCTTTGATTCTTCCGAAGATCATCTCTATGGAGCAGTCAGCATTTGTAAAGGGTAGACATATTGTTGAAAATATTGCTTTGACTCAAGATCTGATTCAGGATTTGGGCAGAAAAACCAGAGGCAACAATGTCATTTTTTAACTTGATATGGCAAAGGCATACGACAGGCTTGAGTGGGACTTCTTGTTTGATGTTCTTTACAGATTTGGATTCAGATTGCCATTTATTAATCTTCTTGGAAAAATGGTCAAGAACTGTTGGTTTTTAGTTCTTTTAAATGGGGATATAGCTAGTTACTTTAAGTCATCAAGGGGTATGAGGCAAGGTGATCCTATTGCCCCCTCATTATTTATTATTGCAGAGGAGAGCCTTAGTAGATCTTTAAAGCTAGCATATTTAGATGGCAGTGTTGAGTGGTACCAAGGTCCGCAGAGATGTCCCCCCATTTCACACCTATTATTTGCATATGACACCTTGATCTTTACCAAAGGCAATATTGTGTCCATCAGAAATTTACTGAAAGTGCTCAACACTTATGAAAAAGGATCGGGTTAATTATTCAATGTTAGTAAGAGTGGGTTTTTTATACATCCTAAGATCCAGGAGTCTTCAGCCACTCGGATACACAATATCACTGGGTTCACAAGGCACCATTTCTTTCATAAGTATCTTGGGTTCCCTCTAGTGCTTGGCAGAAATAAAAAAGTCTATTTTGAAGGAATTATTACTTCCATTCAAAAATGAATTTCGGGCTTGAAATCTGGGCTGCTATACCAGGGTGCTAGGTTAATTCTGATCAAGCATGTTCTATCCTCAATGCCTATTTATTCTCTTTCTTCTTCTCCTTTGCACTCAGGAACTCATCAAATTCCTGAGAGATCTTTTGCTAATTTTTTCTGGGGCTCCTCCTCTAATGGGAATAAAAGGCATTGGAGATCTGGTAGACCATCTGTAGGCCCATCACACAGGGAGGTCTTGGCATTATGTCCCTCAGACATATGGAAACTGCTCTTAGAGTTAAGATGCTATGGTAGGCCATGCACTCTAATTCCTTGTGGGCCATTCATTTCAGAGCTAAGTTTATGGGTCAGTCCCACCTTCGAGATGTGCACTTCAAAAACATGAATGGTTTTGCTAGAAGAAGTTGGCTCAAGGCAAAAAACATTATCTTACAAAACAGAAAGGTTGTTATTGGGATGACAATAGCACTAGTTTTTGGAATGACAACTGGATTGGAGAACATTGTCTGTCTGATTTTGTCCCTGATAGTATTATTCCTAATCCAAATATAACAGTGAAAGAATTCTTATCACATCCATCTAGTGAGGACTCTGATTTGCTGAACAGATCGGTCCCCTCTCTTATTAAAATAGCTATTGAGAAAATGATTCTGACTCAAGACTCTAATGTTCAAGCCTGGAGTCTCTCCTCCTCTGGTAATTGTTCGGTTGCATCCACTTATAACCTTCTGGCTGACAGTAATTCCATACAATTCAAGTATTCCTTGGGCTCGATTATGGTCTAAATACCTTCCAACTAAAATATATGTTCACATGTGGAAGATTTTGCAAAACTGTATTCCGGCTGACTCTAACATTCAGAGATTGGGGGTTCAGTTATGCTACAGATGTTTTTGCTGTCAGAGGCACCATGAAGAGGATATCAAGCACTTGTTTCTTAATAGTGAACTGGATGTTTGTATATGGTCGCATTTCAGAAGTGCTGGGTTTCAACTGGAAGGCAATTCAATTAGGACTTTCATCTTGCAGGCTGCTAGCAGAATCAATTCAAAATCAGCTCATGGACATCCCATGCTTGCTGTAATTGGGTATGGCCTCTGGAATATCTGGAAAGCAAGAAATAGTGCAAAATATGAAGGTAAAACTACATCAAATTCCAGCATTCTTCATCAAATCATTTCCCAAGTAAAACAAAATTGTGATGTTGCAAATCTTAAGGAAAGGGACGGGAAAAATAAGGAAATTTTAGATTCTTTGGGTATTGCCATACAACCTTCAAGTGGCCCTCAGCTAAAAATTGTTCGGTGGATCTGTCCACCTTGGCCCTCTCTTAAACTTAACTCTGATGGTGCTTGCAAACACAATGGGATTTCTGGAGGTGGAGGGGTCTTAAGAAATCACAGTGGCAATATCATCTTTGCCTTTTCCCACTACTATGGTCAGTCCAACAGTCTAATTGAAGAGGCAAGAGCTTTACTTGATGGCATTAAGTACCTGCATACTTTCAGTGATCATCCTGCTTACTTTCAATGTGACTCACACATTCTTGTTAGGATTGTTAAAAAGGAAGTTCACTATCCTTGGTCTATTCTCTCATATGTCCACGAGATCTGGAGATTAGCCACGCAGTATGACAAGATTGAGCACATCTATAGAAAAGGGAATAAAGTCGCGAATTCTTTGGCTTCTCTAGCATGTAACTCCAAATGTAATCTATTTTTCTCTTTCAAGGAGCTACCCAATATTATAATGGGAGAGGCCCGGTTAGACAAACTAGGCTTGCCTAGCATTTGAATGATGTAACCTTTATTTTTTCTTATTAGCAATAAAACTTACCTCCTAGGGGATGATGGTGGAGTGGCTCATCTCTGTACCTCTGGTAAAGGGAGCACTCTCCCATCAAACTCTAGGCAGGGTTTCATAAAAAAAAACCTAGCAGAATTCCTGATTGTTTACTTTCATAAGTTCCAGTTGTCATGTGGATTGCTAACTTACAATTAACCATCAATTTACTAAGATAAATCATGCTAAAAAGAAAATAAGTAGTTCTGTATAGTTGGGTAGTTCGTGCAGAACTGCTCACTAGCCTCGGCGATCGCACGATAGGCCGTTCACACCCTCTCAGGTCCGAATGCCTACTGGTGATGAGCGGTCTGTAATGTGCTGCTGGGAACAGTGCACGGTCTGGGACTGGCCGCTTAAAGGAAAGAGCAGTTAGGGTTATACCGCGCAATCTACAACACCGATCGAAGGTAAAACATATGGACGGTCGAGAATAGGCCACCTATAGAATATGGGCAGTCTATCGAGAGGACGCGCAAGTCAGATCAGTCCGCCGCCCCTTCGTCTCGCCCGTCTCCGGCGGGGTTGGCTAGGGTTAGCAAAAATAACTAAATACGAACAATATAGAGCATGAAAATTATGGCTTTTACTATCAATAGAACGAGCATAAAAAGTTATATAAGATAGCATGATCAATTTAATGTTTAGTGCCTGAAATCCCTACCTAAAACGAGATGGAACATAGTTAACCCTAGTTCTAGCATGCTTCCACAAAACCCAAAATCCTAGCAGGATACTGGATGAAATTTAGGGCTTTCTAGATCAATGGAAAGAGGACATGACAATTCTTCTATTGATATATAATAGTTAGGCTTTGGCTTGCTATCACCTACCTTAATCGAATGGTGAAGGAAGAAGAGGGAAGCCGATCACGCTAGGTACACACCGCCGATGATCGTCGAAATCCTCCCTCGATCGAGCTCCTCTCCGGCCGCCACAGCAACTAAATGATTCTAGGGTAGCTTAGGTTCGATTATATAGGTTCAATTGCGTCTGGGGAGTCCTAAACGCTAAGATAGAGCCCTTGCACCGCGGACGTGCAAGATTCACGCGAGACCAAGTCAATCTGCCATTCCTCTACCAAATACACCTCCTAGGGTTAGGGTTTCTGAGATTAACTAGAGGGGAAACGAAGAGTTGATCCTTACCGTTCATTTGCATCCGGTTTTAGCTTAATTGGTTTAGTTTTCGGCTCAAATTTTACGTTTTAAGGTCTAATTAGGCTGAGTATGGTTTTGGGCCTTAATCTACTATTTCGGCTTATTTATGAATTTTATTTGGGCTGGTCGTAGAAGATAATTTTTCTTAAAGTTTCATCCTCTACAAGATTCTGATAGTTTGGTGCGATAGATAAACACAGATCCAGAGGGGGGGTGAATGGATCTTCTAAAGAGTTTTGACCAATTTAAAATTTGTATGAAATTATAAGCACAAGATCAGTGGACAATTGCTCGAACATAAAAGATGCAAACCAAATTAAACTCTAGGACATGAATAATCAATCAGATCACGATCCTAGCATGGATCTAGCGGAAGCAAGCAATCAGACAAACCACTGCACAAGAGATTTTTTAGGTGGTTCGGTCCACAGACCTACGTCCACCCCTCACTCCCAACCTGAGTGAGGCTTCCACTAGCAATCAGCTAGAAAGCAGACTCAGTCTGCAAACAAATTGCTGCCACACAGCTTGACCAGGGGAACAGGCTCCCCTCTTCCTCCCAACCGGAGGGATCCACTAGTGACACCCACTCACTAGCAAACTAGAGACGCAAGTCTCTCTTCCTCCAGACCAGGAGGGAACACACAAGTGACTCCCAGCCACTTGCAACCCAGAGGTCTCGGACCTCCCTTCCTCCCAACCGGAGGGAAACAACCAGTGACACTCAGTCACAGGCAACCAGAGACGCAAGTCTCTCTTCCTCCAAACCAGAGGGAACCCGACCTCACACTAGAGGATCGGAAGAGCAACAGTGAACAATTAACAAGAAAAACAAAAATGCAGCAACAGAAAGCTGGAAAAATGAAATGCACAATAGCTCTCGTAGGAGCAAACTGCATTGGATCTGATCCAAAGTCCAGTGATGACAAACAAGCTTCTTTTCTTCCTCACGAGCTCTCCATCTCTCTTTCTCTCTTTCTTTTTCTTCTTCTGCTCTCTGCCTCTCTACAGCACTTTCCTTTTATTTCGATCACTCTCTTGCTCTCACTTGATCTCGATCAATCTCTTTTTCTCTGATCAGTCTTCTCCAGATGGAGGAGGCTTCGTATTTATAGCAGCAGTAATTAGGGCGTTGTCCTCAGATCACGTGCCAGGTGCCAACCTCGGATCACGTGCCCTCTATAGGATTTACGAACAGTACCTATCAAGCAATCATAAGAAGATATCAGATAGATTTACAGACTTGGTTCAGGCTGTTAACAAAGTGTGTACAGGCATGATGCAGCTTGAGTGTATAGATTTGAAGGGTGATAACGAGTGTATAGAGTTGAAACCTTGGAAACTAGTGTATAGACTTGAATCCTTGGAAACGAGTGTATTGACTTCATCTTGAAGGAGATACACATGTGCACTGAAGTGTGTACATCCTTCACTGATGAAGTGTGTACAGACTCTGCTGAAGAACATTCAGCCTTGAGAGCGTGCAGATAGTGTACAAACTTGCTGTAATGACCGATGCCCAACTGGATGGTGTATGGACTTAGAATGCATGAGATAGCAGTGTATAGACTTTAGAAGATGAAGCATGCACAGGCCAAACGATGTACAGACTTTGCCAATATAAGACACTGTACAGACTTTGTTGTATAGACTTGATGTGGTGGCTGTGTAGACTTAGCTACAGGCTGTAGGACGAATGTCTAGACTCTGCGGACATGCGATGCAACAAGATGTATAGACTTAGTTGTGCTGTGCAACCAATGTGCAGACATGGCGTGCAGGCAGCCAGACTATGTATAGACTTGGAGTGCAACGATGCAACACAATGTATAGACTTAATCATGCAAGCTACAGTGCTAGTGTATGGACTTAGTGCAATTCAAAGGCTGTATAGACTTAGCGTGGAATGCCTGAAGCACAGTGCAATGTATAGACTTGCCACTGACCAATGTATAGACTTGAAGATGATTGTGAGAGCATGCAATGTAGGCAGTGTACAGATTTACCACTGACCAATGTATAGACTTTGCCAAACGATGCAAACGACAATGCATGAGATGATCGGATGTACAGACTTGAGCACGAACTGTGCACATGAATGAAGAGCACTGTGTAGACTTGTGTGCTTGCAAGTGAGCAATGTACAGACTTGAGCTGCACAGACTTGCAGTGTGCAATGCATGCGATGTATAGACTTTGTGACTCATGCAGACTAGAGGTTGTACAGACTATGGAAGGCATGTGCAGTCTTGAACTCTTGCAATACAAGGCTGTACTGACTTGGTCGTGTATGGCGAGACAAGGCAGACGCTGTACAGACTTGGTGAAACGATGCGTGAGATGCTGCCAGACTCTGTACAGACTTGGACGTAGGTAATGATTGTAATGTGTAGACTTAGTGTGTAGCAAAAGTAGAGAACGTAGAAATAGGTTGGAATGTATAGACTTATGTTCGATCAGCAATGTATATACTTCAACTAAGCAAGCTACAGTGCAATGTCTAGACTTAATGGTGCAAGCGATGTATAGACTTTGGAACGCTTGAAGCACAGACACGCTGCAATGTATAGACTTGAGTTAAGCAAGCTACAGTGCCGATGAGTAGACTTGGCTAATGTACAGACTTGAATGCTCGACCAGTGTACAGACTTTGATTAACATGCAAGTGAGTGTATAGACTTTCTATGCTGCTGCAATGTGTAGACTTGATGAACAATGCAACAGACTGTACATACTTGAAGTAATGCATGCCGATGAGCAGACTTGGCAAATGGGATGTGCAGACTTTGTAGCATGCAGTGTATAGACTTGCTGGAGAGAGCGATGTACAGACTTGCTCTTGCGAAGGCTGTACAGACATTGAATGAAGCAGTGTATAGACTACACTTATCTGGGGAGTCGACCCATCTAGAGAGGGGGTCGACCCACACTATGCTGAGTGTCATGATGCATGGATGTTTAGCCTGTACTGACTTCTACAAGCAGAGTAAAGCAACTGATGTATATGTATATGAATGCTTTATGCAGCAGATAACATGTCTGAACATCAAATGCAATTCTTTAGATCTGATAAATGGACTAAACAGCAATGCAATGCTTTATGCTCTGATGAACTAACATGATATATGCCCATAGCAAGACAGTCAATCAGATGTTCATGAATGCTATCATCAAAATCATAGAGTTAAAAATCATGTCACAGAAGTTCAGATAACTCATAGTGTTTGCTATCATCAAAATCACAGGGGAACAACAATCTCCCCCTTTTTGATGATGGCAACACTATGAGTCACACTGACTCATGTCAAACTATTCTCCCCCTTTGACTTCATCAAAAAGAAAAATAGTTTGAGATGAGAGATACAAGCAATCATGATGTGAATAAAGTAAATACTCCCCCTTTGACTCAGATTAAGAAGCACAAATCAAGACAATCTTTCAGATGTATGCTCTCCTATACCAGCCAGATAAAATCATGCATAAATCAAGTCTATGATGCAGATGTTAATCTCCCCCTTAAAGCCAGAATAGAGTTGAGGTATGACAAGAGGAGATAAGCATCTATCAGCAAAGGCACATAGGCACTCAAGGATTACCGCAATCTGTAAGCACAATGAATGAATTGAGGAAGATAGATTTTCATTAGCACACCAAATTCATAAATCTTTGTAAACGAATTTCAGATTCTTCAATTATAATAGATTATGAATGAGTTTAAACTTACCATCATGATTTAAGAGAGATGTATTCAAAGTTTATCAAGAAAATTCAATACTCATATCTGAAACACCTTTTAATAGAAATGAACCAACAATTCATCTGATATTCATGTTTAACCTCCTTCCATCTTACTCATTTAAATTCAATGACTCCTATGGAAGTTACACAAGATGATATTGAGATTAAACAGAAATAATTGTGTTTGAACATGTCTTTAGATTTTCAGAATTTTCTATTGATCAACACTCATATTTCCTGAGAAAGTTTGGTTCAGTCAACACCTTTTTACGTGAGGCACAACACTTCTCAGGTGAAGTGACCCAGTTACTCAGTGTGACAATCATATTACCTCTTAAGGAGAATAGAGTTAGCAATGGAGTATCTTTTTACATGAGGAGACACCTTGATCAGAAGCCAGAATCCCCAGTTACTCAACACAACCATGCTATTGCTCTGCCAGATTTTCAAACATTTTTATAAGAGAGTTAACTATGGCACTTCATGACATGGGCTTACCCCATTTCTTTGACAGAGAACCCAGTTTCTCTGTGACCAAAGTCATTACTCTTGCATTAAATTTTTAAGTGTTTTCAGAATTTTCAAACAATGCTCAGTACACTAAAATATTTAAGAACAATACCTCCTATATGTATCTTAACCAAAGAAAGCCATGTCTTTTAGAATTTCAGATTTCAGAAGGTTTTGCATGAAGTTCATGAGACAATTTGTTAAGATCTATTAAGCATGAAGATTCAGATGTTTTCAAGTCTTTTACATCAAAACCTATTAAATACATTAGTCTTAGATCAATTTGATTCATCAAAACATTCTTAAGCCAGTATAATAGAAGTTTCTTCTTTTCAGAATATGTCTGATTTATGTCTAGGGTGCACTGACTAAAATCTTTCCTCATTCAGATGAGTCAATGACATTGCCAGGAAATCAGTGGAGTCAACAAAGTATTTTTATTGAGAGATTAGCAGAGAGCAATCATGATGAGACAAGGAGTGAATCATTAGAATAGTGCAGTTTTGAAATCAATAGCTGAGTCTGGAGTTCAGACAGAACAGCTACATAAGTGTAGACAGCAGGGAATTCAAGTGAACCACACATTTGCCAAGAATGGATCAGATTGCTAGACAGTGAGAGTTCAAGAGATGAAGAGATGGAACAGGAAAGCTCCCCATGTCTAGTTGCAATGAGTCATTTCTTTTTAAAATTTTCAATGTAAGGAAATGCAATGAAGCTAACTACATGTATGCATTCAGCAAATGAGATTATCATGATTATGCAAGCATCAGTCAAACTCCCCCTTATAGTGTGCATGATAATGCAATACCAACAGTCCTAATGCAATTTTTTTTTCAATATTTTTCAATGGGTGCATATGCAAATTCAGTCTATTATTAAAAAGCAAATCATGTATGAGGAGAGTTCAAAAAACTTGAATCTGACAATGCAGATGATGAATGAATATGCAAAGACGGATTTAACATGCTATTCAGTTATTCTAAGAACAAGAAGTGCAGAGAATTTACCTGAAAGGGGCTTTATCAACTTCGGTGCCTTGGTTTAATTTACCCCTCTTTATTCCTCAGTCCAAGGCACACCTGCAAAGTTTTTGATCATTTTGATCCTGCAGGGACCCAAGCAGCTTTGGGTCCTACGTTAGCCCTGACAGGTGTTCTAAACAATTTCTTAGCAACATGGTCATCATGATCCATCAAATAATAATTTTCCATAGAGTGACCATACTTTCCACAATATCTACATGATGTGACTGGTTTCTGGTTCTTATGATGCATAGTAACAGCAGTATGAGGTTTATAAACATGATCATAAGATTTTCTGTTGTATGCATGAACAGTTTGTTTCTTATTCCTAACCAGCCAACATTCAGCAGATCTATGGCCTGGCTTCCCACAGTTATAGCATGAGAGTCTTGCAAATGGTTTTGCAGGGAATTTGACAACATAGGGGTTAACCGAGTTCTTCTGAACATGCCAACAGTTCTTAACTGTATGGCCATTCTTCCCACAGTGAGAGCAAGCAAAAGAATTTCTTCTATGAAAGCCATTTTTACCCCAAGTGGATCCAAACCAGCACTCAACAGCCTTGTGCCCAGGCTTATTGCAGTTAGAGCACACAATGTGCTGACTAGTCTTGTGTTTAGTTCCATAAGGACCATGAATATTCATGGAAGACCTGGCATGTTGTTTATTATCTTCTTTCATGATAAAGCATGCATTCATGAGATGACCATACTTACCACAATAATAACATGAAGCATCAGGCTTCCTAGTAGCATGGTTTCTATCAGAAAAATTTCTAAAATGTAATGTTCCACTAGCATGCTCATCCTTTAACATTAATCTACAATCTTCCATTATGTGACCTCCTTTCCCACAATAATAACATGACCCCTTTTTAATATGAGTGTGTGAGAGATCATGTGAATTGTGTGCAGCATTCTTTATAGCAACAGGAGTGTCTTTGTCCTTTTTCTGTGAATTTTCATTCTTTTTCAGTTTTTGAATTTGTTCTGCAGATTTGGAATTGATAGTGGACTTTTGTGCAGTGAATTAAAAAATAGAAGGAGCAGAGGTTGTGTTCTGATTAGAAGCTTTGACAAAAACAGTAGACGTTTTATTCCCATTACTCCTTTTGTTTGTCGGACTGTAACCCAGTCCCTCTCTCTGAAAGCTAACATTATTTCCAAGAAGCTTATTCAGATTGTCCTTTCCTTTGACAAATTTTGACAAGGAGTTTTTCAAATCTTGAATTTCAGAATTTAAGCCACAAATATTAGCTTCATATTTGGACAGATCTGTTTCACAGGAAATGACTTGTTGATGCAAGGCATCATTTAGACTTTTAAGTTTTTCAACTTCCTGTTTTAATTTTATTTCATTGTCAGCTTCAGATAGGGACTTATAAAGATCATCAACTTCTTGTTGAAGGGATGTGATTGTTAACTCATATTTAGCTATCTTTTGTTCACAGCAAGTGACATTCCCACTCAACATTAGGTTGATGTTTTTTAGATTTGTAATTTCATGTTCAGCATTCAGCAACTCACTAGAGCTCACCAGGCTTACACTCTTTCCTTTTTCTAAAGTGATTAGCCTCTCAGACATTGCTGAGTTTAGGTGATTCAGCTTATTAGTTTCCTCTTTCGGTTTACTGTTCTACTTTAGGAGTTCATCATCAAGCACCCATTCATTTGAAGAAAACTGACATTCATAAAACATTTCTTGTTGTTTTTCAGATTGAAGTTTGTTGAAATTTTTCTGAAACTCTAAGTTTATTACTCTCTCAGCCTCCAGCTTCTCAGAAATCAGTCTATTTTCTTTTTCAAGATTTATAGATTTGTGTTCAAATTCCTTGAGCTGGTTTTTGAGTATTTTATTTTCAGATTTCATGTTTTCCATTTCAGAGTTGACACACTCTAAATCTCTCACTAATTTTTCATTCTGAACAGCATTATTGTGATGAACCTGATCTTCATCAATTAAACTATGCCTCTCCTTTAGTTCAGCAATTTCGCAAACAAGCTCTTGATTCTCCTTTTTGTGTAAATCAATTTGTTTCATAAGAGTTTGTTTTTCAGATTTCAAGTGATCTAAATCTAAACTAATAGAATCAAAATCTATTAGCTGTCTTCTAAATATATCATTTTCAATTTTCAGAATTTCAGGGCTTTCACTTCGAGATTTAGCATCACCATGTTTCTTTAGCTTCGTTATCAGTTTTTTATTCTTCTTCTTTAGTCTTTCATAGGATTCTAACAGATTGGCATAGACATCTTCTCAGTCGTCTAAAGTGTAACTAGAGAAAGGATTGGTTACCTCTTCAACATCTTCGGATTCATCTTGATCACTGCCATGGTCGCTCTTGTCAGCCATCAGGCAGCTGTCCTCATCTCTCCTCTGAGTTAGCTTCAGCTTTTCCAGAATGTCCTTAGCGGACCTGCAGTCATAAAAACAAGAATGTAGAGCCTTGTCAGTAGCTTCTTTCATTAGATTCAAAACTTTCTGATTCTCTCCATTTCTTGATCTGTGACTGTTAGTCCATTTGGACTCTTTCTTTGGCAGTCTGTTAGGACCATGTGAGATTAACTTCCACAGATCCGGATCCATCAAATTCACATAGTTATGTAGACTGCTAACCCATGAGTTAAAATTAGAGCCATTGAAAACCGGTGGAGAACCCATTGATTAAATCGGCAAGTAGATTAATGCAGCAGAGAGTAAATTCAGAAATGCACCAAAGACAACAGGATCCTCTGCAGATCGTTGGATCTGATCAGACAAAGAACCGCTCTGATACCAATTGATAGTTTGGTGCGATAGATAAACACAGATCCAGAGGGGGGGTGAATGGATCTTCTAAAGAGTTTTGACCAATTTAAAATTCGTATGAAATGATAAGCACAAGATCAGTGGACAATTGCTCAAACATAAAAGATGCAAACCCAATTAAACTCTAGGACATGAATAATTAATCAGATCACGGTCCTAGCATGGATCTAGCGGAAGCAAGTAATCAGACAAACCACTGCACAAGGGATTTTTTAGGTGGTTCGGTCCATAGACCTACGTCCACCCCTCACTCCCAACCTGAGTTAGGCTTCCACTAGCAATCAGCTAGAAAGCAGACTCAGTATGCAAACAAGTTGCTGCCACACAGCTTGACCAGGGGAACAGGCTCCCCTCTTCCTCCCAACCGGAGGGAACCACTAGTGACACCCATTCACTAGCAAACCAGAGACGCAAGTCTCTCTTCCTCCAGACCAGGAGGGAACACACAAGTGACTCCCAGCCACTTGCAACCCAGAGGTCTCGGACCTCCCTTCCTCCCAACCGGAGGGAAACAACCAGTGACACTCAGTCACAGGCAACCAGAGACGCAAGTCTCTCTTCCTCCAAACCGGAGGGAACCCGACCTCACACTAGAGGATTGGAAGAGCAACAGTGAACAGTTAACAAGAAAAACAAAAACGCAGCAACAGAAAGCTGGAAAAATGAAATGCATAATAGCTCTCGCAGGAGCAAACTGGATTGGATCTGATCCAAAGTCCAGTGATGACAAACAAGCTTCTCTTCTTCCTCACGAGCTCTCCACCTCTCTTTCTCTCTTTCATTTTCTTCTTCTGCTCTCTGCCTCTCTGCAGCACTTTCCTTTTATCTCGATCACTCTCTTGCTCTCACTTGATCTCGATCAGTCTCTTTTTCTTTGATCAGCCTTCTCCAGATGGAGGAGGCTTCGTATTTATAGCAGTAGCAATTAAGGCGTTATCCTTGGATCACGTGGCAGGTGCCAACCTCGGATCACGTGCCCTCCATAGGCTTCACGAACAGTACCTGTCAAGCAATCATAAGAAGATATCAGATGGATGTACAGACTTGGTTCAGGCTGTTAACAAAGTGTGTACAGGCATGATGCAGCTTGAGTGTATAAACTTGAAGGGTGATAACGAGTGTATAGAGTGGAAACCTTGGAAACTAGTGTATAGACTTGAAGCCTTGGAAACGAGTGTATTGACTTTGTCTTGAAGGAGATACACATGTGCACTGAAGTGTGTACATTCTTCATTGATGAAGTGTGTACAGACTCTGCTGAAGAACATTCTGCCTTGAGAGCGTGCAGACAGTGTACAAACTTGCTGTAATGACCGATGCCCAACTGGATGGTGTATGGACTTAGAATGCATGGGACAGCAGTGTATAGACTTTAGAAGATGAAGCATGCACAGGCCAAACGATGTACAGACTTTACCAATATGAGACACTGTACAGACTTTGTTGTATAGACTTGATGTGGTGGCTGTGTAGACTTAGCTACAGGCTGTAGGATGAATGTCTAGACTCTGCAGACATGCGATGCAACTGGATGTATAGACTTAGTTGTGCTGTGCAACCGATGTGTAGACATGGCATGCAGGCAGCCAGACTATGTATAGACTTGGCGTGCAATGATGCAACACAATGTATAGACTTAATCGTGCAAGCTACAGTGATAGTGTATGGACTTAGTGCAATTCAAAGGCTATATAGACTTAGCGTGGAATGCCTGAAGCACAGTGCAATGTATAGACTTGAAGATGATTGTGAGAGCATGCAGTGTAGGCAGTGTACAGACTTACCACCGACCAATGAATAGACTTTGCCAAACGATGCAAACGACAATGCATGAGACGATCGGATGTACAGACTTAAGCATGAACTGTGCACATGAATGAAGAGCACTGTGTAGACTTGTGTGCTTGCAAGTGGGCAATGTACAGACTTGGGCTGTACAGACTTGCAATGTGCAATGCATGCGATGTATAGACTTTGTGACTCATGCAGACTAGAGGTTGTACAGACTTTGGAAGGCATGTGTAGTCTTGAACTCTTGCAATAGAAGGCTGTACAGACTTGGTTGTGTATGGCGAGGCAAGGCAGACGCTGTACAGACTTGGTGAGATGATGCGTGAGACGCTGCCAGACTCTGTACAGACTTGGACGTAGGTAATGATTGTAATGTGTAGACTTAGTGTGTAGCAAAAGCAGCGAACGTAGGAATAGGTTGGAATGTATAGACTTACGTTCGATCAGCAATGTATAGACTTCAACTAAGCAAGCTACAGTGCAATGTCTAGACTTAATGGTGCAAGCGATGTATAGACTTTGGAACGCTTGAAGCACAGACACGCTGCAATGTATAGACTTGAGTTAAGCAAGCTACAGTGCCGATGAGTAGACTTGGTGAATGTACAGACTTGAATGCTCGACCAGTGTACAGACTTTGATTAACATGCAAGTGAGTGTATAGACTTTCTATGCTGCTGCAATGTGTAGACTTGATGAACAATGCAACAGACTGTACATACTTGAAGTAATGCATGCCGATGAGCAGACTTAGCAAACGGGATGTGCAGACTTTGTAGCATGCAGTGTATAGACTTGCTGGAGAGAGTGATGTACAGACTTGCCCTTGCGAAGGCTATACAGACATTGAATGAAGCAGTGTATAGACTACACTTATCTGGGGAGTCGACCCATCTAGAGAGGGGGCCGACCCACACTATGCTGAGTGTCATGATGCATGGATGTTTAGCCTGTACTGACTTCCACAAGCAAAGTAAAGCAACTAATGTATATGTATATGAATGCTTTATGCAGCATATAACATGTCTGAACATCAAATACAATTCTTTAGATCTGATAAATTGACTGAACAGAAGTGCAATGCTTTATGCTCTGATGAACTGACATGATATATGCCCATAGCAAGACAGTCAATCAGATGTTCATGAATGCTATCATCAAAATCATAGAGTTAAAAATCATGTCACAGAAGTTCAGATAACTCATAGTGTTTGCTATCATCAAAATCACAGGGGCACAACAGATTCTAATTTTTTTAGATTTTTACAAAATGTTCAAAATTTTACTTATCCTATTTCTTAAGGAATCTCTCATTAATTTCTCAAAATTTTTATTCTTTAATAAATCGGGGTACTACACCCTCCCCCGCTTAAAAGAATTTGGTCCTCCAAATTCACTGCACTTACGGAAGATGAGGAACGAGATAACTCACCTAGAATAAGTCGGGATACTACTTCCGCATGGTATCTTCTGACTCCCAAGTAGCCTCTTCGGTTCCACGCCGACTCCATTGCACTTTAACCATGGGTATGGAACGACTTCTGAGTTGCTACTGCTTATGATCCAAAATCTTGACAGGTCTTTCTTTATAAGTCAAATCTTCCTTCAGCTCCAAATCCACATGTTGAATAACATGAGTGGGGTCATACACATATTTCCGCATCATCGACAAGTGGAAGACATTATGTACTCCCGATAACTGAGGCGATAGTGCTAAACGGTAAGCAACCTCCCCCACTCTTTCCAGAATTTCAAATGGACCAACATATCTTGGACTCAGCTTGCCTTGAATGCCAAACCTTCGAATCCTTCTCATGGGAGAAACCTTTAAGAACACATGCTCACCAACCTGAAATTCCAAGGCTATTCTTCTATTCTCGGCATAACTCTTCTATCTTGATTGTGCTACTTGCAACCGATTTCTGATAATATGGATATTCTTGGACGATTCAGAAATGAGATCTGGTCCCAGCCATTGCTTATCACCTACCTTATCCCAACATAATGGAGATCGACAGCTTCTTCCATACAATGCTTCAAACGGAGCCATCTGAATGCTGGACTGATAATTATTGTTGTAGGCGAATTCAATCAAAGCCAAGTGGTCACTCCAACCACCTCCAAAATCAATCATGCATGCTCTAAGCATATCTTCCACTATCTGGTTGGTTATTTCAGTCTGTCCGTCTGTTTGCGGATGAAAAGCAGTACTGAAATTCAGACGGGTTCCCAAAGATTCTTGCAATCCTTTCCAAAAATGTGAGGTGAATCTGGGGTCTATATCGGACACAATGCTGACTGGAATACCATGGAGTCTTACAACTTCCTTTATATACAAAGCAGCTAAGACGTCAACTGTCCACTTAGACTAATGGACAAGAAATAAGCAGACTTAGTCAATCTGTTAACAATAACCCATATTGCATCAAATCCGCTATGAGTCCTAGGTAGACCAATAATAAAATCCATACCAATATTCTCCCACTTCCATTGGGGTATATCAAGTGATTTCAATTTCCCTACAAGTCTGAAATGCTCAGCCTTGACTTGCTGACACACCAAACATCTACTCACAAATTTCGCAATTTCCTTCTTCATATTCAGCCACTAAAAGGATCTTTTCAAGTTTTTAAATATATTAGTACCTCCTGGATGAATAGTGTATCTGGATCGATGAGCTTCTTCGAGAATCTTATTCTTTATTTCAGCTACATCAGGTACACAGGTCCTTCCTTGAAACAACAATCTGCCATCGTCAGCTACCATGAAATCAGGTCTGCTACTCAAACTCTCTTTGATCTTTACCAACTCTGGGTCATTATCTTGCAAGGTCTTGATTTCTATCAAGATTTCTGGTCTATGTTGAATATGAGCAATCGTAACCCGATCCTTGTCAACATTGAGATCCAAACTAGCTAACTGTTCCAACAGTCTCCATTCTTGCAACATGAGATGTGACAACTTAGCTATTGGATTACGACTCAAAGCATCTGCTACTACATTCCCTTTTCCAGGGTGATACTCTATAGAGAAGTCAAAGTCTTTTAAATACTCCAGCCATCTCCTCTGCCTCATATTGAGTTCTTTCTGAGAAAATAAATACTTCAGACTCTTATGATCTGAGAACACCGTAAATGTCTCTCCATACAAGTAGTGCCACCATATTTTCAAGGCAAACACCACATCTGCAAGTTCCAAGTCATGAACATGATAGTTCTCTTCATGTTTCCTCAACTTCCTAGAAGAATAGGCTATCACTTTCCCATGCTGCATGAGCACACAACCTAGACCAATGCCTGAAGCATCAGTATACACCAAAAAACCTCCCTCTCCAGATGGTAAAGCCAAAATAGGGACAGTAGTTAGACATTCCTTCAAATTCTAAAAACTTCTCTCGCAATCCTCTGACCAATCAAATTTGTTCTCCTTGTGGGTTAATCTTGTCAAAGGCACCGTAAGTTTGGAGAAATCCTTAATAAACCTCCGATAATAGTCTGCTAGGCCTAGGAAACTTCTAACTTCAGTTACATTAGTAGGCCTATCCCAATTCTTCACTGCCTCCTCGAGGGATCAACAGAAATACCTTCCTTTGTAATAATATGCCCTAGAAAGGACACCTCTTGCAACCAGAATTCACACTTACTAAACTTGGCGTATAACTGATGGTCCTTCAATATTTCCACCGCCATCCTTAGATGTTCGGCATGCTCCTCCTCATTCTTAGAATAAATCAAGATGTCATCAATAAACACAACGACCCATTGGTCAAGATAGGGTCGGAACACACTGTTCATCAGCTGCATGAAAGGTGCAGGCGCATTCGTTAGTCCAAAAGGTATTACTACAAATTCAAAATGCCCATACCTGCTACGGAAGGCTGTCTTATAGATATCTTCATCCTTGATCCGCAACTGATGGTATCTTGATCGAAGATCAATCTTAGAAAAATACTGAGCTCCTCCTATCTGATCAAATAATTCATCAATTCTCGGTAATGGATATTTATTCTTGATAGTCAGCTAGTTCAATTGTCGATAATCTATGCACAACCTCATCGAACCATCCTTCTTCCAGATTAATAACACTGGAGCTCCCCACGGGGATGTACTAGGACGAATGAACCCCTTCTGAAGTAATTCCATTAACTGCTGCTTTAATTCCCTCAGCTCCGCGGGAGACATACGATAAGGAGCTTTAGAAACAGGGGTCGTGCCAGGAATTAAATCAACAGAAAAGATAACCTCTCTCTTAGGTGGAAGTCCTGGCAAATCCTCGGGAAAGACATCCGAAAAATCTCGAACGACAGGAATATCCTTAATCTCGATCTTCTTTTCAGGGGTCACATACACAAAGGCTAGAAAAGCCTGACATCCCTTCCTAATCAACTTATAAGCTCGAAGGGCTGAAATAAGTGGCACGGACTTATGGTGCCTAGCCCCTATAAAAGAAAGTCCAGGGTGTTTAGAAAAAGATACAGAACTAGAACAGCAATGAATATTGGCCTCATACTTAGCCAACCAATCTGCTCATAAAATTACATCATAATCTTTCATATCCATGCAAACTAAGTCAGCTGGCAAGTTCTGTTCATTAATCATAACCTTACTAGAAGGATAGAAATACTTAATTGCTGAACTGGAACCAATAGGGGTTGAAATCTCTAACGGGAAATTCATCAAGACTAGCTTCATAGCAAAAGACTTAGCAAATTTTTGAGAAACAAAAGAATGAGTGGCACTGGTATCAAAGAGAACGAATGCTGACTTATCATGTATAATAAGAGTACCTTCAACGAGTCCACCCACCTCGGTGGTTCCTGCATCATCTTCCTGTAGGGCTTGGAGCTTGCCCTGCTGCTTCTTGTTTCCTTGGGGCTTAGTCGGGGTAGCTTGATCTGACAAAAGGGGACACTCAGGGATACGGTGGTCCCTACTACCACAACGTAAACAGGTGCCTAGCTTGCGCCAGCACTCTTCCATCCTGTGACCTGGACGGTCACAATACTTACACACGCCTTTAAATGGCACAATCGGGCCAGACTTCTTGTCTTCATTCTTCGGCATTTTACCCTTCCACGATCCAGACCCGCCATTGGGCCTCTTCTTGCCATTGCCGGGTTTGGTACTCCCGAAACCAATAGGCTGTTCCTTTTTAACATTCTTTCCATGGATTCTCTCCGTCATCTCCAAGGCATCTCCCAAGACTTAAGCTTTCCTTACCATCTCCGCATACGTTTGAATTTCCATTGGTGCCAACTGATTGATGTAATGTAACTTCAGCCCGTTGAGAAAATGCTTGGCCTTCATCTTCTCCGTAGATATCAAGTGAGTGGCATAATGAGATAATCGAGAGAACTGAGCTTCGTATTCCGCCACCGATAAACTCCGCTGCTTCAAAGCCGCAAACTCAGCCGCTTTCCTTTCTTGTACTCTATCAGAAAATTATTTACTATTAAAGAGCTCCTCAAACTCTTTCCATGAAACTTGTCTATCACCGAGGGTAGCCTTCGTTGCATCCCACCATGTTCTCGCATCATGTTCCAACTAGAAGGTTGTTAAAAGAACACACTCCTGGTTACTGCACTGCATCACTTTGAAGATCCTCTCCATTTCCTTTAGCCAGTGCTTGGCTTCATCGGGGTCGGTCGAGCCTCCAAAATGCGGGGGATTCATCCCATAAAAGTTCCTGTGAAGATCACCAGCTTCGTGGTTCGCCACTCCTCCTTGGGCCACTTGCTGCAAGGCCCGAGTAAGTCCTTCAACCGTTCGGTGCATGTCTCGCCAATGCGCACGTTCGGCTGCCATTAGAACGTCCTACACGTAGAATAAATTATTTTAGGATAATTTAGAAAGAATAGTTTTTGAATTAGGTTATTAACTCAACCCAAGTCTCTACCCAATTCTCACTAGGTCGGATTCTTAGACTTATAAAAAGGTTATAGGTTCTACGACATCACTTAGAACCCTAGAACTTAGAAAACCTAGGAATATTAGAAACCTAGGCTCTGATACCACCTAACTGTCATGCCCCGACGCGGAACATCTGTAGTGTCCCCTGTGGTTCTGGAGTTTTGATGATGACAAATATTATGCCTCATTATGTTTACATCCTTGGTGATATAATCCTGTTGTATTATGAGAAAATGTCAGAACAGGTTTAAGGATGAAGTCAACCCAAGTCAAAGTCAAATCATGACATGTAAGGTTAATGCTCAGATCAGGTAATGCTCTGTCTACTCTCAGATCTGTATGCCTTATGCCTTGATGATGTTTTAACTGATGTGTTGTTCTGTACATCATCAGTGCATTTTCAAGTCTATACACTCCATTGCCTTGCTGCATTGCTACCTTGCTGCATTGCACACCATATAGTCTATACATTCTTTACTGCAACGTTTGCACATCATGCACTAGCAAGTCTGCACATTGTCACAAGTCTACACATTACAGTCTATTCGTGTGCATCATCTCAGCAAGTCTATACATTGGACTTGAGCATATAGGAAGTCTGTACATCGTCCAGTGCATTGCATTCATCGTTCATGAAGTCTGTACATCGAGCAAGCATGTACATCGGACTAGTCTGCATCGGCTAAGTCTATACATCGTCCGTCTCACTTAGCGTCTCACGCATATGCTAAGTCTATACATTGCAGCATGCATTGTCTCCAAGTCTGTACAGCGTGTAGCGTCTCATGCAAAGTCTGTACACTGCATTGGTTGTATAGACTTAGAGCTGAAGTCTGCACATTGCTATCTTTACTTACGCTCAAAGTCTGTACATTGTCTTCATGGCATCGCAAGTCTATACATTGACTGTGCATTCATTTGTCTGGCTGCAGAACACTAAGTCTATACAGTCAATTATGCTCGGAATTTGACGCCCATCAACAGTGGCGTCACTTCTGAAACTGACGCCTAGGAAAGAGGCATCTTTTTGTTGAGCATCAATTTAACAAAGTCTAGACATCATCTGGTTGCATATCGCATAGTCTGTACATGATGCATTGTGTTCCCATGCTTTAACACTAGGCAATGCAAAGTATGTACATTAGTTGCACATTGCTATAGCACACATGCAGAGTCTAGACAATCATGAGCAAGTCTATACATCGTGTTGCATGCACGCATTCAGGTCTATACAATGCATCGTCTCATGCATCGTCTTTCAAGTCTATGCATTGTAAGACCAAGTCTATACATTGCATGCAGGTAAAGTCTGTACAACCCATGCTCAGGCTAAGTCTGTACAGAGTCCTGTTTCATCGCATGGACATTTCATCAAGTCTATACATTTGTTGCATGCCTGCACATCAGTCAAGTCCATACATTGATCTGTGCAGACAACATCAGTCAAGTCTATACATTGATCTGTGCATCACTGTACTCAAGACACAAAGTCTGTACAGAGCTCGCAAAGTCTGTACATTCCTTAGCGTCTTGTGCATGCATCGTTTAGCAAGTCTGTACATCGTGCGTCTGTCCAAGGCATATTACAAAGTCTATACATTACTGAAAGTCTGTACAGTGTCTCACATATGCAAAGTCTATACATTGGTGGCTAAGTCTATACATCACAACATTGTTCATGCATCATCTCTTAAGTCTGTATAGCCATTGCCTTGCAGCATGCACGCTAGCAAGTCTGTACACTGGTGTTGTCTGCCCTGCACTCAAGTCTACACATCATACACGAGCAAGTCTATACATTCTTTAGCTAAGTTCGCAGCTGAGTCTGAAGTCTGTACAGCCTGTTCTTCATACAAGTATGTGCATGCATAAATCAAACCTTATACATCCATATTTTTTGTGCATACTCTCCTATATGCATTCGTGCATCTTTCATCACAAGACTCTGCACACTTGGTCTGCTTCACAAGCACCCAAGTCTATACACTCTTTATGTCTGCATTACATGCATTATCAGAGTCTGTACACTTGTGAATGTAATGTCTGTACATTCATTCTCATTGTACACACTTCTCTTATATGCACACTACATCTAGTGTATCAAGTCTGTACAGGCCATGACTCATGTTTTAACAGTAGGCATTGCAAAGTCTATACATTATTGTCGCATTGCAAAGTCTATGCATTGCAAAGTCTATACATTGCAAAGTCTACACACTGCATTACACACTACAAAGTATGTACAAGGTTCTATAGCCTTAATCTGATAATTATCTTCGACTGACTGACAGGGACTCTTTGCAAAGGTTAATGATGCACGTGATCCAAGAATAGAAGATGGCCCTGATCGTGACACGTGGAACCACTGTGCTGAAATGCTGCCACGTGGACTGAGGTCTCTGGGCGGGAATCATGAAGACCACACGCCCTAGCTGTCATCTAATATATATATGAAGCCTCTTCCTCTGGAGAGGGTTGATCGAAGCAGAAGAGGGATCGAGAAGCAGTAAGGAGCCTGCACGATCCAGAAGAAGAAAAAAGACAGTAGGAAGAAAAGAGAAGAGAGGCAGAGAGGCAGAGTGTAAAAGAAGAAGAAGAGAAAGAAAAAGAGAGTGAGAGATCAGCAGCAGAAAAAGAAGATCAGTAGCCTCTGGATCAAATCCAAGCTACATTGCTCCATGAGAGAGCTACAGTTTCGAGTTTCATTTCCAGCTTTCTGATTGCTGTAATTTTAGTTTCTTGTTTTCTTTTCCTTTACACTTGGCTTGTGTTTCTTTCCGATTCTCTAGTTTGAGATCGGGGTTCCCTCTGGTCTCAGAGGAAGGGAGTCTTGGACTCCGGGTTTGCAGGTAGTGGTTGCTACCTGTGGGTTCCCTCCTGGTCTGGAGGAAGAGAGGTCCGTGACCTCTGGTTTGCAAGCGGCTGGGTGTCGCTTGTGGGTTCCCTCCTGGGTGGAGGAAGAGAGACGCTAGTCTATGGTTTCTAGTGACTGGGTGTCCCTTGCCCTCCGGGTTGGAGGAAGAGGGGAGGTTGTTCCCCTGGTCAAGCTGTTAGGCAGCACTTGTTGCAGACTGAGTCTGCGGTTCTAGCTTGTGCTAGTGGAAGTCTCACTCTGGTTTGGAGTGAGGGGTGGACATAGGTCTGTGGACCGAACCACCTAAAAATCTACTGTGCCGTAGTTTACCTTGTGCGTTTGCCCCTTGTCTTCTACCTCTTTCACAGGTCGTCTGAGCATTCTTGGTTCTATCTGAAGTGACCTTGAGCACTATATGTTTTGCTAAGTGTGTCTGGTCTGCATAGTTTTGCCTTCGGCATTAGACTTGATCAGGTGCCTCCAGTATTATTAGCAGTTCAATTGATTGATCAAATGTCTATTTGAATTTCTTCTTGAAGAGTTAAATTGTTTATTCCGCAACTATGTCTACCTTCAGGCTTAATGTTTTAATTTGGGCAATATTTTTGAAGGGGATACATTCACCCCCCCTCTGTATCCATCGCACCGTCCCAACAATTGGTATCAGAGCAGGTTGGCTGCATAGTAGGTCCAGTGACCTGCAGATCCGATCCTGCTGTCTTGGTGCTATCTCGCTTTTGGTGCATCATTATTCCTGTTGCATTTATCTGACCTGTTTCCATGGGTGATCCACCGATTTTCAACGGCTCTAATTTTAATGTGTGGTTTGTCAGTCTACGCAAATATGTTATATCAGTTAATCCTGACCTGTGGAAGTTAATTTCACAAGGTCCTCACACATTACCAAAGAAAGTGTCGAAATGGACCAATAGCCACAGATCAGAGGATGGAGAAAATCAGAAAGCTTTCAATCTGATGAAAGCAGCTACTGACAAAGCCTTACATTGTTGCCTTTATTATTGCAGGTCAGCTAAAGACATCCTGGATAAGCTGAAGCTAACTCACAGGATAAATGAGGACAGCTGCATGATGGCTAACAGAAGTAATCAAAGTGACAGCCAAAATGAAGAAGAGGATGATGATGAGGTAAACCTCTTCGAGAAGTTTTCTTTAGATGATTGGGAGAATGCATATGTTGAGTTGCTTGAATCTCATGAACAATTAAGAAAACAATACAAGAACTTGAAAAAGAAAAGTGATCGGGATAGTTCAAGTTCACAATGTGAAAATTGTTCAAATACGAAGCAATCTCATGATGCCTATTTGTCTGATATCCATATGCATAAAAATCAGAATGAAAAATTGATGAAAGAATTTGAATGTGTTAGCTCTGAATTGGCTGTTCTGAAATCTGAAAATGAATGTCTTAGGAAACAATGTGAAAAACTCCAGGCTCAAACAATATGTTCTGATAAGTCTGCTTGCAATGAATGTGCACTCTTGAAGGAATTGATTGAAGACTTAGACTCTGATGATAATATACAGAAGAACTTAATCACTTCCTTGAAGGAAGAAAATGATTCATTGTTGACTCAGAAGAAGGAAACTGATAAATTACAAGATAAGCTGATTGAAGAAAATATTTATCTGAAGGAACAAAACAAAAAGCTAATGGTTCTTAACACTATTTTCTCTGAAAAATGGCTTACGATTGAAAAAGGGAAATCTATCTTGAAAGAAAATGAAGTGAATATTTAATTCAAATTGACACAGGAAAATGAGACTCTGAAGAGTCTGAATGATGAATTGCAAAATCAAGTCATTTCGTGTGAAGACTACATTGTGTCTTTGGAGAGAGAAATTGAAGATCTAAAAAACTCCCTGTCAAAATTTGTTAAGGGAAGAGACAATTTGAATAAGCTCCTTGGAGCGAATGTGAATTTTCAGAAGGAGGGACTGGGTTACAATCCAGTCATGAAGAAGGCTGAGAAGGTTGGAGACAAATTGAAAACTATTTTTCTTAAATGTTCAGAACAAGAAAAGCCTTCTACCTCATCTTCACCTCAGTACAAAAATCAGAAAGAGACTGAAAAATAGAAAATAAATAAAAAAGATTCTTCAGTGCATGTTGATCATAGTCCTCACACACACTCACATAGATCTAGAAAGAAAATGATATGTCACTACTGTCACAAATTTGGACATCTGATGCATGAGTGTAATTTGATGGAAAATGATGACCTAGCTGCTGTACAAAACAATCAGGGTAGAAAGCATGTCTTTAGGGAAAAGAAAATTCATTGTTATAATTGTGGTAAAATAGGACATGTTGCTGCACAATGCTGGTTAGGTTCTCATAGAAAAACCTTCTTTATCTGCTCTCATTGTGGAAAACATGGCCATACAATCAAGGACTGTTGGCATGCTCAGGGAAAAATATTTTTTGAAAATATAAAATTCCCTGCAAATGGAAATGATTTTGGTAGGAATAAATTTACATTTAAAAGAAAGATTTCTACATGTTTTGAATGTGGGAAACTTGGCCACCGAGCTTCTGACTATCGGATGGCACGATATGGAAAACAGTATGTTCATGCAAATAACAGAAATTTTCATGATAATGCACACAGATTCCATGCTAACAATAATGTGCATAAAAAGAATTCAAGATCTGCTATTTCATGTCATTACTGTGGAGCCTTTGGGCACTCCATGAGTAATTGTAACATAATGAAATCTGATGACTTACATGCTCAAGGATTGTGGAAAGCACCTATCAGAGGTGTTACTAACAATGTAGGACCCAAGAAGTCTTGGGTCCCTAGAAACACAAAATGAGATTTGTGCTTTGCAGGTATGCCTTGGTGATGAGGAATAAAAGGGGGTCAAATAAACAAAGGCATCCAAAGTTTGGTAAAAACCCATCTCTGCTGGTAGACATTTGAGTTTTTGATAACGTTGTTTAAATAGTTGCATATCATGTTTGATTTGTTAATCAAAATTTCATGCATATAGCTTCTCAACTGCATCTATGCTTGGCATTGGAATCTCTCAATATGAAGTGTTATCTGCGCAACAGTTCGACTGAAAATGAATTACACATCATAAAACTGAAAAGTTGAATTGAATGAATCTATTGCTTGGATGATGTCTCATGCTTAAAAATGTTCACCTGCACATTTGAAATGCACATGCATTCACAATTGCATATAAGTAGCATATTGTCAGCTTAAGATGCATATAGAATGCATCTGCATTGCATTGTCATGCATGACTCCTGGTATATAAATAGTGAGATACTAAAGGGCAGATGATTTCTATCTGGAAGTGCTTGCTATGTGTGTGGTGGTCTTTAGACCGAGTCCTCCGAATGTTCATAGGTCAGTGTTGCACGAAGAGCAGTCTAAATGTTCATGTGATCATTGCATATATTACATGCTGTCAGCTCACTGCATTTGCATTTACTTGTTAGAAGTGTCGACACCTTGAGTGCTAGCTCATGCATACATTTAGGGGGAGCATTATTCATATTCTTGAAATCACATAACTGTCTATCTTGCTCATTTCTATCTACTGAACTTCCCATTTTTAGTTTGAACTGCTATCTTGCTTAAATCCCTATGATGATTGTGAAATGCAACATATTTCAGCTTCCTGCTTCAATTGTTATCAGCCATTTTCACTCATTCTATCCATTGGTATCCGTTGAATTGGTTGTTCCTAAAAATGATTCGGCCTTCCCTGAAAATTCAGAAAGACTTCTCTATGCATATCCTAATCATAAATCTGAAAATAACTTAAAGAGGAATCTTCATTATATAGGACTATGAATGTCTGATACTTTCAGCCGATTGAAGTTTCATGTATGTCTTGTGGTTGTTTATGAACATATCTTGAAAATATCTGAGTTAGTCTTAATAAACTTTAACCAATATTTTCATGTTGTGTCTTTTAAACTCTTCTGAATTTTGAAAATTCTGAAATCATGATATTCCTTGATTGATATGTATGAAATTAGTATTGTTTTTAAACATCTAAAAATCTGGAACATGTCTAAGGGTAAATCCTATTAGAGCAATGACTTTGGTCACTGAGAAACCATGTTCAAAGGACTGTGTCATGAGGTGCCATAGTTAACTCTGCTTAAAAATGATTGATAATCTGACAGAGCAATGGCATGCACACTGAGAAATACATCTCACTCATCAAAGAAATGATTTGTAGTGTGTCATGAAGTGTAAATGCTATCTCTGTTCCTATGAAGCATGACAGTTAGTCCTTCCAAGTGCTTAGAGATACTGGCGTCTAAACAACGTGTATCCTTTAGTTACAAGGGTGTACTAAACTCAAGTGCTCATGAAGAATGTTATGAAAATTGTTGTTGATCTAGTTTATCATTTGAAAATGAGTGCAAAAGAAATATTCTATTGGAACCCTTGACAGAAACAAATGTTTTCTTATGTGTTTAACTTCATTACTATTGATTGCATCTCTTAAAGGAATCTTTGAAATTGAGTGAGTAAGAAATAAGAAGATTAAACAAGACGTTCAATATGAAAGCAAGGTTCACTTTTATTAAAACTGATTTCAGATATGAGTACAGAAAGCTTATGAACAAGCCTTGCATACATTATATTCTGATCTGACTTGTCAATGAAGATCATTCATAAATCTCTATAATAGAAGAGTCTGAAATACCTTTTTAATCATATTTATGAAATTGATATCACATTGAAAACCTTTCTCATTCATTCTGAATGCTTACTTTCTCACATTGGACTCCATTATTTCAGACCTAACTGTGCTTCATTCCAATCACTGTCGATCTAAGGGGGAGAATTTTTGCATGTCCCTGTGGTTCAATGTTCATTCATTTTTGCATGTATCTTTTCAGGGGGAGTTTTAGCTGATAGTAACTCAGTTTGCATAATAGCTCCTATATCATCTCCTTCAACAGTCAATGATCATTCCATTCTTTTTGATGTTGTCAAAGGGGGAGAACTTTTGTGAGTCATCATTTGCATCACATCATTCACTTGCATCACATGGTGTTTTACATGCTCATTTTTGACTGAACTATTCTGTGTGGTGCATGTTCATGAACTGTCATATAGTATTTCATAATCATCATGATGAATCTATTGCAATGACTCATAATATTACCATCATCAAAAAGGGGGAGATTGTAGTGTCCCCTGTGGTTCTGGAGTTTTGATGATGACAAATATTATGCCTCATTATGTTTACATCCTTGATGATATAATCCTGTTATATTATGAGAAACTGTCAGAACATGTTTAAGGATGAAGTCAACCCAAGTCAAAGTCAAATCATGACAAGTAAGGTTAATGCTCAGATCAGGTAATGCTCTGTCTACTCTCAGATCTGTATGCCTTATGCCTTGATGATGTTTTAACTGATGTGCATAAATTGTCCTGTACATCATCAGTGCATTTTCAAGTCTATACACTCCATTGCCTTGCTGCATTGCTGCCTTGCTGCATTGCATGCCATATAGTCTATACATTCTTTGCTGCAACATTTGCACATCATGCACTAGAAACTCTGCACATTGTCACAAGTCTACACATTGCAGTCTGTTCGTGTGCATCGTCTCTTGTTGCATCATCTCAGCAAGTCTATACATTGGACTTGAGCATATAGGAAGTCTCTACATCGTCCAGTGCATTGCATGCATCGTTCATGAAGTTTGTACATCGAGCAAGCCTGTACATCGGACTAGTCTGCATTGACTAAGTCTATACATCGTCCGTCTCACTTAGAGTCTCACGCATATGCTAAGTCTATACATTGCAGCATGCATTGTCTCCAAGTCTGTACAGTGTCTAGCGTCTCATGCAAAGTCTGTACACTGCATTGGTTGTATAGACTTAGAGCTGAAGTCTTTACATTACTGTCTTTACCTACGCTTAAAGTCTGTACATTGTCTTCATGGCATCGCAAGTCTATACATTGACTATGCATTCATTTGTCTGGCTGCAGAACACTAAGTCTATACAGTCAATTATGCTCGGAATTTGACGCCCATCAACAGTGGCGTCACTTCTGAAACTGACGCCTAGGAAAGAGGCGTCTTTTTGTTGAGCATCAATTTAACAAAGTCTAGACATCATCTGGTTGCCTATCGCATAGTCTGTACATGATGCATTGTGTTCCCATGCTTTAACACTAGGCATTGCAAAGTATGTACATTAGTTGAACATTGCTATAGCACGCATGCAGAGTCTAGACAGTCATGAGCAAGTCTATACATCGTGTTGCATGCACGCATTCAGGTCTATACAATGCATCGTCTCATGCATCGTCTTTCAAGTCTATGCATTGTAAGACCAAGTCTATACATTGCATGCAAGTAAAGTCTATACAACCCATGCTCAGGCTAAGTCTGTACAAAGTCCTGTTTCATCACATGGACATTTCATCAAGTCTATACATTTGTTGCATGCCTGCACATCAGTCAAGTCCATACATTGATCTGTGCAGACAACATCACTCAAGTCTATACATTGATCTGTGCATCACTATACTCAAGACACTAAGTCTGTACAGAGCTCGCAAAGTCTGTACATTCCTTAGCGTCTTGTGCATGCATCGTTTAGCAAGTCTGTACATCGTGCGTCTGTCCAAGGCATATTACAAAGTCAATACATTTCTGAAAGTCTGTACAGTGTCTCACATATACAAAGCCTGTACATTGGTGGCTAAGTCTATACATCACCACATTGTTCATGCATCAACTCTCAAGTCTGTACAGCCATTGCCTTGCAGCATGCACGCTAGCAAGTCTGTACACTGGTGTTGTCTGCCCTGCACTCAAGTCTACACATCATACACGAGCAAGTCTATACATTCTTTAGCTAAGTTCGCAGCTGAGTCTGAAGTCTGTACATCCTGTTCTTCATACAAGTCTGTGCATGCATAAATCAAACTCTATACATCCATATTTGTTGTGCATACTCTCCTATATGCATTCGTGCATCTTTCATCACAAGAGTCTGCACGCTTGGTCAACTTCACAAGCACCCAAGTCTATACACTCTTTATGTCTGCATTACATGCATTATCAGAGTCTGTACACTTGTGAATGTAATGTCTGTACATTCATTCTCATTGTACACACTTCTCTTATATGCACACTGCATCTAGTGCATCAAGTCTGTACAGGCCATGACTCATGTTTTAACAGTAGGCATTGCAAAGTCTATACATTATTGTCGCATTGCAAAGTCTATGCATTGCAAAGTCTATACATTGTAAAGTCTACACACTGCATTACACACTACAAAGTCTGTACAAGGTTCTATAGCCTTAATCTGATAATTATCTTCGACTGACTGACAGGGACTCTTTACAAAGGTTAATGATGCACGTAATCCAAGAATAGATGTGGCCCTGATCGTGACACGTGGAACCACTGTGCTGAAATGCTGGCACGTGGACTGAGGTCTCTGGGCGAGAATCATGAAGACCACACGCCCTAGCTGTCATCTGATATATATATATGAAGCCTCTTCCTCTGGAGAGGGTTGATCAAAGCAGAAGAGGGATCGAGAAGCAGTAAGGAGCATGCACGATCCAGAAGAAGAAAAAAGACAGTGAGAAGAAAAGAGAAGAGAGGCAGAGAGGCAGAGTGTGAAAGAAGAAGAAGAGAAAGAAAAAGAGAGTGAGAGATCAGCAGAAGAAGAAGATCAGTAGCCTCTGGATCAAATCCAAGCTACATTGCTCCAAGAGAGAGCTACAGTTTCGAGTTTCATTTCTAGCTTTCTGATTACTGTAATTTTTGTTTCTTGTTTTCTTTTCCTTTACACTTGACTTGTGTTTCTTTCCGATTCTCTGGTTTGAGATCGGGGTTCCCTCTAGTGTCAGAGGAAGGGAGTCTTGGACTCCGGGTTTGCAGGTAGTGGTTGCTACCTGTGGGTTCCCTCCTGGTCTAGAGGAAGAGAGGTCCGTGACCTCTGGTTTGTAAGCGGCTGGGTGTCGCTTGTGGGTTCCCTCCTGGGTGGAGGAAGAGAGACGCTAGTCTCTGGTTTCTAGTGACTGGGTGTCACTAGGGTTGCCCTCCGGGTTGGAGGAAGAGGGGAGGTTGTTCCCCTGGTCAAGCTGTTAGGCAGCACTTGTTGCAGACTGAGTCTGCGGTTCTAGCTTGTGCTAGTGGAAGTCTCACTCCGGTTTGGAGTGAGGGGTGGACATAGGTCTGTGGACCGAACCACCTAAAAATATACTGTGCCGTGGTTTGCCTTGTGCGTTTGCCCCTTGTCTTCTACCTCTTTCACAGGTCATCTGAGCATTCTTGGTTCTATCCGAAGTGACCTTGAGCATTATCTGTTTTGCTAAGTGTGTCTGGTCTGTATAGTTCTACCTTCGGCATTAGACTTGATCAGGTGCCTTCAGTATTATTAGAAGTTCAATTGATTGATCAAATGTCTGTTTGAATTTCTTCTTGAAGAGTAAAATTGTTTATTCCGCAACTGTGTCTAGCTTCAGGCTTAGTGTTTTAATTTGGGCAATATTTTTGAAGGGGATACATTCACCCCCCCTCTGTATCCATCGCACCGTCCCAACAACATCGAGAGTGGTAGTAGAAACAATTAATAATAATATGTTGATTTATAGACATGATATTCTAACGCTAAGGGTCAACACAAACACCAAGAACAGAAAAATAACTTCATTCACTAAATAATTATTTAAATAATCCTTATTCCAATCACATAAACCCACTGAAACAAACTTTCAACTTAACATCCACTTGACACTATTACAATTGCTGACTTCGAAGTAAAATTCTTCCACCACACACTCTAAAACATAAATAGACACAAACAACTATGACTGGCTCCACATGCTTGTAACAGGTTCACTCCATGTCCATCACTCTCGCCCGTCCCCATCAGTCTGTGAATCCTCACCTGAGCTACCTGAAAAGGGGAACAACTGGCTGAGCGAACGCTCAGTAGGTAATAACAGGCAAGTTTAAGTGATTAACCAATTAATTACAATTATATGCGAGAAAATAAGTAACGAAATGAAACGATGATATGACGAAACAACAATATAAAGAGAAGGCAAGATCATGATATAACTGGAAATTGGCCAACAAGCAGGAACTAACTAAGTCAAAAAAAGATTCAGCTAATAGATTATTATCGTAGACATCACGCTAGTCATGCACTCGGTGCAATGCCTCACCATGTCATTCAAACTCCCCGGGGCACAAGTACTTTTCGGGCGCTCCTCCTAGGACCAAACCGGGCCCTTATGATGCGTTGGCATTGATTTAATGGATCCAAGATCCAAGTTATGTCTAGACATTAATCAAGTTAAAAGGCCAATCTGATAGGATATAGAACTTACCTCGGAGAATTACAATGGTAAGTCGAAGAGATACTTTGACAAGAAAGTTCAAATTATCATGAACTAATCAGGTCCTTGGATTCACACACGTATAACCACGGAAAAATCACTTTTGGATGATACGTGGTCTAAAATGGGCCGCTCAAACTATACACGATCTACACTGGACCGTTCAGGATAGAATTGGGCTGAGGATTAGCCTCACCGAAGTCAAGGATAAACGGTCCATCCAGGGCCGCTCTAGATAGAACGGTCAGAATTAGGCCGCACGTGACCAGAAGAACTGGAAGCCCAAGAACATGGTAAACGGTCCTTATAAGGCCGCTCAATGGATGAACGTTCCAATAAGATCTGTTCTAGTATATGTTGATTTATTTTCTTCCTTTTTTGTTTGTGATGATGTGATGAATGATAAATATGATGAGCAAATAACAATGATTTCAATCAACCTATGAAAATGTGAACCATGAACCTAGGCAATCAGAACAAGCTCTAGCATGGACAATGCTATCTCAATCGAACTAAACTAAAGAAGTAAAAGAAACACACACGCCGGAGCGTGGAGCAATGGAATAAGGGAAAACACACCACGTGGGTGGAACAAGCAAAGGAAATAAGAGATATGAGAGAGAAAACCAATGCCCAATACTAAGGAAAGAACGTGATCGCCACTAAGGTAGTAAAACAAGCCAAGGACCTGAATAACATCTTAGAAATAGGAGGATGATGCACTCGCCCACGGGAGAGAGAAACCAATGAAATCTATAGATTTGTTGAATGTAACGGTCCAGCACTTGTACGTCACAGGAGTGTGACGGCCTCCCGATAAACCGTTAGAGTAACCTGATGCGCCTGACCAAGACCGTCAGAAAACCTGGAGAATCAACTTATGAATTCTTCGAACTCCAAACCTTTCATCCGGCTAGAAAGCTTGGGCCTCATCTAATGAACTCTGTAAACCTGCCAAAGAATGTAGAACACAAGGAAATAATCTCAGATTAGCCTTTCACACAAGTGTAGTATCAATTCTCAAAGAACTTAAGATCATGCAAAAGGAAAGGGGAATACCGGGGAAGTTTGGTTTTTTAACCCCTCTGGGCGTTTTAAAACGTGGGAAGGATGTTGAGATGATGAAAACAGATGATAGAACGTGGAGAAAGGAGTGGGACAATGCTATGATGAGAGGAGGAAGGGAAGAACACAAGTGTGCAAACTATGAACTTTAAAACCCGAAACCGAAGTACTCCCTTGACTGTGATGTAGATGGACGTAGAAACAAGCTCCTCTTGGATGGATGTGGCTCCAGAATGCGACAGCACTCCGACACAAACTCCAGATTTCTCCCCCTCTAGGCCATGAAGTCAAGGGTTCTATTTATAGACCCTCCAACTCTCCGATCAAGCAGAGGATAATCCAGCAAGAAAGGAGGATAACTCTTAGCAAACTCTTGAAGATAATACTCCCAAGAGTCCATAGAAACAAACCGAAGGTTCTGAAGATCAGATTTGGAAGAGAAATCACCATATCAAACTCTCAATTCGATCACAGAGCGACAGAGAAAAGACCAGACCAGCCAAGACTCTCTGTTGGATGTAACGGCTGCACGATAGACCGTCATAGGCATGTAACGCCTCAAGGGGAGACCGTCACACTAACCTTATCCTCAAGGGGATAAGATCAACGGGTAGAAGTTCTAAACAGTTGGACTCTGCATGAATGTGACGGCCATGGGTGGACGCGTTACAATGATATAACGGCCGCACGACAGACCGTTAGAATCAACAAATAGGCAAAAGGATAAGCATTGGAAAAAAAGGCCTCAAGCTGTAGGACTCCTCAAGATGTAACGGCCAAGGGCTCATGCGTTAGAAGAACGTAACGCCCCTGTGGTGGACCGTTAGAGACAAATAAGGATAAAAAATGATAAGAGCTTGCTAAGCATCATCCAAACGACAAGCGCCGAGGAAACCAGACTCAACCAAGAGGCTAAGACCCATGAAATAAGCCTCCAACTGATCAAGAAGGCTTAATGAGAGGGAACAACTCGGAGCATCATGTAGAATGAACAACGAGATGACCCAACTTATTGGTCATAAAACGGGTGTCAACAGATGCCCCTCCTTAACGTCCTCTTTGCAGGGGAGCGAGCAGAGGTGAAGCGAAAGCGAAATGGAACATGGAGATGAAGCGAAAATGAAGCGGAGCGTACTGAAAAGCGGGCATTAAGGCAAACGACACCTGTTCAACCAACATGCGACAGGAATTTTCTGGGAAACTTCGAACTAATCACAAGGAAATAGCCATCCAAATGACGCATGTTTGGAGGAACTACCAACTAAGGCAAAGAAAACACGGCTGGCCGCCGGAGGCAACGGAAAGGAAAGGACTGACTAAACTCCAGACATGAATCTTCAGCTAACCAGATCAAGCGAGCAGATCGAAGGAAGACCTTCCAATTCAGAATGGAAATGACTCTCCTCATTCGAGATTAAGAACACAACTATTCACCATCATTGAGACATCTGGATAAATGAGGCTCATGAATGCTCAAAGAATGCGTATGATGCATGCTGGGCTAAAGGTAAAAGAAATCATTAAAACGAATGCAAAGAAAGATAAAATAACAAGATACTCGAGAATAATATTGCTAGACTGGAGAAATTAGGGTCAGGACACCATCTGCAACCACGACGTGCAAGATAGAACCATCGTCCCCAAACTTTTCCAACCTAACGGCCTATCCAATGATTAAACATGTGCACTTAGATCATCATCATTTTTGTTTAAGGGGAACATCAGATCCTAGAACACATGAATGACCAGTCGATTCTCGAGATAATATATCATAGATACCATATAGTAATGCAACAATGAGTAGGGATAGAGAGCCATACCTGACTTACCTACTTGACGAACAGCAAAGCGTGATGCTATTCATAACTTCATCCATGAACAAAAGATTAGCCAATGACAATTAATATGAGCATGAAACAAGGCATAACCATTTGTACGCATGAGAAGCATCAATAATATGCATCATGGCAGAAAATGCACCCATTCAAGCATCAAATAGACCATTTCATTCATCAAGAAACTTGCAAGCTGTAACGGCCTACTGTGGGTGTGTCACACTACGTAACGGTTGGGACCAGGCCGTCAGAGATTGGCGGAGGCCAAACTGCAACATTAAGCAGTAGAAAACGTGACGGTCCACTAGGGAGCGTCAGAATGGTGTAACGGCCAAATTCAGACCGTTAAAGATGACAGAACCCTGCTATACTAAAGCAGCTTGCAGAAAATGTGACGGTCCAGATGTGAGCATCATAGCCAAGTGACGGATGTGATCGGACCGGTAGGGAGAATTGGGCAAGAAAAGGCCAAGACTGAACGGCAGAAAATGTGACGGCTCAGGGTCCATGCGTCACAAGATGTAACGGTGCAGTGATAGACTGTTACGCTTGACAGAACAGAATTGGGCTAAAAGAAACTCACAGGAAAATGTGACAGCCCAGAGCTGGGGCGTCAGAGACAAGTGACGGTCCTATGATAGACCGTCAGAGAATGAAATGTACTCCGAGACGGATTGTGCCGCGAGAGTCCAATCTAGAAAGATGACTACCCAAATCCCCACTAGAACTCTGCTAAACTTGAGATAAGGCCTTCCAACTCAAATCTTATCACTCCAAAGTCAAAAGCAAGCCTTTAAAACTTGGAAACTTAGCCAAAATTCGTAACTTTACTGAATTCTCTGCTAGAAGGGCTAAAGAACCTCTCCTAAGGGCAGGAAACACCATGAAGAGAAGCTTCGAAGGGATGGCCATGGAGGAGGAGATCTACACCGGACCCAAGGCTGCGAGAAAAGAGCGCGGAGAGCTGCAGAGTCTGACCTCAATCCCTAAGCATTTGAGCTCCAATGCTCAAAGAGTGGTAAGCTTCTATACCTTCACCAAGTTCATCAATTCTCTGCACTTCATCTGTCCTCATGACCTCTTCTTCTTCTTCTAGCCTCTTCCTGGTCCAAGATGCTATTCCAATCTGAAGTGGGTGGCTCCCATGGTCAATGAACTCCCTTTAGAAGTTGTAGCAATCCTTACGGCATGGCACCTCCAACCTCTTTTGGTTTTAGGCAAGAACTTTCAGAAATTATCTTTGGATTGGCCAAGTATTTCAGCCCTCATAGAATTGTGGCATCCACAAACACATACCTTTATCTTCCCTTCCTTTAAAGCTACAGTCCTATTAGAGGAGGTAGAAACCTATCTAGCCCTTCCTAAGACTAAGGCGGGGGATGAAGACCTAGTTTGCTACACGGTGGAGCCTATTGACCTGTCCTTGATCTTGAGCGATTTCATTCACAATCCAAAGGACGTGAGGACCATGATCAGCCTGCACCACATTCATTTAATACCCATGGCACAATGGATAGTCTCTCATTGCAAGAACAAGTGGGACAGACATGAAGCAATAGCCAAGGCGGTGTCGATTTGCTTATGTGGGGTTTTCCTTTTCACCACTACCGACCACCTCTTAGATACCCAAAATCTCAGCATTATCAGTGGGTTGTGGCGGGGAATGTCCATCTCTCAAGTGATCCTCTCATATCTCTATGAAGGACTAAGCTTCGCTTGCTTCGGAGGACCCCTATTCGGCTCCATAATACTCCTTGAGTGTTGGATGGGAGTGAGAATCAAATTCCAACCCAAGGAAGACGTAATTTCTGCCAGCCGGATCTTCAGGAGCCACCCTTTGTTCTTTATTGGAGGTGCTTCTGGATTTTCTTCTCAGGTCGAATGCAAGACGGCGGACAAGAAAACACGGGATGAATGGCGCCTCTTCTTCAACACCTTGCCATTAGAGAAATTCATCATGCGACCAAGAATCCTTCGGAACACTTTGCTTAGAATACCGCGGCGTCAAGGCCAGGACCTCCAGCTAGTGGGAAATACTACCATGGCGATCTACAGCCCGCACTGGTGCCATCTTCTGATCGGACTACCCCGGATTGATGTTCCCACACTATCACACTACCCTCCCCTTCTAGCAAGGAAGATGGGGATCGAGGAGGATGAAAGAGCAGTTCGGAATGTGTTGACCAAGTGGGAGATCAGCAAGGTGCGTCCATGGCAAGAAGAAGTGGAAGAGAACGACGAGGCACGCCATGGTTACGTGAAAGAGTTGATGCGGGACGAGACACGGACACGACAAGCTCGTGACTGCCCCTTAACGAGGGAAGCGTCGGACGTGCGCGATTGAGAAACCGGCAGTGAGCTAGGGTGATCGGCTCTCTCGTGTGCCCGATCGGGTCACGGGACGGTCTCGCACTCTGTCGCAGCAGCGGTGAATGATAATATAGCGAGCTAACGGACCTAAAGCATGCTCTCTAGCAGCGGTATAAACAAGTGTATATGAAAATAAGCAAATGCCGAGTGTAGGGAGCGAGAACGATACCTCCACGCGCTCGGCGTGGGGAAGACGGACCCGGCCGAAAACTCGTACTCCCGGGAAACTTAACACACAATAATTACAGTAACAGGAACATGCCCACTCCACGCAGGGAGGTAAAGGGCTATACAAATGGGCCCGGGAGGACCGAATTCGGGTTGACGGGCAGCTTCGGGTGTTGATTCGGCTACACGCGTGTTCACGACCGTGGGGCCCACGTGCTGTCCGGAGGGGCCGTGTGGGACCCGGTGGTACCCCTGTAGTGGAGAAACTTGGAGAAGCGCTCCCCGGGCTGGCGGCACGCTGGTTCGCCGGCCGGAGGCCGGGCGGCTCCGTTCGGAACCGGTCGGAAAAACCGATCGAAAATCTGCCGGTTCTGTATTTCAGCGCGCGCTCCGGCGAGAACGGACGCAGATTTGTACTTTGTGTTGGCGAATTTTATATGCTGCTGTTGTACAGTAACCGAAGACTCAAATCTGCAGAGAACTTTCCTGTTTATTACCTTTGACCGTGAAGTAGATGTCTGAATTTGAAGATGTGTTCTTCATCAAGGTTGTAGGAAATCGAACAAGGAAAGCATGACTATTTTTGGATCTGGATTTGGAGGTGGTGGTGATTTTTTCGGATTTTGGAAGTGGAGGGTGGTCGGATCTGGGATCTGACTAAAAACACTGTATCAGAGGAAGAACACGAATTTCTAAAAATAGGTAGAAGGCTGATAAAAAATTAAGAAAATTTATGAGGTAGGGGGTGATGGACAGAACACCCAGTAAAAATGGGAGGGTTTGGACAAATCAAAAAGATGGTCGGAGGGGGAGAACTCATAGGTTCTGTCACTGTAGATAGAAACCTGGCAGATCTGGGATGACAGGTTGGACAAAAATGTAAAAATACTAAAAGATGGAATTTTGGCGTGAAAATTTAGGTGGATCTTGGGATGCAAGGGTAGAACATACCATAAAAATTTCAGCTTGAGATCTTTACGTGGAGGAGAGAAGATATTCAGACAAGAAGCCTCTGTCTAGGATGGACAGAACACCGAAGGCGGCTCCGCGGCGGCGTGATGGCGGCACGGACGGCGGCGGCGGCGGCACAGATGATCACCGGAGATAGAGGAGAGGGGATAGAAGATAGAAATCACTCTAGAACTGGAGGTTGGAGGATAGAAACCAGAGGGAGAGAGGAGGGGCTCAAGAACACTCTTGATTTTCTAACAATTTTCTCTTCATTTCTTCATTAATATCTAATGACACTATACATAGGCTTATATAGAAAATGGCAAGGGGTGGGGGGCTGGGAACTTCGTGGGAAATAAGTCATTTTCTTCCCCCATGTGGTCAAAACTCAAAAAAAATAAATTACATATGAATGGAGCACTCCTTTGACTAGGTAGGTAAGGTAGGTGACCTACCTTGGACCAATGTAACCACTTGTCTACCCATGTGGCATTTTGACATTCAACCCTTCTAGATGGCCACCTAGGATGGTTGACCAGCCCCACATGAGTGACATGGACCAATGGGAAAGGGCTGAGGGCCCCCTTGCTGGTCCTCCTGACAAATTACAAAGAAACCCAAATAATCCGTGGGAATGACGCATTGGCTTATAAAGCCGTACAATTGCGTATATACTTTCCCGTGGATATACAAATAAACTAAAGGACATAAATGCAAAATAAAATGTACATGCTCGGCGTCGTTTCCCATCAACTCTCTCCGGGTGGGAGGAACTCGACCCCGTCGAGTAGGGGTATGGATGCTCGAGTACTCCGGCGGATCCGTCACCGTGCCGAGTAGCGCGGGTATGCTCCACTCCAAGTGACCGTCACCTACTCAATCCATATATACTCGATATGCACAAGCTGCTACGGGCTAGAGGTGGACACTCCGGGTGGGGCACTCTCAAAAGGGAAGGAAGCAGCTCGAAGACTCACTAGGAATCACCGCTGAGTCCCTGTAGGTGACTGATCCGGGTATAGATGTAGAACCGATCCCATACTCATCGAGTGAGTCTACTCGCTTTCACACTCATAAGGGACTGACATCGACGAGCTTGCACACGACATATGCAGACTCACCATGCACTAACACACATATGCAAATCACACAAATAAGAAACCGACTCATACATGACTCTAGACACACCTATTGTTAGTCCGACCCGTACATAGGTGACGGCGGACCAGGACACCCGAATGTGTGCCATGCATGCATGTTATGTAACCGGAGATGGGTGGTATGGGGAACACCTAAACATCCAAGTATGACCCAGTCATGCATGGATGGCCCTTTGGATTTGGGGGACTTGAGAGGGCTAGGAGGGCCGAATGTTGTTGTATCGTGGACGGGCTTGGTGGGTGTAAATGACCCGGCCCGTGGGGTAGGAGTGTGATAGTGGACTCCCTTGAAGAAATGAACTATATAAGGTGGGTCATGGGGTCCACTAAAGAATGGGTCAAAGGGATCTAAGAAGGTATGACCCCTTGTGGTGGGCTCCCCCAAGTCACGGTCCCACGTGTAGAAGTTTTGAAGGTGTGGATAGTCACCTTCTTGCATTGTGATGGGTGGGACGGGGACCGTAAGCAAGAAGTATGATTCCTCCCTCGGACAAAAGGGTATGGATTCGGGCTCGGCCGGTAAGGGAAGGAGTAAGAGGATCTCCGTGGTGACATAACCCACGGTGCACTCGGAGGTAATGGACCCATAGGCCTGATGGGTGAAGCTAAGACTAGCGGGTTGGTCGAAGCCTCGGGCCAATAAATGTGTAAAGGTCAACTGCCGGTCTAACCCTTTAAGAAGGTCGTCCAATGTGTCCACATAGTGACGAGACCGGAAGGTGGTATGAAATGAGTTGCTTGACACTAGTGGTAGTGTGGGGTCCATTGATGGGAAGGGAGGTGGGACCAAGCCATCCTTGAGCCAACTAAGAAGCGGCTCGGCTATGAAAAGCGTACCCGTTAGAAATACGGGTGGCTCGGGCCTTGGTGGTTCCAAATGAGAGGATTCCAAATCAAATTTGGAAATAGAGATGGATGACATTGGAACTCTATTGAGTGGTGAAGGCCATGGTGTAGGCGGCTGGGAGGTGGATGCTTGTCGAAAGCCACCATACCGAGAAAAGTGTGACTCAAATGGTTCGACCACTAGAGCGACCGAATAGGATTCCGCTAGAGAGAATGCATTGCGGATAAGACATTCCAATTGGAAGTGAAGGCGCAAACCTCTCCGGAACTGAAATGTGGCCGTGTTGCTCTCCTCTCCCAAGCCATGTTCCAACCAATACTTATGATATGCCCGAATGTACTCGGACACGGACCTATCACCTTGGACGGGTCGACATGGGTTGGCCATAGTTGCCAAAATACGGGAATGGATCCCTAGGAATGGATATGCAAGGCCATTTGGGCAAGACACTAGACACGACCCTAAGTAATGCAAAGTTGGAATGCATGCACACTAAGGACCCTAGACGTAAACCAAGACTCGGTACGTGGCGGAGATAATTGACCCGAAGGTCACTCGCGCAAGTGTGCGGCCTTCCCGATAGGCGTAGCCTAACGTTCGGACAACACCATTTGATATACCGAGTAAAGGGATGTAAATACAAAAAGACACTTTTTTTGTTTTGAAACAATGATGACCCTAAACACGACTTAGACAATGACTAATGACTAGATGTAAATGACACTTTTTTTTTTGTGAATGCAAACACCCTAGACTCAAACTGGTTCGGATACCAAATTGATGCGGGACGAGACACGGACACGACAAGCTCGTGACTGCCCCTTAATGAGGGAAGCGTCGGACGTGCGCGGTTGAGAAACCGGCAGTGAGCTAGGGTGATCGGCTCTCTCGTGTGCCCGGATCGGGTCACGGGACGGTCTCGCACTCTCTCGCAGCAACGGTGAATGATAATATAGCGAGCTAACGGACCTAAAGCATGCTCTCTAGCAGCGGCATAAACAAGTGTATATGAAAATAAGCAAATGCCGAGTGTAGGGAGCGAGAACGATACCTCCACGCGCTCGGCGTGCGGAAGACGGACCCGGCCGAAAACTCGTACTCCCGGGAAACTTAACACACAATAATTACAGCAACGGGAACATGCCCACTCCACGCAGGGAGGTAAAGGGCTATACAAATGGGCCCGGGAGGACCGAATTCGGGTTGACGGGTAGCTTCGGGTGTTGATTCGGCTACACGCGTGTTCACGACCGTGGGGCCCACGTGCTGTCCGGAGGGGCCGTGTGGGACCCGGTGGTACCGCTGTAGTGGAGACACTAGGAGAAGCGCTCCCCGGGCTGGCGGCACGCTGGTTCGCCGGCCGGAGGCTGGGCGGCTCCGTTCGGCACCGGTCGGAAATACCGATAGGGAATCTACCGGTTCTGTATTTCAGCACGCGCTCCGGCGAGAACGGATGCAGATTTGTACTTTGTGTTGGCGAATTTTATATGCTGCTGTTGTATAGTAACCGAAGACTCAGATCTGCAGAGAACTTTCCTGTTGATTGCCTTTGACCGTTAAGTAGATGTCTGAATTTGAAGATGTGTTCTTCATCAAGGTTGTAGGAAATCGAACAAGGAAACCAGGACTATTTTTGGATCTGGATTTGGAGGTGGTGGTGATTTGTTCGGATTTTGGAAGTGGATGGTGGTCGGATCTGGGATCTGACTAAGAACACTGTATCAGAGGAAGAACACGAATTTCTAAAAATAGGTAGAAGGCTGATAAAAAATTAAGAAAATTTTTGAAGGTAGGGCGTGATGGACAGAACGCCCAGTAAAATTGGGAGGGTTTGGACAAATCAAAAAGATGGTCGGAGGGGGAGAACTCACAAGTTCTGTCACTGTAGATAGAAACCTGGCAGATCTGGGATGATAGGTTGGACGAAAATGTAAAAATACTAAAAGATGGAGTTTTGGCGTGAAAATTTAGGTGGATCTTGGGATACAAGGGTAGAAGACACCATAAAAATTTTAGCTTGAGATCTTTACATGGAGGAGAGAAGATATTCAGACAAGAAGCCTTTGTCCAAGATGGACAGAACACCGAAGGCGGCTCCGCGGCGGCGTGATGGCGGCACGGACGGCGGCGGCACAGATGATCACCGGAGATAGAGGGGAGGGGATAGAAGATAGAAATCACTCTAGAACTGGAGGTTGGAGCAGAGAAACCAGAGGGAGAGAGGAGGGGCTCAAGAACACTCTTGATTTTCCAACAATTTTCTCTTCATTTCTTCATTAATATCTAATGACACTATACATAGGCTTATATAGAAAATGGCATAGGGTGGGGGGCTGGGAATTTCATGGGAAATAAGTCATTTTCTTCCCCCATGTGGTCAAAACTCAAAAAAAATAAATTACATATGAATAGAGAACTCCTTTGACTAGGTAGGTAAGGTAGGTGACCTACCTTGGACCAATGTAACCACTTGTCTACCCATGTGGCATTTTGACATTCAACCCTTCTAGATGGCCACCTAGGATGGTTGACCAGCCCCACATGAGTGACATGTACCAATGGGAAAGGGCTGAGGGCCCCCTTGCTGGTCCTACTGACAAATTATAAAGAAACCCAAACAATCCGTGGGAATGACGCATTGGTTTATAAAGCCGTACAATTGCGTATATACTTTCCCGTGGATATACAAATAAACTAAAGGACATAAATGCAAAATAAAATGTACATGCTCGGCGTCGTTTCCCATCAAGAGTTGAGGAAGATCCGCCCTCTTGCGGATAGGAAATTGAATATAGTTTGATTTTGTTGATGATAAAAGATGCTGCTGTAATTGACAATGGGAATTGAAATTGCATTAAGTTAAATTGAATGAGTTTAAATGATCTGAAAGGAAAGTGGTTTTAATCAAAATGAGCATGAGTTGCTGCTTGATTCGGCCAAGAACCTGCAAAACAGAGTCTCTGGAGAGTGTAACGGTTCTGAGAAGGACCACCACAAGGATGTAACGGTCTGGCGATAGGCCGTCAGGGTGAATGAACTGAGAATTCTATTCTCTGGAGGATGTAACGGTCTAATGACAGACAGTTAGAAGTGTGTGACGGTCTGCACGAAGACCGTCAGGGATGGACCTGCTGAGAGAATAGAGCCAACGCCCTGAAGATAATGTGACGGTCCAGGATGGGCCGTTACATAACTGTGACGGTATGGAGATGGCGCATTACAGTCCTGAACATGCATAGTTGTGAGTTTTCAGCTCTGAGCTTGAACCTGCGTTCTGCACACACTTTAGACAATAGACAAGTTAGATCTGTTCTTAGACTCAACCCCTTGCCTTAAAGCAAGTTAGAGAATGATCATTTCTTGATATTTGGTCAAGGGGTGGGGCCTTATCAAATAGGCGGAAGATATAATAGAAATAATGCGATGCACGTAATGCATATGATGGTGTTTTTTTGGAGTTTTGGGAAATATGTGAATTTTCGTGAGATTTTTGGAAATATTTGATGTTTTTGGGGTTTTGAAATATATGATTTTTGTTTGATTTTGTAAATATATGATTTTTGTTTGATTTTGAAAATATGATGATGATTTTTTTCTGGGTTTTGAAATATATGATTTTTTGGATTTTGGAAATATATGATTTTTTGGATTTTTGGAAATCAGTGCCCCCCCCCCCCCGACAACGTGGGTCCTTCTTATTATAACGAGAGTTCCCGAGGTTGGCGTGCAACAAGGTGACAACCCCTGGCCAAGGCCCAACTTGCATGATGGTGTCTCTACCAGGGCCATACCCAGGGTACTAGTCTTGATCCTAAAAGGAAAATAGAGCACGGGGCTAAGCTTAGGCCAGATATAGAGGTTTTTAGGACTTGAGTTCCTTTCCAGACAATCCATTAGAGATTTGGTCTGTTGCGCCGGGGCTTTGTGTCCGTCATCGAACCTTAGTCCACTCTAGGCATGCATGCGATCGGGCTCATTCATCCCGCGGGGAACTGTACTGCCACTCTTTGAGACCTCCTCTCGTGGCGTCAGGTCATAACGGACTGCCCCTATTTGAGACCTCCTCTCGTCAGGGTGACTAGATTGGTCATCGCCTCCTTATTCACTTCTTGCCCCTGGATTCAGCCGAGGAAAGAAACGGACAGGGACTTCGACTTTCCCCCAAAGCATGGCCGAGGAGAATGGTGTCTACAAAATGGGAAACCTGACCAGGGACACCGTGTGGTGTGTGATTGCCGTACTCAGGACTCTTTATGGTGAAAGGGAGGGAACACCTCACTGTCGGGGTGGCACTGATTAGACTCTAAGGAAAGAAACGCTTAAGATACAACCCATTCCATGCGTGAGATAGCTCCTCACCTTTCGTGTTCACTAAACGATAAGCATTCCCTGGATAAGCCTCTTTTACAATGAACAGCCCTTCCCAGTTAGGTTACAATTTAGACCTAGGACCTACAGACCGAATGAATTTACGTTTCAAAACCATATCACCTTTTTGAAATTTACGTTCAATCACCTTCTTTTGAAAATAATGCGAAACTCTCTTTTGATAAACAGATACGTGATTGGCCGCGTTCATCCTCTTCTCATCTAAGAGTTCCAGCTTGACGAGCAACGCCTCTCGACGTTCATCGAGATTAAGTTCCTTATCGAGCTGCACTCTAAGGGAAGATATCAAGATCTCATATGGGAACACCGCCTCCATCCCGTAGGTAAGAGCATAGGGAGTTTGTCCCGTAGGAGTACGGACGGAGGTGCGGTAAGCCCACAGAGCTTCCACTAACCTTTCTGGCCAATCGGAAAATTTTTGAGATTCACATGTTTTCTTTATAATTTTAAGAAGGGTTTTATTAGTGGCCTCGGCTTGACCGTTGCCTTGAGGATAATATGGAGATGAATGATGCAATGCAATATTGAACTTACATAGGTCCTTGAGCTCTTGAGAAACGAACGGGGATCCGTTGTCGGTGATGATGTTGTTTGGCACTCCGAACCACGAGATGATATTCTTCATGATAAAGCGGCACACCGTCGAAGCTTTGATCTCTGCGTACGCCTCCGCTTCGGCCCATTTGGTGAAGTACTCAGTGGCGGTAAGGATAAAGGATTTCTGCTTGATCTGAGAGTTAGGATCACCGAGCGGGCCGACAACGTCGAAAGCCCACATAGAGAATGGCCAAGGAGCAGAGAGAGGATGGAGAGACGAAGCTAGAGCATGAATTTTATCAGCGTGGAGTTGTCATTTAAGACACCTCCGGACATAGAGGGAGCAATCTTACTCTAGAGTGGGCCAATAGTAGCCCTGCCTAAGGATCTTCTTCGCTAGAGCCTGGCCATTGACATGACCTCCACACTCACTAGAATGGGCTACCTCAGCCACCTTCCCAGCCTCATCATCATCTAAGCATCTCATGAGCATTCCATTGGTAGCACGCCGGTATAGTTCTCCTGCAACGATGGTATACCTTGAGGCGGCTCTCCTTATTGACTTGCGCTGCTCGGCATTTGCCCCTTCTGGGAACGATCCGTCCTTGCAAAAAAACTCAATCTCATGATACCACGGCAATTCTTCTTCCTCCAGAATCTCTTCTAGCTCCATCAAAGATACTTGATTAAGGTCTTCCTTCTCAGCCCTCGCCTCTACAGCTTTCCTAAGGTTGATGTACCAAGGATCCTGAAGAGAGGGTGCGTCCAATCTCTAAACGACGATAGTCTCAGTGCCTCGACTGAGAGGGAAAGATAGAGAGGAAGCATGCGACACTAAGGCATCAGCTAGAATGTTCTGAGACTTAGGAGTATGGATATAGATCAGCTTGCGGAATTGCCTAGCAAGGAGCGTGACCAAATCTTGATAAGGCTTGAGCCTGGGGTCACGAGTGCGGTAAGTGGACAGAACTTGCCGCAGGATGAGCTGAGAGTCTCCTATGATATTCAAATAGCGCGCGCCAAGAAGGTAGGCGTGCTTCAATCCGGCTAGGAGAGCCTCGTACTCGGTGATATTGTTGGTAGCAGGAAATCAAAGTTAATAAGCAAAGGGCATTGTCACTCCCTCTGGAGTGAGCAGAACAGCGCCGATCCCTCGGCCTTGGGAATTGAGTGCACCATCGAAGTGCAGAGACCAAAAGGGATGATGAGAGATAGCAGAGAGATGCTCATCAGGGAAATCGCCCTGAATAGAGTCAGTGTGAGGGATGGGGAGATGGGCAAGATGCTCAGCAATGGCATACCCTTTGACCGCCTTCTGAACGACAAACGTGATATCAAATTGAGAGAGGAAGCTCTGCCAGCGAGCTAACCTACTAGAAAGAACATGTTTTTCTAAGAGATAGCGAATCGGGTCCATTCTAGAAATCAACCTAACCGGGTGGGCAAGAAAGTAATGTTTAAGCTTCTGAGCTACCCATACTAAGGTGGCACAAGTCTTCTCCATAGCGGTGTATTTGGCCTCAGCCGGGTTAAATAACCAAGAGAGGTAATAAGCAGCCCGCTCCTTCCCTTCGTCATCTGCTTGTGCTAAGACCGCCCCTAGGGAGTCCTCAATGACCGAGATGTATAGGATTAGGGGTTTCCCAGGGACAGGAGGTTGCAAAACCAGGGGATTGGATAGATATCCCTTTAGGTCCTCATAGGCCTTCTGACAGTCTTGATTCCATTCAAACTTTACCCCCGCCTTAAGCAATTCATAAAACGGGCGGCACCTTTGAGAATGTTGGGATATGAATCTTCTAATGAATTGCAGTCGACCAATCAGTCCTCGTAGTTCCGTAATGTTCTTCGGCGGAGGCATGTCCATGACGTGATGCGGGACGAGACCACGGACACGACAAGCTCGTGACTGTCCCTTAACGAGGGAAGCGTCGGACGTGCGCAGTTGAGAAACCGGCAATGAGCTAGGGTGATCGGCTCTCTCGTGTGCCCGGATCGGGTCACGGGACGGTGTCGCACTCTCTCGCAGCAGCGGTAAAGAATAGATAAATCAAGCTAGATATCCCTACACATGCTCTCTAGCAGCGGCATAAACAAGCATATATGAAGTAAGCAAAATGCCAAGTAAGGAGCGAGGATGATACCTCCACGCGCTCGGCGTGGGGACGACGGACCCGGCCGAAACTCGTACTCCCGGGACAATTAATACACCATATTACAGCAAATGAATTACTGCCCACTCCACACAGGGAGGTAAAGGGCTACACAAACGGGCCCGGGAGGACCGAATTCGGGTTGACGGGCGGCTTCTCGCGTCTCTTCGGCAGCACCCGAACTAGTGACGGTGGGACCCACGTGCTGTCCGGAGGGACCGTGCGGGACCCGATGTCACCACTGTGGTGGGGACACTTGTGGAAGTGTTCCCTGGGCTGGTGGCACGCTGGTTCGCCGGCCGGAGGTCGGGCGGCTCCGTTCGGCACCGGTCGGAATGACCGGTCACGAACCTGCCGATTCTATTTTCCGGCGCGCGCTCCGGCGAGAACGGACGCTGCGATCAGCCCCAACGTCGGAATGCGACGAAACTGGCGCCGTTGGAAAGATGCTTCGAAGAGCTTTAACCCAAGGTAAATACAGAAAAATAATCAAGCCTGTACTTCTGATTGGTGAATTTTGAAAGTTATTGTTGTACAGTTCCTGAAATCTCAGGTCAGCAGAGAACTTTCCTGTGGATTGCCTTTGACCGTGAGGTATAAGTCCGAATCTGGGGTTGTCTTCTTCAGAAAAATTGTGGGAAATCAAGTTACGAAACCAGGACTATTTTTGGATCTGGATGTGGAGGTGGTGGGGATTTGTTATGATTTTGGAAGTGGAGGGTGGTCAGATCTGGGATCTGACAAAAAACACTGTATCAGAGGAAGAACACGAATTTCTAAAAATAGATAGAAGGCTGATAAAAAATTAAGAAACTTTGTGGAGGTAGGGAGTGATGGACAGAACTCCCAATAAAATTGGGAGGGTTTGGACAAATCAAAAAGATGGTCTGAGGGGGAGAACTCAGAGGTTCTGTCACTGTAGATAGAAACCTAGCAGATCTGGGATGACAGGTTGGATGAAAATGTAAAAATACTAAACGATGGAGTTTTGGCGTGAACATTTAGGTGGATCTTGGGATGCAAGGTCTGAACACACCATATAAAATTCAGATCAATCCAAGATTGTGGCTGAGACAGACAATTCGTGGAAGCTGCTGTGGTCGGACGAAGATAGAACTGCAGAGGCGGCTCGATGGCGGCACGAACGGCGGCGGCGGCGGCACAGACGATCACCGGAGGTTGAGAGGAGGGGATAGGAGGTAGAAACACTCTAGATCTGGGGTTGGGGAGGGAAGAACAGCAGTGGAGGAGAGAGGGGCGCACCAAGCTCCTTGCTTACACACAAAAATTCTGATTTTTCATTGAATTTCACATGAAAATACAAGCTTATATATGGTTTACATCAAATGCAATGTGGACCCTTAGATCTAGGGAAGAGGATTTAAGGGCTGGGATTGCATTCTAATAACACACAAAAAATATTAAATTAAGGCAAGTGGAATGGGGCGCCCCTTGACCATGTAGTAGAAGGTTGAATGGGGTAGGTGGGATGGGTGTAGAATGTTGACATTCTTAACCCTTTGTCTACCCATGTGGCATATGACTAGTCAAACCTTCTAGATGTCCACCTAGGATGGTTGACCAGTCCCACAAGATGACATGGACCAATGGGAAAGGGCTGAGGGCCCCCTTGCTGGTCTTACTGACAAATTACATAGAAACCCAAACAATCCGTGGGAATGACGCATTGGCTGATAAAGCCGTACAATTGCGCGTATACTTTCCCGTGGATATAAAAATAAACTAAAGGATATAAATGCAATATGAAAAGGTACTGGCTCAGTGTCGATTCCCATCAACTCTCCCCGGGTGGGAGGAACTCGACCCCGTCGAGTAGGGGTAGGGATGCTCGAATACTCCGGCGGATCCGTCACCGTGCCAAGTACGGCGGGTACGCTCCACTCCAAATGATCGTCACCCGCTCATTCCATATATACTCGATATGCGCAAACTGCTATGGCCTGAAGGTGGACACTCCGGGTGGGGCACTCTCAAAAGGAAGGGAAGCGGCTCAAAGACTCACTAGGAATCACCGCTGAGTCCCTATAAGTGACTGATCCGAGTATAGATGTAGAATCGACCCCATACTCATCAAGTGAATCCACTCGCCTCTTACTCATAAGAGACCGACAACGAGCTTGCACAAGACTCATGCAGACTTACCATGCAATACACACAACAATCGACTCAAAACACACCACACAAACAAACCACACAAGAATACACACTGACTCATGCATGACTCGAGACTAAGGTGGTACCATCAAGCCCACTAGGTGGCCGCATCCTGGGCGGCAGGAGAGTTGTTCCACTCTTCCCCCCCAAGGCATAGTACTCATCGGCTAGTGCCTCATTGGCCACGTAATTGACACACTCAAGCTCGGGAGGTGCGGACTCTCCAACACCTAAGGCTAGGGTGGCGCGAGCGGGACACTCGCTGGCAATGTGGCCAAATCCATGACAGTGGAAACACTGCACTCTCGACCGACTACTCTCTCCTATAAAAGGGGCCTTACCCTTATCATCCCGTCGGGTAGGGGGTGTAGGCAGCAAAAGGGGAGATGTAGGTGCCTTGGACAATAGTGGAGGGGGTGCCGGTGCCAGAGGACGGGCTATAGGAGCCGGGGAACGGGCAACGGGTGCCAGTGGTTGGGGTGGGAATAGATCCCGGGGTGGAGGAGGAAGAGGCCGTGGAGCGAAGTGGTCCTGACGGGTGGGCTCCTGAGATCGAGCCATGGGAAGCCGCTGATGTGGGCCTATGGAGTGACGGGGCTCGGTACTACGGAAAGGGGTGGGGCCCAACCGATGGCTAGACTCGAACTCTCCCTCAAATTGCTCCATCTCGAGAGCAACCTGGTATGCCTCTTCCAACGTCTTGGCATTGCGACGGAAAAGCTCATATTGGTAGTGTGGCCGCAAACCACGTCGAAAGCGGGACACGGGCATGGTACTCTCCTCCGTGACACCACATCGTTGAAAGTACTCATCAAACTCCGCGATGTATTCAGAGATAGACCGGTCTCCCTGGCTAAGACTTTGCCATCTATCGATGAGTCGCTGGCAGTATGTGGGAGGAAGGTACTTTTGCCGAAGTTTATTCTTCATCTCGGCCCATGTGTCGATCGGGGGTTCTAGCCGCTGAAGTAGCAGGCTCTCCACATTCTTCCAATAGGTTTGTGCCTGCCCCATGAGCTTCATGGTGGCGAATCGGACCCTTCGACGCTCCGACATATCATACCACTCAAAGTAACGGTCCATGCCAAACTCCCAATCTAGGTAGACTTTCGGATCCAAAGACCCGTAAAAAGTGGGAGGGTCCGCTCGCACGGTCTTAAGGACCCGGTCATCATCCTCATCTCGTTGTGGCTGAAAACCACGACGGCGTTGACCATATCCCTCATAGGCATTGTCGGAACCATAGTCCTCGAGACCAAGGTCACGGTGCGGTAGTTGGGGAACCCGAGGAAGGGCGGGTGGAGGAGCCTGTGGTGGCTGGTTTTGGGCCGCGGGAGCGGCCTGGACTTGGGCCATGGGAGCGGGTTGGACTTGGGCCACCGCGGGAGGAGGTGCGGGTGGGCCTTGGGCTGCCCCTGGAGGGTCCCCGTGTGACATCCTATCTAACCGCCCAACGAGGTCTTGGACCGACCTGTCGGAGGTCTCCAAGCGCCCCTCCATGGCTCTAAGGCGACCATCCATATTATCGGAGAAAGTCCGAAAGTTAGCATCGGATTGGTCCAACCTAGTCATAATGGTCATCATCGCCTCTTGTAGGGAGTGGAAGTCTCCCGAGGTATCCCGTGGGTTGGCCATAGGTGGTGGTGGGGGTGAGTACTGAGTACCCCGACAAGTGGGCATGCAAACACACCGACTAGAAGACGCCGACTAAAGCAAAACACACTAATGCAAAATGATGCGCCTAGACTTAACCAAAACGCGGTACGCGGTAGAGGTAATCGACCCGAAGGTCACTCGCGCAAGTGTGCGGCCTTCCCGATAGGCGTAGCCTAACGTTCGGACAACACCTTTTGATATACCGAGTAAAGAGATGCAATGCAAAAAGACACTTTTTTTTGTTTGTTTTAAAACAATGATGACCCTAAACACGACTTAGACGTAAATGACTAATGAATGACACTTTTTTTTTGGACACCCTAGACTCAAACTCGCTCTGATACCAAATTGATGAGGGACGAGACCACGGACACGACAAGCTCATGACTATCCCTTAACGAGGGAAGCGTCGGACGTGCGCGGTTGAGAAACCGGCAATGAGCTAGGGTGATCGGCTCTCTCATGTGCCCGGATCGGGTCACGGGACGGTGTCGCACTCTCTCGCAGTAGCGGTAATGAATAGATAAAGCGATCTAGATATCCCTACACATGCTCTCTAGCAGTGGCATAAACAAGCATATATGAAGTAAGCAAAATGCCAAGTAAGGAGCGAGGACGATACCTCCACGCGCTCGGCGTGGGGACGACGGACCCGGCCGAAACTCGTACTCCCGGGACAATTAATACACCATATTACAGCAAATGAATTACTGCCCACTCCACGCAGGGAGGTAAAGGGCTACACAAACGGGCCCGGGAGGACTGAATTCGGGTTGACGGGCGGCTTCTCGCGTCTCTTCGGCAACACTCGAACTAGTGACGGTGGGACCCACGTGCTGTCCGGAGGGACCGTGAGGGACCCGGTGTCACCACTGTGGTGGGGACACTTGTGGAAGTGTTCCCTGGGCTGGCGACACGCTGGTTCGCCGGCCTGAGGCCGGGCGGCTCCGTTCGGCACCGGTCGGAATGACCGGCCACGGACCTGCCGATTCTGTTTTCCGGCGCGCGCTCCGGCGAGAACGGATGCTGCGATCAGCCCCAACGTCGGAATGCGACGAAACTGGCGCCGTTGGAAAGATGCTTCGAAGAGCTTTAACCCAAGGTGATTATAGAAAAATAATCAAGCCTGTACTTCTGATTGGCGAATTTTGAAGGTTGCTGTTGCACAGTTCCTGAAATCTCAGGTCAGCAGAGAACTTTCCTGTGGATTACCTTTGACCGTGAGGTATAAGTCCGAATCGGGGGTTGTGTTCTTCAGAAAAGTTGTGGGAAATCACGTTACGAAACGAGAACTATTTTTGGATCTGGATTTGGAGGTGGTGGGTATTTGTTATGATTTTGGAAGTGGAGGGTGGTCGGTTCTGGGATCTGACTAAAAACACTGTATCAGAGAAAGAACATGAATTTCTAAAAATAGATAGAAGGCTGATAAAAAATTAAGAAAATTTTTGGAGGTAGGGGGTGATGAACAGAACTCCCAGTAAAATTGAGAGGGTTTGGACAAATCAAAAAGATGGTATGAGGGGGAGAACTCAGAGGTTCTATCACTGTAGACAGAAACCTAGCAGATCTGGGATGACAGGTTGGACGAAAATGTAAAAACACTAAACGATAAACTTTTGGCGTGAAAAGTTAGGTGGATCTTGGGACGCAAGGTATGAACACACCATAAAAAATTTAGATCAATCCAAGATCGTGGCTGAGACAGACAATTCGTGGAAGCTGCTATGGTCGGATGAAGACAGAACTGCAGAGGCGGCTCGATGGCGGCACGAACGGTGGCGGCAGCGGCACAGACGATCACCGGAGGTTGAGAGGAGGGGATAGGAGGTAGAAACACTCTAGATCTGGGGTTGGGGAGGGAAGAACAGCAGGGGAGGAGAGAGGGGCGCACCAAGCTCCTTGCTTACACACAAAAATTCTGATTTTTCATTGAATTTCACATGAAAATACAAGCTTATATATGGTTTACATCAAATGCAATGTGGACCCTTAGATCTAGAGAAGAGGATTGAAGGGCTAGGATTGCATTCTAACAACACACAAAAAATATTAAACTAAGGCAAGTGGAATGGGGCGCCCCTTGACCATGTAGTAGAAGGTTGAATGGGGTAGGTGGGATGAGTGTAGAATGTTGACATTCTTAACCCTTTGTCTACCCATGTGGCATATGACTAGTCCAACCTTCTAGATGTCCACCTAGGATGGTTGACCAGCCCCACAACATGACATGGACCAATGGGAAAGGGCTGAGGGCCCCCTTGCTGGTCCTACTGACAAATTACATAGAAACCCAAACAATCCGTGGGAATGACGCATTGGCTGATAAAGCCGTACAATTGCGCGTATACTTTTCCGTGGATATAAAAATAAACTAAAGGATATAAATGCAATATGAAAAGGTACTGGCTCGGTGTCGATTCCCATCATGATGGCCTTTGCTTTGTTATGATCAATCTGGATCTCCCGTTTGCTCACTATAAATCCTAGCAGCTTCCCTGAGGAGACTGCGAATACACACTTCTTCGGATTCATTTTAAGCTTGTACTCCCTGGCTCTTTGCAGCACCTTAGCCAGAATAGAGTGGTGTTCTTCTTTATTCCTTGACTTCACCAAAATGTCATCCATGTAAGCTTCCATATAGATATGCATCATGTCGTGGAAAATGGCCATCATCGCCCTCTGATAGGTGGCACCCGCATTCTTCAGACCGAACGGCATAGCCACGTAACAGTACGTGCCCCAGGGCGTGGTGAAGGAGGTTTTCTCTTGATCTTCCGTAGTGAGACAGATCTGATTATAGCCTGAGTAACCGTCCATGAATGACAAAGCTTCGTACTCGATGGTGTTATCCACCAAGACGTCGATGTCAGGCAGTGGGAAATCATCTTTGGGACATGCTTTATTAAGATCCCTGAAATCGATGCAGATACGCACTTTCCCATCCTTCTTGATAACAGGGACTATGTTCGCCACCCACTGAGGATATAGAACCACTCTAATGAATCTGGCCTTGTACAACTTATCGACTTCTTCCTTAATCCTCAAGGCCATGTGGGGGTGAAATCTTCTTGACCGTTGTTTCACAGGTGTTGCCCCTGGTTTAAGCACGAGTCGATGTTCCACTAAAGAGGGGTCAAGACTTGGCATATTCTCATAAGACCAGGCGAAAGAACCGCTATACTCCCTCAGAACCTTGATCAAATCTTCTTCTACTTGCGGAGGGAGATTAGCGGCAATAATGATGGGCCTTGGGTCTTCTTCAGTCCCTAAATTTATTTCCTTCGTAGGTTCATCCACTGCTGACGATGGCTCGTCGAATCTCTTTAGTCCTTACGCATACAAATTGGCAGTGTCATCTGCGTTGCTGTCCTCATCCTCAATCGGGTCTTTCTCGTCCAGGATTTCATAGACACCGAGTCCGTCATCGCTCCACACCTCCTCTATTTCCTCTTCATCTTCAATCACGATTGCCGTAGCAACAAATTCTGGACACTTTAAAAGAGCATGACACCGCTGAGCTAGATCTTGCAAGAACTTATCAGGGATGGATTTTGAAGGACGCGTAAGCGGGCGCGGCTCAGGAGAGGAAGGATTGGATGAGCTAGAACAAGACCCTACTTCTCTAGACCTAACTGACTCTACTTCCCTAGACTTGACGGACCCTAATCCTAACCTGGGGGAAAGAAAGCCTAGTGGAAGGGAAAGAGCAGGGGACTCGTGCCCCTGGGAGGAGAGTGGAGACAAGGTAGCGTAATCTTCCACTGAAATCTCCATTTCGAATTTGACGTTTTTTTTTTGGAGATCAGTGGAGACCACACAACAGGATGGAGGAGGCGGGAGTTGCATGGGGAACAATTCAGGGAAGATGCAATCGAAGAAGGGATCGGAGGACCGAAACCACATCTCGTGGAGTGGAGTGGTGGAAGAAGGAGGAGTGAATAGATCAACCAGATTAATAGGAGGACAACGCCCACAGGCACAGGGAATAAACAGGATTTCAAACGGATCATTGAAAGATTGGTTGATCATGATTGGGGGAGGACGGGATATGAGTTTCCATTGCTGAAAAAGTGATTGAAGACGGGAGGGAGACCAAGAAAAGACAATCGACGAGCTCCCCTCCTCCCATGGATGCTGAACTGGCTGCCTCTTCGGCCTCCATTGGACAAGCCGAACCTCTTGATGCTTCTGGCAGTCCTCTTCATGGAACAATCTCTCCAAGGCATGACCATAGTTAATCATGTTATCAACTGGCCCTCTTGGTGGTAGAGGGGGACCGGCAACTGGACAGACTGAATCCTTTCTTTCTGGCAGAACTGACTGTGGGCTCAACGTGCCTGGCTGGAGAGGCCCTCTGACAAAATGCCGACAGTAGTCCCAGGTGAGTGGCCCAGAATCACCCATCATAGATAATGCAGTCTCTCTGTAGTCGAGACCTCTCCTGTTCATTTTTCTTCCCTTGGGGATGGGCTTGGTCCTTCCTTGCAATTGAGCACCGAGCCCTCTCCTCGGTTGGTAGCCTAGCTTCAATATAATATCCCAGCCCTTGGAATCTCAGATCTGGGGCTTCATCTTGATATTAACCGCAGCAGTGATGGGTTTGCGGGGTGTATAAGCCCAAGGAAAGTCAAGATCTAGCACTGAAATGACTGGCTGGCTGCTGGGCCATAAGGTGGGGAGAACCTTTTCTGAAATAGCCTTTACAGATTGGACCATGGATAAACTCTTAACATTTACGACCCTCCCTTGGAAAGGAAATTTAATGCATTGATGCATAGTGGAGGGTACGGCGCTGAGAGTGTCAATCCATGGACGACCCAAGATAGCCTTGAACATAGGGTCAATGTCCAGCACATAGAACTCCACTGGCATAGTAAGAGGTCCAAGTTCTGCTTGAATAGTGACCACCCCATGACATGCTCTTCTTGAATTATCATATGCAGCTATGGTGGTGGGGGTAGGTCGCAGTAGTTCTTCAGATATGTTGCAAGCTCGGAGGGTACTGAGTGGGCACACATTAATCGATGCCCCTGTGTCTACAAGTGTTGCGTCAATATTGACTTTGTTCAAAGTAATTGAAATGCAGAGCGGCATTTGTCGAGCTTCTGGAAGAGCTAGCTCGGTCTCAGAAAATGTGATCGTCGGCCCTTTGGAAATCGTTGCCAGTGCTGTCGGTAAACTGTCAACTGCCATGTCCTCACTAACCATCACCTTTTGTAAAAAGTTTCTGAGAGCATCCTGGTGAAGGGTAGATCTCTTGATAATCTCCAAAACAGATATCTTGGCGGGCACCCTGTCCAGATGATGTAGCAAGTCGTACTGGGTACCCGGCAGAGGTTCAGCTTCTTCTTGCTCGGCAGCCGGCTGGGAAGACTGGGGATTAGAAGTAGTGGGATAATTCTGATGGAACAGCCGCCCGCTCCGTAGGGTGAGGTTTTGTGCCGACACGGCACCAGAAGATGGCATAATTGGCCCGGTGGTGTAGATGAGTGGAATAGGCGGTGTGGAAGAAAGGATTTGGTAAGCTGTGGTGTTGGTGGAGGTAATAAGTGGCGATGGACAGATGATGGATGAGGGATTAGTGGAAGGTGGTGTGGTGATGATGGGTGCTGGTACGGAGGGAGGACAGACTAGGGGAGGCGTGGGGATAAGTGAAGGGTTGGGTGATGGCGTGATGATGGTAGCGGGGGTAACTGGTGACGGGTGTGGCAGAATTGCGGGTGGTGGCGAAGTTACTGGAGTGGGTGTGAATGGGGGAACAAGTGGTGAAGGTGTTGGGTGTGTTGGCAGAATGCTAGAGGGAGCAAAGGGATTGCGGTGATTATGGTGGAAGGCCATTATCTGCGGCGTGATGCAGTCGTCATCAAAAGACCACCCAACGTTAGGAGCCGGGGGTTGGACAACATTTACCTGAGCCGGTGCCTGCGGCTGAGGCTGTGGAGTGGGAGGATGGTTCGGCATCGGGTTTTGGTGGATCCCCAAGTCTTGAACCGGCTGTTGTTGCTGTTGTGGGGGCTACTGCTACGGCTACGGTGCTTGTTGCTGCTGCACTTGCTGCCTCGGCGGCTGCCTTCTCTTTTCCTTAATTTCAACGATGGCCTTATGCATCTCGGCCCAATCAATTCTCTGTCCCTCATGAAGGTCATATACCAGGTCTCTGAACTGAAAACATCCTTCAATGGTGTGGCCCGGCTGCCTGTGGAACATGCAGTACTTTGTCTGGTCAGCGGTCGGGTTCCAGTTGGGCCGTTTCGGAGGAAGTTGTATAGCATTGATTGACATGAGAGCTGAGATGATATCCGTGAGAGTTTCTGGCAAGGGCGGGTACTGTGCCCTTTTAGGAGCCGGGCGCTTGTTATTGTTGTTGTAGCCGTTGGGTGGAGGGACGTTGTGGTATTGTGGAGGTTGTGGTTGTTGCTGTGGTGCAGCGAAGGTATTTTATGGAATGGTGAAGGTAGGCGGAGGGTTTTGTGGAGTGGCTTGGAAGTTTTGAGGAGCGGGGTTCTGTGGAGTGCGGGGATTTTGGGGGAAGCGGAAGGGTGTGGCTTGGAAAGGGAAAGCAACGGCTTGAACTTGCTCGTTCGTCTGGATCCCCTCGGTAATAGGCCTTTGAGGCTTCTTATGATACTTGGGCTTTTGATTTTCAAACAGCGAGTGTATGGGGGAATCCTTGAACTGAGTTTGGATAAAGCGCGCTCGGCTGTATAGTTGATGCATATTGGCTATATCATTTATGGCTAAAATGTTACGAAAGGTCGGAGTGGCATTTGAGATCAACAATTTGACCTTCTCTTCCTCCGGAATGTGGCCGGGCACTCTAGCGGCCATCTGCCTCCATCGGTCGGCATAGGTAGCAAATTCCTCATCTGGTTTCATCTTTTCGACCACCAGATCCATGAATGAATATTCCGGGCCGACTCTATCTTGGAACCTCTGAATAAACTTATCTTTTACTGTCTTGAAACTCTCGGCAGCTTCCAGTGGTAAAGAATAAAACCATTCCAATGCAACACCATCTAGTGATCGGCGAAATAGATACGCCATGAGGCGATCATCGTACTGAAATTGAGCCGACTCGTATAAGAAGTCCCTCACATGAACAAAAGGATTGCTGTTCCCATCATATTTTCTATAATTGGGGAGCTCGGACTGTGGAGGGAACCGGATGTTCTAGAAACTTGGGACTGGAACGTCCGCCAAAGATTGAGGGCCAACCCGCTTTTGAAGGAAGTCGAGTTGCTGCTGCATGGCGGCCCACTTATCAAGCAACTCCTGCTCTCGGGAGGGAGCAGGGATAGTAAAGGATGGATCTTGAGGGACGGAAGGGTAAGCAGATGGAGGAGACGGCCCATAAGAAGGATGATGGATCGAAGGATGACCCACATTGGATTGGACCTGGGCTGCCCCTTGCTGAGGGCACATAAAATCGTTTGGACCAACAAGAACCTGTGGCGTAGCTGGGCCTGAGGCATGATGATCTGACGGGAAAGAAGGGACAAAGGTATTGCCCTTATCAAGGAACTGCTGGGCCGACCCAGAAGACTGGCCCATTTCAAGATTTGAGAAGCGGAGGGTCCTAGGTTGGATCGGAGTGAGATCAACGGGCTGCACAATGGGTCCGTCGGCTCTAGGTTGAGTGACGGACGGATTGGAATGACCAAAGATAATCGGGGAGGGCGGGGTGTTGGACACCTGCATAGCCTGATAGACCGCCTGAAGCTGGGCCAGGTCTAATTGGGCCATCATCTGAAAGACAGAATTGGCAGAAGGAAGAGGAGGATTTTGAGTGGACGGAGCACTCTCCATGGGGATGGAAGATGAGGGAAGAATAGGCCCTTCGCGAGGCTGGATTGAGACAACTCTAGAGGGATCCTCTAGAAGCCCTTGAGGAAGGGACTCCTCTTGGGACCGAGGAAGATCGAAGGAAGCCATGGTAGATTCGAAGAGTGGGTTGAAATAGGATGAAGAGAGGGACTCGCCCCCAGGTGATGATGCTCCTAATGGATGGAGATGACTCCACATGCAATGGACAACCTTAACAAGATGCAAACAAGACAACAAACAATCACACAATAAGCAACCAAACCTGAATGATTTCCATCAAAGATGCAAGTGAAAAAGTAATGAAGACACTCAAAGTCAACCAAGTTGCTTAGGATGATGCCTCAAGATTCTTATGATTCCTCCTTTGGAACTTTAGTAGATTGATTAGGATGTGCTCTCAACAATAGGTTCCTGATAGGAGAGGGTGTAAGGCTTGGTTTGACTCTAAATGTGATCACTCCTTCACTTATGTAATCCTAGACACGGGGTGGAAAGGTACAACCGGCCCGGCGTCCGTGTGGGAATCCACGGCTCACGGGGACTTACGAAGGTCCGTGGTGTGATTTCCTAGACGGCCCCAATGAATATGGAGACGAGAGGTCCGCACACTAAGGTAGGAAAATGCAATCTAGTGTATGGAACTATGCATGAACCTATGCGCACCAGAGTGCATGCAAGTTCTAACCTAGAATCTAGCAAACAAGTATGCAAACAATGAATATGGATAAGCAAAATAATGGGGGAGGAGACCAGATATCACCCAAGTAAGAATATCGTAGCAGAAACTGTAGAACTAAAATGCACCTCGGGATGCGTACCTATCTGAAGTATGTAACAGTCTAGGGGACCTGCGTCAGAATTATGTGACGGTTGAAGACCAGACCATCAGAAGCAGTGTAACGCAGGGACATGAGACCGTCAGAGGAGCCAGAGAACCAGAAACAGCAGGAAAATAAAAGGGAAACCCGGGGAAAACCAAACAAGGAAATGATGGCAGGTTTAACAGAGATCAAAAAGCATGATTGGCACAAGTTGTCCCACCGTGATCGCCAAAAAATTATCTGTTGATTTGTTTTCTTCCTTTTTTGTTTGTGATGATTTGATGAATGATAAATATGTTGAGCAAATAACAATGATTTCAGTCAACCTATGAACATGTGAACCATGAACCTAGGCAATCAGAACAAGCTCTAGCATGGACAATGCTATCTCAATCGAACTAAACTAAAGAAGGAAAAGAAAAACACACGCCGGAGCGCGGAGCAATGGAATAAGGGAAAACACACCACGTGGGTGGAACAAGCAAAGGAAATAAGAGATATGAGAGAGAAAACCAATGCCCAATACTAAGGAAAGAACGTGATCGCCACTAAGGTAGTAAAAAAAGCCAAGGACCTGAATAATATCTTAGAAATAGGAGGATGATGCACTCGCCCACGGGAGAGAGAAACCAATGAAATCTGCAGATCTGTTGAATGTAATGGTCCAGCACCTGTGCGTCACAGGAGTGTGACGGCCTCCCGATAAACCGTTAGAGTAACCTGACGCACCTGACTAAGACCGTCAAAAAACCTACAGAATCAACTTATGAATTCTTCGAACTCCAAACCTTCCAGCCGGCTAGAAAGGTTGGGCCTCATCTAATGAACTCTGTAAACCTGCCAAAGAATGTAGAACACAAGAAAATAATCCCAGATTAGCCTTTCACACAAGTGTAGTATCAATTCTCAAAGAACTTAAGATCATGCAAAAGGAAAGGGGAATACCGGGGAAGTTTAGTTTTTTAACCCCTCTGGGTGTTTTAAAACGTGGGAAGAATGTTGAGATGATGAAAACAGATGATAGAATGTGGAGAAAGGAGTGGGACAATGCTATGATGAGAGGAGGAAGGGAAGAACACAAGTGTGCAAACTATGAACTTTAAAACCCGAAACCGAAGTACTCCCTTGACTGTGATGCAGATGGACGTAGAAACAAGCTCCTCTTGGATGGATGTGGCTCCAGAATGCGGCAGCACTTCGACGCAAACTCCAGATTTCTCCCCCTCTAGGCCATGAAGTCAAGGGTTCTATTTATAGACCCTCCAACTCTCCGGTCGAGCAGAGGATAATCCAGCAAGAAAGGAGGATAACTCTTAGCAAACTCTTGAAGATAATACTCTCAAGAGTCCATAGAAACAAACCGAAGGTTCTGAGGATCAGATTTGGAAGAGAAATCACAAGATCAAACTCTCAATTCGATCACGGAGCGGCAGAGAAAAGACCAGACCAGCCAGGACTCTCTGTTGGATGTAACGGCTGCACGATAGACCGTCACAGGCATGTAACGCCTCAGGGGGAGATAGTCACACTAACCTTATCCTCAAGTGGATAAGATCAACGGGAAGAAGTTCTAAACAGTTGGACTCTGCATGAATGTGACGGCCATGGGTGGACGCGTTACAATGATATAACGGCCGCACGACAGACCGTTAGAATCAACGGATAGGCAAAAGGATAAGCATTGGAAAAAAAAGGCCTCAAGCTGTAGGACTCCTCAAGATGTAACGGCCAAGGGCTCATGCGTTAGAAGAACGTAACGCCCCTGTGGTGGACCATTAGAGACAAATAAGGATCAAAAATGATAAGAGCTTGCTAAGCTTCATCCAAACGACAAGCGCCGAGGAAACCAGACTCAGCCAAGAGGTTAAGACCCATGAAATAAGCCTCCAACTGATCAAGAAGGCTTAATGAGAGGGAACAACTCGGAGCATCATGTAGAATGAACAAGGAGATGACCCAACTTATTGGTCATAAAATGGGTGTCAACAGTATATGGATGATTTTAATCAGACCGCTCAACTGGGCCTAACTAGAAGACTAGAAATCCACCCAAAAATAGGCTCCGGGCTGCCATAAGTTGGGCAGAACTGAACCAGGGTCCAACCCATTCTCCACCGGTCAGCCTAGGGATTATTAGGTCGATCCAAACATGATTTGATCGAAGATAGAACAAGGTTAATCGACCAATGTAAGTGGCACTTGGCCAGGGATGCACAGTTCATACCAGTCCGCCCAATAAGATAAGCGGTCCCTTTTGGGCCATTCAAGCCTCAGGGGGTCCAAGTTGAGCCGTGACTCACAACGTGACAATCCAAGCGGTTCAATCACGTAATCAGGTTCAGGTCTTGGTGGTACAACCTGCCCGACGTCCTAGTGGGAATCCCAGGCTTGCGGGGACTTACAGAGGTCCCGTAATGAAGGTCCTAGTCTGACGGAAGGAATATCCGGCGCAGAGTCCCAACCATTACAAGGAAATGAGGGTCAAACAATCGAAAACCAAGTATAGCAGTCAGTCAATCCTACTGGAGTAGAACGACTGTCAAACAATCCTAATAGTTTTATGAAATCATGTTTGAAATTAACATATTGAAATAAGTCAAGGCCATGATGAATCAAGATCAAGTGAAAACAACCTAGCATAATTCCTGATTGTTTACTTCCATAAGTTCCAGTTGTCATGTGGATTGCTAACTTACCATTAACCATAAATTTACTAAGATAAATCATGCTAAAAACAAAATAAGCAGTTCTGTATAGTTGCGTGGTTCATACAGAACCGCTCACTGGCCTCAGCGGTCGCACGACAGGTTATTCACACCCTCTCAAGTCCGAAGGCCTGCTGGTGATGAGTAGTCTGTAATGTGTTGCTGGGAACAGTGCATGGTCTGAGGCTGGCCACTTAAAGGATAGGGCGGTTAGGGTTACACCGCGTAATCTACAACACCGATCAAAGGTAAAACATATGGACGGTCGAGAACAGGCCGCCTATAGAATATGTGCGGTCTATCGAGATGCCGCGCAAGTCAGATCAGTTCGCCGCCCCTTCGCCTCACCCGTCTCCGGCGGGGTTGGCTAGGGTTAGCAAAAATAATTAAATACGAACAATATAGAGCATGAAAATTAGGGCTTTTACTATCAATAGAACGAGCATGAAAAGTTATACAAGATAGCATGATCAATTTAATGTTTAGTGCCTGAAATCCCTACCAAAAATGAGATGGAACATAGTTAACCCAAGTTCTAGCTTGCTTCCACAAAACTTGAAATCCTGGCAGGATACTAGATGAAATTTAGGGCTTTCTAGATAAATGGAAATAGGACAGGACAATGCTTCTATTGATATATAATAGTTAGGGTTTGGCTTGCTGTCACCTACCTTAATTGAAGGGTGAAGGAAGAAGAGGGAAGCCGATCGCGCTAGGTACACACCGCCGATGATCGTCAAAATCCTCCCTCGATCGAGCTCCTCTCCAGCCGCCACAATAACTAAACAATTCTAGGGTGGCTTAGGTTCTATTATATAGGTTCAATTGCGTCTGGGGTGTCCTAATCGCGAAGATAGAGCCCTTGCACCGCGGACGTGCGAGATTCACGCGAGACCAAGTCAATCCGCCATTCCGCCGCCAAATACACCTCCTAGGGTTAGGGTTTCAGAGATTAACCAGAGGGGAAACGAAGAGTTGATCCTTACCGTTCATTTGCATGTGGTTTTAGCTTAATTGGTTTAGTATTGGGCTCGAATTTTACGTTTTAAGGTCCAATTAGGCTAAGTGTGGTTTCAGGCCTTAATCTGATATTTCAGCTTGTTTACAAATTTTATTTGGGCTGGTCGTATAAGATAATTTTTCTTAACGTTTCATCATCTACAAGATTCTAATTTTTACATATTTTTACAAAATGTTCAAAATTTTACTTATCCTATTTCTTAAGGAATTTTTTATTAATTTCTCAAAATTTTTATTCTTTAATAAATCGGGGTACTACATTATGCATGGACGCAACGCAGATGAAAGCTAAGTATGCACGGACTTTCAGAGTAGGATTAGAGAGTGCAGTATATGAAGAATGAATATATATAAAAACAAAATATGCATTAAGATAGACTATCATGATTGGCTTATAGTGTATGACATCATCAAAACCGTAGGAGTGCAACAGTCTCCCCATTTTTGATGATGGCAACACTATGAATCAACACTATGAAAGTCCGTAAAACACTTTCCCCAACCAGACTCACCTCCCCTTGAACTCTCCCAAACTATCTCTCCTCCACTTGAACTCTCCCCGTCAAACTCTCCCCCTTTGACATCATCAAAAGAAGATGAAAGAGATATGCAGCTGAAGGCTAAGTGAGAGTGAAATACAGTATTGTCACAGTTAGAAGGACCCATGAGCATGTCTTAAAACAGATAAGTAAGGCACTAAAGTAAGTGTTGATTCTTCAAATCAAGTAATCTAGGATGACTTAGAAGGGGAATTGAAGGTTATCTGCGTACAAAGAGTATGATGAGGAATCAAGAGTAAACAGATATGCCAATAAGGAACTGATCAAAACTATACTAGATAGACTGCAAGAGACTGATCCTCAGAAACAGGTACTTGAAGTATTGAGGACAAACAATCCATAAACTCACACAACATGAGGGATTTTAGTAATCCATATATTTCTTTAAGAAGCAGTATATAGAGCACTAAGTAAATTGGTAAATCACATCTTTGACATTAAGGAGACACCTTGATCAGAGGCCGGACTCCCCAGTTACTCAATGTGTAAACCGTATTACCTCTCTTTTTAGAGAACAGAGTTAGTAATTGTGGCTTTTTACGTGAGGAGACACCTTGATTAGAGGCCAGACTCCCCAGTTACTCACCACTTTATTACCATTGCTCTGTCATTATCAAAATTTTCACTTCTTAACAGAGATAATCTGACACCTCATGACTGAGGAAAGTTTTCATTTCTCTTTGATGAAACACTCAGTTTCTCCGTGATCAGACCATTACTCTGAGCATATAAATTTTTGTTTTATTTTTATCCCTTGAATTTTTTTTTAATATGAAGTTTTTGAAACCAATACCTACCAGAAACACTGATTCTTAAGGAATGAGATCCTTGTGGTCTAGGTTTCAAGTTTTTAGCAGATTTCATGACATATAAGTTTAGCTTGTTCCATGATCATGAAATATGTAAGGAGATATACTTCGAACACCTTGTCCAAGTATCTGCTAAATTACAAGATAAAAGATTCTACCTAAGCTTTAGTGGTTCAGACTTAAGAATTTAAGACAAGTGTGGGATTCTACTTGCTGTGAATGACTGTATTAAAGCTTTCATAAGAGGCAACATATATCTCTCACATGCTTCTGAATCAGTCAACCACACAGAAACAACTCCCCCTTACTTAATGAATTGTTATTCAAGAGTGACTCATGCAGAAAATGTAATTACATAGACCCCTCAGCTTAACAGCTAGTGAATAGATAGAGTTCCCCCTCACACTATGACATGATATGCAGACATACTCATGCTGAGTGATTAAGGACATAGGGAAAACAAATTTTATTCATGGAAGCAAAGCAATTGATTCAAGTGAGTGTAAGTGTAAGTGAAAATTATGAGGGCATTTTATTCATGGAGCTAAGATTTAAAAATGCCTAACTCTCTTCTCAAGGAAGTGAATTTTTCATTATCCAGTGGCTTAGTGAACATGTCAGCTATTTGGTTTGCAGTGCCTACATGGATTAATTCAAATGTTCCTTGGGAAACCTCATCTCTAATAAAATGATATCTTATTTTTATGTGTTTGGTTCGAGAATGCAATACATGATTCTTGGCTAGATTGATGGCACTAGTATTGTCACAGTAAATAGGTGTACACCCTAGGTCTACTTGATAGTCCTGAAGTTGGTGTTTGATCCAAATAACTTGTGTACCACAACTCCCTACAGCTACGTACTCAGCCTCTACAGTAGAGATGGCCACAGAATGTTGCTTCTTGGAACCCCAAGAGACTAAACACCCACCTAGAAATTCACAATGTCCACTAGTGCTTTTTCTATCTAACTTACACCCGGCATAGTCAGCATCTGTATATGCAACAAGATCTAAAGTGTGTGATGCAGGAAACCATAAGCCTAGGGTGTGTGTAGCAGATAAGTATATGAAAATTCTTTTTACAGCTGCTAAGTGTAATTCAGTGGGTCTAGATTGGTACCTAGCACACATTCCTACACTGAATTGTATATCAGGTCTCGAGGCAGTTAAGTAGAGCAATGATCCAATCATACCTCGGTATAACTTTGCATCAACTTCTTTACCTGATTCGTCTACATCCAATGAAGTATTGGTACCCATTGGTGTTGTGATGTACTTCAGATTGATCATGCCAAACCTCTTGAGAATGTCCAATGTATATTTGGTCTGGTTGATGAAGCATCCATCCTCCAACTGCTGTACCTGCAAGCCAAGGAAATACTTTAATTCACCTACCAAACTCATCTCAAACTCAGCAGACATCAATTGAGAAAACTCATTGCATAGTTCAGTATTTGTTGAACCAAAGATAATGTCATCTACATATACCTGAACTATGATGAGGACTTTATTCAAACTCTTGGTAAATAAGGTTTGATCCACCTTACCTCTGTGGTAGCGCTTGCTGATCAGAAATTCTGTCAGCCTTTCATACCAGGCTCGAGGAGCCTGCTTGAGACCGTACAGGGCTTTATTCAACCTGAAAACTTGGTTAGGTTGAGGAGCAAATTGAAATCCGGGAGGTTGTTCAACGAATACTTATTCTTTGATAACTCCATTTAAAAATGCACTTTTGACATCCATTTGTTGGAGTTTTATGTTTTTAGAGCAAGCGAAAGCTAATAAAATCCTACTTGCTTCCATCCTAGCAACAGGTGCATAGGATTCATCGAAATCAACAACAAATTCCTGATAGTAGCCATTGGCTACTAGTCTGGCTTTATTTCTAGAAATAATTCCATCCTCATTCATTTTATTCTTAAAAACCCTTTTAGTTCCTATGATATTTGTATTTTCAGGTCTTGAAACTAGCTCACAGACATTATTTCTTTCAAATTGACATAACTCCTCACACATAGCATTAACCCATGATTGATCATTTAAAGCTTCTTCTACTGATTTGGGTTCAATCTGAGAAACCAAAACAACTAGGTCTTGATTATGAACATTTCTAAAGTGAGACCTTATTCTAAGAGGATCTTCAAGGTTGCCTATGATGTTATCTACTAGGTGATCTTTCAAAAATTTCAGATTTGTTGAGGACTCACCTGCTCCAGCTGAACTTACTTGGTTGGTAGTACTTGATACTTCAGGTGGTTCAGCTTCTTTATCCTCCTTGTCCTCTAAGAATTCTCCATCTTCTTTTGAACACCTGTCATCATTATCTAAGTTAGTGAGATTATTTGATTCATCAAATATGACATGAGGTGTCTCTTCTATAGTTTTATCTGTGCAGTTGAAAACCCTATAAGCCCTAGTTGTTTCAGAGTATCCTAGAAAAATTCCTGGAGTACTCCTAGCATCAAATTTGTCTAGGTCTCTTTTATTGTTGTTGTGGATGAAACATTTTGACCCAAAAATTTTGAAGTATGAGACATCAGGCTTCTTACCTTTCAGGATTTCATAAGGTGTTTTCTTATGGATGGGTCTTACCAAGGCTCTATTGATGGTGTAGCAAGCGGTGTTGGCTGCCTCTGCCTAAAATCTTCTAGGTAGTTGACTCTCCATCAGCATGGTTCTGGCCATCTCAATGATTGTGCGGTTTCTTCTCTCTACTCTACCGTTCTGCTCTGGAGTCCTAGGAGAAGAAAATATGTGAGTCAGTCCCTCTTTATTACAAAATTCAGAGAATGTAGCATTTTCAAATTCTCCTCCATGGTCAGACTGAATCATGGAAATTCTGTGAATTCCTTCTTGTCTGACTTTATTGAAATGATGTTCAAACTTCTGAAAAGCATCATTTTTATTTGCTAAGAAAAATAACCAAGAATATCTAGTAAAATCATCTACAATGACAAATCCGAATCTTTTACCATTCAGGCTCTGAGTCCTGGTTGGACCAAAAAGGTCCATATGCAAAAGCTCCATTGGTCTGGATGACAGAGACTCAGATCTGAGTTTGAATGATTTTCGAGTCTGTTTGCCTAGAGCATAGGCATTACATGGTCTTGAAATAGAACATAATTTGATTTTTGGCAATCCTCTACCTAAATCATGTTTACCCAACTTATTCAAAGAGGAGAAGCTAGCATGACCTAAACGTCTGTGCCAAGTAAAAGCATTATTTTCAAAATCAGTAGACAAACAAAGATTTAACTCAGATTTATCATCTAGGTCTACAATGTAGACATTATTGATCCTATTGGCTACAAACTTCACATTATCAGAATTTATTTCCAGAATTTTGCATGAATCATTATCAAACACAACTCTGTGACCCTTGTCACATAGCTGACTTGATGGGGGATGGGACCACGGACACGACAAGCTCGTGACTGCCCCTTAACGAGGGAAGCGTCGGACGTGCGCGGTTGAGAAACCGGCAGTGAGCTAGGGTGATCGGCTCTCTCGTGTGCCCGGATCGGGTCACGGGACGGTCTCGCACTCTCTCGCAACAGCGGTAATGAATAGATAAAGCGATCTAGATATCCCTACACTTGCTCTCTAGCAGCGGCATAAACTAATATATATGAAGTAAGCAAAATACCGAGAAGGGAGCGAAAATAATACCTCCACGTGCCCGGCATGGGGAAGACGGACCCGGCCGAAACTCGTACTCCCGAGATAATTAATACACCATATTACAGCAAATGAATTACTGCCCACTCCACGCAGGGAGGTAAAGGGCTACACAAACGGGCCCGGGAGGACTGAATTCGGGTTGACGGGCGGCTTCTCGCGTCTCTTCGGTAGCACCCAAACTTGTGACTGTGGGGCCCACGTGCTGTCCGGAGGGGCCGTGTGGGACCCGGTGGCACCGCTATAGTGGGGACACTTAGGGAAGTGCTCCCCGGACTGGCGGCACGCTGGTTCGCCGGCCGGAGTTCGGGCGGCTCCGTTCGGCACCGGTCGGAATGACCGGCCACGGATCTGTCGGTTCTGTTTTCCGGTGCGTGCTCCGGCGAGAACGGACGCTGCGATCAACCCCGATGTTGGAATGCGACGAAACTGGCGCCGTTGGAAATATGCTTCGAAGAGCTTCAACCCAAGGTGATTACAAAAAAATAATCAAGCATGTACTTGTGATTGGCGAATTTTGAAGGTTGCTGTTGTACAGTTCCTGAAATCTCAGGTCAGCAGAGAACTTTCCTGTGGATTGCCTTTGATCGTGAGGTAGACGTCCGAATCTGGGGTTGTATTCTTCAGAACAGTTGTGGAAAATCAAGTCACGAAACTAGGACTATTTTTGGATCTGGATTTGGAGGTGGTGGTGATTTGTTCTGATTTTGGAAGTGGAGGGTGGTCGGATCTGGGATCTGACTGACAACACTATAGCTGAGGAAGAACACGAATTTCTAAAAATAGATAGAAGGCTGATAAAAAATTAAGAAAATTGGTGGATGTAGGGGGTGATGGAAAGAACTCTCAATAAAATTGGGAGGGTTTGGACAAATCAAAAAGATGGCCGAAGGTGGGAAACACAGGGCTGTTGTCACTATAGATTGAGACAAAATAGAACTAGGAATGAAAGATGCACGAAAATGGGAAAATACTAAACGATGGAATTTGGGCGTGAAAATTTAGGTGGAGCTTGGGATACAAGGGAAGAACACACCATAAAAATTTCCGCTTGAGATCGTCAAGTGGTGGGGAGCAGATATTCGGACAAGAAGCCTCTATCCAGGATGGACATAACACCGAAGGCGGCTCCGCGGCGGCGTGATGGCGGCACGGACGGCGGCGGCGGCGGCACCGATGATCACCGGAGGTGGGGGGAAGGAGATATCACTCTAGAATGGGGGTTGGGGATGAAGAAACCAGGGGGAGAGAGAGGAGAGGTCGAAATTCTCCAAGAGAGGGGTTCTTGCACAATGATTTTTTCACTTTCATTAATTCTAGAATAATAGAAATACATGACTTATATAATAAATAAAAAAAGACCGACAATACCCTTAGATCTAGGATCTGGAGGGGCATTTAAGGGACTTCATATTTGATTCAAATAAAATAAAAAAATGAAATTTTTAATTAATTCTAATGGGGAGACAAGGTAGGTGAGGTAGGTAGCCTACCTTTGAATTTTTAATCCACTTGTCTCCCATGTGGTCAATTGGCATTCCAACCTTCTAGATGGTCACCTAGGATGGTTGACCAGACCCACATGGTCTAGGTGGACCAATGAGAAAGGGGTGAGGGCCCCCTTGCTTGGGCCTACTGAAATTTTACATATAAACCCACTAAGACTTACAATTGCGTACCCATATAACACAAGGGTATACATACAAATATGAAAGGACATAAATACAAATAAAATACGAACGGTCTTGCCTTGATGTCCCCATCAATTCTCCCCGGGTGGGAGGAACTCGACCCCGTCGAGTAGGGGTATGGATGCTCGAGTACTCCGGCGGATCCGTCACCGTGCCCAGTAACGCGGGTATGCTCCACTCCAAGTGACCGTCACCTGCTCATTCCATATATACTCGATATGCATGAACTGCTATGGGCTAAAGGTGGACACTCCGGGTGGGGCACTCTCAAAATGGGAGGAGGCGGCTCGAAGACTCACTAGGAATCACCGCTGGGTCCCTATAGGTGACTGATCCTGGTATAGATGTAGAACCGATCCCATACTCATCGAGTGAGTACAATCGCCTCTTACTCATAAGAGAATGACAACGAGCTTGCACAAGACACATGCAGACAGACATACCACACAAAGAAAAAGCACACCGACTCATCTATGACCCCAGACGCACCTAATGTTAGTCCGACCCGTACATGGGTGACGGCGGACCAGGACACCCGAATGTGTGCCATGCATGCATCTGACGTAACCGGTGGTCCACATCATGTGGAAATCCTAGACCTCCTAAGGTGGGCCATGCATGCATATGGGATGTGGATGTGGGAGGGCCAAGAGTATCTCCCCTAGATGATGGTGTATCTTGTAAGGGTACGGGCTTGGTGGGCATAGACGACCCGGCCCGTGGGGAAGGTGTGTGGTAGTGGACTCCCTCGAAGAAGTGAAGTGAATATGAAGGGTCTAAGGATCCACTAGGGAATGGGTCAAAGGGATCAAAGAAGGTATGATCCCTTGTGGTGGGTTCCCACAAGTCACGGTCCCACGTGTAGAGCTTTTGAAGGTGTGGATAGTCACCTTCTTGAATTGTGACGGGTGGGACGGGGATCGTAGGCTAGAAGTATGCTTCCTCCCTCGGACAAAAGGGTATGAATTCGGGCTCGTCCGGTAGTGGGAGAAGTAGGAGAACCTCCGTGGTGACACAACCCACGGTGCACTCGGAGGTAATGGACCCGAACGCCGGATGGGTGAAGCTAAGACTAGCGGGTTGGTCAAAGCCTCGGGCCAAAAGATGCGTCAACTGCCATTGTGAATCTAATCCCATGACAAGATCGTCCAACGTATCAACATGGTGACGAGATCGAAATGTGGTATGGAATGAGTTGACCGGCACTATAGGTAGGATGGGGTCCATGGATGGAAAGGGAGGTGGGACCAAGCCATCCTTGAGCCAACTAAAAAGCGGCTCGGCGATGTATAGTGTACCTGTTAGAAATACAGGTGGCTCGGGCCTTGGTGGCTCCAAATGAGATGGTTCCGAATCACGTTCAGACGTAGAGGGTGGTGCCATTGGAGCTCTTGAGGGTGAAGAAGCTCTTATCCTTTCCAACAAATCCGAAATCATTTTCTCAAATTCCTCAAAAGAGCGGGTTAGAGTAGGGACCTTGGGGTGGACTCGCTCCTCGTCCCTCGGCCTAGGTGTGGTCCTAGGCTCGGCTATAAGCGGGGCTTCCACTCGGTTGAAGGTACTTGAGTGGGTTGGGATGGGGGTGCCAATGGGAGGCTGGTTGGAGGTGACTGGGCGGGCCACTAGATTGGGGTCGCCTTGGTGGGCTTGGACGGCGGTGAAGGGGTGGGATTGGGTAGAGGTGTGTCCCACTTGATTGTGGGTGAGTTGGTGGGGTTGGTGAGTGGTATGACCTCCGTGGTTGGAGGTAGGTGGCCGGGGAAAGTAGACCCTCCTAAGCGATCTCTTCATTTCCCACCATGACTCGATGGGCCTTAGATTCCTATCCTCCCTCCAATATTTGATGTCCCTCCATGTTTCGGCGGCTTCACCAAAAAGTCACCTTTTGGCAACATCGACTTGCATGGGCCCGTACATATTGTACACCTCGAAGTAGTCGTCCATAATGGCTTCCCACTCTAGGTAGTCACCTGGGTCATCGGACCCGTAGAAGTCCCGGGTTTCGGGCCTAGTGGGGTGATTTGGGTGGTCCTTCCATTTGAGATAGTATCGCAACCATGGATAAGATCCGGGTGTTCGGTAATCCATGGGACACGGAGAAGCAAGTGGATGACCATGTCGACACTAGTAGATAAACCAACTAGACAATGGACTACAACCCTAGACATGACGACCAAGACTCGGTACGTGGCGGAGCTAATCGATCCGAAGATCACTCGCGTAAATGTGCGGCCTTCCCGATAGGCGTAGCCTAACGTTCGGACAACACCTTTTGATATACCGACTAATGGTATGCAAATGCAACTCCTAAGACCAACTTAGACACTTAGACTTAAATGCCACACTTTTTTTTTATTTTTAGACACCGTAGACTCAAACTCGCTCTGATACCAAATTGATGCGGGACGGGACCACGGACACGACAAGCTCGTGACTGCCCCTTAACGAGGGAAGCGTCAGACGTGCGCGGTTGAGAAACCGGCAGTGAGCTAGGGTGATCGGCTCTCTCGTGTGCCCGGATCGGGTCACGGGACGGTCTCGCACTCTCTCGCAGCAGCGGTAATGAATAGATAAAGCGAGCTAGATATCCCTACACATGCTCTCTAGCAGCGGCATAAACAAATATATATGAAGTAAGCAAAATGCCGAGAAGGGAGCGAAAATAATACCTCCACGCGCCCGGCGTGGGGAAGACGGACCCGGTCGAAACTCGTACTCCCGGGATAATTAATACACCATATTACAACAAATGAATTACTGCCCACTCCACGCAGGGAGGTAAAGGACTACACAAACGTGCCTGGGAGGACCGAATTCGGGTTGACGGGCGGCTTCTCGCGTCTCTTCAGCAGCACCCGAACTTGTGACTGTGGGGCCCACGTGCTGTCCGAAGGGGCCGTGTGGGACCCGGTGGCACCGCTGTAGTGGGGACACTTAGGGAAGCGCTCCCCGGGCTGGCAGCACGCTGGTTCGCCGGTCGGAGGCCGGGCAGCTCCGTTCGGCACCGGTCGGAATGACCGGCCACGGATCTGCCGGTTCTGCTTTCCGGCGGGCGCTCCGGCGAGAACGGACGCTGCGATCAGCCCCGACGTCGGAATGTGATGAAACTGGCGCCATTGGAAATATGCTTCGAAGAGCTTCAACCCAAGGTGATTACAGAAAAATAATCAAGCCTGTACTTCTGATTGGCGAATTTTGAAGGTTGCTGTTTTACAATTCCTGAAATCTCAGGTCAGTAGAGAACTTTCCTGTGGATTGCCTTTGACCGTGAGGTAGACGTCTGAATCCTGGGTTGTGTTCTTCAGAACAGTTGTGGGAAATCAAGTTACAAAACCAGGACTATTTTTGGATCTGGATTTGGAGGTGGTGGTGATTTGTTCTGATTTTGGAAGTGGAGGGTGGTCGGATCTGGGATCTGACTGACAACACTGTAGATGAGGAAGAACACGAATTGCTAAAAATAGATAGATGGCTGATAAAAAATTAAGAAAATTTTTGAATGTAGGGGATGATGGACAGAACACCCAGTAAAATTGGGAGGGTTTGGACAAATCAAAAAGATGGTCGAAGGTGGGCAACACAGGGCTGTTGTCACTGTAGATAGAGACAAAATAGAACTAGGAATGAAAGATGCACGAAAATGGGAAAATACTAAACGATGGAATTTGAGGGTGAAAATTTAGGTGGAGCTTGGGATAAAAAGGAAGAACACACCATAAAAATTTCAGCTTGAGATTTTCAAGTGGTAGAGAGCAGATATTCGGACAAGAAGCCTCTATCCAGGATGGACAGAACACCGAAGGCGGCTCCGCGGCGGCGTGATGGCGGCACGGACGGCGGCGGCGGCGGCACCGATGATCATCGGAGGTGGGGGGAAGGAGATATCACTCTAGAATGGGGGTTGGGGATGAAGAAACCAGGGGGAGAGAGAGGAGAGGTCAAAATTCTCCAAGAGAGGGGTTCTTGCACAATGATTTTTTCACTTTCATTAATTCTAGAATAATAGAAATACATGACTTATATAATAAATAAAAAAAGGCCATGAATACCCTTAGATCTTGGATATGGAGAGGCATTTAAGGGACTTCATATTTGATTCAAATAAAATAAAAAAAATGAAATTCCTAATTAATTCTAATGGGGAGACAAGGTAGGTGAGGTAGGTAGCCTACCTTTGAATTTTTAATCCACTTGTCTCCCATGTGGTCAATTGGCATTCCAACCTTCTAGATGGCCACCTAGGATGGTTGACCAGCCCCACATGGTCTAGGTGGACCAATGGGAAAGGGGTGAGGGCCCCCTTGCTTGGGCCTACTGGAATTTTACATATAAACCCACTAAGACTTACAATTGCGTACCCATATAACACAAGGGTATACATACAAATATGAAAGGACATAAATACAAACAAAATGCGGACGGTCTTGCCTCGATGTCCCCATCATGACTAATACTGATCAAGTTGTGTTGAAGACTTTCCACAAGGAGAACTTTTTCAATAGAGGTAGTGAGGGACTTACCAACTATTCCAATGCCAACTATTTTACCTCTGTTCTTCCCTCCAAATTTGACCAGTCCCCCTGCCTTCATTTCCAGTTTGCTGAATTTGGATCGGTCACCTGTCATGTGCCTGGAGCATCCGCTATCTAGATACCACTTGTTGTTCTCGACTGCTAGACTAACCTGCAAGGAGCAAATTAAGCAAAGTGGTTTGGAACCAAAGATTGATTGGGTCCAAAAACATTATTCAACTCTCTAAGCAAGCACTTTGGAATCCATACTTGTCTCATGGTATTTTTCGTTTGCACTCTATTTGCAATTTTTTTGAAGTTATGACTCAAGTTCTTTCCACTTGATTTATTGATGTTGAACCTGTTCCGGTTGGTGGACTATTCATTCCTCGGGTATCTACTATACCCGGACTGTCTAGGATTAGTATACTCATTAAAGAATCTCTAAGGATGAGCATGATTTCCCCAGTATCTTCTGTACTGACCCATGTTCTTATTAGAATATGAATTTCTATTGTTGGTCATTTGCCTGGTTCTGACAACACTCTTGTTCTGATTGATGAGCATGGGAGCTTGTCTAGTTAAGTTCTTAACAGCTTTAGAGTGTTGTTGGTCATGTTTTGTTGACTTATTCCCAATTTGCTGGATACTTTGAACATGACTAGAACTTGATGGTGTGTCCATTTTCTCTTTTCCCTTTTCTGGACAAAATGTTATAGTTTTGAATTCAAAGGGTCTTTTCTGTGTCAGATTGTAGCCCAATCCTTCCTTATTGAAATTAACCCTAGTGCCTAACATAGTATCTAAGTTCAACTTTCCTTGAACAAATTTTTCTACGGTTTTTTGTTTATCTTCCAAATCTCTCTGCAGTGTTTCACAGTTCTTCAGGAGTTTAGAATGCACTTTCTTAACAGCTTCATTTTTCTCAATCATTAAGTTGTTTTCACTCCGACTCTCTTGAAGTTTTGATTTAAGTTCATCATTTTCTTTTCTGAGAGTGTTCAATTCTTCCTTGGCCTTTTTATTTTCTTCGTTAGTTTGGATCTGTTCTTCAATGATAGCATTCAGTTTTCTCTTTACCATCTTATGCTCTTTACTTAAAGCATTAAACTTAGCTAGCAATTCGGCATAGGAATCTTCCCAATCATCAATTGTAAAGTTCTCAAAAATATTTGTTACCTCTTCGTCACTTTTTGCCATGAGGCATTTTCCTTCTTCATCTTCCTCTGAAGAGCTAGCCTCTGGGTCTTCCTCCTCATCACTCCACGTGCAGACCATAGTTTGAGGTTTCTTCTTCTGCACCTTGGAGGCCTTCTTCTGAAGATCAGGACATTCATCTTTTATATGTCCTGTCTTCCTGCAGTGATAACATGTAATCTTCTTAGTACTCCTATTTTTATCACTATTAAAATCAAACTTCTTACCAGAGGGATACAACCCTTTCCTTCTAAAAGTTTTTCCCTTCGTTCTCAAAAACTTTCGAAACTAATGAGTGAGCATAGCCTGCTCCTCTTGATCAAGGTCTGACAAGCCGTCAGACTCCCCACTACTACTACCACTACTGCTGCTAGCTTTACTGCTGGACACCTTGAGGGCAATGTTCTTGCCCTTCTTCTCACTTCCTTCACCATTCCTTTTGAAGTTCATTTCGTAGGTCATTAGGGATCCTATCAGTTCAGTGACTGTCATTTTCGACAGGTCCCTAGACTCTTCTGTCACTATGGCCTTAGTGTGCCAAGCGAGGGATAGCGACCTAAGAATTTTCCAGACAATGTCCCCCTCTGAAATTTGTTTCCCAAGCCCATTACGACTATTAATAATCAATGAGAACCGGGCATACATCTCAGTGATCGTCTCCTCAGATTTCATTTTAAATAACTCATATTCTGAGGTAAGCATGTTTACCTTAGTGGCCTTCACTTGGGATGTACCTTCGTATATCAACTCCAATTCTTCCCACATCTTCTTGGCAGTCTTGCACGCTGAAATCCGAGCGTATTCATCAGGCTGAACCGCGCACTGTATGATGTTCAGAGCTGACCAGTTGATGGTTGAAAGTTTGACGTGATCATCCGTCCACGCATCTTCATTCGGTGGAAGCTCATAAGGCCCTACAGTGATCACTCTCAAGAGCTTGTGGCTCTGGGCTCTCATAAACACCTCCATCCTATTTTTCCAGTAGAAATAGTTAGTACCATCAAAGAAAGGAGGGCGACCTATGGACTGTCCCTCAGCCACGAAGCTTCAAGGACCGCTAGATCTAGGATTACCCTGGCCGTTGGACCACATGATGGGTAACCTGCTCTGATACCAATTGATAGAACACACGAAGGGTGAGCTAGAAGGGGGGGATGAATAGGTCACCCCCAAATTCAATATAATTCGAAGATCGACAACGTGATACAAAACATGGTAAGGAACCTTCTCAATATTATCCACGAAGCAACAAGAGAGGCAAAATCTCAGTGAGACTGAGACAAAACTAGTGCAAAGAATAAACACCTGGCGAGCTGAAAATAGAATAGCAGATGAGATCAAACCACACCAAGGGGACAGAAGATTTTTAAGGTCGTTCGATTGCGATCAGCAATCTACGTCCACCCTTCCTTGCACTAAGCAATGTAAAGCACAGCAGACTAAGTCTGCAGACATCCGCTGTCACACAGCTTGCCACAAGGGAACAAATCCCTCAACACTGATCCTGTGACCTACAGGATCTGAACCTAAACTTGCCCCTGCAAGATCAGAACTAGAGGACCAACCTCCCTTCCTCTAAACCAGAGGGAACACATGAGTGTAAAGCCTACACTCGCAACTGGAGAACCAATCTCCCTTCCTCTAAGCACACTTAGAGGGTAACAAAGCAGTAAGGAAGAAATATGTGAAACAACTCGAAAGTGAAAAGATGATAAGAAAATAGTCACTCAAAACAACAAAAAATATAGCTTCCAGAGAAGCAGTCTTTCAAGCTCGAAAACCCAAGAATGATCACTCAAAAACTTCAGGCTCTTCTCTCGAATAGGGAGATTCTTCTATGCTCAGTGGCTGTGGGTGCTCTCTCTCTTTCATATCTTCAGCAGCAGCCTCTTGTTGTCTTCAGCCTCCTTTTATAGCTAGATGAGAGTGTGTGCCCAACACGATTCCTGCCCATTTCTTTTCACAAGTCTGATTCCCTTTTTGGTTCCACGTGTCAAGATCATCATTTCATTTCGATGCCTCGGATCACGAGCCCTTAAACCTGGTACATCGACTTCCACGTGGAGTGAGCTCACTGGTTTTGGGTTCGCTCAACACATGCTCGATCAGGTGACAACCCTGCCAAGCAAGAGAGGATATTAATGAGGGCTATATAGAGCAGGGTCATTCACAGACTTTACATATCATATAGCGAGACAAGCACAGACTCTAACTGACATGCACTGACCTTAAAGATAATGACTTAACCATATGCACACACCGTAACGCACAGTATGCTCAAGCCATGAATAGGGTTTTGTGATATATGCACAGACTGTGATCAACGTAGAGGCATGTGTGCACCGACTTTGTGTGTATAACGTGGCAAGTGCACCGACTAAATTATGCACCGAGATAGAAAGTGCACGGAATTCAAGTACCCTGAAGCAAAGAATGCACAGACATGAAATGTAGCGAAACACGATCATGCACAGACATTATTGCACAGGACTAGAACAATGCACTGACTTGATCATGCCTAAGACACGAGATTGCACCGACGTTGATCAAGCAAGAATGACATTTGCACCAACCTTGTATATGTGTGCGGGCAACGAATGCACTGACTAGGTGCGTGCAGAGTATCCACCGACCTATGCGAGCCAAAGCTTGCACTGTTCTGCCTTAGCAGATGTCCAGTAAACCATATGCACCGACCATATGAATACTAACAAAAGCATGCACTGAGATAATGCACATACTTAGCAATGAAGTGTGCACTGATTTTATGTGCACAGTGCGAGAGCTGCACCGACTTGATTGCGTGCAGTAACGATTGTTGCATAGACTTGTTGTGCCTGGACTTCAACATGCATGGACTTAGTCGCGTGCCTCAATCGAGGGTTGCACCGACTTGATGCTTGCATGCACAGACTCTATTCATTAAAGATGCAGTTTATGCATGGACTCAACTGCAGATGAAAGCTAAGTATGCACGGACTTTCAGAGTAGGATTAGAGAGTGCAGTATATGAAGAATGAATATATATAAAAACAAAATATGCATTAAGATAGACTATCATGATTGACTTATAGTGTATGACATCATCAAAACCGTAGGAGTGCAACAGTTGGCCCATGCAATTGCAATCAAGAGCGGGGTGACTTGATTTCGACCAAAACTTAACTTTCAAGGTTGCAACAAGGAATAATTCAATCAGCGAAGATCAAAAAGCAAAAACAAACTTAGTTTTAGATTAATCATGACTCTATGTGAAAGAAAAGACGTGAGAATTTATGAGCGCTCTCAAGTTTGCTCACACGATGGCTAAGCTATTAGAGACATGCGTTTAAGTGTGTGTGTAATGGTTATGGTGACTTGAAGCATTAAATAAGCGACAACAATCACAAGCCACAAACAACCACAGAACACCATATTTTTAGGTGGTTCGGATGCACCAGTGTGCAATCCTACATCCACCCCTCACAGACTATGGGGATTCACTAGAAACCACGCTACGAATGTAGCAGCTACACACAGAAGGAGAGTCAGTCTCCAGCACACACACACTGGTAGAATAGATTTGCTCAGTTAGACGCCAAGGCGACCAACTACACACACACGCACTCGGAGAATCTGATCTCTGCACACACATAGAGTATCTCTTGGTTTGTATGAAAAAGGAACATTCAAATATATACAATGAAGCTCAAAATAGAAAGATAGCTAAGATATGAATCCCCCATTGATTTCTTTGAGAAGCTCTTGGATGACGATGAAGGAGAGGTGACTTCTTCTTGACGTTTTGCTCTTTCCATGGGATGATGGATGAGTAGGCGACCTTCTTGACACAATCATATCCCTAAATGTACCATGGGATGGCTTGGAAGCTTTTTCTTTGAAGCCTTGGCCGCCTCCTCTTTCTTCTATTTTTCTCCTCTGCTTTCTTGCTCAACATTTCCACTGATCGCTTCTCCTTCTCCTTGGAATGGACACCCTAATCATTTGCTATATATATCTCAGACAAAAGGCTTGATATGAGGTATGAGAATAATCAATTTACTACCCAATGATTGGCTAGAGGAGTGTGTGACATATCCCTACTCACAAAAGCGCATGATCTGGAGTGTTAAATACATTGAGGCTATTTAAGAGACAAAACACAGTTAAACCAATCAAACACAAGGGTTTTGATCTGATACACATGGGAATGGGTAATTAAGTTAGCTTTGGACCTTAACCAATACTCAAGAGACCATGAAAATGAAGGTTGAAACAGAACGGTACGTAAGGGCGAACTGGACAAAGGGTGTCGAGCCCTTGCCCCAAGGGGGATGACCCCCCAGCAACAAGGGTTCTGTTTCTAGAACCCAGGTTCTCAGGTGTCGACCCCGCTGGATGAGGGTGTCGACCCCCTAGGACTAGAGATTCTATTAACTAACACAATTTCTCATGTGTCGACCCCCTTAGGTGAGGGTGCCGACCCCTTTTTAAAAATTAAGTTCAGTCGACCCTCAATAAAGTCAGCAAAGCACATGTGTCGATCCCTTGAAACCAAGGTGTCGACCCCTTGCTCCAAGTTTAGTTCAAACCCTTATCAAACAAAGAGAATAGCGCTCCTATGAATTAATTTACTTGGCCACATACCTTAGTGTAATCTTTGATGCCTTGGAGGCCCTTTTTCACCTGTCAAATTCTGAGGAGAAAAACCTTTATGATAAACAAATATATGAGTGATAATATTCCATGACCTCAGCAGAAATGAGAGTACTTAGTGGCCTTCACACATACAAATGACAACTTGAATAGAATCTCATCCAATCAAAGATGAAACATAGATATTCATGAAAATCTAGCTCAAAATTCTTCACATGCATAAATAAAGCCTTGTTATCATCAAAATCACCAAGGGGCACAACAATCTCCCCCTTTTTGATGATGACAAAACTTTATTGCAATTTAAGAGTAAGCTCATGTTTGAACAGCAAAACTCGTCCTCTCCCTCTCAACATGTGCATTCGATCCATAATATCATTTCATTCACAAGAACCATGAAAAGGATAGCCAGTAACCAGACCACATACGCAATCCCACCAAAACACATACAATTGTGAACACAGATTATGAACACATTTGTGAACACATTCCTAATTGCAGTCAACACAACACAAGAACATACTCCCCCTTTTGGCATTAGCAAAAAGAGATGGGGATGTGATGAAAAAGTCTCCATAAATGTAGAGCAACATGTTTGACCTGGCATAATCAAGCTTGCAGATTTAAGAACCATGACCATGACCAAAAGACCAAGACATGACCTACATGCTTAACTAAGACAGCTTTAGTTAAACCATGTACCATTCAAGCTTACAGGCACATCGCATGCATATACTAGAGTAGCACTTATAGACAAAGGATGAGTCTCAAAATGGATAAGATAAAATGGCCAACTCCTGAGTTTTACTTAGAGGATGTTCACATTATTGGGACGTTTGATCTGAGGGTCCCGAGTTGAAGTCCCAAATGTGCTGTAACATTAGGTTTTGATTCTCAAGAGACTGGTTGATAGAAGTGAAAGATTGCAAGTACCCCTCGTGATTAAACTTCAACTCGGCTACATCATGGACCAAACTATCCATCTGTTGTCCAATTTGATCAATTTGGGTCTTTAGTGGGTCCAGTGCAGTGCTCTCTTTCTTGACATCTGGAGTATCTCTACTAGAGGGTCCTTCACCAGATTCCATTGGATCAGTATGTTGCATGTTGTGTTCTTCTTCATCATCCTATTCTTCATCAGAATGTTCAACATCTGTGTCATTTTCTTACTTTTCTTTTTCTCTATTCCTTTTTAAATTTCTGACCAACTCTCCATGTTCATTAAACGCATAACCCATGTGAATTCGTAGGTTGTGTATGTCATAGACATCACTATCCATTAGCTCTTCGTAGATATCATCATCAAGTTTCAGTAACATAAACTCAAAAATAGGAGTAAGATGAGCATCATAGGCAATACCTCTTCCATTTTGCTTCTTACATAGAAAAATTAGGTCCATCATCAGAGAGGGTTGGTCTACTTCCAGACCATTGAACAGACAAAAGAATAGAAATTTGTGAATGTTGGTGACTTTGTTTTTACTTCCTCCTCTTGGATATATAATTGTCGTGAACATGTGATGAAGAATTCTTTGCATGGGAGGAAATGTGTTTGCATCTAAGTCTTTGTTGACATTTTCTTCCCCTTCCCATTCACATCCTATCATGATTTCATAAGTTTGTTCTGGATTAATTTCTATATTTTCCACTATAGCCCCTTTTCCAGTGGGAAGCTTGAACACATTACCAAAGAAATTTGCTATAATCTTGAGAGATTTTCCTTTAATAACTGTAAACACCTTCACATTTTTAGAAGACAAATTACTGTAGAAATCTTGAACCAGGGAATGGTATATTTTCTGATGATCAGACATGAAGAAAAACCAATTTGGTTGTCCAACTATGACTTCTACCAAGTCCGGTACTGCTTTTTCCAAATCACCAAAGTTGACAGCTCTGGGTCTTAAAACTTTTCTAGGAATGAACGGTGTTTGTTGGGATAATCTCCTCACCTCACCGTGTTCTGACTTTGATCAAGGTGGATTTTGCTCTAAGCTGACTGTAATACCAGCTGACACATGTCTTCTAGCCACCATCTTCCTCTTGGGAGCCATTTGTGGGAGACACCTAGCTAGAACACCACCGTAGATCCTCCTTTCTCTCCTCGGAACGTTGAGTGGAGAGTTGGCTAAGGAGATAGACGAGTCTCCACACTTCACTGGCATAGTCTTGCACACGCTGGGCAAGAACAAAGATTACTCTTGTGAATCTGCAAGGATGGATCGCGGATGCCACTGGATGCTCCGCTGGACTCTATCGCGTAGGGCTTCGAAAGAATAGGGTTTAGGGCTATAAGGCAATGTGGCTGGTGAAGGTAGAGTATGCCATATATGGCATGAACTAGACCAGCTTTAGTTGAGTTTATTGTGTGACTTTCATGTGATTTTAATGATAACTAAACTTTATGTTTGTGTATGCTTTTGATGACTGTTGCTATTAAATGTCTTGCTTCATAAATCTGAAAACATGGTTTAAAGAGTTTGGTCTATTGACTTCTTATGTTTGAAAGAACTGCATGGAGTTGTTCTTCTCTGAAGATAGCTTGATTTGGGTTCAATCTATGAGGTTGTGTTCATGGAACACACTTGTTGTTGCTTCTGTTCTGAAAACTAAGTTTGTGTTCATGGATCTATATTGAAGATTGATGATTCTATCTTTGATGCCCTTGTTATATGGTATTTTGATATGTAGAGGAATTGCTACATTCTATATGGTATTGTGACATGTGGAGTTGACCCATCCCTACATGGAGTCGACCCCTTGCACGTGTTATGAGCCTTTGTGTTCTTGATGCTACAATATGGTTAAGATGATAAATGCATTTTGAGACTCATACATGTTGTTTAAATGCATGGCTATAAGAAGTGACTTCTGATTGAGACTTTTTGGGTTCTTATACATATTCTTCATGAGTTGCTAAAGACATGAATGTGTCTCATGCTTTTTCCACATGAGGCTTCGGAGTTTGTAATTTGCGATATTCATACAAGTCTTCATGAAAATTGGCTTCATGATGTTCATTCAAGTTGCATAAATTGCATTGCCATATGACCTTGATCCTAGTTGTGGTTAATCAAGTTAACAAAAAGAATTCGTGTACCTTTTTCATATACTTCATGTAGAATGAACTTGATCCTTGGTTGGGAAATTTTATGTTTTCGTGCATCTCTTACATGAGGTTCTTGGGCGAGCATCATGTTCAATTTATTCATACAAAACTTGAGTGAATGTGCATTGAATGGTTATTACATGGTTTTTAAACTTTGGTTGAGTGAATGGCCAATTGGTCTTGAACTTTGGATTGAGATAATTGGGCTCAATTTGTGTTTCATGTATCTTCTACAAGAGGTCTTTGAGTTTCATGTATTGAATCACATAACTCTCTTGTTATGAAGTGTGAATTATTTCGTGGTTTTGAAAATGTGTTTCATATTGCTTAAAAGGCTCCCAAGACACATAGACTTTGATCAAATGTAAGATGGCATCAAAGTGGATGAATTTACATGGTTTTAACATGAATTGTCTGTTTTGCAAGATTTTGGTCGACCAATGGCAAGGGAACGGTTGACCTAATTGGCCAGATCTGAAAAATCAGAAGTGTAGCAGAGTTCGGTCGACCGAACTAGCCAGTGCCTTCTAGACTGAAACCTGTAAAAGTTTGGTCGACCGACAGCCAACTTTGGTCGACCGAATACTACGAACGCCCTTACGAATCATGTCCAAAACCCATTAAACTCGATCCATTTGGGGTCTATACTTTACCATTATGCCATTGGGTTCTTGGTAGACCTATTAGGGGTTTTTTGGAGGATTCTAGAAGGGTTATAATGGTCTTTTGATGTCTCTTATATATGCATATGTGTGAATTCTAAATTTGGAGAGGAGGAACCCTAATGAGCTTATTCTTTCTATCTTATAGGTGAAGATGTGTGAAAAAGAGTGGAGCTACAAGAGAAAGGAAGATTTCATCTCCTCCAAGTGATTTCTGGGGTTGGAGGAATAAAGGAAAGTGGAGCGGATTGAAGAGAGGAATGCGTTGACATTCAAATCGATGGCATTCATCTTCCCTCCGACTTGTGCTTCAAAGAACATTGTCTTACGGCCATGGAAAACAAAGGGGGATAATTTCTATATCTTCCATATGTTCTTTGTGATGTGTTTCATGGTCTGTATTTTGGGTTCAACATATTGTGGGTATTCATCTTGATTCTTCTGAACTAGATATTCGTGTGTGTGGACCGTCTGCGTACTGTTGTATTTATTGTGTTGCGATTGTTACAGCTTGTATGTGTGTGTGTGGATCCGCTGTCGTTTCATGTTGGATACTCCGTCTCCATGTGTGTGTTGGGGCGTGTCCCCGTGTGTGTGTGCTAGCATCGTCCTTTGTGTGAGTTGGAGCGTTGCTCCGTGTTGGAGATTTATCCCCGAGTGAAGATTTACCGGTTTGGTAAGGGGTGGACGTAGGGAGCCCGTCGTGGTCCCGAACCACCTTAAAAATCCCGTGTCTTATGGTTTGCCTTGATGGTTGTGTGTTTTATTGTTAAATCCACTTACTTGAACGTGTGAGCTCGGTGAGATTGAGAGAACTAAGTTTGCCTTGCTTAGCTTAATTTTATCAATCTCATTAAACTTGTTAATTATGATTAAGAAATTTTTATTTTGCCATATCGTGTGGGGGACAATTCAACCCCCCTTTCTTTTCCGGTCACCTACCTGGGACTAACAATTGGTATCAGAGCCACGACTCTATTTTTTTGAGGTCTCAACCTATAGAGAGATCCCTCGGCGAGCTTTTTATTAGCATCATGTCTAATAGTAGTTTCTCCTCTCTCCCTCCTCATTATAATGGTCTTGACTTTACTGGATGGCTTGGGCACATGAATCGTTTTGTTAATACCATTGATCCTAAACTATGGGATTTAGTTATGCATGATTCATGTGGGTTGCCTAGTGATGAGTATAAGTGGACTGATGAGCATATGAAGAAACACACAGATAATTCTATGCTTTTAAATGTTTTTAAAAGTTCAATTGATCTTGACAAATTTCCATGTGTTTCCTCATGCACGACGGCCAAGGAAATATTGAATTGCTTGATCACGGACCACGAAGGAAAGAAGGACAGCGAGTGCTTGATGGCCGACAAGCAGGATACAACAAGCAAAGAAAGCTCAGAGTTAGACTCTGAAGGTGAGGAAATCTCTTTCGAAGAGCTTATGGATTTTTATGATGAATTGCTTGAGAAATACAAGAAGGCTAAATATGAAAATAGAAAACTGAAAAAGAATTCTGAAAACACCTTCCTTGAGAATGGTTCTTGTGATAAATGTTTTGATCTTGAAGAACTTAAAAAGGAAAACAGTGCGATATTAATTTAGATTTCGTTGCTTGAAAGCTGTTGAAAAAATCTTGAAAATTCTTCATGTGATAGATGCTTAGAATTCAAAACTAAAAATGAATCTTTCTTGATTGATATCAAAAAGCATGAAGAAATCATTTCATGTATGAGAGAAGAGAATGAGAAATTGAAACATCTAAATACAACCATGTCTGAGAAACTGCTTGTTCTGGAAAAAAGGTAAGTATGTGGTTGTTGATTAATCTGAAAAATTGCATGTGCTACAACAAGAAATTAAAAGTTATAAAACTATAAATAGAGTGTTGAATAAAAGTGTTATTTGCAGCGAACAAGAAATAGTTAGTTATGAATTGCATATTGCTTCCCTTGAAAAAGAAATTGTTGATTTGAATGCATCTCAGTCCAAATTTGTCAAGAGGAAAGACAACCTAGATAAAATTTTGAGAACAAAGGTTAATTTTTAAAAAGAAGGGCTAGGCTATAATCCAGTGAACAAAAAGAACTTTGAAAATAAATTACATACATTTTTTGTTTCGAGCTCGGATGTAGCTAGTACCTCAAACGCTCACCATGTTCAGCATACTAAAAAGAAAACTCAGAAATACGGTGTTAAGCAGAACTTGAACCAAACCTCAAAGCTGAAAATCAATTCTGCTTGTACTAATGTTAATGCTAGAAAGCACAATCATGCTGCACACACACATGCATCCACAAGGAAAATTTCATATTTTTATTATGGTAAAATTGGTCATATGATGCATGATTATTTTGTCATGAAATCCGATGAATTGAGAGCATGCAAGAAAATGAATGATTCTAAAAAGTCAAGAAAGTCTTCGAACAGAAAAGGAACATCTGAAAATTCTCATGCTTATGCTAGAAGTCATGTTGTCAACAAATACAAGGTTCATTGCTTTTATTGTGGAAAGTTCGGTCACGAGATGAATAATTGCTTCATTTTGAAAAATGATGAACTAAGGGCAAGTAAAAGGACAAATGCTTGGGTGGAGCCAAAAATATTTTCAAATAGGAAACCTTCCGTTTGTCATTCATGTGAAAAGTTAAGACACCATGTGTCACAGTGTTGGAAAGAAAATAGGACACATTTTCATGTTAAAAATGATAACATTTCTGTAAATCCACAGAAATTTCATGCTCATTTGTACAAGAAAAATCCGAAGTCTTCAATTTGTTGTCATTACTGTGGTGAGTTAGGGCATACTATGGATGATTGCTCTAGGCTGAAATTTGATGAATTGAATGCCTTTAAGAAATTGAATGTTCATGTTAACCATCCGAGACCCAAGAAGGTTTGGGTACCCAAAATTGTCAAATGAGAAGTTTGTTGCAGGGAGGCCTTGAGGCCTTGTGGAAGGCTAGATAAATAATGGATACTCAAGGCACAGGTTTTAAAAATGAATTTCTGAACTCTCTTTGAATAACTGAAACTTGCTTGAACTGAAAATCCATCTTTAAATATCATGAAAAATCTATTTTTCTTATGAGAATTGAATAGGGGCGATCTCGCGCTACTCCTGAGCGGGGAAGAAGATGACCACGTATCCTTGAAGTATGAACTGCAAGAAGGGAAACGAGTCAGAGGTGCCTAGGGATGAATCCCCAGGGAAGACCCTCCGATGCTTAAGTCAGCAAACGTAGTAGAGCACTGGTGCGCTGGGAAGAGTTAGGAGGAAGATGAGGGCGCGAGATCCCTCTCTACCAAAAGGTGAAGTGGTTCCTACTCAGGATTTTTGGCTTACCTCTGCACAATAGGGATCTTCCAGCTTAAATAGTGGCTCGTTGAGTGAATGATCCATGTAAGCTGAGGAGTTTCAGGGGGGTTTACGTCCTCCTTGCGAGCTCTTTATAGCATGGGGACTCTTGATCTCCCCTATCCCCTTGAGCTCCCAGCTTTTAAGGGACACGTAACGGTCGTACAGATAAGCTTCCATCAGTTGACCCGAGCATGAGGCACTGGCCCAGGAGAGGTCTCCCGAGCGATGAGTGCGTGGTTTGGGCATAGAATACGGGGCTCTGAAGGAGCTCTCCCGATCGAACTGATGCTCAGACTTCCCAACCCGAAGGACGCCTAGGAAGTGCTTGATCCGAGTGAGCTATTAGGCTTATATTTAGTGGGCCCGGGGGCTACCACTTCAAGGAGCTGGGCGTCGTTGGGTCGAATTGGACTTCATTTTGGCCTCTCTATTCGGGCAGTTAGATTTCCCTCTCCACTTGTCCCCCTCCTACTCCCTAGCCAAAATTAGGCTTGGATGAGTAGCATTTGGGCTGGACTTTTTGTCGCTATGGTTGGGTAGAGATCTCTCTCTGGTAGGGGCCACATGATGCGGCTTGCCCTGAAAATACGCCCGTCACGATGATAATTTTGAAATTTATTGCAAGAAGGCCCCTCTACGGAAGATCGGAACACCGCGCCGCTTCCAGCTAAGGGTTATAAGCGTTGCACGTTGTTTGCGTCCCTTTATCTTCGGGGTTTAGGGTTTTGCATTCTATTGCATTTATATTTTGAGGGGGGCTCATGCGCTGTGAGAGTAGTTCGGAGGAGCAGAGAATAGCAGTGACTTTCGCGGAGCTAAGAGAGATTACCGCGGCGGTGATCCGTCAACTTACTTCTCCTCGAAGTCCTTTGATCCAGAGCTTTCCGCTTCTTCTTCGAATTCTTCTATCTGTTCCATGGCGGACCAAAATCTTGAGGCCGAGAGGCGGGGGGAAGGACAGGCCCCAAGGCCATTCTTGGTACCGTCGGACCCTCTCCTCAATGAGCTAGGGGAGGCTGACATGAAGCGACTAGAGAACTAGTATGGGTTGCCTTGGCGATTTCAGTTCCTCACACCGGAGCCTCATGAGTCTAGTCTGGCCACTCATTCCGGCCTCTATTGTTCCTTCCTCTTGGCCTGGAAGTGTGGCTTTCACTTGCCCCTCCATTCCTTTGTCGCCGAGTTGCTTCGGTTCTACTGGCTGGCTCCTATTCAGCTGGTCTCCAATTCTTATACCCTCATCTTCTCCATCATTTTCCTTTGTGGCCAGTGTGGGGTGAATACCTCGCTGGACCTCTTCCATTATTTTTTTGAGTTGAAGGAGAACCTTTATGCTGGGAAGGGCTTCTTCTTCATCCAGGCGAAGCGAAAGAGGATTTGTGTGTCCCTTTCCATGGAGGACTCTTCTCATACGGGGTGGAAGACCCAATATTTCTGGGTGGGCGCGTCCGCGGTCGGTGTAGTTTGGAATTTTCCAACGGTGCCCAACTTTCACCCCAACATCCCTTCAAAGCAAACAGAGGTCTCCCCGGTGGTGGAGAGGGATGCTGCTGTCCTTCAGCAGAATCCCCGGGCGACTGTTGAGTTGGTGACCCCATCCAACATCGAGGAGTACCTTTCTCGAGCACTACTGTCGACAGGTAAGGTCAGGGGCTTGTTCTCTTCTTATCTGGTGAGTGCCTTCCTTCTCACAATTTTCTCTCCTTCATTCAAACCTGAGGCGAGCGGCTGAGGATGAGGCACCGCCAGCCAAGCTGGAGATTGTCGACGTGGATGACACATCGGCCCCGAGTGATCTTCAATCTTCGGAGGGTTCCTCCCGTGCCCAAGATAAGGGCAAGCGGGTCACCGGGGATGACGCTTCCGAACGCCGGGGGGTTAAGCGCATGGATCCCGTGGTGAAGTTGCTGAGGTCTTCATTGCATGCTCTGTCTACCGAGAAGAAACGGGCAACGAAGGCGGAGGTCGCCCGCCCGGACGATGAGGCTCCTCTGTTGCCTTCCCTCTCCATGGAGCAAGAGGGAGCAGATGATGGAGGGGCCGTGGCCGGTGTCGGGGCGCCGAGCGAAATAGAGGGGGTGCTAGACGGAGGGGTCCGGTCCGATCTGGTCGAGGCTGGAAGGTCGCAGGATGAAGCGACTCAGTCGCAGTCGACCGAGGCCGGGGAGGTACGCGGCGAGGCCGCCCAACCCGAGCTAACCGGTGGGGCCCCCGAGGCGGGATCGCTCGGGGGAGGTGCCCCAATCTCAGCCTCTCTGGAGAGGATTTCCCCTCCCTCGACTAGTGCCTTCAGTGTCCGGTCCTCTCTGTACCAGAGGTGCCATTCCATAGCTTCATGAGCCGTGCGAGAGAAACTCCGGAAGGGTCCCCCTTCTACGCTTTTCGAGCAACTTATGGAAGGCGGCCTAATCTTGGCCCAGCTAGGAGCTGAGGCAGTGGATGAGTACGCTCGGGTGGAGTCGGAGCGGGAGACTCTTTCATGGGCCTGTGGTTCGCTTGATCGAAAGGTCAAGCGTTTGACCCTTGATCTTGGGGACCTTCGACGGGAGGTGGCCCCACTCCGGGCACCAGTGCAGTCGAGCCAGGTAGAGGCTCGGTTGTTGGCGGAGTAGCTGGCCCAGGCCCGTCGTATGGTCGATCGGAAGAATGAGCTCCTGGAGGCGGAGTGCAGGATTCAGATCGAGCGCAGCGAGCAATGGAAGGCCGAGCGGGAGGTGCTCGAGGGCCGCGTCCCGGGGGCCGAGGATGCACGGACCAAGGCCGAGAGGAAGTTGTCCGAGTCAGAACAGAGGATAGCCGAGCTTGAGAGGAAGGCAGAGCTGGCCGGGGTGGAAGTGCTCGAGCAACATAAATTCTTAGAGGCTTACCACGCGGCTCTTCAGCAAATTGCATTCCCCTATTATGAGTCGGGCTACCGTCGGGGCCTTCGGAAGGGCTTCACCCAGGGCTTCAATCGGGCCATCATAGAGGCCGAGGCCCAAGCGACTGGGCTCATTTTTCCTTCCGGGCAACGCTATGACTCGGACTAGGGTTCCACCGACTCTTCCCATTATACGTTGAGCGAAGAGGAGGGTCGGGCGGCCTCGACCTCGCCCGAGCGATCGCCAACTCCAGCAGCCTCGGGAGGGCACACAACCGAGACAGTTCCCACGCAGGTGGGGTCAGTGCCTGGGTCGGCCGTCGCTGAGAATACTGGGGGCAGATCATCTGGTGCTGAGGGGCCTTGTCTACCGAGCCTGGAGATGGGCCCGAGCCCTGATGTACAAGCTCTTTCTTTCTTTTGCTTTTGTAGCCGTGTAAGACCTTTTTGTTTTTTGGAAAGTATAGTAGCGGCAATATTAAGTGCTGAATTGATTGTTCCTTACCGCTTTTGGTGTGATTTGACTACCGTATCTGTAGTCATTAGGGAAGGCACCGATTTTCTCTGTAGATATCGCACGTGTCGATCTGTCAGATAACTGTCATTGCACTAGCACCTTTCTACTTTCCCATGCCACCGTAAATAACTTGCCGCTTCGCGCGTCCCGCTGGGGGGGGATGTTGGGAAATGAGGTAACTGTCTTAGGGAAGGCTCCTTTAGCGTGTTTTTAAGGGGAGAGTCATTTAAGGCGATCAGCTCCCCCTTCGGCCTATAAAAGGTCCGAGGGGCATCTCCTCTTCCTTTCATCGCTTAAGACTATCCCTAATAGTTTCTCCTTCTTCCCTTTCCATGAAACGTTGTGCTGTCGACCTCGACAGAGCATGGAAAGCACTTCAGAAGATGATGATGCGGACAGTATTAGGAGGGAAACTCCTGCTACTCCAGTTTGGAAGAGGGTTCGACAGTCGGAGGTTAGTTTGGGAGAGGGTTCGACATGCTGGAGCATGTCACCTTCCTGTCCCTAACCCATCAACGCCATCCTTGGGGGGAGGGGAAGCTCTTTAAGCTTCCTCCTTTCTGATCACGCATCCCCTCCTTTCCTCTTTCCTTGCTCGCACCGCTAGGGGGTGCTTGCTTTCTGTTTTGCTTTCGTCCTCCTTCCAAAGAGTTAGCAGGCGAGGCCTTCTCTTGTTGTCTTTCCAATCCCTCTGGCACCTTTCCTCCGAGCTTCTCAAACCAACGGGGCCGGTTATCCTTTATCCGAGCTAGTTTTCGCACTAGGCAGAGTCAGTGGCTGGACGTAGGAGTGCTTACCGAGTTGGCCGAGCATTCTGCTCTCATCATAGTACCAGTGGATGTAATTTTTGTGTTTGTTGAACCGTATTGTATTGGCTGCGGCCTACTTAATGTACACCAGAGTTTAATGAAAAGAAAAGGATGGTATTTATTCTACTTTGCTTACATGTGTATGCTTGCCAAATGTTCAAAAGTAGAATTTGTGAAGTGTAGTCGCGTTCCATGTCCGAGGGATGGGTGCTCCGTCCATGGCGGAAAGTCGATACGCCCCTTTCCCGAGCGTCTCGACCACTCAGTAGGGGCCTTCCTAGGTAAGGGCTAGCTTCCCCGCCGCCTCCAGTGGTCGAGAGGCTTCGGCCTTTTTTAGGATAAAGTGCCATGGTTGGAAATGTCTGTTTCGGACTCTGGAGTTTTAGTATCGAGTGATGCGCCGTTGGTATTCCATTGCTCAGATACGGGCAATCTCTCGGATCTCATCTGCTAAATTGAGGTTTTTCAATAGCTTCTGCTCGTTCACCTCGGATTTGAAGTGGGTGACTCAGAGAGAGGGATTGCCGACCTCCAATGGAATAACGACTTCTGTGCCATACACCAGCTGGAAAGGTTTTTCACCGGTGGCCGTTCTCAGAGTAGTTCGATGCGACGATAATACGCTTTATAATTCTTTGAGCCAGCTTCCCTTGGCCTTGCCGAGCCTAGTTTTGATGCCTTCTAAGATAGTTTTGTTGGCATTTTTGACCAGTCCGTTAGCCTGAGGGTGGGCTACCGAAGTGAAGTGATTGCGAATGTTTAGGTCAGCACATCTATCTCTGAAGTAATGAGAATCAAATTGTTGACCATCATCGCTCACGATCACTCGGGGGACATCATAGCGACAAATGATCGACTTCCAAACAAAACTCCATACGACCAATTCGGTGATCCTGGTGGTGGCTTCAGCCTCGATCCATTTGGTGAAGTAATCGATGGGGACGATGACATACTTCTTCTAAGCTTGAGCCATGGGGAAAGGCCCGAGAATATCTATTCCCCACTGAGCGAAGGGGTATGGCTAGGCAAGGGTGATGAGCTCCGTGGCGGGCTGGTGGATCAGATGGTCGAAGCGCTGACATCGGTCACACTTCTGTACGTAGGTCATGCAGTCGCGCTGGAGAGTGGGCCACTAGTAACCCTACCGAAGCATGATCCTGGCGAGCGATCTTACTCCTTGGTGCGCGGCGTAGATGCCTTCGTGTACTTCTTGAATCGCTAGGCTGGCTTCGTCGGTGCCGATGCACTTGAGGAGGGGACCGGAGAAAGATCTGTGGTACAAGACATCATCCAACATGACGAAACGCCGATCTTGGTACTTAAGTTTCCGAGCCTCCCGAGGGTCGAGGGGCTCTTGAGAATCCTGAAGCCAGGATATGTAGGTGGTCCGCCAGTCGCTCGGGGGTGCCGGGTCAACAGTCATAAGCTCAAATTCGATGCTCGGTCGCTTGAGCTCTTCGAGGAAGACCGACCGAGTACCTTCGGGGTCAAGGGAGGAGGCTAGGCGAGAGAGGGCGTCCGCTCGGGAGTTTTCCTCCCGGGCTATCCAGACTACCTCAAAGCTCTCGAAGAGTTGGCCCATCCTCTTGACCACCTGGAGGTACTTGATCCTTTGTCCTTCTCGAGCTTCGTAATCACCCTTAACCTGGCTAGCGACCAGTTCGGAGTCGGTGTGGATCCTGACTCGCTTGGCTCCCAATCGTCGAGCCATCCTGGCCTCTGAGATAACGGCTTCATACTCTGAGGCATTGTTGGACGCTGGGAAATTGAATTTCAAGGCGTACCGCAGCTCCGCTCCTTCGGGGGACTTCAGAAGGATACCAGTGCCGCTCCTGCCGAGTTGGAGGACCCGTTGACGAACAGGTCCCAAGTGGGCCCGAGCTCAGGTGGAGGTACCTCCTCAATCGGGACGGTGCTTTCGGCGATGAAGTCCGCGAGGGCCTATCCCTTGATGGCCGAGCGGGGGTGATACGAGATATTGTAGGCCTCGACCATGATGGCCCATTTGACGAGGCATACCGATGCTTCTGGGTGAAAGAGAATCTTCTTCAGGGGTTCACCGGTCAATATGATGATGGAGTGCACTTGAAAGTAGGGTCAGAGGCGCTCGGCCGAGGTAACCAATGCTAGCATGAGTTTATCGGTTGCGGGGTACCTTCTTTTAGCCTCATTAAGCACCTTGCTAGTGTAGTAAACTGGTCTCTCGACCTCGCGTCGTTCCTGACAAGGACCGAGCTTACTGTGGAAGGGGTCGCCGAGAGGTAAAGGTGTAGAGCTTCGCCCGGGGTTGGCATGGACAGCACCGGGGTGTGGCTAAGAATTCCTTGAGTTTGGTGAATGCCTTCTAACATTCCTCATCCTAGGCGAATGAAGCAGATGCCATTTTGGGGCCCCTCAACAATTTGAAGAAGGGTAGGCATCGTTCAGCCGCCCGGGACAGGAAACGGTTGAGCGCAGCAATGCGCCCCATAAGGCGTTGAACGTCCTTGATGCAAGTGGGTGGCCGCATGTTTAGGATGGCCTGAACCTTGTCGGGGTAGGCCTCGATCCCACGCTAAGTTACCAGGAAGCCTAGGAACTTCCCGGATCTGACTCCGAAGGCGCATTTAGCCGGGTTGAGCTTCACGTTGCACCTCTGGAGGGTGTTGAAGGTCTCAACTAAGTCGGCAAGGTGGTCTTCAACCTTCGACATTTTGATGAGCATGTCATCAATGTAGGCCTTGACGTTCTGACCGAGCTGTCCCTCGAAGATGTGGTTGATCAGTCTCTGATATGTTGCTCCAGTGTTCTTCAACCCGAATGGCATTCGGGGGTAGCAGTGTACGTCGAAGTCAGTGATGAAGGCGGTCTTCTTGATATCCTCCAAGTCCATCCTTATCTGATGGTATCCAGAGTTGGCATCCAAGAAGCTGAGCAACTCGTTGCCAGAGGTTGAGTCGACCAGTTGATCAATGCTCGGCAGCGGGTAGCAATCCTTTGGGGTAGCCTTGTTGAGGTCGGTGAAGTCTTCGCACATTCGCCATTTCGCCGAAGCCTTTGGCACCCAGACGATGTTGGCGAGCCATGTAGGGTATGATAGGTGTCCATTCTCTATGGCAATTCATCGCATGTACACCATTTTATGTGCATATAATTAGGTAATTATACATGATCTATCGTTAATCTCAACTTCGCATGTAGATTAGACATTTCACGTAAATTAATTAATTTAGTGATTTTATTTAATAAAATGGAGTTGAGAGTCATGAACATTAATTCTCCATTGCATAATTATGAGCAATTGTGATTCATGTGCACATTATTGTAATTTTTATGGATTAAATCGTAATTATATGTGTGCAGGACACCGAAGGTAATTGCAAAAGAAGCCGGGGGCAAAACTATCATCACCGCTTTGAACAAGTCAAAAGCACATATTTTTGTTAGAGGGAAAACAAATTTCAAAAGTTTGAAATTGAGGAATAGAAACACATATTTTGGTTGGAGGGAAAATTGAATTCAAAGTTTGAAATACAGGAGAGACATGATGAGCCTTGGGAAAGGGGGTGTCCAAAGTCCAAGAAAGGGGGTACCCACATTCTTTTTCTTTTCCCCATACATCATCTTCTACCTAAATCCCAGTCATCCATCTCCTTTTGATACAATCTCCACCCTCCATTGACCCAACTTTCTCTATAAATAGCCAATGACAAGGAGGAGAAGGGGAGTCCATCTTTTGGCAATTTTTCACTCTCCCTCTCCCTCTCACATCTTAGGTCATCGATTTCTCCCCCTTTGGTTCATTTTCTGCTCTTGCACTTTTCATGTAAGTTCTTTATTTTTACATGCTCTGCAACTTCTTCTTCTACATCATCTTCTAATTCCTTCTTGTTTTAAAGTTATTTCGTGTTTTTCTCTGTGCTGTCCTGTTCATCTGCGAACCAATGTTTCTCTCTGATTCTTCCCCTTATTTCCCCCCTTTTTGATTCTCTTCTCCTCTTCATTTCTTCATAAACGTTCTTCCTTTTTAAATGGTCTACAACTTCTTCTTCTGCATCATCTTCTAATTTATTCTACTTGTAAAGTTATTTTCTCTTTTTCAAGGTGCTATCTTCCCATTTGTACTGTTCATCCGAGATGCTAACCTATGTTCTTCCTCCATTTTGAAGCCCTTCCACTCTTCTTTTCTCTCTTAGTTTTTCATCAAAGTTCTTCCTCTCTTATAGATCTAGATTATCTTCTTCTATCACTTCCTCCAATTCTTCTTCATTTACGAGTTATATTTATTTTTCCACTATCTTATTTTTGCATCTTCTTCCTTCTTCATCTCCACACAAACCCTTCCACACTCCTCTCTATATTTCTCTCCAAAGTGTGTCCTTCACAACTCTCCTTGTACGGCGGCGTGCACATCAAGGCGGGTGACGTTCCAAGGCTCGTGACGTAGACGACGGAGGCTTCTTCATTCACCTCTTTTTACGGCGATCTTCATCTTCATCTTGGCTATATTCTTTCCCATTTTCTTTATTTTATGAGTTGTAATTTTCCATTTTCATAGAGTGTACTTTTCACTTCCATCTTAATAAAAGTTCATCTTTGTAAATTGTGATTGTCTTAGTTCCTCTTTCTATCTCTTCTAAGTTCTTTTCTTTACCTCTCTCATCTTCTTTAGTGAGTTTATTTTCATGCAATTTATTATTCCTTAGATTAATCTCACTCAAAACTCGACTTTTCAAAGCATAAGGATATTTTTCCAACTTGTTCCAAAATGTTATTACTTCCTCGTGGGATCGACTCCACTTACCACTATACTTGATTTTCTAATCTTTAAAAGTGAGTGAGTGCGAATATTTTGAAATTGTAGCACGACTTTTCAACGACAGGTTTGTGCGCATCAGAATACAGGACCGGTCGAAAGAGGCCAGTCTTCTGTCCCTTGATGACTTGCTCTTTGATGACCGCTTGCTTCTTCGGGGCATGCTTTCTCTTGCGTTGCTGGACAGGTTTCACCGCTGGGTCGAGGTTGAGCTTGTGCGTCACCATGTCTCCCGGGATCCCGGGAAGATGCTCGTCCGACCATGCAAAGACTTGAATGTACTGGGCAAGGAAGTCCTTATATTTTTCCTGATCCTCAAGTGATAGATCGGCTCTGATCTTGACTCCTAGAGTTGGGTCACCGTTGAGGAAGACCATTAGCAACTCGCCACCAAGCTCAGATGTTGTTGGTCCCTCTTCGGCTCCCTTTACTCCTTTATTTTTTCCCTTCCGGCCTCATGGCTTCGACCGAGATTATATAGCACCGTCTAGCCAATGCCTGGTTACCCTGGACCTCCCCCACACCATACTTGGTAGGGAACGCCATTTTTTGGTGAAAGGTAGAGGGCACCGCTTTCATTCGGCCGAGGATACCTCGGCCGAAGATGGCGTTATATGCCGTCATCCCCTTAATCACGATGAAGTCCACCATAACCGTAACAGTTTTGGGCGGGGTGCCAATAGTAACTGGCAGGCTCAGGGCTCCCTCGGGATAAGTTTCCTGGCCGTTGAACCCACAGAGGGGGGTTCGGATCGGGCGGAGTTTAGATGGATTCTCTCCCATCTTGAGTAAACATTCATAGGATAATACATCAGGGGCACTACCATTGTAAACTAAGATCCTATCTACGTTACAATGGTTTATTGTAGCCAATATAATGAGAGCGTCGTCATGCGGGGTGGTTAGCCCTTCCAGGTCCTGGTCGGAGAATACCAGGGCCTGCGGTTCCCTCGCTTGCGGGGCCTGAGGAGGCTCGGCGGAGGCTCGGCTCGCCCGCTCGACGTGACGCTTTCTTCTTCGGCTGCTGTCTCCTCCTGATGCCGCGCCGCCCGTGATGACATTGATGTGGACTCCACGGGGGGCATTGTCGATTTCTTCGGGAGAACCTTGGTCTTTTTTCTGCCCCGCCACGTATCAGGATAGGTGTCCCTGGCAGACGAGGCGCTCGATATCATCTTGAAGTTGATGGCAGTTGTTGGTGTGATGCCCGTGATCGCTGTGGAACAGGCAATGCTTGCGGTGATTGCGGTGATTGCGGTGTTTGGCCTTCATAGGCTCGGGCTGGTGGAAGAGACTCGAGCCTTTGATGTCTTTGTAAATTTCGTAGACGGGAGTGGTAAGGGGGGTGTACCGATCATACTTCCGAGATGGCTTTTTACGGTCTCCATCCTGGTTCCACCTTTTTCCTTGGCCCGTCCTTTGCTCGGACGGTCGCTTCTTGTCCCCCTCCCGACCCGAGCCTCCCGTGCCTCGGTAGGCGTTGAGGACTTCCTCGCACTCTGCGTGGCGTAGGGCCAGGGTCACTAGCTCGGCAAGGGAGGTGGGAGGATGAAGCACTAGCTCGCGCCGTAGGTTCTCATCACGGGTACCTCCGGTTAGTGCAGTGATGGTCGAGGCAACATCTAGGCGGGGGATGCGTAGGGCTTCCAATTTGAATCGGTTGATATAATCCTGCAACTTCTCGCCCTGTTCCTACTTGAGGGCCAGTAATCCCACTACTGACCGGGGTGGACCGTTGCCGGCGAAGCTTTCCTTGAACACTCGCTCGAACTACTTGAAGTTGTGAATGTTGCCGGGGCCGAGGGCCCTGAACCATGCCTGAGCACCCTGGACCAGAGTGGTCATGAATGCTCGACACTTGATCATGTCTAACGCGCCATGCAAGGTCATTAGGGCGTCAAAGCTATCGTAATGATCGGCCGAGTCTCCCTGGCCGTCATACGACTTGAAGGTCGGAAGTGACATCCTAGGGGAGATCTTGGCCTTCAAGATATAATCGGGGAACAGGGATCACTCCTCATCCTCCATAGGAGAGGTCTTCTGCAAGGCGTGGAGAGTGCGCTCTTGCTTTGTGAAATGCCTCTCAAAGTCACAACCGAAGGGACAACTCCGATTATTGTTGGCCCGAGGGGCTAGGGGACACACCTGCATGATGTCCCGACGCTCCTCAGGGGCCTCGATCTCCTGGAACTGTCGGTGTGCTCAGGACTTCTCCCTCCTCAGGGTATAGGAGGCTTCCTGCTCCAGGGGAGGGGCATGCGATGGTCCTTATGACTGGTTGCAGATGAGCCGCCGCCCCCGGAGGGTAAAACGGCCTCCAGCGGTTTGCTGGGAGGCATCTCCGCGGGGGGGGGGGGGGGGGGGGGGGGGGGGGCGCTCTTCCGAGGGAGATGCGACTTCTTCTCTCTGGCCGCCTGGGCCCTCATGGGATCCACGAGGACATCCAATTTTGTGTTGAGGGTTTGGAGGGCGTCGGTACTCCCGTCGGGAAGCTGCTCCCTTGCCACCGACGGAGGTATCTCATTGGCGTGGTTGCCTAATGGGGAATTTTCTATGGGGAGGGAAGGTGCACCTTCTTCCGTCCCTAGGGCCTTTCCCTTGTCGCCGGCAGTCCTCATGCCAGAACTTCTTCGCACCATGATGGCTCTTTGTTTGTTTCCCACAGACGGCGCCAGATGAAGAGGGGCGATCTCGCGCTACTCCTGAGCGGGGAGGAAGATGACAACGTATCATTGAAGTATGAACTGTAAGAAGGGAAACGAGTCAAAGGTGCCCAGGGATGAATCCTTGGGTAAGACCCTCCGATGCTTAAGTTAGCAAACGTAGTAGAGCACTGGTGCGTAGGGAAGAGTTAGGAGGAAGATGAGGGCGCGAGATCCCTCTCCACCAAAAGGTGAAGTGGTTCCTGCTCAGGGTTTTTGGCTTACCTCTGTACAATAGGGCTCTTCCAGCTTAAATAGTGGCTCGTTGAGTGAATGATCCCTGTAAGCCGAGGAGTTTCAGGGGGGGTTACCTCCTCCTTGCGGGCTCTTTATAGCATGCGGACTCTTGATCTCTCATATTCCCTTGAGCTCTCAGCTTTTAAGGGACACGTAACGGCCGTACAGATAAGCTTCCATTAGTTGGCCCGAGCATGAGGCACTGGCCAAGGAGTGGTCTCCCGAGCGATGAGTGCGTGGTTTGGGCAAAGAATACGGGGCTCCGAAGGAGCTCTCCCCATTGAACTGATGCTCGGACTTTCCAACCCGAAGGCCGCCTAGGAAGTGCTTGATCCAAGTGAGTTATTAGGCTTATATTTAGTGGGCCCGATGGCTACCACTTCAAGGAGCTGGGCCTCGTTGGGTCGAATTGTACCTCGTTTTGGCCTCTGCGTTCGGGCGGTTAGATTTCCCCTCACCAAGAATGCACTGCATTTATCTGATCATCATTGCATGACTACATGGTATATTAAATGTTGATTTAAGGAAGGGCAGGTCATTCCTGTCTGAAATCTAGCACCATGCGTGAGAATGTGCCTCCGCCCGGTACCATGAGTCACGTGTTCATATAAGTCACAAAATACATGACTTGCTATCAAATTGTCATTTGTGAATTTCATGCTCCTATAAAGGAGGAGTTTTCTTAATGGATGACTTGCCATTGTGAATTTAACTCATTCTTCTGCAAGCATATCTCATGACAATAGCTTCAATGAACTGCTAGCCTCTTTCAAGGTTATTGCTAAGCTTGTATGCTTGAAGGCATATGTTGATGCCCGCTGAACTCAGGTATAAACTCTGAAAAGTTGACATGTTATTTCTCTAGCCTGCTGTGATGAATTTGCTTAATGGTTGAATGGAATCGAAAATCTTGAAGATTGTGTTGACTATTGAATAGTTTCCAATCTGAATTGCTTGAGCACATTTGAGCTTAATTGAGTATCTGGTATATCAAATGGTGTGTAGTGGAAGGGTGAATTACGTCCACTTGGAAGCTCTCACTATGTGTGAGTTGGGTCTTCGGACCTTCACTCCGCTTCGTACTAGAACTTGAAAAATCTGTTGGCTTGTGAATGATCTCTACATTTCTGAAATGTTATTGAAAATCCATTTCTGAGCTGCTTCTGAAATCTTACTCACTGCTCATTTGTGAGCAAGTCAATTTTTGGACTGGATTGAATGTTCACATGTTTTTGCTGGATGTATCCTTTACTCAAAATGGTTAGTCTGTGAATTGCTGTGTAATCTCTGCAAATTGATCATTGAACATGTTGAAATACTTGAAATGAATTTCTGAAATTTTGACCGTCTTTAATGCTGAATGCTTTCGTGTGTAATTTGTTACAAAGTTCAGACAAGAAGAAGTGAGAATCAAGCTTTTGCATCTTGTAATGCATTTTCATATAGGTTATAGGTTGCATGCATTAGAATTCATGCATTAGGTGCATTTAGATCATTCACATGAAAAATTGAAAACTTGCATCTTATACCCATGTTATGTTTTACACTTTGCAATGCATTTAGGACATTCAAGTGAAATCTGAATTTTTGCATTCATATTGCATTCTGTATTGCATTTTGCATGTTTCATCATTGTGTGCTTGCATGTTATATATGCTATTCACCCCCATCATTGGAATTTCTATGACCTTATGCTTTCTTACTAAATAATGTTACATTTGAGTCATCATTGGTGTGTTTATTGTCATACACTCAGGGGGTGTAAACATTTGATAAGTGCATCTATGTGGGGGGAGTTGCATTGTTATATGTTCATGAAATTTTCGGTATACATGTTGAATCAAATTCACACACTTCATGCACAAAATGTGAAAATGATTGTTAAACATAAGGATATAAAATTTCTTTTCAACACTCTAGAGATATTAAACTTGCTGCATGAATGTTGTAGAGGCAGTTGAGTAAAAAGTTGCCAGCCAATTTTATAGAAAGAATCTGAGCTGAAAATGAAAGGCAGAGTAATGCTCAGTCTCATTGAGTAAAGTGGATGCATGTCACCTGAGACGTGATGTAGTTCATTTATAAAAAGTGTGGACTGAAGTACCTCTACTCAAAATGAGGTGAAATGGTTCAATATTCTGAGTAACCGGAGAGTCTGGCATGAGTTCCATGTGTCTCCTCGGATAAAAAGGAATTATTTGAACCTGATCACTCTTGAAAAATTCTGTTTATCAATGTCATATTGCTTGAGTTGAAAAATTCTGGTGAAAACTTTTTATGGCAGAGCATAGCCTCCAATACGTTGTTCTCTAAAATTGAAGTGTAGTCTGTATAATCTCTCATTGTGTTGATCTAAAAATCTGAATATCCATATTGTAACAATCTATTTTCATGTTATTCACTTACACATTTAGTAATTTGATTTAATATGTATTTAAAAAATTGAATGACTGCATTAGCTATTGCATGGTTCTTCTATGTGATTACATAGTCACCTAGGTGTTATACATGAATATTCTGGTTGTATTGACTCACTTGCATATTTCGTACACCTATCCCATCTTTTTAGATAAAAAGGGGGAGATATGTTGTATGTATATACAAATATCTGTTTGGTTGCATTGTATGCAATCATAGTGTCATCATTTGTATGCATTGAGCTTAATGCATTCATAGTGTCATCATTTAAAAATCTGAAAATCAATGAAAATCTAGAAATTGAATGGACTTCAAATATTTTACATTTTCTAAATGGAATTTAGGCATTGAATGGCATCAGATTTGTTAACATATGCTGTAATTGTTGGAATCATATTGATTTGTTCATCATATGTCTACTCATCTTCCCATCTCGATAATCAACAATTGGTATGTCAACATCTTGTTATATTTTATGGCTCTCAAAGTCATTCCACCAAACATCTTGCCTTTGCCTTGCTACTGCATCATTTGAACTTCAGAAATAGGCTTTTTACATGAATCTGTTTTACTAAAATTTGAAATTTACTACCTTCCTCCCACTTTTTGATTATGTCAAAGGGGGAGAAAGTATTTTGATCTCATAAAGTATCATAAAGTTTGTCATCATCAAAAAGGGGAGATTGTTGTGTGAAATACATGTGATTTTGATGATAACTAAACTTTGTGTTTATGTATGCTTTTGATGATTGTTGCTATTAAATGTCTTGCTTCATAAATCTGCAAACATTATTTAAAGAGCTTGGTTTGAAAGAACTGCATGGAGTTGTTCTTCTCTGAAGATAGCTTGATTTGAGTTCAATCTATGAGGTTGTGTTCATGGAACATAATTGTTGCTATTTTTGTTCTAAAAACTAAGTTTGTGTTCATGGATCTATATTGAAGATTGATGATTCTGTCTTTGATGCCCATGCTATATGGTATTATGATATGTGGAGGAATTGCTACATTCTATATGGTCTTGTGACATGTGGAGTCAACCCATCCCTACATGGAGTCGACCCATTGCACATGTTATGAGCCTTTGTGTTCTTGATGCCCTAATATGGTTAAGATGATAATTAAATGCATTTTGAGACTCATACATGTTGTTTAAATGCATGGCTATAAGAAGTGACTTTTGGTTGAGACTTTTTGGGTTCTCGTACATATTCTTCATGAGTTGCTAAAGACATGAATGTGTCTCATGCTTTTTCCACAAGAGGCTTTGGAGTTTGTAATTTGAGATATTCATACAAGTCTTCATGAAAATTGGCTTCATGATGTTCATTCAAGTTGCATAAATTGCATTGCCATATGACCTTGATCCTAGCTGTGGTTAATCAAGTTAACAAAGAGGTTTCATGCACCTTTTTCATATACTTCATATAGTATGAACTTGATCCTTGGTTGGGAAACTTTATGTTTTCGTGCATCTCTTACATGAGGTTCTTGGGCTAGCATCATGTTTAATCTATTAATACAAAACTTGAGTGAATGTGAATTGAATGGTTATTACATGGTTTTCACACTTTGGTTGAGTGAATGGCCAATTGGTCTCGAACTTTGGATTGAGAAAATTGGGCTTAATTTGTTTTTCATGTATCTTCTACAAGAGGTCTTTGGGTTTCATGTATTGAATCATATAACTCTATTGTTATGAAGTGTGAATTATTTCATGGTTTTGGAAATGTGTTTCATATTGCTTAATAGGCTCCCAAGACACCTAGACTTTGATCAAATATAAGATGGCATCAAAGTGAATGAATTTACATGGTTTTAACTTGATTTTTCTGTTTTGCTGGATTTTGGTCGACCAATGGCAAGGGAACGGTCGACCTATTTGGCCAGATCTGAAAAATGGGAAGTGCAGCATAGTTCGGTCGACCGAACTAGTCGGTGCCCTCTAGACTGACACCTATAAATGTTTGGTCGACCGACAGGCAACTTTGGTCGACCATATACGGTGAACGCCCTTACGAATCAAGTCTGAAACTGTTAAACTCAATCCATTTGGGGTCTATACTTTACCATTATGCCCCTGAGTTCTTGGTAGACCTATTGGGGGTCTTTTGGAGGATTCTAGAAGGGTTATAATGGTTTTTTGATGTCTCTTATATATGCATATGTGTGAACTCTGAATTTGGAGAGGAGGAACCCGAATGAGCTTATTCTTTCTATCTTGTAGGTGAAGATGAGGGAAAAGGAGTGGAGCTACAAGAGAAAGGGAGATTTCATCTCCTCCATGTGATTTTTGGAGTTCGAGGAAGAAAGGAAAGTGGAGCGGATTGAAGAGAGGAATGCGATGACGTTCAAATCGATGGCATTCATCTTCCCTCCGACTTGTGCTTCAAAGAACATCATCTTCCGGCCATGGAAAACAAAGGGGGATCATTTCTATATCTTCTATATGTTCTTTGTGATGTGTTTCATGGTCTGTATTTTTGTTTGAGCATATTTTGGGTATTCATCTTGATTCTTTTGAACTAGATATTCGTGTGTGTGGATCGTCTGCATACAACTATGTTTATTGTGCTGCGGTTGTTGCAGCTTGTGTGTGTGTGTGGATTGTGTTGGAGACTCCGTCTCCGTGTGTGTGTTGGGGCGTGTCCCCATGTGTGTGTACAGGCATCATCTTACGTGTGAGTTGGAGCATTGCTCCATGTTAGGGATTTATCCCCGAGTGAAGCCTTACCGATTTGGTAAGAGGTGGACGTAGGGTGTCCGTCGTGGTCCCGAACCACCTTAAAAATCTCGTGTCTTATTGTTTACTTTGATGATTGTGTGTTTTATTGTTAAATCCGTTTACTTGAACGTGTGAGCTCGGTGAGATTGAGAGAACTAAGTTTACCTTGCTTAGCTTAATTTCTTCAATCTCGTTAAACTTGTTAAGTTTGATTAAGAAAGTTTTTTTTTACCATATCGCGTGGGGGACAATTCAACCCCCCCTTCTTGTCCGCTCACCTACCCGGGACCAACAGGGTTCAAAGGTGGAACGGTCGGTTCTGGGTGTTGTCACGGGTTATAACCAAAAAGCAAAGTAGTAAGAAGGTGTCGACACCTTCATGTAGGGGTGTCGACCCCTGTTGAGGCATCCTGTCACGCCCCGAGCACGGAAGATACCCGGAGGCGCGTGACGAGTTTATATCAATCATGTCAATCAGAGTGGTCGTGTATTCGACACAAAGACAGAGATGCGCAAAATAGCAAGATAACCCAATCCTTTATTTCATAATGGATAGACTATTACAAATCCAATACTCTGTTTAATAAAAAGGAAAAGAATACATATTTGACTCAAGAAACTATAGAAAAGACTAGATGACACTTGAGCAGCTCTATCACTTTCACTCTTGACCATTCCCATCCGATTGACTTCCATCGTCGTCGGACCTACCTGAAAAGTAAAAAGGGACAAACGGAATTAGCGAACGCTCAGTAGGAAATTATATCTCAAGTACTAGCAAGGGGTTTAAGTAATTACATCTTTCATGAATGCAATAAAGCTATGCATGCTCGCATAAAACGACAAGATAGAGAGAATGTAATATCAAGGAAATAAGATGAACTTAATCATGGACTTTCAACAAGATAACAAGTTTATTCAAGATATTCAAGCAAGTACGTTTAACAAGTCATGTCAAGAACTTTGGCTATCATGTATCAAGCAAGTAAATTACCCTTTTTCGGGCCACGCAATTCATGTCAAGTCAAGTACGATTCAAGTACAAGATGTGTGTGGAATGTCCAATCAAGAAAGTCAAGTACTCGGTATAATGCCAGATACCTTATCATTTTAACTCCCATGGGCACAAGTACTTTCGGGTGCTCCTCCCGGGACCAGATCGGGCCCTATATGCGCAGGCATTTATCATGTGTTTTGACATCCACTCTTGTTTATAGCCAACATAGAATTTCAATAATCAAGCTTGTAGACACGTATGACAACTTTGATAGAATAGAGTCCAAAATATGACAAAGGACATAGAATGGCGATAATAATGGTATAATCACGATATCGATAAAAATCTAGGTAGAATATGGTTCCCTTAACTTGGGTACCATGACAAATAAGTATGGACATTCTTTATATAGAATTGAGGTCCACATGAACAGTATATCAAAGGTAAGATACCCTCATTCCTATCATAGAATTGAGGTTTTTACAAGAACGACATGATATGGCATGATATCATCATCCCATTAAGAATTTCTTATGATACACTCTTTGTATAATCATAAGGGCCGGTATCCCCTGTTTCTTTAGAGTGACATGGCATCAATGGTGTAATGGGTTTTTAGGGTACAACCAGCTCAGTCGGCCTTGAGGGAATCCAAGGCTACGAGGAGTCTTACGGAGGTCTCTATGACTAACTCGCTAGTCCAAAGGAACGGAATGTCCAATGGAGAGCTTGTATGTCAATGAGAGTTGAGTGTGACCGATAAAACAATCGTGAAACATGGGACTATACTCACGGAGTGGAGAATAGTGCCGATATATATATTATATAACATATGAAACCATCGGTTAACAGAAACAGTGGGAAAATCAGTTTTACAGTAAAATAACGACTTAATCAGAGTCGTTTATCAAGTAATTAACGCCTAACAGAAGGGCGTTTACACATGTTTCCATTTTTCAGAATTTCAATATTTCATTAATTTATCTAAAACGCGCCCTGGACAGGGGCGTTTCTTTGCAATGAGACGACTACAGCAGAAGGCGTCTTTTTATTTACAATATTTTTCAGAACATATTTATTTTCAGAAATTATCAAAAACGCGCCCTTGGCAGGGGCGTTAATCATTAAATTCTTATTTTTACAGAATATATTGTTCGGGATTTTAACAGAAACACGCCCTATGAAGGGGCGTTACTTTTCAATTCACGCCCTGTGATGGGGCGTTAACAAATGGAAAACGACCTAGTCTCGGTCGTGAATTGAAGAAATACCAGGAAAGCAAGATTTACACGATAATCAAGGATAACAATCATATAGTCATGACAGGAAAATTGGTAGGAATTCAGATGTAGTATATTAGATTTGATGTTTCATGTTTATTGACTTTTAACCGTTAACATTTATTGACTTCGTGTAATTGCATGGATAATCAGTTCTTAAGATAGGTGATTAACATTTACATGAAATTAACGCCTGTGTACAGGGCGTCAAATATGAAATTGACGACCTGGGCAGGGTCGTGTCTTGTAAATTAGCGCCCTTGACAGGGGCGTTACTTTGAAAATAATGCAGTAAACACAATAAAACCATATTAAACCGTATGCATGTCATGTCAATATGTATATAAATCTTGTCTTAATTTATTTGGGCTACAGTAACTTGAGAAAATCCTACCTTATGATAATCTGAAGATTGAACCGTGAAAGTTTTGGGAAGAGGATCGATGCTCTGTATATAACAGACTCTTAAGATGGCAGCTACTGGCTGATGGCTTTGATGAAGAGGACGCAGAAGAAGGACCTTTGTTTCTTCAGGAATTTAGGAAAACCTTCGTTCTTCAATAAATCAAAAGATGCAGATCCTACAGAAGAAACTAATATTAATTTCTTCCTCGTGTCTGACCAGAGGGGAAGGAAAAGAACAATACCTTGTTCTTTCTCGTATGCAGAACTCCTTAACCTGTATAGAAGAGAAAGAGATGAAGAGTTAGTAACTCTTCATTTGACAGTAAATAGAAAGAAAAGAACGTTCAGTTCTTTACTCACCGTAGCAGACGATTGAATCAAATAGGTTTAGGGTTTGTTCAATCAAGACTATTTATAGGATTTTGGACGTCCTGTTAGGGTTAGTGTTCTAGTGGAAGTAATGCTTCCAATATAGAGTCCTTACCACCTTTTAACTCTTTCTAATACTTATCCATTACCCATGATAAGTGTCTGGGTCGAACGGTTCACGAACTGAATTAACGACTTTGGTCAGGGCGTCGATTCTTGAATTAACGACCTGGTGCAGGTCGTTTCTTAAGAAGCGCCTGGTATGAAGACGTTCTTTGTTTTAAAACACGCCCAAGATAGGGGCATTTCTTGGCCTTACCGTTTTTGACGTTGGAATTTGACGCCGTGTGGTCAGGGCGTCACTTCTTGAATAACGCCTTAATGAGAGGCGTTATTTGCATCTTGGGTTTTATTCCTCCATTTAACCCTCTTCTTATTATCTGTATTATATATATATATTTTAATTCATTTCAATTATTCATTTATCAGGGTTGCTACACCCTCCCCCACTTAAAAAGAATTTGGTCCCCAAATTCAATTGCATATCATGTATACACGCGGAGAGTGTAGAGTATATACCTCTTAGAACAACTCGGGAAATCATTTCTTCATAGATTCCTCGGTCTCCCATGTCGCTTCGTGTTCAGTATTCTTATTCCATTGCACCTTGAGCATGGGAATAACCTTATTCCTTAGAGCTCGTATTTCTCGATCTAAGATCTTCATAGGCTTCTGTTCATAGGTGAGATCTTTCTGGATCACCAGATCTCCATGTTCAATAATATGAGATGGATCGTGCACATACTTCTTCAACATAGATATGTGAAACACATTATGCACGTCGGACAATTGAGGAGGCAACGCGATGCGATAAGCAACCTCGCCAACTCTTTCGAGTACCTCAAATGGTCCGATGAATCTTGGCGTAAGCTTGCCCTTAACACCAAATCTTCGTATGCCACGTCCAGGCGATATTTTAAGAAATACATGATCTCCAACCTGGAATTCAAGATCTCTTCTTCTTGTGTCAGCATAAGCCTTTTGCCTGGTCTGAGCAACTTACAATCTTTCTCTGATTACTTGTATCTTCTCAGTTGTATCCCTTACCATGTCTGGACCTAATAGTTGTTTCTCTCCAACTTCGTTCCAGCATAAGGGTGATCGGCAACTCCTTCCATATAAAGCTTCGGAATGTGCCATTTGGATACTAGCTTGGTAGCTATTATTATATGCAAATTCCACAAGTGGCAAATATTCATGCCAGCTTCCACCAAAGTCAATGATGCAAGCTCTTAGCATATCCTCAACAACTTGATTAGCTCTCTCGGTCTGACCATCCGTTTGTGGGTGAAAAGCAGTACTAAAGTTGAGCCTTGTTCCCAACGAATGTTGTAATCCCATCCAAAAATGAGAAGTGAAACGGGGATCTCTGTCAGACACGATTGAGACAGGAATTCCATGTAACCTGACTATTTCCTTGATGTATAGTGCAGCTAGTACATCAATTGACCATCGGTTCTTTATTGGCAAGAAATGCGCCGATTTAGTTAAACGGTCAATAATAACCCATATTCCATCATGTCCTCCTTTTGATTTGGATAAACCCATGATGAAATCCATACCAATGTCCTCCCACTTCCACTTAGGAATATCTAGAGGATGTAGTTTTCCAGCAGGCTTTTGGTGTTCTGCCTTGACCTGTTGGCATGTGAGACAGCGAGATACATAGTCTGCTATTTCTCTTTTCATATTAGGCCACCAAAAGTTCCTCTTTACATCTTGATACATTTTGGTTGATCCTGGATGAATAGTGTACCTTGATCGGTGAGCTTCATCTAAGATCTTCTTCTTTAATTTCGGACAGTCGGGTATACAAGTTCTACCTTTGAATAATAATCTTCCATCAGAAGTTAGTTGAAAATCAGATTGTCCTTCTAATCTGCCTTTGATTTCCACTAATATAGGATCATCATCCTGAAGTGCTTGTATCTCAGATAATAAATCTGACTATATGCTTACATGAGATAATGTGACAAATTTGGCTTCCTTGTCCAAGCTTATATTGAGCCCGGAGAATTGTTCTAGCAACCTCCATTCTTGTATCATACAATTGGCTATCATTGCTCTCGGCTTTCGACTAAGGGCATCAGCAACATAATTACCCTTTCCGAGATGGTATTGTATATTGAAGTCGAAGTCCTTGTGATATTCTAGCCAGCGTCTTTGTCTCATGTTTAGCTCCTTTTGTGAAAATAGATATTTGAGACTTTTGTGATCGGAGTATACAGTAAACTGCACTCCATATAAGTAGTGTCTCCATATCTTTAGGGCAAATACCACCGCGGCCAGTTCTAAGTCATGGACGGGGTAATTCTCCTCATGCTTCTTCAGTTGACGTGAAGAGTATGCTATGACCTTTCCTTGTTGCATTAGGACACATCCGAGGTCAATGCCAGAAGCATCTGTGTAGACCTCGAATTTCTCTCCTTCTATTGGTAGAGCTAACACCGAAGCTGTAGTGAGATGATCCTTGAGAGTTTGGAAACTTCTTTCACATTCCTCACTCCATTCATATCGGATCTCCTTACGAGTTAATCTTGTAAGTGGTATGGCGATCTTAGAGAAATCTTTGATGAATCACCGATAATAGCCTGCAAGACCTAAGAAGCTTCTGATCTCGCTAGCATTGGTTAGTCTTCCCCAGTTTCTAACAGCTTCAACCTTTGATGGATCAACAGATAGACCATCCTTGGATATCACATGTCCGAGGAAAGTCACTTCTTCAAGCCAGAATTCACATTTGCTGAGCTTTGCATATAATTGATTTTCCCTCAATACTTGCAATGCGATCCTTAAATGCTCCTCATGTTCTTCCTTAGTTTTGGAATATATCAATATATCATCAATGAAAACCACCACAAATTGATCTAGATAAGGCCTGAATATGCTATTCATTAACTACATAAAGGCAGCAGGGGCATTTGTTAGTCCAAAAGGCATAACAACAAATTCGTAATGGCCATACCTGCTTCTGAATGCAGTCTTATGAATGTCATCATCCTTGATTCTTAATTGATGATATCCCGACCTGAGATCAATCTTGGAAAAATATTTGGATCCTGAAATCTGATCAAATAACTCATCGATTCTCGGCAGTGGATACTTGTTCTTGATAGTGAGATGATTCAACTGTCGATAGTCGATGCACAATCTCATGGATCCGTCCTTCTTCTTCACAAATAAGACTGGTGCTCCCCACGGGGAAGTACTTGGTCTAATAAACCCTTTTCGAATTAGTTCCATCAACTGCTCCTTCAACTCTTTGAGTTCCGCAGGGGACATTCTATAGGGTGCCTTTGAAACTGGACCAGCACCAGGGACTAAGTCAATGGTGAAGGCCACTTCTCTTTGAGGGGGTAATCCCGACAAATCTCCCGGAAATACGTCTGGAAATTCTTGCACTACCTGAATGTCTTCTATCTTAGTGTCCTTTGTTTCCTTAACTGTGACAAATGCAAGGAAGGATACACATCCTTTCCTAACGAGCTTGCTTGCTCGAAGAGCCGAAATAAGAGGGGATTTGCTCCGACTCTTGGGGCGAGTAAAGACTAACTCTGGAAAATCTTTGAAAGCAATTTGGCTATTGCGGCAATCAACCGTTGCCTGGTATTTGGATAACCAGTCCGCTCCCAGTATAACATCATACTCCTTTAGATCGAGGCATATGAGATCTATAGGTAAATTCCTACCTTGAACCATTACCTCACAGTTTTGGTAGTGATGAGTAATATCATTTTCACTTCCAAGAGGAGTAGTTAGAATTATTTTTATCCATTCTGGTTCTAACGGTAACGGGTCAGCAAACTTCTTAGAAATAATGGAATGCGATGCACTCGTATCAAATAAGACATAAGCATTTTTGGAACAAACTGATAATGTACCTTCTGCCAGTCCACCTTCTTCTTGCTCGGTCTCCTTTATTGCATGAAGTCGAGCGTTCTTTGTCACCGGGCGCTTACCGTCACCGGCTTGGTCATTCATTAATGGACAATCAGGAATCCGATGTTCGCGACTCCCACAACGGAGACAAGCTCCTAATTTCCTCCAGCATTCTTCTGTCTTGTGACCAGCCTTGTCACAATGCTTGCACACTGTATTAGAAGGGGTAGTTGTGATAGAGAAAGGCTTGGTCTTTTTGAACTTATGGTCTTGAGAGGAAGAACCTCCATTATTGGGCCTCTTCTTGAAATTGGGTTTAAAAGAACCCGAACCTGTGACTTGCTCCTTCTTATCTTTTCCACGGATCCTATCAGATAGTCCCCGTGGCATCTTCAAGTAATTGAGCTCGGCGCACTATTTCAGAATAAACTTGGATGTCCATAGGCGCCAGTTGAGTAATATAGTGGGGCCTAAGCCCATTAAGAAATCTTCTGGCTTTCATCTTCTCCGTGCTAATAAGATGCTTAGCATATCTAGACAACCTAGAGAACTAAGCTTCATAATCTGCTAATGATAAAGATCGTTGCTTTAATGCAGCGAATTCTGCAGCCTTCTTTTCTTGGACTCGGTCCGAGAAATATTTAGCATTGAAGTATTCCACAAATTCTTCCCATGTTACTTGAGTAGGATCGATGGTTGCTTCAATAGACTCCCACCAGCATCTAGCATCTTTCTCTAACTGGAATGTAGCTAATAGAACTTTGTCCTGATCCGTGCATTGCATGACACGGAATATGCGTTCAGTCTCCCGAACCCAATGCTCGGCATCGTCCGGATCGGTCGATCCCATAAACTTCGGGGGATTCATGTTCTTAAAGGCTTGGTGTAAGCTTCCAGCTCGTGGAGCACCACCTTGTGCTACCTGTTGTAGCACTTGAGTCATCCCTTAGAGGGTACGCTGCATGTTGCGCCATTGAGCACGTTCGGCAGCCATTATCCTACAATTATCATAGCTACATTAGTATTATATCACTGTGATCTTATTAAAAGACTCATTGACTCTTAACCCTTGGTTCTACCCAATCTCACTTGGTTACACGTTCAACTTATCCTTGGACTTGGGTTTTTCCTAGGAATTGAATACCTTAGGCTCTGATACCACAAAAACTGTCACGCCCCCAGCGCGGAAGATACCCGGAGACGCGTGACGAGTTTATATCAATCATGTTAATCAGAGTGGTCGTGTATTCGACACAAAGACAGAGATGCGTAAAATAGCAAGATAACCCAATCCTTTATTTCATAATGGATAGACTATTACAAATACAATACTCTGTTTAATAAAAAGGAAAAGAATACATATTTGACTCAAGAAACTATAGAAAAGACTAGATGACACTTGAGCAGCTCTATCACTTTCACTCTTGACCATTCCCATCCGATTGACTTCCATCGTCGTCGGACCTACCTGAAAAGTAAAAATGGACAAACGGAATGAGCGAACGCTCAGTAGGAAATTATATCTCAAGTACTAGCAAGGGGTTTAAGTAATTACATCTTTCATGAATGCAATAAAGCTATGCATGCTCGCATAAAACGACAAGATAGAGAGAATGTAATATCAAGGAAATAAGATGAACTTAATCATGGACTTTCAACAAGATAACAAGTTTATTCAAGATATTCAAGCAAGTACGTTTAACAAGTCATGTCAAGAACTTTGGCTATCATGTATCAAGCAAGTAAATTACCCTTTTTCGGGCCACGCAATTCATGTCAAGTCAAGTACGATTCAAGTACAAGATGTGTGTGGAATGTCCAATCAAGCAAGTCAAGTACTCGGTATAATGCCAGATACCTTATCATTTTAACTCCCATGGGCACAAGTACTTTCGGGTGCTCCTCCCAGGACTAGATCGGGCCCTATATGCGCAGGCATTTATCATGTGTTTTGACATCCACTCTTGTTTATAGCCAACATAGAATTTCAATAATCAAGCTTGTAGACACGTATGACAACTTTGATAGAATAGAGTCCAAAATATGACAAAGGACATAGAATGGCGATAATAACGGTATAATCACGATATCGATAAAAATCTAGGTAGAATATGGTTCCCTTAACTTGGGTACCATGACAAATAAGTATGGACATTCTTTATATAGAATTGAGGTCCACATGAACAGTATATCAAAGATAAGATACCCTCATTCCTATCATAGAATTGAGGTTTTACAAGAACGACATGATATGGCATGATATCATCATCCCATTAAGAATTTCTTATGATACACTCTTTGTATAATCATAAGGGCCGGTATCCCATGTTTCTTTAGAGTAACATGGCATCAATGGTGTAATGGGTTTTTAGGGTACAACCAGCTCAGTCGGCCTTGAGGGAATCCAAGGCTACGAGGAGTCTTACGGAGGTCTCTATGACTAACTCGCTAGTCCAAAGGAACGGAATGTCCAATGGAGAGCTTGTATGTCAATGAGAGTTGAGTGTGACCGATAAAACAATCGTAAAACATGGGACTATACTCACGGAGTGGAGAATAGTGCCGATATATATATTATATAACATATGAAACCATCGGTTAACAGAAACAGTGGGAAAATCAGTTTTACAGTAAAATAACGACTTAATCAGAGTCGTTTATCAAGTAATTAACGTCTAATAGAAGGGCATTTACACATGTTTCCATTTTTCAGAATTTCAATATTTCATTAATTTATCTAAAACGCGCCCTGGATAGGGGCGTTTCTTTGCAATGAGACGACTACAGCAGAAGGCGTCTTTTTATTTACAATATTTTTCAGAACATATTTATTTTCAGAAATTATCAAAAACGTGCCCTTGGCAGGGGCGTTAATCATTAAATTCTTATTTTTACGGAATATATTGTTCGGGATTTTAACAGAAACACGCCCTATGAAGGGGCGTTACTTTTCAATTCACGCCCTGTGATGGGGCGTTAACAAATGGAAAACGACCTAGTCTCGGTCGTGAATTCAAGAAATACCAGGAAAGCAAGATTTGCACGATAATCAAGGATAACAATCATATAGTCATGACAGAAAAATTGACAGGAATTCAGATGTAGTATATTAGATTTGATGTTTCATATTTACTGACTTTTAACCGTTAACATTTATTGACTTCGTGTAATTGCATGGATAATCAGTTCTTAAGATAGGTGATTAACATTTACATGAAATTAACGCCTGTGTACAGGGCGTCAAATATGAAATTGACGACCTGAGCAGGGTCGTGTCTTGTAAATTAGCGCCCTTGACAGGGGCGTTACTTTGAAAATAATGCAGTAAACACAATAAAACCATATTAAACCGTATGCATGTCATGTCAATATGTATATAAATCTTGTCTTAATTTATTTGGGCTACAGTAACTTGAGAAAATCCTACCTTATGATAATCTGAAGATTGAACCGTGAAAGTTTTGGGAAGAGGATCGATGCTCTGTATATAACAGACTCTTAAGATGGCAGCTACTGGCTGATGGCTTTGATGAAGAGGACGCAGAAGAAGGACCTTTGTTTCTTCAGGAATTTAGGAAAACCTTCGTTCTTCAATAAATCAAAAGATGCAGATCCTACAGAAGAAACCAATATTAATTTCTTCCTCGTGTCTGACCAGAGGGGAAGGAAAAGAACAATACCTTGTTCTTTCTCGTATGCAGAACTCCCTAACCTGTATAGAAGAGAAAGAGATGAAGAGTTAGTAACTCTTCATTTGACAGTAAATAGAAAGAAAAGAACGTTCAGTTCTTTACTCATCGTAGCAGACGATTGAATCAAATAGGTTTAGGGTTTGTTCAATCAAGACTATTTATAGGATTTTGGACGTCCTGTTAGGGTTAGTGTTCTAGTGGAAGTAATGCTTCCAATATAGAGTCCTTACCACCTTTTAACTCTTTCTAATACTTATCCATTACCCAGGATAAGTGTCTGGGTCGAACGGTTCACGAACTGAATTAACGACTTTGGTCAGGGCGTCGATTCTTGAATTGACGACCTGGTGCAGGTCATTTCTTAAGAAGCGCCTGGTATGAAGGCGTTCTTTATTTTAAAACACGCCCAAGATAGGGGCGTTTCTTGGCCTTACCATTTTTGACGTTGGAATTTGACGCCGTGTGGTCAGGGCGTCACTTCTTGAATAACGCCTTTGATAGAGGCGTTTATTATTAAATTAACGCCTTAATGAGAGGCGTTATTTGCATCTTGGGTTTTATTCCTCCATTTAACCCTCTTCTTATTATCTGTATTATATATATATATATATTTTAATTCATTTCAATTATTCATTTATCAGGGTTGCTACACATCCCAAAACAGTTTCAAGAAATAAATCTCTAATGTTTCTTGGGAAAGATTTTCTCACTGAATTGACCAATGAATAATTAGAGTGACTGGATGGATAGGTGAAAAATAATTCAGTGAATTGAGTTACAAGCAACATCTAAGTCTAAAGTCAAAGACCCTCCTTTCAATCCAATCCTGAATTAGCTCAACCCCATTTCATCTCAGGCAATGCACCTTATTTAACCAAGAAGTTTAAAGTCTTAAAAGAACAAGGAAATGACTTAACATATCTTATTGTAAAGCAGGCAACATGCAAGATAGTTATTCAAGCATTTTATGCACAGTGATGCAAAAATGTATGATGATAGTATGCAATTTAACCTATTGTAAAGCAAGCAAATGCACATTTTAGTAGACAATTTAACTTTCTAACCTATAGATGCCTAACTCTCTCCTAATATCTGAAAACTTTTCTTCACTAAGTGGCTTTGTGAAAATATCTGCAAAATGATTATTGGTGTCTACAAATTTTAGCTCACAATCTCCTTTAGTTATGTGATCTCTTAGAAAATGATGTCTGATTTCGATGCGTTTTGACCTAGAATGTTGAACTGGGTTTTTTGACAAACTAATTGAAGTGTTGTCACACAAGATTGGTGTGTTTCGCAGAGATATGCCAAAGTCAATTAACTGATGTTGGATCCATAGAACCTGGGCTACACAACTACCTGCAACCACGTATTCGGCTTTGGCAGTTGATAATTCCATAGAATTTTGTTTCTTTGAGGCCCATGAAATTATGTAACCCCCTAGAAACTGACAATACCCACTTGTGCTTTTACGATCCACCTTACACCCTCGTAAAATCAGAATCAATGTAACTAACCAAATCATAACTTAAACCCTTAGGATACCACAAACCCAAATCAACGGTTCCAACAAGATATCTCAAAAATCTTTTTACAACACTCAAATGTGATTCTTTGGGACATGATTGAAATCTTGCACACATACAAACAGAAAACTATATGTCAGGTCTACTTGCAGTCAAATGGAGAAGGGATCCAATCATCCCTCTAAATAGTTTGGGATCAACAAGTTTACCTTTTTCATCATAGTCTAATTTCAAACTAGTTGACATTGGTGTTATGTGTGCCTTTGAATTTTTGAACCCATATTTCTGGATCAGCTCAAGCGAGTACTTTTTCTGTTTGATGAAGATTCCATCCTCCATTTGCACAATTTTTAGACCCAGAAAAAATTGTAGCTCACCCATCAAGCTCATTTCAAATTCACCCTGCATTTACTTTGAAAATCCTTGACACAAAGATTCATTAGTTGCACCAGAGATAATATCATCCATGTATGTTGGATGGTAGGAGAGGATCTAGAGGGGGGGGTGAATAGATCCTACACTCAATCTTTAACCACCTTTTAGAAATTAACTAAACAACAGACTGTGGAGCCAAGGCAAACGCAGGACTGTGCTAAAACATGGAATGCTATCAACGGAATGAAACGTAATACACTTGATAATCCATGGCACATGTGAAGAAATGAACGATGAAATCGACGCCAAGCATCAAACCACAACACCAGGAATTTTAAGGTGGTTCGGTTGCTACCAAGCACGCCTATGTCCACGCCTCACCAACTTGGTGAGGCTTCCACTCTTTGGCCAAAAGAAACACACACAAGCTAGAAACCCAACAGAACATGGGGACAAGCCCCCCCCCCCCCCCCACACACACACACACACGAGGAGCAAGCTCCTCATGATACAACACGTAGCACACGAGGATGACTCCCCACACGCAGAGTAGTTCTAAAAGTAAAAGAACAAAATAGAAGAAACAAGAAAAGAACTTCAGCAGGAAGAGAAAATCCAGCAAGGCTGCAAAGTAGATCATGACTGAAAAAATAACACGATTGAAGGAGATGGCTGGCTGCACTCTTTCTCCGCTACCACTCAAATCTTTTTCTAGAATCTCAGGACGAACACTCTCTCCTTCTCTTTTCTCTATGGTTCTCACGTCCAAGCTTTCTCTAGGCTTCACCAACAGCAACGGCAGTAGCTACCCTTCATGCAGGGTGCTTCTGTTTTATAACCACAAGTAGTAGAAAATTTCCCTCCAAAAAACTTCCCTTTGAATAATGGAAGAGAAATTTGCATCTTGGTCCTTGTGAGCTTCCAGGTCGCCTCCTGATTGGCTTAGGATAATGTGTACAGTGCTCTTCCCCAGGCGCTTTTTTGGAACATCAATCTGATTGGGTAGATGTAAAAAGGTGGTTACCATGAAGGGTGACATTTCCCACATTTGTAAACTGACAAATCCATTGACCAGTGTTGTGCTATGCTTGTGATTCCAATGACAACAACACTTTATATTTGTTGAGAAAGTATGTTTGAGAATGCATGGTTGAGAAAGCCTTGTATTGAATGAGAATGATGTTGTGGAAACATCTTTACATGAATGCATATCTACATATGTGTGTGAGATCTTGGTGATGCATAACGAGAATGCATATTTGCATTTGTATGATCTATGTGATTTCTCATGAGAATGGATGTTATCATTCAAAGCGTTCATGCCTATATTCTTTGTAACTGGAATATTGAGTCCATGGTGTTTTACAGGAATCTATGAAAGTCCTTTGTTCATACCGATGCTCCTATTGATATCGAAGGTTCAAGGATGGTTTCTAAATTTTCTCATATCTAGTGGATCATGGTAACATCTTTTGGTGAAATGTGCTTTTTGATGGTTGTAAATAGAAGTCCAAAACATGTTTGAGTGGGTTCAATGAAGCATCTTTGAGCGAACAACCTTAATGTACTATCCTTGTTGCATAAGTCTTGATTCACATGTAAATCACTTGTTTTACTTTGATTTTCAAGAAGGAAATTCATGGTCGAGTTTATCATGTCAAAAGGTTGCATAATCACATCATTTGGATCTCATAAAATAGGCATTTCAATGTGCAGAGCTAGAAAGGGTCGACCCCCTCTCTGTATGGGTCGACCCTTGTGCATCTGTTTGGTTTTGGCAAAACAAGTCAATGTGCATAGTGTGCTTGAAATGCTATCTTGATAAATTTGTGATCGTGCAAGTCTTTTATGTTGTAATATGAAATATCATTGGTAAGGCTTTGCAATTTTCTAATCTTTCAAAGGTCAAATTCTGGGTAAGCTGCTCTATTCATCTTTTTGAATTAGCATGATGCAAGCCGACTTAAGGATGGACCAAGTCGACTTGATGGTGGCTAGCTTCACTTTCTATCTCAAGGAGTATGATCCAAGTCGAGTTACAGATGGGCCAAGTCGACTTGATTTTCTAGTTGAATGTGTATCATGCATATTGTTCATGGGGTTCTTGGACAAGTAATTTGCTTAAGACAATTCATATAAAACTTGATGGAATTTGGTTTGAATGATGCCCATATAATACACGAATGCATGGCTATGCTATTCTAACATTTGGTTGTGAAAGTGTGCATTTTCTTTAAGGGACATAGACTTGAAATATTTGATTCTCAAATCAATACTATTTTGATTCATGGGGGCCATTTAAGGTTTTAAATGTGTTTGAGATAATACATATGCCAATTGTTGGCCCAGACTAGATGGCGGACAAAAAGGGGGGTTGAATTGTCCCCTAGTCGAGATGGCGGATTTTAAAAACTTTCTAAACTAAACACAACAAAATTATGATAAACTAACTTAATTACTCTAAACTTGAGTGAGATTAAAATGATCTCTCGATCTTCCCGATCTCACACGGAATATTAATGCAAAGAACGATTAAATCTAAGCCTAAGATAGATAGCAGAGTAGCAATGTGCAGTGGTGCAGTCTATTAGTTTGACCTGTGAAGGGAGGTGGATGAAATGAATAATCACACAGGCATTCACAATGGACACAAGTTTTTAGGTGGTTCGAGACCACGACGGGCTCCCTACGTCCACCCCTCACCGAACCCTGTGAGGCTTCACTACCACGCTACAAAAGTAGAAACCATGGGGACGAGCCCCAACACCACACACGCTGCTTCCGCAGCAATACACACACGGGGCCTGACCCCAAGCCGCTGCCACCGTAGCACACACACACGCACAGTCGGGGAACGCACCCCAGACACAAAACCACACGGAGACGTAACTCCATCTTCATACAAAAACTCGGGGAAACTTTCCCCACAATAAATCCACACACTCGGAGACGTAGCTCCGCCCACACACAATTAGTATTTCGAGTTCAATAGAATGAAAAGATATACAATGATCATCTAAACATTAATCTATGCTCAAATGAAAGGATGGAAATGAGAGATCAAGGATTTCCCCTCAAATCCGTAGTGAAACCCGTAGATGAGATGGATGGGTGCGCTGGAAGTAGTCGTCCGCGGAGTGGAAGACGGCCGAAATCGCAGGAGATGCCCACAGAAGAAGGTTCAGCTATGGAGTTCAAAGATGGGATCAAATCGACAGATATCCCACGTTGATGGCGTTCTCCTGATCTTCCTCTTCCAGATGGTGGCGTTGCCCTCCTCTTCTTCCTGCAATAGATGAAAAGATTAGCCCTCAAAAAGTTGTCTTCATCGAAGCAAAACGCAGCCATATATACCCAGCTGAAGGATCAAGACAAAGACTAGAAAGCCCATGATTAAACCCTTCAGAAATACACCCAATGTATGGGAGAAACCCTAAGGGTATTAGGGTAAAAAGCCCATGGCAATCGGAGCATGAAATGGGGTGTTCGATATAAAAGCTGGAAACACGATCCGGACGAACCAGAAAAAGTGTCGACTCTTAGAGTCGACAATTTTTTCAAGGTGTTCTGCCGACAGAGAAAACCCAACACACAGGCGAAAGTGTCAACTCTTGGAGTCGACACTTTTGGCCATGTGATCAACCAACGCACAAAACAGCATGCAGCATGAAGAGTGACGACTCAAGGAGTCGACACTTTTTAATCTACGTGTTGGAAACACACACGCCAGCATGATGACTTGAAAGTGTCGACTCCTTGAGTCGACACTTTTCCTGACAGCAGTGAAAACCACTTTAAATCAATATGAAAAGCCAGAATCCTTCAACCAGGTTCAAACCCCTATTGAAAACATGGTTTTGCCAAGTTAAATAACAAGGTTACAGGGTCTTTAAAAACACCAATTAAACTTGGATTTAACAAGAAATATGGGAAGTTTAAAAGACCAAAGGACAACCTCAAGATAGTTAAGAATAGCATGCATGAACTCACAAGAAATAAACCAGTTCATGAAGCATTACTTCAAACCCATTCATGGCAATTATAAATCAATTTCAGAAATAAAATCTTACCATTGATTCCAGGGATTGTAAACAAGAGTGGAAGCTTACCATGGACCCCAATGAATTGATAGCAAAATGAACCCCGCACATTCTGGAAATTCAGATTCATGTAGATCTTAAATCAATGCATTGGAATTCTAGCAAGCAACTCAAGAGTTCCAGTTCAGTCCAGAAATGTTAAGATCAATTCATTGATATTAAGAGACAAGTCTATGCATATAAAGCCCAAGTCTAAGCATATGAAGACTAAGGTCAGTGCATTTGAAGGACCAAGTCTGAGCACATGAAACCTAAGGTCGATGCACATGAACAAGTTATCAAGGAAAGGTTAGTGCATGTTCAACATAGGTCGATGCATATAAGGAAGCAAGTCGATGCACATTGTGAAGGTCAGTGCACATTATGAGAATCATCAAAGATAGGTCGGTGCACATTTGTGAAACAACAAAGACAGGTCGGTGCACATTTGTAAAGCACTAAGACAGGTCGGTGCATGCATAGATAGGGTCTGTGCATATGTTGGGACAGGTCTAAGCATAACAAGCAAAGGTCAGAGCAAGTGAAGACAACATCAGTGCACATTAACAACCAAGGTTGAGGCACATAAAACACAAGACTCCCTCTTCAAAACTGCACATTAGTGATTTAATCTTCAGCAATATATACAGAGAATTCACACAATTCAATGCATACAACCCAAGTTCAGTCCAATCATTCATAGTTCAGTCGAATAACTTCAAACTCAGTTAAAGGCAGTCTGAACCCAATTTTTCATGCAGTCAGATATAGAGTGTCAAATGAAAAACCATTTCAACAAATGTCAAAAGCTTAGTTCATTGTGTCAGCTAGGTGCGATTGATAAACACTGATCCAGAGGGGGGGTGAATGGATCTTTCAAAGAATTCTACCCAATTTAAAATTCGCATGAGATGATAACAACTAGATCAGTGGACAATTGATCAAACAAGATATGCAAACTCAATTAAACTCTAGGATATAGATAATCAATTAAATCACGGTCCTAGCATGCATCTAGCGGAAGCAGGCAATCAAACAAACCACTGCACAATGATTTTAGGTGGTTCGGTCCAAAGACCTACGTCCACCCCTCACTCCCAACCGGAGTGAGGCTTCCACTAGTAACACTAGCACAGCAGACTCAGTCTGCAACAAATGCTGCCAAATAGCTTGACTAGGGGAACAACCTCCCCTCTTCCTCCCAACCGGAGGGACACCCCAAGTGACTCCCAGCGACTTGGAAACCAGAGACACACGGTCTCTCTTCCTCGAGACCCGGAGGGAACCCCTGGACTTGCTACCCACAAGCCCAGAACCGGAGGACCAAACCTCCCTTCCTCCAAACTGGAGGAGAACCTAGAGACCCAAGTCTCTCTTCCTCTGAACCCCAGAGGGAAACACAAGTGACATTAAGTCACCTGCAAACCAGAGGTCTCGGACCTCTCTTCCTCCCTACCGGAGGGACCCCTGGACTTGAAACCTACAAGCCCAGAACTGGAGGACGAGCCTCCCTTCCTCTAACCAGAGGGAACCCACAAGTAGCACCCAGCTACTTGCAACCGGAGATAGCAATCTCCCTTCTCCTGAACCAACAGGAGGGACCCCGACCTCTCTACAGAGAATCGGAAATACAGCAAGTGAATAGTTCAAAGGAAAAACAAAACCCAGCAACAGAAAGCTGAAAAGATAAAATCAAATGTGGCTCTCGCGGGAGCTGGATGGCCTGGATTTGATCCACGGTCCAGCAGGAACTTCTTCTACTACTTCTCTCTTTCTCCCAGCAAGAACTCTCTTTTCTTCTTCTTCTTCTTTCTTACTTCTTCTTCTTCTCACTGCTTCTGCCTTCTCCTTCTCCTTCTCCTCACTCTCTCTATCTCACTGTCTCTCTTTCTTTTTCTTCTTCTGCTCTCTCGATCTAGCTCTCAGCATTCTCTATCTCTTCTTTCTCTTCTGCACTTCTTCTCTTAGCTCTGGCTGCTTCTACTTCAGTCACTCTCTGCCCTCGCACACCTTTCTTCAGAGGAAGAAGACACATATATATAGCAGCAGCAGATTAGGGCGGCGTGTGCTCTCCACGATTCCCGCCCAAATGCTTCAATCCACGTGGAGGCTCCTCTGCATCTCGGATCACGTGCCAGATGCCAGCCTCGTATCACGTGCCCACTCTGCTTAGGCTCCACGAACAGCATAATAGAGCAAACTGGTTCGAATTTGATCCTGAAGCCAGAATTCTTCTTCTTCTTCTTTTTCTTCTTCTCCTGCAAAGAGATTAAAACCATTAATACTCAGGGTTCTCTCTCTATATATATATACCTGAAATAAGTCGGTTGTCACTCAAGCTAAAGCTGCACGAGGTGTGTAGGAACAACAAAAGGTGCACTATACTGAGAACGACACGAGGTACATAAGATGACTACAGCACGAGATAAAGAGAGAACGACACGAGGTACATACAGTAACAAAGCTAACACTACAAAGAGAACGACACGAAGTCAGATGAGAACAGCACGAGGTGAGAAGGAAATAACACGGAATAAAACGGAAGTAAAATACGCGATCAGAGGAAACCTGGACGGAGAAAGAAAGAAGCAACACGAAGACATAAAAACAACACGAAGACACAAATACAGAAATAACACGAAGACATTAAAAAACTACTCGAATACAAAGTTGCTCAAACTTACGAACGACTCGAAGACGAGGATGACACGGGCTGAAAACAACTCGAAGATGAAAATAGAAACCGACACGAAGTGTGGTCACAAAGCAAGAAAGACACTTCCAACATACAGCCTTCATATGATGTGAGGCGATGTGTAGACTTTGCGTTCAACTGGATGTATAGACTTGGAACGGCTTCAAGGCAACAATGTACAGACTTTGAAATAAAGAGTGTACAGACTGAGAGTTCAAGGCCATGATGAATAGACTTTGCCCAAGGAAATGAATGTGTAGACTTTGGCTTGGAACGAAGGTAAAGATGAGGCTGTATAGACTTGGCCAGAACATAGGGAAAAGCACCAATGTGCAGACATGAACATCCAGCAACGTATAGACTTCGTGAACAAGATGCAATGCTGACTGATGTATAGACTTTGTGAATGTTCAGACTTGAATGCTCGACCAGTGTACAGACTTGCAGAGCCGACCCCAATGTATAGACTTGAGGAATTGAAGCCAATGTATAGACTTGTCGAATGGCTTCGCAATGTATAGACTTGGAGCCTTAAGACGCAGCAAGAGACGCTGGCTGAGACGGACGTTGTACATACTTGATGGATGTGAACAGTGAGACGGATGTATAGACTTGATGAACTACAACATGAACATATCAGCAGAGAAGCAATGCACAGAACAGAAATCAAGCACAAACCAATTTATCACAGCATGACTCAAGCATACACATGCATTCTTCATAATTCAGACATGGCACACTCATGTAATCTCCCACAGAATAGATCAGACATATTCAAGACAATGTGGTGACTCATTCATGTTGCTATCATTAAAACACCACATTTGTATGGTCAGAAAAAAGCAGAAGGAATTAGTCAACTGATAAGAGAGGAGTTGACTATACAGTTTTTGTTGATCATGCATGAATCTGATCATGAGGGATTTGAATGCATACATCACTTCAATAAGTCTTAAAAGATGTAGACTCTTCTATCATAAAGAGTTATGAAGTGGCAACTTAATCAATCTGATTTAATTTTGATGTATACCAACTTTGCCAAATTAAACTCAATACTTATATCTGAATCCAAGTTTTAATAAAAGTGAACCAAATAGTCAGAAAACACTCAAAAACAATCATCTTTTATCTTACACATATGATCTCAATTGCACCTTTGAAAAAATACACAGGTTAGTACTGAAGTTAAACACTTTTTCAAGAACATGAGTTGACAGATTTTTCAAGATAATTTTATTTGAAGCACATTATATTTTTCCTGAGCAATTTAAGTTGATCAACACCATTTTACATGGGGCACAACAAGTCTTAGTTGAAGTGACCCAGTTACTCAGTGTGATAACTGGCATTACTTCTCACTTTGAGAGCAGAGTTAGCAATATGAGTGTCTTTTTACATGAGAAGACACCTTTATCAGAGGCCAGACTCCCCAGCTACTCAACACCAATAAGCTATTGCTCTGTCAGATTTTGTTTCACTAAATTTTTATCAAAGATAACTGTGGCACCTCATGACATGAGTTACTTTGTTTCATTGATAAAAAACTCAGTTTCTCAGTGACCGAGTCATTGCTCTGATTTCACAATTTTTCATTTAGTCAACTTTTTCAAGTTAATGTTTAACCACAACACTCACTCTATGTATCTCTACCAAAGTAGCCTAGATTTCAAATTTTCAGATATTAGATGAGAGACTTTAAGGATTACATGACACAAGAGGTTAAAGTTTATTAAACCTTATCAACAGATATTTTCAATTCATTTAATTACAAAGCTGAGAATACATTAATCTTATATCAGTCTGATTCAGTGATAATTCTTAAACCCATATGATAGGAGTTTCTACCAAAATCTCAGACTGAATTGCATGACATGCAGCTTAAGTTCCTCAGATCAGAACAATATATTTAGCTGACCAACAACTCAATAATGGAGCCAAAATAGTCACACAAGCTAAGAGGTATATGAAGGAAGAGTACAAGCTGGTGGAAGAGTCAATCAGTAAGAGAGAATAAGGTTTAAAGCCACTAGCAGAGTCAATCACTCAATACAGGTTTAAAGTCATTTCAGTCAGACAAAATGAGACACTCCTTCTTCAACAGATTGAGGATTAGCAGCCAAATTTTCAGATTCAAGAAGGTATGAACTCAAAATAGTCAATTGATGATTTGAAAGAGTGTAGAGAGTGATTTTTAAATAGTGACAACAATAAAATAATGCTCCCCCTTGTCTATATGCAGTGACTCACATAAGACTCAACAAGCTCCCCCTAAATTGATGCAATTAATGCAAGATAATTATTCAAACGTCAGAGCATTCTTTATTCAGAGAGCATCATGCTGGAGCAATCAACTTTTCAAGATAATTCAATTTAGCACAGACAGATTATTATGATATGCATTGATCAAAAATAGTTGGACTCCCCCTGACTATATGCATGAAATGTATTGAAATCACATCACATGATATCAAATTTAGCATTCAGATATGATTCATGCAAATTAGACAGAAGAGAATTACTATAAGCATGATTGTTCAATTCATATTTCAGAAAACTTCAGTTTAGCACCAACAGATCAACATGATATGCAATACACTGCTCTATATGACTTGACCCATGGTACTGAGCGGAGGACTTGGTCCAAGGACCACCTCACACATGGCAGTAGCATCCAGACATACTCCATCTGCCCTCCAGCACTGTTCCATTTTATATACCATGATGGTCATGCAAATGACATATGCAGTGCAAAGCAATCTCATTTATTTAGTGCAAACAACAGCATGAGAAGAGCATCAAAAATCAACCAAGCAATACAACAATTTCAGATAATGAAATTGAAACAGATTTCAGAATTGACCTGAATTGAGTCCTGGGGTTTTCTTTTTGAGTGCCTTGGTTAACCCCTTTTATTTCTCCCTCCAAGGCACACCTGCAAAGTATTTGATCATCTTGATCCTACAGGGACCCAAGCAGCTTTGGGTCCTGCGTTAGCCCTGACAGGTTTTCTAAACATTTTCATAGCAACATTATCATCAAATTTCATCAGTGAACAGTCATCCATAGAATGTCAAAATTTTCCACAGTATTTACATGAAATGGTTGGTTTCTGGTTCTTAGGATGCATAGTAACAGTAGCATGAGGTTTATAAACATGATTATAAGATTTTCTGTTATATGCAAGAATAGTTTGATTCTTATTCCTAACCAGCCAACATTCAGAAGATTTGTGACCTTGCTTCCCACAGTTATAGCATGAAAATCTTGCAAATGGTTTTGCAGGGAATTTGACACCATAGGGGTTAACGGTGTTCTTCTGAACATGCCAACAGTTCTTGACTGTATGGCCATTCTTCTCACAGTGAGAGCAAGCAAAAGAATTTCTTCTATGAAAACCATTTTTACCCCAAGTAGATCTAAACCAGCACTCAGCAGCCTTGTGCCCAAGCTTATTGCTGTTGAAGCACATAATGTGCTGACTAGAATTGTGTTTAGATCCATATGATCATGAAAGTGCATGGAAGACCTGGCATGTAGTTTGTTGTCTTCTTTCATGATAAAACAATCATTCATGAGATGCCCATGCTTCCCACAATAATAACATGAGGCATCAGGCTTCCTAGCAACATGGTTTCTATCAAAAGAGTTTCTAGAATGTAGAGTTCCACTAGCATGCTCATCCTTTAACATCAATCCACAATCCTCCATTATGTGACCTCCTTTCCCACAATAATAACATGAACCCTTTTTAATGTGAGTGTGTGAGAGATCATGTGAATTGTGTGTAGCCTTCTTTATAGTAACATGAGTGTCTTTATCCTTCTTCTGTGAAGTTTCACCCTTTTTCAGTTTTTGATTTTGTTCCACAGTTTTGGGTTTCACAGTGGATTTTTGTGCAGTGAATTTGAAGACAGAAGGAGCAGAGGTTGTGTTCTGATTGGTGGCTTTGACAAAAACAGTAGATGTTTCATTCTCATTACTCCTTTTATTTGTCGGACTATAGCCTAGTCCCTTTCTCTCAAAATTATCACTCTTTCCAAGAAGCTTGTTCAGATTGTCCTTACCTTTGACAAATTTTGATAGAGAATTTTTCAAATCTTTAATCTCAAAATTCAAATCAGCAATTTTAGCTTCATATTTGGACAAATCTGTTTCACAGGAAATGACTTGTTGATGCAAGGCATCATTCAGACTTTTGAGTTTTTCAACTTCCTGTTTTAGTTTTGTTTCATTGTCGGCTTCAGATAGGGACTTATAAAGATCATCAACTTCTTGTTGAAGGGATGTGATAGTAAGCTCATATCCAGCTATTTTCCGTTCACTACAACTGACATTTCCATTTAACATTAAGTTGATGGTTTTCAGACTCTCAATTTCTTGTTCAGCATTCATCAACCTATCAGAATTATCCACACTCACACACTTGCCTTTTTCCATTGTCATTAGCCTATCTGTCAGCTGGGTGTTTAGATGTTTCAATTCATTGATTTCCTCTTGTAGTTTACCATTCTGCTCTAGGAGATCAGCATCAACCACCCATTCATCTGAGAGAGACTGACATTCATGAAACATTTCCTGTTATTTTTCAGAATCTTTCTATAATTCTATGTTTACAGATTTTATGGCATTAAGCTTTTCAATCAGCAATTTGTTCTCCTGTCTAAGTGTCTCTGATTTTTCATCATTTTTATTGGAGAACTCTTTAAGAGAATCATTTTCAGATTTTAGCTTGTTTAATTCAGACTTAACACATTCAATTTCTTTCAGCAAATCCTTGCTCTGAACAGAATCATGAATAGCTAGACTAAGCTTCTTTTCAAGTTCAGAGATTTCTTTCACATGATCTTGATTCTCAGTTTTCAATAAAGAAATTTATTTCTTCAACATTAGAAAATCAGACATACAGGCATCATGAATATTTTTCAATTCAACACACTTTCTACAAGGAGAACTTGAACTATCTAAACCAGTACCCTTCTTCAATTTTTTATACTGTTTTCTTAACAGTTCATGAGATTCAAATAATTCAGCATATGCATTCTCCCAATCTTCTAGAGAAAAATTCTCGAAGAGATTTACCTCATCATCACCATCATCTTCTTTAGTCTTACTGCTGCCTTGATTGTTGCCACTTGGATTACTTCTGTTAGCCATCATGCAGCTGTCCTCGTTTACCCTGTGGAATTGCTTCGGCCTATCCAGGATGTCCTTTGCTGAGCTGCAATTATGAAGACAGGACCATAAGGCTCTGTCAGTAGCTGCTTTCAACAGGTTAAAGGCTTTCTGATTTTCTCCATCCTTTGATCTGTGTCTGTCGGTCCATTTGGACACTTTCGTTGGTAAGGTGTGAGGACCTTGTGAAATTAATTTCCACAAATCAAGATTAGCAGAATTTACATAAGCATTTAAAGCAGTGTACCATTGACTGGAACATGAAACACTAAAGACGGGTGGTAGAGCCATTGAAAAACAAATAGCGAGTAAGTTCAAGGCAACAGGAATATTTATGCACTAAAAACAAATTAGCACCTAAGACAGCAAGATCGAATCTGCAGGTCGCTGGACCTTGTATGCAGACACCGCTCTGATACCAATTGTTAGCTAGGTGCGATTGATAAACACTGATCCAGAGGGGGGGTGAATGGATCTTTCAAAGAATTCTACCCAATTTAAAATTCGCATGAGATGATAACAACTAGATCAGTGGACAATTGATCAAACAAGATATGCAAACTCAATTAAACTCTAGGATATAGATAATCAATTAAATCACGGTCCTAGCATGCATCTAGCGGAAGCAGGCAATCAAACAAACCACTGCACAATGATTTTAGGTGGTTCGGTCCAAAGACCTACGTCCACCCCTCACTCCTAACCGGAGTGAGGCTTCCACTAGTAACACTAGCACAACAGACTCAGTCTGCAACAAATGCTGCCAAACAGCTTGACTAGGGGAACAACCTCCCCTCTTCCTCCCAACCAGAGGGACACCCCAAGTGACTCCCAGCCACTTGGAAACCAGAGACACACGGTCTCTCTTCCTCCAGACCCGGAGGGAACCCCTGGACTTGCTACCCACAAGCCCAGAACCGGAGGACCAAACCTCCCTTCCTCCAAACCGGAGGGGAACCTAGAGACCCAAGTCTCTCTTCCTCTGAACCCCAGAGGGAAACACAAGTGACATTAAGTCACCTGCAAACCAGAGGTCTCGGACCTCTCTTCCTCCCTACCGGAGGGACCCCTGGACTTGAAACCTACAAGCCCAGAACTGGAGGATGAGCCTCCCTTCCTCTATCCAGAGGGAACCCACAAGTAGCACCCAGCTACTTGCAATCAGAGATAGCAATCTCCCTTCTCCTGAACCAACAGGAGGGACCCCGACCTCTCTACAGAGAATCGGAAATATAGCAAGTGAATAGTTCAAAGGAAAAACAAAACCCAGCAACAGAAAGTTGAAAAGATAAAATCAAATGTGGCTCTCGCAGGAGCTGGCTGGCCTGGATTTGATCCACGGTCCAGCAGGAACTTCTTCTACTGCTTCTCTCTTTCTCCCAGCACGAACTCTCTTTTCTTCTTCTTCTTCTTTCTTACTTCTTCTTCTTCTCACTGCTTCTGCCTTCTCCTTCTCCTCACTGTCTCTCTTTCTCACTGTCTCTCTTTCTTTTTCTTCTTCTACTCTCTCGATCTAGCTCTCAGCATTCTCTATCTCTTCTGCACTTCTTCTCTTAGCTCTGGCTGCTTCTACTTCAGTCACTCTCTGCCCTCGCCCACCTTTCTTCAGAGGAAGAAGACACATATATATAGCAGCAGCAGATTAGGGCGGCGTGTGCTCTCCATGATTCCCGCCCAAATGCTTCAGTCCACGTGGAGGCTCCTCTGCATCTCAGATCACATGCCAGATGCTAGCCTCGTATCACGTGCCCACTCTGCATAAGCTCCACGAACAACACAATAGAGCAAACTGGTTCGGATTTGATCCTGAAGCCAGAATTCTTCTTCTTCTTCTTTTTCTTCTTCTCCTGCAAAGAGATTAAAACCATTAATACTCAAGGTTCTCTCTCTCTCTATATATATACTTGAAATAAGTCGGTTGTCACTCAAGCTAAAGCTGCACGAGGTGTGTAGGAACAACAAAAGGTGCACTATACTGAGAACGACACGAGGTACATAAGATGACTACAGCACGAGATAAAGAGAGAACGACACGAGGTACATACAGTAACAAAGCTAACACTACAAAGAGAACGACACGAAGTCAGATGAGAACAGCACGAGGTGAGAAGGAAATAACACGGAATAAAATGGAAGTAAAACACGCGATCAGAGGAAACCTGGACGGAGAAAGAAAGAAGCAACACGAAGACATAAAAATAACACGAAGACACAAATACAGAAATAACACGAAGACATTAAAAAACGACTCGAATACAAAGTTGCTCGAACTTACAAACGACTCGAAGACGAGGATGACACGGGCTGAAAATAACTCGAAGATGAAAACAGAAACCGACACGAAGTGTGGTCACAAAGCAAGAAAGACATTTCCAACGTACAGCCTTCATATGATGTGAGGCGATGTGTAGACTTTGCGTTCAACTGGATGTATAGACTTGGAACGGCTTCAAGGCAACAATGTACAGACTTTGAATTAAAGAGTGTACAGACTGAGAGTTCAAGGCCACGATGAATAGACTTTGCCCAAGGAAACGAATGTGTAGACTTTGGCTTGGAACGAAGGTAAAGATGAGGTTGTATAGACTTGGCCAGAACATAGGGAAAAGCACCAATGTGCAGACATGAACATCCAGCAGTGTATAGACTTCGTGAACAAGATGCAATGCTGACTGATGTATAGACTTTGTGAATGTTCAGACTTGAATGCTCGACCAGTGTACAGACTTGCAGAGCCGACCCCAATGTATAGACTTGAGGAATTGAAGCCAATGTACAGACTTGTCGAATGGCTTCGCAATGTATAGACTTGGAGCCTTAAGACGTAGCAAGAGACGCTGGCTGAGACAGACGCTGTACATACTTGATGGATGTGAACAGTGAGACGGATGTATAGACTTGATGAACTACAACATGAACATATCAGCAGAGAAGCAATGCACAGAACAGAAATCAAGCACAAACCAATTTATCACAGCATGACTCAAGCATACACATGCATTCTTCACAATTCAGACATGGCACACTCATGCAATCTCCCACAGAATAGATCAGACATATTCAAGACAATGTGGTGACTCATTCATGTTGCTATCATTAAAACACCACATCATCAACAAAGCACAAGGGGCACAACACATTGAAGACCAAGGATGTGAAGACTTTAATATGTCCACACCAAAGTTGTGTCATGAGACACTCAACCTATATTTGTAACAGTCAAGCTTTATCCATAAACAAAATGACTCCCACGTGACAAGCTCATTCTTAAAACACATCAACCAAACCACTCATGAATTCAAAGTTCATTTGAGAAGTTTCATGTTCAGTCCAACAATAATTTAACCCAATACACTCCAATGCATACCAATAATATGCATGAAAGCCTAGTCATGATTTCACCAATGAAAAGCATCATGTATGAAGTGCATTAAGAGAGACCCATGGTGAGGTCTATGCACATGAGCAAATGAAGGCATTATTCACCACCCGTTTCATACCTACAAAACGAGATAACAATAGTGAGCTCCAAAATGATCAATGAGCATTTTAACAATGATTGCACACAATATATTGTTATCATCAAAACTATCACCAAGGACAAAGAGGGAGTGCAATGAACCCAACATAAATCTTAGTGACTTTTTGGATGGACAACTCTCTTGACTTGCATAAATCTATTTGATTTTGTTTTTGGTTGAGGAGTTTTTAAATTGTGGTTATTTCAGTATGAAGATTCATGTTTCAAAGGGTTGAAGTCCTTGATGTTGATATCCATGTAGATCTCATATTCTACCTTATTTTTGAGGAGAGAAATGGTTAGAAGACACCTAAATATCACTTGAATTGATGGTAATAGCATTTATGTTTTTAGTTAAATAAGTGGGGCTTTAAATCTTGCATGGGTCTGTCTTGGACAGATAGACCAGCAAGAGTCAACTCTAAGAGTCGACTCTTGCTGGCCTGGGTGCTGTCCAGGAGGGCAGCCAGCAAGAGTCGACTCCTAGAGTCGACTCTTGTCTCCCTGGGTTCTGTTTTTGAGGTTTTTCCTGCACAGAATGCAAGTGTCGACTCCAAGAGTCGACACTTTCCGGACGATGATTTCGAAAGTGTTCTAAACCAATTGAAAACCCTTTGAAACTTTACCATAATACCCCCAAATGTTTCCTAAACATATGAGGGCTTTCTTAACATGTTTTAGGAGGGTTTTATGGTTCTTTTGGCCACTCTAACTTCTATATATTTTCCTATTCCAAATTTGTGAAAAAGAACCCTAAGAGCTAACATTTTCTATCTTGTAGGAGAAGAAAGGGAGAAAGAAGGGAAGGGGAAGAAGCTAAGGTGGATTTCATCTGCTTCAACACGTTTCTGGAGATCGTGGAAGAAGAGAAAAAGGAGCGGCCTGAAGAGAGGAACAAGAAGATGCTAAAATCATAATTATCCATCTACGAACAAAGAAGAGACAGATCGTTTAGAGAAGGGGAAGCTTTACACTTCATATATGTTCTTTGTTTCTGTCTTAAGAATTCATTTGGGGCGTATTGTATTTATTTGTGAACGTGTTACCCATTTCTGAATGAATATTCTGAGTGGGTGTTCAAAAATTTGTTCTCCGAGTGGTTATTAAAGGTTAGGGAAGTTGCTCCCCGTGTGTTGCTGCATCTTAGCAGCGTGAGTGTGGTTTGGGGTTTGTACTCCATGTGTGGTTGGGAGTTTTCTCCTACGTGGTTGTGCAGGCGTTTCCATGCGTGTGTGTGTTGGAGCTTGGCTCTGTGTGTGTGTGGGGATTTATGCCCGGGCTATTTTAACAGCAGTGAAGCCTCACTCAGTTGAGTGAGGGGTGGACGTAGGGAGCCCATCGTGATCCTGAACCACCTTAAAAATCATTGTGCCTTGTGGTTTGATTGTTGCTTGATTGTGGTTTGTATTTCATCTGTTTTAGTTATTCGCCATTCAAAGTCTCGGCACATCGTTGCATTCACACACATATTCACATCATTACTAATCACACGCGAGTGAGCTTTGAGAGCGTAATCCAAATGGCTATATCTTGTTCCTTGTTCATCTAATCGCACAGGAATTAATTGTTTATCTATCCATCATTCATTAGTTGATCTTAATTCTTTGGTAATTAGTTTTTAGAGGGCCAATCAATTCACCCCCCTTTATGATTGCCGTTGCCCCTGACCCAATAATTGATATCAGAGCCTCGGCTCTATTTGTCTTGAGATCTCACGATCTATAGAGTGATCCTAGCCAATGGCAACCTTGAGTAAAATGGCCAAAAGTTGTTTAACGTCTTGTCCTCCGTGCTTTAATGGTTATAATTTTATTTCTTGGAGAAATGGGATGTGTGTTTATCTTGCTTTGCATTAACCTGAAGTGTGGAAAGTGATAAGTGAAGGTCCACACGAACTTCATGCTGAACAAAATAAATGAGATGATATGCAGGTCGAGAAAAATGAAATGAATCTTAGAGCGTTAAATATTCTTAGGGAGAGCATTGAATCTAATATATCTTCACTATTCTCCTCTTGTAGGTCAGCTAGAGATCTTTGAGATGAGTTGACACGCAAGTATGAGGAAATGCGATGGATTATTGCTTGATGGCTGAAGGAGATAGTAGTGTTGAGGTAAACTCTAACTCAAAAGATCTTTCAATTGAGGAATGGCAATTAGCATACGTTGATTTGTATGACAAATGTAAGAAATTCAAATATGAAAACAAGACATTAAAAAAGAAGATCCATGATCTCATGCATATATCTACTTCTTGTGAGAATGTGCATGACAATATCTCTTGTGAAAATTGCAAGCTATTAGAGTCCAAGATTGAGAATTTAGAATATTAATATGAAATTCTGGAATCTAAAACGAGACTGTTTGAAGAAAAGATTTCTGACATGCATGAAGAATATGCTTTGCTTGACAAATATGATAGATCTTTAGATTCTGAAAATGAATGTCATAAATTACATGAACAGAACAAATTCTTGCTGTGTAAAATTTCTTTGCTTGATAAAAATGAAGAATGCCTTAAGAACAAGCTAGCTTCATTATCTGATGATGAGAAAATGTTTGAAAAATTGTTTGACAATGAAATTGAGAGCAAGAACATCATGACTGAAAATGAAGAGCTTAAAAAGAAAAATAGTGCCATGTTAATTCATATTTTTCTATTTGAAAGCAGTTTAAAAGGCTTTGATAAAATTAAAAAAGAAAACGCACTATTGAAATCTGAAAATGAACAGTTGCTTGAAAAGAGTTCAAAGTTTGTTGAAACATAGAAAGTCCTTGAAAAACTAACTAAAAAACTACACTTAATAAATGCTGAAAATAAGGAAGTCAAGGAAGAAAATGAAAACTTCAAATCAGTGAATTGTTTGTTAAATGATAAAGTGTGTGCTTGTGAAGAAGAAATCACAAGTGCCAAATTGTAAATTTCTACTCTTGAAGAAGAGGTGCTAAAATTAAAAGATGACTTGTCAAGATTTATTAAAGGGAAAGAAAATTTGGATAAAGTGTCGGGTGTCAAAGTTAATTTTTAGAAAGAGGGTCTTGGATATACCCCTGTCAACAAAAAGTCATTTGAATATAAATTGAAAATCTCATTTGTTCATGCCTCCGATATACCCAGTACCTCCTCCCATTGCACAAATGAAAAGTTCTGAAAATAGGTTTGAGAAAAAGAAAAATATCAACATAAAACCCGCCATGCCAAATAGATCTCAAAAATTAAAGTCTAACGTTGAATGCTTTTATTGTGGTATGGATGGCCATGTCCTGGATAATTGCAATGTCACGAAAAAAGATGACCAACCTGCATGCGAAGATAAATCTCCTTTCATAAGATAAAGAAATGCCTCTTGCTTTTACTGTGGATTGCATGGTCACATCATGACAAATTTCTTTTCAAAGAAACATGATGAATTTCACGCTATGAATGTGAAGTCTTTTTATCAAAACAAATTTAATGTTGAGCACGCCATTCATAGGAAAGGAGTTGCATCTAAAAGAAGAAATTTGTTTGAAAAGACCACTCATTCTTGTTGCTTTCATTGTGGAAAACGTGGTCACATGATCAAAGATTTTTGGTCAAAGAAAAATGATGATTTTCATGCTTCTAAGATGAATGAAAAGTTCAGTTTTGTTAAGTCCAGACCATTTGTGAATAACAATAATTATTTTGTGAGAACTCATGATTATGCAAAGAAGCCCTATGCTAGAGTTGTGTCTCCTCATTGTTTTTATTGTGAAAACTATGGACATGTGCGTGAGGATTGCAGGATCATGAAAATGATGACATGGCGATAATGAAAAAGAAGAAGAATTTGTTTCCCAAAAATGCTACTAACCTCCAGGGACCCAAGAAAGCTTGGGTACCTAAATATGTCATGTGAGTTGATTTTCATGCAGGTGTGCCTTGAGGTAAATAGAGAATAAAGGGGTTCCAATAAAAAGAAACAAGGCACACTCATTCGGTAAAACCCCTACCTTGCATTTCTTTATTGTGAAAATTGGTGATTTTGATGTTCTTACTTCTATTACTTTACTATGTTGCTGGTATCATGTCCTGATTTCACCACAAGCCATACAAGGTCTCTTTGAATGAATATTTGATATATCAAATAGTGATATGTGAAATGATAGATCAAGTCTGTCAGTAAGCTATCACTATGCGTGAGGTGATCTTAGGATCAAAGTTCTCTGCCTAGTACCAAAATTTTGAAATTCAATTTGTTTGGCTTATGAGGAAACATGTATTCTGAATGAAATCAATTTGCCTTCGATTCGCAATGTTTTCAAATTGAATCTAAAAATTTTCTTGTTTCAAGAAGGCAAAAATTTCTAAACTGTGGAATTGTTTGCTCACTGCTACAACAACGGTTTTGAATGATGACCATGGCTTAGTTTCAGCTCAATGAATCTGTGTGATTACTTTGCAAAAGTCATAAGCTCTCACTGAATTGCAATGAATGTTTTTCATCTATTTGATGTTGTCCTTCTTAAAATCTAAAATTCATCAATCAACAGATTCTATTTTTCATCGGTGTCAGCTTAATGGTTCAAATGCCTAATCAGTCCTTTGAATGTATTTTCTTAGGGGGAGGCTAAAATAAAATGTTGGACATTTGATCATACGCATCAAGGTGCATAGTGCATATTCATGCATATAGGGCATGTCATGCATTTCAGACATAATAAGAGCTTAAGTGTTGTAGCTTGATCAATTAGAAAGTTCATGTTATTTCATTGATATTTATGCATATCATTCACACTTTTGCACATATTGGCATCTGCCTGTTGCATATTTTGATTCATGTGTGCTTGCATATCATCTTGCATAAATAAATTGCTAATCCTTGCATGCTTGTTTGTACTTAGGTTACAAAGCAATTTCTGGAATAATTCTATGGCCTTGTATTTCTTGATAAACAAATACTGCGATGATTCAGACTAGGTGTATTACATGGCATACACTAAGGGGGAGAAACTTAATATGGTGAGCGCATATACTTAGGGGGAGAAATTATCATGTCTCTAGCATAATTCATAGTATATACTTGAAACAAAACTTGTAACACCCCATATTTTTGTTTTTTTCGATTTTTTCTGATCAAGATCCGTGAGTTCATAGCACCTTGGCGAGTCCCAGAGAGTGTTTTACGGTTTACGCATGTTTTTACCTGTCGGACATTCAGAACCCTATGCAGGGTGAACCGATGTGTTGTCGGGCTCCGGGACATTGCATGCATGTTGTGCGTTCTCCAAGGATCATGGGAAGTATTTTTCCTTCTTTTTTATAGTTTATGAATTTTAAAACCTAAATCATTTTCCTATAATTAACCCCCCACCCTCTCTCTTTCTCTCTTTCACTCTCTCTCTCATCTCTTTCTCTCCCTGTCTTCTCCGATGGCCGACAGAGGTGGACGGGGGTGAGGCGGCGCTGCTGAGAGGTCGTGGAGCGGGAACGAATCAAGGATCGAGGGACGGTGGCGCGTTGAAGCTCGTTCACGAGTTCGTGAACCGGTGTGGGTTCGCGAGGTGTTTCGCTATGGAACGACGTCCACGGTGCCTGGAATTTTCGGTAGAGGTAGGGGGATGGTTCCTTAACCCTTGTACTTAAATTCCCATGGATTTGGTAGCCCGTGATGAGCCGAGTGTGGGTTTATTCATGACGGGGGGTTTTGAATGCATTTTAGGGCGTGCGACGGATTCGTAGGATCGTGCGAGGTTTTCTTGCTTTCTTCCTACCCTTTTTGGGTTTTGGGACCCGAGGAATGATCCCCGTTGTTTTCCCCCTCGACTGGCGTCGAGAGGGCGTGGAAATCAGAGCCCTAGGGCGATTCCGGTCGGATTTCTGTCGTAATCTGTAACATCCCAAGATCCAATTCCTAATTTATGGGCATTTTTTTTCTTCCATCGGACCTCGAGCCATTGCATCGTACATATCGCAGAAGCACAATCGCATACATTCGCATGAGCGCGCGCGAGAGAGAGAGAGAGAGAGAGAGAAACCACAATTACAAGAAATGTATATAACATCTCAACCACTCATAATTTCAAAGAAAAGTACATGACCATTGTCCCAAAATATACATGAGTCCATACATGTTCCCCATTTCATACTATTCATAATGTGCGATAATATAACATATCAACCATTCATAATTCCAAAGAAAAGTACATGACCATTGTCCCAAAATATACATGAGTCCATACATGTTCACCATTTCATACTATTCATAATGCGCGATAATTATCCGTAGCCTACCCTGACGAAGAGAGGACTAAAACTACTCCCCGGCCGCAGCCTCTTCCTCGACCTCCTTCACCATGTCTCCTGAAAAGTTTGAGTGACAGGGGGATGAGTGTGAAGCTCAGTAGACAACCTAAACTAATCGGGGTAACTTGCATTTATATAACCAAATAATACACATAAGTCAGATGTTAATATTATCATAATCCACTCATTCACACTCGCTTAAAAATAATTGATTCAAAAGGTTAACAACCAAAGAGTGCAAGAGGCCTATCAAAACCTTTCTAAAAGCTTCCAAGAGACCCAATAGATCTATCAAGAACTTAGGAATAAATGGGTGTAAGACGGAACACAACGGATCAAGTTTGGTGGATTTCAAAACTGAAACTACTACCTGACAGAAGTTGGTCGACCGAACTAGGCCATCGGTCGACCGAACTGTAACAAATTCTAGACCAGCCAACGCTGGGAGATTTGGTCGACCGAAATTCTTAGGTCAGTCGACCGAACCCTGGATAATGAATTACTGTGCCGATGCAGCCATCTCGATGCGTCGACGTAGCTGAAGAAATCGTGCAGTGAAATCCCTATCTAGAATACTCATGCATGCACCAAATCTACAAGGAATGATTAATTTACACATTTCTTGTGTCGCGACCTTTCGGTAGCCCGAGGTAATTTGAGTATAACTCTAGTATCCAGGAGGAATTTGGTCTCGACCTCAACATAGAAGATGTAGCTGACATCCCATTCGAGATTATGGCTTTGGTTTTAGGTCATTTCAATAACACCCAACGAAGTTATGAATTTCTAATTAATTACGTGTGAATTTCCCAAACAGTCACACATCTTCATGACAGTTGGTGACAATGGGCTCAGAACCTTGGGTTCTGGTGTGAATTAGGTTTCCACTTCAATAGAAGAGTTTGGTTTAAGGGCCCAAGCTTTCTAATGGACCTGGTTTCAGCCCATTTAAATAACTATGGGCCAAGATTTTCTTATTTCAATGGGTGACATCATTTTCTGTAACTATTTCGACCTATTTTCATAAACTCCCTCTTAACCCTTATTGGTTTCAACCCATTTGGATAACTATGGGCCAAGATTTTCTTATTTCAACGGGTGACAATGTTTTCTAAAACTATTTCTACCTATTTTCATAAACCCCCTCTTAACCCTTATCAGGCCTATTTTCCAAAGTTATAATCTTCACCAAAGTTGTTCCTTACCCCATGGCCGTCGCATGGGCTTTGGTTTCACCTAATTCCGACCTTCCTAGGTGAAGTTATGAATTCCCTAACGATCCTTCAATATTCAGTTTAAACTTCTAGTTCATTGTGTTGATGGGTCCTATTGTGACTCCTCTATGTTGATGATGTTGACAATAGCTTTACTTCATTGGCAACACCTTGTTTTGATTGATTAGCAACTGGTTATGTTTTGATGAAACTGTATTTATCAGATTGTCTATATGTTCCATGCAATCGGAGTCTATACATCGTAATGCACACATGCAAAGGTCTACACATTGCACACATACAAGTCTTCACACTCAATGTCTATACATTGCACTGTTATGTTTGTGCATCGTTTAGAACACAAGTCTATACATTCATATGGCCTGTCTGCACGCTCAAGTCTATACAGAGTTCTTGTCTGTCTGACCATCAAGTCTGTACATCATATGTTAAGTCTATACATTGCTGCATAGTGTGCTTCAAGCATCTCAAAGTCTATACAACGCATGCACGTTGATTCAAAGTCCATACATTGCCCTGTAGCATGCACGAAACCAAGTCTGTACATCCACCAGTTGAACTTCCAAGTCTATACATCGGTGAAGTCTGTACATCCACCAGTTGAACTAGCAAGTCTGTACACTGGTGATTTTACCTACGTTGCACTTGCAAGTCCATACATCGTGCAGTTTGCAAATTGTGGCACGCAAAGTCTACACAACGCCTTGTTAGCAAGTCTATACATCGCCATAGCTCGCATGCAGAGTCTAGACAGTCTTAACAAAGTCTGTACACTGCCATCTTGCAGCATAGCATAAGTCTATACACTGGACCGTCTCACTTAGCGTCTTTGTGTAAGTCACTCGCCACCAAGTCTATACATTATGGCACGCAAAGTCTGCACAACGCATTGTCTGCAAGTCTGCACATTGCTATAAGCACGCATGCAAAGTCTAGACAGCCATGGGCAAGTCTATACATCGCATTGCATGCACACAGGTCTAAGTATGTACACTGGCTACAGCATGCTCGCATAAAGTCTATACATTGCATCTTAGCATGCTTGCACAGCACAAACAAAGTCTATACATTAATATGTGCATTGTGCATTACTCTTGGCAGAGTCTATACATCGTTATGCTGCCTTGTGCCGTAGCAAGTCTATACATTCTCTATGCTCGAGATTTGACGCCCACCAGAAGTGGCGTCACTTCTGAAACAAACGCCTAAGTGTAAGGCATCTTTTTGTTGAGCATCTCTTCATCAACACTATACATTGTCTGCTTGCATAACGTTGAGTCTGTACATAACTTGAACACTCATTGCACTCTAACTCTATACATTGCTTCATGTATTCCACTCATAACTCTATACATTGCTTCATGTATTCCACTTATAACTCTCTACACTGCTTCACTCATTGCACGAAGTCTGCACATTGTGTTGCTTTGTTCATACTTTGTTTTGCTAAGTCCACACATTGATGCACGTTTACTTCTGCATATTTGAAGTATGTACATGGCTTAAGCTCTACACTTTTGAAGTCTATACATGGCATAAGCTCTGCATATATGGAGTCTATACATGGCATAAGTCCTGCATATAGGAAGTCTATACATGGCATAGTCTTGCATATCTGAAGTCTATATAGGCTACAGCACTGCATTTACTAAGTCTGTACAACGCCATGGGTCTGCATACGTAGAGTCTGAACACTGCATAGCTTTGCATTCACAATGTCTGTACATTGCTTCAGCAGTGCCTTCATACAGTCTGTACATCGCTTAAACCTTAAACTGACAATTCTATTTCGACTGTCTGACAGGGATTCTTTGCAGAGACTGATGACTAGGCACGTGATCAGAGGATAAGGGGAGTGACCAGATTATGACACGTGTACTGAAAGCCTGCTGGATGCTGCCACGTGGTGCAAGCCATTGGGCGGGAGATGTGGAGAGCACACGCCCTTCCTGCTGCTGGTATATATATGGAGTTTCTTCCTTCAGAAGAAGCTGATCAAATAGAAGCAGCCAGAGCTAAGAGAAAAGAACAGAGAGTGAGCGCCTGCACGATCCACAGAGAAGAAGAAAAAGAGAGAAGAAGATTCAGAGAGAAGAAGAGAAAGAGAGAAGAGAAGATTGAGAGAGTTGAGTTGAGAGAGTCTTTTCGAAGTCTTGTAAATCAGTCTCTTGGTTCAGATACTAGAGCTGATACTGCTCAATTGAGCTACATTTGTTTTGGTCTTCCATTTCGTTTGTTTCTACCTTTACTATTTTTGAAACTCATTTGTTATCAAGCTGTGAGCCAGCAATTGCAGTGGAGGTTTCCACTGGACAGGTGAAGTTGTAATCCTCAACAGGCGAGACCAGGTCTCGGACGGCTAAGCTGTATCACCCAGCGGTTGCAGAGGATTTGTTCCTCTGGTCAGCAAGCTGTAAAGCCCAGCGAAGCTGTGTATTAGCGGTCTGTTGGCAAGCTGTAAAGCCCAGCTGTTCAAGCTGTGAGTCAACAGGATCCACATTCCAGTTGGAGTGTGGGGTGGACGTAGATCTCTGGATTGAGATCGAGCCACCTTAAAGATCGGTGTCTACTGTGTGATTGCCTGTGGTTTGTGTGATTTCATAGTCTTCCTTCTGTCGTTCAACAGTTGCTTGTTTTAATTTCGCATTAGAGTTCAACTGTGTTTTAAAATTAGACATTAGATATATTCACCCCCCTCTAGATCCACTCTCAGTGGTAATAGACTGCGTCCATCTAACATAACAGTTGGTATCAGCCCGAAGAGGAAGGTACAGATGGATGCTCGAGGGATGATCGCTGAAGGACACTCAACCACCAAGCCCCCTTTCTTCGATGGATCTAACTATGCATACTGGAAGAACCGTATGCAAGTATTTTTGAGGGTGAAGGATTATGAGATCTGGAAGGTAGTCAGCAAGGGACCTTATGAGTTGTCCCTTAATGAGGAAGTCTGGACCAAGGAGGAGATCAGAAGGTCTACTCTAAACTGGAGCGCCATAAACGCTATTCAATGCTCTCTGCACCCCACAGAATTTTCTCGAGTATCAGCTTGCAGCTCAGCTAAGGAGATGTGGGATGCACTGGAAGTTATTCATGAAGGGACTTCTCAAGTTAGAGAGACGAAGGCCAATTTCCTTGTTTCAGAATATGAAGCCTTCAAGATGAAGCCAAATGAGACCATCAAGGAGATGTACTCTCGATTAACTATCATCACAAATGGTCTTAGAGGTCTCGGGAAGGCTCAGATAGAATACGATGTAGTGAGGAAGATATTGCGTTCCCTAACTCATGCTTGGCATACTAAAGCTATAGTAAAGGAGGAGTCAAGGGATTTGTGAAATACAAGGGCAGATGAGCTAATTGGCTCGCTGATGGCATATGAGATTAATCTGCCAAAGATAGAAGAAGCTGAAAAGAAGAAGAAGCCAATCGGTCTGAAAGCTGGTGCCAGCAAATCCAGCAAGTCCAGCAGATCCAGCTCTAGTGGATCATCATCCGAGGAGAGCCTGAATGAACATGGTATAACTCGTACTGAGATGGCAATGATGACCAGAGAGTTCAGGCGGTTCCTCAGGAAAGAAGGAGGATGATTCAGCCAAAAAAAGTATAGTGGCGGCCGAAGGGATAAAAGGTATAAACATAACCCTGCAAAGAAAATTGAAACTAATACTTGTTATCAATGCAGGAAGACAGGCCATCTGAAATCTGACTGTCCAGAGAATCTGAAATACAAGGACAAGTCAAAGAAGAGGAACACGAAAAGGAAAGCTATGGTGAGTACCTGGAGTGATGAAGATGAAGGCTCCTTGAGCAATACCTCTGACAGTGAAGCCGAATATGAAAAGCCCATTTGCCTTATGGCAACAAGCTCTGAAGACAGAGAGGAGGATTCAGATGAGGTAACTTCTCGATTCGATAATTTTACTATTGCTGATTGGGTAGATGCCTATCATGAAATAGCTGATAAAGCAGATGACATTAGAAGGGAAAATAGGCATCTAAGAAGAAAGATTAACTCCATGCAAAATGATACAACTCTAACTGATAAAATTGCATGTCTTGAATCTGAGAATAATGAACTCAAACTCACATGTTCTGAATTAGAAGAAATCAAGAATGAGTCAAAAGCCTCTAAAGAAGATAATGAGAGGTTAGAAAAAGAAGATGAATGGAAGTTGAAAATTCAGAAATATGAAAGTGAGATAAAAATTGTGAATGAAAAATATCAAACTATCCTAAGTGTGAATATAGAACTGAAAAAAATCCATTGAAGACATTCAAAAGGATAATGAGGACAAGCTTAAAACTATTGAGAAAATGACCCAAGGTTCAGATAACCTAAATACTTTGTTAGGGTCAAAAGTCAACTTCAGAAAAGAGGGCCTTGGATTTATTTCTAGTGCAACAAAAAGCTTTGGAATGAAAACTATTTCATTTGTCACACAAAAAGAGAAAGGACCTCTAATCAACATGAAGTCAAACACTTCAGTGAACAAAGCTGTAAATCTGAAAAAGCCCAGTGCTGAGGAGAAGGGCAAACAAAAGCTGAGTGAGCCTAGTAGAGCTAGCACATCCAAGTAAAATTCCAAAGCTCAGTCTCAGGTTAGGGGTCAACCTACACATTCTTATAAACCACATGGTAAGGTCACCAAGTCTCCACCATCACCACCACTTCTGAAGAAGACCCAATACACACCTATGAATAGGTCAGCACGGTCCAAGGTGCAGGGGAGGCAGAATGCTTTTAGAGCTCAACCCAAACATTTCTACCAACCTAGAGCCCAGTCCCACTTCTTTGCACAGTCAACCTATCCAAATAGGTCAGGATGGACTATGACTCAAGGAAGGTTTACAGGTTATGGACATCAGGGTACACAGTCCTATAAACCTTACACTAGAAATTGGGTTAATGGGTATGGCTCTTGGACACCTAGGAACCAACATTTCCACAGCCAGCCCAATGATTACTATGGCCAAAATTTAGTGAATACACCCTGGCCAAGGCACTGGCAAAAAAATAATCAATCTATAAATAATCATGCTAGTGTCAACAAGAAAAAGCATAACAAAAAGAAATCTGGAAAATCCACTGAACAGAACTGTTTCAAATAAATGTGGATCCCTAAAAGTCTGCTTTCTTGTTTTAACTACTTTTCATCTTCTCTGGAGCCCAATCAGTCTTGGGTTCCAAACTTATCTACCTAATTGTGTATGCAGGTATTCCTGGCAGCCAAGAACAATTTGTGATACTTGGATAGTGGCTGCTCTAGGCATATGACAGGAGATAAGGCCAAGTTCTGCATGCTGACAGAGAAACAAGGAGGCCTTGTCACCTTTGGTAGCAACACAAAGGGTAAGATTGTTGGGACAGGTAAGGTAGGTAAGTGTACTACCTGTTGCATTGAAGAAGTCATGTTGGTTGAAGGTTTAGCATATAATTTACTTAGCATCAGCCAACTATGTGATAAAGGATGCAAAGTTCTTTTTGACTCTCAATGCTGCAAGGTTTTTGAACCTGATTCCGAAACTGTTAAATTTTCTGGTAAAAGGATAAATAACACTTACATGATAGACTTAGATGATATACAACATTCTAACCTATGCCTTACTGCTAGCAGAGAAGACTTAGCATTTTTATGGCATCGTAGGTTAGGCCATGCTAGTTACACTGTATTGCATAAACTGAATAAGCATAGCATGGTTAGAGGACTTCCTGAAGTTTCCTTTAAGAAAGAATATAAAATCTGTGATGCATGCACTCAGTCAAAGTTAACTAGGAAGTCATTTAAATCTAGAACAGAAAATCTATCTTCTAAACCCTATGAGCTGATACACATGGACCTTTTTGGGCCAACCAGGTCTGTCAGCTTATCAGGGAGGAAGTATGGGTTTGTCATGGTAGATGACTTCTCTAGGTATACTTGGGTATATTTCTTATCACATAAAAGTGATGCATTCTCATAATTTTAGGACTTCTGTCTTAAGAAAAACCAGAAAATTGAAAATATTTTAACTGATCATGGAGGTGAGTTTGAAAACTCACAGTTTGATGAATTCTGCAGGTCAAATGGAATTCATCACAAGTACTCCTCACCAAGGACACCTGAGCAGAATGGAGTTGTGGAGAGGAGGAACATAACCTTGGTGGAGATGGGTCGTACCCTCTTGGTTGAAGGTGGTCTGCCAAGGAAGTTCTGGGCTGAAGCAGTAAATATTGCATGTTATGTAATTAACAGAGCCATGGTAAGACCTTCTGATGTGGCACAGCCCAAAGACCACTAAATATGATGGGATGACCCTAGGACTTAGACCCGCAAGCATACAAGCGCTCAATGATTCTCACAATGACGATTTTTGCTCACTCGGCTCACACGTTCACCCGATGGGTCCGGGAGATGATGGTGAGGGTCCGAGGCGGGACCCAATTGTCCTAATGGACTTACAATGCTAAGGCTGACCCCCAATGGGCCTGGGAGACCCAGCTTTGTGGGTGGCTGGCCCGCAAGGCGGGGTGTTGGGTGGCACTCACTCACGGGCCGCGGTGGGCACGGAATCGCTTAAAATTAAGTCCGAGCGCTCTCTTACCGTCCGACGGGCATTCAAGGCAATACTACATTTGCAGAAATGAAGCTACAAGGGTGTGATCAGAAGCTCACCTGATCGGTGTGAAGATCCGATCCCGTTCGGAGACGAGGGCGCGCCGGGAAGCGTGGGTAATTACCCGAACGCTGCGGTGATTGTCGCTTGACCTGAAACTTAAAGAGTACAACACTACACCTCACGCAGAAGGGATGAACTTGGGGTGGGGATTAATCTTATTACACCCAAAACTACCTCCACGCAGGGAGGGGCCTTCAGCCGGCCAAGCGGGGTGGGGATTTATGCAAAGGAAAAGCCGATCTTCCGAGTCCGCCGGTTCTGCCAATCTGCAAGTTTGCAGGACAGGATGTCGCTGTTGATGCTGCCACGGGATCCACGGGGCTCCAAACTTGACGAAACCACTGCCAAAAGTTTCTCAGCTGACAGGGGATGAAGCTTGAATTTTTTGGGGCAGCTTTGACACCCGAGGCTGGCAGTGCCGGCGATGGGAACAGGACAGCAATGTCTGGCTCCTGGGAAGTACCGAACTGATGCAGCAGGTTGCAGACATCGCTGTGGCCTCTCCTGAACTCCGATTGGGACGAGATTGGCGGTGACACGATCATGGTGGGAGTAGCTTCGAGCAGCAGTTGACGGGGCCTCGATCCAAGGTCGGAGGAGAGCGGGGTAGCTGGAAGAGTAGGTACAGGTCGAACCTGGTCCCACAGTGGGCAGACTACCCACCCTGACGAAGGAAATGTTAACTTGCAGCTCCGGTGGCCGAATGAGGTCCTTATTCTTGGAGGAGACAGCTAACTGGTAGTAGTTTCAGCCCTCCAAAAATGGCGCTCAGATCTTCAGGGAGGAAGTCGTGGTCGGACTGTGACTGCAGCTGTGGTTCCCTGCCCGAGAGCTTCTGCGCAGTTGAGGGAGATCGGCTCCTGCGGACAGCTCCGACCTCGGATGTTGACGAAACCACCTCGCCTTGAAAGCTATCTGGACGCCCTTTCCAGAGATGTAGGCCTTGACACCAGGAGGACCAGGGAACGGCCGGTCCTGTTGCGATCTTCAGGACCCAACTCTGCAGCCTGTGACCTGCTTTCTGAAATGGCAAACTAGCAAGAATGAAGGGAGTGGGAGGGGGTTAACAAAGCTTGAGGATGATGGCTGAAGGTTTAGGGAGGGGGGGAGGACGTGGATAGGGCTCCAGGAGGTTAGGAATGGCAGGGATGGAGGGAGAAAGGGGGCTGGAACTGCTAGAGGTGGAGATGGGGGAGTGGATGTGCACAAGAGAGAAGATGAGTGTGAGGGAAGGTGGGGGGCGAACTTGGCTATGGGGAGGGAGTGGATTTCGACCTAGGGTGAGGGAGGGATGGGAGAGGGGAGGGTAATTCGAATTTGGGCTTTGGGAGGGGTTAATTTAGCCTTGGGAAGGTGGATAGGTGCCTTGGGAAGTGAAGGGAGGTGGGTGGTAGTTGGGAAGTAGAGTTTGGATTGGTGGAGGGTTGTTGGGACTAGGTGGAGAGTAAAGGAGGGTTGTGGGAAGTTGTGGGGTATTAATGAAGTAGGTGGGGGTTGGAATTGAATGAGAGAGGGGGGGAGGAGAGAGGGGAGGTTCGCCCTTGCCTTGTGGGAGAGAGAAGGAGAGCTAGAGAGAGAGAGAGGAATGGAATAATGAGAGATTTGAAAGAGTTTTCTTCAATATTCATCAAAAGTTAGTACATGGAGGGAGATGGGGGCTATTTATAGGCAACCCATCTTTACAAGACAAAAATAACCCTGCCATTTAAGGCAAAAGACCAAACATGTCCTAGACTCAGTCCAATAGGCCCAAACTAAGGTATTAGGGCCCAATTAGACCAAATAGGGGAAATGGACTAGTACAACATGACATAATAAAAGGAAATACATGCGACATGACCCAATAAAAGGAAAATTACATATGATAAGACTCAATAAAAGGAGGATACATAAGATGAGAATGAGTCGACCCAAATCAAGGGTGTGCAGGCGACCCGAGCCATAGCGAGTGTCGTGAGATGTCCTCATCAAATCCCCCGGGGTGGGGAGAACTCGACCCTGTCGAGTGTGGGTCTGCCTGGCTGTCATAGTGCTCCAGAATGTCTGGATCCAACCGCAGCAGGTCCTCCCGGCTCACCCAAGCATCCTCCGTCGGGGGACGGTTCTTCCACCTAACCAAGTAGCGCTGATACACCTTGTGCCTCGTAATGATGCTCTGCTCATCCAGTATTGCCTCTATCTGCTCTCGTCGGTCTCTTAAGCTGGGAAGTGGAGTCCCTCCAGGAGTGTCTCTCATAAGGGGGGGTAATGGCTCAAGCTCCTCACTGGGTTCCACCGCGGGGCCTTTGTAGGGTACCAGGTCTACCACGTTGAAGGTAGGGTGCACCCCATAGCTCTCTCGTAGGTCAAGCTCATAAGCATTGCTGCCAAGTCATCGTAGAACTCGAAAGGGTCCCGACCCTCGTGCCCTCAACTTGGAGGCAGGCCCGGGAAGGAGCCGCTCCGTCCTCACCATCACCGGGTCTCCCACTTGGAATTCACAGTGGCGCCGGTGAGCATCTGCCCGTCTTTTGTAAGCATCATTGCTTTTCCCTATATGCTTGCGGATGTCATCATGCAACTCTTTGATATGCTGTGCAAAGGACTCAGCTGAGACTGACACCCTAGCATGTGGGGGAAGGGGAATGAGATCCGAGGGCTTTCTAGGCCTAAAACCATGCACTACCTCAAATGGACTTTTGCCTATTGACCTATTGACGGAATCATTGTAGGCAAACTCGGCCTGAGACAAGAGGAGATCCCAATTCCCAGGGTGGTCCCCCACAAGACAACGGAGCAAGTTCCCAAGGCTTCGGTTGACGACCTCAGTCTGGCCGTAGGTTTGAGGATGGTAAGCAGTGGAGAATTTGAGGAGGGTCCCCATCAAGTGCCATAGAGTCTTCCAAAAGTAACTAGTGAATTTCACATCTCTATCGGATACAATAGTCTTAGATAATCCATGGAGTCGGACTACCTCATCAAAGAATAACCGGGCGACCCTAGAAGCATCGGAGGTCTTGGAACATGGGATAAAGTGGGCCATTTTAGAGAACCTATCAACCACTACAAAGATGGAATCATGTTTGCGCAAGGTCCTAGGTAGGCCAAGGATGAAGTCCATGCTCAAATCCTCCCAAGGTCGGTCTGGTATGGGTAGAGGTGTGTAAAGTCCGGTATTCTGCTTCACCTGTTTGGCGGAGGCACAAATTGGACATTGTCCCACAACGTGGGCCACATCCTTCTTGAGACTAGGCCAATGGAATTGTCTCTCAACCAACTCTATGGTCTTTTGGACCCCAAAGTGTCCAGCTAGGCCCCCACTGTGTAACTCCCAAACTAAGAAGTCCCGAAGTGAAGTCCGGGGTATGCAAAGCCTAGCTCCCTTGAATAGATACCCTTCCTGAAGTATGAACCCCTCATGTTCCTTGTGGGGCTGAGTGGAAAGGGTGTTGTAGTGAGTCCCAAAGTCGGGGCAATTTGGATATTCTCCTTTGATTATCTCAAACCCGTTTACTTCCACTTGGATGGTGGAGAGTAAGGCTACTCGTCTACTTAGCGCATCGGCTGCGCGGTTCTCACTACCCATCTTGTACTTGAGGACAAAGGTGTAGGCTTGAATGTATTCTACCCATCGGGCATGTCGGGCATTGAGTTTTTGTTGGGTGTTGAGATATTTCAAGGCCTCATGGTCCGAGAAGATCACAAACTCCTTGGGTAGGAGATAGTGCCTCCAATGCCGAAGGGATTGAACCACGACATAAAGCTCTTTGTCATATGTGGAGTACCTAGTCCTAGCCTCACAAAGTTTCTGACTAAAATAGGCTACCGGGTGACCCTCTTGGCTAAGAATGCCCCCAATCCCTACCCCGGATGCATCACAAGTGACTTCGAAGACTTTTGAGAAGTCGGGTAGGCAAAGGACCGGGGCTTGGGTCATCTTTTCCTTAAGCTCTAGGAAGGCTTTTGAGGCTGCCCTAGTCCACACAAAGGTGCCTTTCTTAAGGCAATCCGTGATAGGAGTGGTGATTGTGCTAAACCCACGGATGAATCTCCTATAGAAGGTAGCTAGCCCGTGAAAGCTTCGGGCCTCATGAAGGGTCTTGGGTTTGGGCCACTCAAGAATAGCTTGGACCTTTTCGGGGTCCATGGATACTCCTTGGGATGAGACAATAAATCCTAGGAAGGCTAGTTGATTGGTCAAGAAATGACACTTCCCGGGGTTGGCAAAGAGACTCTCCTTCCTAAGAATGGTGCACACTTGTTTGAGGTGATCGAGGTGAGGTGGGCTTCCTTAGATTGGCTATATATGAGGATGTCGTCAAAGTAGACAACTAGAAAGATGCCAATGAAGGGCCGGAGGACCTCGGTCATGAGGCGCATGAAGGTGCTTGGTGCATTAGAAAGGCCAAAAGGCATAACAAGCCATTCATAGAGACCGTCCTTAGTTTTAAAGGCGGTTTTTCACTCATCCCCGGGCCTAATGCGGACTTGATGGTAGCCACTTTTGAGGTCAATTTTGGAGAAGATGGTGGCTCCCGCTAGCATGTCTAGCATGTCATCAAGCCGAGGGATGGGGAACCTATATTTGACCGTTATCTTGTTGACGGCTCGGCTATCTACACACATGCGCCAAGTCCCATCCTTTTTGGGTGTAAGAAGAGCCGGGACGGCACAAGGGCTTTTGCTAATTCGGAGGAAGCCCTTCTTGATGAGCTCCTCAATTTGTCTCCTGAGCTCGGCATGCTCGGTGGGGTTGAGGCGGTAGTGTGGGAGGTTGGGTAAGGTAGCTCTGGGCACAAGGTCGATGGCATGTTGCACATCGCGCATGGGTGGTAGCTTGTCCGGAAGCTCCTCGGGAAACACATCATGGAAGTCCTCCAAGAGTTGTTGAATTTCTATTGGGTGTGGGTCGGTTGGGGTGGATTCCCCAAGGCAAATAACAATGGCACACACATGTTCCCCTTGGTTGACTTCTTCCTCAAGCTCTTTCCTAGTGATGAGGTGTAGGCTCCTAGGAGGCTTGTTGACCATACTAGGGTTAGGGCTTGGTGGGGTGGGGTTTGGTGGGTTTGGAATAGTGGGAGGGGTAGGGGATCCCTCAAGGGAGGGAGATGCCTTCTTGGGAAGGGGGCGAGGTGGAGAGGGGTTGAGTTGGATCTTCTTCCCTTCATGAATGAAGATGCAAGTGTTTGTCTTTCCTAGAAAGGTGGCATCTACATCGTAGATCCAAGGTCGTCCTAGGAGTATACTCCCAACTTCCATAGGTAGGATGTCACACCACACTTGGCTTTGATAAGATTGGAATGCAATGGGGACAAGGCAACGAGCACTAACGGGTATGGAGGTGGTATCAATCCATGCTACCGGATATGGGTGGGGAGGTGGGGAGGTGGGGAGGTGGTAAGGCCCAAAAGTTTGACGGTGTCGGGTGACACCACATTCACACTACTTCCATTGTCCAAGATGACCTTCCTAACATGGCTCCCTATCCGTATGTAGGTATGGAATATGGTGTTTCTCCTCCAATCATGCTCTTGGGTTTGAGTGAGGGTGCATCTAACCACTCCGAGGTGGGAGTCGGTGGGTGGAGGAGGTTGTTCTTGGTTGCTCTCCATGTAGTGGTTCTCATACTCCTCCTCCCATTCATGAGAGGGTTCATATACCTCAACTTCTTCTTCAAATTCAACTTGGGGTTGGGGGTTGGTCTCCTCTATGAGTAAGTTTGATGCTCCCTTGGTGGGGCATTGATTGGCAAAGTGTCCATACCCATAACACCTAAAGCATTGCTGCCCACTTTGATGGTTTGGGGTCATCTTAGTGTGAGGGAGAGTGGGTGTCGGACTGGGCCTATTGGGAGTTGTGTTTAGGGGCCCACTTGTGGGGCGGAGTGGTGGAGTGGCATTAGGAGGGGTGACCCGTGTGGGTGGAGCTCCCATGGGTGTAGGAAGGAGACCTCTTTGGGGTGGTGGGGGGTTGGCCCGAGGTGTCATGGTTTTAGGATCCATCCCCCGAGGGGGAACCATTCGTGTGTACCGAGAGAATTTCTCGGCATCCCGAGCGACTTGGTAGGCTTGCTCTAAAGTGGTTACTTGACGCATGAATAATTCCTTTTTTATATGGAATTGAAGCCCATTCCTAAAGCGGGAGAGTGTGACGGAGGGGTCCTCTTGGACTCCACACTTAAGGAGGTAGTAGTCAAACTTTTCAATGTACTCCATAACGGTCTTTCCTTCTTGGGTCAAGGCTTGCCATTCATCTAGGAGATTTTGATGGTAGGAGGGTGGGACATATTTGAGTTTGAGCTGGTCTTTCATGGCCCCCATGTGGTGATTGGAGCTTCCCTCCTAACTATCCTTAAGGCCTCAACATTCATCCAATGAGTCTTGGCTAGTTTGGTTAATTGCATCTTTGCAAGCCGGACTTTCCTATCCTCGGTCATTGGGTACCAATCAAAATATTGATCCATGGCTGCCTCCCAATCTAAGTAGATGCTCGGATGATGAGATCCATCAAAAGTGGGAGCATCGACTTTCACAAGTCTCATTAGTTGGTCATCCGGGTTGTCCCGGGGAGGTCTCTCATTCCTTCTAGGGGGTGGGTCCCTTTCCGGTTCGGGAGGGTGGTCAAGGTTGAGTCCTCCTATGGCTGGCTCCATATGTGGAGGGGGATCTTTCCTATCTCCTTCCCTTGGGTTAGGCCTATTTTCCTCAATTTGTTCTAGCCGGGCCGTAATATCGTCAAGCCTTCCCATAATATTGGTCATGTATTCCATAAGAAACCTCATTTGGTCGGGAAACTCATGCTCATTGTGAGGGGGATTTCCTTGGGGATTGGGATTCATGGTGTTATTGGAAGAAGATGAATTGCCTTGATAATGAGTTCCACTACGAGTGGTCATGCAAAGTTGGGTGGGCTATGCAAGGGTGTGCGAATGCACCTATGAAAGACTTAGTGTGACCCAAGACTAGACTTGTAAGGACAAGCCTATGACTGGCTCTGATACCACTTGATGTGGCACAACCAAAGACCACTAAATATGATGGGATGACCCTAGGACTTAGACCCGCAAGCATACAAGCGCTCAATGATTCTCACAATAACGATTTTTGCTCACTCGGCTCACACGTTCACCCGATGGGTTCGGGAGATGATGGTGAGGGTCCAAGGCGGGACCCAATTATCCTAATGGACTTACAATGCTAAGGCTGACCCCCAATGGGCCTGGGAGACCCAGCTTTGTGGGTGGCTGGCCCGCAAGGCGGGGTGTTGGGTGGCACTCACTCACGGGCCGCGGTGGGCACGAAATCGCTTAAAATTAAGTCCGAGCGCTCTCTTACCATCCGACGGGCATTCAAGGCAATACTACATTTGCAGAAATGAAGCTACAAGGGTGTGATCAGAAGCTCACCTGATCGGTGTGAAGACACCGATCCCGTTCGGAGACAAGGGCGCGCCGGGAAGCGTGGGTAATTACCCGAACGCTGCGGCGATTGTCGCTTGACCTGAAACTTAAAGAGTACAACACTACACCTCACGTAGGAGGGATGAACTTGGGTTGGGGATTAATCTTATTACACCCAAAACTACCTCCACGCAGGGAGGGGCCTTCAGCCGGCCAAGCGGGGTGGGGATTTATGCAAAGGAAAAGCCGATCTTCCGAGTCCGCCGGTTCTGCCAATCTGCAGGTTTGCAGGACAGGATGTCGCTGTTGATGCTGCCACGGGATCCACGGGGCTCCAGACTTGACGAAACCACTGCCAAAAGTTTCTCAGTTGACAGGGGATGAAGCTTGAATTTTTTGGGGCAGCTTTGACACCCGAGGCTGGCAGTGCCGGCGATGGGAACAGGACAGCAATGTCTGGCTCCTGGCATGTACCGAACTGATGCAGCAGGTTGCAGACGTCGCTGTGGCCGCTCCTGAACTCCGATTGGGACGAGATTGGCGGTGACGCAATCGTGGTCGGAGTAGCTTCGAGCATCAGTTGACGGGGCCTCGATCCAAGGTCGGAGGAGAGTGGGGTAGCCGGAAGAGTAGGTACAGGTCGAACCTGGTCCCACAGTGGGCAGACTACCCACCCTGACGAAGGAAATGTTAACTTGCAGCTCCGGTGGCCGAATGAGGTCCTTCTTCTTGGAGGAGACAGATAACTGGTAGTAGTTTCAGCCCTCCAAAAATGGCGCTCAGATCTTCAGGGATGAAGTCGTGGTCGGACTGTGACTGCAGCTCTGGTTCCCTGCCTGAGAGCTTCTGCGCAGTTGAGGGAGATCGGCTCCTGCGGACAGCTCCGACCTCGGATGTTGACGAAACCACCTCGCCTTGAAAGCTCTCTCGACGCCCTTTCCATAGATGTAGGCCTTGACACCAGGAGGACCAGGGAACGGCCGGTCCTGTTGCGATCTTCAGGACCCAACTCTGCAGCCTGTGACCTGCTTTCTGAAATGGCAAACTAGCAAGAATGAAGGGAGTGGGAGGGGGTTAACAAAGCTTGAGGATGATGGCTGAAGGTTTAGGGAGGGGGGGAGGACGTGGCTAGGGCTCCAGGAGGTTAGGAATGGCAGGGATGGAGGGAGAAAGGGGGCTGGAACTGCTAGAGGTGGAGATGGGGGAGTGGATGTGCACAAGAGAGAAGATGAGTGTGAGGGAAGGTGGGGGGCGAACTTGGCTATGGGGAGGGAGTGGATTTTGACCTAGGGTGAGGGAGGGATGGGAGAGGGGAGGGTAATTCGAATTTGGGCTTTGGGAGGGGTTAATTTAGCCTTGGGAAGGTGGATAGGTGCCTTGGGAAGTGAAGGGAGGTGGGTGGTAGTTGGGAAGTAGAGTTTGGATTGGTGGAGGGTTGTTGGGACTAGGTGGAGAGTAAAGGAGGGTTGTGGGAAGTTGTGGGGTATTAATGGAGGTAGGTGGGGGTTGGAATTGAATGAGAGAAGGGGGGAGGAGAGAGGGGAGGTTCGCCCTTGCCTTGTGGGAGAGAGAAGGAGAGCTAGAGAGAGAGAGAGGAATGGAATAATGAGAGATTTGAAAGAGTTTTCTTCAATATTCATCAAAAGTTAGTACATGGAGGGAGATGGGGGCTATTTATAGGCAACCCATCTTTACAAGACAAAAATAACCCTGCCATTTAAGGCAAAAGACCAAACATGTCCTAGACTCAGTCCAATAGGCCCAAACTAAGGTATTAGGGCCCAATTAGACAAAATAGGGGAAATGGACTAGTACAACATGACATAATAAAAGGAAATACATGCGACATGACCCAATAAAAGGAAAATTACATATGATAAGACTCAATAAAAGGAGGATACATAAGATGAGAATGAGTCGACCCAAATCAAGGGTGTGCAGGCGACCCGAGCCATAGCGAGTGTCGTGAGATGTCCTCATCACCTTCTACCCAGAAAACACCCTATGAGATCATAAAGGGTAAGAAACCTTCTATTGCTCATTTTAAGGTTTTTGGTTGTAAATATTTTATTCATATAAATGATAAAAGAGACCTTGATAAATTTGAACCTAAAGGTGAACCAGGAATTTTTCTTGGTTACTCTGAAAACACCCGAGCATATAGAGTGTATAATCTGAATTCCAAAACTGTTGAAGAATCTCCACATATTATTTTTGATGAATCTTTGGTAAAGTCTAATATTGGTCAATGCAGGAATGAAGACAATGCTGATATTCTGAAAGAAGGGAATCCTGCAGAAAAATTCGAAGATGAGGAAGGAAATGAAGAGCTTAATGAAGAAGAGCGTACAGTTCAGGGGGAGGTAAATGAAAATCATGATAATGAAATTGTCAACATTAGATATCTAAAATATCATCTTGTAGATAATGTGATTGGCAATTTGCATGACCCTCCTAGGACTAGAGGCCACTTAAGAATACAAAATGAATTGAATGCATATGCCTTTGTATCAAATGTAGAACCCAAGTCTATTGACTGTGCTCTTAAGGATGTGCATTGGATTAATGCCATGCATGAAGAGCTCAATCAATTTGACGGGAATAAGGTGTGGCACTTGGTTCCACCTCCTGATCATGAAATAGTCATAGGGACTAAATGGGTATTCAGAAATAAAACTGATGAATCAGGGAATGTCATTAAAAATAAGGCAAGACTTGTAGCTCAGGGGTATAACCAGGAATTTCGAATTGACTTTGAAGAGTCTTTTGCCCCTGTAGCCAGGTTAGAAGCTATCAGAATCTTATTGGGTTATGCATGTTCCCTAGGAATAAATCTTCAGCAGATTGATGTAAAATCTACTTTTCTGAATGGGGAAATCAGTGAGGATGTCTATGTGAGGCAGCCTCCTGGCTTTGAATGTTTAGACTTCCCCAATCATGTGTATAAACTTCGAAAAGCTCTCTATGGTCTTAAGCAAGCTCCTAGAGCTTGGTATGACAGGTTGAGCAAATTCCTCACTGATAAGAACTTCACAAGAGGTGTAGTTGATCAAACCCTGTTTACTAAGGTAAGTCATTCAGATATTCTTATCATTCAAATTTATGTGGATGACATTATCTTTTGGTCAACTAACCCCAAATTATGTGAGGAATTCTCTCAGATAATGACTAATGAGTTTGAAATGAGCTCAATGGGTGAGCTCAATTTATTTCTTGGACTGCAGGTGACACAGTCAAAAGATGGAACTTTCATCTCTCAGTCCAAGTACATAAGGGATTTACTAAAGAAATACAAGATGGACAACCTCAAAGATATAGCTGCTCCAATGGGTACCTCGACCAGCTTAGATGAAGATCCTCAAGGTAAACCAGTGGACCAAAAGCTATATAGAGGTATGATCGGATCCCTGTTATATCTTACAGCATCTAGGCCTGATATTCAGTTTGCAGTGTGTTTATGCTCTAGATTTCAGGCTAGTCCTAAAGAATCACACCTTAAATCTGTGAAAAGGATTTTTAGGTATCTATTAGGCACTCAAGAGCTTGGTCTATGGTATCCTGCTAGGTGTGAGTTAGAACTTCTAGCCTACACTGATGCAGACTATGCTGGGTGTCGAGTAGATAGAAAAAGTACTAGTGGCTACTGTCAATTCCTTGGTGGTTGTCTAGTATCTTGGGCATCCAAGAAGCAACACACAGTTGCTTTGTCCACAGCTGAAGCTGAATATGTTGCAGCTGGTAACTATGCAGCCCAAGTACTTTGGATCAAGCACCAACTGGTTGATTATCAAATAAAATTGGAATGTATTCCAATTTTATGTGATAATACTAGTGCTATATGTTTAGCTAAAAATCCTGTTCATCATTCTAGGACTGAGTATATAGAGATAAAACACCATTTTCTTAGAGATGTTGTAAATAAAAAGGAAATTGAAATGAACTTCATTGAAACTGAAAAATAAATTACTGATATTTTTACTAAGCCTCTCGGGAATGAAAGGTTTAAATTTCTTAGAAGAGAACTTGGCTTGTGTAAATTTCAGCATAATGAATAAACTCTCTGATGGCTTGAATAAACCTTGTGAATGTTGAATGTTGCAATAGACTCATGATCATGCATGACATTTATATTTTTTTTTGGCATCACACTCATGATCATCATTGCATATCATTTAGTCATGACTGTGTCTAAGCTCTCTCTCATCTAAAACCACATGCATATAGACAGAGGGAGTATTGTTAGAAATTCAGAGTGGTCATCAACTTTATTGAAATCCAAATTCTTTGACCCTGAATGAGTTGAGTCTGACAATATGGCAATATGTTAGTCAGTTCTGATTCCTAAGCAATAGAAAACAGACTTCTTCATTTATAAGAACTTTAATTGGTTGAAGACTAACTTAATGATTTAAATTTTATAAACTTTAAAGTTTAAAGATTGCAATCAGTAAATAAGAAAGCTGAAAATTGATAAAGCTCTCAACCCTTATCTTATTTCATGTTAGACAAAGCCAATTATATCTGAAATCTAAAAACTCATCTAAAATCCTATTAGAGAAGGCTAAGTATGTGTATTGTCCTTAAACAAGTCATTCTGAAACAAATAAAGGATAGCTAAGAAAGATATTGAAAAACATTAAAAATTAATTGAAAAATAACATTGGCAGAGCAATGACTGGTAAAATATTAAGAAACTAAGTGATCCATCAAAGAAATGGACAATACTTAAGTCATGAGGTGTATCAGTTACCTCTGTATAAAATGATCAAAACAGTAGGGTGGTTTCACTGAGTACCTGGGGGTAACTGGCGTCTGATAAACGTGTACCCTCACACAAAAAGGTGTAAATCAGTTTTATTGAGTTTGATCATAGGCAGAATGATCCATCACGTTGAGTATCTAGGGGTATTGGCGTCTGATAAACGTATACCCTTACGTAAAAAGATAAATGGTCCTTGAATGCCCTTAATGAAATAATATTGAAAATGCTGTTCCTTCAAAAGAAATTTCAGGGATGTCAATTTGTTTAATTTCAATACATGACCTGGTATCTCTTAACTATTTTTTTACTAAGTTTATGAAAGTAAGATATTTTGAAACTGAATCTCTCATGCAAATGTGATTCTGGTTTATTGTTTTATCATGCACAGAAAACTTATCCATTGATTGTAGTTCATGAACTTAAAATTTATAACATTTAAACTAGAATTCTATCTCAAAGTAGTTTCTAAATTCATATGACTAAAGACTATGCTTTAGAATGCTTATTCCTGAATTACTTGTTCAGAATGCTAGTCAGATGATCTCTCTTGTTCCTTCCCTTGTAATTTCTTTCCCTCCTCTTTGTTGATGGTAAAGGGGGAGAATATTGTCTATTTGATGAATTCTTTCCAGGGGGAGTGTACCCATTATTTGGCAAAGGGGGAGTGCATATGCATCATGTTATGGCAAAGGGGGAGATCTTGTTAGCAGGTAGTTAGCTTTCATTTCTTAGCATGCATTCATAGCATCTGCATGACAAATCTGAATAACAAATCATGACTTTCATCAAAAATACATCTGTATGACAGGATGTTGCCATTCTATATGATAGGGTGTTGCCATCATCAAAAAGGGGGAGATTATTGTGACTCCTCTGTGTTGATGATGTTGACAATAGCTTTACTTCATTGGTAACACCTTGTTTTGATTGATTGGCAACTGTTTATATTTTGATGAAACTGTATTTATCAGATTGTCTATATGTTCCATGCAGTCAGAGTCTATACATCGTAATGCACACATGCAAAGGTCTACACATTGCACACATACAAGTCTTCACACTCACTGTCTATACATTGCACTGTTATGTTTGTGCATCGTTTGGAACACAAGTCTATACATTCATATGGCCTGTCTGCACGCTCAAGTCTGTACAGAGTTCTTGTCTGTCTGACCATCAAGTCTGTACATCATATGTTAAGTCTATACATTGTTGCATAGTGTGCTTCAAGCATCTCAAAGTCTATACAATGCATGCACGTTGATTCAAAGTCCATACATTGCCCTGTACCATGCACAAAACCAAGTCTGTACATCCACCAGTTGAACTTCCAAGTCTATACATCGGTGAAGTCTGTACATCCACCAGTTGAACTAGCAAGTCTGTACACTGGTGATTTTACCTGCGTTGCACTTGCAAGTCCCTACATCGTGCAGTCTACACATTGTGGCATGCAAAATCTGCACAACGCCTTGTTAGCAAGTCTATACATCGCCATAGCTCGCATGCAGAGTCTAGATAGTCTTAACCAAGTCTGTACACTGCCATCTTGCAGCACAGCATAAGTCTATACATTGGACCGTCTCACTTAGCATCTTTGTGTAAGTCACTCGCCACCAAGTCTATACATTATGGCACGCAAAGTCTGCACAACGCATTGTCTGCAAGTCTGTACATTGCTATAAGCACGCATGCAAAGTCTAGACAGCCATGGGCAAGTCTATACATCGCATTGCATGCAGGCAGGTCTAAGTATGTACACTGGCTGCAGCATGCTCGCATAAAGTCTATACATTGCATCTTAGCATGCTTGCACAGCACAAACAAAGTCTGTACATTCATATGTGCATTGTGCATTGCTCTTGGCAGAGTCTGTACATCGTTATACTGCCTTGTGCCGTAGCAAGTCTATACATTCTCTATGCTCGAGATTTGACGCCCACCAGAAGTGGCGTCACTTCTGAAACAAACGCCTAAGTGTAATGCATCTTTTTGTTGAGCATCGCTTCATCAACTCTATACATTGTCTGCTTGCATAACGTTGAGTCTGTACATCATTCGAACACTCATTGCACTCTAACTCTATACATTGCTTCATGTATTCCACTCATAACTCTATACATTGCTTCATGTATTCCACTCATAACTCTATACACTGCTTCACTCATTGCACGAAGTCTGCACATTGTGTTGCTTTGTTCATACTTTGTTTTGCTAAGTCTACACATTGATGCACATTTACTTCTGCATATTTGAAGTATGTACATGGCTTAAGCTCTGCACATTTGAAGTCTATACATGGCATAAGCTCTGCATATATGGAGTCTATACATGGCATAAGTCCTGCATATAGGAAGTCTATACATGGCATAGTCTTGCATATCTGAAGTCTATACAGGCTACAGCACTGCATTTACTAAGTCTGTACAACGCCATGGGTCTGCATATGTAGAGTCTGAACACTACATAGCTTCGCATTCACAATGTCTGTACATTGCTTCAGCAGTGCCTTCATACACTCTGTACATCGCTTAAACCTTAAACTGACAATTCTATTTCGACTGGATTCTTTGCAGAGACTGATGACTGGGCACGTGATCCGAGGATAAGGGGAGTGACCAGATTATGACACATGTACTGAAAGCATGCTGGATGCTGCCACGTTGTCCAAGCCATTGGGTGGGAGATGTGGAGAGCACACGCCCTTCCTGCTGCTGGTATATATATGGAGTTTCTTCCTTCAGAAGAAGCTGATCGAATAGAAGCAGCCAGAGCTAAGAGAAAAGAACAGAGAGTGAGCGCCTGCACGATCCACAGAGAAGAAGAAAAAGAGAGAAGAAGAGAAAGAGAGAAGAGAAGATTGAGAGAGTTGAGTTGAGAGAGTCTTTTCGAAGTCTTGTAAATCAGTCTCTTGGTTCAGATACCAGAGCTGATACTGCTCAATTGAGCTACATTCGTTTTGGTCTTCCATTTCGTTTGTTTCTGTCTTTACTATTTTTGAAACTCTTTTGTTATCAAGCTGTGAGCCAGCAATTGCAGTGGTGGTTTCCATTGGACAGGTGAAGCTGTAATCCTCAACAGGTGAGAGCAGGTCTCGGACGGCTAAGCTGTATCACCCAGCGGTTGCAGAGGATTTGTTCCTCTGGTCGGCAAGCTGTAAAGCCCAGCGAAGCTGTGTATCAGTGGTCTGTTGGCAAGCTGTGAAGCCCAGTTGTTCAAGCTGTGAGTCAGCAGGATCCACATTCCAGTTGGAGTGTGGGGTGGACGTAGATCTATGGATTGAGATCGAACCACCATAAAGATCGGTGTCTACTGTGTGATTGCCTGTGGTTTGTGTGATTTCATAGTCTTCCTTCTGTCGTTCAATAGTTGCTTGTTTTAATTCCGCATTAGAGTTCAACTGTGTTTTAAAATTAGACATTAGATCTATTTACCCCCCTCTAGATCCACTCTCAGTGGTAATAGACTGCGTCCATCTAACATAACAGGTCCGAATTGCACCCAATTGGGCTAGTGCCTAAATTGGTGGTTCTAACATAATCGGTCGACTGCCTCGGGCAGTTCGGTCGACCGTTCGACGTTCGCAGTGGGGGTGCGACCGTGTCGGTTCGGTCGACCGACCCTAGCGGGCCGATCGACTGACGCTGCCCGATCGCGCCAATCTACCGACCGGGGTGGTCCGATCGATCGACCGGAGCAAGGCGCCTTGGTCGACCGACCCCAGCCCATTGGTCGACCGACCCCTGCTCCTCTTACCCGTTTTGGGTCTCGGTCAATCCGGTTGTGACCCAATGGCCGACCTTTGGCCCCGTGAGTGTCCCAGACACCCCGTGGGTACCGTCACCATGTTTTTGGTTGTCGGGAGGTAGCGTTTTACCTCGATTAGTGTGTCCGTAGGTTTTAAGGGTCTAGGTGACCCGTTGTGATCCGGGCTTCTATTCATTCGCTAGATCGAATTGCTACGGGCTGGGATGAGTGCAGAGGGTTATTCCTGCATGTCGTTAACCTCTTTGGAACGTGGTTTCTGTGTAGGCCATGTGTATGGTCAGTGGACTATGAGTCTAATTACCCAGCCTAGGGCTGGAAGGTTTCTTCGCTTCCCTTTGGAAGTGATTGAGTTGGCGGTTATGTCCCGCCTTAAAAGCTATACCATATCGAGGTTTATGACCTAGGGATAGACCAGATTGATGGCCTGGAGCTATTCTGTACAATGGTCTTGACCCTGAGTCCTGTGACACAAGGACCATTGGTTTATTAGGTTTTGTAGAATGCTTGGAGTCCGGTGGCAGTGTGCCACATGTTTCCCAAGCTGGACGTGATAGGGCCTGTGCGTGGCCTATCCGTGTTTCGATGGTTTCCACCAAGAGTCGCTTCTGTGGTGACCCCCGCTGGTCGTAGCTTCCTGGGCACGCTTGTGCCAACCCACTTGAGAGTAGGTGGGGAGCTACAACAGCTTGCTTGGGCATGCGTATGCTAACCCACCTAGGGGGTAGGTGGAGAGCTACACCCGTTAGAGATAGTTTTTAGGCTAGTTATCGTAGGGCCTCCCCTGTAGTGACTCGAGTCCGAGTTGGGAGGAAAACCAGCTAGAGGGCCTGGCGGTATACAGTTCATGAGTGTGTGCACACATGGTCGGGGGCTTCGGACGCGTGCTGAGGAGCACGACCCCAACTAGACCCTTGTTTTCTGTTATTGCTTGTGTTGTGTCTCGGTTTCCGCCTGGGGCAAGAGAGACACATGAGGCATGGAATAAGTCATCGATGGATGCTTCCAGCCATGCTTTTATTGGGCAGGTGCCCCCGTCACGGGACGCGAGTTTCTGTGACCCGAGAGTCCATTTTCTCACCGCGAGGCTTGGTCTCCCAGACCGTTTCTATGTGCTTTTCTGAGGTTGAGGCCAGGGATGCTCCGTAGGATTATTGAGGCTTCATCCCTTAGCTAGGTCAGGTTCACGACAGCGAGGTCGTGACGGTATCCGTGGATCGGGTGGTCCAGGTTAGGACCCGTCTTGTGACAGTCCTCCACGGCAGAGCTGTAGTGGATTTTCTCTTGGTAGCTATGGTGTTAGGTTGTCCGGTGGTCCCCCAACTGAGAGATCGGGTTGTGTTTCCCGGTACAGTAGGAGCAGCTGTAGAGCGGAGATTTTATCGACCGCCATGATTGCCGCTCCTACGTTTGTTACTGCTTTCCGTTGTTGCCGTTGTTTAGGGTTGGGGTTCCGCGGGACCTCTACTGAGCTAGTGATAGGAGGCTTACCCCAATTTTTTAGGTGAGGTGATTCTTCCTCGAGGTTCGAGGGTGCTGTGTGGAGGTTTCTAGGTGCTAGTTCGTTGGGCCGAGTGTTCACTCGGCATTGGGTACGTCTTATTTTCTGTAGACTGTACTTTTTGAACTAGACTTTGTAGTTAGTTTATTATTGTTATTTTCTACTTTATTTCTTATTCATGTATACTGCCACTCACAAACACCTTTTAGCCCTTCCGAGCCCTCTGGCTCGTGGGCGGCGGACCAGGATTCGAATGGTATCGGGTTCTTCCCGATATCCGGATCTTGGGTCGTTACAGATGGTATCAGAGTGGTGTGTGTTTGTGGAGTGTACATAGGAATTTGAGATAATAGTCATGATCAGAGTCTATAAAGTCTAGTACAGTCGGCTGCTGGCATATGGTTCTGTGTTTATTTTTTTGCTTTTTTTTCGCGCTTGAGAGCTTGTACGCGCTGAGTTGGCACTGTGAAGGCTATTGCTGTTTCGTTGGAGTGCCGGTGTGGGGCGCGAGGAATGAGATAGAGAGATTTCTTCCCGATGGGTGGTGGCCCCAGTGGTGCTACGTTGGGCAGAGGATGTCGACAATTGCGTTGCTGTGGTGCTGCATTCGAGGAATTGGCAGCGAGGTCAGGAGGGGGTGAGGATTGTTCGTGGTTAAGTGGCCATGAGAGTGCTCCAAGGGTGTTTTTGTCATTTTGGCCACCCCAATTTGAGGTTTATCTAGCCCCTGAGGTGTTGAGATCGTGGTTTGAGGTGGTAGAACAGATGTTCGGGTCAAGTGATGTGCTCCGATGAGCGGAAGATCTTCTGGATAAGCTACTGATTGTTGAGCCCAACGTTCTTGTGATGCTTTGAGGCGTCAAAAATGACATGCCAATCTCGATTATTTTATGGATTTTGAGGCAGGATTGGGTAGAGATGTCCCCGTGCGCTCTAAGTCTTGCATTTCTGCACATGAATGGACTATCTTAGTCCTGGATTTGGTCCGAGATTGTGTGGCGGTGGCTTGGTTTTGGCCAATATTGCGGCATTTGGGGCCCTTATGCACTACCTTGGATGCGCTGTGCGAGATTGCATGCGAGATGTGAAGGATCCGCAGCTGGTTTTGGGACTGAGAATGAGCGTTGGCAGGTGCCGATGGTGGTTCATGTCGTGGCTCTTGGCGTGATGGTCGGCGCGGTGGTAGCTCAGAAGATGGATATTTTGAGGATCCGAGTATCGAGAATGGATTGGTGTTAGCATGGACATATTCGAGGAAATGATGTCTGGTGGCTAGAAGTGTTGTAGCCTTTGAGCCTGGCGTCTTTTATGGCTTCTTCGCTCCTCGGTAAGCATTTTGGCGTGATGATGGTTCCGAGATCTGAGGTAGGCGTAGATAAGGAGCGTGTGGCAGTGGCTAGCTCAACTGCTATGGCGAAGAGTGTGGCTGGTGATCAGTAGAGTCAGTGCTCGAGGTGTGGTGAGTCGTAGTTCATAAAATTGCAGTGGTGGTGCATCGAGACATGCTGTGATCGTGGTCCGATGAGACACTTGACGATTATTGTCGGAGGAGCTGACCTGACAGTGGTAATGGTTTTCTTGATGTTGGAAGGTGCTATTCCCAGCATGTGCAAGGTTCGAGGTCAGGTCAGGTGTGAAGATTTCCCAATTTGGTCAAAGGTATGTTTTTTTTTAATAAATGACAGAGTAAGACCAGTTAGGTCTTCTCCCAAAATTTATTCCAAGATAGAAAAAGGCATACAAAAAACCACGGGTTTCTCCTCGGTTGGAGAGAATTATGTTCTGCCAAGTTCATCATCTTGCCTCGCATGTTCGGATTGGTTGGCCTCTCTTGTGTGCCATGAAGTCCGTGCGAGACGTGTTCGGTGATCTAGCAATGAGGTTGCTTGTGAGAAGCATTACCCATTCCCTTGATGTGTAAGCAAATTGGCATTATTCCGAAAGGATGTGTGCCAGTTGGCCGAGGATTGCAAAGACTCGTAGCTGGTGTTGTGGTTCCCGATGTGTTGGATCGGAACCTGCAGAGTTGCGGAGGTTTACCGGATTAGGAGAGAGAATCTATGCTTGGGTTCAAAGTATTTGGGTCTTTCCTCACCCTGTTGCTAGAGTTAGCCAGCCGAGTTGAGGATTGTCGGGATGATGGATCCCGAGTCGTCGTTCTGGTGGCTGCGCAAGTAGATCAGAGTGCGCAGCAGAAGCGAAGTGGGCTTATACCCCCGTAGGCCCAAGATCATAGCGTTGGTTGCTACGGGTGGATTCCTGAGGATTTGTGTGGAGCATCAGAGGATTGCCTCCTCGGTGTTAGATTGTCTCTAGCTATGTGACCCATGGTTGTTGTCGTGCCATTGTTGGAGGCTTTGTGGTTTGTGGCACTGGCAGGATGGAGAATCGGGGAAATATGTCGGCAAGGTTACCGCATGAGTACCCTGTTCCTTTGTTGGAAGCCGTATCAGGCGTCTGGTTCTGAACCCGGATAGGGTTGCTGAGGAATCGCCGGACGGAGGACAAGGATGTGGTGGTCAGAGTCGGTAAGCTCGGTGCTTGATGCGTGTTGGAAGCTGTGTCCTGGAATAAGATCGTGGTTCCCCAAGAGTGATCTTTGAGAGATTATGGGTCACAGATGGTAGCTGTAAGTGACTAGTAAAGCTATCCATGTGATCAGCTATGGCAAGGTCTACATTATGAAGAGGCCCGGCTAAGTCCGAGAGTTTTAGAATAATGTGGAAGAGGAATCAGCGGTGGTGAGAATCTGCGAGGGTTGCGGACCCTTGTGCATTGGTCGTAGCGTCGTCGACCAGATTGCTATGGTGCCAGGCGGCACTTGTCTGTTATGGAGACGTGTCGAGGATTGTTCATGTGTTGTCCTATGGCTCTGTGGCGAGAGCGGAGTCGAGGATTGGTAGGCGTACACTTAGACTGATTGAGATGAGATAGGATTTGATGAGACAGGACGATGCCTACGTGTGGAGATACCTTGAGGACGTTATTGTTGAATGGTGAACCTTGGTCTTGTGACCAGCATGGGAGGATTTCCTTGTAAGCTTAACTCGAGTGAGGTGAGGAACGAGGATCCCAGAATCTTGTCCTTGGGTTTTTCCATGCTCCCCTGTGAGGGTAAAGTTGACATGAGGATAGGTCTGGACGCAGTGTCCAAGTGAGGATCGGTTCGAGATGTAGTAATGGTCTGTGCGAAAGTCAGCGGATGGCATCGAGAGTTGTAATGTGCCCATTGGATCTAGTGATGGACCAGGAAAGAAGGAAGGAGTTGAGCAAGCAGAGATTTCCCGTTGATGAGTGTCCGGTGACCCACATATGGTCTTTTACAGGTAGAAGATGTTGGTGGTTGCGCATTGAGAACGGTGTGAACCGTGTGCCAGTGAGGCTTTTGGTGTGGCCATTTCAGTCATGTGCCTTTTTTCGGATGGGATCTGGGCTTTGTCAAAGTTGAGTTATGATAGAGCTGGTCCAGTGCGATTATAGGCATTCGGCTTGCTAGGTAGGAGATGGTCCTTGGCGTAGGGCCGATGGATTTTCACAGTCAACGGTGATGGCTGTATGAGCTGGTGAAAGCTCAACAATGGTTGTCCCTTACGAAGGGTGTGAGATTAGTCAGCTGGTGGCAGAGCTGACGTGTGATTGGTCTACCGAGCAAGAGATCCTATCGGTGGCTATTTCTCATAACGAGGATTGTATTTCCTCGGTGTGTGAGATGGTGGCAGCGATGCCATGATTGGTTTTCCGTTGTGGCTGAGGTAATGTCAGACTATCTCCTTTTGCTTATGCCTGCTCTGATGATCGGTGTGTATTGTGTATTGATCGAGGCATGTTGTTACGTTCAAGGTCTGGCCGTGTCCCTCAGGATTTATGTTCTCGTGAGTGTCGAGGTTTGGCTGGAGCTCTCAGAGCGTTGCCAGCTGGGTGTGTCGTTCTTCCCTTTGAGATTGTAGTTGCCTCAAATTTTGAGGATGAAATTTCTGTAAGGAGGGGAGGACTGTAACGCCCCGGATTTTTTTTTTCATTTTTTCGGATTAGGATCCGTGAGTTCGGAGTGCCTTGGCGAGTACCAGAGAGTGTTTTATGGCTTAGGCGTGTTTTTACCTATCGGACTTTTGAAACCCTGTGTAGGGTGAACCGATGTGTTGTTCGGCTCCAGGACATTGCAGACGTGTTGTGCGTCTTCCGAAGATCGTGGGGAGTATTTTTCCCTATTTTTCTTATTTTACGGACTTTAAAACCCAAATCATTTTTTTATAAATAACCCCCACCCTCTCTCTTTCTCTAATTCTCTCTTTCACTCTCTCTCTCATCTCTTTCTCTCCCTATCACGCCTCGACGCAGAATATCGAGGGCGTGAGCGAGTCGTAATCAAGCGCGTCGATCAGAGCATGTACAAATTTAATTCTAAGACAAAGATTGATGAGAAAAATGATATTTTTATTCCATCAAAATGAAGTTTACATCACTAATTCATAAGCCATAAAGGTAAATTACAAACTTCCAAACCCAAAGTACATGATTCTTGTAAAACATTAATGATCTACATAAATCCTAGGGAAAAGAAAATCACTCTTTCACTCTTGTCCATTCCCTTGTTCAATGTCATTTCCTACAACAATTTAACCAAAATGTAGGGTGAGGGAAAAGCTCAGTAGGACTTTATATCTCTATAATGAGACAATCTTTAAATATTTATCATTTTGGACATTTTTTCAAGTAAATCGGGAAGTGTTTAAATCATGAATAGCAAGTAGGAAATTTGTATAAGGAGTAACAAGATTTCAAGATTTCAAGGTAATTTCAAGTATTGCATTTGAACATGTAAAGAATATTAGGAAAGAAATTGGCCATTTCATCCAAGTCAAGTAATCACATAATTTCAATTTCAAGTACAAGTAGCAAGTAAACAAGTAATGTGGAATGCCGTAAATAATCTAGCAACTCATGAACTTCGGTGCAATGCCACACCGTGGTCAATCAACTCCCATGGGCACAAGTACTTTTGGGCGCTCCTCCTTGGACCAGACCGGGCCCATTAATGCCAAGTATTGGGTCATTGGATCATAAGATCCCAACTACGTTTTGTTGTGCCCCCTAGGCACAAGCATGTGCTATGTCGCCTTGATGATAGCAATGCTATTTGGTTTTGATGATAGCAACACAGTGAGTGCTTTATGAGATTGTGTTTTGATGATAGCAACATAACTTGTTTTGTGGAGAATGCATGTGTATGACTGATATAGTGCTTGTTTTCTGATCTGTGCGTTGCTTTTCTATCTGCATGTAGTTTGATGACTAGCAAGTCTATACACTGCAGGGTAAAGCATTTCATTAGTCTATACACTCTTCATGCATGTGCATAGTCTATACATTGTGCATTTCGTTGACAAGTTTGCACACTCATGAAGTCTGCACATTGGACTATTTATCAAGTCTACACATTCATTGTTAAGACAAAGTCTATACAACATCAGTTCATGCATTGTCTTAGGCTAAGTGTGTACAGCGTCTTAGGCGAAGTCTGTACAGCCGTGTCATATGCTCCTAAGTCTATACATTGGTGTTGGGCATCAAAGTCTGTACATCGCCTTCAATCTTCAAGTCTACACATTGGTCTTTACTTGAAGTATATACACTATTTCACTGTTCATCGCCTTTGGGCATCAAAGTCTATACAATGGCTTTGGGTCTCCAAGTCTATACAGCCTTCTGCTTCGTCAAAGTCTGTACAGCGCACTTCATATACAAAGTCCAAGTCTGTACAGCGTGAAGTCTCACCTCGTGTTGCTTTCAGTGCCACTTGAGTCACACTTCGTGTTGTTTCCCCTCACTAACACGAAAAGATTTCGTGTCGTCTGAGCTTACGACACTTCGTGTTGATTTCCATGTTTGACAGGAAAAACTTGTATGAGGTTATACTTCGTGTCGTTTCTATTTTTATAACTTCGTGTTGTTCCTTGTTGTGGTCAGCCCGTGTCGTTTCACCTCGTGCTGTTCTCACTTAACTTCGTGTCGTGTTTCTGAGGCAGCTCGAATAGTTCTGATGAACTTCGAGTCGTTTCCCTGTATACCTCGTGTCGTTCCTGTTTAGTAACCACACTTCGTGTCGGTTACTGTTGTTTCTTTGACTTCGTGTCGTTTTCCTTGTCTTTCGTCTTCGTGTTGTTTTCAACCCGTGTCGATTTCAGTTTTCGTCTTCGTGTTGTTTTCAACTCGTGTCGGTTACTGTTTCGTCTCCGTGTTGTTTCATGTCTTCGTGTCGTGTTTCTTACACCTCGTGTCTTCGTCGCTTTGTGACTTCACCTCGTGTCATTTTCATCGTCTTCGTGTCGTTTTTGTTCTATTGCGTGCAGGACATCGCAGCACCTCGTGTTGCTTTCTATGCCACTTCGTGTCGTTCTCTGTGTAGTGTGTGTTTCTATCACTACTTCACTTCGTGTCGTTCTTATTTCACTTCGTGTCGTTTCCGTATTATGTCTTCGTGTTGTTCTTCCTAGACCTCGTGTCTTTCGTATGTTGAAACCACACTTCGTGTTGGTTTCTGTTTTGTCTTCGTGTTGTTCTCTGTGTAGTGTGTGTTTCTGTCACCTCTGCACCTCGTGTCGTTCTCGTTTCACTTCGTGCTGTCTCTACGTCTGAGTCTTCTTTGTTATTTCTGTCTTCGTGTTGTTTCGTTCTAACCTCGTCTAGGTTTCTTCTAAAACGCTGTTCTTCTGATAAGTCTATACAGAGTTATTCTTTAAACTGATGACTTCTCCGATACTCTGTTTAACAGGTGCTTTGATCGTGAAGCTTAAGGAGGGCACGTGATCCGAGGTTGAAGGACTGACAGAAAGCTGACACGTGGCCAAAAGTTCTGGGCGGGAAATGTGGAAGCCACACGCGCCCAGTGCTGCCCTCCTACTAGCTGCTGTTATAAAAGGAGGTCTTCGTCCACAGATGAAGACAGATCGAGTTGGCGAGAAGAAAAGCTCATACAGAGAGCCACGATCCAGATAGAAGAAGAAGAAGAAGAAGAAGAGAAGAAGAGCAGAGAGTGAGAGATTAGCGAAAGAAGAAGAGAAGTGCAGCAGAGAAGAAAGAGAAAGAGAGAGAGTGAAGAAAGAGAGTGAGATCGAGGGAGATCTGTTCACTGGACCGTGGATCAAATCGAGGCCAGTCAGCTCTTTAAGAGCCATATTGTGCTTTATCGTTTACAGCTTTCCGATGCTGTTATCTTGTATTTTGTTTTCCATTTTACATTTCCTTTCAAGCTGTTAGTCAGCGGATTGCAGAGGTGCTGCCTCTGGACTGCTAAGCTATATTGCCCAGCGGTTTGCAGTGGAGGATTCCACTGGACAGCAAGCTGTGTTGCTCAGCGGGCAGTGGAGGTTTCCACTGGACGGGTAAGCTGTAATCCCCAGCGGTTTGCAGTGGTGGATTCCACTGGACAGCACGCTGTGTTGCTCAGCGGGCGAGGAGGATTCCTCGGACGGCAAGCTGTGTTGCCCAGCGGTTGTATGGCAAGCTGTGATGCCCAGCTGTTCAAGTTGTGAGTCAGCAGGAAGCCACACTCGGGTTGAGTGTGGGGTGGATGTAGGTCTGGAGGACCGAACCACCTAAAAACCCTTATGCATTGTGGTTTGGTTTATCTGCTTTTGCTTCCGCTAGATGATTGCATAGGGGCGCTCTAAGCCTTTGACTTCTAGTTGAGCAGAAGAGTGGATTAGTTTTCTTAGAATAGTTTAATCTGTCAAGAGAGCGAAATTCTAGTTGAGCGACTCCTTGTCTAATTCAGCCTAGTTAGCATCCTAGTGATCTCACTGTATGCTTGTTTTTGTTCTGCAACTGATTATTAGCTTTTAAGCTTGTCTAGTTTGCGAACTAGTACTTCTAGTGACCATCATATTTTAACTGGGCGAAAGGTTTTTTAAACGGGTTGTATTCATTCACCCCCCCCTCTGAATACTGCACCGAACCCAACAATTGGTATCAGAGCGGGTCTCTGATCTATCAGATCTGACAATCTGCAGAGGATCCTGCTGATTTGTTTGGTGCTTTTCAGAGTGTGCTTTCAGTGCTCGATATTTTGTTTTATCGACTTGTGCATTACTTTGCTCATCTGGTTCTGATGCATTCCCTGTCATCTGGTCTACTGCGCTGTATCTGGTTGCCTCTTACTTAAATGGGTCGACCTCCAGTTTATGACGGTTCTAACTTTGATAGTTGGCTAGGAGGCCTATGTGTGTACGTAGATTCCATAGATCCCAAACTATGGAGCCTACTATCTAAAGGCCCACACAAACTGCCTCATGATGAGACCAAGTGGTCTAAAGAGGACAGTATAAAGAACCGTGACAATGTCATAATCCTTAACATCTTAAGAGCTGCAATCAATATTGATATGTACCCTTTTGCTCTCAGGTGCACATCTGGAAAGGAGATATATGACGGAGTCATTTCTGCGCATAATCAACAAGGTGATAGCTGCTTGATGGCCAACCGGGATGATGAAGATGAGATCTCATCTCAGGTAAGTTCTGAATCAGAAGGATACTCTTTCGATGAATTAATAGAGATGTATGAAAATTTGTTAGAAGTATCCAAGAAATTGAAATCTGAGAACAAAAAGTTGAAAAAGAAATGTGATAGAATAAATCTTAAAGATTCCTGTGAAAACTGTCCAAATATGAAAAAGTCTTATGATGCATGCATGCTAGATGTTCAGAATCTTAAGAAACAAAATGATTCTCTAAAAATTGAAAAACAAACATGCTTAGATAAAATGTCTGAACTTGAGAATCAACTGAATGATAAGAAAAATGAGCATCTAAAAGGCATGCAAGAACTAACTGAAGTTAATTCTGAATTGGACAAAATGAAATTGGAGAATGAGGATCTTCAAAAGAAGAATAAAACTCTTATTATCAGAATGAATGAAATCAATGAGGTTTCACAGTCCTCTTCTGCTAAATCAGATTGTAAAATATGCTCGGATTTAAGAGAACGAAATGAAGATCTCTTTAGTGAGAATGAACGGCTAAATAAACAAATTGCCTCACTTAAAGATGATCACAAAAATCTGCTCGCTGAGAAAATTAAAGCAGAAGAAAGAGAAGATGAACTGATTAAAAAATTGAAGCACATGTCTAGAAGAGAGAGATGTGCTAACAATGAAATTCAGGATAAAAATCTTGAGGAAGAAAACACTGAATTAAAAGCTGAAGTTGAAAAATTGCAGTTGTTGAATACTGGCTTGTCTGAAAGACTTCTCACTACAGAAAAAGGAAAGGCTGTCTATGATGAAAATTCAGAAAGTCTGAACAGTCTAGAACAAGAAATTGAGAAGTATAAAACTGCAAACCAAGTTCTAAGCGAATGTGTTAATTGCAGTGAACAAGAAATAGCCAGTTATGAACTTCACATTGCTAGCTTGGAAAATAAAATTCATAATCTGGAAAATTCAACTATTGAGTCTGCCAAGATTAAAGGAAAAATGAAAACTGTTGGGAAGAGGAAGGATGATAACTCTGAAGGGGGAACAAATTGCTGTTCTGATATTGAGAAAATCACTAAAGACCAGCTATATACCACTTTTGTCCAAAGCTCCGATGTAGCTGGTACTTCAAGGCAATCCCCAAAATAAAATAAAAATGAGAAATCATCTTCAAAATCTTTCTTTCAGTTCAAAGCCCAGAAAATTGAAAAGCAAACAAAATCTGTTGAGGATAATCAGAAATTGAAAAGAAAGAGTCAAATAAAGAAGGTAAAGACTATTCCTGCTCATGAACAGAAAGCTGCTAGCTCGGTTGAGCCTGATGGTGTACACACTGTTCATGCTTCCTATACTCATTCACATACATCTAGGAACTCATATGATAGAAACCATGTTCCTAGGAAATCTGATGCCTCTTGTTACTACTGTGGTAGGCATGGTCATTATATGGATGACTGCAGAGTGATGATAAGTGATGATATGATGCATGATAAAACATTTCCAAATCATCATCACCACCCCAAAAGAAACATGTCTTCCTCAAACCAACATATCATTTGTTATAATTGTAACAGACGTGGTCATAAAGCTGTTGAGTGTTGGTTTAGGCCTTCATGGGGATTTACTGGCTCAAGAGGTAAGCACCCTAGGTGCATTGAATGTGGCAAGTATGGGCATGCAGTCAAGGACTGCTGGTTTGTTCAGGGAAATCATTTTAATTCCAAATTTGTAAGATTCCCTCCAAACAAAAATTTCTTGGGCAGAAATAAAGCTGGTCTTAAAGAAAAGACTCTTGTTTGTTATGAATGTGAAAAACCTGGCCACCGAGCTTCTGAATGCTGGTGGGCAGGTAATGGTAAATCAAAAATTCATGCTTACAACAGAACAATTCATGCTCATTATCATAGGTCTCATACTGCTGTTGATATGCATCATAGGACCAGAAAATCTGCTGTTTCATGTAGATATTGTGGTAAACTTGGTCACTCTATGGATAATTATTTTCTGATGAAATTTGATGACCATGTTGCTAAGAAACTGTTTAGAACACCTGATAGGGGTAGTGCAGGACCCAAGACTGCTTGGGTCTCTGCAGGATCAACTTGATTGACTTGCTGCAGGTGTGCCTTGGAAGGAGAAATAAAAGGGGTCAACCAAGGCACTCAAAAAGAAAACCCCATGATTCAATTCAGGTCAGTTCTGAAATCTGTTTTAAATTCCATTATCTGAAATTGTGAGCATGAAAATTGTGAGTTTCATGTTGATTTGCTTGGTTGATTTTTTTTTAATGAACTCTTCATGTCTAGCTGATCAGTCTGCATTCCAGACTCAGCTATTGAATTCAATCCTGCATATCTGATGCTCTTCTCTTGCTATATGTTGAACTGAATTTGAATGCTTCTTTAGTGTATACAGTTGATGCACTATATAGACTCCGTGTCTATGCATGTGTTTTGTGTTAATGCATTGCATGCTTGTTATTGAATGCATACTTGGACTGATTGTGTATAGACTGATTGTCATTGCATGTGTCAATGATGCTGTTCAATGCATGAAGGACTGCTTTATGTTGCATTGTCCTTGTTAACCCTGGTATATCAAATGGTATGTTACTAAAAGGCAGGGAAATCTGCCCGAAGGTTCCTACCATGTGTGAGATGGTCTTTGAGACCAGGTCCTCCGCCTAGTACCATGAGTCTAGTTTTCATGTAGAACAGTGTACTGCATCATATGTGGAAAAAAAATCTGAAAATTTAAAAGGAAGATGATGCATTTGATAAATTCTCTCTCTGATTGAACAAAGCATGAATTCTTCTTGAGCATATTCTAAAATTATGAGCAGTTCATTAATTCTATTTCATGCACTTTGTCAGGGGGAGTTTGACTAATGTTGCATAGTCTGCATGTAGAACAGTCTAATGCATAGCATATTTTTGCATCATGGTGTCAGGGGGAGCTGAGAGTTCTATTCAATTCATTGAATCCTTGGTACTTCTCATTGTCCCCTTTCAACTCATTCATATTCACTGTCATCAGATGCTATGGATCATAATGCTTATTGCTATCCTTTCCCCATTTCTTCACTAAACAACAGCTTTGCATCGGGTTTAGTACATTGAATGGTGATTATTGCAACTGTTCACTTATAAGAATCACATTTACAAATTGAAAAGAACTAAAGGTTTAACCTTTATAAATTGGAGAGTTAAGTGTCTGCACTTCAGAATTTGAGATAAAAGAAAACTTTTATAGCTCTTAATCTTTGTCTCATAGCTAAAATAGAAAAAGTTTTTTGTAATACCTAAATGTGTTGAACTGGATATGTCTATAACAGGCTAATAAGAGTGTGTACTGATTTTTTAAACAAACACTCTAAAAGAATTAAGGGCAGCAGTAAATAAGTTCATTAATGTTAAGAACTGAACATAGTGACAGAGCAATGGCTGATTGCACTGAGAAACTGTGAACTCCTCCAAAGAAGTAGGAAAATTCACATGTCATGAAGTGCTTTAGACTATCTCTGTTCATAGGGTCAAATCTATAGGGGGAGTCCTCACCAAGTAACTGAGGGTACTGGCCTCTAATCAAGGTGTACCCTTAATGTCAAAAGTGAAGACTATTCTTTGTAGGTTTTGATCTGAAATAGGTCTAGTAGTTTATGCCTAGTAACTGGGGGTACCTGCCTCTGATCAAGGTGTACACCTAATGTCAACAGCATAAATGTCACTGATCTATTTACATAGTTCAGGTTCTGAAAATCAAAAATGAAATCAAACTACTGTAACCCTTCGAAAATTCAAATGTCATTGAGTGAAAATTATTTTTCTCAATACATGTTCAAGTTGCCTCTCTTGAATTTCCTTGTTTAGACACAAAAGGGTATTATTTCAGACTTATCTATTAATACCATGTGCCCTAGATTCATTGCTATAAATGGAATCAATAAACTCTTTTTCAGGGGTCAGGTTCTTTTACTCTAGGTTTATCACTGTTAAACCTGAATTTTTGTCAAAATTGTATGTTGCTGATTCTTATACTTTAACAGTTGTTTATAATCATGCTTCCTTTCTGAACCTATGATTCAGCTGTTATCAAGTGATCCTCCTACCTTCTCTATCTTGTTTATCTGTTCATATCCCTTCTCAAAGGGGGAGCATTCATTTAGGGGGAGAAATAATTCAGGGGAGTCTTACATTCAGGGGGAGAATGTTCTAGAGGAATTTGCATGCATATTGCACTTTGCACTCATATTTTTTACTGTTTTTCTCTTTTTGATCATGTCAAAGGGGGAGAAAAATTTGTGTGTGACTCACTGTCACAGTGTGTTGTCATCATCAAAAAGGGGGAGAATGTTGTGCCCCCTAGGCACAAGCATGTGCTATGTCGCCTTGATGATAGCAATGCTATTTGGTTTTGATGATAGCAACACACTGAGTGCTTTATGAGATTATGTTTTGATGATAGCAACATAACTTGTTTTGTGGAGAATGCATGTGTATGACTGATATAGTGCTTGATTTCTGATCTGTGCGTTGCTTTTCTATCTGCATGTAGTTTGATGACTAGCAAGTCTATACACTGCAAGGTAAAGCATTTCATTAGTCTATACACTCTTCATGCATGTGCATAGTCTATACATTGTGCATTTCGTTGACAAGTTTGCACACTCATGAAGTCTGCACATTGGACTATTGATCAAGTCTACACATTCATTGTTAAGATAAAGTCTATACAACGTCAGTTCATGCATTGTCTTAGGCTAAGTGTGTACAGCGTCTTAGGCGAAGTCTGTACAGCCGTGTCATATGCTCCTAAGTCTATACATTGGTGTTGGGCATCAAAGTCTGTACATCGCCTTCAATCTTCAAGTCTACACATTGGTCTTTACTTGAAGTATATACACTGTTTCACTGTTCATCGCCTTTGGGCATCAAAGTCTATACAATGGCTTTGGGTCTCCAAGTCTATACAGCCTTCTGCTTCGTCAAAGTCTGTACAGCGCACTTCATATACAAAGTCCAAGTCTGTACAGCGTGAAGTCTCACCTCGTGTTGCTTTCAGTGCCACTTGAGTCACACTTCGTGTTGTTTCCCCTCACTAACACGAAAAGATTTCGTGTTGTCTGAGCTTACGACACTTCGTGTTGATTTCCATGTTTGACAGGAAAAACTTGTCTGAGGTTATACTTCGTGTCGTTTCTGTTTTTATAACTTCGTGTTGTATCCTTGTTGTGGTCAGCCCGTGTCGTTTCACCTCGTGCTGTTCTCACTTAACTTCGTGTCGTGTTTCTGAGGCAGCTCGAATAGTTCTGATGAACTTCGAGTCGTTTCCCTGTAGACCTCATGTCGTTCCTATTTAGTAACCACACTTCGTGTCGGTTACTGTTGTTTCTTTGACTTCGTGCCGTTTTTCTTGTCTTTCGTCTTCGTGTTGTTTTCAACCCGTGTCGATTTCAGTTTTCGTCTTCGTGTTGTTTTCAACTCGTGTCGGTTACTGTTTCATCTCCGTGTTGTTTCATGTCTTCGTGTCGTGTTTCTTACACCTCGTGTCTTCGTCGCTTTGTGACTTCACCTCGTGTCGTTTTCATCGTCTTCGTGTCATTTTTGTTCTATTGCGTGCAGGACATTGCAGCACCTCGTGTTGCTTTCTGTGCCACTTCGTGTCGTTCTCTGTGTAGTGTGTGTTTCTGTCACTACTACACTTCGTGTCGTTCTTATTTCACTTCGTGTCGTTTCCGTATTATGTCTTCGTGTTGTTCTTCCTAGACCTCGTGTCTTTCGTATGTTGAAACCACACTTCGTGTTGGTTTCTATTTTGTCTTCGTGTTGTTCTCTATGTAGTGTGTGTTTCTGTCACCTCTGCACCTCGTGTCGTTCTCGTTTCACTTCGTGTTGTCTCTACGTCTGAGTCTTCTTTGTTATTTCTGTCTTCGTGTTGTTTCGTTCTAACCTCGTCCAGGTTTCTTCTAAAACGCTGTTCTTCTGATAAGTCTATACAGAGTTGTTCTTTAAACTGATGACTTATCTGATACTCTGTTTAACAGGTGCTTTGATCGTGAAGCTTAAGGAGGGCACGTGATCCGAGGTTGAAGGACTGACAGAAAGCTGACATGTGGCCAAAAGTTCTGGGCGGGAAATGTGGAAGCCACACGCGCCCAGTGCTGCCCTCCTACTAGCTGCTGTTATAAAAGGAGGTCTTCGTCCACAGATGAAGACAGATCGAGTTGGCGAGAAGAAAAGCTCATACAGAGAGCCACGATCCAGATAGAAGAAGAAGAAGGAGAAGAGAAGAAGAGCAGAGAGTGAGAGATTAGCGAAAGAAGAAGAGAAGTGCAGCAGAGAAGAAAGAGAAAGAGAGAGAGTGAAGAAAGAGAGTGAGATCGAGGGAGATCTATTCACTGGACCGTGGATCAAATCCAGGCCAGTCAGCTCTTTAAGAGCCATATTGTGCTTTATCGTTTATAGCTTTCCGATGCTGTTATCTTGTATTTTGTTTTCCATTTTACATTTCCTTTCAAGCTGTTAGTCAGCGGATTGCAGAGGTGCTGCCTCTGGACGGCTAAGCTGTATTGCCCAGCGGTTTGCAGTGGAGGATTCCACTGGACAGCAAGCTGTGTTGCTCAACGGGCAGTGGAGGTTTCCACTGGACGGGTAAGCTGTAATCCCCAGCGGTTTGCAGTGGTGGATTCCACTGGACAGCACGCTGTGTTGCTCAGCGGGCGAGGAGGATTCCTCGGACGGCAAGCTGTGTTGCATAGCGGTTGTATGGCAAGCTGTGATGCCCAGCTGTTCAAGCTGTGAGTCAGCAGGAAGCCACACTCGGGTTGAGTGTGGGGTGGATGTAGGTCTGGAGGACCGAACCACCTAAAAACCCTTGTGCATTGTGGTTTGGTTTATCTGCTTTTGCTTCCGCTAGATGATTGCATAGGGGCGCTCTAAGCGTTTGACTTCTGGTTGAGCAGAAGAGTGGATTAGTTTTCTTAGAATAGTTTAATCTGTCAAGAGAGCGAAATTCTAGTTGAGTGACTCCTTGTCTAATTCAGCCTAGTTAGCATCCTAGTGATCTCACTGTATGCTTGTTTTTGTTCTGCAACTGATTATTAGCTTTTAAGCTTGTCTAGTTTGCGAACTAGTACTTCTAGTGAGCATCATATTTTAACTGGGCGAAAGGTTTTTTAAACGGGTTGTATTCATTCACCCCCCCCCTCTGAATACTGCACCGAACCCAACACGTTTGACATCCACTTTATATAAATATGGCCAATGAATTTCAAGGTAAAGCTTATTGTAGATAAGTACAGATCTGGCAAAAATTTCAGAAATTACAAGAAGAGGGGATAATAGTTTTAAGGTATCATGTTTAACGACATTAAGTCGTGGAATTCAAGAACGAACGGTAACTAGGAAGAAAATTCAAATAAATAGAGTTAACATAATTATTTTAATTCTATAATTTAATCTGATGTGCATTTGCATAATTAAGTGTTTAGATATGTTTACAGGAAGTTTTTATACACTAGAGGTGCATTGGTTTAGCCAAACGGTGATTTTATATAGAATTGGCAATTCTGTTATGAACGTGGTGTAGGTGAGCGCCACATTTTGAACGTGGTCACCGCCTGCACCACGTTCTTGAAATCTTGTTAGAAATTACCTTTTTTATGGGTTTCATTTTTTACAGGTTCTGACATTTGTGTTTAACACATTGGAAAAGGCTTAGCTCAATTAAACATCACACTCATTTTTATTTTCAATTTTTTAACACGTTGTTATGAACGTGGTCGTTGCCTGCACCACGTTCAGAACAAGAACGTGGTGTACGTGAGCACCACGTTCATGAAATCATTAAAAAAATTATTATTAATTCTGTTAAAACTCTCAGAAATTAACATAATCAAGAAATATTAAGTTTTACCTAGGAAGTATAAACTTATGCATTAAAATCATGATTTTGATATTATTACTAATTATTCATCATTATACTAATTATTTGATAAGAAATTAGGTTTAATCAGCCGAAATTTTTTTTTATCTTGCTGAAAATAATTTTAACATGTTAAGAATAATTTTTGTACATCACTTTACTGGTAAGATGATAAGAATAGATTTTTCATGCTGGAATTTCTTTTTAACTTGCTGAAAATTAATATTTAACATGCTAAAAATAATACTTAATATGTAAAATAATTCTCATAGATTAACTTACTGATAAGGCGATAAGAATAAGTTTACCATGATGATTACATAAATTCTATGATAACAAAATAAATGTTATCATGCTGAAAATAATTTTTCTACATTTATTTAGTAATTATTTGATGGGAAAATAGATTTATCATGTTGAAAAATAGTGTTAAATAGCTTTAACGTGCTGAAAATAGTTCTAATAATCTAAAAATAGTTCTAACATGCTAGAAATAATTTTATCATGCTGCAAGTAATTTTTAACATGTTGGGAATATTTTTCATACATCATTTACTAATAATACAGTAAAAATAGATTTTTACATGCTAAAAATATTTTTTATTCCGCAAAAAAATAATTTTTAACATGCTAAAAAAAATTCAAAACATGATAATATTACTTTTCCTTATTTTTGGTGACTTTCTGTGAACGCGGTATACCCTTTGGGCGCATTCTTATAATTATAAATAATTAAAAAAATGTTATGTTGACCCCCGGGTCTCCCGGGGGCTCTTTTGCGGTGACCGCGTTCTGGCTATTGCGGTCACCTTGGTGACTGCGTTCCCATTAAATAATTTTTAAAAAAATTGAACTTCTTTGAAAACGGGATGCCCCTTCACTAAAATGGCCATAACTTTCTTGTTTCTTAACGAAATTCAATGAAACATGTATCAAAGAAAAGAGCACAAAAAAATGCACAATCTAGCATGCTTTTAATTGAAGTTTAGCCTGAGAGACACCTACCTTTACTCACTTCTAAAGGAAAGGGAAAAATAATTTAGAATAAATAGGAAACCCTTGATTCTCCAAATGTCTCCTTCAAATCTCCTCTAATCTTAAGAGCAGCATAGCCTAGGCCTCTTGGGATGATTTGAGGGTCGAATGAGGTTCTATTTATAGTCAAAGCTTGGCCAAATTTTTCAAGATTCCTTGCCTAATATTTCCAAACTTTCACCCCCGAATTAGAAGAAAAATTAAAATTTTCTTCTTAATCTAGCCCTATTTTGGTGTGAAAATAAGGTAAAAACGGCTGGTATAAAGTTGTATGTTAGGTAATGGTTGATTTTTGAGTCAATCTTCTAGAAATGGGGTTATTTTAATCCCTTAAATGACATATTAAACATGTGTTACGAATTTTGATGTAATTACCCTTTAATAAATCTTTTAATCTATTAATCCAGCCCATTATGAATTATCCAATGGGTCAATTGTAATCATGGTCCATTATATGAACTTTTATTGGGCTTTCTATGATTTATCTAAGGGTTAAAGTATTTAATTTTCTATTTACTTCAAGTAAATTCAAGTAAATTCAATAAACTAGTTTATTTCATATAGTAAAAATATAATTTAATTATTTCATGAAAATTTTAATTATATAATGAAATTGATAAACTTATTTCTCATTTTTTAATTATCGAGTTTCTACATCCTCTCCCACTTAGAAGAATTTAGTCCTCCAAATTCATACTATATAACTAAAATTCAAAAATTTGAGTAGAAAGGTAGAATTTCTAACCTGAGATTAAATCCGGGTATTTCTTCTTGATGGATTCTTCCAATTCCCAGGTTGCTTCCTCGAATCCACGCTTGCTCCATTGGACTTTCACCATCGGTATGGCCTGATTCCTCAGCTGGTGTAATTTTCGATCCAATATCTTGATCGGTCTTTCTTCATATGATAGGTCCTTTTGTTGCTTCAAATCTTCAAATTGTATCACATGCGAAGGATCATACACGTATTTTCTTAGCATTAATACGTGGAATACATCATGTACACTGGCCAGTTGAGGAGGCAAAGCCAACTTGTATGCTACCTCACCGATTCTTTCAAGAATATCGAAAGGGCCAATAAATCTCGGACTCAGCTTTCCTTTGATGTCGAATCATCTAATTCCACGAGTGGACGAGATCTTTAAGAAGACATGCTCCCCCACTTGGAATTCGAGGTCTCTCTTCCGGTTGTCGGCATAACTCTTTTACCGTGATTGAGTGACCTTTAATCTTTCTTGAATTAACTGGATCTTGTGAGTTGTATCTCGCATAATATCAGGACCCAGCAATCCTTTTTCACCAACCTCGCTCCAACATAAAGGCGATCTACAACATCGGCCATATAGAGTTTCGAATGGTGCCATTTGTATACTCGACTGATAACTATTTTTATAAGCGAACTCAGTCAACAGTAAATGTTCATGCCAACTTCCACCGAAGTCTATCATGTAGGCTCTCAACATATCTTCAATAATCTGATTCATCCTCTTGGTTTGTCCATCAGTCTGAGGGTGAAAAGTAGTGCTAAATCTTAGCCTAGTACCCATAGATGATTGCAAACCTTTCCAGAAGTGAGAGGTGAATCTTGGATCTCGATCCGAAATAATAGAGTTTAGAATACCATGCAGCCTTACGATCTCCTTGATATATAAGGCGGTTAGAACATCCACAGTCCATTTAGTCTTGATAGGTAAAAAGTGAGCGGACTTGGTTAACCGGTCCATAATTACCCATATAGCATCAAAACCACTTCGGGTCTTCGGCAATCCAACTACGAAGTCCATACCGATACTATCACATTTCCATTCCGGTATTTCGAAAGGTTTAAGCTTGCCAGCCGGTTTGAGGTGTTCGGCCTTGACTTGTTGACATACCAAGCATCGACTTACTAACTCAGCTACCTCTCTTTTCATGTTAGGCCACCAAAAAGTTCTCTTGAGGTCTTGGTACATTTTTGTAGCACCAGGATGAATATTATACCTAGACCGATGTGCTTCCTCCAGGATTTTACCCTTGATGGTAGAAAAATCGGGTATACAAGTTCTTCCTTTGAATAATAGCCTTCCATCATCAACCAGAGGAAATCTGGTCGTTGATCTAATTTCTCTTTGATTTCAATGATCAACGGATCATCACTTTGCCGTTCTTTAACTTCCGAGAGTAACTCGGGTCAGAGTTGAATATTTGCCATAAAAAATCCATTTTCCTTCTTCTCCATATTGAGGTTTAGATTTGCCATTTCTTCAAGTAAATGCCATTCTTTAACCATCAGGCTTGATAATAAGGCCATTGGTTTCCGGCTAAGTGCATCAGCTACGGCATTGCCTTTTCCAGGGTGGTATTGTATAAAGAAATCGAAATCCTTTAAATATTCCAGCCACCGTCTTTGTCTCATATTGAGCTCCTTTTGAGAGAATAAATATTTGAGACTCTTGTGATCGGAATAGACAGTAAAGGCTTCGCCATAGAGATAATTTTGTCAGATCTTCAAAGCAAAGACCACAGCTGCCAGCTCTAGGTCATGTACAAGATAATTTTTCTCGTGCTTCTTCAATTACCGTGAGGAATAAGCTATGACCTTGCCATGTTGCATTAATACGCAACCTAGGCCAATTCCAGATGCATCAGCATATACTTCGAATCCTCCTCCTTCCGTAGGTAATGTGAGAATAGGAGCAGTCGTCAGACAATCCTTTAAAGTTTGAAAGCTTTTCTCGCATTCCTCGGACCATATAAAAGGATTCTCCGTCCTTGTCAATCTTGTTAAAAATATCGCAATCTTAGAGAAGTCCTTGATAAATCTTCGATAATAGCCATCCAATCCCAAGAAGCTTCGGATTTCCGTCACACTAGTAGGTTTTTCCTAGTTCTTTACGGCCTCGACCTTTGAAGGATCGACGGCAATACCGTTCTGGGAAATTATGTGACCGAGAAAAGAAACTTCGTCTAACCAGAAATCACACTTGCTTAATTTGGAAAAAAGCTTGTGATCTCTTAATAATTGAAGGGCCTTCTTGAGATGTTCCTCATGTTCTTCCTTGGACTTGGAGTAGATCAAAATGTCATCGATAAAGACAACTACACATTGATCGAGATATGGCCTGAATACACTGTTCATTAATTGCATAAATACGGTAGGCGCATTTGTTAAGCCAAAAGGCATAACGGTGAACTCGTAATGTCCATACCTATTTCGGAATGCAGTCTTGTGAATACCACTTTCCTTGATTATCAACTGATGATAACCAGATCGAAGATCGATCTTTGAAAAATATCAAGCTCCCGAAATTTGGTCGAATAATTCATCAATCATCGGCAATGGATATTTATTCTTGATGGTGAGTTGATTCAATTGCCGATAATCAAAACATAACCTCATCGAACCATCCTTCTTTTTAACAAAGAGGGCCGGGCTCCCCAAGGTGAAGTACTTGGTCGGATAAACCCCTTTTCCAATAACTCCAATAGTTGTTCCTTTAACTCCTTCATTTCAACGGCAGACATCCGATATAGAGCTTTAGAAACTGGTGCAGCTCCCAGAATTAAATCAATAGAGAAGACTACTTCTCTCTCTGGAGGAATACCAGGCAACTCATCCGGAAAGATATCAGAATAATCCCGAATGATGGGAATGTCCTTTAGAATGGGTTCCGTGTGCTCGGTCATAGTGATAGAAACTAAGAAATCTGCACAACCCTTCCTTAATAATTTCTCAGCTTTGAGGACCGAAATGAGAGATATGTGTCTAGAATGCCTGATACCAGAAAATAAGAGGTTGGGGTAACCCATAAAAGTTACCGTACCCAACTTGCTGTTGACACTAGCACCATGTGCAAATAGCCAATGGGCACCCAATATAACATCATATCCGTCCATCTCCATACATACCAAATCAGCGGGTAAGTTATAACCGCTAATTAGAACTTCACTAGCAGGATAGAGATGTTTAATCTCCGTTCCCGTTCCAATAGGGGTAGTAATAGTGAGTGTAGAATCTAATGGAACATGCTTCATAGGTAAAAGACAAGTAAATTTTCTAGATATAAATGAATGCGTAGCTCCAGTGTCAAATAAGACAGAGGCATGCCTTGAGTACACAGAAAGAGTACCTTCCACGACACCTCCTTCCTCGATAGGTTCCGCATCCATAAGAGCTTGAAGTCTTCTTTGCTTTTTGACAATAGGTGGAAGCTTCTCCGGTGGAGCTTGCTCGTTGAGAAGAGGAAAATTCGGGATCCTATGCTCCTGACTCTTGCATCGAAGACATGCGCCGAGCTTTCTCCAACATTCCTCGACTTTGTGTCCAGGTTTCTCACAAAATTTGCATAATTCCTTTGATGACGTAGAGAAAGGAACAATTTGCTTGTCGAACGTCCTCGGCTTCTTGTCCCCTTGAAAGTTACGTCCACCTTTGTTGAAATTACGCCCGTCTTTGTTGAAGTTACGCCCATCATTGGGCTTTTTCTTCCCGAAGGAAGGTTTGAAACTCTCGGCTCCCGTGACTTGCTCTTTCTTGGCTTCTCTTCCTCGGATGCGATCCGACAACTCCGTTGCATCTTCCAAGAGTTGTGCTCTCCGTACCGCATCAGAATAAATTTGGATATCCATCAGGGCGAGTTGAGTAATATATTGAGGCCTTAAGCCATTTAAGAATCTCCTTGCCTTCATTTTGTCGGTACCCACGAAATGTGGAGCGTACCGAGATAACCTTGAAAATTGAGTTTCATATTCCGCAACTGATAATCCCCTTTGTTTTAAGGCGACAAATTTGGAGGCCTTCCTTTCTTGCACCCGGTCGGAGAAATACTTGATATTGAAGTGTTCCACGAACTCTTTCCCATAATACTTGGCCGTGCGGTAAAGTAGCTTCGACCGATTCCCACCAGGCACGTGCATCCCTTTCCAGTTGGAAAGTAGCAAGTAGGACCTTTTCCTCGTCGGCACATTGCATGACTCGGAAAATCCTCTCGATTTCCTTAATCCAATGTTCAGCCTCATCCGGATCCATAGATCCTGCGAACTTGGGAGGGTTCATGCTTCGAAAATTTCTATGCAAGCCTCCGGCTCCTCGGTTTGCTCCTCCCTAAGCAACTTGTTGGAGGGCTTGGGTTAAACCTTGAATGGTGCGTTGCATCTCGCCCCATTGAGCTCTCTTGGCGGCCATTTGTGAGAATTAACCTGCAACCATAATTACAAGGTTTAATTATTTTATTCATTTGTTTACTTCTTGATAAATCTTTTTCTTTAAAACTTAACCCGTGTTTCTACCCATGCTTACCGGGAATGTTTAAGTCTTTATCCAAGTTTCTAGATATTGATCTAAAATCTATACCAAGGGAAACATAACCTAAGTTTAAGAATCCTAGGTTTTATGTAAACCTGGCTCTGATACCACAAAGACGGTCACGCCCCGACGCAGAATATCGAGGGCGTGAGCGAGTCGTAATCAAGCGTGTCGATCAGAGCATGTACAAATTTAATTCTAAGACAAAGATTGGTGAGAAAAATGATATTTTTATTCCTTCAAAATGAAGTTTACATCACTAATTCATAAGCCATAAAGGTAAATTACAAACTTTCAAACCCAAAGTACATGATTCTTGTAAAACACTAATGATCTACATAAATCCTAGGGAAAAGAAAATCACTCTTTCACTCTTGTCCATTCCCTTGTTCAATGTCATTTCCTGCAACAATTTAACCAAAACGTAGGGTGAGCGAAAAGCTCAGTATGATTTTATATCTCTATAATCAGGAAATCTTTAAATATTTATCATTTTGGACATTTTCCCAAGTAAATCGAGAAGTGTTTAAATCGTGAATAGCAAGTAGGAAATTTGTATATGGAGTAACAAGATATCAAGATTTCAAGGTAATTTCAAGTATTGCATTTGAACATGTAAAGAATATCAGGAAAGAAATTGGCCATTTCATCCAAGTCAAGTAATTACATAATTTCAATTTCAAGTACAAGTAGCAAGTAAACAAGTAATGTGGAATGCCGTAAATAATCTAGCAAGTCATACACTTCGGTGTAATGCCACACCGTGGTCAATCAACTCCCATGGGTACAAGTACTTTCGGGCGCTCCTCCCAGGACCAGACCGGGCCCCATTAATGCCAGGCATTGGGTCATTGGATCATAAGATCCCAAGTACGTTTGACATCCACTTTATATAAATATGGCCAATGAATTTCAAGGTAAAGCTTATTGTAGATAAGTACAGATCTAGCAAAAATTTCAGAAATTACAAGAAGAGGGGATAATAGTTTTAAGGCATCATGTTTAACGACATTAAGTCGTGGAATTCAAGAACGAATGATAACTAGGAAGAAAATTCAAGTAAATAGAGTTAACATAATTATTTTAATTCCATAATTTAATCTGATGTGCATTTGCATAATTACGTGTTTAGATATGTTTATAGGAAGTTTTTATACACTAGAGGTGTGTTGGTTTAGCCAAACGGTGATTTTATACACAATTGGTAATTCTGTTATGAACGTGGTGTAGGTGAGCGTCACGTTCTGAACGTGGTCACCGCCTGCACCACGTTCTTGAAATCTTGTTAAAAATTATCTTTTTTATGGGTTTCACTTTTTACAGGTTCTACCATTTGTGTTTAACACACTGGAAAGGCCTTAGCTCAATTAGACACCATACTCATTTTTATTTTAAAATTTTTAACATGCTGTTATGAACGTGGTCGTTGCCAGAACCACGTTCAGAACAAGAACGTGGTGTAGGTGAGCACCACGTTCATGAAATCATTAAAAAATTATTATTAATTCTGTTAAAACTCTCAGAAATTAACAGAATCAAGAAATATTAAGTTTTAGCTAGGAAGTAAACACTTATGCATTAAAATCATGATTTTGATATTATTACTAATTATACATCATTATACTAATTATTTGATATGAAATTAGGTTTAATCAGCCGAAAAAAAAATTATCTTGCTGAAAATAATTTTAACATGTTGAGAATAATTTTCATACATCACTTTACTGGTAAGATGATAAGAATAGATTTTTCATGCTGGAATTTATTTTTAACTTGCTGAAAATTAATATTTAACATGCTAAAATTAATTCTTATCACCTTATCTGTAAGTTAATATTAACTTACAGATAAGGTGATAAGAATAAATTTACCATGTTGATTACATAAATTCTCAGATAACAAAATAAATTTTATCATGCTGAAAATAATTTTTCTACATTTATTTACTAATTATTTGATGGGAAAATAAATTTATCATGCTGAAAAATAGTTTTAAATAGTTTTAACGTGCTGAAAATAGTTCTAACATGCTAAAAATAATTTCAACATAATGGAAATAATTTTATCATGCTGCAAGTAATTTTTAACATGCTGGGAATATTTTTCATGCATCATTTTCTAATAATATAGTAAAAATAGATTTTTACATGCTAAAAATATTTTTTATTCTGCAGAAAAATAATTTTTAACATGCTAAAAAAATTCAAACATGCTAATATTACTTTTCCTTATTTTTGGTGACTTTCTGTGAACGCGGTATACCCTTGGGATGCATTCTTATAATTATAAATAATTAAAAAAAAATGTTCTGTTGACCCCCGGGTCTCCCGGGGGCTCTTTTGCCTGAACGTGGTCACCTGGGTGACCGCGTTCTGGCTATCGCGGTCACCTTGGTGACCGCATTCCCATTAATTAATTTTTTTTAAAACCCTCGGCGGGTCGCGGTCGTTCGACCGACCCCGACTCTATAGTCGCAGTCGTTTGGACGACCGCATTCTTGCAATTTTTATTATATTTATATTTTTTATTTTGACGGTGGGAATTATATACATTAGGAATGCGGCGTATCGTATGGGCGCGTTCAGAACGCGTCCCCGCGATACTACGCGTTCTTAACAAAACTGAACTTCTTTGAAAACGGGATACCCCTTCACTAAAATTGCCATTAGTTTCTTGTTTCTTAACCAAATTCAATGAAACAGGTATCAATGGAAAGAGCACAGAAAAACGCACAATGTAGCATGCTTTTAATTGAAGTTTAGCTTTAGAGACACCTACCTTTACTCACTTCCAAAGCAAAGGGGGAAAATAATTCGGAATAAATAGAAAACCCTTGATTCTCCAAATCTCTCATTCAAATCCCCTCCAATCTTCAGAGCAGCATAGTCTAGGCCTCCAAGGATGGTTTGAGGGTCGAATGGAGTTCTATTTATAGCCAAAACTTGGCCAAATTTGTCAAGATTCCTTGCCTAATATTTCCAAACTTTTCACCCCCGAATTAGAAGAAAAATTAAATTTTCTTCTTAATCTAGCCCTATTTTGGTGTGAAAACAAGGTAAAAATGGCTGGTCTAAAGTTGTATGTTAGGTAAGGGTTGATTTTTGAGTCAATCTTCTAGAAATAGGATTATTTTAATCCCGTAAATGATATATTAAACATGTGTTACGAATTTTGGTCTAATTACCCTTTAATAAATCATTTAATCTATTAATCCAGCCCATTATGGATTATCCAATGGGCCAATTGTAATCCTAGTCCATTATATGAACTTTTATTGGGCTTCCTATGATTTATCTAAGGGTTAAAGCATTTAATTTTCTATTTACTTCAAGTAAATTCAAGTAAATTCAATAACTAGTTTATTTCATATAGTAAAAATGTAATTTATTATTTCATGAAATTTTTAAGGGTTTTTTGCATATTAGTCCCTACAAATATGACGAACTGCTTTTTAGTCCCTAAAATTTCTCTATTGTTTAAAAAGTCCTTAAAATCATGTAACTCTAACAGAAAGGCCCATGTAGTTCATCGACGTTAAAACAATTGGATATTCGATGGAATATTCCATCCTTCCGTTAAAAAAAGTTAAAAATCCTAAACTACCCTTACTCATGACCCTTTCCCAGTGAAACCCTTCACCCCACCGCCTGCCACCGCACACCCTACCGCCCCCATACGCAGTTGTAGACGCCCCACCGCCGTTGCAATCTGCGGACTGCCCACACCGGCCGCCGCAGACGCCCCACCGCAAGGCCCCAGCCGCAGAAGCCCCACCGGTCGACGCAGATGTCCCACCGCCGACGCCCCACCGGCCACCGTCGGCCCTTGCCATCACGCCCAACACGATAAATTGGCCCTTGTTATTCTCCCCATGTCTGAAATGGTATGCTATTTCGATGGCTAGATTATTCATGCACGACAGGTAAGTGATAACTTGTTCGTGTCGTATGCAGTCATCAAATACTTGTGGAATGCAGTTGTCTCGAGGAGCTGTCGTCTCATCTTGTGTGCCATCGATGGAATGCAACTGTAGAAGGGGTAATTGTCAGGTTTACGTCTCAAATCGTGAGAGGTTGAAAGACAAGTGTTTCTATTGTTGTCCGTATGTAAATACTGACGGGGATTGCGGTTTCTTTGAGTGGGTTGATGATACTACCTATAATGGTGTGGATGTCAAATATCAACTGAAGGCGATGGAAGAATGCATGACAAAGAAATTAGAAAGGATAGAGTTACAATTGAAAAACTTAAAATTACTTATGTATTTTGTCATATTTATACTATTTGTCATTTGCCTATTCAAGTGAACGTGTTTAAGAGAGACGTATGCAATGTAAGTCCTATATTGGACATGTAATCATCTTTACTAGAATGTAATGCCACTTATTATCGTTAGTCTTATATGCCCCGTGTGTATGCTTCACTAGCTCATTTCCAGACCAAATGCCTGCCAGTGCATGCTTCACCTGCTCATGCCCATGTTTCACAGACATGTGTGAAGAGTGAGGTGTCATCATCATCATCATCTCTGGCCAATGGATATTTAGCAGAGTTCTGCAAAAGAAGTTGTGCTGGACTCTTACATAGCTGGACTTTGTGGTGCAGGTTAACAGACGAAGCAGCATAATTATGGAAATTGGATTTTATCAGATTTTATTGATCATGGAGTGATGATGAAATAATTCAAAGGGCTAATCTACTAGGGGTTCAAATTAGATCAAAGGTGGGCCAGTTTCTCAAATCATGGAAATCAATTAGTGATGGAAATTTTAATGTTCCAAAACCAAATAAAGGCTTCTGGGAATGAACATCGTCATTAAAAGATGTTCAAAGTGACTGTGGTGGTTGGATGCAGACAGATATACCTTCTGTTAGCTTGCAGCCCATGATCCAGATAGAAGAGGGTGGAGAGGTGTCGACACCTCCTAATGGAGTGGTCGACCTTTTATGCTCTTAATAATCAAGACATATAGTCAAAATGGTGTATTCATTAAAAACCCATTCCATTCATTCTCAAGAGGTGATTCCAAACATGGACAAAACAAGGCAATTCATGCATTGACAAAGAGGCATCTTGTTCAATCACAAAGGATTGTTACAATAAGTGCAAAAATAGAAATGACATGATTCAAAATGGTTCTTAATGCATGATATGCATGTAGAACTATGTATGTCTCTCCCTTTGTCATCAAGCAAAAGGGTACCATTCACAAACGCGGAGCAGGAGGCGGTGCTGACCTAGATCCTGAACCGGATCCTCTTGATTTATTCAAAGGAATTACTATTGGAACATCTCCAATAAGCTTTGATACCTTAACCCCCAGTGAGGCAAATTTGCTATTCATGAGTTGGTTTGTCTGCTTGACAGATGTTTGAACATGTGCAATCTGTGTATTTATGTCTGTAGCCCAGTGCTGCATAGTGTTGAATAAATGTGTAGAGGGAATATCAGAGCTGGAGTCGGCTGGATGCTGGGAACTAAGCTGCGAGGAGATGTGAACTACTGCATCCTGGAACTGTGAATGTTGAACAGAAAGCTCTTGAATTTGCTGTTGAAGTTCAGTGTTTTTCATCTGAGTGTCTGCACGGAATTCCTTAAGTTCATGCATAATAGGAAGCAGCTGTGCACTGACATATACTAGTTGGATATGAATAAGCTCTTGATTGCAGTTCAGCTTAAAAATTTCACTTTTCATGACAGTAAATTGCTCCTACAGATATTTCATCATATGGGAATGAAGAGAATGATCGGAGCTTGTGTCGGCTTGATCTGGTGCAGATGTTTGTGTATGGAACTCTGGAGGTGCATATGACTCTCTGAATATCTGAGGAGGTTAAGAGGGTGGAGAAGTTCCAAAAGGAACTATAGCTCCAATGTGTGTGTCTGGAGTAGCTTGAGGTTCGGTTGAGGGAACTGTTGGACCTTGTAATGTCTCATAACCTAGAAGATCTCTTACTATCATGTTTCCTTTCTTCTTGTAATGTATAAATGTGCCAATGAATTTCTGACAGTAGACATTGGTCCTTGGAATTATCTGAACAGGTTCATCTTCCAATGGAATTCCAACCTTGATGAACACAGCAGTCAAGGCACCAACATAGGGTAGATTTCTCTTTTTCGCAAAGCAGCCAGACATCACATGCGTAACTATTTTGGGGAGGCAGACTTTCACATGTTTTAACATACAATAAAGTAAAAACCGTTGAGTCTCAGTAAGTCTGCTTCTCCCTCCACCTTGTGGTGTGATGATCGTAGTGAGCATGTGATGTAGTAGGCGTTGCAAAGGAGGGAACTGATTGGTGTTTATAGATGTTATATGAATGTCAGACTTGATAGGTTTCCCAGCTATAGTAGTGTATACTTCTTCCAAATCATAGGGGAATTCTTGTTCTGTCAATCCTTGTTTAGGAATGTGCCATGCCTTGTAAAATAAACAGGGTTGCATAGGAGTGGTCACACCCTGAACCACAGTCCACACCTGACCATCTTTTCCAGTCCATGCATTTTGATACCATTCCCGGACTAGTTTAGGATAGTACACTGTATGTGTACTTATAAACTCAATCCAGCCTTGAAATTCAAATATAGGTAACATTTCAGGAAAATCATGTAGCATCTCTTGGTCAGAAAAATCTACATACCGAGGAAATAGTATCCGTGAGGGATCATTGTCCTGGGGTTGAAATGAATCTGATGTATCGGAATCAGATTGGTCTTCGACCTCCTTGCCTTTCTCTTTGGTGGACAACCTTTTCTTTGTAGCTGCTTGTTCCTTTTCTCTGGAAGATTTGCGGACTGCTGGTTTGCTCCTTGTAACAGGCTATTCCTGCGCTGTAGAGGTCTTGCGGGCAGCTGACCTTTTCTTCCGAGCAGGGGCATCCGGCTGTGGCGAGGGTGCACGGACGGAAGTAGAGTCTTGTGGTCCTCCCTGTGTAGCCAGCCAGTCATGGAGCCACTTCGTCCGTGGTTCCTTTGTGATAGAATTTGGACCTCCGGCTTGTTTTCCTCCGGCGGTGGCTGTTTCTTTCTTCCCTCTGGTGATCGGTGGCGCCATTTGTAGAAATAGGGCACAAGAGGATGGAAGGGAAGAAGGGCGTGACGAGAGGAAGAGGTGCACTCACGAGATGTTGGCGGCCATCGACCTCTCGAAGGGAGCCTCCACCGGTTGGAGTGATGTTGGCGACCACAAGATGTGAGAATGAGAAGGTGAACCGCGGGGGGGGGGGGGGGTGACCTATTATTTGGGTGAGAGTGAATGGGTGAAAGTGAATGAGTTTATACCATCCTGGTCAACCATGGTCAAATGACCTAAAATTTGGTGGACTTAAAGTGTCGACCTCTTGAAGTGTCGACCTCTCTTGCTTGAAGTGTTGACCTCTTGACATGTAACAGAAGCTTTGCTCCATCATTGGCTACTTAAAGCCACAAAGCTGCAGGGCATCTTCATTGAAAATGCATTATTTTATGCTTCCACATTGTTCAGCCACTCGTAAGGCCTTATATGAGGATACAAAAAAGAAAGACTTTTCATCACAAAGCTGCACTATTAACAATTCTTGAAGTGTCGACCTCTCTTGTTTGAAGTGTCGACCTCGTAAGGCCTTATATGAGGATACTAAAAAGCAAGACTTTTCATCACAAAACTGCACTATTAACAATTGATGGCTTCTTGAAGTGTCAACCTCTCTTGCTTGAAGTGTCGACCTCTTGACATGTAACACAAAGCTGCAAAGCATCTTCATTGAAAATGCATTATTTTGTGCTTCCATAGTATTCAGCCACTCGTATGGCCTTATATGAGGATACTATACTAAAAAACAAGACTTTTCATCATTCCACCAGTTTGATCTTGGGCTAATGTTTAGTTAGGTTTCTAGGTTACTTGGAGGAGCATACAAGTTGTAATATTGTGACATTCAAGAGAAAGCACAATAAATATAGAATGAATTGAAGCATGTTGACCAGCCTTAAGTGAGGAATTAGTTCTGTCAAAGCCGAACTGTGTACATAGGAAGTGTCGACCTCTCTTGCTTGAAGTGTCGACCTCTCATGGAGGGTTTAGATTTTGGCATGACACCTGCTGCTGTCAATAGCATTATTTCCAGATCACATAATTATTTCTTGGCTAATTCTCATTAGGGCTTTTTGCATATACCCTCAGCACTTGCCCTGCATCTCTGCACCAGTTAGTTACCCTTGCAACCATTGTATCATTCATATCAAATCATCACAACCCATGTATCATTCATTTCAAACTAGCACAAACCATCTATCATTCATACCTGGTTTAACCCCCCAACACAAAACTACAACTATCATTCATATCACCAACAAGTAAACATATACTTGTATCATTTACATCAAAACTTCACAATCCATAAAACTTGTGCGATGAGTTTACATTGAGGACACCAACACATAAAACATATATGAAACATTGTTCTTCAATATCATTCTTCACATCCGGTCAGCAACAACATTCTTCACATCAGCCAATGTCCTGTACTTGTGACAAAGAGAGGGTGTTAACTATTAGAAATAACATAATCTTTACCTACAAGTTAAAAAGTATATTTTAAACTCATAATTTGGCGGGAGTTGTTGGAAGTTGAACATGGAGGAATGCTGATCAAAGTTAATGGATGCTTGACTGTCCATATTTATCACCGTGTGCATACGAATGTCTCCTCCGCTAGTGTTGCTAGAGCCCGGTGCCTCCACTGAAATTGTGCGACCTACATGAGTTATACTTGTATTAAGATCAGTCTAATTCTTATTTCAATTTAGAAATTTAACATGTGTGCTAACTTACCTCTCCCCTGGCTGCTTCCTTTAGTGCTGCCCCTGCTGGTACTTCTTTCCTGGGTGGTACCTCTTTTAGCCCTCCCGTGGGTCTAACCTGGACCAACCGAAGTTACAACTTGTGGCCCTTCACCACCATCACTAGTTTGAGCCTGGGTAGCCCTACCACTAATTGTTACGAACCTGGGTGGTCTTCTTGGGCCTTGCCTACAACATAACTTTCAATATTATGCACAAAGCAAATCAAATAGACAAAATACAAATCATAATTACAATACAAACTTACTTCCGGGCCATAGTTGTGGAACCTACGCCAATGTCTGTAACTGCAGATTCTGGTCCCGGGAGGGATTCTTTGCAAGTATTTTTATGGTGGCCCCATTGTCCACATCTTTTGCATTTATGGGATCTCCTAAGTGCGTTTTGATTTTCATCAGCATCTATAATCCTTATCTTCCGAGGGTGACCTCGGGGTCTTTGGCAGCGAGGAGGAAGCACCTCAACAGATTCTACAGTCTGCCACATGCTCTTACCTGGCAATGGTTGTATTGACTTTGCATATGTGGCTTTATATACCCTAATTGAATAACATCTATCAACAAATTTATTAATTTAGAGGCCCCTACGTGCATCAACAGCAGCAGCAACATGTTGGCAAGGTAGCCCACTGACTTGCCATTGATGACAAGAACAATACATCTCGTCTAATTTAACAACACACCTCTCATACGGACCTTCCACCTCAGCCATAAAATTAGTGGAATATCTGACTGCATATTTTCCCAACTTCCTAACAATTACATTTAAATAGGCAACAGCCCGTGGCACAAACTTTTCTTTGATCCCACGTGCATGTCTCCTCCTGTGATCCATTTTCACCATAATTTTCTGCCTAATTCCATCTAACATGTCTACAAGTGGTAGGTCTCTCGTATCACCAACAAATGAATTGAAGGACTCTGCCACGTTGTTAGTGATGTAGTTTAGCTTACCCTTGTCATTAAAATGACATCTTGACCAGGCACAACACAAACTTTCTAAATAGGAAGCAGCCTGTGGATCTAGTTTCTTCATCTCAAATATAGCTACTTTATATTTTTGAATAGTGTAAGATTTTACTGCTGCCCATGCAGCATTCTTGAAACCTGGGCCCGGCCATTTCTTCTTAAAATTCCTGTAAAGGTGCCACATACAAAACCAACAAGCAATTTGAAATTACAATCTCATCAGTAATATAAAACCTATAGTCAATGTCATTAAAACAAATAGTCACTCAATTCATACATTATGGAAAATAAAACTAGCAATAGATCAAACATTGTAAAAGGAGAAACTTAATTACCTATGCTCGGCACCTGGAAAGATATCTGGGACAGCTACCTCAATGCCCTTTTCCATATCAGAAATGAATGTAATCCCTGTCGGATTTCCAATAGCGTCCTTCAAATTGTGCAAAAACCATGTCCATGAGTCTATACTCTCCCCCTCAACAACACCATAGGCAACTGGGAACAAACCATGATTTCCATCAAGAGCAACTGCAGCCACCAAGATCCCAGTGTAATACCCTTTCAAGTGGCATCCATCTATGCCCAGCACTGGACGGCAGCCATCTTTGAAACCACTAATACATGCCCCTAAGGCAATGAACACCCTCTAGAAACAACCATCCAATCCAATCTTGTACTGTACAACTGAGGAAGGGTCGCTCTGCTTTAATTCATTCAGTAGCTATGGCAAATGCTTGTACGTTTTCTCAACCTTCCCAAACACCTTCTCCTTTGCCGACTCTCATGCACGCCAAATGCGGTGATAAGGGATTGAAATATTGTAAGACTTCAATAAATCAGCTTGCAACTTTCTTGGAGGTATGTCAGGATTCTCCTTCACTACTTCCAATACCCTGGTTGAAATCCAAGATTTGGATGCCATCCTGCTATCACACCTAGATGTGGTTGAACATGTGTGTTTTTCCTGCATTGTTTTGACTGCAAAAGTAACTCCATCTTACAGCCTTGAGGCATGCACTCTCCATTTGTAATTAACATTTGCACATACAATAGTAATTCTCATACTGTCATTTTTCACTTGCTTGAACTCAAATTGATTTTTTATAGCATGTTGACGTAGAGCAATCCTGTACTCCTGACTATTTGTAAATAGAGAACCAACTGATATATCTGGGGTCTCTTCATCAACCTCCAACAAATCTCCATCATCATCTGAAACTCCTCCATCAATATCTGATTCATCTGAGGGACATGACCTTGAATGATAGCTGTCCTCAGTGTGTACCTCATCAGAATCAGCCACACTCTCGTCAGATTCGCTGTACTCATCTTCATATGCAACAAATTCTGAGTCACTGTCCTCAGCTTCAGAACATATCCTCTTCTTTAAAATATGATAATCCTCATCAACTACAGGGGCAGGGGCAGGGGCAAGGGTAGGGGTAAGGGCAGGGGTAGGGACATCATGAATAACCTCATCCCGATGAACAACTGCAGCATCATGAACGAACTCAGGATGTTGACCAACCTCAGCATCATCCTACATCTCATCAATGTCAACAAATGTCTGGGAATGGGCCTGAGTAGACTGGCTGGCCATACCTTTCTGTGGAATATTGGTTGGCTGTAAGTCTAATGGCTGACTGTCCAATGTGCTAACATATATGGTCATCTTCCCTACGGGCAAATGGGCTTTCATCATCTCATATAATTGAGCATCTGAAACTATTTCCTCATACTGAACAGGTCTGCTATTAGGCAATTCACAATGAAATTCTAAACAATGTGTACTTGCCCACTTAGATATATGTCCCATATCCTCAATTAATATGCATCTACTGTAGTAATCAGGATATGCCACGATTGTCTTGCTCTGACCTAGTGCATATGCCCTCCTCCCAGACATAAGAGTTTTCCAATAACCACCAAACTTATATGTCAACTTTAATGATGGCTCTCGTTCCCCCATTTTCACAATCTAACAATCTGAAGACAGAAATAAACTCTTTAGAATAGTTATCCACATTATAAAATCAGCACACATACACAATAATCTGAGTACAATAATAACATTCTTAACTAATATGAATTGAGTGACTGAAAAACATTAAAGCAAAATTTTTTGACAAAATCATAAAGAAACTGCACCCGTGAATTCAGACATCTACAATTAATAACAAAACTTTTTAGAGCATTAAATAATCCAACAACATTATAGCAAAAAATGACATAACAACAATCTTATCCCTAAACCATATAGAAAGAAAACAAAAATTGATGTTCTTAATATTTCGACTCTTTAAACATATAAAATGCATGAGTAAACATTTATATTTGCAGATCATACTAGTATACGCATTTTTACTAAGTTATTCATCTGTGTGTGTATGAGGGCTCTGATCATCAGGCTGGGATGCTACGTCAAAATCTACCTTAATGTGCTTATATTTCACAATGTAGTCTTGCCCTTTGTCTCTACTGCTAAGTCAGACTAGGTAATTAAACCACGGCTTTCTTTGATATGTAAAACCCCAATTGGTTGAGAGGATAGGGTCGGTGGAGTGTGAGGTGGCAGCAGCGCCTGACGCGTACCGGAGTGGAGCCAGAGGTGTGTGGCCCAGACCTGGACGTGGGGTGGTGACTCCGGTGATGCGGCGTCTGAACGTGGGCGGTCGTACGTCTGCGGCGGCAGATGGGGTGCCGTGAAGCGCCGCTGTTGTTCCGTGCAGGTTTGGGCAATGGCGATGGTGCCTAATCGACCATGGCGGTGGCCGGTGGTCGTTGCTGTCGCGACGACCTAGAGAGTGAAATCAACAGCAATGGCGACTGTGTACAGGGGGAAGGGAAAGAGGAGGGTCCGGTTTTGTGGTGTGCCCTAAGGACTCAGTTGGAGGGTTACTACGGCCGTTACACTCGATTAAGTGAGGGTGGGTTTGTCTTTTCAGCAACTAGGGTAAAGTTAACTAAACTTGCGTTTAATATCGACGACGGTAAAAAATGACAGGGACTATTTAGTTTAACGGTAACATTTACAAGAGCTTTTTAAACAATAGAGAGATTTTAGGGACTAAAAAGTAATTCGTCATATTTGTAGGGACTAATATGCAAAAAACCCAATTTTTAATTATATAATGAAATTGAAATTTTTATTTATCGTTTTTTAATTATCAGGTTTCTACACTCCCTCTCTTCTCCAGCGGCCGACGGAGGAGGACAGGGGCGAGGCGGCGATGCTGAGAGGTCGTGGAGTGGGAATGGGTCGAGGATCGATGGCGCGTTGAAGCTCGTTTGTGAGTTGGTGAACCGGCGTGGGTTCGCGGGGCATTTCGCAACAGAACGGCGTCAACGGTGCTTGAAATTTTTGATGGAGGTAGGGGGATAGTTCCTTAACCTTTGTACTTCAATTCCTGTGGATTTGGTAGCCCGTGGTGAGCCGAGTATGGGTTTGTTCACGTCCGGGGGTTTTGAATGCATTTTAGGGCATGCGATGGATTCGTAGGATCGTGTGAGGTTTTCTTGCTTTCTTCCTCCCTTTTTGGGTTTTGGGACCCGAGGAATGATCCACGTTATTTTCCCCCTTGACTGGGGTCGAGAGTGCATAGAAATCGGAGCCCTTGGGTGGGTCCGGTCAGATTTCTACCGTAGTCGGTTGACCGACACGGGCAGTTCGGTCGACCGACTGGTCTTCGTTGCGAATCGTGTCTGTTCAGTTGACCGACCCTAGCGGGCCGGTCGACCGACTACTGCTAAGGCAGGTCGACGCACCTGCGTTGCGTCGACGCTGCCCGGTCGCCCCAGACGACCGACTGGGCTGGTCCGGTCGATAGACCAGGTTGGTCCGGTTGACAGACCAGGCTGGTCCGGTCGACCGACCGGCGCAGGGTGCCTTGGTCGATCAGCTCCAGCCCATTGGTCGACCGACCCTGCCCCTCTTGCCAGTTTTGGGTCCCGGTCGGTCCAGTTGAGACCCAATGACCGACCTTTCGTCCAGTGAGTGTCCCGGACACCCTGTGGGTACCGTGACCATATTTTTGGGTGTCCGGAGGTACCACTTTACCTTGATTAGTGTGCCCATAGGTTTTAAGGGTTCGGGTGACCCTTTGTGATCTAGGCTTCCGTTCTTTCGCTAGATCGAGTCGCCATGGGTTGGCATGAGTGTGGAGGGTTATTCCCGCACGTCGTTAATCTCTTTGCAACGTGGTTTCTGTGTAGGCCATTCGTATGGCCTGTAGACTGTCATTCTAATTACCCAGCTTCGGGTTGGAAGGTTTCTTCGCTTCCCTTTGGAAGGGATTGAGTCGGCCGTTATGTCCCGCCTTAAAAGCTATACCGTATTGAGGTTTCTGAACTAGGGATAGGCCAGATTGATGGCCTAGAGCTATTCCGTACAATGGTCTTTGTAGACACGCCAAAATTGACGTTTTGTTGATCAAATCTCATGTTATTATATAAATGCCCCAAGTGGACTTCAATATTCTTATAATATGAAGTTTTTCTATTTTTGTGATTTTTTTCTGCATTTTTGTGATTCACGACTTTGGTAAGGGCGTTAATTTATAAAGTCACGACCTGTAATAAGGCGTTTTCACAGAAAGGACGACCGCGCTATAGGGCGTCAATTCTTGGTATTTTACGCTAATTTCTGGAATTATCATAAAAGGCATTTTCTGAGTAACGCCTTTCCTCAAGGCGTGTTATTAATAAACGCCGTAATCATAGGCGTGTTATATCAGCGTTTAAACAGAGCAAGTTTTATTTCTAAAATTAAATCCAGGAAGAAACGTCCTTTGCTAGGTCGTGTTTCAAGAAACGCCTCTGTTGGAGTCGTCAATTCATCAAGAGACGTCCTCGATTAAGGCGTGTTTCTCTCCAGAGTCCTTCCTTTTTCGGACTTTCCCTCACAGTTCCCTATCGTAATTTGGTCTCTTGCTCGATCTTAATCCTTCCTTGAATGACTCATTACCCGTTCTGATCTTACCTTGCTTGATCACATCCAATCGAGGCTATAAATTGAAGCCTGGATTGAACGGTTGAGGGGTTGAAAGGTTGAAAGGTTGAAGCGTTGAAGCATCTGTAAAAGAGGTTGAAACGCTTGTAATCAACTAAGAAGACCCACTTCATCGGCCGGCCGATTGAAGTTGGAGGAAGAAATCCACATCCATCCCGCGTCTCAAATTCCACCAGGTATACGCGATCACTTTTCTTCTTATTGAGGTAATCCCTCTGGCGATCACAACTCCATCTTAGCACCTCGTGCTTATTTGTGCTATTTCATACTTATTTATTCATTCTTAATTTTTCATTAAGTGGATTTTAAATAGAATCTACAAATTGGCGATCACGGTGGGACTTCCACTGTTTTCTTTCTTGATTACCATCTCCATTGGCACCCTCGAGTGCCCTTTCCCCTTGACACCCTCGTGTGTCCTTTCCCCTTAGGCACCCTCGCGTGCCCTTTCCCCTTGGTACCCTCGGTGCCCTCTCCCTTGTGCCCCTCGGGCACCCTCCATTGTGCACTCTGCACACTCCCGGGTCGGTCGATTTCTGCTTATTGACGCCTTTCACGAAGGCGTCTTTTGATTTCACGCCCCTCACAGGGACGTGTTTTGTTGAATCACGCCCCCCTCCAGGGCGTGTGTTTATTACACCTGCTGGCTTTTTGGTTGCTTATTTCATCGTCTGATATTTAACGCCCCTCTCAGGGGCGTGTTTCTCTAAGTAACGCCTATTCCCAGGGCGTCTTTTACTATAACTGCTGCCTGCTGCATGATTGTTTTACTGTCTGTGGAATTAACGCCGCTCCCAGAGGCGTTCCATCTATTGTCAACGCCTGTCATCAGGGCGTGTTTAATTATTATCTGAGTTTTGACGCCCTCCAGTGTAGGCGTCCTTTCCTGAGAACGCCTCACCCTAAGGCGTGTTTTTCCTACTGTCTGTGAGCCCGTCACAGAGTTAACGGCAGCCACCCTGCCGTGTTTTAAGTTTGTCACGACCTATCGCAGGGCGTGTCTTTCTCGCTGTTGTGAACACGCCCTTTTCCAGGGCGTGTCTTTGCTGTTCATTTTCACAGATTGACTATTATTCATTGTTTGGCATTTGTGTTGATATTATTATCTTGATTCGCTGGCTTGGTTGAGAGACCTCCTCTCTCTATCCTAGGATCCACACACCTTTCTTGGAATCGGGACGACCCTCCATTGAGCATTCCGTCTCTTTGGACTGGAAATCCCTTTTCCAAGACCTCCATAAGTCCCCGCACCCGTGGATTCCCTCACGGACGCTGGGCTGGTTGTACCCTCGAAGTACCTGGAGTTTAGAGAACCCATGCGTTGTTAAGAGAGGAAGAACTTAGTTGACCCGGAGATTACACTCGGATCAAACTAGGTCTCATTTGGCAAAAGAGTGAACTTTCACAAATAATTCACCCTAATTCAAACATCAAACCTTAAAATCTTGCGTTTCTTGCCAACCTTGTTTGCATAAACATAGTTGGGTGATTTGATTGCTTGGTTTGGATTGATTATTTTGTGATAGCTCCTTCATTAAAAACATTCTCTCTCTTAAGAATGAAACTCCGTTCAGGTAAAACCATCAACATGTCGGGAAGCGGGTATTCTTACGATGATGAGAATGAGAACATATTTGGTCAATATGAGGACCCTCTCCAGGATTCGGTTTATTATGAGGAGAACTATCTTCCTCCTCATCCCTATTACTCTCAGGTTCATGTGGTCGATACCACTAATCATGAGGCGGACCCTCCGTCTCAAGTTCCATCTTCTAATACTTCAGGGAACCCTTCCCCATCCATCAACGTCACTGATTTAATCCAAGCTCTTTCCCAGTTGGACGACTCCCAGCGGCAAGCTGTTCAGGCCGCTTTAAAGGGGAAGTCAGTTCTTTCTTCTTCTTCTAATCCCCCTCCGGCCGTGGGTGGCCATCAGATTATTAATGACCAGGCGGTCTTGCATTCCCCCTCCTCTCGTCCACGAACGCCTACTGCGGCCATGCCGGCCCCACAGGCGAACTATTCAGCGGTTAGGCATCAATCCTTTCAACCTCCTCAGATTTTGCAAACGCCTACACCGCGTGCTTTCATTCAGAATCAGGCCCCGGCCGAGCCCGATACCAACACTCTGGTGCTACGAAAGCTAGCCAGCATGGAGGAGCAGCTCAAGAAGGTTACGGCAACTAAGAATGCTCCGGAAATCTCTCTCCCTACGTTGCCGGTGTTCCACTTACCCCCTTCTGAAATGCCGCACTTTCGGCGATATAATGGAACCGGTAACCCGTTCATTCATTTAAAGGATTTCCGTTATGAAACTTCTTTCTGGCAAGACAACAAGGCCTCCCTGGCCTATTTATTCAGGAGATCTCTTGAGGGACCCGCCCTCGAATGGTTTTATTCTCTGGAGCCAGCTGATGCTGGCGATTTTGATATTATTCAAAGAAAGTTCCTGCAAAAGTACAGAGACCGGGTGGGACCCTCCCTCTCCGTTACAGATTTAGTTGCTGAGAAGATGAAGCCCGAGGAGGACTTCATTATATTTGCTGATAGGTGGCGGTCCATGGCCGAAAAATTAAAGGACACATTGTCGGAACAGGAGCAAGTGAAGATGGTCATTTCTAATGCAACCCCTCAATTCCGGCACATTTTGGCCATGAATCGGCTGACAACCATGGAGGAGCTCTATGAAAGAGCTCGTTATATACAGACACAAATGAAGGATTCGCCCATCATGGGCATGTTTGAGCCGAAGCCTCGGCTGTTTAAAAAGAATACAACTGTCAACAGTGGGCCCACAACTGAGGGCACTGTCACAAACGAGCAGGTTGGCGTAGTTGGCCACCCCCATCACCATTCAAACCCACGACCTCTGCCGCCTCCACAGCAGAACCCCCATTTTACCTCCGCTCCACAGCGCCATTTCACACCCCAACCTTCTTTTGCTCCATCACCGAGCCAAGCGCCTTGCAACGACCCTCCAGCACCACCACAATACCATCAAGTCCCTCCACCTTCCCACTACGGCCAACAACAGCGGAGACCACCACTTGGCCCCAAGAGGGCCCATTATCCGCCACTCCCAGAGAGTCTCCCTGACATTTTTAATGCTTTAATGGCTGCCAACCTGCTCGTTCTACCAAAAGAAAGAACAGTGTGGCCCGACAATGTTGACACATCCCGCTACTGTGCATTTCACCGCGCTCCTGGTCACAACCTTGACCGTTGTTTCCACTTCAGAGATCATATTTATGATTTGAATGACCAGGGAGGCATTAATTGGGATGAAATGAGGCAAGTCATCGCCACCATGAAAGAGAGAAGGCCGCCTCGGCAACAGCAAAATCAGCAACAGCAGCATCCAGCTCCGCAGCAGGCTCAACCACAACAAGCTCCAGCACCCCAGCAAGATATGGGGATTGTCCGTAATCCACTACCGGACCACGCTCCTAATCAGCACGTGAACCCTGTCACGTCTCTCTATGAGGTGGAGAGAGGGCAGGGATGGCACGAAGAAAACGCCTCTGTCGGGGCATTTCACCATGATACAACCCGAAATCAAACCCCGCGCCTTTTGCGCATTCCCCCTTCTTCTTCTAATCTCCTATCGGGACGTTCCCTTTTACGCCCCGTCAACCCGTCTACCTCCACCAATTCTACAGTCTTGCCGACTCGTTCCCTTCTTAACCACATCCCACCTCAACAATCTATCATTCCACCTTCCCCCATCAATCCCACACCCGCGCCATCCAGGCCACTCTACTTCGCTCACCGCCAGCGCCCGCTACCTCCTCTATCACCCCGACATCGGCAAGAGTTCCTTCACCATCTCCCCAACCACCTTTTGTGCCACGATCTCTCCTTATTCCACCACCTACCAATACTCCTCGTATTCGGATATCCCTCACCTCTCCGATGAGGGCCCCTTCTTCAAATGCTCCTCCCATGCCTCCCTCGGGGGCACCTTTATTGAACACCACTACCACGTCTCCTATGGAGACACCCCTTTCATTGAATTCCCCTTTATCCCCAAGTGCGGTTTCTGCTACCGACATTCCTTCTTCTTCTTCCAACCCTCCTCCTAAGATTGCCCCGACAGGGGCGCGTCAAGGCGTAGCACCCCTCCGTAGTGGACGGATATTCCACCGTGTTTTCCCCCAGAGAGAGCTAGAGCCCGTGCAGGGGCCACAAGAGCAAGAGCAGGAACAAGATTCAGTGCCGGGAACTCGGTATGATCTGTTAAAGCACTTGGATCGCACTCCAGCCAGAATCTCCATTCTTGAATTAATCAAGAGGTCCACCACTCATCAGCTGGCCTTGAAGGAATATCTGCAGAAGGTCATGGTCAATGAGGACCTTCCGGTTGAACAAATAATTACAGTCTTAACCCCTACCAGCAGCCAGCCGGCAATCACATTCCACGAATATGAGTTAGCACCTCTACCAGCAAGAAAATATGCCCTATGTATCACGGTTGATATCAACAAAGTGGCCGTTAAGCAATGTTTGGTAGACACCGGTGCATCTATTAATGTGTTGCCTCCGAGCACTCTAAAATCATGTGGTATCCCTGAGAGCCAGATTCGGCCATCTACCATTACTGTCACGGCATATGATAATACAAAGAAACCTCCTCTGGGCATGGTTACTCTCAAAGTCAGCTTGGGTCCAGCCACTATTACGGCAGATTTTCATATTCTGGATATGGACCCAACCTTTAATGGCATCCTGGGTCGCCCTTACATTCAGCAACTTGATGCGGTGCCTTCTACAAACCATCAGTGCCTCAAGTTTCCGCACAAGGGGCGTATTATCAAGGTGACCAGTGTGCCGATCTTGCCAGAGGAAGACATTCATGTAGCTTCATCAGTTCCTTCCATATGGCCTGCCAACAAGCCGTTATTATCTGTGCTGGACATTCCCCGTCCGCGGCCGATGCCGTCCGAGACAGTTACCACAGTTGCCATGACACCTCTGCCTTCTAAGGGGAAGAAGAAAAAGAAAAATATGATGAATACCCCAGGCTGGAACATTCTTATAAGAATGGGATATCAAGATGGTAAGGGCTTGGGCGCCAAACTCCAGGGCAGAGTTAGGCCCATTAAGCCTCAAAAGATGATTGCACGAGGCGGCTTAGGCTACAAAGCACCGGGCAAGAATGAAGGGGAGCCGTGGGCTGTTATGACGTCCACCTTCAAGCCAGATCGCCAACCGCTCACCTGGACTTTAAAGGCACATTTTGTCACCGGTGGCATTCAAAACAACGAGCAGACTACTGTCATTACTTCATTATTTGATTGTCAGGATGTGCACGCCAGACAGTTTGCGCGGCACATTGCCCCACTGGCCACTTACAAAGCCTTGGAGACTTTAAGGCCCGATAAAAGAAGGAAGATGGGTGATCCGGCATGTGACTGGTACAGATGGTTTGACATGAATGATATCACTTTCTCTTTAAGCCGCTTGTTCATGCCGACAGATCCAGAATGGCCACCATTGATTCAAGAACTGATTGAAATGCCTGCCGCAATCACAGATAAAAGGCAGCTGCTAAGTGACTACACAGATACGGGAGAACCAGATGTCCCCTTTGAAGAAGATTTCTCCGTGGATAGGCTGTGGGCCGGCCTTTTCTCCCTCACTTCTGTGCATCCATCAGTGTTGGTTTCTTTCTATTCCCGTTGGTTTGGTCACGTGCCGCGACCACCACCGATTACCATTAACTTGTCTCCTGATTCAATTCAGATTTCCCTTTCGATTGCTCCTTCGCTCCTCGAGCGATTTTCTGAAATCTCCATCTCGCCCCCGCATGGGCCGTCTTTGATTAAATCTTTCTCCAAAATTGCAATCTCCACTCCCACCGCTATTCTCCCTTCGCATTGCTTTTTACTTGAAAAAGAAAATAAAAACAAAGGAAAAACTAAAAACGAAAAAAAAACGCCAAATCTCCAACATTCCGGTCCTCCATCTCTATTGAAGAGATTTCCTATTTTTCTTCCGAGTGCGTCCCAACCCAGGGGCTGCTCTCTCAAAATTCCTTGATAAGTCTTTTCTCCCCCTCGGGTGAGGGGCCCTCCTCTGTATTACCTCCTGTATCCGCTTTTTCATATCCTTCCCCTAATCAAGCTAGTTGTTCTTCCTCCTCTTCCTCCTCTTCTTCTTTTAAAAATCAGGGGTTAGTTCCACATAAGAAGGCCAAGGGTAGGCAGATTCCTCGAAGATTTTTGTTAGAATTGGCTGCCAGATGCCATGCTTGTTTAGCAATCCCTGAGTTTGTGGAGGATCCAATTATCCTGCCGGAGCTAGAATATGAGGATTCCATTGCTTCCTATGAGGGTTTGGGCGTTTATGAAATAATGAATGATGAAGACCCTATTGAAGAGGGGGATGAAAGTTATGAAGAATATGAGGACGAGGCTGATGCTTTTGCTAGTGGCATAAGACGATTCGACGAACCATCAGCCTCAGTAGAAGAGCCAACCAAAGAAATCAATCTGGGTACCGAGGAAGACCCTAGGATTGTCCTCATCAGTAAAAATTTGCCGCCCTCCGAGGAGGAGGCGCTTATTTTGGTTCTTCAAGAATACAAGGACACGTTCGCTTGGAGCTACGAAGATATGCCGGGATTAGACCCTGCGCTCGTTGAACATCGCCTTACACTTAAGCCAGGGTCTGTCCCGGTAAAACAACGGTTGAGGCGTTTCCACCCTAGCATGGCTTTGAAAATGAAAGAAGAGGTCGATAAACTCCATAAGGCTAGATTTGTTAGAGTCGTCCTTTATCCCAATTGGGTGGCTAACATTGTCCCGGTTATGAAGAAAGATGGAAAAGTTCGAATTTGCATAGATTTTCGGGACCTCAACCGGGCGTGTCCTAAGGATGACTTCCCCCTCCCTCATATTGATGTGCTGATCGATAACACGGCAGGATTTGAGACTCTTTCGTTCATGGACGGCTTTTCAGGCTACAATCAGATTCGTCTAGCTGAAGAAGATCAAGAGAAAACCTCATTCACTACACCATGGGGCACATATTGTTATGTGGTCATGCCTTTTGGACTTAAGAATGCTGGAGCCACTTACCAAAGGGCTATGATGGCAATTTTTCATGACATGATTCATATTTATATTGAGGTGTATGTGGATGACCTGGTTGTGAAATCAAGGACAAGGATTGAGCATCCTGGGGTTCTGGCTAAGGTTTTGCAGAGATCCCGAGAATTTCAGTTAAAAATGAACCCCAAAAAGTGCGTATTTGGTGTTTCTTCAGGGAAATTGCTTGGTTTCATTGTTAGCAAGAGGGGTATTGAAGTTGATCCCAACAAGGCAAAAGCCATTAGAGATATGCCTCCTCCCAAGAATTTGAAAGAAGTTCGAGGATTAATAGGGAGGTTGCAATTCATTCGCCGCTTCGTCTCCCAGCACTCACAAAGGTGTAGGCCGTTCTACGAGCTTACTAAGCCGGGAGTCAAGTTTAATTGGGATGACAAGTGTCAGGCAGCCTTTGACGGATTGAAGGATTATTTGGTCAATCCTCCTGTCCTGAGGCCGCCAATTCCAGGCAAACCACTTATTCTTTATGTTTCAGTCCTGGATGACTCCGTAGGTGCTGTCTTAGCTCAAGTGGATGAGGAAGGTAAAGAGAGGGCAGCATACTACTTGTCTAAACTCCTTAACTCCTGTGAGCAGAGATACTCAGCTATGGAAAAGACTTGTGCAGCTTTGGTTTGGGTAGTTCAAAAGTTAAAACACTATTTTCTAGCTCACGAGGTTCACCTCATTGCGCGCATGAATCCAATCAAATTCCTCCTTGAAAAATCTGTCCTCACTGATCGATTAGCTCGCTGGCAAAGCTTCCTTTCTCAATTTGACATCACTTACATTCAGCAAAAAGCTATCAAAGGTTACGCCATTGCCGAGCACCTTGCTCACCACCCTCTTCCCCACTTTGATCCTGTCAATTCGGAGTTCCCAGATGAAGAATTAATGTCCATTAATCAACCCCACGATCCTATGTGGACATTACATTTTGACGGAGCCCTTAACTCTCAAGGAAGAGGGATCGGCATGGTTCTTTTAACACCCGAAGGGGTCACCATTCCATTTGCTGCTCGGCTTACTTTTCCCGTCACCAATAACATAGCTGAGTATGAAGCTCTTTTGGCCGGTCTCAAAACCGCTCATCAATATGGTGTCACTCATTTGCGAATTGTCGGTGACAGTCAACTTATTCTGCGCCAGGTGCTGGTCAAGTGTCGCACCATCAATCCTAAGCTCAAACCCTATCAGGAACTCGCTTCAGCTTACGCCAAACTCTTCACTAAATTGATTTTCGTTCATGTCCCGCGTAGCCAGAACATCTTGGCCGACGCACTTGCTTCTTTAGCTTCCGCCTTAGTCTTCCCTCCTCAGCGTGATTTTCATGTTCCCCTGATTCATCAGCGTGATACTCCAGCTATTAGGGATCGTGCTTTTCTTGATATTAGGGATCAAGTGCTCGAGAAGGTTAGACGGAAAGAAGCTCTTGAAGGCAAAGAGGTCATGTTATTGGATTGGCAAGAAGAGTTGGCAGATGAAGAAAAGCCTTGGTTTTATGAGATTGCCAGATACTGTAACGATCAGTCTTACCCCGAGGAAGCCACAGCCGAAGAAAAGAAAGCAATCAGGAGAGTGGCTCAACGTTATACTTTGGTTGGAGGTGTACTCTACAGAAGAGGGCTCACCGGTGTTTTATTAAGATGCCTCGATGATGACGAATCTTGGAGGGTCGTGGAAGAGGCGCATTCTGGTGTGTGTGGGGGTCATGTGAATAGTCAGATGCTAGCTAAGAAGATTCTTAGACTAGGGTTCTATTGGCCCACTCTTGAAGAAGATTGTTCTATCTATGTTCGAAGGTGTGTTAAGTGCCAACTGCATGCCGACAAGATTCATTCTCCTGCTTCTTCACTCCACCCTACATCCTCCCCATGGCCTTTTTCCATGTGGGCTTTTGATATCATTGGACCTCTTGGTGATTCGAACCTCCTGACCAAGCAAAAATCATTCATTCTCACGGCAACGGAGTACTTCACCAAGTGGGCAGAAGCAGAAGCTTACGTGGAGATTAAAGCATCAACCGTCTGCAAATTTATCATGAAGAACATCATCACGAGGTTCGGGATCCCAAGCACCATCGTCACCGACAATGGACCTCAATTTATCTCCCAAGATCTCAAGGATCTCTGCGACAGGTATAACATTGCATTGCATCATTCTTCTCCCTATTATCCGCAGGGCAATGGCCAAGCAGAGGCCACTAATAAAACCTTGATCAAAATTGTTAAGAAGACGTGTGAGGCTAATAAATTTTCGGACTGGCCGGACAAGCTGGTTGAAGCTCTTTGGGCTTACCGCACTTCCATCGAACCCCCACTGGGCAAACTCCTTTCGCCCTTACTTATGGGATGGAGGCCGTGGTCCCTTATGAGATTCTTATTCCCTCTCTGCGAGTACAATTGGACAAGGAGCTCTCTATCGATGAACGTCGTGATTCACTCCTTGCTCAATTGGAACTCCTAGATGAGAAGCGTCTGGTCGCCGCTGAGCATGCGCGCGTTTATCAAAACAGGCTCTCACGTTTCTATCAAAAGAAGGTAATTGAGAGAAAATTTAAGGTCGGTGAAATGGTAATCAAAAGAATTTTTGTAAAGCCGGGTGGCCCTCGTTCAAAGCTCCAACCAAATTGGGAAGGGCCGTTTGTCATAAAAGATGTTTATCCGGGCAATGCTTATAAACTAGTTAATGCTGAAGGAGAGGAATTAACTCACCCCTGGAATGGTTTGTATCTCAAGAAATATTACCCCTAAACAAAAATCCAAACAAAAAATTGAAAACTTCACAAAAAACCAAAGAAAATGGAAATCTCCCAGGTAATCCAAAAAAAAAAAAAAAATCTGAATATTTCCCAAAATCCAAAACAAAGAGAGTTTTCTTCATGGTTCTCCTTTTATTGGGCTGACATGACATGTAAAGGTCCCCGGTCCGAAGGGTTAAAATTCAGAATCCATTTCATCAGTCTTGCTAATTTAAAATGGGAATTGACCCCGCACACACTACACACTTTACTCTTGAGATCAAGCAGTGCAAAATCTGATGGAAAGTTGAAACCGGATCAAAGGTGAAAGACGATATCCATTCTTCTTCTTCTTCGGCCCACAAGGGAGGAAGGGAGGTCTCGAGGTAGACCTGCCAAGCCTATCCGCCGCCCTAGTAGGAGGAAGTCAAGGCCCAAAAGGGAACAAATGCCACAAAAGCCCAAGTACAATTAGGTTGTTCATCAGTTCTATTTCAATGCAAGCCAAGTTCCAAAGTGAAAGTCAATGATGAAAAGAAAAGCATGTCAAGAGGGCAAAGTCCCCGCAAGGAAAACCTTGGGCGTATGCATGCAATGTGAAAAGAGGCAAAAAGGCAACAAAGCGTCCCTACGCCAAAGACCGAACCCCAACAGGCATAGGGTAGGGGAGGTGGCTTTGCCTCGAGCATCTTTAAATCTCTTGTGGGCTTCCTCATGCTTTCTCTTTTATTTTGGAAAAAGTCATGAACCAGCGGAATGGTCGAAACCAAACTGAAGAGAATGCACTGTACGAAATCTCGTGTATAAGTCCAACTATATGCACGCCAATTCCCCTTTTAATTATTCAAGAAAGGTTAATGGAACTTAGAAGATGACCAAGTAGGACCCACCACCTTGATTTCTTTATCAGCCCAATTTGGGAGGAATAAAATTAACGCCTTCGTTCAAGGCGCTTTTATGCTGATTCACGCCTAGATCTTAGGCGTTTCTTTAAAAATAACGCCTCTTGGAAGGTCGTGTTTTCAACAAAATTCAAAAATCTTTTCACAGTAACGCCGTCTCCGAGGGCGTCTTTTACGAGGGTAACGACCTTATCTAAGGCGTGTTTTTCAGAAAATCCAAAAAAATATATATACAGATAATGAAAAGAACAAAAATAAATTCTTCATGTTGCATGAATTGCACTCTTGCCTGGACAGCTTTTAATTATTGTTTGCATATGTGTGATTGCATGAGGCATCTCCCAGTTTTGGTCATTTCATTTTTGCCTTATTTTAATTAAAGGCTTGGCCCCTTGACCCATTATTAAGGTCAAAATATTTACACCCCTTGCTCAGCGGGCAAGGGGCCAAGTCGAACAGATGAATTAACCTGTTTGTTCAAGTGAAAACCACAGCCGCAGATACAGGGCAAAAGTAAAGCAAACACGAGGAACGAGAGAAGAAAAAAGTGCACAAACACAAGTCCACAACCATACAAGTACTCAGGTAACAAAAGCTCAAATCTCATATATATATATCATCATGTCTATCATGTACAGGTGTGAAGGTGGAGGAGTACAAGTACAAAACTCTCAGCTCTCGCCTCCACCCTCCTCTACTCGTCTGCTCTCAACCTCCTCCTCACCGCCCCGAGCTGGTGCTGGTGGAGGAGGCATAGGCCCCCGCGAAGAAGCCGGAACCCGAACGTGTCCCCCTGCCTCGCTCCTCTCTCGGAGGGAAGAACCCGCCACAAAGGTGGAGCTGGTGAAGGAGTACCCCGCAGCCCGTGCTCGCTCACGGCCTCGCTGCAGCCGCTCCTCGGACACTCGAAGCCGCTCCTGGGAAAGGATCAACTGGGTCCTCGAGTCCGCCAGCTCACGCTCTCGTGCCAACAACTGCTCCTGGAACCGGGCACGCTCCGCCTGGTGCTCCTCGCGCTCACGAGCCCGCTCCTCGCGCTCACGAGCACGCTCCCTCCTCTCCAGCTCCAGGGCAACCCGCAGCTCGGCCACGTCCTGAGGAAGCTCACTGCGCTGCTGCAAGGCCCGCTGAAGCTCTACGATCCGCTGATCACGGATCGACAACTCGGTACGTATCGCCTTCAGCTGAGCAGCCTACAAACAGGTAAACAAATCATCAGTTCCACAGTTCAATAATTCATGAAATGAAATAACAACATGTGACTAAAGGTAGGTCACGCACCTGTGAGCTCGTCGCTCGGAAGCCCTCATCTACGCAGATAAGAGTGGCTCGAAGCTCTTCAGTCTGTAAAAATGAATTTTTATCAGTGCACGATTTATATCTAATCATTATTTGAATGAGGTTTCGAGCTCAGAATTTACCCGTGAAGCAAGGTCACGCTCCGCTGCCTCAGCTCGTGCAACCGCTCTGGCTAGCTGCTCCGTCAGTGCAGTCACCTCTGCACTAGGACCCCTCGAGCTGGAGGCCTCCCCCGGATCTCTCCTCACTGCTCCCTGCTGGGCACGCTGCATTCATTGAGGACCGTCAGTGGCTAATCATTAATTTAACAAAAAATTTTTACTTGCATATAGGAATAATTTAAACACTCACCAGGGTCTCCAGGTCGGCCCGTGTGGCGGCCAGCTGGTCCTCCAGGCTATGTAGATGGGCCTGGGCATCTATAGCTGCGATGTCCCTCGCGTCCTGCATCCATTGCATGTTAGTCACATGATAGTCACATAAGCATTTGCATTCAATTTAGAAATAATTGCATTTCATACATACCCCTAAGACCCTCATCTGGGGTCGGCCGGCGTGAACCTCCCAATAGCGCCGGAGGTACTCGGAGCTGTCTGTCGCGTGGGAAACAACTCGGGTCCCGCCTCGCTGCCAGTCAGCGTACTGCTCCTCAAACCGTACCCGCCAGTCGGTCGTCTTAGTGCGACCGCGGGTTTTCTTTCCAATCCCTCGAGGCTCTCCGACCTCGATCCACTCCTGGGGCAGGCCCAGGGTCCTCATCACCAGCCGAAGCCGTAGCGGCTCAATCTCGCTCAAGCAGTGTAGCCACAGCTCACGCCCGAAGCGAGGTCGCCCCGATACGACCCAAGGCTGGCCCTCATCAGTCATCCCCTCATATGGTTTCCACTGCACCTGCATTCATGAACACGCATCATTATCATTTCATCATATTCAAATAAACAACAAAAAAAGAAATGCATATCATTCATTCATACATACCAGCGAGGGAGGGAAGTCGCGGAACTCTCTCCGTAAAACCCACAACTCGTAGTCAAGTGGGGCACCAAAGATAACAGGCACCCAGCGTTGCGCCAGAGGGAAGGATCCCTCAGCTCCTGGCCGTGGGTCAACACGCCCCATCGGCATGTATAGGTGGCTCCACACCTGAGTCCATACATCGCATTAGTACTATATTTACATGCATCATAATATAGAATAAAAGAAAACAAAAATTGCATACCTGAAGAAGAGGTGAGAAGCCACTGACGGTCGTCTCACGGCCTGTCCCTGTGGACAGATCGGCCATCAAATGCGCTAGCAGGGCCGCTCCCCAAGCATACGTGCCAACCGTCTCCAGATCCTCAAGGATGCCTAAGAAGCGGCAGTTGATGACATCGGCTTTCGTCCCCAGCAATAATCTCCCGAGCAGCAGCAGCAGGAACCTCCTCAGGTCTCGGTCCGCTCTCTCATGGTCAGTCGGGTCCTGGCAGCATGCCGCTCTCACCCCGTCGGTCAGCCGCTGTGCAAACTCACCTAAGGTCTCCCCCGACCTATGTCTGGCATCTCCTAGACCCATCACCGTAGTCAGGTCCGTGCGGAAAATGGTCCTACACTCGCTAGGTCCCTCGTAGACCATCTCAAGCCCTAGTAGCCTCCGGGCCATCTCTGAATAGTCAGAATAGGTGAACCCACTCACAGCTCACCATCTACCCGTAAACCTGTAATCCTGGCTACATCCTCTAAACTAGGAACCATATGCCCCCAGGGCATCAGAAAAGTCCGGCTAACCCTATCCCATCTCTCCCTCAAAACCTGGATCAGTGCTAGATCAGGTCTAAAAGGCTCAATGGATAGAAAAGCCCCAAACCCCATGGCCTCTACTCTAACCCTCTGGAAGTCGGGGAGACCCTGGTATGCTGCCCAGACCATGACCCATGAGATACGGGTCCTCATCAGCCCCTGCATGCATTAAAAGAGAATTATTTTTCTTAATTACTTGAGTATCCATGAGTGATTACATCTGATTTGGGTTAAATATTGAATTTTAGCATTTTTGGAATTCACGGCCACCCTCAGGTCGTTTCTTGATAAATTCACGCCCCTGTGGGGGGCGTTTTTCAAAGTGAACTTTAATGTAACGCCCTTAATGAGGGCGTTTTTTATGTTAATTACGCCTCAGTCTTAGGCGTTCTTTGGTGGTTGTTTTGCTATTTCTGAAATATACTTTTAATCACGCCTCGGTGTTAGGCGTTTCTTGTTGAATTAACGCCCTGGGGTAGGGCGTTTTCCTAAAGGTGGTTAATTTTTGGGTCGTTAATGAATGAAGCGACGCCCTCTTGTTTGGGCGTCTCTTGTTGAATTAACGCCCTGCTGGAGGGCGTGGGTTCTCAATTTTACAGAAAAATCAAATAACTGACAGCATGCGAAATAATTCATGAAAATATTTTTTGGAAATTGTTTAATGAGCATGGAATTCATGAAAAATCATAAGCTTTAAGAAACGACATGCTTCGGGGCGTGTTTCATGAAAATTAATTAATAAAAGGAATTCACGCCCCAGGATAGGGCGTGTCACTTGTGATTAACGCCCCCGTCGGAGGCGTGTCTTTTCTGAGTTGCAGGTTCGTGCCCGAGGGCTATGGCGATCAAAGGAAACCAAATAAAATGAAAATAAAAAGTGGAATTGGGGGAGGGGAACTTACCTTCTTGTGCCTCTGGGGTTGTGGCCGGGGTAGCGGTCGTCTGGGCCGCCGGAGTTGCCCCCGGGGAACGATCGCCGCCGTGGGCGGTGGTCCTTCTTCTTCTCCATCTTCTTCTTCTCCATCTTCTTCTTCTTCCTCTCCACCTTCTGCGTCTTCTGCTTCACCCGTTGCTCTGTCGGCCTCGTCGCCGCCGGCCGTCGTCGGCTCATCTTCATAGGCCACGACGGCAAGCTCCTCCATGGAAAGTTCTTCCTCTTGGGCGTGGGAGGCATCGAGGTCGACCACATCTGGGGCGCTGACCCTTTGGCGTTTGGACATGGCTAAGGTTAAGGGGGGAGGGAGATTGAGAGAGTGAGAAAGAGAACGAGAGAGAGAGGGGAGATTGAGAGAGAGGGGTTTTCGGTTAGGGTTTGCAGAGATGAGGGGGCCAAATGAAAACGGAAGGAGGAAGGAGAAGGAGGCCTGGTGGCTTTTGGGTTTCGAAAAGAAGACACGCCCTTGAGTAAGGCGTTTATAATTGAATTCACGACCACTGTTTGGGCGTTTTATAGAAACTAACGACGATGATTAAGGCGTTAATTTATTTTGCATGGGGAACGATAACCGTCGTCAGACGCATTGAATGGGCGTTGATTGATGTGAGGGAAGTCATCATTGCTGTTTGAAGTAACGCCTCTGGTAAAGGCGTGTTATTCTTGAAACGTGACTATGGAAAAGGCGTTATTTTTGAGAAGTCAACGATTATATTCTTTTGGGTTTAAATCTGTTCACGCCTTTCTTGAGGTCGTCATTCAAAGTAACGCCCACAGTTGCAGGCGTCAATTGTTCACGAAGTGCCCGTTGAAGCGCCTTGGAATAAGGCGTGTATTTGTTAATTCGCGACGCTCTGGAGGCGTTATTCACAACAGAAACATAGTTTTTTGGATGATTTCGTTCATGATCACAGTGGCAGTTGGCTCAATCAGAAAACAATCTGTATTATTTTGAAAAGAGGAACTACAATGACTAATGAGCCACTTTGGGCCTTAATTTTCTCAATGAAGTTACATAATTTTTCCACTGTTCCTTGTCTTCATCCGAGTCTTCTACAGGTTGATGAAGCTTGCTTAGCCTCCATAAAGCTTGAATGGTGATAACCTCCTCACCATCTTCATTGTTGCCTAGATCCCTTGATTTGATTGGAGGAAGATGAGAGACATCCTCCAAGTGTTGCCTTGGGAGCCCAAGCTGAGGAAGGCACCGGTGTGCATTATATAAACGAAGTCCGAAGCACCAATAAGACGAAGGTCCGTCCCGATGGAAAAGCGTGCACGAAGTTCCTGCATTTTAAATACACCCGGGGCGCAAGTAAAAAGATTCTTTGGCATTACCTTTAGGTGCTCCCTCCAATCCCCTCTCTTCTTGATTTGAGGAATTCGGTTGGTCACTCTATTGCTTATACCTAATGAGCCGGTTATATATGAGAGTGGGCTCTTTGAGAAAATTCTTGAAGGTTGTTGGGCTTCACGGCATGAATCAAACTTGAAGTGTAAATCAATCCAACTCGAGAGTGCTAGCATGCACCCATAAATGGGCCTTCCCATGGCCGCCGATGTAAGCCCACTATAGAGATATGCTAGGATCGCCGGTCCCACTCTCTCTTCTTCCCACAAGCTCACCACTGCGCTCAATTGAGATTCCTCTAGAAAGTCCTCCGTGGATGGGAATAGGAGTGCTCCTGCCAAGCACACCACGAAGGCTTTAGTCACCCTTTCTATCTCCTCTTCCTCTTTAGCTTGATCCGCTCTCTTGTACACCCATGAGGCGAGCTTCAAGAGGTTAACTCCTTTAGTGACCTTAATTTGGTTCACTATATTTGGGCTAGGTATCAACGAGGTTAGTAACTCATGGGAGGAGATGGGCCTTGGCATGATGGCCATCTTTTCTTCTTCTCCGTGTTTCATCCTTTTCAAGCCTAGGATCATCTCTACTTCCTCTAGCAAGATGGTGGCCTCAAATGTGGAAAATAAGAAAGTATGGGTGGAAGGATGCCAGGTTTCAATCAATGCTCCTATGGCAGCCCAATCTATGTGGATTTGATCATAATGCTTGGCATGGGTTATCAACCCCAAGAGATGCCATCTAGCTACATATACCCTCATGTCTGAAGTAAACTTGGAGAGGATGAGGGGCAACCATTTGATTTGGACATATCTTCTAGCTCCCGGAAGATTTGGATAGTCCTGTGAAGAACAGAACACATGCAGTAAACAAGTATGAGCATATGCAACGTGAAAGGAGAATTCGGCAGAAGGAGCATCGCAAAGCAACGGGCAGAAGAGAAAGCTTACCTGTTTCAAAGCAATGCGGTTGCTTATGTGCCCTTGTATTTCAGAGATTCTAGGAGTAGAAATCTTAGGTTTCTTCAGTATTCTGTCCATCGCCGCCAGCAGTTGAGAACAGAAGCAAGAAGAGAACAAAAGGCCTGCAGAAAAGAAAGAAACGAAGCAGTTCGGCCGCAGAAGAATTCTGATGATTTGGTTAAAAAAGTCTGCCGTTTTATAAGGATTTGAAGAGTCCTAAAGAGCCCCGAAGATAGAAGTTTGATTGGGTTAAGGACTCTGTTCTTGATTTAGAAACGGAGGATCGGGCTAATTCACGCCTTGTGTAAGGGCGTGTATTTTTGATTTGACGACCTTATACTGGTCGTGTTTAATGTAACGCCTTTGCTGAGGTCGTGTTTCTTCCAAGCTTTCTCTGTTGGTTACGCCCTATGAAAGGGCGTATTTTTTTGATGAGACGACATTTGGCATGGTCGTGTTTTGATGAGGTCGTGTTTCTTCTAAGCTTCCTTTCTTGGTGACGCCTTTGAGTAGGACGTGTTTTAACAATTAACGACCTATGGAACGGCGTCTTTCATGCTGTTAGCGCCCTACTCTTAGGCGTGTTATTTTGGCCTGCGTTTTTTGCCCATCCACAGCTTTTGATGAACTTAAGTGCTATTATTTGATGAAATTGTTTATGATTAAGCACTTATGATCATGTCATGTTCTGAATTGATAAATGAAGTCTAATAACTTTCAAAGTGCAGAAGTTTGCAGGATTCAGGGCGTTTGGATCGCTCATGGGAGCAACATCGTGTCACCTTGTATTGTTTCTTATAAGCATTATTATTATCATATGATATCTACGATATTATAGTATATCAGGGACCTTGTGGTTATGATGAACCTGAAATTTGAGTTCCCCTTTATCAAAAACGAAGACGATTTCAGGAGAATCTTGATCACACGGATAGGCCGTTGAGTTGTTAAAGGCTTGGGACGATGGTTCCACTTTCTGAGTTGATACGTGGACAAACGGGCTTCGGCTTAGTGTTAGCTCAGAAATATGGATTCTTGACCAAACCTAAACAGCTTAGCAATATTATCCTTGATTATTTTCTATTTAGTTTGTTTTAATCTTTTCTTTTAGCCCAGCATGCATCATGTAGGACTTTGAGTTTCATGCTGAAAATCTTCATATTATGGCAATAATGAAGTTCACTCGCTCTTGATTGAGTTGACATGAGATATTCCACTTCAAATCAAGTACTTCATTCTATTTGAAGCCATTCAGGCTGATTCCTTGGAAGTGACCCTTTTGTTGGACTTCTATCCCAATTCTCTTTACTTTCCTGCAAAATTTACCTTGGTTGCAGCACATCCACGTTGGCTGGTAATCGCTCTCCAATGGTCTTTCCCTGTCGTGCCCGCGCGCACACCCTTTTATTTACTTAGCTTAATCTCCTTCTTTCCAACAAATCGACATTTCCTTGGAACCTCTCAGAGTTGTTTCACTCAGAATCTTGGAAAGATTTCAAATGCTCAAATGTCTGAGGCGTGTCACATCACACCTTGGCATCTACTTATCAGTTCGTTCCACCTCATTTCCTTTCATTACACTTCGCTCCATTTCCGTCTCACTCCCTTGCAAAGCAGACGCCAAGGTGGGGCAGCTGTAGACACGCCAAAATTGACGTTTTGTTGATCAAATCTCATGTTATTATATAAATGCCCCAAGTGGACTTCAATATTCTTATAATATGAAGTTTTTCTATTTTTGTGATTTTTTTCTGCATTTTTGTGATTCACGACTTTGGTAAGGGCGTTAATTTATAAAGTCACGACCTGTAATAAGGCGTTTTCACAGAAAGGACGACCGCGCTATAGGGCGTCAATTCTTGGTATTTTACGCTAATTTCTGGAATTATCATAAAAGGCATTTTCTGAGTAACGCCTTTCCTCAAGGCGTGTTATTAATAAACGCCGTAATCATAGGCGTGTTATATCAGCGTTTAAACAGAGCAAGTTTTATTTCTAAAATTAAATCCAGGAAGAAACGTCCTTTGCTAGGTCGTGTTTCAAGAAACGCCTCTGTTGGAGTCGTCAATTCATCAAGAGACGTCCTCGATTAAGGCGTGTTTCTCTCCAGAGTCCTTCCTTTTTCGGACTTTCCCTCACAGTTCCCTATCGTAATTTGGTCTCTTGCTCGATCTTAATCCTTCCTTGAATGACTCATTACCCGTTCTGATCTTACCTTGCTTGATCACATCCAATCGAGGCTATAAATTGAAGCCTGGATTGAACGGTTGAGGGGTTGAAAGGTTGAAAGGTTGAAGCGTTGAAGCATCTGTAAAAGAGGTTGAAACGCTTGTAATCAATTAAGAAGACCCACTTCATCGGCCGGCCGATTGAAGTTGGAGGAAGAAATCCACATCCATCCCGCGTCTCAAATTCCACCAGGTATACGCGATCACTTTTTCTTCTTATTGAGGTAATCCCTCTGGCGATCACAACTCCATCTTAGCACCTCGTGCTTATTTGTGCTATTTCATACTTATTTATTCATTCTTAATTTTTCATTAAGTGGATTTTAAATAGAATCTACAGTCTTCACCCTGAGTCCTGTGACTCAAGGACCGTTGGTTTAATAGGTTTAGCGGACTGCCTGGAGTCCAGTGGTAGCGTGTCACCTATTTCCCTAGATGGACATGACAGGCCTTGTGCGTGGCCTGTCCGTGTTCCAGTGGTTTCCACCAAGAGTCACTTCTGTGGTGACCCCCGCTCGTCGTAGCTTCCTGGGCACACTTATGCCAACCCACCTGAGCGTAGGTGGAGAGCTATAGTAGCTTGCCTGGGCACGCGTGTGCTAACCCACCTAGGGGGTAGGTGGAGAGCTACACCCGTTAGAGACGGTTTTTAGGCTAGTTACCGTAGGGCCTCCCCTGTAGTGACTCGAGTCAGAGCCGGGAGGAAAACCAGGTAGTGGGCTTGGCATTATACAGTCTATCAGTGTGTGCACACATGGTCGGGGGCTTCAGACGCCTGCTGACGAGCACGACCTCGACTAGACCCTTGTTTTTTGTTGTTGCTTGTGTTGTGTCTCGGTTTCTGCCTGGGGAGAGAGAGACACATGAGGCGTGGAATAAGTCATCGATGGACACTTCCAGCCATGCTTTTAGTGGGCAGGTGCCCCCGTCACGGGATGCGAGTTTCGATTACCCGAGAGACCATTTTCTAACTGCGAGGCATAGTCTCCCAGACCATTTCTATGTGTTTTTTTGAGGTTGAGGCTAAGAACGCTTGGTAGGAGTACCGGGGCTTCATCCGTTGCCTAGGTCGGGCTCACGACAGCGAGGTCGTGATGGTACCCGTGGATCGGGTGGTCCAGGTTAGGCCCCGTCTTGTGACAGGCCTCCACGGCAGAGTTGCAGTGGATTTTCCCTCAGTAGCTATGGTGTTAGGTAGTCCGGTGGTCCCCCGACTGAGAAATCAGGGTGTGTTTCCCGGTACAGTAGGAGAAGCTGTAGAGCTGAGGTTTTACCGGCCGCCATGATTGCCGCTCCTGCTTTTGTTACTACTTTCCGCTATCGTCGTTGTTTATGGTTGGGGTTCGGCGGGACCCCTACTGAGCCCGTGATAGGAGGCTCACCCCTACTTTTAAGGTGAGGCGGTTCTTCCTCGAGGTTCGATGGTGTTGTGTGGAGGTTTCTAGGTGCCAGCTCGCCGGGCTGAGTGCTCACTTGGCATTGGGTACGTCTTATTTTCTGTAGATGGTACCTTTTGGACTAGACTCTGTAGTTAGTTTATTATTGTTATTTCCTGCTTTATTTCTTATTCTTGTATACTGCCACTCACACACACCTTTTAGCCCTTCCGAGCCCTCCGGCTCGTGGGCGGCGGACCAGGATTCGAATGGTATCGGGTTCTTCCCGATATTTAGATCTTGGGTCGTTACAAAATCCCTACACTTTGAAAAACATGTGTTTATTGTCTTTTAACCATAAAGATAATGGAAATTCATTCTAACACTTAGATGATACTAGAAGCTCTACATGATCATTAGGAGTAATCGTGAGGAAAAATCTATCCGCCCCTACAATTTGTGAATAAGTGGAATGTGGATCCTAGTAACTAGGAATCCCCACTAAAACAAATGAGAAAACTTGTGTGAAACAGTGAAACAAATTCCATAAGAAAAATACAATGAGTGACGAATCCTAGTAACTGGGAATCTCCATTGAGACACATGAGGAGACTCACGTAAAATAGTTAAGTCAAATTTAAAATCAAAAGAAAGGGGATGTGAAAAGCTATCGATAGTCGATGATATAAAATGAAATTGTAGAGTGAAAAGACATCGGTTAGTATTAATTGGAAACTTTGTGTATCTTTATGTTTAAGATTCATTGCACACTTTTGAGCACATGCACTTCACAGAGTTTTTGGGCACATATTGTGAATTTGTCTATATACATGGTAATACAAACTCTTTGTACAAGCACAGCCTTCTTAGTTATGGCACATGCAATATTTCTAGTCATTGAATCAATTACACTTTTCTTATCCCACTCCATGAGGGAGATCTATCTAATATATGCTTATATTTGCATGTCTATAAAGAATGCTTGCATGTTTGCATTTCATTCCCTTGCATGATAATTACTTCATTGCATTTATTGCCCTTAGCCTGGCTTTTGTTGTTGACAAAGGGGGAGAGATCTGTGTGCTTAGAACTGTGAATATGCATGACATTTTGATCTATGAAGTTCTTTTTGAGTTGGAAGCTCTCAGTGGAAAATTAAATGCGCATATCTCTCATACTTGATACTTTATCTTCAACAAGTGGTGTTTCGGTTCCTAACAATTGATATTTGTCATGGCTCTTATGATGTATGGAACGATATGGAGAACAATGTGATTGTTTCTTGTCATGTATGACTCTGATTCATGAATTTGGTTCGTGTGCTAAATTCAAACTGTCATGTGTTCTTATGGTTCTGAAACTGCATGCTCTGTTTCTTGCAAAATGCCCCACTTTTTGATTATGCCAAAGGGGGAGAAGAATCATTTGTCATAAAATTTTGTCATCATCAAAAAGGGGGAGATTGGTATGCTATGCTTGTGATTTTGATGACAACAAAAGTTTATATTTGTTGAGAAAGTATGTTCGAGAATGCATAGTTGAGAAAGCCTTGTATTGAATGAGAATGATGTTGTGGAAACATATTTACATGAATGCATATCTACATATGTGTGTGATCTATGTGATTTCTCATGAGAATGGATACTGGAGAGGGGAAATCGCATCGCCCGTACGGAGAGGCCAAACGAGGTCTAAATCTGACCAAACGAGGCCCAACTCCTCGAAGTGGCAGCCCCCGGGCCCACTTAGTATAAAGCCCAAAAACTCACTCGGTACAAGCACTTCTTAGGCGACCTTCGGGTTGGGAAGTCCGAGCATCAGTTCGATTGGGAAAGCTCCCTCGGAGCCCCCTATTCCCAGTCCCGACCATGGACTCATCGCTCGAGAGACCACTCTTGGGCAAGTGCCTATTGCTCGGGCTCACTGATGGAAGCTTATTAATACGGCCGTTGCGAGTCCCTTAATGGCAGGAAGCTCAAGGGGCAGGGGAGACCAAGAGCCCACGTGCTGTAAGGAGCCTGCATGAAAGACGTAACCCCCCCTGAAACTCCTCTGCTTACATGGATCAGTTGCACAAAAGGCCACTATTTAAACTGGAGAAGCCCTACTACGAAGAGGTAAGCAAGGCAAGAGCCAAAAAACCCTGAGCAGGAACCACTTCACCTTTTGGTGGAGAGGGATCTCACGCTCCCACCTTCCTCCTAACTATTCCCTTCGCACCAGAGCTCTACTACTTTGCTGACTTAAGCATCGGAGGGACTTCCCCAGGGATCTATCCCTGGGCACCTCTGACTCATTTCCCTTCTTACAGTTCATACTTCAAGGGTACGTGGTCATCCTCTTCTCCGCTCAGGAACAGTCTGAGATCGCCCCTCTTCATCTGGCGCCGTCTGTGGGAAACGAACAAAGAGCCATCATGGTGCAAAGAAGTTCTGGCAGGAGGACTGCTGGCGACCTGGGGAAAGCCATGGTGATGGAAGAAGGCCCGCGTTCTCTCCCCACAGAAAACTCCCCACCGAGCAACCACGCCAACGAAATACCTCCATCGGTGGAGGGGGAACAGCTTCTTGGCGGGAGCACCGACGCCCTCCAAACCCTCAATGCAAAACTGGATGTCCTCGTGGATCTCATGAGAGCCCAGGCGGCCTGGGAGGAGAAGTCGCAGCTCCCCTGGAAGAGCCCCCCACGTGGAGATGCCTCCCAGCAAACTGCTGTAGCCCGTTTGCACATTCGCAACTTGTCAGGAGGACCATCGCATGCCACTCCCCCGGAGCAGGAAGCCTCCTCAACCCCGAGGAGGGAGAAGACCGGAGCACGCCGACCATTTTCGGAAGCCGAGGCCCTCGAGGAGCGTCGGGATAGCATGCAAGTGCGTCCCCCCAGCCCCTTGGGCCAGCGACAACTGGAGCTGTCTCTCAGATTGCGAGACTTTGAGAGGCGTTTCACAGAGCAAGAGCGCGCCCGCCGCGCCTTGCAGAAGGCCTCTCCTATGGAGGACGAGGAGCGATCCCCATTCTCCGACTATATTTTGAAGGTAGAGATATCCCCCAGGATCTCACTCCCGGCCTTCAAGTCGTACGACGGCCATGGAGACCCGGCCGACCACTACGATAGCTTCGACGCCCTAATGGCCTTGCATGGGGCATCCGACGTAATCAAGTACCGAGCGTTCGTGACCACTCTGGTTCAGGGTGCTCAGGCTTGGTTCAGGGCCCTCGCCCCCGACAGTATCCACAACTTCAATCAATTCGGGCAAGTGTTCAAAGAAAGCTTCGCCGGCAGCGGTCCACCCCGGTCAGTAGCGGGATTAGTGGCCCTCAAGCAGGAATAGGGGGAGAAGTTGCGGGCTTATATCAACTGATTCAAATCGGAAGCCCTGCGCATCCCCCGCCTGGATGTGGCCTCTGCCATCACCGCATTGACCGGGGGTACCCGTGACGAGAACCTACGGCGCGAGCTAGTGCTTCATCCTCCCACCTCCCTTGCCGATCTAGTGACCCTAGCCTTGCGCCATGCAGAGTGCGAGGAGGTCCTCAACGCCTGTCGAGGCACGACAGGCTCGGGTCGGGAGGGGGACAAGAAGCGACCGTCCGAGCAAGGGACGGGGCAAGGAAAAAGGCAAAACCAGGACGGAGACCGAAAAGAGCCATCCCGGAAGTATGAGCGGTATACCCCCCTTACCGTTCTCATCTACAAAATCTATGAAGACATCAAAAGCTCAGGCCTCCTCAACCAACCCGAGCCTATGAAGGCCAATCATCGCAATCGTCGCAAGCATTGCCTGTTCTACAACGATCACGGGCATCACACCAGCGATTGCCATCAACTTCAAGACAAGATCGAACGCCTCATCCGCCAGGGACACCTATCCCGATATGTGTCTGGGCAGAAGGTATACCGAGGTGCCTCTGAAGAAATCGACAATGCCCCCCGCGGAGTCCACATCAACATCATCGCAGGTGGTGCGGCATCAGGCGGAGATAGCAGCCGAGGAAGAAAGTGTCATGCCGAGCGGGCGAGCCGAACCACCATTGAGCACTCTACGGCCCCGCAAGAGAGTGAATCACAGGCCCTGGTATTCTCCAACCAGGACGTGGAAGGGTTAACCACCCTGCACGATGACGCTCTTGTTGTATCATCTGCAATAAACCATTGTAACATAGACAGGATTTTAGTCGATAATGGTAGTGCCCCTGATGTATTATCCTATGAATGTTTCCTCAAGATGGGAGAGAATCCATCTAAACTCCGCTCGATCCGAACCCCCCTCTGTGGGTTCAACGGCCAGGCAACTTATCCCGACGGAGCCCTGAGCCTGCCAGTTACTATCGGCACCCCGCCCACAACCGTTACGGTTACAGTAGACTTCATCGTGATTAAAGGGATGATGGCATATAACGCCATCTTCGGATGAGGTACCCTCAGCCGAATGAGAGCAGTGCCCTCTACCTTTCACCAAAAAATGAAGTTCCTAACCAAGTATGGCGTGGGGGAAGTCTGAGGTAACCAGGCATTGGCTAGACGGTGCTATATAATCTCAGTCGAAGCCACTAGGCCGGAAGGGAAAAATAAAGGAGTAAGGGGAGCAGAAGAGGGACCCGCAACATCTAAGCCTGGTGGCGAGCTGCTAATGGTCTTCCTTAACGGTGATCTGACTCTAGGAGTAAAAATTGGAGTCGATCTACCACTTGAGGAATAGGAAAAATATAAGGATTTCCTTGCCCGGTATATCCGAGTCTTTGCATGGTCTGATGAGCACCTTCATGGGATCCCGGGAGATATGGTGATGCACAAGCTCAACCTCGACCCAACGGTGAAGCCAGCCCAGCAATGCAGGAGAAAACATGCCCCAGAGAATCAAGCGGTCATCTAAGAGCAAGTCATCAAGGGGCAGAAGACTCACCTTTTTCGTCCGGTCCTGTACCCTACGTGGCTCGCCAACGTCATCCTGGTGCCAAAGGCTTCTGGGAAATGGTGAATGTGCGTGGACTTCACCGACCTCAACCAGGCTACCCCGAAGGATTGCTACCCACTACCGAGCATTGATCAACTAGTCGATTCAACCTCTGGCAACGAGCTACTCAGCTTCCTAGACGCCTACTCCGGTTACTATCAGATCAGGATGGACCCGGAGGACATCGAGAAGACCGACTTCATCACTGACTTCGACGTACACTACTACACCCGGATGCCGTTCAGGCTAAAGAACGTCGGGGTGACATATCAGAGACTGATCAACCACATCTTCGAAGGACAGCTCGGTCGAAACGTCTTGGCCTACATTGATGACATGCTCGTCAAAATGCCAAAGGCCGAAGACCACCTCGCCGACTTTACCAAGACCTTCGACCCGCTCCTGAAGTGCAACATGAAGCTCAACCCTACCAAATGTGCCTTCGGAGTCAGATCGGGGAAGTTCCTAGGCTTCCTGGTAACTCAGCGTGAGATTGAAGCCAACCCTGACAAAGTCCAGGCCATCCTGGACATGCGGCCGCCCACCTGTATCAAGGACGTCCAACGCCTTACGGGGTGCATTGCTGCGCTCAACCGTTTCCTGTCCCTGTTGGATATTATGTTTTGATGATGACAAACACTATGACTCTCATATGTTTGATGTCATATGTGTTGACCTATGTTTTGATGATGACATAGTTTACGTGTGTTTTGATGATGACAAATTGATGTCATATGTGTTTACTTCATTCAGAACTACTCATTCAGAACTTGGTACATTGATTAACTGTGAGCATGGCATAGACTGTTCACTCATCTGTCTGCGTGAGTCACCAAGTCCACACATTGCTTCGTGTGCTCTTTGTAAAGTCTATACAATGCCATTTGTTCATGCATCTTAGCAAGTCTGTACAGCCTGTGTTCACAACACAAAGTCTGTACTTCGCATGCTCTTACAATTGCCAAGTCTATTCACCGGGTTGCTCATTAAGTCTTAAAGTCTGTACAGGGTAGTTCATACATCACTCTATTTGCCAAGTGTATACATCAGTCAGCATTGCATCTTGTTCATGAAGTCTATACATCCACCGTCTATGTTAAGCTTCAAAGTCTGTTCATCCGATCTTCTCATTTGCGTTGAAGTCCATACATTGGTGGCTAAGTATATACATTGTCTCTTTTACCTACGTTGCTTGAAACGAAGTCTATACACTGCTGGATGTTCATGTCTGCACATTGGTCCTTTTCCCTACGTTCTGGCCAAGTCTATACAGCCTCATCTTTACCTTCGTTACAAGCCAAATTCTGTACATTGACCAAGTCTACACATCGGCCTGTGGCCTACTTAGCTAAAGTCTGTACAGCGTCCGTTATCTAGAGTTCTTGAAGTCTGTACATCGGACTGCTTCTTTTGAAGTCTATACATTGGCTCGTTCACTTTTGCAAAGTCTGTACATTAGACTGTGGCAAAGTCTATACATTCGTTTCCTTGGGCAAAGTCTATACATCGTGGCCTTGAACTTTCAAGTCTGTACACTCTTTATTTCAAAGTCTGTACATTGTTGCCTTGAAGCCGTTCCAAGTCTATACAACGCCCAAGTCTGTACAGCCATCAGTGAACCCTCCAAGTCTATACATCTAGTTGAACGCAAAGTCTACACATCGCCTCACATCTTACAAGTCTATACATTGGCGATTGGGCATCCAAGTCTGTACATTGGCCTTCAAGCGTTTCAACTCTATACATTGCTGCTTTAACCAACTCTGTACATCCGGTTGCCTGACTTCTGTTTCAAAGTCTACACATTCATTGTTAAGGCAAGTCTATATATTGGCTCAGGGTCTTCAAGTCCATACAGAGTCTTCATCTTCTGAAGTCTGTACGCTCGTTTTGGGAAGTCTCTACATTCATTCATCTGAAGCTTCTTCAAGTCTGTACAACGCTGCTTTGTCAAAGCTTGTACATCGCAGCTATATTGAAGGATCTGTGGATGCTTTGTCCTTTTGAAGTCTTTACACTCGATTGTTAGCCCTTCAACTCTATACATTCGAGTGTTAACCACTAAGTTCATACATTGTTGCATGAAGAGTCTATACAGTGTGCATGGTTTAACAAGTCTGCACAGTCATTGTCTGTTGGCATCACGAAGTCTATACACTCTTTCCTTCACGCCATCAAGTGTGTACACTGCCTTCCCAGGGACTCTTTCATCAAGTCTATACAGACTTAGCGAAAGCTCAGCAAGTCTGTACACTAGTTTGTCTGGCACGTTAACATGAAGTCTGTACACTGGTCCTCAGATGTTCCAACTCTATACATTGGCGTACTGTTCATGCATCAGTTATCAAAGTCTATACATCGCTGATTGGGCTAAAGTCTGTACAGTCGTTTGGAAAGTCTATACTTTGTGAAGTCTGCACATTGGCTTCTCATTTGCATCAAAGTCTATACACTGGTTCAAGCTGCAAGTCTATACATTGGCGATTGGGGATCCAAGTCTAGACATTGATTTACTATTCAAGCCTTGATTCGAAGTCTGTACATCTGATCGTCTCAGTCAGCGTCTCATGCTTCAAGTATATACATTGGCATATGCATTCACATATGAAGTCTATACAGCCTGTGGCTTGCACATCGACTGAACGTTGTTCAGCAGATTATATACTCTTCAGAGGTTAAGTCTGAACATCCATCTTTGTAGACTGTACACACTTCAGCACATGTTCATCCCCTTCAGAACGAAGTCTATTCACTCGTTTCCAAAGCTTCAACTCTATACACTCGATATCAAGCTTCAAGTATATACACTGTGTTGCATTACATGCTTCACCTAAAGTCTATACACCCGATTCCCTCATGCATTTCACAGAAGTCTACACATTCTATCTTGTTATGATAATGCATTCATCAGCAAGTCTATACACTGAGAGCGCATGTTACAAGTCTATACACTCTCTCAGTGTACATACTTGATCATTTGCTGTTCTAAAGTATATACATTCGGTTGCTTATTACGATGCATCTTTTAAGTCTGTACACTGCTACTTTTACATTAAGTCTATACATTCTGCTGATCGACTGAAGTATCTTTTCATTAAACCTACAGAGTCTGGGCACGTGACACGAGGCTGGCATCTGGCACGCAATCCAAGATGCTGAGAAGTCACCACGTGGACTGAAGCTTGGGCGGGAATCGAAAAGAGCACGCCCTAGCACATGCTGAACCTGATATAAATAGAAGCCTCCGTCCATTGAAAAAAGATGATGAAGAAGAGATAAATAGATCTGAAAGAGAAAGAGTGATCGAGATAGACAGACAGTGCAGTAGAGAGGCTGTGAGCAGAAGAAGAAGAAAGAAGAGACAGAGAGAGAGCCTGCGAAAGAGAAGAAAAAGAAGAGTGAGAAGAAGAGAGAGCTAGAGCAAAGGAAGCTTCAACTGAAGATCAGTTCCTGCTGGACCGTGGATCAAATCCAGGCCAGCCAGCTCCTGTGAGAGCCTTTGTGCATTTTATTCTTCCAGCTTTCTGTTGCTACGTTTTTTGTCCTTTTAAACTTTCAACAGTTGTTCTTCCGACTCTCTTGTGTGAGGTCGGGTTCCCTCCGGTTGGGAGGAAGAGAGGTCCGAGACCTCTAGTTTGCAGGTGGCTTGGTGTCACATGTGCTTCCCTCTGGGTTTCAGAGGAAGAGAGACTTAGGTCTCTAGGTTTCCCTCCGGTTTGGAGGAAGGGAGGATTGATCCTCCGGTTCTGGTCTTGTGGTTGCAAGACTAGGTGTTCCCTCCTGGTCTGGAAGAAGAGAGACTTGCGTCTCTCGTTTCCAAGTGGCTGGGAGTCACTTGGGGTGTCCCTCCGGTTGGGAGGAAGAGGGGAGGTTGTTCCCCTGGTCAAGCTGTGTGGCAGCAATTTGTTGCAGACTGAGTCTGCAGTTTCTAGCCTAGCTAGTGGAAGCCTCACTCCGGTTTGGAGTCAGGGTTGGACGTAGGTCTTTGGACCGAACCACCTAAAAAATCTTGGTGTTCTCTTGTGGTGTGTTTTTCCTTATATGTTATTTTCTCTGCTGCGATCTTTAGATGTTTGCTTACGAGCGTGTGAGAGCTAATAGATTTGTGTTGTCTTGCTGAGTTGCTTCTAAGTATTTTCAGCACATTTCATCAACTACTTTTAATTCCGCATACTTGAGCATTAGAGTATTAATTGGGGGATTTTTAGAGCATGATTCATTCACCCCCCCTCTGTATCCAGGCCTTGCACCCTATCAATTGGTATCAGAGCGGTTCTCTGATTGATCAGATCCAACGATCTGCAGAGGATCCTGTTGTCCCTTGGTGCATTTCTGAATTTACTCTCTGCTGCATAAATCTACTTGCCAATTTAATCCATGGGTTCTCCACCGGTTTACAATGGTTCTAACTTTAATTCATGGGTTAGCAGTCTACACAATTATGTGGAATTGATGGATCCGGATCTGTGGAAGTTAATTTCACATGGTCCTCACAGACTGCCAAAGGAAGAGTCCAAATGGACTAAAAGTGATAGATCAAGAAATGGAGAGAATCAGAAAGTTTTGAGATTAATGAAAGAAGCTACTGACAAGGCTCTACACTCTTGTTTTTATGACTGCAGGTCCGCAAAGGACATTCTGGATCAGTTGAAGCTAGCTCAGAGGATGAATGAGGACAGCTGTTTGATGGCTGATAAGAGCGACCATAGCACTGATCAAGATAAATTTGAAGATGCTGAAGAGGTAATCAATCCTTTCGATAGTTTCACTTTAGATGACTGAGAGGATGCCTATGCTAATCTGTTAAACTCCCATCAAAAATTGAGGAAGAAGAATAAAAGTCTGATAAAGAAATTAACAAGTCTAGGGGATCCTATTTCTGGAACTGAAAATTTTGAAAATCCTGAAATTCTGAAAACTGAAAATGAGATACTCAGAAGACAAGTGTCGAAACTAGATGGAATCCAATCAGAACCTGATCATGTTAAATCTGAAAACACTAAACTCAGAAATCAATGTCAAGAATCTGAACAAAAACTAATCAGTCTTGAGAATGAAAACAAATTGATCAATGAAGAGTTCAAGGCTGTTAGTGTTGCGAACTTAAAATTTCAAGAAAATTTTGAAAACTGTAAATCAGAATATCCAAATTTCCTAATTGATGTTTTGTTTGATGATGATAAACTTGAGTAGGAGAACACTAGTCTAAAGGAGAAAATTGAGAAACTAAAACAGTTGAACTCCACCATGTCAGAGAGATTGCTGACATTTGAAAAAGGAAAATATGTTGATGAAAATCAAAATGAGCTCAAACTGAAATCAGAAATTGATACCCTTAAAACTTTGAATGATGTGATGCATCAACAAATTCTGGTCTGTGAAGAAGATATAGTCAACTATGAACATCAGGTCTCTTCTCTTCAATCTGAAATAAATGATCTGAACAATACTTTGTCAAAATTCGTAAGTGTGCAGAAAAACCTAGACAAGCTACTAGGTGTAAAAATCAACACTAGGAAGGAAGGGCTGGGCTACAATAATGGTAACAAGAAAGAATTTCAGAGCAAGTTGATGACATCTTTTGTAAAGGCTTCAAATGTAGCCACCACTTCAAAAGATAAACAGCCCATTGTTCAGAAAACTGAAGAACAGAACAAAAATCAGAAAAAGATTAGAAAATAGAAAATAAATAAAAAGGGTTCATTAGGGCATGTTGATCAAAGTCCACACACACATTCACATGCATCTAAAAAGAAAATGTCATGCCATTATTGTCATAAATTTGGTCATCTGATGCATGAATGTAAATTGATGGAGAAGGATGATATGACTGCTAGGAACCTTAATGATAGAAATCCTTCATTTCAGAAAAAGAGAATTGAATGTTTTCACTGTGGTAAATTACGACACACAATTGCACAATGCTGGTTTGTAAATGATAAGAAAACATCTCATTCATATCATGGTAAATCTCTTGCAAGCCAACATGGTCCTAATAAGAACCAATTTATTTTTAAAAATAAGCTCATTACATGCTTTGAGTGTGGAAAGACAGGCCACAGGGCCATTGAATGCTGGCTGAGGGCCTGTAATAGCCAGCTGTAAGAAATTGTTAAAGACCGACCAATGCTAGCGAAACCCGAAGTTTCTTAGGTCTTGCTGGCTATTACAGGCGATTCATCAAAGATTTCTCTAAGATCGCCGTACCACTTACGAGGTTAACTCGCAAAGAGATCCGTTACGAATGGATTGAGGAATGTGAAAGAAGCTTCCAAACTCTCAAGGATCATCTTACTACAGCTCCTATCTTAGTTTTACCAATGGAAGGAGAGAAATTCGAGGTATACACTGATGCTTTTGGCATTGGCCTCGGATGTGTTCTAATGCAACAAAGAAAGGTTATCGCTTACTCTTCTCGTCAATTAAAGAAGCATGAAGAGAACTGCCCCGTCCATGACTTAGAATTAGCCGTGGTAGTATTTGCACTAAAGATCTGGAGACATTATCTATATGGAGTGCAGTTTACTATATACTCCGATCACAAGAGTCTCAAGTATCTTTTCTCTCAAAAGGAACTAAATATGAGGCAACGGCGTTGGCTTGAATATCTCAAGGACTTCGACTTCAATATACAATATCATCCCGGAAAGGGTAACCATGTAGCAGATGCCCTTAGTCGAAAGCCGAGAGCACTGTTAGCCAATTGTATGATTCAAGAATGGAAGTTGCTAGAGCAATTCTCTAAGCTCAATATAAGCATGGACACGAACTTCAAATGTGTCACATTGTCTCATATAAGCATTCAGCCGGACCTATTAACTGAAATACAAGCACTTCAGGATGATGACCCAATATTAGTGGAAATCAAGGGCAAACTAGAAGGACAATCTGACTTCCAATTAGCATCAGATAGAAGGTTGTTATTTCAAAACAGAACTTGTATACCGGATTGTCCCCAGTTAAAGAAGAAGATTTTAGATGAAGCTCATAGATCAAGGTACACGATTCATCCTGGATCTACCAAAATGTACCAAGATGTGAAAAGAAATTTTTGGTGGCCCAACATGAAAAGGGAAATAGCAGACTATGTATCACGTTGTCTCACTTGCCAACAGGTCAAGGCAGAACACCAAAAGCTTGCTGGAAAATTACATCCTCTAGATATTCCCAAATGGAAGTGGGAGAATATTAGTATGGATTTCATCATGGGTTTATCTAAATCAAAAGGAGGACATGATGGAATATGAGTTATTATTGACCGATTGACTAAATCGGCGCATTTCTTCCCAATCAAGAGCCGATGGTCAGTCGATGTGTTGGCTGCATTATACATCAAGGACATAGTCAGATTACACGGTATTCCTATTTCAATCGTGTCTGACAGAGATCCCCGTTTTACTTCTCATTTTTGGAAGGGACTACAACATTCGTTGGGAACAAGGCTTAACTTTAGTACAGCTTTTCATCCTCAAACGGATGGTCAGACCGATAGAACTAATCAGGTGGTTGAAGATATGCTCAGAGCTTGCATCATGGATTTCAATGGAAGCTGACATGATCACTTGCCGTTGGTGGAATTTGCATACAATAATAGCTACCAGGCAAGTATACAAATGGCACCTTTCGAAGCTTTATACGGAAGGAGTTGCCGATCACCCTTATGCTGGGATGAAGTTGGAGAGAAACAACTGCTAGGTCCAGACATGGTAAGGGTTACCACTGAAAGAATACAATTGATTCGAGAAAGACTGCAAGTTGCTCAGTCTGGGCAAAAGGCTTATGCCGATACAAGAAGGAGAGATCTTGAATTCCAAGTCGGAGATCATGTATTTCTCAAGATATCGCCTGGACGTGGAATATGGAGATTTGGTGTTAAGGGCAAGCTTACACCTAGATTTATCAGACCTTTCGAGATACTGGAAAGAGTTGGCGAGGTTGCTTATCGCATCGCATTACCTCCTCAATTGTCCGAAGTCCATAATGTGTTCCATATATCTATGTTGAAGAAGTATGTGCACGACCCATCACATATTATTGATCATGGAGACTTAGTTATCCAGAAGGATCTCACATATGAGCAGAAGCCTATGAAGATACTAGATCGTGAAGTACGTACCCTAAGGAATAAGGTTATTCCGATGCTTAAGGTACAATGGAATAAGAACTCCGAACATGAAGCTACATGGGAGACCGAGGAATCCATGAGGAAGCGATTTCTAGAATTATTTTAAGGTATATACTCTACACTCTCCACATATATATATACTATAGAATTTGGGGACCAAATTCTTTTAAGTGGGGGAGGGTGTAGCAACCCTGATAAAAATAAAGATTTTTAAATAAATCAAATTAAAATAAAAGATAAGTAAATAGATGACAAAGAACCTAAATGAGTAAATCATTAATCGAGAGGAAAATAACGCCTTTTATCAAGGCGCTAATTCAAAAGGAAACGCCTCTGTCTAAGGTGTTAATTTAAAAAGGATGCCAACACCAAAGGGCGTCAATTCCCAAACGGCCGAAAATAATTAAAGGGCAAGTATAAGTGACGCCCTCTATATGGGCGCGTTTCGCATAAGAAATGACGCTTGACAAGGCGTCAATTAAAATTAACGCCCTCGCTTAAGACGTTAATTCAATTCGAGTTTCGTTCGACCCAGGAGACCATCCAGGGCAAGTTCTGGATAACTACGTCGAAGGTGGAATATGGTAAGGACTCTATCATGGAAGCATTACTTCCAATAGAAGTCTAACCCTATTAGGATCCCCAAAATCCTATAAATAACCCTCTCTGTCGAACCCTAACGAGCTGTTGGCCGAAGGAAGCTCTGCTGCTGCTGTGCGTGAAGAACATGTTTATGTTCTTCTTCCTTCCGTTGTTTTTGCCTCTGGGTGTTTGAAGAAGGAACGTTAATATTCTTTTCTTCTTCTCCCTCATCTTCCTTTGCAGGTAGCATACAAACAACTCGTTGAAGAACGTGAGGTTCTTCATCCTCTTCTTCTTCCTCTTCTGGTGATCAGAAGACTCTGTTACAAACAGAGTATCATTTGTCTTCACGAATCTTCACGAAACCTTCATCCGCTCATCAGTTAAATCTTCATAAGGTAGGTTTTCTCAAGAAACGTAGCCCAAATTAATTTAAGATCCTTAATAAAATCATATGTTATCCATGCATATAGTTTCATCATGGTTTTAAATATTTTCTGTAAAATTTTGAAAGAAGCGACCCCGACAAGGGCGCTAATTCTTGATTCGACGCCCTACCTAGGAGTCGTCAATTTCATATAAATTGATAATTACCCATGTTTAAAATTCTATATCTATGAAACCATGAACCGAATCTAATGCATGTTCATCCTGAATGAATTCTGCTATTTTTATGGTCCTGACTATATAAATTGTTCCTGAAATTTTATTATCTGAAATTTGGAAAATTTGTTGAATTAACGACCTGCACAAGGTCGTCTCTTATTAAACTGACGCCACAGAGCAGGGCGCTAATTGAAAAGTAACGCCCCTGTCCAGGGCGCGTTTTTGTTAAAATTCCAGAATATTGATTTTCTGTAGAATGGAAATATTGAAGGGACGACTAATGTATAAGTCATCAAATTGTGAATAAACGCCCCTGAGTAAGGCGTTAATTGGATAATTAATGACTTAGCTTAAGTCGCTATTTTCTGTATTACTGTTTTACACTGGTTACTGTCAGCCGAAGATTTCTGTCAACCTAGGAATATGAAACCTAGGGCTCTGATACCAACTAAACTGTCACGCCCCGACGCGGAATATCGGGACGTATAGTTAGAAACGAGCTGGAAAGAGAGAGAACTAATCTAAATATATACAAATGCTAAGAAATGGAAATAACTTATTGACCATTAAACAAAACATAACTGGTACATAATCCTCAAATCAACTCAATACAACTGGGATAACAACTCTAAACCACAATAACAAAACTAAAGCACAACACACTCTAAACACAACTAACTGATACACTCAAAACATCACTCCTGCCCTTCCCCATCGGTAAGCACGTCACCTGAAAAGCCTGGAAAGGGGGGAAACAACAACTATGAGCTAACGCTCAGTAGGAAATAACAGATAGGTATAAGTGATTAGCAGTTTAATTACATTTTCAAAATATCATGCTACAAAGGATAATGCAATAAAAGGATAATGATGATATAATGAAACAAAAATTAAAGATCTCGCAAGGTCACGAAATATAAAGGAACAAAATGGTAATACTTAAGAGGAATAACAAAGACAAGAATTTACTACAGGAGATAACGATAAAGAGTTGGTCATATCAAGATAATTCAAGTCATGTCAAACACGTGTGTAGTTTCATTTCCACGTCCAAGTAACAGCAAGTAAGTAACAACAAGTAGAGTATAGAACAGTGAAGAGTGGAAAGTGAAAAGTAGTAGAGAGTAGTAGAGAGTAGTGGCCAGTCCTAGATTTAACCCATGTCATAGTACTGGTGCCAAATGCCACACCTAGTCAATCACCTCCCCGGGGGTACACGTAGTGTTCGGGCGCTCCTCCCAGGACTAGACCGAGCCCTTAATTGTTTGCTAGGCATTGATTTCTTTGGATCAAAGATCCCACGAATCTAGACTTCCATAATTTATGGCCAGAATTCCAAGGTTTGAACCATGTAGCAATAACAATTTCAAGTAGGAAGGAGATTCATTTCAGAATTTCAAGGTAAGCACAATCATCAAGAAGATTGAAAACCAATCACAATAATAGTTAATCATGCTGCGCTACTGTAGTACAGCAGCTATCCAACAAGTTAATCAACATATTAAACCTAATTACCAAGTTAATATGTCAAAGATTATCCATTATCATTTGCATTAAGACAATTGCCAAAAGCTGATTCAAGATGATAAGGTAAAGGAACAAGCTTATATAGGAAGGAAAAAGAATGCATTAACAGAGATTTAATTACACCATTAACCACTAATTATGTGGGTTTCTATTTAACCAATGTATACATTGCAATTAAGATGATGAATGACATGCTTTTACATCGTGATAGAACATAGGAACCAATGCAATTTGAAAATCATAAGGCTCATGATTAGGTCACTGGTTCTACAAAAGTATAGTTTTCAATTGGTCTAAGTTCAATGGGTCGATCCCCTAATGATCCGGATCGATCCACGGGTCGCAAAACGATGAAAACCGGGCTTCTGGTACATGGGTCGACCCCTGGGGTCGACCCCTGTAAAAATGGGGTCTGGCAGCTGAATGGGTCAACCCCTGGGGTCGACCCCAGCAAATTCTGAAGGATGGGTCGACCCCTGGGGTCGACCCCTTCATTCCTGCGCATGGGTCGACCCCTGGGGTCGACCCCCTTGCAGGGAGTGGATAGGTCGACCCCTGGGGTCGACCCTCGGGCCTGCTGGGCTACCCAGAAAATGGGTCGACCCCAGGGGGTCGACCCCTGCAAGAACAGCAACGTGAGTTGCCTCTGGAAAACACATGAACTCATCCAAATGAGGTCCAATTGAGTTGAAATCAAAACCACATGATCTAGGAATCCTAATAGACATTCTAGGGTCATGATACATGAGTTTAGAAACATGAATTTTCACAGAAATCAATTAAATCTCAACTTATACCTGATAAATACATGAAAACCCTAGTTCCTGACCTACTTCTACTAAATCATGCAATTCTCTCAACATAAGCAACGAATTTTGGGGCTTCTTATGTCAAAAGAAAGCTAACTCGATTGTGAATCCAACCATGTATGATATGCTACATGAAGATCATGTTACATGACTCAAAATTAGCCCGAAATCAAGATCTGACTTAAAGGAACACTATATGAATCATGTTCTAGACATGCTCTTACTTCGATGCAAAATACTCTCAACATGCTCAATACAAATTAGGGGTTTCTTCGTCAAATGAAAGCTAACAACATGCTGATTACATCATGTAAGTTAATTAGAGTTTGGTTGTTAGATCTTATCTCAAATCGGAGAAAGAATTCGAAACCCTAGAATGAAGAACAAGCTTGACCGCAGCTCACAAAAAGCTCGATATCTCCACGGATACCTAATGAAATTTGGGGCTTTCAGTCCCATTGGATAGCTCTCGTCGAGCTGATCAAGATACTATATTTACAAGTCTCAATTGGTTAAGGGTACCTACCTTAATCGACGGATTAAAGGGCTGGAGATGAAGAACGACGAACTACCAACACCCTCCACCAAAACGACGAATGCTCCCAGATCTGGACTCCTCGTCAGCTGACCCAGCTACCAAATGAAACTAGAGTCGAAGAGCTACATTTCTATAGGTCATGGGGCTTCTGGAGCCTTCGGAGTTGGGAGTATTGGGCGCTACAAGTTTCGTGTTTAGAAACGGCGTCGGAATCCTTGACTCGACCAAATCTATGTCGGCAACACGTTTTAGGGCTAGGTTTACCTCAAATTGATTGAGGGTAAATGTTCCTCACCTCGTGGCCTTCCATTTGCCCTTGATTTCAGATTATTTGGTTGAGTAATAAGGTCGAATTTCACGTTTTAAGTTACGATTAGGTAAATGGTAGGTGGAAGTCAAATTCAGGATTAATCCTCTAATTAGACAAGGTTACGCAATTAATTTGGGTCAAGTCCAGAAGATAAAATTGCTATAAAAATGATCTTTTACCCAATTACTATTTTTACAGATTTTTCTAAGGTAGTCGAATTTTATAGGTTCTATTTTCTAATGAATTAAATATTAATATTTTAAAATTCAAACATTAATTCATTTTAATTTAATTTTTAATTAATAAAAGCTCAATAAAACTTAATAAATAATCGGGGTATTACACGTGTTGAGGTTCGCGTCAAAAGGAAAAGAGAACTTTGATCTGTGTAACCGGGCCTACTTCACCTAAGACGTGTTGAGGTTCGTGTAAAATAGTGAAGGATAGTGCAGCATCATGTGTGTATAGAAAAAAAAAAGTAGAGAAAAAAAATATATATCCCAAAAGGGACAAAGCAATAAGGCAAACAAAAAGCTAGTATACTGAACGCTCTAATTAAGAAGTGCAGAATTGAAAGGCATTTGTTCGGAATAGCAACTGGAGGACGCAATTGTCTCTACTGTGAATTTAGTATTACACATGCACAAGTGCTACTGAATTTTGATTAGAATTCTTAATCATGTACCTTAATTTCCTACATAAGGCTAGTATGTGATAATGATTCCAGATTCCTAATCTCTAGTAGATTCTATGAACGATGATCTAGAAATGAAGTATGAATATTTTAAACTCTTGTTAGTCCTTACATTTGGAGATTATTTGCATTGCTAAGGGACTAGCAATGAGTAAGTTGGGGGGTGTGATAAGTGTGTATTTTCCCATCTTAATTCATCTTATTTATATTTTTTATGGGCTTTAATAATAATAAATATGCACTTATCACACTTACTTTTAAATTTTCTAGAATTAAATGATTTTAATAAAGATATTTTCTTATTTAACAAGCACTCAAAAATAATAAAAATAAAGAAAAAAAGAAAATATAATGTATGTTGAAATGGGCCAAAAGCCCAAGGATTTGTTCAATAAGAATAAAAATAATAAAAAAAAGAAAAAAAATAAATTTATTTGATATTTTTTAAGCCCTTAAATAATATATACATATATATATCTATATTATGAAAATTATATAATATTATATTATACTAATAGTGTGTGTGCGTGTGTTTTGTTTTTTTTGCAGTTCGCAGAGGTCGATCCCGCGACCTCGCCGGCGCTCTGCGCGCAGTCAACGCGCCCACGCGGCGCGGTCAGCAGGTGGAGGGCGGCCAGGCGCATAGCGCCACGCGGCGAAGGCGGATGGCGGCGGCGCACGCGCGCGTGTCTCACACGGAGAGAGGCCTGGTGGCGCACGTGGGCGCACGCGGGCGCAAGAGAGAGAGAAAGGAAGAGAAAAAGGAAGAGAAAAGACTAGAAAAATCAGAAAAAAAAAAAAAATTTAGAAAAGTGTGCAACACATGCTAGCACATAATTCCAAGTAAACAAGAGCAGTAATTGTCAACAAAAGAAGCAAGAAGTGTTCATATTAGAATAGGGTTGTTATGTTACCCTATATAAAGGGCTTCAAATGTAATGAAAGGGGGTGAAGAGAGAGGAGCCAAGAGTTTGTAAGCTTTGGGTTGCTAAGATTTGAAAGTGTTCTTGAAGTTCTTGCTTTGTGGCTTTGGTAGGAGAAGATTTTGAGAGCTTTATATTTAAGTTTTGAAGTTTGTTGTTAGTTTGTATTGAATACTTTCATTGTACTCGTAGTCATTTTTGGCTCTTCATAGTCAATTTACAAGCTTGTGTGATCCTTATTTCAATTTATTATCTTCTACAAAGTTGTCAATCTGTAAGTGTTCTTCAACTTCTCTTTCTAGTATTTCCCTCAATTCCTTCTAAATTGAAAGTTCTTTTCTGTCTTTCTATGTTCTGTTCTACGTGATTACTGTTCCTCCGAGGTGATACCTTCTATTATTCTTCTATTTTGAAGCCTTTTCAATCTTATTTTTACTCTGAGTTTTTCATGAAAGTTGTTTTTCTCTTGTAGAGCTAAAACCTTTTCTTCTACCACGTCTTCTAAATCTTCTTATTTTGAGAGTTATAATTAATTTATCACTGTTATGATTTCTGCCATATTACTGTTCATCCGCACTGATAGCTCTTGAGTGTTTCACATTTTTCACTGTCTTCCTCTTGTTTTCTGTCTCTGTATTCTTCATCAAACTTCTTCATCTTTTCATTTTATACAACTTTCATTTATTCCACTTCTTCTAATTTTGTCTTGTTTAAAAGTTATTTCTCTTCCTAGTTCAATTGTCTATTTGTTCGTCTATCGATTCCACCCTTCTAAATTGCATCCCAATCTTTCTAAGGCAGTTTCAATTCAATTCTCTTGATTTTTAAATCTTAAAAACTCAAGATTTTCAACTTTCCAATCTACTTCTCCCTGTGGATTCGACTCGGTCTCATCACTTAACTATTCCATTTATTTAATTTGTGGGTCGGATATTGAAATTTGGTAGCGAGACGTATTAACGACATGCGTTTTCCGCGCATCAGTGTGTCGACACTTTTTCACTCAGTGTGTCAAGACATTAGTGAGTCCAGAGTCTTAGACAGAACAGCTTTGGCTTGATTTCATACACGTTCTGGTTGAACCTAGATGTGTCGACACATTCCTGTCAATGTGTCGAGACATTCCTTTGAACGGTCTTGAGGACTGCTCCTGCTTCAGCTGATTTCTTCTTGAGGTGTCGAGACATTTGTCAGATGTGTCGACACATGCTTTATGTGCAAAGTTGTCATCCGAAGGTGTCGAGATATTTTCTTTCTAATTCAGCCCTTGATTGGAGTATGCTCAGACCTTGATGTTTGGACCTTGGGCAACATGCACAGACTTTGTCTTGCCATAAGGTAAACCAGATATGTATTGGCCAGGGGTTGCACGGACTTTGATCTTCTTATGTGCTCAGACCTTAGCTCATTGTAACAGAAACTTGCACCGACCTGATACTGATTAGCCTTGGATGTGTACTGATCTTCCTTTGCAGTATCGCAATAGAGACATGCAAGGACCTTAGTCATTTTTTTTGGCCTTCTTGCATCGACCTTGGTCCTTCTTTCTTGTGCAACCTAATGCATCATCTCTGTGACTTACTTGATTTCTTTCTATCTTTGCAGACACACTTTGTTGCCGGTGTGGGCTTGACCTGAAATGCATGAGTGTTTGTCGCTATCAAATGCAGGTCAACCTATAATAATGAATCATAGTTAAACATCATCGAAACAAAAGAATATTATTCATAAGCCCAACATACATAGTCAGCCATTATCAAAATAATGGAGTTACACATGTTATACATTTGTTCAACATTCTCCCTCTTTTTGATGATGGCAACTATGAGCTATGAGTCATTATGATGTCCAGCTTTGAGTCATTATGAGTATATTGAAAGTCAGAGATTAAAAGAGTGTAATCGTGAATAAAAGCACAAAGACCTTCAATGATTATCTCTCCACACAATTTCCTCCCCACATAACCTTTTGCAAAGTGTTCGAGACTCTCTCCCATATGCATTCCTTAGTTAATGACACATACAATTCTCTCCCCCTTTGACATCATCAAAATATCATACTAGAGAGAATATATGGCATAATTAGGAAGGTAGGAGTGAAGGAAATTGTAGCACATCAATTGTTGGAAATTATTAGCACAAGATGTATAGTGTAAAAGAGATTAGATACCTGGAGGGAGCAACTTAAAGTGCAGCAACCTGAGATACCTTTCTGAAAGTGCATGAATCTCCCCTCCTTTCGTGGGCAAATTGTGGGCAGGTATGATCACAAGCAGTGGAGTCATTTTTCCAGAATTTTAGAAAATGATGTGAAAATACATGTCAATGGTTGTACACTTATTAAAGTTGACAAGATAACCATTGTGAACAACCAAACTTGGAAAGGTAGTTTTAGGACAAACACCAAAGAGTGATATGGATTTATCGAACATGGCCAAATGTTATAATCAACGGCTTGCCAAAGATAGTTGAAATTTGAAGGCATGGTTACAGCAGCATAATGCAATATAGCAGCCAAAGAGCACATTTTTGATTTTCAGATTTTCAAGATTTTTGTGGTTTTCTATTTTTCAGACTTTTTTGGGTTTTCTATGCAATGCATGGGACTTTTCTGGGTTTTCAATGCAGGATATGTGTGTACCCAGTTGAAGAATGAAGTCCACCCAATTGCATGAAAAATTGAAACCAGTTGAGTTGCAACCACAATGCCAATGATGCTAGGATTTATGGTAGATGCGCATGGATGATGATTGCAACGATATACACATGCAACAATGCTAGCAATGACTGATGCATATATGTTTTATGCAAGGTAAACACCAAGGAGCATCAATATATGATATTTTAAGAAAGGATGGCAAGGATCAGGGGATATAGAAAGATAGCTTGTCTTTATAGAAGATGATGGTTCTTTAACCTGAGACCAAGTTCATAAATCAGAGTTATGGATTTTTCAGAGTTTTCAGTTATAGAACCCGAATGAACTAGCCCTTACACTTAGATTGGGTTAATGTTAATGAATTCTGGCCTACTCAGTAGAATCACATGAAAACATTTGCATTCAACTTTAATAGAGATGAACCAAAATTTCATATCAATCGTTAGATTAGCCTCTTCTTATCTTACTCATTCAATTCCATTGACTCCTTTGAGAGAAACTCTTAAAAAGTATTGAAATTAAACAAGCATGAAGACAAAATGGAATTTTAGAATTTTGAAAGATTATGCATTTAGCTTTTACAATCTCAACCATAATATTCATTGAGTACATGAGAAGATTTTACGAGCAATTAAGTCTAGTGCATACCTCATATCCGTAAGGACACACATTTTTTAGATGCAAGTAACCCTAGGGAATTGGTAAGACTGACTGTCATGCTACAAATAAAACAGAGATAGCATTGTCATCTCATGATATATCGTTCCACATATTCTTGATGAGGGGACATGTTTCTCAGTAACTAGCCATTGCTCTGCCTCATGATATACCTTAAAACATAGCAGAGTTAACAAGGGCACTTCATGACATGCCTTATCTCAATTTATTTATGAGGAGACATATTTCTCAGTGAGCCAATGTCATTGCTCTGACTATTTTTACCATTTGAAATTCCACAAAAATATATTATTTAAAAATAATACTTGGACAGAAGTTTCTCATCCATAATTGCCTTTGTACTTAAAGTAAACTTTCAGATTTCAAAGGGGATAACTAGACAAACAACATGAGAAATTGGTTTAAGTCTATTAAGCCCGATCACAAACATTATCAAGATAGTTAGACTTCAAGACACATGAAATCATTAATGTTAAACCAGATTCATTCATGTTTGAGGCAGTCACAAATCTCTATAAAAGAAGATTCCTCTAAAAGATTTGCTCTGATAAACAACCTTGATAGCAGATAGAGAATCCTCCAAGAAGTTCAAGATATTGTGAATCCAAGTTGAACGATAGTCAGAGATAGGCATTATGATGCGGTGTATTGGTTCAAGAAGAGAGTGTAGCATGAATTGAAAGTAGGAATTGGTGATGAACACTCCTCCTGAGGTTGATGCACTGAGCTTAGATTTGAAGGACAATGATATGTTCAACATATGCAAGGAGGTGTCGACACTTGCATAGTAATATGTCGACACTTAAGCTCAGATAGAATGCAGTTTTCAGCTAGGCTGAACTGAGGGTTTGACCTGTCAAGTTGTGAGGTCAACCTTTCTGAGAGTAGGGTAGAGTTTTGACTGATTTGTCATGAAAGACAAACTCCCCCTGAGAGGATGCAATCTATGCAAGGACGTCAACAATATGTAGAATGAAGCATGCAGAATTTTGATGTTGACTCCCCCTGGTTCCATGCAAGGGTTGCAAAGTAATGTGTAGCATATGACTTGAATGAATGCACAATGTAATAAACATGCTACAAGATGATTATGTATTTTGGTGTTTTCTCAAACATGATATGCAATGAAGTGTATGAGACCGCAATATTATGCAATCATGGATTTTCTGAAATGCATTTTGAGTAGACATGCAAGTTGGTAAACCATGAAATGCAAGAACTCCCCCTGACTTTGTGCATTGAGTGTCTTAATTCTGAGTGCCTCACGTGCAGTGGGATCAAAGTATGGAATTTGATGAGCTATTCATATGAACATCTAAATTATTCTCATGATGGGTTGACCTTTGGTACCTGGCGGAGAACTGAAGTCATAAGACCACCTCACGCATGATGTGGGTTTCCAGATAGAAGTGATATGTCCTTCTTCCAGCTTACCATTTTATATAGCAAGAGGTCATGCAGAGTTGGGTTCCTTGATCATGAAATGCATGATGTGGCATGAAATTTTAAGTAGATGCTCATGGACTACACCACACCTAGATGCAATGCATTTCTTTCCTAAGGGTCAAACTCTTAAACTCCCCCTCTGTCCAGTGCTCATGGAAGTTAGGACAGACAATCAGCATCTTATTTGTCCACAATGATGATGAGTTGGGATATGTGTAGCCATGCAAGGCATCATCAAGACAATGATCATTAATGCTAAGGAATAAGCTCACATGGTTGTTAAATGGTAGACATGATTTAAACAGCAACTTAATTATCATAACAGTCTCATCAGCATGACAAATTTTTCATGAATTACGAAACTGAACCATTTGATCTTTGGTACAAGGCTGAGGTGTGGATCTGAGATCCTGCTCATGCATAGGGAGAGCTCCGGGCAAGCTTGACTTGCCTTTATGCTCTAGACCCTTTGAATTACCAAATATCATACAAGGTGCAAGCAATTAATCTAATCTAGAAACTCATCTTACACCAAGAGGATAATTCAGTAGTTCAGGGAGACAGCTTCTTGCATGATCTATTGACACATAGCACCCCTAATATGCAGTGACCTACAATGCAAGCTTATCATGCAGCAATTTAAACAAATGACATTATCTACATACCTGTGCCTTGAGCTTTTATTTCCGTGAGCATCCTATGTTTAGCCTCAAGGCACCCTACACCAGAAATTCTCATTTGAAATTTTTTGGTACCCAAGCTTGCTTGGGTCCCTGTTGGTTAGCAGTAGTTCTAGCAATTGATCTTCTTTTCTTTGCTGCCTTCTAGTCACCCACTCTCGTCCAGGGATAATTAATGGATGTATGTCTATATTTACCACAATAGAAGCAATGCACAGGGTATTCATCATTTTTTGTGTGCACATGTGCATTGTGCCATTGCGAGTGAGCACATATACTGTCATGTTGATTATGAGAGTAGCTCCTACCTCTCAGTCGCCAACAGTCATGGACTGTGTGGCCAATCTTTCCACAGTGGTAGCAGCAAGGAGGGTGATTTCTGTTGAAAGCCACGGGGAGTGTTGACTTGTCCGAATGGAAGTGTCGACTCTTCTGATTCCCCATGCGATTCTGTGCAGAGTTCTGCTGCATACGACCACTGCTAGGGTTGAATTGTCTTTTGCCCTTGATTTCAGCAACAATTCTTGAATTCTTTCCTGCTCTTAGTTCATCATTATTCAAGGTGAGACAGTCATGTATATTGTGACCAAGCATGCCACAATGATAGCAATAAACATTCATTTTATGAGAGGCATGGTAGTCATCATGGCTTTTCCTGTTGTGCATGTCATGACTAGCAGACTTAGGAATTTGATGATGCATGAGAGCCTTCCCTTTCTGCTTACCAATGCGTTTTTGGTTTTTCTGATCAGCATGCAGTATTGGGAGGCGGTAAGAAGTGCTGGCTTCATTTTTACCCAAATCTCCTTCATGATGACTTACTCTTGTTTCTAAGAGTCTGTGCATGCTTTCCTTATTCTGCATACACTTAGACAGAGAGTCATTTATATCTTTGATTTCATTCTCCAATGAGGAGACGTGCAGCTCGATTTCAGCGAGGTCCTCCTCACATACAGCCAATTGCTCATTGATCATAGCATTAACCCCCTTGTAATTTTCAATCTCCATTTGAAGTTCATTCAGTTTTTCAGAACTGTCATGGACAATACTCTTGCCCTTCTCATAAATGGACAGTTTTTCAAGCAACATGTCGGTTTGTTCTTTTACCATGTTTATTTCTTCAATCAGCCTTGTATTAGGGATTTGCTTATCCATCATGGTTTGTTCATTAGAGATTGATTTAGGTTGGTTTTGAAGTTGTCTTATGATTTCTTCCAACCTAGTGAGTTCAGCTTGAAGGATTCCATTTTCATCTGTTATGCATGTAATAGTTTGCTTACTCACATCAAAGTCAGAGGCAAGAGTGTCGTTTAGCTCTTCAAAAGCTAAACAATTGTTACAGAAATGACTTTCATTCTAACAGATTGGTTGGATTTTATGTTTTCGAACAGTCTCTTCCAACCTTATGATTTCTTCTTGAAGGATTTTGATTTCATCGCTTAGACATATGATGGTTTGTTTGTTTAGATCCAAATCAAAAGCAAGAGTATTGTTGAGCTCTTCAAGGTTTGAATAGTTTTCACAAGCATGACTCTTACCTTGACCACTTTTCTTCAAATCCTTTTTCAATCTTTTATTTTTAGATTTCATCTTTTTTGTACTGCTCGATCAACTGATCATATGCACCCATAAGCTCTTCAAATGTAAAGTCTTCAGAATCAGAGCTTACCTCAGATGAGGATGGATTGCTTAACTGCTCTGATAGGTCAGCCATAAGGCATTGATGCTCTTGATCTTCTTTCTCATGGATGTTCATCAACACTTTCAGAATTTGCTTAGCCGTGCTGCAGGTAGACACAAGATCAAGTAATCTGTCATCAACCGCAGCTTTGATTAAGTTGAGTGCAGTAAGGTTATTGTCATGTTTGGTCTTATGTTCAAATGACCATACATTTGAATCTGATGGCGGCTCATTTGGACCAATGTATATAAGGTTCCACAATTGTGGATCTGTGAATTTGACATAAACGTACATTTCTCTCAACCATATCGAAAAACCTGAATCATCAAATATAGGCGAAGAAACCTTCGAAGCATCTTTAGCAGATTAAGCCATTTTCTTAAAATGCACTGGGATCTTTCCATGCAAATCGTAGGATCTAGGAATAGCAGAGCTAGGCTCTGATACCAATTGTTGGGTCCTACAGAGTGCAATCGGATCTAGAAGGGGGGTTGAATAGATCATGTTGATAGCTATGACCTATTTAAAACTTGAACCCTAAACACGTGAATCACTCCTATAAACCAATAAAACACTTAGACACATAGCACAGCGGAATAGATAGGAATGGAGCAAGTAACAATGTTAAAGCACGATGCTCCGTTCAAATAGGTCGACACCCCCAGCGGGTAGGTCGACACACCTTCTACGGATCCTGGGTATGTGAACACCACAGGCCGACACTCCCAGCGGGCAAGTCGACACACCTTCTACGGATCTGAACCACAGAGATCTTAGATCAAAGTAGCTGAGTGTGAAATGACTTGCTTAGTGTGTGAGAACTGAGATGATCACTAAGGTGCATGAGTGTTAAACGAGGTGAATTCCCTTGGCAAAGCTTTCACCTTGATACCTGCGTGCAATGGTGCAGCAGGCAACCCAAGGAGCTAATGCGTTTAAAGACACAGGGGATAGTAGGTTGCTCACTCATCGTGATACCTTCCTCTATCTGCTAGGGAGATGCTTCAAGTGTCTGTAAGCAAGAGTGCTGTAGACACATGAGAAGATGCACGTTAGCAATGATAGCAGGAGGATCAAGATGATACTGTTTTGCAAGAAGAACGCTTGAGTGTGCAGAGAAAATAAATAGTGTAAGTAGCACACAGACCTGTGAAATGGGGATAGAAGTTATAGAACAAGCTCACAATATATACAACCCACAACACAATGATTTTAAGGTGGTTCGGTTGTTAGCCCACAACCTACGTCCACCCCACACCAAACTCAGTGTGGCTCTCCGGCTGTCACACAGCTTGATCCGCTGAGCAGCACAGCTTGCTTACACAGTTAAGCAACACAACTTGCTTACACAGTTGAGTAACACAGCTTGCTTACACAGCTGAGCAACACAGCTTGCTTACTGCTGACTAACAGCTTGAATCACCTAGAGGATCTGATCCTCTCTTCCTCTGAAACCACAGAGGGAACCCGGTCCCTAAAATAGGGGATCGAAAAAGCTAGATGTATTGGTGATAGACGAACCGTAACAAATAGAAATTGAATACTACAAGTGCAGTGGAGAAGGAATAGAGATTTTGTAGACACCAGCTAAGAGAATAGATCAAGACAACGGAGCTGGTGGCTGCAGCTACAAGATTGGATCCACATATCCTTTTCTTCAAACACCGGTAGACTGCAGGGTTTGTCTTCTCTCTCAAGGCTGCTCTCTTCTTCTTCTACTACTACTCACAGCACTGGACTATGTCAACCAAGTGCTGGAGCTGCTCTCACGCTTTCTTAGGAATGTTTTTGGAGGTCTAGAGCGTGGCACTGTGTGGATGACATCAACATCAGCTTCTTCAGTTGAGGAAGCTTGGTAAAAATAGGTAAAAACTAGTTGTAAAGTCAGAGAGAAAATGGCGCCCAGAAGTCACTGATGGACTATTGTACCGGCTGTATTTTTCCCTCCATAATAGCCCTTGAAGTATGCGCCAGGGTGAAGTGAGAGCTTGGAGTCTTCCATGCAAGTTCCATGTTCGACGGCAACAGCACCTGGAAGAAGCGACTGAGTCTTCTCATTCGATGCTTGGAGATATTTTCATTAAATGCTCCTACAGGCCTGCTGTCTTCCATTGGCTAAGCCCAACTTTTAGTACAAATAAGGTACGTTGGTAGAAAGTGGAAAGAATCAGACAAGTTCTCCCTTTAGACGGCATCAGATATTCACAATAAATCTCTCTCAGATAAGCAGTCTTCTCATTCTACACAGGTGTACTCTTCTACGTATAGTGGCTGGTTGGACAGCCCATTGATCGACAGCGAGATAGTGGCAGACTGTTGAGTGTCCTATTCCCAGCAGCAGACAATCTGGACAGAAGACAGATAAGACTGACATCGCGGCAGACTGAAGTGGCTCTTCCAGCTGGATTTCTGACATAACCATCTCCATAAAATAGACAAATGAGAGATAAGATGGTAGAGCAAGGGTCATACCTCAGAACGTGGTCCGGACCATAAAATCTTTAATTTTATTGATTCACGGTTCCTTTTTCTCTCTCTAGATGGCCCACTGATCTGACAGTTTATTGACTTGAGGATTACTGGAAGAACAAGGGTGTGTTGACACTTTCCTAGCAGTGTGTACATATATCCCATTGAAGGCCTTGAGGTATCGTTCTGGTTGAACGTGGATGTGTCGACACTTCCCTATCAGTGTGTCAAGACATCCCTTCGAAAGCCTTAAAGATAGCTTCTGCCGATTTCAAAACACGTTCTGGTTGAACGTTGATGTGTCTACATTTTACACTCAGTGTGTCGGGACATTTAGTGAGTGTCTTGAAGATCCATGGCTGATGTATCGAGACAACACCAAAAGGTGTCGGAGCATGTGAGCCATGGGCAGAGTTCTAGCATGAGGGTGTCGAGACAGAAGTGCCAATGTGTAGAGATTTTCACACGAGTGTGTCGACACTTTTTCACTCAGTGTGTCGAGACATTAGTGAGTCCATAGTCTTAGACAGAACAGCTTCAACTTGATTTCATACATGTTCTGGTTGAACCTAGATGTGTCGATACATTCCTGTCAATGTGTCTAGACATTCCTTCGAATGGTCTTGAGGACTGCTCCTGCTTCAGCTGATTTCTTCTTGAGGTGTCGAGACATTTGTCAGATGTGTCGACACATGCTTTATGTGCAAAGTTGTCATCCGAAGGTGTCGAGATATTTTCTTTCTAATTCAGCCGTTGATTGGAGTATGCTCAGACCTTGATGTTTGGACCTTGAGCAACATGCACATACTTTGTCTTGCCATAAGGTAAACCTGATATGTGTTGGCCAGGGGTTGCATAGACTTTGATCTTCTTATGTGCTCAGACCTTAGCTCATTGTAACAGAAACTTGCACCGACCTGATACTGATTAGCCTTGGATGTGTACTGATCTTCCTTTGCTGTATCGCAATAAAGACATGCAAGGACCTTAGTCATTTTCCTTGGCCTTCTTGCATCGGCCTTGGTCCTTCTTTCTTGTGCAGCCTAATGCCTCATCTGTGTGACTTACTTGATTTCTTTCTCTCTTTGCAGACACACTTTATTGCCGGTGTGGGCTTGACCTGAAATGCATGAGTGTTTGTCACTATCAAATGCAGGTCAACCTATATTAATGAATCATAGTTAAACATCATCGAAACAAAAGAATATTATTCATAAGCCCAACATACATAGTCAGCCATTATCAAAACAATTGTCACGCCCTGAGCCTTTATTACAGCGGAAGACTCGCTCGAGGAACGCGAACAGCCGGCATGGTAAGTCTCTTGCAAGCAAGAATGATCAGAGCGCAAGGCAATCACACATAAGAATGCAATCGCATAATAATTAATCAAACTCCAACTTTATTTCATTGATAATTGAGTATTCAGGTACAATAACCTTTTCATACTTTTTCCATTTCACTATACTAAAAAAATAAGAAATTACAAAGACTCGATCGAAACAATATAGACTTTCCTAAGTCTTCACTCTCATCTTGACAACACTTTCATTCGCTCTCGGACCCGCTACTTGTATAACCCAAATCCGAATTCGAATCACTTTCATTTCCAGAAAAAAGATTGAAAATAGGTAATGAGCACACTTGCCCAGTAGGTATCTTCACATCAACATGATTAGCACTATTAAAGTAATTAGCATCTTAGCTCTAAAGAATTTAGGTAAAATCATGCGAAATGCGATCAATGATACAATGAGAGCAAGAATGAACTAGCAAGAACGTAACAAGAACATGATATTGGCCTTTCATAAATAAGAATGTATCGAGAATGTACTAGCAAGCCACATAATCATCACTCTAGTGCCTTTTGCTTATGGGCAAGTACTTCATGAATTTCTGTGGAATATCAAGCAAGAAAGTCATGTACAAGAATGTCATGTCGTATCGTGGATTTTCACTTATTTATAAAGAAAGTACTCCCAACGTAATGCGACGCCAGTAGCATCATATCCCATGGTGTATAATAGTATGTTTCCGACAATCAGCCGAGGGCACTAGCATAGAGCCCTTGAACACAATCAGTGCTCGATCGCATCTTCAAGTATAAATCAAGCTACTTCCATGTATGTAACAATAAAGTATGGCCAAGAATGTAATAAGTTCAATAAGCTCATTATAATAATAATAAATGAATGAATGCTTCAATTTAGAATATGAAAGATCAAGAATGACTTATACTATGTTATGCTCATGGAAATAAATCGGCAGCATAACGGTACATTTCTTAGTTTCCATAAATTAAATTAGGTATCTTGAATCAATTTGGTAAGTCCTAGACCATTATTAATACATCTAGAACTTTGGAAAATCAACCCTTGGGTCAAATCCTCGATTTAACATACTCAAACATTATGACAGTCAACGACTAGGCCGTTACATTAATGTGACGCTCCAGTATTGGGCCGTTACATTGGTTTGAATCCAGAATAGTAGAATAGACCCAGTGAAATGTGACGGTCATATATTGGGCCGTTATGTGGGCCTGACGGTCCAATATAGATCCGTTACATTGCTAGAATCAGAAACCATCGATAATGCTTTCTAATCAATTGGGTTTTAATGGTACAACCAACTCGGCGTCCTAGTGGGAATCACAGGCTCGCGGAGAATTACGGAGGCCTTGAAACAAGAATTCCTAGTCTATTGGAAGGAATATCCAATAGAGAGGTCCTCATGTCCAAGAATAATGTTCCGATAGTGCAAAGTGTGAACTAATGGACAACATACCGGAATATGCGCCATGTACTTAAAGAAAATGACTCTATTGGTAGAGAGAGAATATGTAGCAATGTGAAACCAAAATAAAACTCCGTCAATACAACATTGGAAAAATCATGATTTAAATACAAAACTATAAAGTTAGTCAATAAAATTAACATATGCTTTAAAATAACTCAAGATCATGCAATTCCTATTATAAATCAGTAGATAAACTTAAAGTCATTCTAACAGGTCAAAACTTAGATAACTAGGCATATTTATAAGTTAATGTGACTGTTCTTCAATTCTGTCTTGAATTGCCTGAACAAAGCATTCTGACGGTCTAGTCTAAGTGCGTTACACTGATGTAACAATTTATCGTGGGACCGTCAGAGTTATATAATGCTCCAGTTAGGGTGCGTCAGAGTCCATAGAGAGCTTTGAATACAACAGAGGGTGTGACGTCTTATCCTAAGACCGTTATAGTGTTGTGACGGCCCTACCTTAATCCGTCAGAGCTTCTGCTGACAACAATAGATAAAAAGATCTAAGGTTTCAACCTACATCATGTCTGGAAATCATGTATAAATTTCCACATGATAAAATGAAGGCTACACTAATAGCATGCATGGGTTTTCTGTGAATTTGACAAGAAAGTTCCTTTTAAACTAGTTAGGGCTAAGAATACACATGTATGCATGACTCTACAAAAACATGAAATCCATGATCTATAGTGCATGAAATCAAGTCAAATCAGAGGGCTTTTATCCCTAACAAGATATTTTTGCCAATCATGAGATGACCTACCGCTTAACTGGGATTTAAAGTTCTAATTTGAGTCTGAAAGACGTGCCCTAGTTCTCCCTTTCCAGTGAGTTTCCAGCAACTTCACGCTGCTCTAGCTCCTCAGCCTCTTGACCTAAGGACGTGAAATTTTGAGGGTAAGAAGATGAAACTACGGGGAACACAAAGTTCTAAATAACCGAACTCTAATTACCTCGTTTAGATGTCCAAATCTCCTGATCTTCAGAGGACTTGCGTTCAATTTCCTAGGTTGCTAAGGTCCGACCAGCAACTTTGGAAGCTTCAATCTCTTGGTTGGTCGATCTCTTAGCACGAAATTTGGAGAACTATTAGTCTAAAGTATTATAAACAAAACCTTTTAAAAAACTTACCCAAAATTCTATCTCCTTACCATGATTCTTCACGAGCCAAAAGTAAGGGTTGCTCAGTTCAGAACTGGGTCTTATTTATAGGGATTTGGCTAGGGTTTGAGGATTAGATCTATTCTAGAGTCCTTAGTTGGCCAAAACTTGATCCCTAAGAGTCCCTAATAACCTTATATGTTCTTCTTATTAGGTCTCTTGCAGATAGGATCCCAAAGATTAAATCTTTTTGCAAGTTCTTCAACTCACGGAATTATCAGAGTGTGACGGTCCAGTCCTGATGCGTTACATGCATGTGGCGGTCGCTAGATAGACCATTTGATGTGACACCAAGCGGGGAGGGGAATTCGAGCTAGAAGTGATGAAAAGGCCGCCGAGGCCGATGCTGTCCACTCTCTGTGCTTCAGGATAGACAGTCGGTTCTCTTGACACTGCGGCAAGTCCGGATTTTTGCTGAAGACGGAACTAGTGGGAAACTCTTCGTACCTGGACTGGGAAGACACCAGAATTTTCTTGATTTCTGTTGACGTTGATTCTGGTCGGGATAGACGGTTGAACAGAGTGGCAGGTCTATTGCGCAGACTGTAACAGGTTCTCAGCAGTGGGAAGACGAGGATGCTGCGACCGCTCCCGAGCTCAGAATCAGGCACCGCTGAAGTCGTTGGTTCCGTTGACGAGTCATCTTTGCAACGAAACTGACGGGGCTGCCAGATATGGTCGGAGATGGCCGGTAGATCTTGAACACTGAAGGTGGTCGATGCCAACAGAGTGGAAGCAGAACTGCATGCCCGGTGGGAGAAAATTGATAACTTATGGATCCAGATGCCAAACGGAGCTCTGCTTCTTGGGGATGAAAGAAGACTCAGAATGGAAGATTTTTGATGAAGAACGCCTGCTCATATTCCCAGGAGGTTGGCCGCTGCAGATCTTCCACTCCAGCTCTGGTCTTCTGTCCGAGCAGTTTTGCTCAGTCGAGGGAGAATGGACCTTATGATCAGCCCGGTGCTCGGATGGAGACAAAACCACCTCGCATGGAAAGCTCTCTGGACTACCTTTCCAGAGATGTATGCCTTACCACCAGAAGATTCAGGGAAATGCCGGAGATGATGCAGCTTCTAGGACCAAATTTACTGCCTGTGACCTGCAATGAAGTTGAAACCTTATGGTGGCAAATGGTGGTGGAATGAGATGGAGGGAAGGGGAGGGCGACCTTGGCTGGGTTGGGGCTGGAGTTGGGCAACCTAGGGTGTGGGGGGAATGGGAGAGGGGAGGGAATTTCAAATTTGGGCCTTGGGAGGAGTTATTTTAGCCTTGGGAAGGTGGTGGGATGCATGGGGAAGGAGAGTGGGGTAGTTGGGGGTTAGGAGGTGAGGAGAGGATTGGAGGAGAGCTCTTGGGGTTGGGGTGAGTTAATGGAAAGGTGTGGGAACTAGGGAAAGAGTTATTAGGGGAGGGGAAGAGAGAGAAAGTGGTTGGGAGGGGGAGGAGAGAGAAAGGGGTGCACCCCTTAGAGAAAGAGAGAGAGAAAGAGAGAGAGAGAGGGGAATCCACCCCTTAGAGAGAGAGAGAGAAGTTAGAGAGAAAGAAAGAACCCAGGAGAATCCACTCCTAGAGAGAGAGAGAATATTGGAGAACCCACTCCAAAGAGAGAGATAGAAAAGGGACCTCATGTTGGAGGTAGTTTCCAAATATTTTTGATTCACTTCATTTCTTTAAAAGAGAGGTTACATGACACTTATATAGACTCCACTAAGAAGACCAAAAGACAGCTCACCTAACACCTAACACCTAACACCTACTCATTATAACTCTCTTAGGAAGACTAAAAGACACAAAATAAAAAAAAGACTCTTAAATAATAGTTGGAGACATAATTACTACAAAACATAAAACACGACCCATTAGGCCCATACATATGGCCCAATTAACATGAGACAACTAAAACATATACATGAGACAACTAAAACATGAATATCTATTTGATAATTTTGTTGAAGCCGCTTGCCGATCTCGTCAAACCCCTCCACTTGGAGAAGGTTCAACCTCGAACCTTGATTCTCGAATCTCGAACTGTAGGACCCCGACTTGTTGGAATAAATCGGATGACTTGCTCTGATACCATTTTGATGTGACACCAAGCGGGGAGGGGAATTCGAGCTAGAAGTGATGAAAAGGCCGCCGATGCTGATGTTGTCCACTCTCTGCGCTTCAGGACAGACAGTCGGTTCTCTTGACACTGCGGCAAGTCCGGATTTTTGCTGAAGACGGAACCAGTGGGAAACTCTTCGTACCTGGACTGGGAAGACACCAGAATTTTCTTGATTTCTATTGACGCTGATTCTGGTCGGGACAGACAGTTGAACAGAGTGGCAGGTCTATTGCGCAGACTGTAACAGGTTCTCAGCAGTGGGAAGACGAGGATGCTGTGACCGCTCCCGAGCTCAGAATCAGGCACCGCTGAAGTCGTTGGTTCCGTTGACGAGTCATCTTTGCAACGAAACTGACGGGGCTGCCAGATATGGTCGGAGATGGCCGGTAGATCTTGAACACTGAAGGTGGTCGATGCCAACAGAGTGGAAGCAGAACTGCATGCCCGGTGGGAGAAAATTGATAACTTCTGGATCTAGATGCCAAACGGAGCTTTGCTTCTTGGGGATGAAAGAAGACTCAGAGTGGAAGATTTTTGATGAAGAACGCCTGCTCATATTCCCAGGAGGTTGGCTGCTGCAGATCTTCCACTCCAGCTCTGGTCTTCTGTTCGAGCAATTTTGCTCAGTCGAGGGAGAATGGACCTTATGATCAGCCCGGTGCTCGGATGGAGACAAAACCACCTCGCATGGAAAGCTCTCTGGACTACCTTTCCAGAGATGTATGCCTTACCACCAGAAGATTCAGGGAAATGCCGGAGATGATGCAGCTTCTAGGACCAAATTTGCTGCCTGCGACCTGCAATGAAGTTGAAACCTTATGGTGGCAAATGGTGGTGGAATGAGATGGAGGGAAGGGGAGGGCGACCTTGGCTGGGTTGGGGCTGGAGTTGGGCAACCTAGGGTGTGGGGGGAATGGGAGAGGGGAGGGAATTTCAAATTTGGGCCTTGGGAGGAGTTATTTTAGCCTTGGGAAGGTGGTGGGATGCATGGGGAAGGAGAGTGGGGTAGTTGGGGGTTAGGAGGTGAGGAGAGGATTGGAGGAGAGCTCTTGGGGTTGGGGTGAGTTAATGGAAAGGTGTGGGAACTAGGGAAAGAGTTATTAGGGGAGGGGAAGAGAGAGAAAGTGGTTGGGAGGGGGAGGAGAGAGAAAGGGGTGCACCCCTTAGAGAAAGAGAGAGATAATGAGAGAGAGAAAGAGAGAGAGAGAGGGGAATCCACCCCTTAGAGAGAGAGAGAGAAGTTAGAGAGAAAGAAAGAACCCAGGAGAATCCACTCCTAGAGAGAGAGAGAATATTGGAGAACCCACTCCAAAGAGAGAGATAGAAAAGGGACCTCATGTTGGAGGTAGTTTCCAAATATTTTTGATTCACTTCATTTCTTTAAAAGAGAGGTTACATGACACTTATATAGACTCCACTAAGAAGACCAAAAGACAGCTCACCTAACACCTAACACCTAACACCTACTCATTATAACTCTCTTAGGAAGACTAAAAGACACAAAATAAAAAAAAGACTCTTAAATAATAGTTGGAGACATAATTACTACAAAACATAAAACACGACCCATTAGGCCCATACATATGGCCCAATTAACATGAGACAACTAAAACATATACATGAGACAACTAAAACATGAATATCTATTTGATAATTTTGTTGAAGCCGCTTGCCGATCTCGTCAAACCCCTCCACTTGGAGAAGGTTCAACCTCGAACCTTGATTCTCGAATCTCGAACTGTAGGACCCCGACTTGTTGGGATAAATCGGATGACTTGCTCTGATACCATTTTGATGTGACACCAAGCGGGGAGGGGAATTCGAGCTAGAAGTGATGAAAAGGCCGCCGATGTCGATGTTGTCCACTCTCTGCGCTTCAGGACAGACAGTCGGTTCTCTTGACACTGCGGCAAGTACGGATTTTTGCTGAAGACGGAACCAGTGGGAAACTCTTCGTACCTGGACTGGGAAGACACCAGAATTTTCTTGATTTCTATTGACGCTGATTCTGGTCGGGACAGACAGTTGAACAGAGTGGCAGGTCTATTGCGCAGACTGTAACAGGTTCTCAGCAGTGGGAAGACGAGGATGCTGTGACCGCTCCCGAGCTCAGAATCAGGCACCGCTGAAGTCGTTGGTTCCGTTGACGAGTCATCTTTGCAACGAAACTGACGGGGCTGCCAGATATGGTCAGAGATGGCCGGTAGATCTTGAACACTGAAGGTGGTCGATGCCAACAGAGTGGAAGCAGAACTGCATGCCCGGTGGGAGAAAATTGATAACTTCTGGATCTAGATGCCAAACGGAGCTTTGCTTCTTGGGGATGAAAGAAGACTCAGAGTGGAAGATTTTTGATGAAGAACGCCTGCTCATATTCCCAGGAGGTTGGCTGCTGCAGATCTTCCACTCCAGCTCTGGTCTTCTGTTCGAGCAATTTTGCGCAGTCGAGGGAGAATGGACCTTATGATCAGCCCGGTGCTCGGATGGAGACAAAACCACCTCGCATGGAAAGCTCTCTGGACTACCTTTCCAGAGATGTATGCCTTACCACCAGAAGATTCAGGGAAATGCCGGAGATGATGCAGCTTCTAGGACCAAATTTGCTGCCTGCGACCTGCAATGAAGTTGAAACCTTATGGTGGCAAATGGTGGTGGAATGAGATGGAGGGAAGGGGAGGGCGACCTTGGCTGGGTTGGGGCTGGAGTTGGGCAACCTAGGGTGTGGGGGGAATGGGAGAGGGGAGGGAATTTCGAATTTGGGCCTTGGGAGGAGTTATTTTAGCCTTGGGAAGGTGGTGGGATGCATGGGGAAGGAGAGTGGGGTAGTTGGGGGTTGGGAGGTGAGGAGAGGATTGGAGGAGAGCTCTTGGGGTTGGGGTGAGTTAATGGAAGGGTGTGGGAACTAGGGAAAGAGTTATTAGGGGAGGGGAAGAGAGAGAAAGTGGTTGGGAGGGGGAGGAGAGAGAAAGGGGTGCACCCCTTAGAGAAAGAGAGAGATAATGAGAGAGAGAAAGAGAGAGAGAGAGGGGAATCCACCCCTTAGAGAGAGAGAGAGAAGTTAGAGAGAAAGAAAGAACCCGGGAGAATCCACTCCTAGAGAGAGAGAGAATATTGGAGAACCCACTCCAAAGAGAGAGATAGAAAAGGGACCTCATGTTGGAGGTAGTTTCCAAATATTTTTGATTCACTTCATTTCTTTAAAAGAGAGGTTACATGACACTTATATAGACTCCACTAAGAAGACCAAAAGACAGCTCACCTAACACCTAACACCTAACACCTACTCATTATAACTCTCTTAGGAAGACTAAAAGACACAAAATAAAAAAAAGACTCTTAAATAATAGTTGGAGACATAATTACTACAAAACATAAAACACGACCCATTAGGCCCATACATATGGCCCAATTAACATGAGACAACTAAAACATATACATGAGACAACTAAAACATGAATATCTATTTGATAATTTTGTTGAAGCCGCTTGCCGATCTCGTCAAACCCCTCCACTTGGAGAAGGTTCAACCTCGAACCTTGATTCTCGAATCTTGAACTGTAGGACCCCGACTTGTTGGGATAAATCGGATGACTTGCTCTGATACCATTTTGATGTGACACCAAGCGGGGAGGGGAATTCGAGCTAGAAGTGATGAAAAGGCCGCCGATGCCGATGTTGTCCACTCTCTGCGCTTCAGGACAGACAGTCGGTTCTCTTGACACTGCGGCAAATACGGATTTTTGCTGAAGACGGAACCAGTGGGAAACTCTTCGTACCTGGACTGGGAAGACACCAGAATTTTCTTGATTTCTATTGACGCTGATTCTGGTCGGGACAGACAGTTGAACAGAGTGGCAGGTCTATTGCGCAGACTATAACAGGTTCTCAGCAGTGGGAAGACGAGGATGCTGTGACCGCTCCCGAGCTCAGAATCAGGCACCGCTGAAGTCGTTGGTTCCGTTGACGAGTCATCTTTGCAACGAAACTGACGGGGCTGCCAGATATGGTCAGAGATGGCCGGTAGATCTTGAACACTGAAGGTGGTCGATGCCAACAGAGTGGAAGCAGAACTGCATGCCCGGTGGGAGAAAATTGATAACTTCTGGATCTAGATGCCAAACGGAGCTTTGCTTCTTGGGGATGAAAGAAGACTCAGAGTGGAAGATTTTTGATGAAGAACGCCTGCTCATATTCCCAGGAGGTTGGCTGCTGCAGATCTTCCACTCCAGCTCTGGTGTTCTGTTCGAGCAATTTTGCGCAGTCGAGGGAGAATGGACCTTATGATCAGCCCGGTGCTCGGATGGAGACAAAACCACCTCGCATGGAAAGCTCTCTGGACTACCTTTCTAGAGATGTATGCCTTGCCACCAGAAGATTCAGGGAAATGCCGGAGATGATGCAGCTTCTAGGACCAAATTTTCTGCCTGCGACCTGCAATGAAGTTGAAACCTTATGGTGGCAAATGGTGGTGGAATGTGATGGAGGGAAGGGGAGGGCGACCTTGGCTGGGTTGGGGCTGGAGTTGGGCAACCTAGGGTGTGGGGGGAATGGGAGAGGGGAGGGAATTTCGAATTTGGGCCTTGGGAGGAGTTATTTTAGCCTTGGGAAGGTGGTGGGATGCATGGGGAAGGAGAGTGGGGTAGTTGGGGGTTGGGAGGTGAGGAGAGGATTGGAGGAGAGCTCTTGGGGTTGGGGTGAGTTAATGGAAGGGTGTGGGAACTAGGGAAAGAGTTATTAGGGGAGGGGAAGAGAGAGAAAGTGGTTGGGAGGGGGAGGAGAGATAAAGGGGCACACCCCTTAGAGAAAGAGAGAGATAATGAGAGAGAGAAAGAGAGAGAGAGGGGGAATCCACCCCTTAGAGAGAGAGAGAGAGAGAAGTTAGAGAGAAAGAAAGAACCCAGGAGAATCCACTCCTAGAGAGAGAGAGAATATTGGAGAACCCACTCCAAAGAGAGAGAGATAGAAAAGGGACCTCATGTTGGAGGTAGTTTCCAAATATTTTTGATTCACTTCATTTCTTTAAAAGAGAGGTTACATGACACTTATATAGACTCCACTAAGAAGACCAAAAGACAGCTCACCTAACACCTAACACCTAACACCTACTCATCATAACTCTCTTAGGAAGACTAAAAGACACAAAATAAAAAAAAGACTCTTACATAATAGTTGGAGACATAATTACTACAAAACATAAAACACGACCCATTAGGCCCATACATATGGCCCAATTAACATGAGACAACTAAAACATAAACATGAGACAACTAAAACATGAATATCTATTTGATAATTTTGTTGAAGCCGCTTGCCGATTTCGTCACCGTTACAGCCAACGTGTGCAGAATTTCAAATTAATAAAACTCTTTTTTTGTTTTATATATATAATTATCTAATTAAGGGATATTTATCCTTTAAAATCTGTGAATAGGTTAAATAACCTTCTAGAACATGGGCCAAACTTAATGGGCTTGGTCCTAAACCCTTTTGGATCATATTTAGATAGGCTAGGTTAAATATTTAACACAATTGGGCCTTATAGTAACTTATTAATCCAATAATCAATTTATTAATTTATTTAGGCCTTTATAAATTCCAAAAAATTAATAAATAACCCAGAAATTACTTATATAAATTTTGGGGCACTACAACAATGGAGTTACACATGTTATACATTTGTCCAACAAGTGGTCGAGACGCTCGGGAAAGGAGCATAACGATCGTCCACCATGGAAGGAACACTCATCCCTCGGACATGGAACGCGAAAAATCTTCGCAAGTTCTACTTTTGATCATTTAGAAAGCAAACATATGTAATCAAAATAGAAAAAACGTCATCCTTCTCTTCTTATTAAACTTTGATGTACAACAAGTTGGCCGCAGCCAATATAGTATACATGTATAGAAATTACACCCTCTGGCACTATAACGCGAGCAGAACACTCGGCCAACCTGGTAGGCACTCCTACGTCCAGCCACTGACTCCGCCTTGTGCGGAAACTGGCTCGGACAAAGGATCGTCAGCCTCGTTGGTTTGAGAAAAGCTCGGAGAAAAGAAAGGGGAGAAGAGGAAGGAATACGCGTGAAGGCCTCCTCTCTGCCAACTTTTTGGAAGGCAGAGCGAGCAGGTATCCTCCGAAGAGTGAAGAAGGAGGGAGAAAAAGAAAACGGTAGAGATGGACGAGGAGGCAGGGGGAGGCCAAGAAAGGAGGGAGCTTAATGAGCTCCCCCCTCCCCCTGGGATGGCGTCGGCGAGTCAGGAACAGGAGGGTGACATGCTTCGGCATGACGAACCCTCTCCCAGAGTGACCCCTGACTGGCGAACCCTCTTCCAGACTGAAACAGCAGGAGCTTCCCTCCTACAGCCATCTGCATCATCATCTTCTGAAGCGCCCTCCATGCCCCGCCAAGATCGATAGCACAATGCCTCGCGGAAGGGAAAGAAGGAGAAATCGCCAGGGATGGCCTTAAGTGATGAAAGGAAAAGGAGACGCCCCTCAGACCTTTTATAGGCCCAAGGGGAGCTGATCGCCTTAAATGACTCTCCCCTTATAAAACACGCTAAAAGGGCTTTCCCTGAGATGGTTACCTCATTTCCCAAACATCCCGCCAGCGGGACACGCGAAGCGGCAAGTCATTAAAGGCGGTATGGAAAAACGGAAAGGTGCTAGCGCCATGTCAGTTATTTGACAGATCGTCACGCGCGATATCTGCAGATAAAATCGGTGCCTTCTCAACGACTACGGATCCGATAGTCAAATCACACCAAAAGTGATAAGAAACAGTAAATTCATCATTCAATACTGCCGCTATTATATTTTTCAAAAAAAGCTTTATTCGGCTACATAAGGGAAAGAAAAAAAGAAAGAGAGAACTATTACATCAGGCTTCATGCCCATCTTCAGGCTCGGTAGATAAGGCTTCCTCATCACCAGACGATCTACCCTAAGTATTCTCGACGACGGCCGACCCAGGCAATGACCCCACCTGTGTGGGAACTGTCTCGGTCGTGCGCTCTCCCGAAGATGTTGGAGTTGGCGATCGCTCGGACGAGGACTCCCAACCCTCCTCTTCGCTCGATGTATAATGGGAAGAGTCGGTCGAACCCCAGTCCGAGTCATAACGTTGCCTGGAAGGAAAAATGAGCCTAGACGCTTGGGCCTCTGCCTCTATGACAGCCCAATCGAAGCCCTAGGAGAAGCCCTTCCGATGCCCCCAACGGTAGCCTGACTCATAATAAGGGAAAGCAGCCTGGAGAAGAGCCGCGTGATAGGCCTCTGAGCACTTATGTTGCTCGAGTGCCTCCACCCCGGCCAACTCTGCCTGCCTCTCAAGCTCGGCTATCCTCTGTTCTGACTCGGACAGCCTTCTCTCTGCCCCGGTCAGTGCATCCTCAGCCCCCCGGACTCGGCCCTCGAGCGCCTCCCACTCGACCTTCCACTGCTCGCCGCGCTCGACCTGAATCATACGCTCCGCCTCCAGGAGCTCATTATTCCGGTCGACCATACGACGGGCATGGGCCAACTGCTCCGCGCGAGCCTACGCTTGGCTCGACTGCACCTGAGCCCGAAGCGGGGCCACCTCCCGACGAAGGTCACCAAGATCAAGGGTCAGACTCTCAACCTTCCGATCGAGCGCACCACGGGCCCACGAGAGAGCCTCCCGCTCCGACTCCACCCGAGCATACGCGCCTACTGCCTCAGCCCCGAGCTGGGCCAAGATCAGGCTGCCTTCGATAAGTTGCTCAAAAAGCATGGAGGGGGGACCCCTCTGGAGCTTTTGTCGCATAACCCCCGAAGCAATAGAATGGCACCTCCGGTACAGGGAGGCCCGGACGCTGAAGGAACTGGTCGAGGGAAGGGAAGCACTCTCCGGAGCAGTCAGGATTGGGGCACCTTCCCCGAGCAATCCTGCCTCGGGGGCCCCACCAGTTGACTCGAGATGAGCAGCCCCGCCATGTACCTCCCCGGCCTTGGTCGGTTGCGATCGAGTTGCTACGTCCTGTGACCCTCCAGCCTCGATCGGCTCGGACCGGGCTCCTCCGTCTGACGCCCCCTCTGCTTCGCTTGGCGCCCCAGCATCGGCCACGATACCTTCGTCAATTGCCCCCTCTTGCACCGCAGAGGGAGGAGGCAACAGGGGAACCACATCAACTAGGCGGGCGGCCTCCGCTTTCCTCACCCGCTTCTTATCAACAGATTGAGCCTGCATCGAAGACCACAACAACTTCTCCATGGGATCCTTCCGCTTGACCCCTCGGTGTTCAAAAGCATAGTCCCGGGCGACCCCCTTGCCCTTTTCCCGGGCGTGTGATGAGCCCTCCGAAGCTTGAAGCTCGCATGGAGCCAGCACCTCATCCAAGTCGATGACCTCTAGCTTGGCTGGTGGTGCCTCCTCCTCAACCGTTCACCTCGCATCTGAACCAAGGAGAGCAAAGTGAGAGAAGGAAGGCCCTTTACTTGGCAAGAAAGAGAACAAGCCCCTGAACTCCTTACCTGTCGGCAACAGCACTCGAGAAAGGTACCCCTTGATGTTGGACGAGGTCACCAAATCAGTGGTTTCTCGGCGACTCTGCTGAAGGATGGCAGCCTCCTTCTCCACCTCCGGGGAGACCATGGTCTGCTTCGGAGGGATATTCAGGTGAAAATTGGGCGCCGTCCGGAAATTTCAGACCACACCAACCGCCGATGTGCCCACCCAGAAATATTATGTCTTCCACCCCTTATGAGAAGAATCTGTCACAGAAAGGGACACATAACTCCTTCCCCGCTTTGCCTGGATGTATAAGAAGCCCTTCCCCGCAAAAGGATTCTCCTTCAACTCAAAGAAATAATGAAAGAGGTCTAGTGAGGCGAGCACCCCACACTGGCTACAGAGAAAGATGAAGGAGAAGATGAGGGTGTAAGAGTTGGAGACGAGCTGGACAGGAGCCAGTCGGTAGAACTGAAGCAACTCGGCAACAAAGGGATGCAGGGGCAGATGAAATCCACACTTCTAGGCCAAGAGGAAGGAGCAAAATAGGCCGGAATGAGTGGCCAAGCTAGACTCATGAGGCTCAGGCGTCAGGAACTGGAACCGCCAAGGCAGCCCATACTAGTTCTCCAGCCGCTTCACATCAACCTCCCTCAGCTCGCTGCGGAGAGGCTCAGGCGCCAGGAATTGGAACCGCCAAGGCAGCCCATACTAGTTCTCCAGCCGCTTCACATCAACCTCCCTCAGCTCGCTGCAGACAGGCTCCGACGGTACCATGAAAACCCTTGAGGCCTGATCTCTCTGTCGCCCCTCGGCCTCATGATGATGCTCCGCCATGAAGCAGAGAGAAGAACTGGAAAAGGAAGGGGAAAGCTCTGAATTAGAGGACTCCGGAGGAGAAGGAAGCTGATGAATCACCGCCTCAGGATGCTCCCCTAGCTTCGATGGCCGCAACGATTCTCCGCTCTTCCGAGCTGCTCTCACAGCATAGGAGACCCCCTCAAATATAAATGCAAAGAGAGGCAAAATCCTAAAATCGGAGATAATGGGATGCAAAAATGCGCAATGCTTAAATCGGAGGCGGTGATCCGATCTCCCGAGGAGGGGCCTTCTCTTATTCATCATAACGGGCATATTTTCAAGACAAGCCGCATCATGTGGCCCCTACCAGAGAGAGATTTCTACCCAACCAGAGTCACAAAAAGTCCAGCCCAAATGCTACTCGTCCGAGCCTAATTTTGGCTCGGGAGTAGGAGGGGGACAAGTGGAGAGGGGAAATCTCATCGCCCGTATGGAGAGGCCAAACGAGGTCTAAATCTGACCAAACGAGGCCCAACTCCTCGAAGTGGCAGCCCCCGGGCCCACTTAGTATAAAGCCCAAAAACTCACTCGGTACAAGCGCTTCCTAGGCGGCCTTCGGGTTGGGAAGTCCGAGCATCAGTTGGATCGGGAAAGCTCCCTCGGAGCCCCTTATTCCCAGTCACGACCATGCACTCATCGCTCGGGCTCACTGATGGAAGCTTATTAATATGGTCGTTGCGAGTCCCTTAATGGCAGGAAGCTCAAGGGGGCAGGGGAGACCAAGAGCCCATGTGCTGTAAGGAGCCCGCATGAAAGACGTAAACCCCCCTGAGACTCCTCTTGTGACGACCCAGGAGATCCGGATACCGATAACCCGATATCATCGATTTACCGATACCAAGAGCTCAGGGAAGCCACCCAAGAGGCTGATGAGGCCCCGTAAGGGTTAGTGAGTGTTTGTTGAGGGGATGCATAATGAATAGAAATTACACGCGCAATATTAATTAAAGCATTCATTTGAACTTTAAAAGGAAACATCTATATATATCAGAGTGGTAAAATTATACAAGTAGTCCAGATTCATAGATCACAAGTCCCACACTGTACAATGGTCCAAAAATAAATAAGTAAACGGGACGTAGCCCGGCCAAAAGAAGAAAAAGGACAGACTAACCACTGACCTACCACTGACAGACCACTGTTGGCTCTAAGATTTTTTGCCAAAAGCACGAGAGAATCCAGCAGCCGGTTGCTTTGCCTCACCTGTAAAAGGAAGGGGTGAGTCTCACAGCAGAGACTCAGTAGGGTTCACAGAAATCCCTAACTCACAACTAACTAAAGGAAAGTAGTAAAGCATGCATTGACATAAATAAATGACAATTTAATAAAGCCGTAAAACTAACTAAACAGTTCATGAACAGCTAACTAGCATGCCAATTAGAATTTAAACGCAAGTACTCAAAATCTACCAATAGACAATAACTCAATCATTTCCAAGTGACAAGAGTGAGAAGGAGAGGAGCTCCACCAGAAGAAGAAACCAGATGTGTCCACTGACGACTTACACTGCGTCTCAAGCACCTACGCAAGCCTGATCATAGCAAGCGAGACGCGTAACAGTACCAAAACAAGTAACTAGTCAGAGCAACACTCGTCAGTGTCAGTCCAAGTCTCTGACCACGTGTGCACACACCGGCTCGTGCCTAGAGCCAGACCTCTAGCTAGTATTCCCCTCCGTAGAACGCTACGGTTAGACTAGGGCCAACGGAACTAACTTAAAAATCGTGAAACTGGGATACCCCGCCACCTCTCCCGGGTGGGATCAACACTAAAAGTCGTAGGGCTACGACTGGTGGTTCCATTAATAGGAAAGAGAATCTAGCTCTATTGGGATCTAAGAACATGCCATAATTTATAATAACGATCAAACATGGCAAATATGAGAGACTAAAAGCATGATTAACTGAATATGCTAAGATGGCCATTATTCAATAATTCAATGCATAAATAATTGAATATGCTAAAACAATTATTCCATAACCAAATGCCTAAATTATTGAATATGCTGAAATGGCAATTATTTCATAATTAAGTGAATGAATAATTGACTATGTTAAGGGTTGAAATTTGTCGGGGTTAAACGGTTGAAAGAAAACCGCCCCTGTCGATAAACTGACTTAAACATGGCGGAGATGTTATATTAAATGTATGATTTAACGAACACGCATAGTAGCAGAACAAGCGGTCGAACAACGAACCACCGCGTGTTGTTGAACGGACTAGCTGTGAAATTTCTACCACCATTCAAATTCAATTTATTTATGTGGTCTAATCGTCAGCCGCTCGGGTCAACAAATGGTTTATGGCGGACCGTTATAAAGTCTAAAAATAAATTAAACATAGTCCTTACCGGAGAACTAGATCCCCTCCCGGTCGACTTAAATCGATGGGAGCTATTATTTTTAACCTGTTCCCTGGCAATCCATTATCTCAATATAATAATTTATAATCTATGAACTCAGCGACGATGGGCATGCTTTCATTAATATATGAACTCAGCGACGATGGACATGCTTTCATTAATCTATGAACTCAGTGACGATGGGCATGCTTTCATTAATCTATGAACCCAGCGACGATGGGCATGCTTTTATTAATCTATTTAACGAGCTAGGGCATTGATCCAATTATCTCATACACAATGGATGTTAGGGTGCTAGGCCCGGATACAGAGGGGGGTGAATGTATCCTTCTATGAATAATGCCCAAATAAAAACTTAGATGCTAGACGCAATCACAGAATAAAACTCATTCAATTAAACTTATGAGCAAACACATGAAGCGCGTCTATCCAAGCATCTAGCGGAAGCAATCACACAAAGCAAACCATTGCTCAAAAGATTTTTAGGTGGTTCGGTCCTCCAGACCTACATCCACGCCTCACTCCCAATCGGAGTGAGGCTTCACTAGCAAACGCTAGAACCAAGCAGACTCAGTCTGCAAACAGTTGCTGCCACACAGCTTGACCAGGGGAACAGCCTCCCCTCTTCCTCCCAACCGGAGGGACACCCAAGTGACTCCCAGCCACTTGGAAACCAGAGGTCGCAGACCTCTCTTCCTCCAGACCAGGAGGGACCCCTGGACTTGCAACACGCAAGCCTAGAACCGGAGGACCAATCCTCCCTTCCTCCAAACCGGAGGGAACCCACAAGTAGCTCCCAGCTACTTACAACCGGAGATCAGATCTCCCTTCTCTTGACCCACCAGGAGGAACCCGACCTCAGTCCAGAGGATCGAAAGTACAAAGATGGAAAGATAAAAAGGAAAATAAGAAACGATGAAAAATCACAGCGCCAAAAGCTGGAAACGAAATACAAGTAGTGTAGCTCTCAAGGGAGCAGGTCTGGCTTGGATTTGATCCAAACGCCAGAGGACAGATCTTCAAGCTTTTCCCATTTCTTCTCTATGAACTCCTTCTCTCTCTCTCTTTCTCTTCTGCTTCTTCACTCTTTTTCTTCTTCTTTCGTAGGCTCTCTCTGTCTCTTCTCTTCTCTTCTCTTCCCTTCTCTGCAACTCTTCTCTTCTGCTGGATCGAACCCTCAGCACTTCTGTACTTCTGCTATTTCTGCTTCTCTATTTTCGATCTATCTTCTACAGAGGATGAAGACTCGTATATATAGCAGTAGCAGGCACACTGGGCGCGTGTGGCTTCCACATTTCCTGCCCTAGAAGTTCGGACCACGTGGCAGCATCCTGGTATCTCGTCCATCCTTGGATCACGAGCCAGGCACCTCGGATCACGTGCCCTTCATTAGTACGCTCAGTAACTGGAGTTGAGGTGGCGTCAACACACTTGCTCCAAAGGGTTGACGCAGCCTTCAAAGACATTCGACCAGCAAAACTCAAGTCTACTGTGTTGACTCCATCAGCCTGCTGCGTTGACGCATCGGTGATCCAGTGATCAAGTCTTCAGCAGATGGGCGTGCTGCGTCGACGCTCTCAGCATGCTGCGTTGACGCATTGGTGTTCCAGCATCTGAACTTAGATGGCTTCAGCCCTCTCACGTTTCGTGTGGAGTGCGTTGACGCATTGTGCAACTGCGTCCACCCTCTGGTCACCTTGTCGATCCATCAACCTGCTGCGTCGACGCCACTTGATGAATGCGTTGACGCACCAGAGTAATCCTGTAAGCCATTGGCTCTCCCTTTGTAACTGCTGCGTCGACGCTGCTCCATTGTGGCGTTGACGCAGTGGAAGATATCGTGAAGGCTTCGTCAACTGATGCGTGGACGCTTTAAGCTCCCAGCGTCGACCCTGTTCCCTTCAGCAACAAGAATGAAGTCATAAGATCTAAGTATGTACATTGTAGTGTATATACTTCGAAAGAAGCAGTCCAATGTATATACTTCAAGAACTCTAGACAACGGACGCTGTACAGACTTCAGATGCTACAGTCCAATGTATGGACTTTGACGAAGTGAAGCAGTGTACAGACTTTGAATCAAACCAATGTATAGACTTGAATGGGCATGGAGTGTATAGACTTGAAGTCTGAAGATAATGTATAGACTTGGTGAACACTGCAACATCAATCGGATGTACAGAGTTGGTGAAATGAAGTCTAGTGTACAGACTTAGAAGGATTTGAACGGGAGAGTGTATAGACTTGGTTCCTGTAGCAGTGTATAGACTTTAAGTGTAGCTAAAGCTTCGAGCGTAGGAATTGGCCAGAATGTATAGACTTTCAATGAGGGAGCATTGTGTAGACTTGGGAAGTCTGAGCCAGTGTACAGACCCTGCCTCAACAATGAATAGGCAAAACGGATGTACAGAGTTGGCCAAACACTTGAAGATAGACTATACAGGCTTTGATAAAGTAGCGATGTACATACTTGGAGATGAGATGCCAATGTACAGACTTAATGATATGAACTTCAGGAGGATATGACATGGCTGTACAGACTTGTTTTCCAAACGAATGAATAGACTTTGCCACAGTCTAATGTATAGACTTGAAGAAACTGAACTGAAGAGTCGACGCATCAGCTCAAGGAGTTGACGCACTACTGTGTGGACAGAGACAAATATGACTGAAGGGTCGACGCAACAACACAATGAGTTGACGCACTGCTGTGGAGACTGTGCAGACAGAGTGTAAACAGAATTAAATAGAGCATGTTATCTGACAGCCTTATGAACTCCATTCACTTACATGATAAAATAGCATTATGATCAGAGAATGACTGAATAATAGCATGATGACACACACAACAAGATGACTCACAGTGAATAACTCACTTCAAAGGCCAATCATCAAAACCATCATTAAAACCATCATCAAAACCACAAGGGCACAACAATGGAAACGCCCGATCCGGCCGTATGCAAGCCGAGGGACATCGCGGTTCATCGTTACCCGGCCGCCTCTCCACAGGATTAGGCCGAGGATGCCGATTTTGTCGTGAGGAGGGAAGATGGGGCCGCCCGATGTCATCGTGGAACCGTGTCTCCGCGCCGGGGTTTGGCTCCGACGAGGGCGCCGCAATGTTCTACCCCTTGCCGGTTCATCGACGGAGCTCCGACTCCTCCACCAAGGCCGTCGGGTCGCCGGCGTGCCAAGAAGAGAGAAAGAGGGAGAGAGGGTCGCCGGTCTCGTCCGCCTCCGCGCACCGTGAAAGGAGAAAAGGGGGGCGAGAGAGGGGGAGGCCGGTCACGGTCCTCCCCTTGCCCGGTCGCCGGTGAGGCCGCCGGTCGTCCTCCCCTTTCTTGGGCCGCCTAGCACCGTCGAGAAGAGGAAGGCGAGAGAGGGGGCTCGCGGTCGTCCGTGGTGGAAGGGGGAGAAGCCGCCACCGCTCGTGGTCGCCACCGGTGTGGTCACCGCCGCCATCCTCCGCCGATAAGAGGGCCGGGGGTGATGGGGTCGCCGCCACGACGAGCACGCGGTGGCGTCCCTGCGGGTCGGCCTGGTGCGCCTACGCGTCGGGTGAAAAAGAGGGGGGGAGTGGGATTGGGAAAGTGGGAGAGAGAGGGGAGATCGAGAGGGTAAAAAATTAACAAAAACATTATTTTTTTTATTTTTTTACCCTCTTTGCACTCTAAACCCCCAATTAAGCAAAAACGTGTAAATGCCCATTAATTTTACATAAAGGCTTTAATCTAATTCGATTAAATACTAGAAAAGCCCATAAATTTAATAAAATTAGCCAAAATTCATGGATTAAATTCTATTCTAAAATTGGTAAGGATCCGTTAAAGAACGGGTCTCACAGCTCTGCTTACAGGGATCAGTCGCACAATGGGCCACTATTTAAACTGGAAAAGCCCTACTACGAAGAGGTAAGCAAGGCAAGAGCCAAAAAACCCTGAGCAGGAACCACTTCACTTTTTGGTGGAGAGGGATCTCGCGCTCCCACCTTCCTCCTAACTATTCCCTTCGCACTAGAGCTCTACTACTTTACTGACTTAAGCATCGGAGGGTCTTCCCCGGGGATCTATCCCTGGGCACCTCTGACTCATTTCCCTTCTTGCAGTTCATACTTCAAGGGTACGTGGTCATCCTCTTCTCCACTCAGGAACAGTGCAAGATCACCCCTTTTCAGATACTATCGTTCAAAGCGTTCATGCTTATATTCTTTGTAACTGGAATACTGAGTCCATGGTGTTTTTATAGGGATCCATGAAAGTCCCTTGTTCATACCAATGCTCCTCTTGATATCTAAGGTTCAGGGATGGTTTCTAAACTTTCACATATCTAGTAGATCATGGTAACATCTCTTGGTGAAATGTGCTTTTTGATGGTTGTAAATAGAAGTCCAAAACATGTTTGAGTGGGTTCATTGAAGCATCTTTTAGCGAACAACCTTAATGTGCTATCCTTAATGCATAAGTCTTGATTCACATGTAAACCACTTGTTTTACTTTAATTTTCAAGAAGGAAATTCATGGTTGAGTTTTTCATGTCAGAAGGTTGCATAATCACATCGTTTGGATCTCATAGAATAGGCATTTCAATGTGTAGAGCTTGAAAGGGTCGACCCCCTCTCTGTATGGGTCGACCCATGTGCATCTGTTTGGTTTTGGCAAAACAAGTCAATGTGCATAGTGTGCTTGAAATGTTATCTTGATAAATTTGTGATCGTGCAAGTCTTTTATGTTTGAATATGAAATATCATTGGTAGGGCTTTGCAATTCTCTAATCATTCGAAGGGCAAATTATGTGTAAGATGCTCTGTTCATCTTTTCGAATTAGCATGATGCAAGTCGACTTAAGGATTGACCAAGTCGACTTGATAGCGGCCAGCTTCACTTTCTGTCACTGGGAGTATGATCCAAGTTGACTTACAGATGGGCCAAGTCGACTTGATTTTCTGGTTTAATGTGCATCATGCATATTCTGCATTGGGATCTTGAGCTAGTAATTTGCTTAAGATAATTCATATAAAACTTGATAGAATTTGGTTTGAATGATACTCATACAATACATGAATGCATGGCTATGCTATTCTAACTTTTGGTTGTGAAAGTGTGCATTTTCTTTAAGGGACATAGACTTGAAATGTTTGATTCTCAAATCAATACTATTTTGATTCATAGGGGCCATTTGAGGTTTTAAATGTGTTTGAGAGAATACATAAATCTTATTGAATTTTTGGATGGACAACTCTCTTGACTTGCATAAATGCATCGCTATTTGATTTTAATTTTTGTAGAGGAGTTTTTAAAGTGTGGTTATTTCAGTATGAAGATTCATGTTTCAAAGGGTTGAAGTCCTTGATATTGATATCCATGTAGATCTCATGTTCTACCTTGTTTTTGCAAGAGAGAAATGGTTGTAAGACACCTAAATATCACTTGAATTGATGGTAATATCATTTATGTTTTTAGTCAAAGAAATGGGGCTTTAAATCTTGCATGGGTATGTCTTGGACAGATAGACCAACAAGAGTCGACTCTAAGAGTCGACTCTTGCTGGCCTGGGTGCTGTCCAAGACGGCAGCCAACAAGAGTTGACTCGACTCTTGTCTGCCTGGGTTCTATTTTTGTGGTTTTGCCTACATAGAATGCAAGTGTCGACTCCAAGAGTCGACACTTTCCAGACGGTGATTTTGAAAGTGTTCTAAACCCATTGAAAACCCTTTGAAACTTTACCATGCTACCCCTAAATGTTTCCTACACATATGAGGGGTTTCTTAACATGTTTTAGGAGGGTTTTATGGTTCATTTGGCCACTCCAACTTCTATATATTCTCCTATTCCGAATTTGTGAAAAAGAACCGTAAGATCTAACATTTTCTATCTTGTAGGAGAAGAAAGGGAGAAAAAAGATAAGGAGAAGAAGCCAATGTGGATTTCATATGCTCCAAGGCGTTTCTAGATATCGTGGAAGAAGAGAAAGAGGAGCGGCTTGAAGAGAGGAACAAGAAGATGCTGAAATCGCAATTATCCAGCTACGAACAAAGAAGAGTCGGATCGTTTAGAGAAGGGGGAGCTTTACACTTCGTATATGTTATTTGTTTTAGTCTTAAGAATTCATTTGGGATGTATTGTATTTATTTGTGAACGTTTTACCCATTTCTGAACAAATATTATGTGTGGGTGTTCAGAGATTTGATCTCCGAGTGGTTGTTAAAGGTTGGGGAAGTTGCTCCCCGTGTGTTGCTGCATCTCAGCAGTGTGTGTGTGGTTTGGGGTTCCTACTCCATGTGTGGTTGGGAGTTTTCTTTCGTATGGTTGTGCAGGCGTCACCCTGCGTGTGTGTATTGGAGCTTGGCTCTGTCTGTGTGTGGGGATTTATCTCCGGGCTATTTTAACAGCAGTGAAGCCTCACTTAGTTGAGTGAGGGGTGGACGTAGAGAGCCCGTCGTGGTCCCGAACCACCTTAAAAATTGATGTGCTTTATGGTTTGATTGTGGCTTGATTGTGGTTTGCATTTCATCAGTTTTAGTTATTCGCCATTCAAAGGCTCAGCACATCATTGCATACACACACATATTAACATCATTACTAATCACATGCGAGTGAGCTTTAAGAGTGTAATCCAAATTACTATATCTTGTTCCTTGTTCATCTAATCGCACAGGAATTAATTGTTTATCTATCCATCGTTCATCAGTTTATCTTAATTGTTTGGTAATTAGTTTTTAGAGGGCCAATCAATTCACCCCCCCCCGTCTTGATTGCCGTTGCCCCAGACCCAACAACCAGAAATGTTGTTATGGTATACCAATGATGTAATACCTTGGATCCTCATAGTGCTTTTGGGAGTCTTGAATTGTGTTTTACGATCCACTCGGGTTTTTCCTCTATATAACTTGTGGAACCCCGTGGAGAGTGAACCATAGAGTTTTGGGACTCCGGGATGCTACAGATGTGTTGTGCCCGTTTCAAGGATCGCAATTGTCACACCCCAAGATTATGTAGCGAAATTAATCAGGAACGTGAACAGCCGACTAGTACGTCGCAAGCGAGCAATATAATCAGAGCGCTAACACATTCACACATAAAAAGGAATGCACAAGATGATATACTTAAAACTTCACTTTATTGTATAATATTCAAAGTACATTGATAATTGACTCTTTTTACTAGACTCAAATAAATAGAAAAGTATATCGACTCGACTTGACTCATGACTCTATGAGGTCTTCTCTCGATCTTTAATCACTCTCGGACTCATCACTTGAGTAGTCCGAATCCCCGCTAGAATTTCTTAAAAAGATTAAAAAAAAGGTAGGGAATGAGCACACTTGTCCAGTAGGTATCTTCGTATCAACATGAAGGCAATGTTTAAGTGATTAACATTTTAGCTCTAGAAAATAAGATAAAAGGAATGCGGTAAATCATACAAATAAAACCAAAGTAACACTAGTAACATGATGTGGATCATAGAGATATGAATGTCCATGTAGAATGAGAATCTGATCAAGTAAGAATAGAATGTGGCCTTTCATGTATCAAGAATGTACTTGCATGTAATGAGAATGTATAATTTCTTGTAGAGGCTCGTGGTTTTCACTCATCTATAAAAAAAAGTACTCCGAGCGCAATGCTACGCCAGTCTTCATCATACCCCATGATTTATAGCATGTTTCCAGCAATTAGTCAAGGGGGCTTGTGTCAAGCCCTTGGACACAATCAGTGCCCGATCTACATCTTCAAGTTATAAATCAAGCTACTTCCACGAAAAATATCAATAATGTAGGCCAATAATGTAAAGTTCAAACTATAGTTTCATGATAACAATAACAAGGTAAGAATGCACCAAAGATGATTCATGAGAGTTCAAAGATGAATTAAGAACAAGATCATGACACGGAATGAGTTCAACAGCATAACGGTACATTTAACAATTTCCATAGTTCATTAGTAATTTATTGATTAAGGTTTCAGGGTCTAGATAATCAATAGATCACCTAGGAACATAGGGAAATCAACCCTTGGGTCAAACCCCGGGTTACTAAATACTTAGACACAAAATGGTCATATCGGGGTCGTTTCATTAAGAGGCGGTCATGCCAGGACCATTTCTCTAAAGAGACAGTTCAGCCTAGACCATTTCTAGACAGAGTAGACACTCGAGAGAGAAAAGGGTCGACGCAGGGACCATTCTGGCATAACACGGTCATTCCAGAACTGCTACTAGACAGTAGGGGTCTCCTAAGAACAGCTATTAACATGGCTACAGAAAACACCGGTAAGCTTGAGTGCTCTGTAGTTCAATGGGCTTTGATGGTACAACCAGCTCGGCGTCCTAGTGGGAATCCTAGGCTCGCGGAGACTTACGGAGGCCTTGAAATAAGATCACCCAGTTCGGTGGAAGGAATATCTAACGGTGAGGATCACAAGTCCAAGATTGTGCTCCTATCAAGTGTAAAGTGTAACTAATGATATCATATCAGAATACGTGCCATGTACTTAAGAAAAGACTCCGTGGATGAGAGTGAGACCATGATAAAATACTGATCAAAACAACAATAAGACAAGTCCATGAACCATGTAGAATTAACTTCAATACAAACTATAAGAGTTTTGGCATGAAAATAGCATAAATTTAAAATATGTTTTTAAAGCATGAAAGACATGAAACCTAGCATGATTGGTGCTCAATATAACCAAGTTCATATATGTAAAGTCATAACTAGGAATATAACCTCATTAACTAGGCTTAACCTATGTTTAATAGGGTAATCTGCAATCTGTTTAGGGCTAACATGGTGCAGGTCACAGAAACATGAAGGTGGTCTTATGAGGACTGTTTCTGAAAGTAGCTACCTTCTGGGGACAGCGAATTGGCGTTAGCGGTCTTAGAGGGGCCGCCTCCTGCCTATTGCAAGCAAAAGTTTAGGGCAACATGTAAGACTCATTCTAGGGTAATAAAATAGATGAAGATCATGCCAAACCGAGGGATAAGTCATGATAGGTAATAAATAACACATGGGGATGCATAGATTTGCCTGAATTAATCAAATTATCATATTTTTTCTTATGGGTAGGATTCATGCATGCAGAAGTAATCCTATATGCGCAATGAAAATAAATCATAAAATTCTCCACGTACATTGCATGAAATTAAGAGGAATCAAATGGCTTTTGCTCCTAACTTGTTAATTGAGCCATCCATGAGATAACCTACCTTTCTAACAGACTTTAAACTTCAAATTTTAGATTGGAAGGACGACCTAGTTTCTGCATGTCCTGTGCTAAACCAGTAACTTCTTGTCCCTCGTTCTCCTTAATCCTTTGGCCTAAATCCATGAAGTTTTAAGGGTAGGTAGGAGATACAAAGGTTAACAAATTATTCTAAAGGATGAACTTCTAAATACCTCGATTAGGGCATCCAATCCCTAGATCTTCATTAGACCGGCACGCTAGTTCCTGAGTGCCTTATAGAGGAATAGCAACTTCGAGGGCTTCTAACTTTCTGGACACTCGACCTCCTAACATGAAATTTAGAGGGATGTTAGTTAATACTAAAAGGAACATAATGTTCTAAATAACCAACCTGAAATAATTCCTCCTTACCTTCAAAGTACGCGAGCCAAAAGAAGGGTTCGCGTAGGTCGAACCTGAGACCTATTTATAGGGTTTGCTAGGGTTTGAAGGATTAGATCGATTTGGGAGTGCTATTTAGGGGTAGATCTGATCCCTAAGAGTACTAGACTAAGTTACCATATCAGATAACATCAAACTCTTGCATTTGGGCTGGATATTTTCTAGGGTTTCCAAAACCCCGTTCACGAAACATAGTAGCGGTTGGATGGGGGCCGCTATTATGAGATAGCGGTCATGCGATAGATCGCGTTTAGGCATTAGAGAGGGGAAATCTCACCACCCGTACGGAGAGGCCAAAAGAGGTCTAAATCGGACCGAACAAGGCTCAACTCCTTAACGTGGCAGCCCCCGGGCCCACTTATTATGAAGCCCAAAAATTCCCTCGGTACAAGTGCTTCCTAGGTGGCCTACGGGTTGGGAAGTCTGAGCATCAGTCGATCGAGAAAGCTCCCTCGGAGCCCCCTATTCCTTGTCCCGACCCAGCACTTATCACTCAGGAGACCACTCTTGAACAAGTGCCATTTGCTCGGGCCGTTGTGAATCCCTTAATGGTCGGAAGCTCAAGGGGACAAGGGAGACCAAGAGTCCACGCGCCGTAAGGAGCCCACATGAAGGACGTAACCCCCCTAGAACTCCTCCGCTCACAGGGCTCAATTCTCACAATAGGTCAATATTTAAACAGGACATGCCCTACTACGAGAAGGTAAGCCTATGCAAGGCAAGAGCCAGCAACCCTGAGCAGGAACCACTTCACCTTTCGGTGGAGAGGGATCTCGCACTCCCATTTTCCTCCCAACTCTTCTCTTCGCACCAGCGCTCTACTACCTGTGCTGACTTAAGCATCGGAGGGTCTTCCCCAAGGATCTATCCCTCGGCACCTCTGACTGGTTTCCTTTCTTGTAGTTTATACTTCAAGGGTACGTGGTCATCTTCCTCCCCGCTCAGGAGCAGCACGAGATCGCCCCTCTTCATCTGGCATCGTCTGTGGGAAACGCACAAACAGCCATCATGGTGCGAAGAAGTTCGGGCAGGAGGACTACCGACGATACGGGAAAAGCTCTGGTAACGGAGGAAGGCACACCTTCCCTCCCCATGGAGCATTCCCCATCCGATAACCAAGCCAGCGAGCTAACTCTAGCAGTGGCAGGGGAACAACTTTCCGGCGGGAGCACCGACGCCCTCCAAACCCTCAACGCAAAACTTGATGTCCTCGTAGATCTCATGAGGGCCCAGGCGGCCAGGGAGGAGAACTCACAGCTCCCCAGGAAAAGCCCCCCACGTGGAGATGCCTCCCAGTAAACTGTTGGAGGCCGTTTCATCCTCCGGGGGCAGCGGCTCATTCGCAACCCGTCAAGAGGACCGTCACACGCCCCTCCCCCAGAGCAAGAAGCCTCCTCAACCCCGGGGAGGGAGAAGACCGAAGCATGCAAACCGTTCCAGACGTCGAGGCCCCTGAGGAGCGCCGGGGTAGCATGCAAGTGCGCCTCCCCAGCCCCTCGGGATAGTGACAACCAGAACTCTCTCTCCGGCTGTGAGACTTCGAGAGCCGTTTCACAAAGCAAGAGCGCGCTCTCTGCGCCTTGCAGAAGACCTCTCTTATGGAGGACGAGAAGAGATCCCCGATCTCCGAAAACATCCTGAAGGCAGAGATATCTCCCAAAATCTCACTTCCGACCTTCAAGTCGTACGACGGTCAGGGAGACCCGGCTGACCATTACGACAGCTTCGATGCCCTGATGACCTTGCGTGGGGCGTTCAATGTGATCAAGTGCCGAGTGTTCGTGACCACTCTGGTTCAGGGCGCTCATGCTTGGTTCAGAGCCCTCGCCCCCGGCAGCGTCCACAACTTCAAGCAATTCGGGCGAGTATTCAAAGAAAGCTTCATCGGCAGCGGTCCGCCCCAGTCAGCGGCGGGATTACTGGCCCTTAAATAGGAACAGGGGGAGAAGCTACGGGCTTATATCAACCGATGCAAATCGGAAGCCCTGCGCATCCCCCGCCTGGATGTGGCCTCCGCCATCACCGCCTTGACTGGGGGTACCCGCGAAGAGAACCTACGGCGCGAGCTAGTGCTTCATACCCCTACCTCCCTCGCTGACCTAGTGACCTTGGCTCTGCGCCATGTCAAGTGCGAAGAAGTACTCAGTGCCTGCCGAGGCACAACCGGCTCGGGTCGGGAGGGGGACAAGAAGAGACCATCTGAGCAAGGGACGGGACAAGGAAAGAGGCGGAACCAGGACGGAGATCGAAAAGAGCCACCCCGAAAGTACGAGCGGTATACCCCACTTACCGCCCCCGTCTATGAAATCTACGAAGACATCAAAGGCTCGAGTCTCCTCAACCAACCCGAGCCCATGAGGACCAAGCATCGCAATTGCCGCAAGCATTGCCTGTTCCACAGGGACCACGGGCATCACACCAGCGATTGCCATCAACTTCAAGATGAGATCGAGCGCCTCATCTGCCAGGGACACCTATCTCAGTATGTGTCCAGGCAAAAGGAAAATCAAGGCGCCGCTGAAGAGATTGATAATGCCCCCCGCGGAGTCCACATCAACGTCATCACGGGCGGGACGGCATCAGGCGAAGATAGCAGCCAAGGAAGAATGCGTCACGCTGAGCGGGTGAACCGAGCCTCTACAGAGGCACCTGCGGCCCCGCAGGCTAGCGAACCGCAGGCCCTGGTATTCTCTGACCAGGACCTAGAAGGGCTAACCACCCCGCACGACGACGCTCTCATTATATCGGCTACAATAAACCATTGTAACGTGGATAGAATTTTAGTCGACAATGGTAGTGCCCCTGATGTATTATCCTATGAGTGTTTCCTCAAAATGGGAGAGAATCCATCTAAACTTTGCCTGATCCGAACCCCCCTCTGTGGGTTCAACGGCCAGGCTACTTATCCCGAGGGAGCACTGAGCCTATCAGTTACTGTCGGCACCCCGCCCAAAACCGTTACGGTTATGGTAGACTTCATCGTGATTAAGGGGATGATGGCATACAACGCTATCTTCGGTCGAGGCACTCTCAGCCGAATGAGAGCGGTGCCCTCTACCTTTCACCAAAAGATGAAGTTCCCAACCAAATATGGCGTGGGGGAAGTTAGAGGTAACCAGGCATTGGCTAGACGGTGCTATATACTCTCGGTTGATGCCACTAGGTCGGAAGGGAAGAATAAAGGGGTAAAGGGAGCCGAGGAAGGACCTGCAACATCCGAGCCTGGCGGCGAGTTGCTAACGGTCTTCCTTAATGGTCACCCGACCCTAGGAGTAAAGATTGGAGCCGAGCTCCCACTTCAGGAACAAGAAAAATATAAAGATTTTCTTGCGCAGTACATCCGAGTGTTTACATGGTCTGATGAGCACCTTTCCAGGATCCCAGGAGACGTGGTGATGCACAAGCTCAACCTTGACCAGACAGCAAAGCCAGTACAACAGCGCAGAAGAAAGCACGCCCCCGAGAAGCAAGCGGTCATCAAAGAGCAAGTCATCCAGGGGTAGAAGACTGGCATCTTTCATCTAGTTCTGTACCCTACATGGCTCGCCAACGTCGTCCTGGTACCAAAAGCTTCTGGGAATGGTAGATGTGCTTGGATTTCACTGACCTCAACCAGGATACCCCGAAGGATTGCTACCCGCTGCCGAGCATCGATCAACTGGTCGATTCAACCTCTAGCAATAAGCTGCTCAGCTTCCTGGACGCCTACTCTGGCTACCATCAGATCAGGATGGACCTGGAGGACATCGAGAAGACCACCTTCATCACCGACTTCGGCGTACACTGCTACACCCAGATGTCATTCGGGTTGAAGAATGCTAGAGCAACGTATCAGAGACTGATTAACCACATTTTCGAAGGACAGCTCGGTAGGAATGTCGAGGCCTATATTGATGATATGCTCGTCAAAACACCAAAGGCCAAAGATCACCTCGCTGACTTAGCTGAGACCTTCGACACCCTCCTGAAGTGCAACATGAAGCTCAACCCCGCCAAGTGCGCCTTCGGAGTCAGATCCAAGAAGTTCCTAGGTTTCCTGGTCACTCAGCGTGGAATTGAGGCCAACCCCGACAAGGTCCAGGCCATCTGGACATGAGGCCACCTACCTGCATCATGGACGTCCAACGCCTAATAGGGCGCATTGCTGCACTCAACAGTTTTCTGTCTCGGGCGGCCGAACGATGCTTACCCTTCTTCAAACTGTTGAGGGGACCCAAAATGGCATCAGCTACGTTTGCCTGGGATGAGGATGTCAGAAGGCGTTCTCTGAACTCAAGGAATTCTTGGCCTCGCCCCCGGTGATGTCCAAACTAGTCCAAGGTGAAGCTCTACACCTCTACCTCTCGGTGACCCCTTCTACTATAAGCTCGGTCCTGGTCAGGAGCGACGCCAGAGTCGAGAGACCAGTTTACTATGCCAGCAAGGTGCTTAATGAGGCAGAAAGAAGGTACCCCACAACCGAGAAACTCGTGCTAGCGTTGGTTACCTCGGCCAAGCGTCTTCGACCCTACTTCCAAGGGCACTCCATCGTCGTATTGACCGGAGAACCCCTGAAGAAGATTCTCTTTCAGCCTGAAGCCTCAAGATGCCTCGTCAAATGGGCCATCATGCTCGGGGCCTACGATATTTCGTATCACCCCCGCTCGGCTATTAAAAGACAGGCTGTCGCGGACATCATCGCTGAAAGCACGGTCCCGATTGAAGAAGCACTCCCACCAGCGTCCGGGCCTACCTGGGATATGTTCACCGACTGGTCCTCCAATTCAACAGGAAGCGGCGTCGATATTCTCCTCAAGTCCCCCGAAGGAGCGAAGCTGCGGTACGCCCTAAAGTTCAACTTCCAGGCATCCAACAACGCCTCTGAGTATGAAGTCGTTATCTCGGGAGCCAGGATGGCTTGACGATTGGGGGCCGAACGAGTCAGGATCCACACTGACGCCCAATTGGTCGCTAGCCAAGTCAACGGTGAGTACGAAGCTTGGGAAGGACAAATGGTCAAGTACCTCCAGGTGGTCAAGAGGATGGCCCAACTCTTCGAGAGCTTTGAGGTAGTCCGAATAGCCCGGGAGGAAAACTCCCGCAGACGCCCTCTCTCGACTGGCCTCCTCGTCCGATCCCGCTAGTACACGATCAGTCTTCCTCGAAGAGCTCGGGCAACCGAGCATCGAATCCAAGCTTATGACTATTGACCCGGCACCCTCAAGCGACTGGCGGACCCCCTACATATCCTGGCTCCGGGATTCTCAAGAGCCCACCGACTCTCGGGAGGCTCGAAAGCTCAAGTACCAAGCTCAGCGTTTCATCATGCTGGACGATGCCTTGTACCGCAGATCATTCTCCGATCCCCTCCTCAAGTGCATTAGCGCCGATGAAGCCATCCGAGCGATTCATGAAGTACACGAAGGCATCTGCGGAGCGCACCAAGGAGGAAGATCACTCGCCATGATCTTGCAACGACAGGGTTATTGGTGGCCCACTCTCTAGCATGACTGCTCGACCTACGTACAGAAGTGCGATCGATGTCAGCATTTCGACCACCTAATTCATCAGCCCGCTGCGGAGCTCATCACCCTTGCCGAGCCATACCCTTTCGCTCGGTGGGGGATCGACATTTTGGGGCCGTTCCCTACGGCTCAGGCTTAGAAGAAGTTCGTCATCGTCGCCATCGACTATTTCACCAAATGGATTGAGGCCAAAGCCACCACCAGGATCACTGAATCGATCATCTGGTTTTGTTTGGAAATCGATCATCTGTCGCTATGGTGTCCCCCGAGTGATCGTGAGCGATAACGGTCGGCAGTTTGATTCTCATTATTTTAGAGACAGATGTGCCGACCTAAACATTCGCAACCACTTCACTTCGGTAGCCCACCCTTAGGCTAACAGACTGGTCGAAAATGCCAATAAGACTATCTTAAAAGGTATTAAAACCAGGCTCGACAAAGCCAAGGGAAGCTGACTCGAGGAATTGCAGAGCGTACTATGGTCGCACCAAACTACTTCGAGAACGGCTACTGGTGAAAAACCTTTTCAGCTGGTGTATGGCACGGAAGCCGTGATTCTGTTGGAGGTCAGCAATCCCTCTCTCTGTGTCATCCACTTCGAGCCCAAGGTAAACGAGCAAAACTGCGAGAGAACCTCGACTTAGCAGACGAGATCCGATAGAGTGCAAGGATCCGAGCAACGGAATACCAACGGCGCATCGCTCGATACTACAACAGTAGAGTCTGAGATAGACACTTCCAGCCAGGAGACTTCGTCTCTAGGAAGGCCGAAGCATCTCGACCACTAGAGGCGGCGGGGAAGCTGGCCCCTACCTGGGAAGGTCCCTACCGAGTGGTCGAGAAGCTCGGGAAAGGAGCATACCGATTGTCCAACATGGAAGGAACACCCGTCCCTCGGACGTGGAACGCGACAAATCTTCGCAAGTTCTACTTTTGAACATTTGACAAGCATACACATGTAAGTGAAATAGAATAATCACCATTCTTCACTTCTTATTAAACTTTGATGTACATCAAGAAGGCCGTAGCCGGTATAGTATAAATGTACAAAAAATTACATCCCCTAGTACTATAACGCGAACGGAACGCTCGACCGACCTAGTAGGCGCTCCCACGTCCAGCCATTGACTCTGCCTCGTATAGAAACTGGCTTAGATAAGGGATCGCCGGCTTCGTTGGTTCGAGATAGCTTGGAGGAAAAAGGAAAATAGGGGAAACAACAAGAAGAAGAGAGGAAGGAATACAAGTGAAGGCCTCCTCTCTGCCAACTCTTTGGAAGGCAGAGAGTGGAGGCACCCTCCGAAGAGTGAAAGGGGAGGGAGAAAAAGAAAATGATAGAGGTGGACGAGGAGGTCAGAAAGGAGGGAGCTTAATTAGCTCCCCTCCACCTCGCGGGATAGCGTCAGTGGGTCAGGGATAGGAGTGCGACATGCTCCGGCATGACGATCCCTCTTCCTGAGTGGCCTCCGACTGACGAACCCTCTTCCAGACTAAAGCAATAGGAGCTTCCTTCCCACCACCATCTACATCATCATCTTCTGAAGCGCCTTCCATGCCTCGCCAAGACTAACAGCACAATGCTTCGCGGAAGGGAAGAACCACCCGGAACGGCCTTAAGCGATGAAAGGAAAAGGAGACGACCCACGGTCCTTTTATAGGCCGAAGGGGGAGCTGATCACCTTAAATGACTCTCCCCTTACAAAACACGCTACCAAGGCTTTCCCTGGGTTGGTTATCTCATTTCCCGATATTCCCCCAGTGGGACGCGTGAAGCGGCAAGTCATTAAGGGAGATATGGAAAAATGGAAAGGTGCCAGCGCCATGTCAGTTATTTGATAGATCGACACGCGCAAGATCTGCAGGAACTCGATGCCTCCTTCAAACGACTGCGGATATGGTAGTCAAATCACACCAAAAGTGGTAAGAAACAGTCAATTCAGCATTCAATACTGCCGCTATTATAGTTTCCAAAAAATCCTTACTCGGCTACATATGAAAGAGAAAGAAAAAAGAAAAAAAGCTATTACATCAAGCCTCGGGCCCATCTCCAAGCTTGGCAGATAACGCTTCTTCGGCACCAGGCGATCTGCCCCCAATGTTCTCGACGACGGCCAGCCCAGACACTGACCCCACCTGTGAGGGAACTGTCATGGCCCCGTGTCCTCCCAAGGATGCTAGAGTTGGCAGTCGCTCGAATGGGGCCGAACTCACCTCTTCACTCGACGTATAGTGGGAAGAGTCAATGGATCCCCAATCTGAGTCATAGTGCTGATCGGAAAGAAAAATGAGTGTAGAGGACTGGGCCTCTCCTCTAGGACGGCCCGATCGTAGCCTTGGGAGAAGCCCTTCCGAAGTCCCCGTCGGTAGCCTGACTCGTAATAAGGAAAGGCCACCTACTGTAAAGCTGCCTGGTAAGCCTCTGAGCACTTATGTTGTTCGAGCGCTTCCTTCCCAGCCAGCTCCGCCTTCCTCTCGAGCTCGGCTATCCGCTGCTCGGACTCGGGCAGCCTTCTCTCGGCCTCAGACAGCCTTTGTTCGGCCTTAGACAGCTATTGAACTCGATCTTTGAGCCCCTATCGCTCGGCCCTCCATTCATCATCGGGCTTGACCTGGTTTTTACGCTCCGACTCCAATAGCTCACTCTTCCGGTCGACCATGTGACGAGCCTCGGCTAGCTGCTCCGCCAACGACCGAGCCTCCGCTTGACTCGACTACGCCAGCGCTCGGAGCGGGGCCATCTGCCAGTGAAGGTCCCCAAGATCGAGAGTCAGACGCTCGACCTTCCGATCAAGCGCACCGCAGGTCCACGAGAGAGTCTCCCGCTCGGACTCCACCCGAGCGTACGCGTCCACAGCTTCAGCCCCCAGTTGGGCCAAAATCAGCCCTCTCTCCACAATCTGCTCAAATAGCGAAGAGGGGGGACCCTTCCGGACTTTTTCCCACAAGTCTCGAGAAGCTATGGAATGGCACGCCCGGTATAGAGGAGCCCGGACACTGAAGGTGCTGGCAGAGGGAGGGGAAGCTCTCACCGGAGCGGCCAGGATCGGGGCATCTCCCTCGAGAAATCCCATCCCAGGGGCCCCACCGGTTGGCTCGGCATGAGCGGCCCCACCACGTACCTCCCCAGCTTCGGTCGGCTAAGATCGAGTCGCCTCCTCCTGCGATCCTCCAGCCTCGACCGGCTCAAATCGGACCCCCTCGTCTGGCGACCCCTCCGCTACGCTCGGCATCTCAGCATCGGCAGTGATCCCTCCTTCATCGGCCCCCTCTTGTTCAGTAGAGGGGAGAGCCGGCAGGGAATCTCCTCCGGACGGACGGATGACCTCCTCCTTCCTCGCCTGTTTCTTCTCAGCAGACTGAGCCTGCATTGAAGACCGCAACAACTTGGCCACGGGATCCTTGCGCTTGGCCCCCCGGCGCTCAGAAACATCATCCCGGGCCACCCACTTGCCATTATCCCGGGCGCGGGACGAGCCCTCTGAAGCTTGAAGATCGTCAGGAGCCGGCGTCTCGTCCAAATTGATGATCTCCAATTCGGCCGACGGAGCCCCCTCCTCAACCGCTCGTCTCGTGTCTGAACCATAGAAAAGAAGATTAAGAGAAGGAAGATTCTCACTCCACAAGAAGGAAGACCAAGCTCCCGAACTCCTTACCTGTCAGTGATAGCACTCGAGCGAGGTAGCCCTCATTGTTGGAAGAAGTCACCAAATCCACAGTCTCTTGGCGATTCTGCTGTAGAACGACGGCCTCACCTTCCACCTCTGGAGAAAACACGGTCTGCCTCGGAGGAATGTTCGGATGGAAATCGGGCACCATCTGGAAATTCCAGACTACACCAAATGCCGATGGGCCCACCCAGAAATATTGGGTCTTCCACCCTTTGTGAGAAGAGTCCTTCGCAGAGAGGGACACGCAGCTTCTCCCCCGCTTCGCCTGAATATAGAAGAAGCCTCTCCGCGCATGAGGATGCTCCTTCAACTCAAAGAAGTAATGGAAAAGATCCAGCGAGGTGCGCACCACACACTGGCCACAAAGGAAAATAAAGGATAAAATGAAGGTATAAGAGTTGGAGACCAGCTGGACAGGGGCCAGCCGGTAGAACCGAAGTAACTCGGCGACAAAGAGATGAAGGGGTAGACGAAAGCGGCATTTCCAGGCCAAAAGAAAGGAGCAAAAGAGGCCAGAACGAGTGGACAGGCTAGACTCATGAGGCTCAGGCGCCAGGAACTGGAACCGCCAAGGCAGCCCATGATGACTCTCCAGCCGCTTCACCTCAGCCTTTCCCAGCTCACTGTAGAGCGGCTCCAACGGCGTCAAGAAAGCCCTGGGAGCCCGTTCTCTCTGCCGCCCCTTGGCCTAAGGATGATGGTTCGCCATGAGATAGAGAAAAGAAGAAGGGAAAAGCTCTGAGCCAGAGAACTTCGGAGAAGAAAGGGAGCTCACGAATCACCACCTCAAGAAGCCCTTCTAGCTCCGACGGTTACAACGATTCTCCGCTCTTCCGAAACTGCTCTCGCAGCGCGGGAGCGTCCCTGAAATATAACTACAAAGAGAGGTGAAACCCTAAAACCCCAGAGATAAAGGGACACAAAACGCGCAATGCCTAAAAACCCTGACGGGAGGCAACGCGGCGTCCGATCTCCCGAGGAGGGGCCTTCTCTTATTCATCATAACGGGCGTATTTTCAAGGTGAGCCGCGTCATGTGGCCCCTATCAGAGAGATATCTTTACCCAATCAGTGCCACAAACAGTCCAGCCCAATTGATACTCGTCCGAGCCTAATCTTGGCTCGGGAGTAGGAGGGGGACAAGTGGAGAGGTGAAATCTCAGCACTCGTATGGAGAGATCAAACGAGGTCTAAACCGGACCGAACAAGGCTCAACTCCTCAAAGTGGCAGCCCCCGAGCCCACTTATTATGAAGCCCAAAAATTCACTCGGTACAAGCGCTTCCTAGGCGACCTACGGGTTGGGAAGTCCGAGCATCAGTCGATCGGGAAAGCTCCCTCGGAGCCCCCTATACCTTGTCCCGACCCAACACTTATCACTTGGGAGACCACTCCTGAACAAGTGCCATTCGCTCGGGTTCGCTGATGGAAGCTTATTGATTCAACCGTCGTGAATCCCTTAATGGCAGGAAGCTCAAGGGGACAAGGGAGACCAAGATTCCGCGCACCGTAAGGAGCCCACATGAAGGACGTTACCCCCCTGGAACTCGTCCGCTCACAGGGATCAATTCGCACAATAGGCCATTATTTAAACAGGACATGCCCTACTACGAGAAGGTAAGCCTAAGCAAGGCAAGAGCCAGCAACCCAGAGCAGGAACCACTTCACCTTTCGGTGGCTCACGCTCCCATTTTCCTCCCAACTCTTCTCTTCACACCAGTGCTCTACTACCTGTGCTGACTTAAGCATCGAGGGTCTTCCCCGGGGATCTATCCCTGGGCACCTCTGACTGGTTTCCCTTCTTGCAGTTTATACTTCAAGGGTACGTGGTCATCTTCCTCCCCGCTCAGGAGCAGCGCGAGATCGCCCCTCTTCAGGCATTTATTCTAAAACTTTTAGATTTTCTTAATATCCCATAGTTATCCCTTTAATTGACTTATTTATCCTATTTAAATCCGTAAATTACCCAAATTACGTTTCTAGTAATGGGCTTGGGTCAAAAGGCTATAGAATTGGGTCTTTGGGCTTATTTGAATTCGGCTTAGTCCTTTGGTTATTATAGTGGCTTTACATTGATTTAATTATTCCTTAAAGCATTTTAGTATTAAGCCTTTTTAAATGCATAATAATCATATTTAATCCCAAAAAATTCTTAGAAAATTCATGGGTATTACACCCTCCCCTATCTTAAAGAGAATTTGGTCCCCAAATTCAATGCATGTGGTCTTTAAAGAGAGTGTACTTACATTGAAATATCTCTGGAAATCTTTTGTGCATAGCTTCTTCCGTTTCCCATGTTGCCTCGTGTGGTAAAGATTTGTTCCATTGGACTTTGACCATGGGAATAGTTTTATTCCGAAGTTGACGTACTTCTTGTTGACACCCATTTTTTACCGATAAGTTGAGTCGTTCCTCTTACTCCTATTTGTTGATGGCTTGAGTTGTCCATTACTTGTTGGGGCTATTTTTCAGGCATATTTTGGGCCAGTTTTATGGGTAGCCTCCCTCCCTGCCTAGGTTTGTTTCAATTCTGGGCTTAATTGGCCTTGGTTGTGGTTGATCGGGCTTTTCTATGAGTTTCAAGCACCCATACACATGTGCAGTCCATCCCTGGCCGCTCAATCAATGTGCGGTTGCCTGTGGACCGTCCACCTATTTTGGAATATTTTGGTTAATTTTTTGAATTTTCACTGACAAGGGCTTATGCGGTTGAATCCTAGCCGTTCAACATGATGAACGGTCAGGAGTGAACTGTTCTTCTTCCAGAGTCCTAAAGCCTAAATGTCTCTCAGATAATTATCCGTTTTATTCATTTATCACTGACAGTAGTTAAACGGATAATACTTGGCCGCTCATCATTATGGATGGTTAATATCAGACCGTTTATCTATGAGAGTCCAACGGCGATCATTTCGGTTGGTTAATGGATAATTAGTGGATGGTTATCCTATTTTTGGAATTATCACCGCCTGAGTTGGACGGTTCTTGACGGACCGCCCAACTGGTTGAGCGGTCTATCGTGAGACCGTTTAATCCTGCGAACTCTGAAGAATTCAAGGATTTTCTCTCTCTATCCGTGGACTTGTCCCCAAGCTTTATCTGGAGATTTCTTCCTGAATATAGAGTCTTTTTCAATGCCGTTTCTTCTGGATGAGAGATAACTCAATTATCTCCAACTTTTGTTTGATAATCTCGACATAAAAATGAATGTAAACCCTAATTTTGGGGCTGGTTTTCTAGGCTCTATAAATAGACCCTAGAGGTCCTCTTCGAAAAGGGCGGGAGATTTTGGTCGACGGCAAAGCCCTGCCGAATCCTTGAGCGACCTACGACCAGGGAGGGAGGCCTTGTACATCCATATAGGCCTCTGGTTCAGGGAGTAATCGTAGTCTTGAGCCTCTTTGCTTTGGATAATCTCGTTTTCTTCTCGTTGCATGTTTGTTTCTACACATCATTCTCATCATTTTTCTTCACTTGCACTATCATTCACACATCCTCCCACATTTTTTGATGCCCCAGGGATTTAAAACTCCCCAGGTATCCTCCACTTCATTTAGTTATGATCATTCATCTTCATTTTAGCATCTACTAGACTCTATAGTTCTAACTTGGGTTTTCTTTTTGTGTTTACACTCTGTTTCGCAGGTCAGCAACTCACGAACACGAGGCCCATCCTTTCTGGCCAGCCAGAGAGGGTGGAGGTTGGACCCTTTTGCAACTTATGGCGTGGTGGTCTTGTGCGATCCCTACTTAGCCGTTCACAGAGACGTGCGATTTCCGCTGGACCGTTCTTCTTCGTCTTGCGGTCGGGTCAGAGCCGTTCATCTTCCAGAAGTTCCTTATCCCTCGTCCCCTGCAGCAATGAAGAGCGGTCTATCGTGTGACCGTCCAACATCACAGGCGGTTCTTCGCGGGCCGTTCATCCCCTACAGTGCTGATTTTAAGGCGAGTGTCTCCCTCTCTTTCCAAGGTATGGTGTGTCAATCACATTAGGCACCTTAGTGGCGATCACGGTTACTTACACTCTTCTGTTCTCTTTCTACTATTCCCATTTACTTTACACATCGATTTAGTAGAAGGAGAGAGAAGACATCATCTTTTAAGCCAACGAGGAGTCAAAATATAACGAACATGTCAACAGCCTATTTTTTGGGGATCACGGTGGGACACCTAGTGCCCATCGTGTTAGTGATTTGCTGATCCTTTCTTGTTCTTTGTTAGTCCTCTTTTCAAAGTAATTTTAGGTTGGTCTTAGTGCGGTCTCTGTCCTCCGGAGCATGTGCGGATCCCCAGGTGCCGTCCAAGTATTGTGCGGCCGTACTCCACCCGCCCTTCTCTGCGGACAGTGCCACTTCTCTTCCCAGCCTGCGGTCTCGAGCGGTCTCCTATCTCCCGTTCATCGATTATAAGGCCTGTCTTCACCCGTCCATCGTGCTGGCTCAGGTGTGTTTCAGTGTTGGGTGGATTCATGTCATACAGTGGTTTCAGGGCCGCTCTAGTTCTGACGCGGTTTTTTAGTGGACCGTTCAACCTGGTACGCTTCTATATTCTTCCTCTGTCATTCTATCGTTCTCTGATTTGCCTGTTATTTTGTAGCTGCTCCCTGTATTATACGGTCGTATAAAGACCGTCTATCTCCCTGAGTGGTCTTACAGAGACCCTCCTTGTCATGCTACAGTTCACCCGTGCTTCTCTTTCATTGCCATGTTATATGCTTTTTATGATACTTGGTGCTGATTATTGATCTCCCCATGCTCCTATATCATTGTTGTATACTTGCTTTCACCTCTTACATATTTGATTTGATCAATGCTTGTTAGTTTCTACGCTAGATTTTGCATGCACTCCGGTGCGCATAGGATTCATGCATTTCATTCATAGTTAGTCGCATTCCTGCTGAGGTAGGTTTTCCTCTCGTCTCCATATTCCTTGGAGCCGACTAGGGGACCTCGCAGAGGACCTCCGTAAGCCGTGGATTCCCACACGGACGTCGGGCAGGTTGTACCATACCACCCCTTAGTCTAGGGTCTGCATTCGTGCGAGAGAAAGTTCTTTAGAATCTGCTAGTTCTCCATTCTCACCCTGTTTAGGTACCTTGTGGTTGAGTGAATTCACATTTTAATTAATCCATTAAGGTCCTAAAAGAGAACTTATAAAAATCTTCGCGCACCATTTGGAATATGTTTAGGTAATTGGTTGATTCTTTTTTTTCATCTCTCTCCTCCATTGTATGTTGCATAGTGTCATCATTTGCATCATTTTGTCAGATTAGGCTCATTGGGTCTAGTTCATCTTCGTGTGTCTCCATTTAGCTGCATTTGTCCTAGGTTCATTTCCTTCCTTGTATTCATTTGAAATTCATTGTGTAAGGTCTCCATTCTCCCCATGTAGCGCTTCTCCCCTATACCTTATTCCTATACTTCTCCATCTTCTTACCCCCGTGTGGACTGGGGACAAGGCAAAATTTTATATGTTGGTCGAAAAGAGTGCAGGACAGGTCACCTTTGGAGGTAATACCAAAGAAAAAATCATTGGGTCAGGTAACGTAGGTAAGTGCACTACCTGTTGTATTGATGAAGTATTGCTGGTTGAAGGACTTGCTTATAATCTGCTTAGCATTAGCCAGCTTTGTGATAAAGGTCATAGAGTAGTCTTTGATTCTCATGGCTGCAACATTTATGAACCTAACTCTGATATTGTTAAGTTTTTTGGTAAGAGAGTGAATAATATCTACGTGGTAGATTTAGATGACATTGTGCATTCCAATCTATGCCTCACAGCAAATAAAGATGACTTGACCTATCTATGGCATCATAGACTAGGTCATGCCAGTTACACTATTCTTCATAAATTGAATAAACACTGCATGGTTAGAGGACTCCTTGAAATCTCTTTTAAAAATAAAAATAAAATATGTGATGCATGCACCCAGTCCAAGCAAACTAGGAAGTCATTCAAATCCCGAACTGAGAACCTATCTTCTAGACCTTATGAGCTGATTCATGTGGATCTTTTTGGACCTACAAGATCAGTCAGCTTATCAAAAAGAAGATATGGATTTGTACTTATTGATGACTTTTCTAGATTCACTTGGGTGTTTTTCCTCACACATAAAAATGATGCTTTTACTGAATTTTAGGAGTTCTATCTGAAAATTAGACAGGAAAATGTCAATTCTATTCTGAATATTTTGTCTGATCATGGTGGTGAGTTTGAAAACTCACAGTTTGAAATCTTTTGCAGGGAAAATGGTATTACTCATAGGTTCTCCTCACCTAGGACACCGGAGCAAAATGGAGTAGTGGAGAGAAGGAATCGAACCCTTGTGGAGATGGCTTGGACCATGTTAGTAGAAGGTAACCTACCTATGAAATTCTGGGCTGAAGCAGTTAACACTGCATGTCACATTGTTAACAGAGCTCTGGTAAGACCATTTACCTAGAAAACTCCCTATGAAATTATCAAGGGTAAGAAACCTTCACTAGCTTATTTTAAGGTTTTCAGATGTAAATATTTTGTGCATGTTAATACTAAAAGAGATCTTTACAAATTTGAACCTAAAAGTGGTCCTGGAATATTTCTAGGATATTCAGAAAAATCCAGAGCCTATAGGGTATATAATTTAAACTCTAAGACAGTAGAAGAATCTCCACATGTGGTCTTTGATGAAACTATGACTAATTCTGATAATGGTTTGTGCAGAGAAAAGAGTAATGGAGAAATTCTGAAAGATGAGGACCCTGAATATCAATCTGAAGAAAATAATGCAGAGCAATCTGATGCTCAGGAGGAGGTAATAGAGAACCAAGGTAATCAAATTATCAATGTCAAATTTCAAAAAGATCATCCCATAGATAATATAATTGGTAATTTGCATGACCCTCCTAGGACCAGATCACACTTTAGAGCTAAAAATGAATTAAATTCTTTTGCACTGATTTCTCAAATAGAACCCAAAGATATTGACAGTGCTCTTAGAGATGTGCATTGGATCAATGCCATGCATGAGGAGCTGAACCAGTTTGAAAGGAACAAGGTATGGGACCTAGTTCCTCTACTTGACCATGGCATTGTCATAGGCACAAAATGGGTTTTTAGGAATAAAACAGATGAGCATGGCAATATTGTTAGAAATAAGGCCAGATTGATAGCTCAGGGTTATAACAAAGAATGTGGTATTGATTTTGAGGAATCTTATGCCCCTATAGCTAGGTTAGAGGCCATCAGAATACTTTTAGCCTATGCATGCTCATTAGGAATAACATTACAGCAGATGGATGTAAAATCTACTTTTCGAAATGGAGAAATAAAAGGGGATGTGTTTTTTAGGCAGCCTCCTCGTTTTGAATGCATTGATTATCCTAACCATGTTTATAAATTAAATAAAGCTCTCTATGGATTGAAACAAGCTCCTAGAGCTTGGTATGACATGCTTAGTAGGTTTGTCACTGAAAAGGAGTTCACAAGAGGTAAGGTTGACCAAACCTTATTTACTAAGATATGCAATCCTGACATCTTCATTGTGCAAATTTATGTAGATGATATTATCTTTGGCTCAACTAACTCAACTTTATGTGGGAATTTGCTAATTTAATGACACAAGAATTTGAGATGAGTTCAATGGGTGAGCTAAAACTATTTCTTGGACTGCATGTAACTCAGACTAAGGAAGATACAGTCATAGCTCAGTCCAAGTACATCAAAAACCTGTTGAAGAAATTCAACTTGGAAAATTTAAAGGAAATTTCAGCACCCATGGGTACATCAATTAATCTTGATGATGACCCAAAAGGTAAATGTGTAGATCCCAAATTATACAGAGGTATGATCGGATCCCTTCTTTACCTTACTGCTTCTAGGCCTAATATCCAATTTTCTGTGTGTTTATGTGCTAGGTTTCAGGCTAGTCCTAAAGAGTCACATCTGAGTGCTGTTAAGCAGATTTTTAGGTATCTATCAGGCACCCTAGATCTAGGGCTTTGGTATCCTGTTAAGTGTGAGCTACACCTCATAGCCTACACTGATGCAGATTATGCAAGGTGCAGGGTAGATAGGAAAAGCACTAGTGGGTATTGCCATTACCTAGGTGTTTGTCTGGTGTCATGGGCTTCTAAAAAGTAACACACTGTTGCTCTATCTATAGCTGAAGCAGAGTATGTTGCATCTGGGAACTGTGCAACCCAGGTACTCTGGATCAAGCACCAACTTATTGATTATCAGATAAAATTGGGATGCATTCCAATTTTATGTGATAATACTAGTGCTATATCACTCACTAAAAATCTTGTTCATCACTCTAGGACTAAGCACATAGAAATCAAACACCATTTTCTTAGAGATGAAGTAAATAAAAATGAAATTGAATTGTATTTCATTGAATTTGAAAAATAGATAGCTGATATATTTACTAAATCTCTAGGTAATGACAGATTCAAATTCTTGAGAAGAGAATTAGTTTTATGTAAATTTCAGCATGATGATTAATTTCAATTTCATTCATGATCAAGCCTTTTGTTGTCGTTTGTGTACTGTGTACCTTTGAATAAAATTCTAGCTCTTGCTTTGAGAATGATGGTTTGTCTGTCTGAAAATCCATTTTTGAATAACTCCTCTGAATAGATTAGTATCAATTCACTGAACTGAATAAATGATCATGATCTGTTTAAGAATGATTCAATGATTGTCTGTTAGTTGTTTCTGAATAAAGGCTCAGACCTTGTCTTGTGAATACTTCATTAATACCATCCATTAGTTATCTTGATTTTAGAGGTATATCAACTGATATGAGGTGGAAGGACAGATTCAGTCTGTCTGAAAGCCCATACCATGTGTTGAGGACTAATCTCCACCTAGTACTCTGAATCAAGAGTTTGTCTCAGCATTGCATTTCACTTCATATCACATTATTGTGTCTAAAGTCTATTAGTTATTTTTTATTGGACTTCACTGCATGTCATGCATAATTGCATCTGAATTTCTGCACAGTCATGCATTTAGAATAGGTGATTACATTGCATTCTACTCCATGATAGTATGTCTAGAAATGCATACATAATTGTAGATGAATGATTGAATAAACATGCATGTAGACAGGGGGAGTTTTTTTAAGAAAAAGGGAATATCTATGCATGCTGCAAGGTGTCAAGGGGAGTATTGATCATTTCTATCTGTCTGTCTGTCTCTCAGATCTCTTTATACTTTAATCCTCTTGGACTTCAGATTCTATTTCTTCTCTCATACAAATTGCTAATTCTAATGTAGGAATTGTGAGCTCTCCTATCATCATTCCTATTCTGACATAATGGCAGTCTAATAATAATTTCATAATCTTAAGCAAGAGAAACCAGACATCTTCTATTATAAGAATCTTGATTGGTCCTTGAATGAACTGATGGTTTAAATTTTATAATCTTTAGAATTCAAAGACTGCATTCAGTAAATAGGAATGTTGATAACTGATAATAGCTCTCAACCCTTATCTCATCACATGGTTGATAAAGTTTTCTTGTATCTGAAATCTGCTAACTTGATGAAATCTTGGTTAAGAAAACTAAGTATGTGTATTGTTCTTAAACAAGTCTCTCTAAAAAATATAAAGGATAGCAAACCAAAAGTAAGAAAATATATATATATATATATATAAACAAAAATGACAGAGCAATGACTAAGCACCGAGAAATTGAGTGCTTCATCAAAGAAATGAAGAACACTTAACTCATGAAGTGGCTCAAGTTATCTCTGTTCATATGGCCAAAATAGTAAGCACTGAGAAACAAAGTGCTCCATCAAATAAATGGATAACACTTATGTCATGAAGTGTCTTAAGTTACTTTGCACATATGGTCAAAATGCTGTTCCTTCAACTAAAATTCAAAATTGTCACATTGTTTAATCTCAATACATATCTTGGTCACTCCCAAAGATTATCACGAATTTTCAGAAAGTAAGATACCATTAAACAGATTCTCTCATGATTAATGTGATTATGGTTTATTGATATTATTAGACACATCAAACTTATCCATTGAATGAAGTGCATAAATTCTAATTTTTATCACCTTTACACCAGAAATCTATCAAGAATGCATTGTATTGATTCATATATCTGACGACTCTGAGCTTCGTAATGCTTAACTCTGAACTATTGAACAGGGTGTCAGTCAGACTTCTCTCATTTCTTTCTGTTCTACTATTGACATACTTCACTTTCACTTCCACTTTCACTTTCGCTGTCAGTCAGGTGGATTTATTACAGCAAGGGTAGTAAAAAGGCGGAGAATGTCTTCTGCTTTCAGTCTTCATGGTCAAAAGTAGGAGAGCATCTGCATTTCATTCATTGCAATTTCTCATCATTGTCCACATCCCTTCCTATTTGATGATGGCAAAGAGGGAGAGATTATATGTTTTGATGATAGGGAGAGAGATATCTTTTGTTGGAATTGAATTGAATGCTTGATTGACTGCATTTTTCATGACAACTCTGACTAAACTGAACTTAATACATTTCATCAAAATACATCTAATATAGTCTGTTTCCATCATCAAAAAGGGGGAGATTGTTGTGACTCCTCTAGTTTGATGATGATATGGAAAGAGGGAGAATGATCTGTCTTCTCCGGACATGATTTTAGTTAAGGAGTTAGTGTGTTTTGAATGATTGGCAACAACTTAATTGACTGTGTTGACTTTACTGAATTTACTATTGACTTTGTAGCATTGGTTATTTTGATGAAACCTGAGGTCAGTGTTAGTCAAGCATTCTGCATGTAAGGTCTATGTTAGTATAGAATAGTTCATGCATTAGGTCTGAGTCAGTGTATGTATAGTCGACGCTAGCTACGTTCCAAGCATATCAAGGTCTATGCTACCTTGAGTTTGTCTGCACCAAGGTCGGTGCTAGCTGCGCTATGTGCTATACAGGTCGGTGCTAGCTGCGATACATGTTTACCCAAGGTCGATGCTAGTTGTTCCTTTGGCATGACTTAGGTCGATGCTAGTTTCTCCTTAAGCACACTAGGGTCGATGCTAGTTTTTTAATGTCAGTGCATGTTTCCCTCCCTCACACAAAGTCTGTGCACATTTGCTAGCGATAGTAGTTGAGGTCCGTGCACATTTCACATATGCACAATGAAGTCTGTGCATGTTTGCATATGACTATATGAAGTCTGTGCACACACTGTAGCAAGTCTGTGCACATCTTGCATATAGCCATATAACATTTGTGCATGTTTTGCATTATGCTGACTGAGGTCGATGTTAGCACATAGGTCCTTTGCATTAGAGTCTACGTTACCTTACATTGCTCTATGCATAAGGTCTGTGTTAGTGGACCATGTCTTGAGTACTAGGTCTATGCTAGTTAACTATGGCTTAGGCAAATGTTTGTGCAAGCTCCTGCATTACTCACTATGGGTCGATGATTAGATCAGAGTTAATGATGATTTCACATTCATAATTACAGAATCTTCAGCACATTATATCTATTATGATCTGAACTTCAATCTCATATTTTTGCATAAAAATTAATGCATGTGCATATGGTGGTTTAATTGGTTCACTTGTGCTCATGAGTTCTGAAGCATTTAGTCCGCACAATTTATCAAACACTTAACACTCTATCTATGCTATTGCCAGGACAGCCATATGGTCGAGCATCTACTGAGCAACATGCCACTCATCTCATGTGGAGCTTAAGTACCAACTGATTAGCACGTGATCCAAGGCAGGCTGATACCAGGTGATCCTGCCACGTGTAAAGCAGAGGTACTGTGATGCTAACCTGTGGATAAGTCAGAACCAGATCTTGCTTGAAATTTGGGTGAGAATTGTGGCGACCACGCGCCCATCTCCTGGAGTCTATAAAAGGAGGGCCGATCGCCCAGTTCAGACACATAGAGAGTGGAAGAAAAAGCTGAACAGGCACAAGAAGAAGAGTGAGCATCTAGAGAGCTGAAATTCAAAAGAGTGTAGAGAAGAGACACGAGTGAGGGTGATCATCTGAAGGATAAAGTAGAGAGTTGAGGAAGAATAGTGAGTTAAGTTCAGTCAAGTGAGTGTGCTGTCTGTTCCTGGTTCCTGGTTCAAAACTAGAACCAGTCTGCTCGATTACAGCTACATTCGCTCAATTCAGAGCTACATTTTCTTGCTCTTTTAGCTTCCTTTATTTGTTTTACAAACCTCTATTTACTCAAGCTATTTGTCAGCGGATTGTAGAAGCTGTGAATCAGCAGTTGGCTAAGCTGTATTGCCCAGCGGCAGAGGAAGATTCCTCTGGATAGCTAAAGCTGTAAGGCTCAGCGATTGTAGGGAACTTGTTCCCCGAAGTTGTGGATCAGCTGTCGGAAGCTGTGTCACGCAGCAGTTTGGCAAGCTGTAATGCTCAATAGTGAAGACTTACTCAGTAGAGTAAGGGGTGGACGTAGATCTCCGGAGGAGATCGAACCATCTAAAATATTTGTGTCCGTGGTTGCTAGTGTTAGTGTGTTTGCAACATTTTTCTCTACTGAACTGTCTGAATTAATTGCTGGATTTCTTGTTTCATTTGTGAGCTAGAGAAGGGTATATAAAAGGATTCCACACAAAGGGTAGGTCACGCCTACCTGGAAGGTGAATTTCTTGTGTGAGGAGTCTCCTAGAGTCGAACCTCCGCCAGGTACCTCTTCCAAGTTCATTGATGTACAATAGATCAATTGGCAATTAATTCAGTCACTATATGTACTGACATTTTTGAACACTGATATTGATCTACGAGTTGATTATTTTGTGATCACTTTGGCTATTGTGATTAAGTAATTTTGAATTCTGCATATATTATTTAATTTTATCAATTTTACGGGGAAAGATCTATTCACCCCCCTCTACATCTACTTTTCAGTCCCGCAGAAGGGCCGCCCCACAAAGGGACCGAAGTCCTATCTTACAGAATGATGTTGTTTTCCATTCATAACATTCACATCATATTCGCATTCACATTCATACTCATTTTACAAATATTAGTATGATACTTTATCATAACAAGCATGCTTCCAAATGGTTTTAAGTGGACAAATCACAACATAAGCTTACTTGATGTGGAAAGGAGCATGATCAGGTTACTATATAAAAGAGGGCATGTTTACTTCTAGGTTACACATGCATAGAAAATGACTTATAACTGTATGTACAGAATTTCTGGGAGCATGAAATCTTTATAGTGTGGTACTACCTTAGTCTTATATTATTTTCAAAATTTTCAATTTTTGCTGAATTAAAATGCCCCTTTGAAACTCTCAATTTCCGTGTTTCTAGAAATGGGGAGAGAGCCCCAGGTGCATCGACCTTCCCATGAACCTGCACTGACCTAACCATATGCGCATCGACCTTACTCCTAAACCTACACTGACCTGACCACATGTGCATCGACCTTACTCATGGTCTGCACCAAATGTGCATCAACCTTATACATGCCATTACCAAATGTGCATCAACCTTATACGGGCCCAACCCAAATGTGCATCGACCTTATATAGGTCTAACCCAAATGTGTATCAACCTTATACACGACCAACCCAAATGTGGATCGACCTTATACATGCCTAACCGAAATGTGCATCGACCATATACAAGCCATTCCCAAATGTGCATCGACCTTATACAGGCCATTCCGAAATGTGCATATACATGCCATTCCGAAATGTGCATCAACCTTCTACAGGCCTAACCCAAATGTGCATCGACCTTATACAGGCCTAACCCCAATGTGCATCGACCTTATACAGGCCTAACCCAATGTGCACTGACCTCACAAAGGCTTGGACCAAATGTGCACCGACCTCACAAAGACTTAGACCAAATGTGCACCGACCTCAATAATGCTTGGACTAAACATGCACCGACCTCACAAAGGCTTGGACCAAATGTGCACCGACCTCACTAAGGCTTGGACTAAACATGCACCGACCTCACAAAGTCTTGGACCAAATGTGCACCGACCTCACTAAGGCTTGGACTAAATGTGCACCGACCTCACTATGGCCTGGGCCAAATGTGCACCGACCTCACTATGGCCTGGACCAAATGTGCACCGACCTCACTAAGGCTTGGACTAAATGTGCACCGACCTAACAAAGTCTTGGACCAAATGTGCACCGACCTCACTAAGGCTTGGACCAAATGTGCACCGACCTCACAAAGGCTTGGACTAAATGTGCACTGACCTCACAAAGGCTTGGACCAAATGTGCACTGACCTCACTAAGGCTTGGACTAAACGTGCACTGACCTCACAAAGGCTTGGACCAAATGTGCACCGACCTCATTAAGGCTTGAACTAAACGTGCACCAACCTCACAAAGGCTTGGACTAAATGTGCACCGACCTCACAAAGGCTTGTACAATATGTGCACCGACCTCACTAAGGCTTGGACTAAATGTGCACCGACCTCACGAAGGCTTGGACTAAATGTGCACCAATCTCACAAAGGCTTGGACTAAATGTGAATCGACCTTACCCAGGTCTACTCAAATGTACACAGACGTGTCTAGAGGCTTTAAACTCTGGTAGAGACCCAGGGAACCCGTGAGAGCCCGAAACTTGATGAAATCAAAAACCAAAAATGAACACGGTGGTGGTACCCACATGCCCTTAAGTCCCTCTTTAAAGTGTAGAAAATATATTTGAAATCATGTTAATGCATCATTGACCCTTAAATTTTGAGGTTAGGTGTCTACCTTCGAAATGTTACATCGACAATCCGAGGATGATATCTACACCCCAGATATACATAAGCTTCTCCTTTCGATCCGGGGATGAGATCCACACCCCAGATCCACCCCAAGAGTTCGCCCATCATCCTAGGAACTGCAGGTTCGCCCTTCAACGCAAGGCCCAGGTCCCTCACCTCTCTTTCTTACTCAAGAAGGGTAGAAGGTGGCAGAGGGTTGATGGGAACGATTGAAAAAGGCTTATTGGTGAGGACACCATAGCACGAGTACGGCTCGACTCAGCGAGCCATCAGTACCGGACCCGCAGCACGACTCGGTCGACACGGACCTCTTTATGGCTGGGGGACAGTCTGGAGTCGCCACCGGAGCTTTGATACTTCAGTACATATTCACATTTTATACGTTTTGGTCGTATTTGGTGTTGTATTCGATATGTATTTGTGTATTGGGTTTGTATTTGGTATTTTGGTTTGAATTTAAGTCTAAGGGAATTAATTAGGGGATTTTATCTTTTTTCAAGATGTGGGCCCCTTGTGTTGGCCATTTGTCCAAGGTAGAAAATGGACTAGTGGGAATTGTTGACTTAAGCCATGGGTGCCCCCTCCCTTGTCCACTAGTGGGATTAAATTAATCACCCTTGTCCCCCATTTCCCTATTATACCCCCTTGACCAAGGGTATCCTAGGTCATTTGGCTAGGTCTAGGGTTTTATTATATAATGTCTCTTGTTGTATTTTGTTCAAACTAGTGAAGAATTAAATTGAAAAGCATTTGGGTGCACCCCCCTCTCTCTCTTGTGTTCTTGGTATTCTTCCTCTTCCCCCTTCAATCTTCTTCAGATCTGAGTCTAAATCCTCCACCTCTCTCAAATTTCTTTTTATTCCCCTCTTCCTCTATCTTCTGTGATCGTTCACCGCCGTCGCTGCTGCCGTTCGTGCCGCCATTGAGCCACCACAAGCCGGTTCCCTCCTGCTGCCCCAAAATTCAGAGTTACAGGATAGCAGCCAGGTGAAAGTGTTGATACATAAGATCCAACCGTTGGATCGTGATGAAATTTTGAGGGTAGGTTCCCCCCATCATCAGTCATTATTAGTTCAATTTTTAAGCCGATCAGAGTTTGTTGGCCCCCTTTTCTAGCCACCTATTCTTCCCTCTTAAAGTCTACCTGTGTGTAGATCTACGAGATAGATCTTGGGAGCCGAATTTTCTCACCCCTCAAATATTGTCAGAAATTTACAAAGAAACTATGTGCGTCACCATAACCCTCCCCTCTATCCACCATCAACATCTCATGTCCTAATTCATTTATTTGATCCTCAGTAGAAGCCCTTGAACAGGCAGATCCCTTTCTACCTTGTCTATTATGTGTTTCGGGATAGAGTGATCAGTCAGTTTGCAGTCAGTTTTATTTCTAAACACGCCGTTGGATGGGTGTGAGATTCTAGTATGTCGTAGTATTTTGAGTCATATTTCCAACGATATCCATTGCGTCTCGATCCGACGTTGGAGTTGGGCGTACCAACAGTTCTCGTCAGAGTGCGCCGATCTGGCCAGAAGCAGAGCTACGGGACAGCCTTGGGAAATAAATCCCACGAAATCGCCCGACTACACTCCGGCGACCGCCGCTCCGAGGGATCGACCCAGGACACTCCAGAGACGCCCCGTCGGTCGCTACAGCTAGGAGCCCACCCCAGACGTCACCGTACCAGCAGCAGGTCCCACGTGCTGTCCTGCGGGCCTGAGTGAACAGAGCTAAATCGGCCGACCGCATCCGCCCGAGCGCCACCAACTGCTACCCGTCAACCCGAGATTGGTGCTCCCGGACTCCACGTGTCACCTATTACCTCCTTGCGTGGAGTGGGCTGTAGAATCAATTCTGTAATAATAATTATTGTTGTACCGGGAGTTCCGGATCTTGCCCGGGAAGTCTTCCCCACGCCCCGAGTGTGGAGGTACATTCGCCACCCTCTTTGTCATATTTGCTTGTTTAGTATGCGTTCTAGATGCCGCTGCATATGAGTAGGATATTTTACTAGCTAGTTAAATATTAATCAGCACTGTGAGTTGTGAGAGCGAAACCCGTCCCATGACTCATTCCGAGCACGAGAGTGAGCTGACCACCTGAGACTCAAAGCCGGTTTCCTAACTGTGCAGATCGTCACATTTCCCTCACTGGGGATGACAATGGGTTTAACCCTTCTTGTTTGGGGCATGATCGCCTCTTTTGGAGCTTGTTTGGTGCCAAGTTGTAGTGTTGTTGCGGGTCACGTCATCTTATTAGTCTTGTCATCCTTTAGAGTCCAAGGTCGCAACCAGTCCGAGTCGAGTCCCGTAGTCATCCCGCATCAAATTGATATCAGAGTCGGTTTGAGTCTAGGGTAGTCGGTCCAAGGTGCTCCATTTCATCTGGTATATCCAAAGGTGTTCTCGGAATGGTAGGCCACGCCTATTGGGAAAGGGACTCACTTGCGTGAGTGCGGTCTTCGGATCAAAACTCCGTCTCGTACCAGATATTGGAGTCTAGGTCATCATCTTTTGCATTAGTCTGCCCATATAGGTCATAGTGAGTCGGTTGTCTTATCCCGAGTGTTTGCATGTCCAACCTACCCATATGTTCCCCCAATTCCCCTTGGGTACCCAGTACCATCACCCTTACACTATGGGTGAACCCCGAGGTGACACCCGGGGATGCCGATCTCCGGATGACTTCTTCGCTCTACTCATGGAGCACATGGATAAGTTCGAATGAACTGAGAGGGAGAATACCGATCGCATAGTGAGCCGTTTCAAGGCCATTGAGGACCGTGCCGAGGCTTTCGACCAATCTGTCCAAGGTCTGGTTGGAAAGCTAGAGAGTGTGGGACGAATTCCCCGCTAGGAGCTCCCTGGAGTTATTCCGGCCCCTCAGGCGCCTGCTGCCCAGACCGCCCCTCTGGCCACCCATAGCCAGCCCGCTCATGTAGGCACCTATAGTGGGAGTAGCCACTTCCCCGATCAGTGCCCTTCACATTCCGCTACCTTATAGATCACACATACTGAGGATACCCCACCCGAGATTACGCTATTGAGTCATGAGGCTGACCAAGAGTTGATCGAGGAGTACCTTGCTGAGGTTGTGGGACTAGAGAGCGATCCCAAAGAGTGCCTAGTTGGCCAGGGTGAGGCGACAGCCAACGATTCAATCTTGTTAGTCACCCCAATCCCACCGGTCGTCCCGAAGCTAATCATTAGGGAACCTCTAGTGAGTTGGTGAAGGAAGGGTTTATTTCCGGATGTCACGATCCCATGCAACCCTTCCATAGACCCATCCTTACAGGTAGTGTCCACCACTTCTTGCACAACCTTCCAATCCTCTTACTTCATGGGCACCAAGGATGATCTACTTAAGGGATTAGGTTGGCAAATGGAGCTGACCTGCATGTTGGCTCTTATGTCCGATTCACCAAGGTGCATGAGCTTCATATACCCATCCTTGGGTTCTATTACTTCCGTCTGTACAGTGGGTCCATACACCAGTGAGCTCGTCTTGCTCTTACCACTACCTGATGAGCTCCACCACTTTTCACCCCATGACCCCTTCTCTCCCATAGAGAAGCCCACACCACTCAAAAGGTCAGCAACCACATTGATTTCCTCAGTTGAGGAAGAGCTAGTCTACATTGAGGACCTTTACTCGGGGCCGAAAAGGATCTACATCATTGGATTCCTTACCTTTAACCCCTCCTCATGGGAACCCGTAGATCTCCTAGTCCTCTAAGAGTCCTACCAACTTACCCAGTTCTCCGTGCAGTCAGTTGTCCCACTTTTACCAGTCTCTCCTAAGGTAGAGCAGTCGCTCATGCCTACCGTACCACTATCAATGCCCTACGTTGACGCAGTATGGTCTGATTTCTACTGTGCATATGAGAGACAACATCCAGACCCCATCCTTCCCTTGATTCGTCTCAGGCGTCCGGATGACTTTCCCATCACCCACCTTCTTGTCCTCACACATTTCTGTACCCGAGGACGAGTCTTCTCGAATCGGAGACGGTTGACGAGAGTGGAGACTCATAGCCTCAAGTTGTGGGTCAGCTTATCTTTACACTTGGTAGATGCAGACGGCGTCCATCATTCTTACCTAGTCTTCCTTAGCGTGTCCCGCGTGTTTATCGTTAGTCTTGGGAAGTTATTAGGTTGTGTCTCTCTTCGTCTGTCCTCATTCCATAGTTTATGAGTCTATTTTTATTCATTTATACAATTTGTTTGTCAATCATATAGAAGGTGCATAGTCATCGTAAAATGCCAGCAATACATGATGCAATGAGTTGCTTTGTGCTTAAGGAACCACCGTGAGTTTCGAGAGGATGATTATGTCATGATCAGTGTCAGACCTGAATGGTTTCCCTCGGGAGGCGTGAAGAAGTTGCATACTCGCGGTGCCGGTCCCTTTTGGGTAGTGAGGCGAGTCGGATCAAACGCATATGTTGTGGACTTGCCAGAGGATTAAGGGATGAGCTCCACTTTCAACGTCTCGGATCTCGTCGCTTATAGGGACCCAACGGTGATACCCAATGAGCCCTTTGAGCCGTCTGCACCCATTGTGAGTTACACCACCCTAGAGTGTCCACCTCCAGCCTTGTTACCTCAACGGTGAGAGTAGATAGAATGTATACTAGATGAGAAGGTGACGACGACTTGAGGCGGAGTGTACCAGCGCAACTTGGTGCGTTGGAGGGGATGGCCAGCGTCCGAGGACACTTGGATCACCCGGGATGAGCTACAGAGGTTATATCCAGATCTGCTGGATCGATACCGGAGCGACCCTGACCCTTACTCGACGGGGTTGAGCTTCTCCCACCCGGGGAGAATTGGTGGGACACCAGAGCACGAGTACGGCTCGACTCAGCAAGCAGTCGGTATCGGACCCGTAGCACGACTCGATCGACACCGACCTCTTTGTGGCTGGGGGACAGTCTGGAGTCGCCACCAGAGCTTTGATACTTCAGTACGTATTTTTATACGTATTCAAATTTTATACGTTTTGGTCGTATTTGGTGTTGTATTGGATATGTATTTGTGTATTGGGTTTGTATTTGGTTTGTATTTTGTATTTTGGTTTGAATTTAAGTCCAAGGGAATTAATTAGGGGCTTTTATCTTTTGTTAAGATGTGGGCCCCATGTGTTGGCCATTTGTCCAAGGTAGAAAATGGACTAGTGGGAATTGTTGACTTAAGCCATGGGTGCCCCCTCCCTTGTCCCCTAGTGGGATTAAATTAATCACCCTTGTCCCCCATTTCCCCATTATACCACCTTGACCAAGGGTATCCTAGGTCATTTGGCTAGGTCTAAGGTTTTATTATATAATGTCTCTTGTTGTATTTTGTTCAAACTAATGAAGAATTAAATTGAAAAGCATTTGGGAGCACCCCCCCTCTCTCTCTTGTGTTCTTGGTGTTCTTCCTCTTCCCCCTTCAATCTTCCTCAGATCTGAGCCTAAATCCTCCACCTCTCTCAAATTTTTTCCTCTTCCCCTCTTCCTCTATCTTCTGTGATCGTTCACCACCGCCGTTCGTGCTGCCGTTGAGTCACCACAAGCCGGTTCCCTCCTGCTGACCCAAAATTCAGAGTTATAGGACAGCGGCCCGGTGAAAGTGTTGGTGCGGGTGATCCAACCGTTGCATCGTGATGAAATTTTGAGGGTAGGTTCCCCCCATCATCAGTCATTCCCAGTTTAATTTTTAGGCCGATCAGAGTTCGTTTGCCCCCTTTCCGAGCCACATGTTCTTCCCTCTCAAAGTCTGCCTGTGAGCAGATCTGTGAGATAGATCTTGTGAGCCGAATTTTCTCGACCCTCAAATGTTGTCAGAAATTTAAAAAAAAACTATGTGCATCACCGTCACCCTCCCCTCTATCCACCATAAAAATCGTAAGTCCTAATTCGTTCATTTGATCCTCTGTCAAACCCCTTGAACAGGAAGATCCCTTTCTGCCGTGTCTGTTCTGTGTTTTGGGACAGAGTGATCAGTCAGTTTGTAGTCAGTTTTATTTCTAAACCAGCCTTTTGATGGGTGTGATATTCCAGTATGTCGTAGTATTTTGAGTCCTCTTTCCAACGGTACCCATTGCGTCTCGATTCGACGTAGGAGCTGGGCATACAAGCCGTTCTCGTCAGAGTGCGCCGATCTGGCCAGAAGCAGAGCTACGGGACAGCCTTGGGAAATAAATCCCAAGAAATCGCACAACTACACTCCGGCGACCGCCGCTCCCGGGGATCGACCCGGGACACTCCAGAGATGCCCCACTGGTCTCTGCAGCTAGGAGCCCACCCCGGACGTCATCGTACCAGCATCGGGTCCCACGTGCTGTCCTGCAGGCCCGAGTGAACCGAGCTGAATCGGCCGACCGCATCCGCCCGAGCGCCACCAACTGCTGCCCGTCAACCCGAGATTGGTGCTCCCGGACCCCACGTGTCACATATTACCTCTCTACGTGGAGTGGGCTGTATAATCAATTCTGTAATAATAATTATTACTGTACCAGGAGTTCCGGATCTCGGCCGAGAAGTCTTCCCCACGCCTCGAGCGTGGAGGTACATTCCCCACCCTCTTTGTCGTATTTGCTTGTTTAGTATGCATTCTAGATGCCGCTACATGTGAGTAGGATATTTTACTAGCTAGTTAAATATTATTCACTGCTGTGAGTTGTGAGAGCGAAACCCATCCCGTGACTCATTCCGAGGACGAGAGTGAGCTGACCACCCGAGACTCAAAGCCGGTTTCCCAACCGTACAGATTGTTGCACTCCTACGGTTTTGATGATGGCATACACTATAAGTCAATTATGATGGTTCATCTTAACACATTTCTTTTAGACACTCTTATATTCTACACTCTCTAGTTCTACTCAGAAAGTCTGTGCATACACAGTTACTTTTTCCATCTTGAGTCCTTGTTGTTGGTGCATCTTAACTGAATAGGGTCTGTGCATGCAAGTATCAAGTCGGTGCAACCTTAGTTGCTGCACATGACTAAGTCGTTGCAATATCTGTATACGTATATTGAGTCCGTGCAGTTTATCTCCTGGCCATTCATTAAGTCGGTGCATATGTTCACTAGACCGCATTGTAAGTCTGTGCATACTTCTCTGCTAAGTCCGTGCATAAGAGGTTATAGGTCAAATCTCGGTGCAAGTTTTTGGGATGCACTTGTTTGTGCATGTTTAGAGTGTTGTGCATATAGGGTCGGTGCAATCTTATATTATGCACATTCTAAGTCCGTGCATGTTTTTCATCGCTTGACCCAAGCCTGTGCATATCCCTATAAAGGTAGGTGCATATCTATCTCAGCCGTGTTAAAGTCAGTGCATGTTCTATTTTAGCCGCACCATGATCGGTGCACATGTGTTAAAGTTAAGTAAAAGTCAGTGCACATCCTTCTTTGTGATAAACAGGGTTAGTGCATGTCAGTTAGAGTCTGTGCTAGACTTGCTATACGATACGTAAAGTCTGTGCATGACATTGGTCAATGTTGCCTCCACTAAAATCCTCTCTTGCTTGGTAGGTTTGTCACCTGATCGAGCATGTGTTCGGCGAACCCAAAACCAAAAAAGTTACTCCACGTGGAAATTAATGTACCAGGTTTAAGGGCTCATGATCCGAGGCAATGAACTGAAAGGATGATCCTGACACGTGGAACCAAAAGGGATCAGACCTGTGAAATGAAATGGGCAGGAATCGTGTTGGCCACGCGCTATCAGCTGGCAATAAAAGGAGGCTGACGACAACAAGAGGATGCTGTTGAAGTTCGAAAGAGAGAGAGCATCGGCAGCCACGGAGTGTAGAAAAATATCCCTATTCGAGAGAAGAGCCCGAAGTGTTTGAGTGATCATTGTTGGTTTTAGAGCTTGAAAGATTGCTTCTCTGGAAGCTATATTTTCGTTGTTTTGAGTGACTGGTTTCTTATCATCTTTTTGTTTTCGAGTTGTTTCACCCTTTTTTTCCTTACTACTTTGTTACCCTCTAAGTGTGCTTAGAGGAAGGGAGATTGGTTCTCTAGTTGCGAGTGTAGCCATTACACTCGTGTGTTCCCTCTGGTTTAGAGGAAGGGAGGTTGGTCCTCCGGTTCTGATCTTGATGGGGCAAGTTCAGTTCAGATCCTGTAGGTCGCAAGATCAGTGTTGAGGGATTTTTTCCCTTATGGTAAGCTGTGCGACATCGGATGTTTGTAGACTGAGTCTGCTGTGCTTTACAGTGCTTAGTGCAAGGAAGCCTTACTCCAGTGGAGTAAGGGGTGGATGTAGATTGCTGACCGCAATCGAACCACCTTAAAAATCTTCTCCCTTGGTGTGGGTTGATCTTGTATGCTATATTATTTTCAGCTCGCTAGGTGTTTGTTCTCTGCACTACTTTTGTCTTAGTCTCTTTGAGCTTTTGTCTCTCTTGTTGCTTCGTGGCTAATCTCGAGAAGGATCCTTACTGCGTTTTTGAATTATTTTGTCGATCTTCGAATTAGATTGAATTTGGGGGTGCCCTATTCATCCCCCCCTTTCTAGCTCACCCATCGTGCGTACTAACAATTGGTATCAGAGCATGTTACCCATCATTTGGTTCAACGGCCAGGGTAATCCTTGATCTAGCGGTCCTTGAAGCTTCATGGCTAAGGGACAGTCTATAAGTCACCCTCCTTCCTTTGATGGTAATAACTATTTCTACTGGAAAAATAGGATGGATGTGTTTATGAGAGCCCAGAGCCACAAGCTCTGGAGAGTGATCACCATAGGGACCTATGATCTTCCACCGAATGAAGATGCGTGGAAGGAGGATCACGTCAAAGTATCAACCATCAACTGGTCGGCCCTGAACATCTTACAGTGCACGATTCACCCTGATGAATACGCCCGGATCTCAGCCTGTAAAACTGCCAACAAGATGTGGGATGAATTGGAGCTAATCTACGAAGGTACATCCCAAGTGAAGGCCACTAAGGTAAATATGCTGACCTCTGATGTAGTACCCCGAATTTATATATATAATTTTTGAATTATAAATTAGTTTTCTGTAAATTATAAAGGCCTAAATAAATAAATGAAGGATTATTGGATTAATAAGTCATTATAAGGCTCAATTAGGCTAATTAGTTAACCTTTCCTATCTAATTATTATCCAAAAGGTTAATGGACTAAGCCCATTAAGTTTTGCCCATATTCTAGAAAGGTAATTAGCTTATTCACGTATTTTAAGGATAAATACTATTAATATAAGATAATTATGTGGATAAACGAATAAAAGAGTTTGATTAAATTAAAATTCTATATACATTGAATGTAACGGTCTATCGGGCGACCGCCACAGCCATGTAACGCACCTAGACACGACCGTTACATCCTGCAGATTCTGTAAGGTGAGAAATTGTAAAAAGATTGGAACTTTGAAATCCTATCTACAAGAGATCGACTTAGGGAAGCTTATAACATTGCTAAGGACTCTTAGGGATTGGGTTCTGGCAAATTAAGGACTCTAGAATCGATCTAATCTTCAAACCCTAGTCAAAACCTTATAAATAGGACCTAGTTCTGAACTGAGCGACCCTTACTTTTGACTCGTAAAGAATCAAGGTAAGGAGTCATAAATTTGGGTAAGTTCTTTAGAAACTTTTGTTTAGTATACTTTAGACTAATGGTTCTCCAAATTTCGTGCTAGGAGATCAAGCAACCAAGGAGATAGAAGCTTCCAAAGTTGCTGATTCAATTTTAGCAACCTAGGAATCTGAACGCAAGTCCCCTGAAGATCTAGAGATTAGGATGACTAAACGAGATAATTAGAGTACGATCCTTTAGAACCTTTTGTTCCCAATAGTTTCATCTTCTTACCTTCAAAATTTCACATCCTTAGGTGAAGAGGCTGAGGAAATAGAGCAGATTGAAGTTGCTGATTTATAACAAGAAGTACAAGGGACTAAGGGTAGCACCTAGTATCAAATTCGAAGTTTTAAGGTTCTAGAAGAGGTAGGTTATCTCATGATTGGTAAAAATAACTTGTTAGGAATAAAAGCCCTCTGATTGTGCTTGATTTCATGCATTGTAGACTAAGAATTTCATGATTTCCTAGCTCTATACATTCATGCATTTCTTAGCCCTAAATGGAAATTAAATGATATTATCCTGTCTATTCACTAAACCTATGCATATAGTTGGCCTATACTTCGTTTTCATGACTAGGACAGTGGTAGTATGTTCATTTGCAGGCATGTTATGTTTTCATAAACCTTTACTTAGTTTACTACTAGCAGATTCTCGGACGCACCAACGTAAGACCGTCACATGAATGTAACGGCCTTACGATAGACCGTCACATCCTGTTGTACTTTTATTTGTTCTATTGTCTCTGATGCACCCTAGCAGGAGCATTACAGCACTGTAACGGCCCCTCGATAAATCGTCACACACTGTAACGCGCCTATCCTAGACCTTCAGACACCTATGTTCTGTCAGCCCAAGGCAGAATAGTAACCAGTTAAGTTTACTTATAAATAAGCTTAGATAGCTAAGTTTGGACCTTTTATCATGACTTTGAGTTTAGTTTCTGATTCATAATCAAATTGCATGATTAATGTGTCTTAGGTTATTTTAAGTTATGCTAATTTCATTGGCTAAAACTCTATAGTTTTGTATTCTAAATCATGATTTTCCAAAGTTGTATTGACGGAGTTTTATCTTGGTTTCATAATGTAACACATTCTTTCCTATCTATAGAGTCATTTCTTTAAGTATATGACACATATTCCAGTATGTTATCCATTAGTTCACTTTGCACTATAGGAACATTATTCTTAGACATGAGGACCTCTCTATTGGATATTCCTTCCAATGGACTAGGAAATCTTGTTTCAAGGCCTCCGTAATTCTCCGCGAGCCTGGGATTCCCACTAGGATGCCGAGTTGGTTGTACCATTAAAGCCCATTGATTAGATTATGCTATCTGATGCGGAACGGTAGTGGGGGGGGTCTTCTTCTTTCTGCCCATAGTCGCGCTATAGCCTCCTAGCGCCTTCTTGAAGAACGCGCTATATCATCCTAGTGCGTTGTCAGACAGCAGGCAAAACGACGAACCTTGACGTTGGGGCACCTGTGGATGTCTTCGGGGGAATGAATCACAAGGGGAGAACACATAAGAGGGTGGGCAATACACGAGGGGTCCTAAACAAACACATGGGGGACCCTAAACCGGGATTAAACTAACCGAATACTAGTTAGGATAACTTGGCGAAGGTGGATGTGGGGTGAGCGGTGAGGGAAGGAAGGTGGATGTAGATGATGTTAGGGCCGTGAGGAAGCTTGACTGGGGCCTCTCGCCCGGACCCATCGTAGGACCGGTGCAACCGAGCTCCATTCTGACCTTAGCAGCATCTTTGGCGGTGGTGGAGGGCGGCGAACGTCGGTGGAGGAAGAACAAAGCTCCGAATGGAGCCTCACACTCGACCCCGTCTCAGAGCCGGTGCATCCGGGGCTTCGATCGTCCTTTATTGAAGGGGAAAAGAGAGAGGATCAGTAGAAGATGAATGGGCATCGCACCCGAAGAGGGGAGGAGGAAATAGGGTTCCAAAGATTAGGGGAGATAGCCATGGCTACACTCATAGAACTTTCATAGATTCATTGCTTCATTGTCTAATCAAACGAGATGGGATACATATATAGGGGAAGGGGAAGACAAAACGACGCTAAAACATCGATTACAACCATGGAAAATAGTGCACATTGAAGACTTTTGGGAGTTTCGGCGCTGGGAAGTTGGACCGTCTGCAACTACGTTCTGTCTGAGATTGCGCTAGGAAAACCTAGCGCCTTCTTCAAGATCGCGCTACCCACAGGTAGCGCGTTCATCCTCGGCTCGGTAGCTTCCACATCCGCTTCGGCCAGGTAGCTTGTTTGATTCCCATCAAACCCCTCCACTTTGGAAGGTTCATCCTCGAACCTTGTAGCTTAAGATCCGAGTCTGTGAGAACAGCCTGGTTCCCTAAGCTCTGATACCATTTGATGCGGAACGGAAGTGGGGGGGTCTTCTTCTTGCTTCACATAGTCGCGCTATAGCCTCCTAGCGCCTTCTTGAGGAACGCGCTATATCGTCCTAGCGCGTTCTCAGACAGCAGGTAGAACGACGAACCTTGATGTTGGGGCGCCCGTGGATGTCTTCGGGGGAATGAATCACAAGGGGAGAACACATAAGAGGGTGGGCAATACACGAGGGGTCCTAAACAAACACATGGGGGACCCTAAACCGGGATTAAACTAACCTAATACTAGCTAGGATAACTTGGCGAAGGTGGATGTGGGGTGAGCGGTGAGGGAAGGAAGGTGGATGTAGATGATGTTAGGGTCGTGAGGAAGCTTGACTGGGGCCTCTCGCCCGGACCCATCGCAGGACCGGTGCAACTGAGCTCCATTCTGACCTTAGCAGCATCTTTGGCGGTGGTGGAGGGCGGCGAACGTTGGTGGAGGAAGAACGAAGCTCCGAATGGACCCTCACACTCGACCCCGTCTCAGAGCCGGTGCATCCGGGGCTTCGATCGTCCTCCATTGAAGGGGAAAAGAAAGAGGATCAGTAGAAGATGAATGGGCATCACACCCGAAGAGGGGAGGAGGAAATAGGGTTCCAAAGATTGGGGGAGATAGCCATGGCTACACTCATAGAACTTTCATAGATTCATTGCTTCACTGTCTAATCAAACGAGATGGGATACATATATAGGGGAAGGGGAAGACAAAACGACGCTAAAACATCGATTACAACCATGGAAAACAGTGCACAATGAAGACTTTTGGGAGTTTCAGCGTCGGGAAGTTGGACCGTCTGCAACTGCGTTCTGTCTGAGATCGCGCTAGGAAAACCTAGCGCCTTCTTCCAGATCGCGCTACCCACAGGTAGCGCGTTCATCTTCGGCTCGGCAGCTTCCACATTCTCTTCGGCCAGGCAACTTGTTTGATTCCCATCACTATCGATGATTTTGGTTATCAGTAATGTAACGGCTCTATGTTGGACCGTCGGCACAAGTAACGGCCCAATATACGACCGTCACATTCCACTGAATCCGATTTCTTAGTTCTGGATTCAGACTAATGTAACGGCCCAATATTGGAGCGTCACATCATGTAATGGCCCAGTGCACGACCGTCACACTGTTTGAGTATTTTAACCCAAGGTGGACCAAGGGTTGATATTCCAAGGTTTCTAGATGGAGTATTAATGATCTAGAACTTATCATATTGATCAAGAAACCTAATATAATGAATGGAAGATAAAGAACGTATTGTTATGCTACCGATTTATTTCCAGAAGCATAACCTTGCTTAAGTCATTATTGATTTTTCATGATTCTTATTGAAGCATTCATTCTTATCATGAGCTTATTTTTACTCATTATATTCTTGGCCATACTTTATTGTTACATGCGTGGAAAAAGCTTGATTTATACTTGAAGATGGGATCGAGCACTGATTGTGTTCAAGGCCTCTATGCTAGTCCCCTCGGCTGATTTTCGGAAACATACTATTTTATAAACCATGGGGTATGATGCTACTGGTGTCGCATTGCACTGGGAGTACTTTCTCTATAAATAAGTGAAAATCCACGGCATGACATGACATTCTTGTACATGACTTTCTTGCTTGATATTCCACAGAAATTCACGAAATACTTGCTCATAAGCAAAAGATACTGGAGTGATGATTATGTGGCTTGCTAGTGCATTCTCGATACATTCCTGTTCATGAAAGGATAATATCATGTTCTTGTTACATTCTTACTAGTTCATATTTGTTCTCATTCTAACTTACATGATCATCTTGTTACTTTGGTTTAATCGCATGATTGATCGCATTCGCATGATTTTTACCTTATTCTTTAGAGCTAAATTGTTAATTACTTTAATAGTGCCTTCACGTTGATGCGAAGATACCTACTGGGCAAGTGTGCTCATTACCTATTTCCAATCTTTTCAAAAGATGAAAGTGATTCAAATTCGGATTCGGGTTATACAAGTAGCGGGTCCGAGAGCGAATGAAAGTATTGTCAAGATGAGAGTGAGGACTTAGGAAAGTCTATATTGTTTAGATTGAGTCTATGTAATTTTCCTATTTCTTGAGTCTAGTACATAATGGAAGTTGAATTAGTGATTGTAATTGAGGGTTCAATTTGATTATCAATGAAATAAGAGTGAAGTTTGAATATATATATTGTGCAATTGCATCTTTATGTGTGATTGTCTTACGCTCTGATCGTTCTTGCTTGCAAGAGACTTACCATTCCGGCTGTTCGCGCTCCCCGAGTTAGTCTTCCGCTGTAATAAAGGCTCGGGGCGTGATAGTTAAGTTGATATCAGAGCCTAAGTCTCAGAACTTAGGAAGAAGAGTCATGTCATAGGAAAAGTCCAAGGTTTAAGGACCCCTACATATAAACTAAGGAAGAAATTTCCATACCCATGTGAGAAATGGGTAGAGCCCGGGATAAGATAATTAATTAGCTTTAAGATTATTTCTCCCAATTTCATGTGAAATAACAAGTTGTTATTTTTCTCTCAGGTACCTCATTTTACAAATGGCTCATCGTGTAGATTGGGATGGTATGCAACAAATAGTTGCCGGCCTTACTAAGACATTGCAAACCATAGCGCAAGGTGGCGCAGGGGCAAGGGGTGGTGACCTACATCGCAATTTCTGGAGTTTAAATCCTCCGTGATTCTATGGTTCGTATAATCCTGGCGAGGCAGAAAATTGAATAGATGAAATGCATCATATATTTGATGTCATCTAATGCACCGATCAGGAGAAGGTGCGTCTCACAACCTTTCAATTCAACAAAGATGCTCGCACATGGTGGAAGTCAGTTCCGGCACCTCCGGCCAATGCACCTCATACATGGGATGGTTTTCTTACCCTGTTCCGTGCCAAGTACTTTTCTGAGCACATAAAGGAACGAACGGCTATGGTGTTCGCTGCTCTTCGGCAAGGAATGATGACGGTTGCCGAATATGAACTGCAATTCTCAAGGCTTGCACCTTACGCACCGCATCTTATCAGCACCGATCTACTCAAGGCAAATCGGTTTATGGACGGGTTACGACTCGGTTTCATTCAGCTGCTCGGGACCCAAAACATCTGTACTTATGCGGAGATGGTTCAGCGGGCGTACCTATGTGAAAGGACCTCAGAGAAGGTCGAAAAATTGAAAGGGAAAGGAGAAGAATCAAGCCGACGCTCAGATCGACGTTATAAGAAAGAGAAATTCAGCATCACGAAGTCTTACAAAAGCCGTGATAGTAAGAAGAGATCCAGGAATGGGAATGGTGAAAGTTCCCATAAGCAAAAGAAAGTCAAGGAGGAGAAGGAGCAGGTCGCCACGGCTTGCACATTTTGTGAAAAATTCAGCCATTAACCTGAGGAGTGTTGGAAGCGTCTCGGCACTTGTTTACGTTGTGGAAGCAGGGAGCATCGCATGTCGGAATGCCCCCTTATGAAGGACCAGTCATCTGGTGGAGGACGCAGGAGGCAGGCTCGCCTCAATGCTGTTCTAGAAGGAGAGGAAGCGCCCAGGGATGATGGGCTTATGGAAGGTACTCTTCAAATTTATTCTCATCCTGCATTTGTGCTATTTGATACTGGTTCCTCTCATTCTTTTATCTCCGCTACTTTTGATAAAATATTATCAATCGCATCAGTTCCCTTACCTTCAGATCTTGCTATTTCCACACCCTTAGGTTCTGGAACAAAGCTTACCAACTATTATGCTGATAGCGAAGTGATAGTAGAATGTCATGATCTCCCCGCTAACCTAGTATGCCTTGACATGAAAGGTTATGATGCCATTTTAGGGGTAGACTGGCTTGTAGATCATGATGCTTATATCAATTGTCGAAATAGGATTATATCCTTTTGAAAGCCCGGTCTTCCAAGATTCTCTTTTCTTGGCATCAAGTACAAGAAGCATCCTACTATCATATCTTCTCTTCACGCTTGCAAACTTATCTCGCAAGGATGTGAAGCTTTTCTTGCTTCCGTAATTATCACCGAGTCTAAGGAGGTTATCTTAGTGGACATTCCTATTGTAAATGAGTTCCCCGATGTGTTTCCGTCCGAATTACCTAGTTTACCGCCCGAGAGGGAAGTGAACTTCACTATTGAACTCATTCCGGGAGCAGCACCTATTTCTATAGCCCCTTACAGGATGTCCCCCACAGAACTCAAGGAATTGAAGAAGCAGTTGCAGGAACTTCTGGATAAGGGTTTCATCAGACCTAGCACATCCCCTTGGGGTGCGCCGGTTCTATTTGTCAAGAAGAAGGATGGTTCTCTCAGGCTATGCATCGATTACCGGCGACTGAATCAACTCACAATTAAAAAAATGTATCCATTGCCGCGTATTGATGAGCTCTTTGATCAGCTTTCGGGAGCAGAATATTTCTCTAAGATAGACATCAGATCAGGTTATCATCAGCTTAGAATTAAAGAAGATGACATTTATAAAACGGCTTTTCGAAGTCGTTATGGCCACTATGAATTCGTAGTGATGCCGTTTGGGTTAACTAATACCCCAGCAGCATTCATGCAACTTATGAACAATGTCTTCCAGCCATATCTAGACCAATTCATCGTCGTCTTCATTGATGACATCTTGATATATTCCAAGACCAAAGAGGAACATGAACAACATTTGAAAATAGCTTTACAAACACTTAGAGAAAATAAACTTTATGCCAAACTCAATAAGTGTGAATTCTGGCTCGAGGAAGTCTCATTCCTAGGCCACATTATTTCAAAAGAAGGTATTGCTGTGGATCCTTCTAAGGTAGAAGCTGTCAAGAATTGGAGTCGACCAACGACTGTATCAGAAGTAAGAAGCTTTCTGGGTCAAGCTGGTTATTATAGGAGATTCATTAAAGACTTCTCAAAAATTACAGTTCCTTTAACTAGACTCACAAGAAAAGAAAGTCCTTTTGTCTGATCAGAGGAATGTGAGAAGAGTTTCCAAACTCTTAAGAATCATCTTACAACAGCTCCTATTTTATCACTACCAATGGAGGGTGGTGGATTCGAAGTGTATACGGATGCGTCTCGCATTGGCTTAGGATGCGTTCTCATGCAGAATGGAAAAGTAATATGTTATTCTTCAAGATAATTGAAACGTCACGAGGAAAACTATCTCGTACATGATCTAAAATTAGCAGCGGTTATTTTTGCCTTGAAAATTTGGTGTCATTATCTTTATAGAGAAAAGTTCACGGTCTACTCGGACCATAAAAGCTTGAAATATTTATTCTCTCAAAAGGAGCTTAACATGAGGTAGAGGAGGTGGTTATAATATCTCAAAGACTTTGATTTTGCTATTCAATATCATCCTGGCAAGGCTAATGCTGTAGTAGATGCACTCAGCAGAAAACCAATGGGTATGCTATCAAGTCTTATGATAAGTGTAACTAACCTTGTTCCTCAATTTGCTCAGTTGAACTTAGATATTGACATAAAGGAAGAAGATTGTTTCATAGTTAATATCCGAGCTCAACCTACATTGATAGAAGATCTGGTCATGCTGTAAAATGATGATCCTATATTACTAGAAATTAAAGCCAATATGGAACAAAGGCCGGATTTTTTGATTTCCAATGACGAAAGATTGTTATTTAAGGGCCGAATATGTGTACTAGATCATGAGGCTACGAAGAAACTAATCCTAGATGAAGCGCATAATTTTAAATACACAATTCATCCAAGAGGAACAAAGAGGGATCAAGATCTCAAAAGAAATTTCTGGTGGCCCAATATGAAGAGAGAAATAGCTGATTTCGTGTCTCGCTGTCTCACCTGCCAAGATGATGGGGGCATCCCTTGCCCCTCCACTTTTTTTTGAGGCTCGGATCGTCGTCGGCTTATTGCATTATGTTCGTCATGTGTTTGTGAGTCTAGTCATGTAATTTTTATAATTTATTTGAGTCTTAAACCATGTAATTTTCCTATTATTTGAGTCATGTACCTAGGTTAGTAGGTTATCTACCAAAGTCTTGTGTCATTATGTTGGTTTGTTAAGCTATTGGGCCCAACTAGTGGGCTAGGCCCAGGGGCACCCCTCCCTTGGACTGCTTTGGTCATTAGTTAGCTTGTCAGGGTCATTATGATCATATGAAAGTATGGAGCCTATAAATAGGCCTCCCCTCCCTCTCATTGTAACAACTTTTGATGAGTCTATTTGAATAGCAACATTTCTACATCTCTTACTCTCTCATTATCTCTCTCTCTATCTCTCTTTCTCTCTCCCACAAGGAAAGGGGCGAACCTCCCCTCTCTCCTCCCCCCCTCTCATTCAAATCCAACCCCCACCTACCTCCATTAATACCCCACAACTTCCCACAACCCTCCATTACTCTCCTTCTAGTCCCAACAACCCTCCACCATCCAAGCCCTACTTCCAACCACCACCTACTCCCCTCCACTTCCCTAAGCACCTCCTCACCTCCCCAAGGCTGAAGGATCTCTTTCCTAGGCCCATTTGAATCTCCCTCCCATCTCTCCTCACCCTCTCCCCCTTAGGTCGAACCCCCTCTCTCTCTCCTTGGGCCAAGTTCGCCCCCACCTCTTCTCACACTCACCCTCTCTCTTGTGCTCACTCTCCTTCCCACAACCATCTCTAGCAGACCAGCCCCCTCTCCAGCCCCACTTCGCCCTTTCCACCTCCATCTCCCTAGCCTTCACAACCCCTAAAACTCCTCTCATCTCCCTCCTTTAGCCATTAGACACCCTTCCCACCACTTGCTCTCTTGGCCATCCCCTTCCCACACCTTCTTCTTCCCCTTAATCTTTCTCTGTTTCAGGCAGCAGAACTACAGAGACTTGCAGAAGCATCCACGACCGTCCCTCGGAGATTAAAGTGGCAAGGCCTACATCGCCGGAATCGTCTGCAAGTTAGCTTTCCAACCGAGGTGGTTTTGCCGGCTTCCGAGGTTGGAGCTGATCGGGGGAGCCGATCTCGTCCAACTGCGTCTGCTGTCCCAGTCTGCAGACCAGAAGCTGAAAGAAGAAGCTGCCACGGCCAGCTCGTGAAGGCTCTGAGTGCCATTTTTGGAGGGCAGAGACTACTTCCTGTTAGATTTCACCTCCAAGAAGAAGGACCTCATTCGGCCACCGGAGCTATCAGTTACTAATTTATTCGTCGAAGGTTGCAGCCAGCCACCTGCAGGTCCAGGTTTGACCTGTCCTCACATATCTGACCACCATTCTCCCCTCCGACCTCCGATTGGGGCCCCGTCAACTCCTGCTCGAAGCCACTCCGACCACGAGGACGTCACAGCTAGGCTCGTCACATTTGGAGTTCAAAAGCGTCCGTGGTACCCTCTGCAACCTGCCGTACCAGTTCTGCACCAACCAGAGGAAGAAGCTGCTGACCTGTTCCAGTCACTGGCCCGACCAGTCCTGAGTTCCAGAGCTCCTGCCAAAATTCAAATATCATCCTCAATCTGTTAGAAAGCTTTTGGCGCAAGTCTCATCAGATTCTGAGCTCGGTGGAATTATTAGCACCATCGACATCGACCCTCTGTCCAGAAATACAGAAGCTAGGCAGAATCGGCGAAGCTCGGGAAGTCGGTTCTCTTTGCATATCTCCCCACCCCGCTTGGCCGGCTGAAGGCCCCTCCCTGCGTGGAGGTAGTTTTGGATGTATTAAGCATAATCCCCACCCCAAGATCACCCCTCCTGCGAGAGGAGTAGTGCTGTACCCTTTGCATTTTCAGGCCAAGCTACATCGCCGCGGCGATCGGGTGCATACCCTCGCCTCCCGGCGCGCCCTCGTCTCCGAGCGGGATCGGTGTCTTCACACCGATCAGGTAAGCTTCTGATACTAACCTTAGCAGCCTTATTTTTGTAAGTTTAGTATTGCTTTGATTGCTCGTCGGCGGTGAGAAGAGGGCCCGTACTTGCATGCTAAGTTTGTTAGTGTCCACCGCGGACCGTGAGTGAGTGCCACCCAAGCCCCCGCCCTGCGGGCCAGCCACCCACAAAGTTGGGTATCCTAGACTCTTTGGGGTCAGCTTAAGCCGTCCAAGTTAATTAGAACCATTGGGTCCCACCCCGGACCCTCGCCATCATCTTCCGGCCCCACCGGGCGATCGTGTGTGCCGTGTGAGTAACCCGTTGATGTGAGAATCATTGAGTGCTTGTATGCTTGTGGATCTAGGTCCTAGGTTGTTCATTACATGCTTAGTCATCCTTGGGCTGTGCCACATCAAGTGGTATCAGAGCGGTCATAGGCTTGTCCTTACAAGTCTAGTCTTGGGTCACACTAAGTCTTTCATAGGTGCATCTGCACACCCTTGCATAGCCCACCCAACTTTGCATGACCACTCGTAGTGGAGTCCATTATCAAGTCAATCCATCCTCTTCTAAATACCACCATGAATCCAAAATCCCAAGGGATACCTACCACTAACACCCATGACTTCCCTGGCCACGTCAGTTACCTCATGAAAATCTTGACCCATGCCAATGGCAAGCTTAATAACCTATCTAGACGACTTGATCAACTAGAAGAAAATTGGCCCGCCCCAAGGATGAATGGTAGTAGCGCTCCTCCCTCACCTCTCACCTTTGATGGGACTCATCATAATGAGTATTTAGAATGGGAGGCTTCCATGGATCATTACTTCACTTGGTATCCCATGTCCGAGGATGAGAAAGTCCGATTTAACAAATTACAACTTACCAAACGGGCCCACACTCATTGGTTGAAAATTGAAGGCTTAAGGATAATCAGAAGGGAAGCTCCCCTCACAACATGGGGAGACATGAAGGAACAACTTAGGGCTAGATATATTTTCTCCTCCCATTCCGAACACCAAAGCCCAAAGAGCATTTCAACTCCTTCATCTCCCCTTGGCCAACCCAAGACCCCAATCACCCAATCCCCACCACTTCCCCCCTCTCCCACCACTACATCTACACCCTACCTCCAAGTCCTCACCACAACCATAGCTCCACCAGCCCATGTGCGCTCCGTGTCCACCCCTCCACCGAAGCCCATGATGGCCACCACCCCCCAATCCAAAATCCATCACCAAACCCTTACCCCACAAATCCCCTTGGCCCCCACCACTACCCCTCTATCGCCCCCTAAAAGGGACACACCTCCCAAAACCAATCAAATCAAGCCTCCACACCCACCCCACCTTCCTCTTCCAACCCCAATCTTACCCCAACCTAGGCCACCACTACTTCCACTTCCAGCCCCAACCCAAATCCGACCTCGTTCACCACCCCGGATGCACCATGCGCCAATCATCATCACCCCACCCACAAAGTACCTACCCACCTCCTTGGAAGAAGAACCCATAATCCTGACACCCAGCCCCATAGTGGTGAACACCCCGGATCCAACTCCCACCTTGAAAGAAACACATGCCCAAGATGAGGACAAAGCCTTGCATCACGATCTTCACTCTATGCCCTCTCTTCTAGTAGGGAGTGAACTCATCATAAGTGGGTCCTTGGCTAGATGGTTAAAAGAGAGCCCAGCTCACCCGATCATGGCCTACCCTTCCTTGGAGCGACACCTCCCCATAGTGCCCTTCAACTCCTATTGCACCACCATCCCATCATCTTATCAAGTGGAGACACTAGGGGACCTTCTCAAGGGCTTAGCATGGCAATTAGAGTTGACTAGCATGTTGACCCCCATGACCGAACAACCTAGGAGCCTTGACCTCCTACACCTATGTGTTGGGTCTATCACCTCAATGTGCACCATTGGTTGCTACACTAGTGAATTTCTATTATTCCTCCCCACACCCGATGAGCCCGACCATGTCCTCAAATTGGAGCTTCTTATCTCGGGTAGAAAGCCAAGCTCTTCCCTCATGGTCAATCTACCTCCCAAGAGCTTCGACCAAATTACTTCATTAGAAGAGGATGACCCACCTTGTATGGACCTTGTGGGCATGGAGTTCCTTCCTCTAGGAAGCCCAATCCATGACCCCTTTGATCCCTTCCAATGAGAGCCTAGTTACCCATGTGACCCGCCCACCTTACCCACAACCCACCTTTCTCTACCCCAACAAACCATGTTTGACCAAGACCAACTCATCCAAGACTCAGGCCCCACAAAGGGAACCATCACCATAAACAACATATGCCTTGGAGACAAGGAAGAGCTCCTCTCCATAATGCCCACCTTCTTAGATCCCTTCGACCCATTCACATGGAAGTTCAAAGGTCATCCCACATATATGCACATGGAAGTCACCTTTGGGATAAACATACATGTGTCTAGGCTTACCACACCACTTGGCATGATTCATAAGTCGGATACATTCATTCACATCACCCACATGTCAAGTAGGAAGCATAAGTGGACTGTATTTGGATGTATTGGCCCACCTTCATTCATCATGACTATTAAGCATGAGAGGAGCATACATGGATGTCCGGGTCCCCCTACATTTGTCACACCCATGCATAAAAGGTTCATCTATGGATGTCCCGGCCCTCCTAAGTCTGTAACAGTCTTCATGGCATCAAAGTGTGATCGGTCTACATTTGGCTGCCCAGGTCCACCTTTGCACACCATACTTTTCACACCAACATCGCATCATAGTGCATGGCATACGCATTCTCGCAAACATATAGGAAAGAGCAATGAGGCTTACAAAAGGCGGGCAGATGCTCATCGGTGCCACTGCGAGTTCCAAGTGGGAGACTCGGTGATGGTGAGGACGGAGCGGCTCCTTCCAGGGCCTGCCTCCAAGTTGAGGGCACGGGGTTCGGGACCCTTTCGAATTCTAAGGTGACTTGGCAGTAATGCTTATGAGCTAGACCTACCTGAGGGTTTTGGGGTACACCCTACTTTCAATGTGGCGGACCTGGTACCCAACAAAGGCCCCGCGGTGGAACCCAGTGAGGAGCTCGAGCCTTTACCCCCCCCCCTGAGAGAGACACTCCCGGTGGGACTCCACTTCATAGCTTGAGAGACCGACGAGAGCAGGTAGAGGCAATACTGGATGAGCAGAATATCATTACTAGGCACAAGGTGTATCAGTGCTACCTGGTTAGGTGGAAGAACCGTCACCCGATTGAGGATACTTGGGCGAGTCGGGAGGACCTGTTGCGACTTGACCTCAACATTCTGGAGCTGGTACTAACGCCATGCGGACCCATACTCGACGGGGTCGAGTTCTCCCCACCCCGGGGGTATGATGGGGGCATCCCTTGCCCCTCCACTTTTTTTTGAGGCGCGGATCGTCGTCGGCTTATGCCATTATGTTCGTCATGTGTTTGTGAGTCTAGTCATGTAATTTTTATATTTTATTTGAGTCTTAAACCATGTAATTTTCCTATTATTTGAGTCATGTACCTAGGTTAGTAGGTTATCTACCAAAGTCTTGTGTCATTATGTTGGTTTGTTAAGCTATTGGGCCCAACTAGTGGGCTAGGCCCAGGGGCACCCCTCCCTTGGACTGCTTTGGTCATTAGTTAGCTTGTCAGGGTCATTATGGTCATATGAAAGTATGGAGCCTATAAATAGGCCTCCCCTCCCTCTCATTGTAACAACTTTTGATGAATCTATTTGAATAGCAACATTTCCACATCTCTTTCTCTTCTCTTACTCTCTCATTATCTCTCTCTCTATCTCTCTTTCTCTCTCCCACAAGGAAAAGGGCGAACCTCCCCTCTCTCCTCCCCCCCTCTCATTCAAATCCAACCCCCACCTACCTCCATTAATACCCCACAACTTCCCACAACCCTCCATTACTCTCCTTCTAGTCCCAACAACCCTCCACCAATCCAAGCCCTACTTCCCAACCACCACCTACTCCCCTCCACTTCCCTAAGCACCTCCTCACCTCCCCAAGGCTGAAGGATCTCTTTCCTAGGCCCATTTGAATCTCCCTCCCATCTCTCCTCACCCTCTCCCCCTTAGGTCGAACCCCCTCTCTCTCTCCTTGGGCCAAGTTCGCCCCCACCTCTACTCACACTCACCCTCTCTCTTGTGCTCACTCTCCTTCCCACCACCATCTCTAGCAGACCAGCCCCCTCTCCAGCCCCACTTCGCCCTTCCCACCTCCATCTCCCTAGCCTTCACAACCCCTAAAACTCCTCTCATCTCCCTCCTTTAGCCATTAGACACCCTTCCCACCACTTGCTCTCTTGGCCATCCCCTTCCCACACCTTCTTCTTCCCCTTAATCTGTCTCTGTTTCAGGCAGCAGAACTACAGCGACTTGCAGAAGCAGCCATGACCGTCCCTCGGAGATTCAAGTGGCAAGGCCTACATCACCGGAATCGTCTGCAAGGTATATTTCCAACCGAGGTGGGTTCTCCGGCTTCCGAGGTCGGAGCTGATCGGGGGAGCCGATCTCGTCCAACTGCGTCTGTTGTCCCAGTCTGCAGACCAGAAGCTGAAAGAAGAAGCTGCCACGGCCAGCTCGTGAAGTCTCTGAGCTCCATTTTTGGAGGGCAGAGACTACTTCCTGTTAGCTTTCACCTCCAAGAAGAAGGACCTCATTCGGCCAACGGAGCTATCAGTTACTAATTTCTTCGTCGAAGGTTGCAGCCAGCCACCTGCAGGTCCAGGTTTGACCTGTCCTCACATATCCGACCACCATTCTCCCCTCTGACCTCCGATTGGGGCCCCGTCAACTCCTGCTCGAAGCTACTTTGACCACGAGGACGTCACATCCAGGCTCGTCACATTTGGAGTTCAAAAGCGTCCGTGGTACCCTCTGCAACCTGCCGTACCAGTTCTGCACCAACCAGAGGAAGAAGCTGCTGACCTGTTCCAGTCACTGGCCCGACCAGTCCTGAGTTCCAGAGCTCCTGACAAAATTCAGATATCATTCTCAATCTGTTAGAAAGATTTTGGCGCAAGTCTCATCAGATTCTGAGCTCGGTGGAATTATTAGCACCATCGACATCGACCCTCTGTCCAGAAATACAGAAGCTAGGCAGAATCGGCGAAGCTCGGGAAGTCGGTTCTCATGCATATCTCCCCACCCCGCTTGGCCGGCTGAAGGCCTCTCCCTGCGTGGAGGTAGTTTTGGATGTATTAAGCATAATCCCCACCCCAAGATCACCCCTCCTGCGAGAGGAGTAGTGCTGTACCCTTTGCATTTTCAGGTCAAGCTACATCGCCGCGGCGATCGGGTGCATACCCTCGCCTCCCGGCGCGCCCTCGTCTCCGAGCGGGATCGGTGTCTTCACACCGATCAGGTAAGCTTCTAATACTAACCTTAGCAGCCTTATTTTTGTAAGTTTAGTATTGCTTTGATTGCTCGTCGGCGGTGAGAAGAGGGCCCGTACTTGCATGCTAAGTTTGTTAGTGTCCACCGCAGACCGTGAGTGAGTGCCACCCAAGCCCCCGCCCTGCGGGCCAGCCACCCACAAAGTTGGGTATCCTAGACTCTTTGGGGTCAGCTTAAGCCGTCCAAGTTAATTAGAACCATTGGGTCCCACCCCGGACCCTCGCCATCATCTTTCGGCCCCACCGGGCGATCGTGTGTGCCGTGTGAGTAACCCGTTGATGTGAGAATCATTGAGTGCTTGTATGCTTGTGGATCTAGGTCCTAGGTTGTTCATTACATGCTTAGTCATCATTGGGCTGTGCCACATCACAACAAGTAAAGACAGAGCATTTTAGACTCGCAGAAAAATTACACCCCTTGAGTATTCCCGAATGGAAATGGGAGAGTATAAGGATGGACTTTATTATGGGTTTACCCCAGACCAGAGGTGGACACGATGGAATATGGGTAATCATAGACCGATTGACTAAATCCGCACACTTCATACCAATAAAGAGTTGATGGTCTGTGGATATCCTAGCAGCATTATACACAAAGGAGATTGTTAAACTACATGGTGTCCCCGTCACTATTATATCCGATAGAGATCCTCGATTCACATCACAATTCTGGAAGGGTCTGCAACATTCACTGGGGACTAGATTGAATTTCAGCACAACTTTTCATCCACATATAGATGGTCAAACGGAAAGAACGAATCAGGTAGTAGAAGATATGCTCAGGGCTTGTGCTATCGACTTTGGAGGTAGTTGGCATGATCACTTGCCTCTAGTAGAGTTTGCATATAACAATAGCTATCAGGCTAGCATACGAATGACACCTTTTGAAGCTTTATATGGAAAAAGCTGTCGATCACCAATATGCTAGAATGAAATAGGGGAAAAGCAATTTCTAGGCCCCGACCTTATAAGGGATTCTACCGAGAAGATCAAGCTCATTCAAGAAAGAATGAAGATGGTACAAGATAGGCAAAAGTCTTATACTGACAATCGAAGACGTGACTTGGAGTTTCAAGTAGGAGATCATGTATATTTAAAGGTTTCTCCAGGTCGTGGTATTCGAAGATTTGGCATTAAAGGAAAGCTAACTCCAAGATTCATTGGCCCGTTTGAAATTCTTGAACGGATTGGTGAAGTGGCTTACAAATTGGCTTTACCTCCACAATTAACAGGAGTTCATGACGTATTTCACGTCTCTATGCTGAAGAAGTATGTATATGATCCTGACCATATTATTACTTATGACAATCTGGAAATTCAGAAGGACATGACATACGAACAAACGCCAATAAAGATTCTGGAACGAGAAGTGCGTAAACTAGGAAATAAAGTTATTCCTATGGTCAAGATTCAATGGAAGAAAATATGGCCATATGAAGCAACTTGGGAAACCGAAGCAGCCATGCGGAAAAGATTTCCAGAATTATTTAACTGTAAGTACACTCTCCGAAATCCATATATTGAATTTGGGGACCAAATTCTTTAAGTGGGGGAGGGTGTAGTACCCCAGAATTTATATATATAATTTTTGAATTATAAAATAGTTTTCTGGAAATTATAAAAGTCCAAATAAATTAATGAAGGATTCTTAGATTAATAAGTCATTATAAGGCTCAATTAGGCTAATTAGTTAACCTAGCCTATCTAATTATTATCGAAAAGGTTAATGGACTAAGCCCATTAAGTTTGGCCCATATTCTAGAAAGGTAATTAGCTTATTCATGTATTTTAAGGATAAATACTATTGATATAAGATAATTATGTGGATAAATGAATAATAGAGTTTGATTAAATAAAAACTCTATATACGTTGAATGTAACAATCTATCGGGCGACCGCCACAGCCATGTAACGCACCTAGACACGACCGTTACATCCTGCAGATTCCGTAAGGTGAGAAAATTGTAAAAAGATTGGAACTTTGAAATCCTATCTACAAGAGATCGACTTAGGGAAGCCTATAACATTGCTAAGGACTCTTAGGGATTAGGTTCTGGCAAATTAAGGACTCTAGAATCGATCGAATCTTCAAACCCTAGTCAAAACCCTATAAATAGGACCTAGTTCTGAACTGAGCGACCCTTACTTTTGGCTCGTGAAGAATCAAGGTAAGGAGTCATAAATTTGGGTAAGTTCTTTAGAAGCTTTTGTTTAGTATACTTTAGACTAATGGTTCTCCAAATTTCGTGCTAGGAGATCAAGCAACCAAGGAGATAGAAGCTTCCAAAGTTGCTGATTCAATTTTAGCAACCTAGGAATCTGAACGCAAGTCCCCTGAAGATCTAGAGATTAGGATGACTAAACGAGATAATTAGAGTACGATCCTTTAGAACCTTTTGTTCCCAATAGTTTCATCTTCTTACCTTCAAAATTTCACATCCTTAGGTGAAGAGGCTGAGGAAATAGAGCAGATTGAAGTTGCTGATTTATAACAAGAAGTACAAGGGACTAAGGGTAGCACCTAGTATCAAATTCGAAGTTTTAAGGTTCTAGAAGAGGTAGGTTATCTCATGATTGGTAAAAATAACTTGTTAGGAATAAAAGCCCTCTGATTGTGCTTGATTTCATGCATTGTAGACTAAGAATTTTATGATTTCCTAGCTCTATACATTCATGCATTTCTTAGCCCTAAATGGAAATTAAATGATATTATCCTGTCTATTCACTAAACCTATGCATATAGTTGGCCTATACTTCGTTTTCATGACTAGGACAGTGGTAGTATGTTCATTTGCAGGCATGTTATGTTTTCATAAACCTTTACTTAGTTTACTACTAGCAGATTCTCGGACGCACCAACGTAAGACCGTCACATGAATGTAACGGCCTTACGATAGACCGTCACATCCTGTTGTACTTTTATTTGTTCTATTGTCTCTGATGCACCCTAGCAGGAGCGTTACAGCACTGTAACGGCCCCTCGATAAATCGTCACACACTGTAACGCGCCTATCCTAGACCTTCAGACACCTATGTTCTGTCAGCCCAAGGCAGAATAGTAACCAGTTAAGTTTACTTATAAATAAGCTTAGATAGCTAAGTTTGGACCTATTATCATGACTTTGAGTTTAGTTTCTGATTCGTAATCAAATTGCATGATTAATGTGTCTTAGGTTATTTTAAGTTATGCTAATTTCATTGGCTAAAACTCTATAGTTTTGTATTCTAAATCATGATTTTCCAAAGTTGTATTGACGGAGTTTTATCTTGGTTTCATAATGTTACACATTCTTTCCTATCTATAGAGTCATTTCTTTAAGTATATGGCACATATTCTGGTATGTTGTACATTAGTTCACTTTGCACTATAGGAACATTATTCTTGGACATGAGGACATCTCTATTGGATATTTCTTCCAATGAACTAGGAAATCTTGTTTCAAGGCCTCCGTAATTCTCCGCGAGCCTAGGACTCCCACTAGGACGCCAAGTTGGTTGTACCATTAAAGCCCATTGATTAGATTACACTATCGATGATTTTAGTTATCAGTATTGTAACGGCTCTATGTTGGACCGTCAGGCACAAGTAACGGCCCAATATATGACCGTCACATTCCACTGAGTCCGATTTCTTGGTTCTAGATTCAGACTAATGTAACGGCCCAATACTGGAGCGTCACATCATGTAACGGCCCAGTACACGACCGTCACACTGCTTGAGTATTTTAACCCAAGGTGGACCAAGGGTTGATATTTCAAGGTTTCTAGATGGACTATTAATGATCTAGAACTTATCATATTGATCAAGAAACCTAATATAATGAATGGAAGATAAAGAACGTATCGTTATGCTGCCGATTTATTTCCATAAGCATAACCTTGCTTAAGTCATTCTTGAATTTTCATGATTCTTATTGAAGCATTCATTCTTATCATGAGCTTATTTGAACTCATTATATTCTTGGCCATAATTTATTATTACATGCGTGGAAAAAGCTTGATTTATACTTGAAGATGCGATCGAGCACTGATTGTGTTCAAGGGCTCTATGCTAGTCCCCTCGGCTGATTGTCGGAAACATACGATTTTATAAACCATGGGGTATGATGCTACTGGCGTCGCATTTCGCTGGGAGTACTTTCTCTATAAATAAGTGAAGCACGACATGACATTCTTGTACATGACTTTCTTTTTTGATATTCCACATAAATTCATGAAGTACTTGCTCATAAGCAAAAGATACTGGAGTGATGATTATGTGGCTTGCTAGTACATTCTCGATACATTCCTGTTCATGAAAGGCCAATATCATGTTCTTGTTACATTCTTACTAGTTCATATTTGTTCTCAATCTAACTTACATGATCATCTTGTTACTTTGGTTTAATCGCATGATTGATCGCATTCGCATGATTTTTACCTTATTCTTTAGAGCTAAATTGTTAATTACTTTAATAGTGCCTTCATGTTGATGCGAAGATACCTACTGGGCAAGTGTGCTCATTACCTATTTCCAATCTTTTCAGGAGATGAAAGTGATTCAAATTCGGATTCGGGTTATACAAGTAGCGGGTCCGAGAGCGAATGAAAGTATTGTCAAGATGAGAGTGAAGACTTAGGAAAGTCTATATTGTTTAGATTGAGTCTATGTAATTTTCCTATTTCTTGAGTCTAGTACATAATGGAAGTTGAATTAGTGATTGTAATTGAGGGTTCAATTTGATTATCAATGAAATAAAGTTAAAGTTTGAATATATATATTGTGCAATTGCATCTTTATGTGTGATTGTCTTGCGCTCTGATCGTTCTTGCTTGCAAGAGGCTTACCATGCCGGCTGTTCGCGCTCCCTAAGTTAGTCTTCCACTGTAATAAAGGCTCGGGCCGTGACATCTAAATATGAATTGTTTAAAATGAAATCTGAGGAGACAATCACTGAAATGTATGCCAGGTTGTCATTAATTACAAATAGTCTTAATGGGCTTGGGAAACAAATTTCAGAAGGGGACATTGTCAGGAAAATTCCTAGGTCGCTATCCCCCCACTTGGCACACTAAGGCCATAGTGATAGAAGAGTCTAGGGATCTGTCGAAGATGACAGTCACTGAATTGATAGGATCCCTAATGACCTACTAAATGAACTTCAAAAGGAATGGTGAAGGAAGTGAGAAGAAGAGCAAGAACATTGCCCTCAAGGTGTCCAGCAGTAAAGGTAGCAGCAGCAGCGGTAGTTGCAGTGGGGAGTCTGACGGTTTGTTAGATCTTGATCAAGAGGAGCAGGTTGTGCTCACTCGTCAGTTTCGAAAGTTTCTGAGAACGAAGGGAAAAACATTCAAAAGAAAAGGGTCGCATTCTTCTGGTAAGAATTTTGATTCCAATAATGATAAAACTAGGAGCACTAAGATGATTACATGTTATCACTGCAGGAAGATAGGACATATAAAAGGTGAATGTCATGAACTCCAGAAGAAGGCCTCCAAGGTGCAGAAGAAGAAACTTGAAGCTATGGTCTGCACGTGGAGTGACAAGGAGGAAGACCCAGAGGCCAGCTCTTCAGAGGAAGACGAAGAAGGAATATGCCTCATGGCCGAAAGTGACGAAGAGGTAACCAATATTTTTGAGAACTTTACAATTGATGATTGGGAAGATTCATATGCTGAACTACTAGATAAATTTAATGCTTTGAGCAAAGAGCATAGGATGATAAAGAGAAAATTGAATATTGCCACTGAAGAGTAGGTTCAGACTAACAAAGAGAATCTGAAGTTCAAGGAAGAACTAGAAGAGATGAACTCTCTTAGAAAAGAAAACGAAGACCTTAAGTCTGAAAGTCAAGAAATACAAAAACAACTTGATGAACTTAAGTCAAAACTTCAAGAGAGTCGGAGTGAAAACAACTTAATGATTGAGAAAAATGAAGTTGTTAAGAAAGTGAATTCTAAACTCCTAAAAAATTGTGAAACATTACAGAAGGAGTTGGAAGATAAACAGAGAACTCTTGAAAATTTTGTTCAAGGAAAGACGAACTTAGATACCAATGTAGGTACAAGGGTTAATTTTAACAGAGAGGGTTTGGGGTTCAATCCAACACACAAAAGACCCTTTGAATTCAAAACTACAACATTCTGTCCAGAAAAGGGAAAAGAGAAAATGGACACACCATCAAGTTCTAGTCATGATCAGAATGTCCAGCAAACTAAAAATAATTCAACAAACCATGCCCAACAACACTCCAAAACTGTTAAGAAATCATCTAGACAAGCTTTCATGTCCGTCAACCGGAACAAGAGTGTTAACAGAACTAGGCAAATGACCCGCAACAGAAATTCATATTATAATAAGAACATGGGTCAGTACAGAAGAAACTGGGGAAATCATGCTCACACTCAGAGATTCTTTAATGAGTATACTTTTCCTAGACAGTCTGGGAACAGTAGATACCCGAGGAATGAACAGTCCACCAATAGGAACATATACAACATCAATAAATCAAGTGGATAGAACTTGAGTCATAACTTCAACGAAACTGCAAATAGAGTGCAAACGAAAAATACCTTGAGACAGGTCTGGATTCCAAAGTGTTTGCTTAGAGAGTTGAATAATGTTTTTGGACCCAATCTATCCTGGGTTCCAAACCACTTTGCTTAATTTGCTCTATGCAGGTTAGCCTAACAGCCGAGAACAACAAGTGGTATCTAGATAGCGGCTGCTCCAGGCACATGACAGGTGACCGATCCAAATTCAGTAAACTGGAAATGAAGGCAGGGGGACTGGGCAAATTTGGAGGGAAGAACAGAGGTAAAATAGTTGGCATTGGAATAGTTGGTAAGTCCCTCATTACCTCTATTGAAAAAGTTCTCCTTGTGGAAGGTCTTCAACACAACTTGATCAGTATTAGTTAGCTATGTGATAAGGGTCACAGAGTTGTGTTTGATAATGATTCATGCAAAGTTCTGAAAATAAATTCTGATAATGTGAAGTTTGTAGCCAATAGGATCAATAATGTCTACATTGTGGACCTAGATGATAAATCTGAGTTAAATCTTTGTTTGTCTGTTGATTTTGAAAATAATGCTTTTACTTAGCATAAACGTTTAGGTCATGCTGGCTTCTCCTCTCTGAATAAGTTGGTCAAATATGATTTAGTTAGAGGATTGCCAAAAATCAAATTTTGTTCTATTTCAAAACCATGTGATGCCTGTGCTCAAGACAAACAGACCCGAAAATCATTCAAACTCAGATCTGAGTCTCTATCATCGAGACCAATGGAGCTTTTGCATATGGACCTCTTTGGTCCAACCAGGACTCAGAGCCTGAATGGTAAAAGATTCGGATTTGTTATTGTAGATGATTTTACTAGATATTCTTGGTTATTTTTTTTAGCAAATAAAAATGATGCTTTTCAGAAGTTTGAACATCTTTTCAATAAAGTTAGACAAGAAGGAATTCACAGAATTTCCATGATTCAGTTTGACCATGGAGGAGAATTTGAAAATGCTACATTCTCTGAATTTTGTAATAAAGAGGGACTGACTCACAGATTTTCTTCTCCTAGGATTCCAGAGCAGAACAGTATAATGGAGAGAAGAAACCGCACAATCATTGAGATGGCCAGAACCATGCTGGTGGAGAGTCAGCTACCTAGAAGATTTTGGGCAGAGGCAACCAACACCGCTTGCTACACCATCAACAGAGCCTTGGTAAGACCCATCCATAAGAAAACACTTTATGAACTCCTGAAAGGTAAGAAGCCTGATGTCTCATACTTCAAAATTTTTTACTCAAAATGTTTCATCGACAACAACAATAAAAGAGACCTAGACAAATTTGATGCTAGGAGTACTTTAGGAATTTTTCTAGGATACTCTGAAACAACTAGGGCTTATAGGGTTTTCAACTGCACAGATAAAATTGTAGAATAGACACCTCATGTCATATTTGATGAATCAAATAATCTCACTAACTTAGATAATGATGACAGGTGTTCAAAAGAAGATGGAGAATTCTTGGAGGACAAGGAGGATAAAGAAGCTGAACCACCTGAAGTATCAAGTACTTCCAACCAAGTAAGTTCAGCTGGAGTAGGTGAGTCCTCAACAAATCTGAAAATTTTGAAAAATCACGCAGTAGATAACATTATAGGCAGCCTTGAAGATCCTCTTAGAACAAGGTCTCACTTTAGAAATGTTCATAATCAAGACCTAGTTGCATTGGTTTCTCCGAGTGAACCCAAATCAGTAGAAGAAGCTTTAAATGATCAATCATGGGTTAATGCTATGTGTGAGGAGTTAGGTCAATTTGAAAGAAATAATGTTTGAGAGCTAGTTCCGAGACCAGAAAATACAAATGTCATAGAAACTAAGTGGGTTTTTAAGAATAAAATGAATGAGGATGAAATTATTTCAAGAAATAAAGTCAGACTAGTAGCCAAGGGCTACTATCAGGAATTTGGTGTTGATTTTGATGAGTCCTATGCACCTGTTGCTAGGATGGAAGCAATTAGAATTTTCATAGCTTTCGCTTATTCTAAAAACATAAAACTTCAACAAATAGATGTTAAAAGTGCATTTTTAAATGGAGTTATTAAAGAAGAAGTTTTTATTGAACAACCTCCCGGATTTCAATTTTCTCCTCAACCTAACCAAGTTTTCAGGTTGAATAAAGCCCTGTATGGTCAAAAGCAGGCTCCTCGAGCCTGGTATGAAAGACTGACAGAATTTCTGATCAGTAAGGGCTACCACAGAGGTAAGGTGGATCAAACCTTATTTACAGTGAGTTTGAATAAGGACCTCATCATAGTTCAAGTATATGTAGATGACATTATCTTCGGTTCAACAAATACTAAACTATGTAATGAGTTTTCTCAATTGATGTCTGCTGAGTTTGAGATGAGTTTGGTAGGTGAATTATAGTATTTCATTGGCTTGCAGGTACAGCAGCTGGAGGATGGATGCTTCATCAACCAGACCAAATATACATTGGACATCCTCAAGAGGTTTGGCATGATTAATCTGAAGCACATCACAACACCAATGGGCACCAACACATCTTTGGATGCAGACGAATCAGGTAAAGAAGTTGATGCAAAGCTATACCAAGGTATGATTGGATCTTTGCTCTACTTAACTGTCTCGAGACCTGATATATAGTTCAGTGTAGGAATGTGTGCTAGGTACCAATCTAGACCCACTGAATTACACTTAGCAGCTGTAAAAAGAATTTTCAGATACTTATATGCTACACACACCCTAGGTTTATGGTTTCCTGCATCACACACATTAGATCTTGTTGCATATACGGATGCTGATTATGCTGGGTGTAAGCTAGATAGAAAAAGTACTAGTGGTCATTGTGAATTTATAGGTGGGTGTTTAGTCTCTTGGGGTTCCAAGAAGCAACACTCTGTGGCACTCTCTACTGCAGAGGCGGAGTACGTAGCTGCAGAGAGTTGTGGTACACAAGTCATTTTGATAAAACACTAACTTCTGATATGGGGTGCACACCTATATATTGTGACAATACTAGTGCCATCAATCTAGCCCAGAATCCCGTTCTGCATTCTCGAACTAAACACATAGAAATAAGACATCATTTTATTAGAAATGAGGTTTCCCAAGGAACATTTGAATTAATCCATGTAGGTACTGAAAACCAAATAGCTGACATCTTCACTAAGCCACTGGATAATGAAAAATTCACATCCTTGAGGAGAGAGTTAGGCATTTTTAAATCTTAGCTCCATGAATAAAATGCATTCATGATTTTGTTTTCAGTATTTACATTTACACTTTCTTGAATAAAATGTCATTCTTCCATGAATAACCACTCAGCATAAGCATGTCTTCATATCTTGTCATAGTGTGAGGGGGAGTTCTGTCTATGTCTCTATGCGAGCCGTTATGTTGAGGGGTCTGTGCATTTGCATATTCTGCATGTGTCATTCTTGATTAACTGTTCATTAAGTAAGGGGGAGTTGTTTCTGTGTCGGAGTGTTTGTTTTAAAATTTCTTACAGTCTGTGAGGGGGAGCTGGTAAAGATGTGAAGATTGACTGATTCAGGAGCATTTGAGAGATGTATGTTGCTGTTATTTCTTATGAAAGATTTAATACAGTCATTCACAGCAAGTAGTATCCCATACTTGTCTCAAACCCTTAAGTCTGAACCACTAAAGCTCAGCTAGAATCTTCTATCTAGTAATTTAGCTAAGACTTGGATAAGGTGCTCGAAGTATGTCTCGTTACACATTTCATGATCATGGAACAAGATAAACTTATATGTCATGATGTCTGCTAAAAACTTGAAACCTAGACTTCAAGAAACACATTCTTTAAGAATCAATGCTTCTGGTAGGTATTGTTCTCAAACACTCATATTAAAAAATATAAGGGGATCAAAAAAAAAATTCACATGCTCAGAGCAATGGTCTGATTACTGAGAAACTGAGTGTTTCATCAAAAAGAAATGAAAATTTTCCTCAGTCATGAGGTGTCAGATTATCTCTGTTAAGAAGTGCAAAATTTTCTATCATGACAGAGCAATGGTAATTAAGTGGTGAGTAACTGGAGAGTCTGGCCTCTCATCAAGGTGTCTCCTCACGTAAAAAGCCATAGTTACTATCTTTGTTCTCTAAAAAGAGAGGTAATATGGTTCTCACATTGAGTAACTTGGGAGTATGGCCTCTGATCAAGGTGTCTTCTTAATGTCAAAGATGTGATCTACCAAGTTACCTATTGATCTCTATTCTGCTCGTTAAAGAAAAATATAGTCCAGTGAAATCCCTGGTTCTTGTTACTAGTTCATGGGCTATTTGTCCTCAATACTTCAAGAACTTTGTTCTGAGAAACACTCTCTTGTAGTCTAACTAGTATAGTTTTGATCATGGTGCGGACACCCGAGCAGTTGAGCGGCGCGACACGCCGAACCACCGGTACCGCACACGGAGCACGACTCGAGCCACCTCAGCATCCATCTGGCTCGGAGACAGCCTGGAGACGCCTCCTTGAGCCTCCCCATTTTTCATATTTAATTAGACTTTATTTGTGTGTAAGGTGTGTTTATTTCATTTTATACGGTTTGCAATTATGAGTGTACGAGGGGCTTATTTGTAAAATGGGACCCCTGGGCCCCATGGGACCCCCAGGACCCCTCCCATTGGTCCATATCAGCCTTGTGGGGTTGGTCAACATCCAAGGTGGACATCTAGAAGCCTTGACTAGTCAATTATCAACATGGGGGATAATTAGACTAATTTGTCAAGGTTGGCCACCAACCTTCCACCTACCCCCACCCCTAGTCAAGGGGGCGCCCCCCTCTCACCATCAAGGTTTTAATTTTTGAAAAATGTGAGTAGAACTAATTAGTTCTACTCCATTTTTATATTCCCACAAATCCTAGGTCCAAGGGTAGTTTATGTCTTTTGCCAATTCATACATATACCTTGTATTTTCATTTGATGAGAATTAATGCCATTTGAATCAAAGTATTTCCAAGAGCAAGGGCTGGTGCGCCCCCCTCCTCTCTCCTCTCTCTCCCCCTTGAAGCTGTGAAGGCTTCCATTCTGAGGTGTGACGCCTCGTGTATCGGTTCCGACGATCGCCGCCGCCGCCACGAGCCGCCACCGCACCGCCTTCGCCATCAACGGAGTTCTGCCCGCGTAGTACCACAGAAGCTTCCACGAATTTCCTGTCTCAGCCCCGAGCTCAGATAGATCTGGGGATTTTAATGGATGTTCCAGAGGTGTCAAGGACACCCCCCAAATTTTGGTTTGCCATTCAGATCTCGTTTCATATTTTTTGATTTTCATCCACTCTTCCATTTTGGTTCTGCCAGAGTTCTGTCTAGATTCATCCCCGCCCTGAATTTTATGTCTTAGGTCCACTTTTTGATTTAGTATAATTCTCCCAATTTTACTGGAATTTTCACCCATCCACCCCTTCCTCCACAATTTTTCTCAATTTTTGGTTCGTCCATTTCATATTTTCTAAAAATCGTTCTCAGTCCCTGCTACAGTTCTGTCCCCCTGTTCCCAGATCCGACCACCAGTCACCCCAAAATTCATAGTAAATCACCACCACCTCCATATCAAATTCCAAAAATAGTCCACATTCCGTGGTTTGATCCCCTACAACTTTGAAGAAGAGCTAAAGAGCTGAATCGGAGGTTTACTAGGCGGTAAACGGTGGTTCTCAGACAAGTACCCTGCAAATCTGAGGTTTCGGTTACTGTACAATAGGGGGTTGTAAATTCATTAAATTTCTGATCCGACCAGATCCATTAGATCTCTCTGGGTCTAGATTGAAGCATTTGAAGAGAGCTTTCCAACGATAGCTCATGCGTCCCGATCCGAAGTCGGGATTGATCGCAGCGACCGTTTTCGCCGGAGCGCGCGCCTAAAAACAGCAACTAAAAATCCGTGGGCAGCAACTTCAAAGCTTGGGAATCGGGACCGATCGACCCCCGATCAGTGTTCCCGACCGACCGCCGTCCGTGGAGGCACGCCACCAGGGGTCCCCATCATAGTGGGTCCCACCCCCGCAGATCCGGAGGACAGCGCCATCCGTGGTCCCCGCGGGCCCGCAGAACCCGCCGTTCGGAAAGCACGAAAACGAGGAGTTCGGCACCGCCGGACGACATCAAGATGCTGCCCTTCAATCCGAGCTGCGTGATTCCCGGGCTCCACATGTGACCTTTTACCTCCCTGCGTGGAGTGGGTCAAATCTTTGTATTGCTGTGATATTGTTTAACCGGGAGTCCGTGATTCGGCCGGGGTTGTCTTCGCCACACCGGGTGCGTGGAGGTAATGGTCCGAACCTCTTGGCATTCATTTGCTTAGCTAGTATACGGTCTTTTGCCGCTACCGAGAGCGTAGGTACTAGCCCGTGTATCCATGTCACCACTGTGAGAGTGAGTGTGACCCGTCCCGTGACTCGATCCGAGTCCGGAAGTTGAGTCGGACTACCCTTGACCTCCGCCGGTTCCTTAACCGCGCACGGTCTGCGCTTTCCCTCGCTTGGGACGATGAGTGAGCTTCCACTTCTGTTAGCGACGTTTTGCCACTAGGAGCTTGTAGTGTCGGGCTTAGTGTCTCCCTGGTGTGTGCTGTTGGTCGCGTCTTCATCTAGAGTCCGAGGGTGGCACCTAGTAGTGTCGTCTCCCGTGTCCGTCCCGCATCAGTTTGGTATCAGAGCGAGTCGAGTCTAGGGTAGTCGTTGCATATGTCTTGCATAGTATAAGTCGAGTCTAGGATCATCATTTCAAAACAACAAAAAAAAAGTGTGTTTCAAATTGCATTTCACCCAATAGCCCGATATATTAAAAGGCGTTGCCCGAACATTAGGTTATGCCTATCGGGAAGGTAGCGTACTTGCGCGAGTGATCTTCAGGTCGCTTATCTCCGCCACGTACCGGATATTGGTTAGGTCTAAGTGCATCCTTTTGTGAGTGTTTGCATCAGTTTGTGTCTCCTAGTTCATGTGTAGTCCACTAAGAGTCAGTCGGTCTTGTCCAAGAGTCGGCATGTTCAACATGTAGTTCCCCCCAATTTCCCATGGATTCCCAATCACCCGGGCCATATGGCCGTTGGTCTACTCATGGGCTTGGCAACCATCCTCTCCCCTTTCGTAGGCCCGAAGCCTCTGATTTTTATGGCTCTAATGATCCGGGCAACTACCTCAATTGGGAGGCCGCCATGGACAAATATCTTGAATGTTACACCATGTCCGATGCCATGCAAGTTAGTTTTGCCCGAGAGAGGCTTGTCAACAAAGCCGCCTGGAAATGGGATAGCATTGAGCGCATGAGAGAGGTTAGGAGGCAAAGGCCCATTGAGTCGTGGCATGAGATGAAGGACGAACTTAGGAAGGTCTACCTACCCGGCCCGGTCACCTCCAACCAACCCCACCCAATCACCTCCACCCAAGTGGGCCATAATCGGAGGCAACGCGCCGCGCATGTAGAAGAGCCTAGGTCCACGACTAAGCTGACTTCATATGGGGGAGTCCATCACATCGCTCCTACTCCAAACCCCATCATTGCCGAACTCTTCCAAATCATTTTGGATAAGGTGGATAGGAAGTGTGATTATATTGAGTCCCTGCTTCCCCCTTGCCTACCTCCTAGCCGAGATAGAACCAAGCATGACCCTAAGGAGGTAGCAACCGGTAGTCCCAATCCAGTGTCATCTAGAGTGCCATCCCGAGGTCCTCTCCCCATCTTGGTGGATCCTCTTCCCCCACCCATGAGAGCTCCATTGCCTACACCCCCTCTCCATCAAGAGGATAAGGGTAAGGGTCCACTTATCAAGGAGCGTAGAGGATCACGACAACAGTGTTATCGCTGCCAGGGGTTTGGCCACTTTGCCAGACAGTGTCCCACTCGGACATCTCTATCCCTAGGGGATAAAGGGGTTGGAGAAACCTCACTCTCCGATCTTTATTCGGAGCCACCCCAGCCACAGCTACCCGTGTTTCTAACGGGAAAGCTACTTATAGTCGAGCCACTCCTTAGCTGGCTTAAGAATGGCCTGGCCCCATCTCCCCTCCCATCTATGGACCCTATCCTACCTCTGGTGCCAATCAATTCATTTCAGACCACTTTTCGGTCTAGTCACTATGTGGATACATTGGATGACCTTCTTAAAGGGTTAGACCCGCAGTGGACATTTACGCACTTGTTGGCTCCAGGCTTCGACCGACCCACAAGTCGTAGTTTCACTCATCCCGCTTTAGGGTCCATCACCTCCGTGTACACCGTGGGTCATGTTACCACGGAGGTTCTTCTACTCCTTCCTATGCCGGCCGAGCCTGATTTCATTCCCATTTGCCCAAGGGAGGAATCTTACTTTCTACCTATGACTGCCGTCCCACCTCTCACAATGAATGAAGGTGATCATTTACACCTCCAAGATTTCCAAATGTGGGACAATGAATTGTGGAAGCCTAGTCTGAGGGGTCATACCTTCTATGATCCCTTCGACCCATTCTCTTGTGGACCCCGTGACCCACCATATTTACTCCACCTTTTTGAGAGAGTCCACCATCATACCCCCACCGTCTCATCTCCCTTCACGGATGAAGGTGACCATCAACACCTTCTAGAATTCCACACATGGGACCTTCAAATGAGGGAATCCATATCGAGGGGTCACACATTCTTTGATCCCTTCGATCCCTTTCTTCATGGGCCCTTTGGCCCACAACCTCCATTCCACCTCTTTAAGGAAGTCCACTATCACACCCCTCCTACTCGGGCCTGGCAACCTTTACATGGCAATAGGTCCGAACCGTCATTTGGGGGTAATGAAGATTTTGGTTTCCCCGGCCCACCTAAACCACCCAAACCTCCCGGACTTCCCACATCCAAACCCAATGTTCATGATTGGTGCATCGTAGGATGTCTAGGAATCCACCATGCCATTAACCTCCGGTTATGTCAAATGCATGCATGGCACACATTCGGATGTCCTGGACCACCTTGCATATGATTGTGTCGGACTAGCATTAGGTTTGTGTAGGGTCGTGTGTGCATCTGTGTGTTTTTCTTTTTGTTAGGCATGTTAGGAGTCTGCATGAGTGAGGCCAGCAATGCACGGTACAAGGAGTTAGCCGGTGCCCTTAGACACCACCGAGAGTTCCAAGAGGGCGAATATGTCATGATCAGGGTAAGACCTGGACGGTTTCTCTCTGGAACCGTTAAGAAGTTGCAAGCTCACGGAGCCGGTCCCTTTAGAGTGTTGAAACGCGTTGGATCCAATGCGTATGTTGTGGACCTGCCCGAGGAATATGGTATAAGCTCTACCTTCAATGTATCAGATCTTGTTGCATATAGGGACCCAACGGTGATCCCTAGTGAGCCTTTTGGGCCATCTCCTCCCCTTGAGAGTGATCCCACACCTGAGTGTCCACTTCCACCTCCAGCCCCTTTTTCACGGCAGCGTGAGCATATAGATCGTATACTGGGCGAGCAAGTGACAGTTACCAGGAGTGGATCTTACCCGCGCTACCTAGTGCGATGGAGAGGACGGCCCGCTACTGAGGACACATGGATCACACATGGCGAGTTACAGTGGATCGATCCGGACCTTCTGGAGCGATACAGGAGCGATGCAGACCCTTACTCGACAGGGTCGAGTTTCTCCCACCCGGGGAGAATTGGTGCGGACACCCGAGCAGTTGAGCGGCGCGACACGCCGAGCCACCGGTACCGCACACGGAGCATGACTCGAGCCACCTCAGCATCCATCTGGCTCGGAGACAGCCTGGAGACGCCTCCTTGAGCCTCCCCATTTTTCATATTTAATTAGACTTTATTTGTGTGTAAGGTGTGTTTATTTCATTTTATACGGTTTGCAATTATGAGTGTATGAGGGGCTTATTTGTAAAATGGGACCCCTGGGCCCCATGGGACCCCCAGGACCCCTCCCATTGGTCCATATCAGCCTTGTGGGGTTGGTCAACATCCAAGGTGGACATCTAGAAGCCTTGACTAGTCAATTATCCACATGGGGGACAATTAGACTAATTTGTCAAGGTTGGCCACCAACCTTCCACCTACCCCCACCCCTAGTCAAGGGGGCGCCCCCCTCTCACCATCAAGGTTTTAATTTTTGAAAAATGTGAGTAGAACTAATTAGTTCTACTCCATTTTTATATTCCCACAAATCCTAGGTCCAAGGGTAGTTTATGTCTTTTGCCAATTCATACATATACCTTGTATTTTCATTTGATGAGAATTAATGCCATTTGAATCAAAGTATTTCCAAGAGCAAGGGCAGGTGCGCCCCCCTCCTCTCTCCTCCCTCTCCCCCTTGAAGCTGTGAAGGCTTCCATTCTGAGGTGTGACGCCTCGTGTATCGGTTCCGACGATCGCCGCCGCCGCCACGAGCCGCCACCGCACCGCCTTCGCCATCAACGGAGTTCTGCCCGCGCAGTACCACAGAAGCTTCCACGAATTTCCTGTCTCAGCCTCGAGCTCAGATAGATCTGGGGATTTTAGTGGATGTTCCAGAGGTGTCAAGCACACCCCAAAAATTGTGGTTTGCCATTCAGATATCGTTTCATATTTTTTGATTTTCGTCCACTCTTCCATTTTGGTTCTGCCAGAGTTCTGTCCAGATTCATCCCCGCCCTACGTTTTATGTCTTAGGTCCACTTTTTGATTTCTTCTAGTTCGCCCAATTTTACTGGAGGTTCCACCCATCCATCCCTTCATCCATAATTTTTATCAATTTTTGGTTCGTCCATTTAATATTTTCTAAAAATCGTTCTCAGTCCCAGCTACAGTTCTGTCCCCCTGTTCCCAGATCCGACCACCAGTCACCCCAAAAATCATAGTAAATCACCACCACCTCCAAATCAAATTCCAAAAATAATCCCAATTCCGCGGTTTGATCCCCTACAACTTTGAAGAAGAGCTCAAGAGCTGAATCGGAGGTTTACTAGGCGGTCAATGGTGTTTCTCAGACAAGTACCCTGCAAATCTGAGGTTTCAGTTACTGTACAATAGGGGCTTGTAAATTCATTAAAGTTTTAATCCGACCAGATCCATCAGATCTCTTTAGATCTAGATTGAAGTATTTGAAGAGAGCTTTCCAACGATAGCTCATGCGTCCCGATCCAACGTCGGGATTGATCGCAGCGACCGTTTTCGCCGGAGCGCGCGCCTGAAAACAGCAACTAAAAATCCGTGGGCAGCAACTTCAAAGCTTGGGAATCGGGACCGATCGACCCCCGATCGGTGTTCCCGGCCGACCGCCGTCCGTGGAGGTGCGCCACCAGGGGTCCCCTTCATAGTGGGTCCCACCCCCGCAGATCTGGAGGACAGCGCCATCCGTGGGCCCCGCGAGCCCGCAGAACCCGCCGTTCGAAAAGCACGAAAACGCGGAGTTCGGCACCGCCAGGCAACATCAAGATGCTACCCGTCAACCCGAGTTGCGTGATTCCCGGGCTCCACATGTGACCTTTTACCTCCCTGCGTGGAGTGGGTCAAATCTTTGTATTGCTGTGATATTGTTTAACCGGGAGTCCGTGATTCGGCCGGGGTTGTCTTCGCCACGCCGGGTGCGTGGAGGTAATGGTCCGAACCTCTTGGCATTCATTTGCTTAGCTAGTATACGGTCTTTTGCCACTGCCGAGAGCGTAGGTACTAGCCCGTGTGTCCATGTCACCGCTGTGAGAGTGAGTGTGACCCGTCCCGTGACTCGATCCGAGTCCGGAAGTTGAGTCGGACTACCCTTGACCTCCGCCGGTTCCTTAACCGCGCACGGTCCGCACTTTCCCTCGCTTGGGACGACGAGTGAGCTTCCACTTCTGTTAGCGACGTTTTGTCACTAGGAGCTCGTAGTGTCGGGCTTAGTGTCTCCCTGGTGTGTGCTGCTGGTCGCGTCTTCATCTAGAGTCTGAGGGTGGCACCTAGTAGTGTCGTCTCCCGTGTCCGTCCCGCATCAGATCAGGTCTCTGTTGACATATCTGCTCACCCTTGTTTCCTCATCATATCCTTTGTATGCAGATAAACTTCACTTCCTCTTCTTGGCCTTTCTTGATTACTTGTTTTGAAGAATCAACACTTACTTTTAGTGCCTTACTTAATCTTTTAAGATATGCCCATGGGTCATTCTCCCTGTAAAAATACTGCATTTTACTCTCACTTATTCAACAGTTGCATGTCTCTTTCATCTCCTTTTGATGATGTCAAAGGGGGAGAGTCAATTGAGGGAGTTTAAGGGGGAGAGTCAATTGAGGTGGAGGATAGCCAATTGATGGGAAGAGTGTTTTTGCATTGATAGCCTTTTAGTGCCACAGGCATGCTTGCTTGATTGCTACTTGCTCACTCTATTTTGATTCCATTGACATAAATTGTTTCATAGTGTTGACTCATAGTGTTGCCATCATCAAAAGGGGGGAGATTGTTGCACTCCTACAGTTTTGATGATGGCATACACTATAAGTCAATTATGATGGTTCATCTTAACACATTTCTTTTACACACTCTTATATTCTGCACTCTCTAGTTCTACTCAGAAAGTCTGTGCATACACAGTTATTTTTTACATCTTGAGTCCAAGCTGTTGGTGCATCTTAACTGAATAGGGTCTATGCATGCAAGTATCAAGTTGGTGCAACCTTAGTTGCTTCACACAACTAAGTCGTTGCAATATCTGTATATGCATATTGAGTCCATGCAGTTTATGTCCTGGACATTCATTAAGTCGGTGCATATGTTCACTAGACCGCATTGTAAGTCTGTGCATACTTCTCTGCTAAGTCCGTGCATAAGAGGTTATAGGTCAAATCTCGATGCAAGTTTTTGCGACGCACTAGTGTAATGCCCTAGATCTTTATTGGATCATTATTAGGTCTTCCGGATCCTTTTTGGAGAGTTTCGGATCACTTTTGTGTTGTGCCCCTTAGGCACAAGCATGTGCTATGTTGTTTTGATGATAGCAACACAATGAGTGCTTTGGATATTGTTTAGACAGTGTCATGAAATGTCCTTTATATGATGATGGCATGTTTTGATGATGGCATGATTGATTTGAATGCATATAACTGATATATTCCGTGGAAGATTGCTTGAGTGTGCTTGATTTATGGAGAATGCTTGAGTATGTTCTATCTGATCTGTTCTATGCATGAGTGTGCTGGCTTTGTGGGTCGACCCCCTTCTTAGACGGGTCGACCCCCTCAGATGCATTTCTGAAGTCTACACATCAGATTGCTTTGCTTCATGCATTAGTCTAAACACTCTTCATGCATGTGCATAGTCTATACATTGTGCATTTTGTTGACAAGTTTGTACATTCATGAAGTCTGCACACTGGCCTGTTCATGCATCACAAGTGTGTACAATGCATCACTATTCATAAAGTCTGTACATTTGCACTGTAGATGCACGAACTCAAAGTCCATAAGTCTATACACTGCACTGTTCATGCACAGTGTCTGTGTCTCATGCATCGTCTATGCAATGTCCAAACATTGCATTGGCTAAGTGTGTACATTGGTCCGTCTTGATTAGCGTCTCATATGCACATGTGAGTCAGAGTCTGCACAACACAAAGTCTATATACTGGTGCATCTCATTTAGCGTCTCATATGCATAATTGAGTCAAAGTCTGTACACCACTGTTCAGTGCATCGTCTCATTCATCGTCTCACTTGACGTTCAAGTCTGTACAGCCGTTTGCATTAGATCTCAAGTCCATACATTGGTCGGTGGTAAGTCTGTACACTGGTCGAGCTTTGAAGTATAAACATTGGCATATGCATTTACTGTAAAGTCTAGACGGTGGACCGTCTTTCCCAGCGTCTCAATTGGACTAAGTCTGCACAGCATAAGTCTGTACATTGGACCGTCTTAACTTGCGTCTTATGTCAAGTCCGTACAGTGTCCATCAGCATTTAGAAGTCTATACAGTCCTGGATGTTCAGCGTCTCATGCTGCGTCTTATGCCAAGTCCATACATTGGTCGGTGGAAAGTCTGTACATTTAGAAGTCTGTACATCCATCGTCTTTCTCAGCGTCTCAATTGGACTAGGTCTGCAATGGCTAAGTCTGTACACTTGACTCGTATTCACAACGTTCATTCAGCAAAGTCTGTACATTGAAGTCACGCTTCACAAAGTCTGTACAGACTTTCTCATTTGCAGAATGCATTTCATTCATAAAGTCTGTACACTGTCCATGTTTCATGTAGCATCAAGTCAGTGTGTCTTGTAGCGTCAACTCAGTAAGTGTGTACATTGCTTGGTTAAGTCTATACGCTACTTCATATGCAGTGAAGTCTACACATTGCTGAATGCTCTTCAAAGTCTGCACACTGGTAAAGTCTATACAGACTATGTGTGCCCAAGTATGTACATCGTTCATTCGTCTTGGCAAGTCTGTACATCGTGAAGTCCATACATTGTCAGTTGTCTGTCCAAGTCTTCACATTGCCTAAGTCTGTACAGCGAGTGCCTTCATATATGAAGTCTGTACATCGCACAGCACTGCATATAGGAACTCTATACATTGGGCAGAGTCTATACATTGCATTGTCTCAACTTGCGTCTCATGCCAAGACTATACAGCATGCATCGTCTCATGCAGCGTCTTATTTGAAGTCTATACATTGGGTTTTTACCTACGTTGCTTGAAACGAAGTCTATACACTGCTGGATGATCAAGTCTGCTCATTGGTGTTTTTCCCTACGTTCTGGCCAAGTCTATACAGTCATATCTTTTACCTACGTTCTGGCCAAGTCTACACATCCGTTTGCCTGACTTCTGTCTCAAGTCTACACATTCATTGTTAAGGCAAAGTCTATACAATGGCTCAGGGTCTTCAAGTCTATACATCTACAGTGGATCTTCAAAGTCTGTACAGTGGGTCAACCTGTCAAGTCTATACATTGGACTCTGTTTCGCGAAGTCTATACACTGGTTGTACTTCATAGTCTGTACAGTGTCTCTAGTTGGCTACAGTCTATACACTGAGGACGTTGAAAGGTTTCAAGTGTATACATTCTCACAATGTTTATACTTGCTGTTATGCTATTGAAAAGTCTATACATTGCTCTTGGACCTTGGCTTGAAGTCTACACATTGGGGCAAAGTGTATACATTGTTGTTTGCATTGTAAAGTGTATACATCAAAGTCTATACATTGGATTTGAAATAAAGTCTATACAGTGCACTTCATTTCAAAGTTTATATAGAGTTCTTCACTTAAACTGATGACTTATCCGATACTCTATCTGACAGGTGCTCTGATCGTGAAGCTTAAGGAGGGCACGTGATCCGAGGCTGAAGGACTGATAGAAAGCTGACACGTGGCCAAAAGTTCTGGGCGGGAAATGTGGAAGTCACACGCGCCTAGTGCTGCCCTCCTGCTGGCTGCTGTTATAAAAGGAGGTCTTCGTCCACAGATGAATGTTGATCGAGTTGGCAAGAGGTGAAGTCCATACAGAGAGCCACAATCCAGACAGAGAGTGAAAGAAGAAGAGAAAGAAGAGAAAGAAGAGAAAGGAAGAGATAGAGAGCTCGAGCAGAGAGTGAGAGATTAGCACAAGAAGAAGAGAAAGAAAAGAAAGAGAGAAAGACAGAGGGACAGTGAGATCGAGAGAAGAAGAGTGAAGTCTGAAGATTTGTTTAATGGACCGTGGATCAAATCTAGGCCAGTCTGCTCTGTTGAGAGCTATATTGTGTTTTTCATTTACAGCTTTCCGACTGCTGTCTTGTTCTGTTTTCGTTTTCCATTTTATCCCTTCTTCAAGCTGTTAGTCAGCGGATGCAGTGGAGGTCTCCACTGGACAGGTAAAGCTGTAATCCTCAGCTGGCAAGACCTGGTCTCGGACGGGTTAAGCTGTAATCCCCAGCGGGTTCAAGTTGTGAGTCAGCGATGGCTAAGCTGTATTGCCCAGCGGAAGCAAGCTGTGATGCTCAGCGGATGGCAAGCTGTGAGGCCCAGCTGATGTATGGCAAGCTGTGATGCCCAGCTGTTCAAGCTGTGAGTCAGCAGGAAGTCACACTCGGGTTGAGTGTGGGGTGGATGTAGGTCTGCTGGACCGAACCACCTAAAAACCCCTTGTGCAGTGGTTTGATGTTTATATCTATTTGCTTCCGCTAGATGATTGCATAGGGGCGCTCCATGTGTTTGATCATAGGTTCAATAGATGAGTGTCTAATTTATCTTGTTAGCATTCCAGTTATCAAGTGAGCGAAATCTTATTTTGATTGCACACTGAGTGTTTGTTTATTTCTGCCATCGCTTATTAGACTTCAAGTTTGTCTAGTTAAGCGAACTGTGCCCATTATATGCTTGAGTGTGATATTGAGATTCCATACTTTTCTGCTTAGTGGCTTATAAGAGAATTCAAGTAGATCTTCAGATTGTCTAAATCTATCTTGTGAGCATAAGTTTTTAATTTGGGCGAATTTTTTAAAAGGGCTATATTCATTCACCCCCCCTCTGAATACCTGCACCGAACCCAACATTTTGTAGCTCTCGAGTTGAGTTTTACAATCCGTGTGGGTTTTTATCTTGTACTAGTTACGGAACCCTGCGGAGAGTTAATTTCTCAATTCTTCGACTCGCGGACGATACAGTTGTGATGTACTCTTCGCGAGGATCGTTTTGGCTATTTTTACGTATTTTTCTGAATTTGTGCATTTTTGACGCAATTTACGGATTTCTAGAAATTAGAAAAATTTCTAATTTCTTTTTTATTTAAACCCCCCCTTCTCTCTCTCCTCTCACTCGTGCTCACTCTCTCACTCTCCCGTTCTCTCTCGTTCTCTCGTCTCTTCGCCTCCGGCTGCAGACGGAGGGGTTCGTGGGTGAGCTGACGACGCCGGGAAGCTGCTAAGACGCGTGATGGAGGGAGGATCGGGTTGGTTTTGGCGCGATCCCGAACGGTGGATTCAAAGCCGGCTGTTGAGTTCGCATTGTGGTTTTCGACACGGTTTAGTCGCCTCGGTGCTCGGTTTCTTTGGTGGAGGTAGGGAGACGGATCGCCACTTCCTCCTGCACATTTTCCCTGCTTCTGTGCGTGGTTTGGTGCTCGAACGGGCTAGATCAGGCTAGTTCTAGCAAAACTGTCATTTTCACGGTTTGTAGGGTTCACCGGAAAACGGCAACCATTCTTAGCATAGTTAGTGTCAAAATGACCACTGGGATGTCTGGATCCCATTCACGTAAGTTTCGTAGTGTTTGATCATCATTCGGGGCCGGTAGGAGTCCAGGAACCTCGGTGACTCGTTTAGGGTCGATTCGTCGGAATCGCCCCGATCTCGCGATTTAATGCGTGCATGTGGACTTTTAAGCTTCCAGAAGTTGTTTTTCACCGTGAGGCTTTGTTTCCCCTACGCTTCGGCGTGAATGGGGCGTGGAACGGGCCGATTCAGCTTTTCCACTGTTTTGCTCGTCGGATCACTGTGGTGGTCATACCAGAGACCGTCACATGCTCTGACGGCCCTACGATAGACCGTCACATGCCTTTGTGTGTGTTGGTCAGTTGTGGCTGTGGGAGTGTGACGGCCCACTATTGCACCGTCACAGCCCTCTAACGCCCCCTTATAGGTGCGTCACAACCTCGTTGATTCTCGATGTCTGGGTCAGTCGGTTCACTCTGACGGCCTTGCCTTTGACCGCCAGAGCACTGTGACACTCCCTCCTTAGGCCGTCACAGCGGATTTTACCGGATTTGACCAGTTAGGTCGGTTGGCTTTAACGGTTCTTTCCCTGTGCGTCTGAGTGGTGTAACGCGCCTCTCTTAGGCCGTTATAGTGTTCGTCTGTCTTGGGTTATTAAGTAAGGCGGTGCCTGTGACGCTCCATCCCTGTGGCGCGTCTTTATTAGACCGCCACAGTTGTAACGACCCGAGAATCCGATTACCGGGAAGGCCCGATAACCCGAGACTCGCACCGCCACCCACGAGCCCGAAGACTCGGAAGGGTTAAAGGGATGGTGTGGAGACTACACGAGTATCACAAATAATTGCAGAATTTAAACAGTTACAATATTAAGCAGGAAATAAATTAACATTTTTCATGGTCCACAATAGAAATTAACAATAATAACAATAGTCCACGACTAGTACAGTGACAAGGAAGAAGAGTACAGCTACACGGGGCATACCCCGGCTCTGACCTCTGGCACTATCTCTGGGCACCGGCACCACGCTGCACTCCTGACGCGCTCCCCGAAGGCGGCGCCTCCCCTGAAACACGGTGAAAACACGCAGGGAATGAGTCTCGGAACAAGACTCAGTAGGGATCACTCGAACCCTATCTCGTAAAATGAGAAACCACTACACTAGCGGTAGGAGAGTACCTCGGAAGGGAAAGCCATGTACTCTACAAGACAAGACCCTACGGCACGCAAACCGATACACGTGCCACGGTAAGAAGGCCAAAGCTCAAAGGTCGAACCGGTAAAACCGAAGGTCGGAAACACTCGACTGACAGTCTGTCACTCCGTACTCGACAGGAGTACCACCCACTAGAAGCACAGCCGGTAGCGTCCCCTGACGTCTTACACCGCACTGCAGGTGAACCGCCTGACGTGGTAGGTCCTACCCGAGGCACAGACACCGTACAAGTAACCACGAACAAGTAACTAGCTGGGGTCATGCCCGTCGACGTGGGTCCAACCGCCCCCAACCACGTGTGCACACACAGACCTTGCGTTACTAGGTCTGGTCCTCTGACCGGTTTTCCCCCGTAGCCGGACTCTAGCTACCGACGAGGGGCCTACGGTAACCGGTCCACAAACCGTCTCAAAGGTGAGTGCCCGTACACCACTCCCAAGTGAGACCAGCACCTCGTACTGGTGGGCTACGACTAGTGGAGGGTCACTGAAGGAGTAGACTCTCAAGTCACGGAAAACAACGTCGCAACCACAGGTACGAGGAACGCTCCTTGTACCCACGCTAACGCACGGTGACGCAAACCGAAGTCACCACCTCCCGGGACCCCACGGCACCCCCACGTGTAGCCCCCACATGATGCCCCGCATCAGTCGGACTACGGGTCAGCACAGGGATCGAGACTAGCTCGTCCGGGACTCAAGTTGGCAAGGAAAAGGAGTCGCGGTCACCGGAGGACCGCCTCCAGTGGTCGCGGTCGACCCAGGACCGCTACCACCTAGTCGCGGTCCTCCTGGAACCGCGACCATCCTGGTGCGCGAAAAGTGAACGCGGTCGCCTGATGACCGTTTTCACCTGGTAGCGGTCTCCAGGAGACCGCGACCAGACTCCAACGGTCAAAAACCGTGTCGAAGACCATGCCGGACCCTATGGTGGAAGCGGTCGCCCCTTGACCGCCACCAGCAGTCGCGGTCAGTCGCACGACCACGACCGCCTGCCGACAGAACGAGTCCCAACGGTCAAAAACCCTGGTGAAGGCGGTCCCCACCCGACCGCTACCAATGAAGGCGGTTACTGGTAGACCGCTACCATCTCGGAAAACTGAGAACGGCGGGAAACGGCCAAAAACACCATCCACGCCCCCATACCTCCACCGGAGAGGGGGAAATCAAAGGGGAAGGCCCCTGGGACCCCTAGCATACATCTAAGCCATCCAAACGTGAAATCGCGGGCTAAAACCATAGATCGGGCGAGCTCTCCCCAAATCATGGAAAACCCCAAACCCGTTCAATCAAGCCCCTCTCGGCCTCCCCGCGGCCTACAAACCACGAAAATGAACAGCAAGAGGCTAAGGAACGTCACCCTACCTCAATGGAGTGAATGCTCCGCCGAATCACCCGCGAATCGCGAAGAACGCTTGAAGCTTCATGAACTCCCCACGCTTCCCACGCTTGCCGCACGCCCACGAACTCGCCTCGCCGCCACCCACGCGTCCGCGCCGTCGCCCTGCCGCCGTCAACAGCCGGGGAGGGGCTCACTGCGTCTGAATGGGAGAGAGAGGGAGAGAGGAGGGCGGTCACGGTTGGGGAAGGAAGGAGGAAGAAGAAGAAGAAAGAGAAAGGAGAAAAGAAAAAAGAAAAGAAATGGGATTATATAGAAAATCCGATTTTTCGAAAAAATACCGAAAAATAGAAAAATACATTTCCGAAATCCTCGGAACGCACCGATCGCAACAGTACTACTCGTGCCTGGGGGAACCGCCCGGTTCGCCCGCAGCGAGCTTCCGAAGAAAAAGCCGAAACACACACCGGGAATCGGAAAACCCACGCGGAAAAGCCGCGAAACACCTCCGGGCCTCCGAAACAACTCCGGATCGCGCCGATCCGAACACGAAAGATATCCGAAACGAAATTTTGGACACAACGGAGCTGGACACTCTGAAAACTAGATTCGGGACCCACGAAGAAGAATCCAAAACGTCTGGGATATTACAGCCCTCCCCCCTTAAGGAATTTCGTCCTCGAAATTGAGAACAACCAAAGGGGAAAGAAGAGGAAGACTCACTCAAACAGATACGGGAACTGCTGACGCATCTCATCCTCACGTTCCCACGAAGCCTCACCACCAGAGTGTCGTTGCCACACGACCTTTACCAAGGGAATAACCTTGTTCCGCAGGCGCTGCTCTCGCCTATCCTCCACGCGGATCGGAAACTCTGGGAGAGAAAGATCTGGAGTCACCTCAGGCCAAACGAAAAACTCAAGCACATGAGAGTCATCGGACATATTCTTCCGCAACATCGAGACGTGGAACACGTCATGCACCGACGCCAACTCAGGAGGTAACTGCAACCGGTAAGCAACCTCACCGATGCGCTCCACAATCGCGAAAGGACCAATATAGCGGAGACTCAGCTTCCCACGCCGTCCAAAATGTATCACCCCCTTCATCGGAGAAACTCTCAAGAACACATAATCACCCACGGCGAACTCGAGGGGCTGCCTCCTACGGTCAGCATAGCTCTTCGGCCGACTCTGGGCTGCCAACATGTTCTGACGAACCAGGTGCACAACGTCCACACATTGCTGCACCAATTCCGGTCCCGTCAAAACACGCTCACCCACCTCAAACCAATCAAGTGGAGTCCGACAAGGACGCCCATACAATGCCTCATAAGGAGCCATGCCGATGCTCGAATGATAGCTGTTGTTATAGGCAAACTCCACCAACGGTAGGTGATGAATCCAACTCCCCTGCCACTCCAGGCAGCAAGATCTCAGCATGTCCTCCAAAGTCTAAATGGTCCTCTCAGACTGACCATCTGACTGGGGATGATACACCGAGCTAAAAGCCAACTCCGTGCCAAGAGCTCGCTGGAAACTCCTCCAGAACCCAGAAGTGAAGCGCGGATCCTGATCCGACACGATTGAAATGGGAATCCCATGCAACGGAACGATCCGCTCCACATACAAACGAGCCAACTTAGACACGCTCCAGTTGACCTTGACCGGTAACAACTGAGTCACCTTCGTCAGCCGATCCACCAGCAACCAAATACTGTCCTACCCACTCGGGGTCCTTGGCAACCCCACCACGAAATCCGTGGTCACATGGTCCCACTTCCAAGCAGGAACATCCAAGGGTTGGAGAGTACCTCCTGGTCGCTGATGCTTCGCCTTCACCTGTTGACAGATCAGGCACCTGGCCACAAACTCTGCGACATCTCTCTTCATGCCAGGCCACCAGAACTGCCTCCGCAAGTTCCGATACATCTTCGTCGCACCCGGGTGTACAGTGTACCTGCTCCCATGAGCCTCGCGTAACACCGCATGACGAACCTGCTCCTCCGCGGGGACGTACATCCTGTCGCGAAACCTCACAGCACCATCCTCGCTGAGCTCCACATCAGCCATCGCAAGAATCCGGGGCAACTCCGGGTCCGCATGCTGAGCCTCTGTCACCTGACGACGGATAGCAGGAGTGACAGTCAGACTCGCAAGCACTGCCAACCCTGGCTCCTGGGGAATCTTGAGCCTGAAGGATACTTCGGGCACTTGTTCCCAGAGCCTCCACCTCCTCAGCATCAAGGTACTGACTGCAACCTTCCGACTCAAGGCATCGGCGATGACATTCATCCTGCCCGGCTGATAAGATAGGGTGAAGTCATAGTCCTCCATGAACTCCATCCAACGCCTTTGTCTGAGGTTCAGATCTCTCTGCGAGAACACATACCTCAAACTCTGATGGTCAGTGAATACCTCGAACTTCTCGCCGTACAGATAATACCTCCAGATCTTCAGCGCGAAGATCACCATCGCCAACTCAAGGTCATGGGTAGGGTAGTTCTCCTCATGGGACTTTAGCTGTCGAGATGCATAAGCCACCACTCTACCATGCTGCATCAAAACAGCACCCAATCGGACCCGGAAGCATCTGTACACACCACGAAACCTCCCGATCCAGAAGGCAAGACCAAAACCGGAGCCGAGGTGAGCAATCTCTTCAGTTCCCTGAAGCTCTGCTCACACTCCTCGGACCAGACGAAAGGCACATCCTTTCGCGTGAGTCTAATCATCGGGGTCGCAATGCGAGAAAAATCCTGGAGTGTGAGCCCGGAAGCATCTGTACACACCACGAAACCTCCCGATCCAGAAGGCAAGACCAAAACCGGAGCCGAGGTGAGCAATCTCTTCAGTTCCCTGAAGCTCTGCTCACACTCCTCGGACCAGACGAAAGGCACATCCTTTCGCGTGAGTCTAATCATCGGGGTCGCAATGCGAGAAAAATCCTGGATAAATCGGCGATAATAATCCGCAAGCCCCAAGAAACTCGGATCTCCATCACCGACCTCGGCCTTGGCCACTGCATTACTGTCTCGACCTTGGCGGGGTCCACGGAAATGCCATCACCAGAAATCACGTGCCCCAGAAAGTGCACCTCGCTGAGCCAAAACTCGCACTTGCTGAGCTTCGCATACAACTGGTGATCTCGCAACGTCTGCAGCACCACACCCAAATGGTACGCATGCTCCTCGGCAGACCGCGAAAAAACAAGGATGTCATCCACGAAGATGACCACTAACTGGTCCAAATACGGATGAAACACCCTCTGCATCAAGTCCATGAAGGCTGCAGGGGCATTGGTGAGCCCGAACGGCATCACCAGAAACTCATAATGCCCGTACCTCGTACTGAATGCAGTCTTCTCCACATCGGACTCGTGAATTCTCAGCTGATAGTAACCAGACCGCAAATCAATCCGCGAGAACACTCACGCAGACTGAAGTTGGTCGAACAAATCATCAATCCACGGCAACGGATACTTGTTCTTAATGGTCACTTCATTCAGCTGCCGATAGTCAATGCACAACCGCAGACTACCGTCCTTCTTCTTCACAAACAACACGGGCGCACCCCAAGGGGAAAAACTAGGACGAATATACCCCTTGGCCAACAGTTCCTGCAACTGCGCCCTCAACTCCCTCAACTCAGCGGGGGCCATACGGTAGGGAGCCTTCGCCAAAGGTCCCGTACCAGGTACAACCTCGATCACGAAATTGATCTCCCGCTGGGGAGGTAATCCAGGCAACTCCTCGGAAAAAACGTCGAGAAACTCGCACACCACCGCAATGTCCTCGACATCCGGCTCCATCCGGTCAGACACAACCACGGACGCGAGAAAACCCTGACAACCAGAATCAAGCAACCGACGGGCTTGAATAGCAGAGATAAGGAATCGAGAAGAGGCGGAATGGATACCTTGGAAATAGAAGGTCCGCTTACTCGGATGCTGGAAGTAGACCCTCTTCATTCCACAATCCACCACCGCTCCATGAGTCTCGAGCCAATCCATGCCTAGAATCACATCGTAATCCCGAAGCTGCAACGCATACAACCTGCCTGACATACTCCGCCCATCGATCCAAACCGGAACCTGATCGAAGCAATACGGAGTGATCATAAAGTCACCCGAAGGCAACTCCACTGCCAAATCACAGGACAACTGGGTCACCGGCTCCTCGACGCTCGACGCGAAATCCTCTGAAATAAATGAATGAGACGTGCCAGAATCAAATAAAACCCGAACGGCACAACCCAAAATCTGAACGGTACCTTCCACGAGCTGTGACGCCACTACCTCCGCCCTGGTCATGTGCGTGATCTGGCCTCGAGCTCTCTACCTGCCTCCCACACTAGCTGACCTGGGTAGTGGCGGATACTGTCCCTGCTGCTGTTGCTGCCTCTGCTACTGGGGAACCTGCTGCTGCTGAGGAAACTGCTACTGCGGCGGTCTCTGAGGACAGTCACGCGCCATATGCCCTGGCTGGTCACACCGAAAACAGTTGATCGGAGCCGTGCACTGCCTGCCTGGGTGGGTCCCACCACACCGTGGACAAGGTCCTCGTGATCCACCCATTGATCTCTGACGCTGCAAAGGAATCGGCTGCTGTAGACTGCCCGATGAAGCTTGCCCCTGATCCTTGTGCTTCTTACAGAAGCTCTTCTTCAAGAACTTCTTGACCTTCGAACCGAAGGACGCAGATCCTGCTACCGACGCTGTCGATGCCGGTGCTCCTAAACCACCCGACGCATGCTGGAAGAAACCCTGCTGCTGGGTAGCCGGCTGCTGGCTGTGACCTGACAAGGACTGCCCCTGGCTGATCGGTCCTCGAGTCCTCTGCATATCCATCTCCAAAGAAATCGCAACACGAGACGCCGTCTCTAGATCAGTGGCCCCATTCGCGATCAAATGGTGCCTCAGCTCCAACCTCAAGCCCTGCACAAACTGCGTGGTCCTCACCCTCTCATGCTCCATGATGTGAGGTGCATACCGACCGAGCTCGACAAATCGGGCCCTGTACTGCAACACGGACATGTCGCCCTGCACCAGCTCCAGAAACTCCCGCATCCGCTGCGTAGCAACAATATCTGGACAGTACGTACGCTCGAAAGCACTGACAAAGTCATCCCACTAGATCTGCTCAAGTGGATGAAGCTGAAAGGACGTCTTCCACTCGGAAGACCACCACCTCCGAGCCGTACCCTGCAACTGGTTGTAGGCCAACACCACTCTGTCCTCGGCAGCACTCCTCGCAGAACTGAACACCCGCTCCATCTCATCGAGCCAATCACGAGCCGCATTAGGGTCTGCCTGGCCGCTAAAGTAAGGTGGATGGAACTACATAAAGTCCCTCACTGCTCGGCCTGGCCCACCCCTGACTGACGAGCCCTCACCAGCTTCTCCGCCGAACTGCTGAGACATAAGCTGGTACATGCCACGGAAGAAATCCTCGGCCCCCGGGACTCTCGTAGCATCCGCGGCCTCGGTAGCCCCCCGTGGTGCTCTACTATGCTCCTCCTGGTCCCTCTGGACCCCCTGCTGGATCTCCTGACCTCCAGCCGACTGCCCCTGCTGAGAGCGAGAGCTCCACCTCGGCGCCATACTCGCTCCTGAAGCAAAAGACAGAAAACATGAAAAACGGCAAGGTTAAAACAAACGCGCGATGCCCAATGCCAACGTCACCTATACATCATCGCTGTGGACTAGTGGACCACTACAATTACCTATGATTCTCATGTAATTCCACAACCACGCTCTGATACCAGCTGTAACGACCCGAGAATCCAATTACCGGGAAGGCCCGATAACCCGAGACTCGCACCGCCACCCACGAGCCCGAAGACTCGGAAGGGTTAAAGGGATGGTGTGGAGACTACACGAGTATCACAAATAATTGCAGAAATTAAACAGTTACAATATTAAGCAAGAAATAAATTAAGATTTTTCATGGTCCACTATAGAAATTAACAATAATAACAATAGTCCACGACTAGTACAGTGACAAGGAAGAAGAGTACAGGTACACGGGGCATACCCCGGCTCTGACCTCTGGCACTATCTCTGGGCACCCGCACCACGCTGCACTCTTGACGCGCTCCCCGAAGGTGGCGCCTCCCCTGAAACACGGTGAAAACACGCAGGGAATGAGTCTCGGAACAAGACTCAGTAGGGATCACTCGAACCCTACCTCGTAAAACGAGAAACCACTACACTAGCGGTAGGAGAGTACCTCGGAAGGGAAAGCCCAGTACTCTACAAGACAAGACCCTACAGCACGTAAACCGATACACGTGCCACGGTAAAAAGGCCAAAGCTCAAAGGTCGAACTGGTAAAACCCGAAGGTCGGAAACACTCGACTGACAGTCTGTCACTCCGTACTCGACAGGAGTACCACCCACTAGAAGCACAGCCGGTAGCGTCCCCTGACGTCTTACACCGCACTGCAGGTGAACCGCCTGACGTGGTAGGTCCTACCCGAGGAGCAGACACCATACAAGTAACCACGAACAAGTAACTAGCTGGGGTCACGCCCGTGTACGTGGGTCCAACCGCCCCCAACCACGTGTGCACACACAGACCTTGCGTCACTAGGTCTGGTCCTCTGACCGGTTTTCCCCCGTAGCCGGACTCTGGCTACCGACGAGGGGCCTACGGTAACCGGTCCACAAACCGTCTCAAAGGTGAGTGCCTGTACACCACTCCCAGGTGAGACCAGCACCTCGTACTGGTGGGCTACCACTAGTGGAGGGTCACTGAAGGAGTAGACTCTCAAGTCACGAAAAATAACGTCGCAACCATAGGTACGAGGAATGCTCCTTGTACCCACGCTAACGCATGGTGACGCAAACCGAAGTCACCACCTCCCGGGACCCCACGGCACCCCCACGTGTAGCCCCCACATGATGCCTCGCATCAGTCAGACTACGGGTCAGCACAGGGATCGAGACTAGCCCGTCCGGGACTCAAGTTGGCAAGGAAAAGGAGTCGCGGTCACCGGAGGACCGCCTCCAGTGGTCGCGGTCGACCCAGGACCGCTACCACCTAGTCGCGGTCCTCCTGGAACCGCGACCATCCTGGTGCGCGTAAAGTGAACGCGGTCGCCTGATGACCATTTTCACCAGGTAGCGGTCTCCAGGAGACTGCGACCAGACTCCAACGGTCAAAAACCGTGTCGAAGACCATGCCGGACCCTATGGTGGAAGCGGTCGCCCCCTGACCGCCACCAGCAGTCGCGGTCAGTCGCACGACCGCGACCGCCTGCCGACAGAACGAGTCCCAACGGTCAAAAACCCTGGTGAAGGCGGTCCCCACCCGACCGCTACCAATGAAGGCGGTTACTGGTAGACCGCTACCATCTCGGAAAACTGAGAACGGCGGGAAACGGCCAAAAACACCATCCACGCCCCCATACCTCCACCGGAGAGGGGGAAATCAAAGGGGAAGGCCCCTGGGGACCCCTAGCATACATCTAAGCCATCCAAACGTGAAATTGCGGGCTAAAACCATAGATCGGGCGAGCTCTCCCCAAATCATGGAAAACCCCAAACCCGCTCAATCAAGCCCCTCTCGGCCTCCCCGCGGCCTACAAACCACGGAAATGAACGGCAAGAGGCTAAGGAACGTCACCCTACCTCAAGGGAGCGAATGCTCCGCCGAATCACCCGTGAATCGCGAAGAACGCTTGAAGCTTCACGAACTCCCCACGCTTCCCACGCTTGCCGCACGCCCACGAACTCGCCTCGCCGCCACCCACGCGTCCGCGCCGTCGCCCTGCCACCGTCAACAGCTGGGGAGGGGCTCACCGCGTCCGAATGGGAGAGAGAGGGAGAGAGGAGGGCGGCCACGGTTGGGGAAGGAAGGAGGAAGAAGAAGAAGAAAGAGAAATGAGAAAAGAAAAAAGAAAAGAAATGGGATTATATAGAAAATCTGATTTTTCAAAAAAATACCGAAAAATAGAAAAATACATTTTCGGAATCCTCGGAACGCACCGATCGCAACGGTACTACTCGTGCCTGGGGGAACCGCCCTGTTCGCCCACAGCGAGCTTCCGAAGAAAAAGCCGAAACACACATCGGGAATCGGAAAACCCACGCGGAAAAGCCGCGAAACGCCTCCGGGCCTCCGAAACAACTCCGGATCGCGCCGATCCGAACACGAAAGATATCCAAAATGAAATTTCAGACACAACAGAGCCGGACACCCCGAAAACCAGATCCGGGACCCACGAAGAAGGATCCGAAACGTCCGAGATATTACAAGAGTCCTGTCTCCTCTATAGTGTAACGGCTCACCCTTAGACTGTCACCTCCGTGTAGCGGTCTAAAGGTGGAGCGTTACAGCCCTAGAGTCCTACTTTCCACAGTTTTAGTTTCTATTTATTTTGGCTTGTCCTTGTGGTCTGCCTGCTTTTCCGTTGATGTCTCCTGACATCCTATGAGGGCTAAGACTACGTCATAAGGCAGCAAGGAGTCTTCTTACTTGTTATTGTTTGGTTCCGGTCAACCTGGGGTCACCCAGTGGTTGACAGGTAACCTTGTGTGTGTCTCGACGGTTCTGTCTAGTTCGAGACATGGTTCTGGCTGCAGTGAGGTATCATCCTACCTCGGTCTACGTGTCCAGGTGTGCTGAGAGTCCTCGGTGTTCCCTCAAGTCTCCGCGTGTCGTTTCCTTCGACATCGTCATTTTCTCTAGCTTAGGATTAGACGGATTGGCGGCTTGTTCCGCTGTCTGTGACGATCTTGCCTTCGAGTCGTCCGACTCAAGGATCGTTACGTGAGTAGGTCTAGTTGCCTTGTCCTGAGTTTGTCAGCAGTGACTGTGCTGCCATTGGTGCTTCGAAGTACGTGTGACAGTGCTCTCTTGCCTGTCTGTACTTCTGCACTCGTGCTTTGAGTCTTCGTGTCATGTGAGCCTTCACTAGTCGTAGCCTTACGTCACATTACGACGTGACGGCTCTTGTAGCGGGGCACTTTTCCGGTTTACGGTTCTTAAGCTTGTTCTGTGGGCCCCCGGTCAAACCGTAGCGTCCTTCGGAGGGGGAATACTAGCTAGAGGCCTGGCTTAGGCAGTGGGCCAGTGTGTGCACACGTGGTCAGGGGCTTGGACTCACGTCGACGGGCATGACCCTGACTAGTCACTCACGACTGTGGTTACTGTTCTGGTTCTGACAGTGTCTTAGTCTCTGCCTGACTTGGGCATAGTAGACGAGATGCTCGTAGGCGTAGCATAAGACGTCAGTGGACGTAGCTGGTTGTTCTTCTAGTATAGGGCACACCAGTCACGTGGCACGTGACTCTTCGCCGTTCTCTTCATGTTTCTTGTGCGTCGTGACCTTCTGGGTTAGCCCTCTCGTGGCCGTACTCGAGGTCAGTATCCTGTCATATGCATGATGTTCTAGTCATGTGTGGGGTAGTGTGCACGACATTCTAGTCGTGTCATCTGCGTCTATCTAGGTCTTTCCTAGGTTTCTTTTTTTTCTTACAAGTCTTTTCCAGCATCTACAGATGGGCGAGTCCTGACTTCGTCAGATCAGAGTCTGCCCCCCTGTCGTTGCTTGGAGTAGTTGGGGTGCTGTTTGCGGGCCTTTTTGTTCCCCTCAGGTTATTGGGTATATAGGTCTTATTCCACGCGTCGATCAACCAATTAACTAACTGGTAGTTAACTAACCGATTGACTACGCGGGCGTGCTAGTCACATACGTGACAAATTTATCGTGCGCTCGTTCTGACTTGGTCAGACGAATGTGAGGTTCGGTCGGGACCAGCAGTCCGCCATACCATAAAGGCTATGGCGTTAATTACATCCCCCACGAGGAGGGAACACCTTTGATTAATTGACGAGATAGTGGGCTGTCGAGGCCGGAATAAAGGATGCGACACTACAAACATGATGGAATCATGCAAGATGCATCTATCTGTCATGCAAAAGAGGCATGGTTTATTGAATTGGAGACCCCTGGTGCGTGGCGGAGGACGTAGGTCCGAAGACCACCATCGCGCATAGCGGAGACTTCCGATCGGGCGTAACCCGACCTTCCGTCAGCGCCATTTGATATACCCGAGGGCCGAAGCAAACACGCATGCATGACGATGATGACCATGCTAAGCATGATGATAGAATTATGAAGATAAGCAGAACTCAGTCACATGTTTATTGAGCCCCACCAACGGGGGAAAAGATGGCACAAGCATGATAGTAAGAGCAAAGTGATGACAGACATAATGGTGAAAACATGATAACAAAAAGATTTGGACTCGAAAGGCCCTCCTCTTATTCAATTTATTCCTAATTAGGGTTGATTAACTTCGACCGCGGGAAGCGAGGGTCACTCGGGGGCGAGCCAGGGATTAGAGAGTGTAGCGATCAGAAACGGCGCCTGAAAGCGTAGGTATAGGACTTAAGATGGCGCGGGAAACCGTAGGTAAAAGACTTAAAAAGGCGTGGAAACCGTAGGTAAATGACTTAAAACGGTATGGAAACCATAGGTAAACGAAGAGTTTTAAAATGGCGTGGCCCGATTGGGGCGCGCCGGGAAGAGGCGCGCCGGGAAGGGCGCACTGTTTTAAGGCGCGCCGTTTTTAAACGGCGTCGGTTTAGCCCAAACTTGCGAAAACCGAGTTTTTATTCATTTTTCTTGAGTTTATTAAAGCACTTTAAGAAACTTTTGAGGTTTACTTAAGTCATTCATTCAAAGGATCGACCCCGGGGCATCCGGGGGCCGAGTCATAGGCTCGCGCGAGGTTCATACTCGAGCGCGTCAATTGTTCCGAGTCACACTGGTTCGAATTAGAATTTCGGAAGCATCTCCCCATCCCGGAGGATTATTGGGGAGAAGCGGGGAGTACTCATGTAGCGGAGCAACCCCTGAAAGCCGGGTGGCACAACGGCGGCCGGCAAACCCGAACGGAAAGGAAAACCCCGAGGCCTAGCCTGCTAGGGGCACCGAATCCGTGGGCGACAGTGAGCGAATGAGGTGACTCATCATGGGAGCGAAAACCCCGAGGGCTAGCCTACGAGGGGCATGCGACCCGAGTCGCCATAGCACTCGAATCGGGACAACCGATGGAGGGAAGGAAACCCCGAGGGCTAGCCTACAAGGGGAACACAACCCACGGCCACCACAAAGCCCATTAAGGACCGTGGATTTGAACTGCAGGGCTTAGCCCCGTTGCTGCGCACTCAATGGTCAGTAGGGACATTCGTCATCAATGGACGAGCCCTCCGTCGACCGAGTGGCTGATGTAGAAGACTGGGGGAATGTCCCCCTCCCCGGATACTGGAGTGATGCTACAGAGCATACTCCCGTTAAGGTATGAGCGGAGCGAAGAGAGCGGCACAAGACGTTGTTTGACGACGACAAGTGGACAAACGAATTGCTAAAAATATATTAGAACGGCGAAACCCGCGGGCTAAGCAAGTTAATATCAGCATGCTATGTGATTAGCATGGAGGCCTGGGGAATGGATATATGTATATATATATCATATTCGGAAACAAACCAACAGGGGCTCGCCGCTGAATGAAAAAGAATGATTGAAGCGATCTTCCCCACCCATCTGGCCTATGAAGAAAAGCACAGGGGCAGTGAAAGGTTCGCTCCCTAGACGGAGATGGATAGAGATACGAACACAAGTGCGTCTCCGATCATAGAACCCATGGCATATACGGTGCAGAGCCTGGCCATTACATTAGAATCGAAAGAGAAAACCCCGGGGAGGGGGGAGAAAGGTTCATGTAGCCCGAGGGCATATCCAGCGTCGGAGAAACCGATTATACAGGAGTACGTACGCCGGGAAATCATTAGATGCACATTCGAGAAGAGATTAGAGAAGGCATAAAAGAGAGATATGGCATCAGCCACAATAGCATTTCATTCATCCCGTGAATGACACAGATACATATGCACAACATGTATATTCCGGCGCCGGCGTTGTCGCTCAGCTGCCGTTTACATTAATAGGGAAAGCTCATTACAAGTGAAGAGAAGGGGCAGAGGTAATGGTGAGGGAGGGGAGGTCAGGCTCGTATCATCGCCCCTCCCCTCTCTCACTTACATTGTATCAGGGGAAGAAAACCAAAGAAGAAGAAAGGGGATCGACCGGGAGAAAACACGGGAACCCACCTAAACCCTTTCTTCAGAACAGAGTATCGGATCCCCCGGCTTCTCTTCTCCGGCTCCGGAGGTATTCAAAGGAACAGACAAGGAAGGCGACGGCGAGAACCCTCAGTGGAAAACCCTACTTCTCCCCCAAGCTCTTCTCTCGGACGAACAGAACGGTATCCTCGGATTGGCTCTCTTCTATCTTTTTTTCTCCTTTTCGTTTCTGATTTCTCTTCTTTTCCGTGTGTTCTCTTTTTTCTTCTTTTTCCGAAGGCAGGCTATATAGCCTTTTGTTAATCTGGCTCCCCGGGAAGGGGCGCGCTGGATTTGATGGCGCCGGGGAACACATCTCTGATCGGAATTGGCGCACCGGTTTTGATGGCGCCGTATTAAGAGGAGCCGACATCCCTTCACGCGCCATTTTAACTTGTTTGCTCGGCGCGGCTCGGCCGATGGGTCCGGAGATGATTCCGGAGGCTCCCATTGACTGTTCCTCTCACCTTGGCCCTTGGAAAACCTTGACGGGGTGTCGACAAAGCTCTTGATATGACGAAAGGCCTTAATCAGAACTTCGTGTGTGTCTGGCCCGAGCACACGGGTGTCCTGCTCATACAGCCTTCGGCACTGTGATTTATGCTTCTGGTTGAGACGGACTCGTGCTCGCAGCTTCCTTGCGGGATGATGTTGCATCCTGGATAATTCTGCCTTGCATGGCGATCAATCGGCCACTAACGGGCGCATTATGGCGAGAAGCCGAACCCGTGTCGGGTGATCGGGGCCTTCCGCTGATAGAACCCTCGGCACCTCGTCGTGGACGGCCGAGGACATTCTTCCTCTTTAGGAGAGTCATTGGGTGGACCGTCGTCCTTGGTCAGACGATGGATGTAGGGTAGCGGCATGACGAGGTCGACGCCGGATCATTGGGCAGGCTTGATCGCGCTGCCGGTTGGTTGTGGATTCCTCTTGACTCTCCTGAGGTGAAGTCCCCGGTGCTCACTTTAAGGTGACTCGGGGCCCTCGTAGCTTAAGGATCCTCTAGTAAACTGATCTCCATCGGCTTTTATGCTTCAGTGGGCCGTATCATTTGTACCTGCGGCTTGGTCGCCTGAAGGATTATATTTTGACTGCCAACAAATGCCCCCCAGACGTGGGCGGTGCAAGTGAGGCAGGAGTGCAGCAAGGCCTATGGATGGGCTTCGTTCGGTGACGGAAGTTCGAACGGCACTTAATTCCGGCTTCGGACGTTAATCTGGCGCGGTAGGAAGCTTGAACGGCACCACTTAAAATGGCGTGCCCCTTACCTCGTTATGAAAATGGCACCGCTTAAAGCGGCATGCCCTTTGACTGGAGGGTTAAAACGGCGCCTGGTTCACCGGCGCGCAAACCGTTTAAAACGGCGCGCTCCGAGGCCCGCCGTTTTAACAATGGGGAGCCCCCCTATATAAACTCCCCTTCTTCATTTTTTCTTCACCCCTGTTCATTTGCAAATCTTCTTTCTCTCTCCTCCCTTTCTCCTCCTCCCACGGCGCCGAGTGGGCTCTGGGTTTTGAGCGAGCCGGTGAGTCGAGTCGTTGTTTCATTTGTGTTTTAAACCCGCTGTTCGGGCCCCGGGAGACTCCTCGTAGGACTTGTCCTCGGAGCTAGATCCCTCGGGTGTCCCATTTGGCCTTGGCTTAATGCCTATGGCTACTTTTAGGGGCTGCTCCCTTTATGGACAGCTTCCACTTTTCTTTTGGCAAAAACCGAGCTGGGGAGATGCTGCCGAAATTTTGTCAAAAATATTGCTTTGATCAACTGATTTCTGACTTTGCTTGCCCTCTTCTGGGCGTTGTTTTGCAGATAACATGGCATCCGGCCCTTCTTCCTATGCATCCCGAGTTGCCGTGACATGGGGGAATGTCCATTCCCTCGACCGAGGGCCTCGACGGATAGCCGTGGTAGCTGAGTCCTCGGACTCGGAGACCGACACCGTTGACACCGGCCACCTATTGATTCTTGACGGCAACCACTTCAAGTATGATAGAGGGGATGGCGTCAGGCTGGACCATCCCAAGGATAAACACTTGATGGCATTCCTTGAGCGCTTCAACCTTGGCGGGAAGCACGATATAATTCTCGTCCGTCGAGCCGAGGGAGCTCTACTGGCGGAGAGAGACAGCCTGACCGAGTCAGTCACTCATGGTATGCCTATATATATCCCGGGCGAGCCCAGAAAATGGGGGGCCATTCTTGGAGTGCAGGAATTATCTCCAGAGGCCGGGTTGCTGACAAGAGCACCGTAGTATACACCAGCCCGCTGGAATGAGACTGCCGGGCGCGTTGACAGGGAGAAGCCCGTCTATGGTTTATTCCTCGCCCCGCTTCATTGGGGGTACCGAGATGAGCCTTTCCTCTTGGACTGCTTAGCAGTCCGGTTCAAGCATCAGGTTTCAGTAGGGTGGTTCGGAGAACTCAAAGCCACCGATGCTCACGCCTTCAGAACGGGCGCCGTCCAATTTACAGATTTTGTATTGAGGCAATATGCTCCCATCCTGGTACATGCCGATGTTTATCAGAGTGTATATGCTTCTCGATACAGGTATCCGATCTCCCGAGGTCTGTGCTGCGGGATGATTGAAGTCTTCTGCCCAGAATACAACACTTTTTATACTGCAGAGGGTGAGACTTCGCTGGACCTCTGGAGCCTTTCCCAGCTGAGCGGCTTGCCGATAGATGGGGAGCCGTATGAAGAAGTTTGTTTTCCAAATTGGCTGAAAGACCAGACGGATGGCGAAGGTAAATATTTCACGGGTTTTACCTATCGGTATTTGATGAAGGCATATCGCACCCTGCTGCGCCTGACACTTGACTCACGGGGAGCGCGGAAGCCTGGTGAAAAGAGACACGTGCGGATGGGCACTTGGCTTCAATATTTCTTTGGTGGGGAGTAGCAATATGAGGACTTCCCCACGGTAGTCCCGACAGCGGTGAAGCGGAAGAAGAGGGCTCGACGCCAGGTGACATACCCTGCTGTTTCAGGGAGAGGGCGGCAAGAGGGCCCGAATCTCACGGGAGTTGACGCAGTCACACATTGTGCTGCATATCTGACATATTGGCTTTGTTCATTCGCCCTCCCTCAAGGGGACGAGACGGTGATCAGGCCGGAGGCCATTTACCCTGCCTGTTTGATTGCTTGGGGAACAAAGCTGTCCTTGTGCCCGGTGGCTCTATGCCTCAAATACAAGATGCTGGGGGATTTGCACAAGTCACGCATCCCCAGAAATTCACGGACAGTTGGTCCCATCCACTTCTTCAACGCTTGGGTCTGCACCCTGTTCCCTAAAGCAGCTCCCCGGTCGATGCAATCAGATCGTCCCTTGCCGCGGATGATCAAATTTTCTAGTGCTGAACCGTCTTCACTAGCGGATTAGCTCTTTACTATTCGGGGGAAGCTGACTACAGTTCGACAGATTCCCCAGGAGTCCTGCATTTTTGGAGCTTGGCTGCAAGCTCCAGTCCTCTTGTCAACAGGATGCGGCAATGCCGGTTGTTTGAGACAGAGGAATTCATTCATCAGCTCACCGGGGCCAAGAGCACGAGGCCAATCTTGGAACCAGAGCTGAATGATTGGGCACTGTCCATTCACCCCAGTGTCCTTGTATTCAGGAAGAGCGGCTTACTATGGCTGGAGCCTTACTATCCCTTCCGCTTTGGCCGGAATTTTGGATACGACCAGCAGATTCCTTCTTCCTCAGCCCGGTTTAACCTCCCAAATAGACATCGGGCTGGTCAAACATCTACGGATGAAGCCCGCGCATGGTGGGACTACTTACATCTTCGGGAGGATGTATCATTCAGGGTGCCAACCCCAGCCCGTCTGCCCCGAGTGACTCCGGACTTCATCAAGTGGTGGAATGCACGGACGGGCTTCTATCGGAACTTCCGGAAAGACTGTTGGCATAGTGCCGAACGTCGTTTCATAGATTCGCAGCGGGAGCCTATTTTGGATGTTGATCCATCCTATTTGAAGAAGCTGAAGTCCTGGTCCAATACCGAGGTGATGGCATATCTGGAGGCCAGGAAGACTGCGAAGGGTAGGTTGTCTAAGGCCAACCCGAAGATGCCAGAGATCCAGAAGGATGACTATATGAAGACTTTCTGGGGGCTGTACTGGGTTAGCAGTGACCGGATTGCTCTTCAGACGATCCCCCTTCCGGTGGAAGAACCTCTTCCTACAGTGGCGGGTTGGCACCCAGAAGTTGACCGTTTTCATCCCTACCAGACCTTCATTAGGAGGGAAGACAGGCGGGCTGACTTGTATTCCAACACCCCCTAGATATTCGCCCTGCTTCATTCTCATGGGCTTTCAATTTCTGGTCCATTAGAAGCCATCCGGGACCATCAACTTCTGGTATCTTTCAAGTATGTCGACGGCTGGGGATTCGACCACTTGGGCCTATATCATCACTTATCCTCTGTGGCCATGAAGACTTGGCACAACTGGCGGAGAAAAGTGAGAAGATTGGTGATGTATGCTGGCTTGTACGCGAAGCAGCTTCACGGGACAAGGCGCCCGTGTTGCTTTACTAGTCACTCAGCCCCAGATACACAGGGCCGCCAGGTAATGCTTATTTTTCTTTCAGCCTTGAAATTGCTTCTTTTATAATTAGTATGCATCTTTCTCACCTTACGCACTTTTGCAGCTCACCTTTTTATGGAGGTGACCAGACATTATAGGGAGTTGATTTCCAAGGCGCAGAAGCCTTCATATTTTAATATCCCGGAGCCAACTCCGACCACCACACCGCTGCCCCCTGGGGATTCGCGGAAGCGAACCAGGTCCCAGGTCAGGGAGGCTATCAGTAGGGCCAAGAAGGCCAAGAGGGCAGATTCCCGCGCTACCCGGGTGCGCCGGAGGAAGGCCGCTGAAGAGGAGCCCATAGCCACCCCTCCTCGGGTTCCATCATTCTCCGAGTTTGAGGCCGCTTGGATGCAAGGGCCTGAGGGCGAAGGTGACTTCTTGTTCCTGTATGGCTTGTTTGTTTATTTCTGCCACCTTGACTGATCATCCTTCATTTATTAGCTGCTGGCACTACCTCCACGATTGTTGGTTTGGAGGCGGTGATCGGAGCCGCGGCTGAGGAGAGAGAGAAGGAAGCCCCCTCGGCATCTGTTGAGGGTGACTTGCCTTCACCGACACCCCATCAAGAGATAGAAGGTAACTTGCAGCTTGCCCTGTGGAGCTCAGCGGTCTATTATGCTTTCAGTCGGGTCTTGACTATTTATTATCTTTTAACTCCAGTCGATGTCCGGCCAACGGTGCTCCCCGGGGTCGGTGCCATGGCAGGAGCTATTACTGGAGAGCAGGGGCTTCCAAAGGACAAACCCCTGGATATTCAGCCAACGGGTGCTTCCGAGGCAGAGACCATCGAGGAGGTTCCGGTTAAAGGGCCTCCTCCTAGTAGCATGAGTCCCGCTCAGATGCTGGAGATTTGGGAACAGGCGGAAGAGTCTTCCTCCTCTGAGCAAGTTGATTATGGCGGCGGCTCCGGCGATGACGAGGGGTTCCCATCGGTTGACACCGAGGCCGAAGACGCCGGGGCTTCTTCAGCTTATGAAAGTGACCTTTTAACATTCAGCCCTTCGAGACTACTTGGAGTCGAGCGTGGGCCATCATACCCGACTGCAGGAGAAGGGCCAGAATCTTCAGAGGCCACTTTGGGAGGCCTAAATATAGTGCCAGTTAAGGTAGGAAACGTTCCGATTCTCGCCTGCAGCACTTCTTTTTATTTCCAAGCCAACTGGCTGATGTACATGTATGTGATGCCGACTGAGGTGGTACCGCCAGCTGTGATGGTCCGCATACACCTTCCTGACGTGGGCATGAGCCACTCAGCCTTTCCACCTATTGTGTGGCCCATCGCTCTACGGCTTCCACGAACTTATGCAGCTACAGCGGCATCAGAGGAGCCCGGCGTAACTGCTGAAGCCGGCGGCCTGACCGAGGTTACAGGTGAAGAGTTATTGCTGAAGCCAAGTGGTCCCGTGGAAATAGAAGCGGGAGAAATTATTACGGAAGAGGCCGATGCTATTAAAGCCTTGTCTATCGTAGAAAGCTCCCCTCCTTTAACGGCCAGTGACATTGTTCAGGAGGAGCAAGCGCCCTCAGCTGCTGAGACGGCCGTCATAACCTCACCTCACAGGGCAGGCAAGGAAATTGCTATCGTGGAGAGCCCTTCGGCTGCTGTAGCTGCAATCGTCGGTCCAGGCGTCGGTGCCGTACAGACCATGCCATCGACATCCCTCGGGGTGACCGATGACATCTGGGCCGAGATAGATAGCAGGGTGGACTTTCAGCTCCCTGAGACCTCGCCACTAGGCCTACAATACTCTGGTGACATGGTATGGCAGTCTTTGGACAATCTCCAGCGGGCCATGTCAGCTTCCCCGGACCTGACCTATGTGCAGCTGAGAAGCTTGGTAGACCACCTCTCCCGGTCGCTATTAGCATTCGGCTGCCCAATGGATGATTGGACTCCGCGGGTTGTAATGCTATTGAAGCACGCCAACAGGCGGGAGTTCCTCAGCCGAGAGGTGTCTGATCAGCTGACGGCTATGAAGCTGGAGAGGGCAGATTGCCGCACCACCGCTACTTCATTGAGGGTGACCGTGGAACAGCTGAGAAACGTCACCGGTAATATCTCAGAACGCCGGCTGCTCCTCACGGCACGGATGGCAGATTTACGCGCTGAACTTGCTGAGGTTGAAGCTGAACTGCGAGAAGGCAAGCACCTAGAAGCCCAGACAACGGAAGAAGTCAATCTGGCCGAAGGACGACTTGTCTCGCTGGACGAGAGGTTATCGCAGCTGACAGCCACCGAAGCCCGGGTAGAGGAATTGACCCAATACCCCTCACTAGGCCTCTTGGAGTTGGCAGATATCTTTCGGCGTCCTTTGCCGTAGCCTTGCTTCCTTTTTTTTTTGAGTTCTGCTCCTTTTTGCCTTCGAAGCTTATGTATCCTCGGGGGATGTCCCGGGCACAAATGTATTCCACCAATTCTCATTTAATGAAAACATCTCTCTTTGTCACCTTAATCGCAACTTTTCCTTCTTTCTTCTCTTTATTCTTCTGGCCGATCATCCGAACTTAGGGATACGCACTGATGGCGCAGGAGAGCGCTCACGCCTTCAGCGAAGGGGCGAGGTGTTCACTCCACCGCGGCATAGCCATTTTCGGAACAGGACCTTTTGCCAGGGTGGGACATAGATAACATAGGCGGATGTGCATAGTGAACTTTGCCAATGATGACGAAAAGTGTGTTATAACCATCGACATGGGTTAAATGTCGACGTAATGATGCTTTGTTGATCAACGAGGGCGGAAGGCCCAGGTTAGAGGGTAGTCGACCGGGCTTATCGATGATGGCGAGGGTCGAAAGGGTAGCGACCGATCTTGTCGATGATGACAAGGGTCGAAAGGGTAGCGACCGATCTTGCCGATGATGACAAGGGTCGAAAAGGGTAGCGACCGATCTTGCCGAGGATGACAAGGGTCGAAAAGGGTAGCGACCGATCTTGCCGATGGTGACAGGGGTCGAAAATGTAGACGGTCTTGTCGATGGTGACAAGAACCAGAAAGGGTAGCGACCGATCTTGCCAATGGTGACAAGGGTCGAAAAGGGTAGCGACTGATCTTACCGATGGTGACAAGGGTCGAAAATGTAGACGGTCTTGTCGATGGTGACAAGAACCGGAAAGGGTAGCGACCGATCTTGGCGATGGTGACAAGGGTCGAAAATGTAGACGGTCTTGCCGATGGTGACAAGAATCGGAAAGGGTAGTGACCGATCTTGCCGATGGTGACAAGGGTCGAAAAGGGTAGCGACCGATCTTGCCGATATGACAAGGGTCGAAAAGGGTAGCGACCGATCTTGTGGATGGTGACAAGGGTCAAAAATGTAGACGGTCTTGCCGATGGTGACAAGAACCGGAAAGGGTAGCGACTGATCTTGCCGATGGTGACAAGAACCGAAAAGGGTAGCGATCGATCTTGCCGATGGTGACAAGGGTCGAAAATGTAGACACTGGATGTGTATAAGTGGGATATCGGATGAAGACTCCGCCTCGACCTTGTGAAGGGTCTTCAGGACGGAGGATGGTTCATCACTATTCATCATTGATTTATAATTTTTTCTTCTCTTTTTTTTATTCATATTACTGACCTAAGCCCCCTTTCGGGTTTTCACCGAAGCTAGCCCCCTCTTGCTTTTGCCCACGCGCCCTCTCGGGTTTTCATGTGGCGGGGTACCTGATTTTGCCTGCGACGCCCTTTCAGGTTTTCGCCATAGCTGGGTTATAGCCATTTTTGCACTTGTCCTAATATAGGAGCAAGTCTGGCGGGGTATCTCTATTTTTAACCCCATTTTTCTTATCTTTCTCTTTTTTTTTTATTTTGAATTCAGAGTACGGCAGAACTGGACCGCAAGAATGCCGACCGTCCTTGTCGATGATGACAAGGATTGGGCGTGGGTTTACTTCGTCAACATTGGTTAAATGTCGAAGCAAAGGCTGGATTATCAACAGGGACGGATAGTCGAAGTTGGGGGTAGAGATCGACCGATCTCCCCGATGATGACGAGGGTCGAACATTGGTTTATTCATCAACATGGGTCACATGCCGAAGCAAGGATAGGGTTATTAACGATGACGGAAGGTCCAAGTTAAGGGTAGAGATCGACCGACCTTGCCGATGATGACGAGGGTCGAACATGGATCTATTCATCAGCATGGGTGACATGCCGAAGCAAAGGTAGGGTTATTAACAAGGACAGAAAGTCCAAGTTAAGGGTAGAGATCGACCGACCTCGTCGATGATGACGAGGGTCGGGCATGGGCTTGTTAAAGGATTTTCGGTGGGACTTTTGATGATTGTCCCTTGTGGAGTTTCATTAGGTGGAGGACAAAAGAGGAATTTTTTTTAAAAAAAATTACCACTTTATTGACTTAAGCGCCCTTTCGGGTTTTCGCCGAAGCCAGCCCCCTCTTACTTTTGCCCATACGCCCTCTCGGGTTTTCACGTGGCGGGGTACCCAATTTTACTTGTAGCGCCCTTGCGGGTTTTCGCCACAGCTGGGTTATAGTCATTTTTGCACTTGTCCTAATACAGGAACATGTCCGGCGAGGCATCTCTATTTTTAACCCCATTTTTGTTATCTTTTATATATATATTTATTTTTTTGATATAAAAGGTGGTAGGTTGAAGTGTGATGTCCGACCTTTGGTTGATAGTAGACGGCTGTTGGCCAGCTTACCGGGCTCTGTGCCGAGCGGAGCGGTATATTTGTTAGCAAGGGCTGAATGCTAACACAAAGGAACGATCTTTCGCCAATTCGAGCATGAAGCCCGTAACGGCAATATGGTATATCTTTTTGAGAGCTCGACCAGGGCGGAGTGCCACTAGGCCAAGGAAAGGTAGCTCGATCAGGGCGGAATGCCACTAGACCAAAGAAAGGTAGCTCGGCTAGGGTGGACTGCCACTAAACCAAGATAAGGGTAGCTCGGCTAGGGCGAAGTGCCGCTAGACCGAGGAATGGTAGTTCGATCAGGGCGGATTGCCACTAGACCAAGATAAGGGTAGCTTGGTTAGGATGGAGTGCCATCGAACCAAGATAAGGGTAGCTTGGCTAGGGCGGAGTGCCACTAGACCAAGGAATGGTAGCTTGGCTAGGGCGGAGTGCCACTAGACCAAGATAAGGGTAGCTTGGCTAGGGCAGAAAGCCACTAAACCAAGATAAAGGGTAGCTCGGCTAGGGCCGAGTGCCACTAAACCAAGGTGAGAGTAGCCTTATCAGGGCAGAATGCCACTGGACCAAGATAAGGGTAGCTCGGCTAGGGCGGAGTGTCACTAACCAAGGAAAGGTAGCTCGATCAGGGCGGAGTGCCACTAGACCAAGATGAGGGTAGCCTGGCTAGGGCGGAGCGCCACTAGACCAAGGAAAGGTAGCTCGATCCGGGCGGTGTGCCACTAGACCAAGATGAGGGTAGCCTGGCTAGGGCGGAGCGCCACTAGACCAAGGAAAGGTAGCTCGATCCGGGTGGAGTGCCACTAGACCAAGATGAGGGTAGCCTGGCTAGGGCGGAGCGCCACTAGACCAAGATAAAGGTAGCTCGGCTAGGGCGGAGTGTCACTAACCAAGGAAAGGTAGCTCGATCAGGGCGGAGTGCCACTAGATCAAGATGAGGGTAGTCTGGCTAGGGCGGAGCGCCATTAGACCAAGGAAAGGTAGCTCGATCCGGGCGGAGTGCCACTAGACCAAGATGAGGGTAGCCTGGCTAGGGCGGGGCACCACTAGACCAAGGAAAGGTAGCTCGATCCGGGCGGAGTGCCACTAGACCAAGATAAGGGTAGCTTGGCTAGGGCGGAGTGCCACTAGACCAAGGAAAAGGTAGCTCGACTAGGGCGGAGTGTCACTAACCAAGGAAAGGTAGCTCGATCAGGGCGGAGTGCCACTAGACTAAGATGAGGGTAGTCTGGCTAGGGCGGAGTGCTACTAGACCAAGATAAGGGTAGCTCGATCCGGGCGGAGTGCCACTAGACCAAGATAAGGGTTGAAGAGGCGGAATCTCGCGCTGTGTCCTGAGCGGGCTGTAGATCACCAGAAGATGTTTCTGCAAGAGAAGGGAAACGTATCAGAGGGCCCAGGGGATCTCCCTGGGGGAAAACCCTCCGATGGCTAAGTCAGTAGAGCGATGGTGGAAGCGATAATGGGGGGAGGAGAGAGCTGATGCGCGAGAATCCTCTCCACCAAGGGTGAAGCGAATCGTGCTCAGGAGCTTAGGGTATGTGAATGGCTAGTTCATCTTACCATCTTCCGGAGGGTATCCCTGGCTTAAATAGTGCGTCGCCTTTTAAGAGTCCGGTGAGCTGAGGGCTTCCCGGCGGGAGTTACGTCTTCAGCGGGGGCTTTTATGGCCGGATCGTGGGGGCGTTATCCCCTTGGAGTTCGGTAGCTCCCATGACTCTCCCGCTGGCGGAGGACTCTGAACGGCCGCACCTGCAGATAATCAAGCGGTCTCACCGAGCTACGGGGATGCTGGCTCGTGTCCGAGCGATAGGCATGGCCCGGCGAAGGTGGGGTCGGATAGGTCGGCTGGAGCCTCTTTCTCTCGGTCGGAGAGTGAGCTTTAGACCGAACCTTCCATGCGACCTGACCGTTGTCTCGGGCCCTCCGAGCCTAGAAGGCCGCCGGGGAGAGTTGGTTCCTCGAGTCTTTATTTATTGGGCTTTTCTCCCGAAGTGGGCCCTGTGGGCTATCACTTGGGTGGGCTCGCCCGGTTGGACCTTGTAGGTCCTGTTGGGCTGCCTTTGTGGTGGGCTGCGGAAATCCCCCTCTCCACTTGCCCCCCTCCTACTCCCGAGCCAAGGAGGCTCGGATGAGTAGTTTTTCGAGGCTTTGGACCGGCGTGGCTCAGGTGGGTGGAATTCCGTTGGCGTTATGTAGCCGCTTATAGCGGTCGCTGAGGCCCGTAATGATAATCCTGACGGATTTGAAACGAAGGGGCCCCCCTTTTTCTCGGAGCACGGAACGGCGCTCCGCCACCCTCAGGGGTTTATAGGGGGCGCTGTTCATCGTTCTAGGCTTCCAGGGTTTTAGGCTTTCCTTGCTTCTTGATGCGCCGTGAGAGCACAGCGGAGACGCGGAGCCTTGTGGCGGCGTTTGAAGAGTTGGCGAGGATAACCGCGGAGGCGGTCCGACAGCTTCCTTCTCCCCCGGAGTCTTCAAGCTCGTACGAGGGATCTTCTCCCGATCCGATGGTGGATCAGAGTCTGGAGCTTGTGCCCGTGAGGCGCGATCCCGTCCCCAACTGTAGCGATTTGGGAGAAGCGGAGGTGCGGAGGCTGGAGCACCGTTTCCGTCTGCCTTTCCGCTATAGCTTTGCTGCTGCCACTCCATATGAGACGAATCTGGACGACCGCGATAGGCACATTTGTACCTTTCTTTTGGCCTGGAAGAGTGGATTCTGGCTTCCTTTCGATCCTTACGTACTGCGGCTTCTCACTTTTTTCCGGTTGGCGCCTATCCAGTTGGTGGCCAACTCCTATCTTCTTCTTTCTGCCTTTGGGATCTTGTGCCATCAACCGGCATCTTCCCATCTCTGGACCTTTTCCACTTCTTCTTCGAGCTGAAGGCGCATCCATCGGCTGGGAAATGTTTTTACTTCATTAAGAAAGGCGCATCCATCGGCTGGGAAAGGCGCATCCATCGCCTTGGGTACCGTGGATGAGGAAGAAGAAGATATCCCTCAAGAAATGATATACGGAGTCTCTTCCTCCAATTCAAACGATTATGAAGAAGGCCTCAGGGCCGGACATGATGAAGAAGACCTGCACGGGAAAGAAGCCAAAGACAGAATATCGGTCTTTGACCGGCTCAGATATCCTAGCCAAATAAAAAGAAAGGTCTACAGGCAGAAAGGAAAGATGCAAATCTTCGCCTGCAATATGGCTGGACTGGCCAGGGGGCAAGATATATTACCAACTCAGCCTGATGAATTGCTCAGGCTGGCAACTAGACCTGGTCCTGTCACCAGAAGAGGCCAGGCAGCAAAAGATAAAATCAAAATTGATGATGAAGCCCACAGGGTTACCACTATGACAGTTAATGTGCTGACAGCGGAAGATGGGGATAACCCCTTTGTTGATGATGCTGAAGGGACATCTGAAGATATACAAATTCCATCAACCATGGATCCCGTGATCCAGATGATGTTCAGAAGATACCAACAGGAGATCAATGCTCTCCGAAGATAGCTCAATGAGAGACAGGAAGCTACATCAGTCTCGAAGCAAGCTGAACCTGCGGGGCAGACATCCAGCTCCACAGAAACAACTATCCTGGCTAATCCTCTCTTAGCTGATAAGGGCAAAGCACCAAGCCAACCTGTTCCACAGCAAACAGTAGCTCAACCCTCTGTGTCTCAGACGCAGCCTACCGCGCCCATCTTGCGCGCCACTGTGATGACAACTCCTCACAGCCAGCAACAAGCTCACTTCTTCCCAGAAGAGATAGATCCAGCTGTAGCCCACAAGCAGATGATTGAAAGAATTGTGGAAATGAAGCTGTCAGAGAAGACTGGAGATGATACTAGTGCCTATGATGTGTACAAGGTGCCGTATCCCCCCCAGTATGCTGCCAAAAGACTACCTCCAGGCGTCAGCAAGCCGCCAAAGTTTGAGAAGTTCAATGGCCATGGCTCCCCAGGGAGCATATATCCTACTATACTACAATCATGGGCGACCTAGCAGTCGATGAAGCCTATCTGCTCAAGTTCTTTGGCTCGTCCCTCACTGGGTTAGCCTTTGAATGGTATTCAAGCTTGTCAGCAGGATCAGTGGTTGATTGGCCCGATATGCAGAGAAAATTCCGCGACAGGTTTCATGTCACGGAAAGGGAAATCACAATAGCAGAACTGTATGCTACCAGACAGAAACAGGATGAAACTGCGCTGGAGTACATCAAAAGATGGAGGAATCTAGCCATGAGATGCAGGAGACCTCCTCATCAGGAGGATGCAGTGCAGATATGCAAGTAGAACCTCAGGAGGGAGGTAGTGGAAAAAATGATCGGTGCAGATGTCAAAACATTTGACCGACTGAACAATATAGTGGCGGAGGTCGAGACGTTCTTGTCCAAACGTCCGACCGTCAATGCTCCCGCCATGCCAAAAGGAAAATCCAATGATCGGCGGCCGGCACACTCTGAGGCCAACACCGTCGATTTCAGAACCTTTGAGCAACAAAAAGGGAAGAAAGGGGCAGATGAAGCTCCCCCGATGGCAGATACAGCAGAAAGAAGAGACAAAGTCTCTCTAAGGGACAGGATGAGAAGGGCTTACTCTTTTCCCAAGGATAAGACTGCAGCATTATTTAACTGGGCATATAAGTTCAATAAGGTAACATTGCCTGAACCGAAGAAGCCCGAAGATGCAGAAAAGAAAGATGATCCGATGTTCTGTCCATTTCACCGTGTGTTGGGGCACCCAATTGAGGACTGTTATGTCTTCAAAGATATCATGGAAGGAATGGTCAAGAAGGGTGAACTGCAGCTGGGAGATTACCAGGTGAAGCCGCCTCGGCCACATGAGCTTCCGCCCTGGAGGGTGGCCGCCAATATGATCTCAATCTATCAACAGCTGCCTAAGGAAGCCGCTGAAGAATGCACCAGGCACACCTATGAAGCCTGCCTCCTCACCCCATTAAGAGAGCAGGAAGGATGGCAGATGGTACCCACAAAAAATAGAAAGAAGACTCCCGCAGTCAAAACCAACGGAACAGTTATCCGGGGTATCACCCCAAGGCCTGAGTCGATTCCAATAAAGCCAATATGGCCTACAGTTGAGACCGGACCAGTCATCAGATCCATACTCGCAACCGGAGGAGACAAACTCCCCTCCCTGCACATAAAGAAGAAAGTCTTGCAACCAGGCGTCTGCAGCAATATATTAATGAGCTTGATGAGTATGAGCAGAAAGAACCGAAACACCTGTTGGTGAAAGACTGTATACTCTGGGAGCAGCTCGAAGAATTGAAAATTGAAGAGCAGCCGGAGGCAGAACAAAGAAAAGATGAGACTGAGCCCTTCTAGGGATAGGAACTAATAAAGCCCAATTCCCAGAAAAAGAAGAGACGGCCTAAGGCCAAAAAGGGAAAGAAGGTCACGACAGTACAATGCAATACTCTGTCGGTACTCTTCTCCCTGCCCGGGGAGGATGATGAACAAGAAGCATCAGATGTCCAGCTGGAAGCCAATCATGCTGAGGCCTCTACCTCAGCCCATGCAACACGTTCTGGGAGAAAATGGGGGCGTCCGCCACCGGCCAACCATAATATTATGTTCAGAGGGGAGCAACCCTATCAGATCCCGAAACCAGAGGTGCGCGGTGTCCAGGTTCCTCCCCCTGCCAGCCTGTACCAAGGAAAAGATAAAGCAGAAGGAGCCCCTTCATTCCTGGAGTTCCTGTCCAGCTTAGAAAACGAGCAGCCGTCTCATACTGCTCCAGCTAAAAGCGATAAATGCCAGCAGACAGCAACTGGAAAGCAGAAGCAGCATAAAGAAAATGAAGAAAATAGCCCTCTAGCAAAGACAGGGGCAGTCATTACAGAAGAAGCCCTCCGGGAGACCGATGAAGAAAATGAAACTGGGACTGGGCAGCAAAGGCCACAGGCACCACATGAACCTCAAAGACCCCGGTGGGCAGAGGAGATGAGGCTGTCTAATGTTCGGGTTGGCAGTCGAATCATGAAAATGTTGAAGAAGCTCCCCACCAGATTCTCCATCTGGGAAATACTCTCTCTGAGTGAAGAGGCCCGCCAAGCAATTGTGGATGCCCTGCAGTCGCCGGCACAATGTGAAGCACTCTTGGCAGAAGTAAATGCTGGGCCATCAGTCACATTCACAGAAGATGATATGCTGATCCCAAATGCCAGTCACAACAGGCCGTTGTATATGAGGGGCTCCCTGAACTGTCAGTCGCTGAGCAGGATATTGATAGATCCCGGGGCTGCTGTAAATATTCTCCCGTATCGCATCTATCAGAAATACTACTTTGATCTGCAGCTTACCAAGGTCAGAGACATGAAGATTGCTGGGTTCAACCAGAAATGTGAAACACCTCTTGGGGTGGCTGATTTCAACCTCACATTGGGCGACCTCACTACCGTGGTACGATTCTATGTGATCGACTCCAACACCATGTATAAGGCCCTGCTGGGGAGACCGTGGCTGCATGAATATCAGATAGTGCCATCCACGCTACACCAATGCATAAAATATTGCCATGAAGGAAAGGAAGAAAGGGTGTTCGCAGACCTACATCCCTTTGAAGTGTTCGAATGCCATATGCTCGATGCCTCCTACTACACCGGGGTGTCACAAAAGGATAAAAAGAAAGAGGCTGTGATCAGCCAGAAGGAGCCGGCGACGAAGACAAAAGCTTGGTCTCCACCGCCACCCAGGGGCTATGTTGAAAAGCATGAAGTAGCTCACATCTCTTATGCTGATGATTTTGCTCGGATCACCCCTCCTGGCATACATCCAGATAGCACTGATCAAGAAATGATAGAAAGGTGCATACAGGTGAAGGTCCCACGAGGTTTAATCAAACCCGTCGCCAGCCTAGAATACCAAACAGTGCTACCACTGAAGACTATGGAAATCCCTCGCTCCTGCGAGCCACCTACCATATTCTACACCGGGGAGGCAGTCGAAGAAGATGATCAAGACTGCATGGTCCCTGAAGAAGCCGCAAACCAGATAGTGCCGATTACAGGCCTGGAGTATACTACCCAGCAGGTTTCGCGGATGTTCTCCAAGATGCAAATACCATCGCTACAATCCGTAGCCCAGAAGAAAGCATTCAGGGAGCTATGGGATCCGCCTCGAGATAATAAGGAATTGAGGAAGATCACACAGCATCCGGGATTGGGTTATACCCTTCAAGAATATTATGAAGCTGAGGTGGATGTCATCTCTACCTTCTACCAGCATGGAGACTCCCCTGGGATAGGATATGATCAATATCCCTTTGAGGATGAAGAGATTATGTATCAAACCATAACAGACAATGAAGCCAAAGATGACCAGCCAGAAGCAGGGATGTCTGATAAAACTGAGAGGGGTCGGTGCTGGAAGGACCCGTCCTGCAAGGAGGATCTATTCCAGGCCGAAGCACAATTTGATACGGGAACCCCGGATGAAGACCAGATGGCCAAAGAACTGAGAGAATGCCTGGAATTTGAGCGCATTCTGGAAGAAGTCAGGGCTCTACAAAAAGATGACCTTTCAAGGGAACCTGCAACAGAAAGATCCTTAAGAGCGGAAGATTCCACTTTTGAATTCTCTTCTGAACCAGCCTCGTCCTCGGGGCAGACTAAACAGAATCCGATGGTATCGGCCTTATATGATAAGCCGACGTCCGCTGATGAGCAGGATGACGATACAGAAGAACATGAAACTGAAGAGAATTATATCCCGGGAGGCTTCATTGATTTGCAAGAAGCCCCACCCGAAGTTGAGGACGGAGGTCAGGCCACCGTCGATGAGCTGATAGAAGTGAATCTGGGGTCAGCAGATGAGCCAAGGCCGACATTCCTCAGTGCACTGCTAGAACCAGCTGCCAGAGAACAGTACATACAGTTTCTGAAAGAGTTCCGAGACTGCTTTGCATGGACATATGATGAAATGCCGGGACTGAGCTCTGATGTGGCACAGCACCGATTGGCGATAAACCCGGGGGCAAGCCCTGTAAAGCAGCCTTCAAGGAGAATGCGTCCTGAACTGATAAATCAGATCAACAGAGAAGTCGACAAGCTGATTGATGTAGGCTTTGTTGAAGAAAACCAGTATACTACATGGCTGGCCAATATAGTGCCCGTGAAGAAGAAAAATGGGCAGATCCGAATATGTGTAGATTTCAGGGACCTGAATAAGGCTTGTCCAACAGATGATTTCCCAGTGCCAATCACTGAAGTAATGATCGATGCAACCACCGGCCATGAAGCCCTGTCATTCATGGATGGGTCATCTGGATATAACCAGATCTGGATCGCTGAAGAAGACAGAGTGCACACCGCATTCCGCACCCCGAAGGGGATATTTCATTATAAAAGAATGCCGTTCGGCCTCAAGAATGCCGGCGCTACCTATCAAAGAGCTATGACAAAGATTTTTGATGATTTGCTCTTCAAAAAGGTAGAGTGCTATATTGATGACCTGGTGGTGAAAACCAGCAGAAAAGAAGACCATTTGCAGGATCTGAGAGTAGTATTCCAGAGGCTGCGCAAATATGAGCTCAAAATGAACCCTATGAAATGTGCCTTCGGCGTATCCAGTGGAAAATTCCTTGGGTTCATCGTCCGTCACAGGGGCATTGAGATTGACCCATCCAAGATTAAAGCCATCTAGGAGCTCCCTCCACCAAGGAATCTCCACGAGCTGAGATCTCTACAAGGGCGTTTGGCCTACATCCGACGGTTCATATCAAATCTGTCGGGAAAATGCCACCCTTTTCACAGGCTCATGATGAAAGATGTGTCGTTCCTCTAGGACGATGGCTGTCAGGAAGCCTTTGAGAAACTGAAAGAATATCTCAAGACCCCTCCGGTGCTGGGGGCACCTATTAAGGGCAGACCCCTGATACTATACATTGCAGCCACACACTGTTCCCTGGGGGCAATGCTAGCACAGATAAATGAAGAAGGCAAAGAGCAGGCTCTATACTACCTGAGTAGGAGGCTGATCAGAACTGAAGAAAGCTACAGCTATATAGAAAAGACATGCTTGGCACTAGTCTTTGCCGTTAAAAAGCTCCGGCACTATATGCTGTCACATGAAGTCAGATTGATATCTGCAGCAGATCCACTCAAATACATACTGACTCAACCAGTACTGAAAGGCCGGTTGGGCAAATGGGCAGTAATTCTGATAGAATTCGACATCACGTATATACCCCAGAGGGCAATAAAAGGACAGGCCGTGGCCGATTTCTTCGCAGAACATCCTGTGCCAGAGAATGATATGTTGGGGACTGAGTTACCCGACGATGAGACACTAGAAGCCTGTCAAGCTCAGTCAGCTATGTGGCAGCTATTCTTTGATGGAGCGTCTAGAACGGAGACGGACTCCGATGGAAAGACCAGAATACGGGCCGGAGCCGGTATTGTGCTGAAATCGCCGGAAGGGGAGGTTGTGCATACTTCCTGTTCTATAAACAAGCCCTGCACTAATAATGAAGCCGAGTATGAAGCTCTGATAGTTGGACTGCATATAAGCCTCAACATGGGTATCCAGATGCTTCAGGTATTCGGGGATTCAATGTTGATAATAAAACAAATCCAAGGGGAGTTCGAAGTGCGGAAGCCGGAGTTGAACCCCTACCACCAAAAAGCTGTGCGCCTCATGGCGAGATTCTATCATATTGAACTCAAACATGTGAGTCGTGCACATAATGCCCAGGCTGATGCATTGGGAAAACTAGCCAGCTCAATAGCAGTCCCACCAGATGAAACACTGAACATTGTTGTTATAAATCGGCGGCAGGTCCCCAGCATGCTAGAAGGCTGCCCCGAAGAAAATGAAGTTGCCACGATCAGTACAGAGCAGGCGTCTGATTGGAGACAACACCTGCTACAGTGATTTTTACATCAACAGCTGCCGCAGAAAAGAGAAGAAAAGATGAAACTTCTAAGGATCAAAGATTCTTATGAATTCAGAAATGGAACTCTGTTCCGAATAATGGCAAATGCACGCAAGAAGATTCTGCTCCGCTGCCTATCCACTGAGGAAGCTTGGCAAGCGATGAAAGAAGTACATGCTGGGACAGCAGGTGCCCACCAGGCTGGCCCCAAGATGAAGATAGAAATCAAGAAGCTGGGCTACTATTGGCCCACTATGTTTGAAGACTGCTGCACATTTGCAAAGTCATGCCAGAAGTGCCAGGAGCATGCTGTTGTGCCTAGAAGGCCACCTACGATTCTGCACCCTACAGTCCCTAGCTGGCCGTTTGCACAATGGGGAACTGATGTAGTCGGCCCACTACCGACTTCCTCGGCCGGGCATAAGTATATACTGGCCATAACAGATTACTTCTCCCGATGGGTAGAGGCTATAGCACTAAGAGAAGTCACTGGTGAGCTGGTCGCCAGATTCATCAAGCGAAACATCATCTTCCGGTTTGGGATCCCCAGCCGAATAATATCTGACAATGGGAGTCATTTCAGAAATCAGAAAGTCTATCGGCTTGCCGAGAAATATAAGATCGAATGGAGGACTTCCACTCCTTACAATCCACAGGCAAATAGATTGGCAGAAGCTTTCAATAAGACTTTGTGCACCCTACTGGCCAAAGTCGTCAGTGCCAGTAAGAGGGACTGGGAAGAAAAGATGTATGAAGCTCTATGGGCGTACCGCACCGTCTTCAAAACGCCTACAGGGTGCTCACCATACTCCTTGGTATACGGCTCAGAGGCAGTAGTCCCACTAGAGCTGGAAGTCCCGTCACTCAGAGTGGCAGTCCAATACGACCTAGCCCATGGCGAACAAACCAATGCAGAAAGAAGATTAGAAGAATTGGCTGAATTGGAAGGGAAACGCCTCCAAGCTCAGAAGAATATCCAGATGTATCAGGCCCACATGGCCACCGCATTCAACAAACTCGTAAAAGGGCGAGAATTCAAGAAAGGTGACCTTGTCATGGTCAAGAAAAAAGAAGTCATGGCATCCAACCCGAATGGAAAGCTAAATCCCAATTGGGAAGGTCCATATGTGATACAGAGGGTCTACGAAGGAGGGGCCTACATAGTTGTTAATCATCGAGGGGAGATCCAATTCTCACCACTCAACGGTAAACACCTGAAGCTGTATCATGCTGCACAGCTGATATTCCCCGAGTAATCGGGCAAGAGATACCCTTTTCTTGGCCTAGCGGCGCTCCGCCCTAGCCGACTTACCCTTCCTTGGCTTAGTGGCACTCCGCCCTAGCCGAGGTATCTTTTCCTTGGTCTAGCGACACTCCGCCCTAGTCAAGATACCTCTTCCTTAGGCCTAGCGGCACTCCGCCCTAGCCGAGATACCCTTCCTCGGTCTAGCGGCACTCCGCCCTAGCCGAGATATCCTTTCCTTGGTCTAGTGGCACTCCGCCCTAGCCGAGATACCCTTTCCTTGGCCTAGCGGCACTCCGCCCTAGTCAAGATACTTCTGCCTTGGCCTAGTGGCACTCCGCCCTAGCCGAACTACCCTTCCTTGGTCTAGTGACACTCCGCCCTAGCCGAGATATCCTTTCCTTGGTCTAGTGGCACCCAACCCTAGTCAAGATACTTCTGCCTTGGCCTAGTGGCACACCGCCCGAGCCGAACTACCCTTCCTTGGTCTAGTGGCACTCCACCCTAGCCGGGATATCCTTTCCTTGGTCTAGCGGCACTCCGCCCTAGCCGAACTACCCTTCCTTGGCCTAATGGCACTCCGCCCTAGCCGAGATATCCTTTCCTTGGTATAGTGACACTCCGTCCTAACCAGGCTACCACTTATCGTGATCTTGTGTCGTCACGGTCTGACACCCTCTAAACAGGAAGGGGGGGGGATTAAAAAAAAAGAGGAAATAAAAATGGGGTTAAAAATAGAGATACCCCGCCAGCCTTGTTCAGACATTCTGAACAGGGGCAAAAATGGCCAAAACCCAGATGTGGTGAAAACCCGAAAGGGCACTGCAGGCAAAATCGGGTACCCCGCCACGTGAAAATCTGAAAGGACGCGTGGGCAAAAGCAAGAGGGGGCTGGCTCTGGTGAAAACCCGAAAGGGCGCTTGGGTCGGTAATGTGGTAACCACGAAGAAACCCGCACATCTCTTTACGTCCCGCCGTGATAAAACCCATCCAGTTTGGGCCTTACGTCTATCCTGGTGAAATTTATATAAAAATCCTTGCATTGGTATAAACCCAATACCAATGATGAAATCCGTTGCCGATCGATTGGCGCACTGCCCGATCAGCGATGAAACCTGTCCAGTTTAGACCTTACGTCTATCCTGATCAAACCTATATAAAAATCCTTGCGTTGGTATAAACCCAATACCGATGATGAAACCCGTTGCTGATCGATCGGCGCATTGCCTGATCAGCGATGAAATCTGTCCAGTTTAGACCTTACGTCTATCCTGATGAGACCTATAAAAATCCTTGCATTGATGTTAGCGCCCACGTCAATGATGATATATGCACAAGCTGCGCCTATCAGTTATAGAATCAAAGTTTCAATAAAAAAAAAGAAGAGACAAAATGGGGTTAAAAATAGAGATACCCCGCCAGTCTTGTTCAGGCATTCTGAACGAGGGCAAAAATGGCCAAAACCCAGCTGTGGTGAAAACCCGAAAGGGCACTGCAGGCAAAATCGGGTACCCCGCCACGTGAAAATCCGAAAGGACGCGTGGGCAAAAGTAAGAGGGGGCTGGCTCTGGTGAAAACCCGAAAGGGCACTTGGGTCAGTAATATGGTAATTCAAAAAGGTCCCGTGCCAACCGGCACGATACCTTCATCTGCCTTTGTTGGTAAAACCTTCCGTCGGTCATACGGCTCCATGCCCCACCGATGATAAAGCCTTTCTGGGACAGACCTTACGTTTGCCCTGGTGAAATCCACATACCCTCTTTCGCATGTCCCACCTGCAATAAACCCTACTCAGTTCGGACCTTTCGTCTATTCTGAGGAAACTTATAAATCCTTCTTACATCGATATAAACCCAATATCGATGATGAAATCAACTGTTGATCGATTGGCACTTCGCCCGATCAATGATAAACCCTACTCAGTTTAGACCTTTCGTCTATTCTGAGGAAACTTATAAATCCTTCTTACATCGATATAAACCCAATATCGATGATGAAATCAACTGTTGATCGATTGGCACCTTGCCCGATCAATGATAAAACCCTACTCAGTTCAGACCTTTCGTCTATTCTGAGGAAACCTATGAAAATTCTTGCATCGATATAAACCCAATATCGATGATGAAACCAACTGTTGATCGATTGGAACCTCGCCCGATCAATGATAAAACCCTACTCAGTCTAGACCTTTCGTCTATTCTGAGGAAACTTATGAAAATCCTTGCATCGGTATAAATCCAATATCGATGATGAAATCAACTGTTGATCGATTGGCACCTCGCCTGATCAATGATAAAACCCTACTCAGTTTAGACCTTTCGTCTATTCTGAGGAAATTTACGAACTCTTCTTACATCGATATAAACCCAATATCGATGATAAAACCAGCTGTTGATCGATTGGCATTTTCACCCGATCAATGATGAAACCCTAGTCAGTCCAGACCTTACGTCTGTCTTGATGAAAACCACATATCCTATAATCATCCCACCTGTTATAACCTCTACCCAGTCTAGACTTTCCGTCTATTCTGATAAGGCCCTTTCTTTCACATTTCCTGCAAATTGTCTCCCTCACAGCACATATTGCCAAGAGGGACGTTTGCCGCTACTAACAGAATCTGGTTTAAGCACCTCTTCGGATGCCGTCACGCGATGGAGCGAGTTCCCCATCCTTTCTCTGAAGGGGTGGACGCTCTCCTGCCAGATACGCGCCATTCGCATGAGGGCTTGCCAAAACCAATACCCCACTTCCCTGAAGTGATAAAACCACGTGGAAAAGAAGGTGGATACACATAAGGCAAAATTTTTCCTTTCATTAAGAAGTGAGTACATAAAGGGCCCCGAGGGGGCATTGTATCACAAAAGAGCAAAAAAGGAGAAGAAGAAAAGAAAAAGAAAATGATTCATGGCTGCCGGAAGATATCCTCGAATGCCAGAAGACCCACAGAAGGGGCGGCTCCTAGTTCATGAAGCCGAGCCTCCTCTTCCTGCAGTCGAACAGACTGGTCTCGAAAGGATGCCACCTGCCCCTCTAATAAAGCTGCTTCTTCCTCGAGTTGCGGTCGAGAAGTTGTCTGCTGTGGCAGCTCAGCTCGGAGATCAGACAGTTCAGCTTGCAGGATAGTTATCCGGTCGCGCACGAAATGCTCCCGCTCCGCCAAAGACTACATTTGACGCTGTCGCTCCTGAAAGATAGAGTTCACCTTTGCCAGCTCGGACTTGCACTCCATTCTTTGCAACTTCAAGGCTGCCAATCTGTCCGACATGATATGTGTCAAGAAATCCTGGCGATGAACAAATTTTAACAGCAAAAGAACCCGCTGGGCCCATATTTCTGTGGGACATCCCATCGCCTGTAAACCAGCGGTGAAGCGCCCGGCTATCTCCTTCAACTGTAAATAAGTTAGTCCAGGTTGGGACTCCACCAGTTGACGCAGCATGCCCAGATGTTGCCAAACAAAACTTTCAGGAGAAGTGAAGCCAGGCGAAGGACGAGGAGCTACTTCAAAAGATACTTCGCTGTCTATATCCGCCCATAGGGTGATGTCCGGCTGCGAAGAAGAGGACGGCAGGTCTGCCGAAGCCACCAACTGAGCTCCGCCCATAGCCTCTGAGGTGGCCGGGAAATCTTCCACCTCCATCTCCTCGGAGGCGGCCATCGAGACACTCCCGGACGCAACTTCAGGCATCTCCTCCTCAGATTCTGAAGATACGGAAGCAGATTCCGTGGTCATTATAGGCGATACTCCCAGTTCTCCAACAGATACCTCTCCTTCTTCCATTTCGGTGCCCGCCCCCTGCAATGTCAGGGCTGCGGGGGCCACGGTCTGAAGAGGCACAGGTTCGCTCTCCATGACTGATACTGTGGGAACTGTTGATTCCGGAGCGATGGTCATCACTGCAGTTGGTATAAAGGCAGAACCCCTGGCTGGGTCCATTTCAGCTCTAAAATCCAAAGCCTTGGTGAGAGCCGGGCCTTCCCCTGCATTCCGCAGGTCCAATGATGCTAAGTCTGTGGAGGACTGCACCCTCACCGGCACAGGGCAAATTATCTCAAGAATGGCTACCGAAGCAGGAACAATAGCCAAGGTGCCAGATAAAGTGGCTTCAACGGCTGCACTCGTAGCCGGGAGGGCAACAATGGATTCCTGTGAACGAATCAATGCAGCGTCAAGCAGCAGATAAAGATGGGGAAAATGAAACCAGAAAGGGAAAAGACTCACTTCTAAAGTGATGCCAATATCCTCAAAAGGTTGCAGGGAGGAAGAAAGCTCCGCTGATGAGACCACAAAAGGGGGAGTTATATCTGCCTCGGTATCCAGAGTGACAAACTCTTCTGGCAATTCTTCTCTAGAAGACGGCACCAGCAGCTTGGGGGGTGTAAATGATAAAACAATGGCGGTACATACGGATGGGGCCTCTAGTTTAGAGGCACCCTCCGTGTCACTCCCGCTGAAATCTGTTTCTTCTCCACCTGCCTCAGAAGCGGCCGCAGAGCTACCGGAGGAGATCTCTACTCTGTCCATGGGCGGGGCCATCAATGCTAACATCTGCTTGGAGAAGGACCGAGTAACTATGCGCCTTCCGGGAGCGGGGCCCCATTTCACCTGGGTCGTATAAACCTCCCGCGGCTGAGTAGTATCGCCAGCCGCTCCTGTGATCTCAGTCTCCTCCCCGGCCATCACTATAAAGAAAAGCCTGTGAGAGGGACGATGAAAGATAGTTGAAACAAACATAAAAAGATGAAAAAGAAATGCTTACCCTCCGCCTCACTAGTCGGCGTGGGAGAGGGCAACCGGGTCTCCACCTCGGAGGGCGCCGTAGCTGGCTCTTGGGCTATGTAAAAAGGAATGGTCAGATTTAAACACTCCTCTGAAGTCCAACAAGATAGAATGAAGAAATGCAATGGCAGAATATTGATGTTACCCTGAACTGATGCCTGAGCGGCCTCCCTCCGAGTTTCAAACTCATCAAATGAGGGAATGTCAGGGAGAGGGGTCCCGGTGTCCATCACTACCGAAGCCGATTGTTGAGCCTGAGCTTTCTTGGCCTTCCTGGCCTTCCCAACTGCAGCCTTGACTGCGGAAGCCTTCCTCTTCTTGCCAGGAGGCAGGGGAGTAGTGGTCGGTGCTGCGGCAGGAATTTCAAAATAAGTGGGCTTCTCAGCCTGCGCAATAATCTTCCTGTAGAGCCCCTGCCGCTTTATGTCGGGCCGGTCTGTTAAGAACGGCAGAAATATGATGGGATCAATAGATACAAAATTCAGATGCTAAACAGAAAAACACTGCAGTCAGAAAGGAAAAGATTATACCTGCTGGTCCATCATAAAATACAGAGAGCGGCCAGTACAGATAAGCTACCTCCTTGGAGCGGGAGGCAGCCTCCTTGATGAGCCAGCACACATCACCAAATAGCTGGCACTTCTCTACCAAAGTTGCCAAATCATTATGGCCATGAAGGTCGAGGCAGCGAAACAAGTCGAGATGGTCCATGCCCCAGCCATCGACATAATGAAATGATATAAACAACGGCTTGTTCAAAATGCCAGCTATCGGGCTCTCTGCAGATAATCCATGCAAATTCAGCAGAATGAACAGCCAGGACGTTTGCTTATAGTACGTCTGAGTTCTATCCTCCCGACGCACAAACGTCCTATATGGATGAAATTTATCAACTGGACCCCTCCAATGAGCTACTGCCGGGAGCGGCTCTTCAACGGGGAATGGATACTGCTGCTCCTCCAAGCGAGCGCCCCCTACATGGCTCAGATGTTTCTGGTTCTGCATAAAGGTGTCCTCGTTGATGGCAGCAAAGACGGGAGCAAGCGGCTCGGAATTCTTTTCCTTCAGAGCTCGGCGCTGGGCCAGATAGTCCTCTGCCTCCCTCTGGTTCTGCGAATAAAGCTTTCTCAGATGGGCCTCGAAAATTTCAAACACCGGCCCAGGCTGCTGTTTTAGGAAGGAGCGCTCTGCAACATCCCAGAAGGTGCCTCTACCGTCTCTATAAAAGCCGGTCCGGATATTCCACCATTTGATATATTCTGATGTTACCCGGGGAACACGGTTAGAAACAACGGGCACCCTGAAGATTGCGTCGTCATGACGATGATAGAAATCCCACCACAACCGGCCCTCGCCAACAATGAGGGACCCGTGCTTGGCCCGGCTGTCTAGGGGAAACTGGGCAGCTGAAGTTGGAATATGCTGGTCGTAGCCGAAGTTTCGCCCAAAGCGGAACGGATAGTACGGCTCCAACAGAAGCAGGCCACCCTTCCTATAAACCAAAACACTGGGCTGAATTGCCATGGCCCATCTCACCAGCTCCGGTTCCAGGATAGGCCGAGCAATGTTGACCCCGGAGATGGGGTGGATATATGTTTCTACCTCCTCCAGCTTGCATTCTCTCTGAGGATCAATCAAAGGAGCCGAACCTGCTGCCAAGCTCCAAAAATGTATGCTACCAGGAGCGTCCATCGGTACCTTTATCAGTCGGCCCCTGATTTTGAATAGCTGATCATAAAAGGGACCAGGCTCAGCGCTGGCAAATTCAATCATCCTGGGTGACACTGTATCCGCCTGCAAGGTTCTCGGAGCTAATTCGGGGAATATGCTGCAAACCCAGGCATTGAAGAAATGAAAAGGACCCACGGTCCTCAAAGAACGGGGAGTCTGATGTCTATACAGGTCCCCCAAGGATTTGTATATCAAACACAGGGCCACTGGGCAGAGCGACAGCCTCATCCCCCATGCCATCTGACAAGCTGGATATATGACCTCTGGTCGAATGACTGTCTCGTCCCCTTGTGGAAGAGCAAAAGTGCACAGCCAAAATGTGAGATAGGCTGCACAGTGTGTGATAGGATCTACCCCTGCCGGGTTGGGACCACCTTTGCCCGCATGGCGCAATGAAGATGGCAATGCCGATTTATAGCGGGGAGCTCTTATCTGCTTGCTCGCGACAGGACCCATGGAGGGGAAATCTGCATATTTCAGGGGACCGGCGAAGAAATACTGAAGCCACTGCCCGATCCGGACCCTCAGTTTGCTACCTTTCTCTCGGGGATGATAGCCTTTGGAGGATCCTCTACTATATGCCAGACAGATGGAGCGATAGACCTTCATCAAATATCGGTAAGAGAAGCCAAGGGAATACTTGCCTTCTTCATCAGAGCTGTCTTTCTCGGAGTCTGCCAAACAGACTTCTTCATACGGCTCGCCATCAATGGGCAGGCCAGAAAGCTGTGATAAGCTCCAGAGATCCAGAGATGTCTCCCCCTCTGCTGTATAGAAAGTGTTGAACAAAGGGCAGAACACCTCAAACATCCCACAGCACAGCCCCCGGGATATGGGATACCGGAATCTGGAAGCAAAGACACTGTGATACACTCCTGCTCTGATTAGCAGGGGGGCATACTCTAGTAGAACAAACTCTGTAAATTCCACTGCCCCCACTCGGAATAGGTGAGCGTCAGTGATTTTGGTGTCTCCAAACCAGCCGGCCGCCAGAAGATACTTAAACTGAATGACCGAGCAATTTAGCACGAAGGGCTCTTCGCGATATCCCCACTTTATAGGTGCCAAGAACATGCCGTAGCCGGGCTTCTCCCTATGAACTCGGCCGCTGACATTATCCCACCGGGCTGGTGTGAACTCAGGTGCCCGGATCAGCATTTTCTTCTCGGGTTCCAGCTCCGATATTCCAAGGACTGCACCCCAATCGCGCTTCTCTCCGGGAAGATAGATGGCCTGGCCACGATATACTGAGTCCTTCAGACTATCCCGTTCAGCAAGAATGGCAGCTTCGACTACGCGAGCTATCCGGTAGTCTCGCATGCCGCTCACTGTGAAAGTCCGTATGAACGGCATCAGATGTCGGTCCTTCAGAAAGTCTGGCCGATAGTTACTATCCCGCCTGAAGCATGTCTCGGTCACCGTGGAATATACCCGGGCCGTCTGCACTGTGTCGGTTTCAGAATCAGAAGATTCGTCAACCGAAGCTATTCTATCATATCCATAATCCAAGCTGTGCACGTTCAACCAATTCACTCTGGCCCGAGATATGTCTGGCTGGGCCGATGAACTAGCTCTAACAGCTCCGGAGGATGCAGCAGCAGAGCCAGAAGCCATTGCTATATCTGCAAACAAAAGAAGAAATGTGGATTAAAAGTCAGTCTTATAAGGATTACAACATGAGATTCTATAGAAATTTCGGCAGCATATCCCCTTATTCGGGGTCTGCCCAAAAGAATAGGGAGTCACCAACCAAGAGGGGGTGATCCCGGAATCAAAGGGATTGAATCCCAAAATACGTCGCCCAGGACGGAAGGACTCGCGGTAACGGCCGAGAGGGCGAAGGCTGCTCGCGCCGGAGAGAGGAAGTGAGGGAGAAAAACCGAAGAAAGAGAAAGGCAAGTGGAGAATGAAGAAAAAAGGGCCGTCGGCGCCCTAAATAGGGGGCCCAGTCGAGTGAGGTCTCGGCGCGGCGAAATGCGCGCCGAGAACCTCTCGGCCGAGAGCCCCCCGGCGGCCAGAAGGCGCACCGAGAAGCCCCCAGGCCGAGAAGTCCCCAGGCCGAAAAGCCCAGGCAGAGATCTCCCAGCGGCCAGAGGGCGCGCCGAGAAGGGCCCAGGCCGAGAAGCCTCCCAGGCCGAGATCCTCTGCGGCTGGGGCGCGCCGAGAAGGTCCCCAGGCCGAGACCCTCTGCGGCCAGGGCGCGCCGAGAAGCCTCTCAGGCCGATAACATCCAAGGCCGAGACCCCCGCGCCGAGAAGCTTCGCGCCGGGAGGTACTGCAGGCCGAAAAGCCCCAAATGCTAAAAAATGATGACAGAAAATATGAAGAGAAGAAACATCGATGTGCAGAATACTGTTACAGCAAGATGATCAGGTCTGAGGACTGAATTGAAGACAAATTGAGGAATATACCCTCGAATAGTGAAAGACACCTGCAACCCCCGTGGCGCTTATTCTGCGCTTACGCCGCCCGCAGGTGGGGGGCATTTGTTGACACCCGAAAATGAACAGGGGTGGAAGCATGATTGAAAAGAAAGATCTGACCAACAGCGTAGGACTGAGGCTGATGTCCGAGCTCGTCGCCATTCGAGTGACGATATTGATAAGATAAAACCCTGTCTACGGACTGATAGAACCCTGTCTGCGGACTGATAGAACCCTGTCTACGGAGTGATAAAACCCTGTCTACGGACTGATAAATCCCTGTCTACGGACTGATAAAACCCTGTCTACGGACTGATAAATCCCTGTCTACGGACTGATAAATCCCTGTCTACGGACTGATAGAACCCTATCTACGGACTGATAGATCCCTGTCTGAGGATTGATGAAAATTGCAATCGTGACGTCAATACAAGATATTTCAGAAATGATAGACCATTTGGGAGGATGATACATTTGAAGAAACCCTAAGTGGGCCTATATGAAGATGGCGCCCAAAGCCCATGTCGAAGCCCAGATTGGCGCTGAGAGATCAAGGTTGAGCGCGCCGGGAAGCATGCCTCAGGCGCGCCGTGAAGATGCCTCCCGAGAAGGAAGAGGAAAGGGGTTATAAAAACCTCTCCCTTCGATAGAGATAAAAAGGGGGGACAACATCGGAGAGAAAAAAAAAATCAGAGGGCTCCGGGATCGATCGACTGGAGAGAAAAAAAGCTGAAGGAAAAAAAGAGAGAAAGCCAGATAGAGAAAGGGGATCGTTCTGAGAGAAAGAGCCACCCCTCCCCTTTCGATCAACAGAGAGGAAATAGAAGAGAAGAAGAAGGAAAGCTCCAGGTGGGCACTGGGGAGGGAGAGGAGTCAATGCTCCACCCTCCCCTCCATGTTTTCTTTCTTTATCTGATGTAATATGGCGAGTTCTATCTCGATCTAGCAACTGTAGCCGGAGTTCCGGCCTTGATTTTAGATTTCTGCTTTACATTTTGCCTTTCGTGGTCGGTGTAATATCTTTTATATGCAATGCAATGAAGCATCAAGATGACCCATCTGGGTATTGATGGATCAACATACCGATCTACGTCCGTCTGTCTCTCAATGTATACGGCCTTCGTCTGAGAAGAGCACAGATCATTTTCTTTGGGTTTAGAAGCCGATCGCCTGGGTTCATTCCTTGAAGGGGGACGAGGGTAAGACTCCTAACCCCATCCAATGGGTTACTGAGTCTTGTTCTCTCTTTCCCCCCGATCTCGATACCCATTTTTTTTATATATATATATCTATGATCTGGGTTTTCTGAGGAGCCCTTCCCCTTTGGCGGTTCAGGAGCCAGAGATATCAGTTTTCTGGTTTCCTGGGCTGCCCATCTCTCATGAATAACGATCTGATCTCAGGCTCTCCATCCTAAACATTGGATGCTTAGGGCCTGAAGTTATATGGTTCACAGCCCTTCATTCTCCATGGGTTTAATGTCACTGGATTCTTCTGGAGGGGTCGGAGGGCAGTCATCTCCCGATTCCCCCAAATGGCCTGCAATAGAGGGCAAAATCCTCAACAGGATGAGGTGGTAGTCTGATCTCCTCCGTTTGATTCATTCAGCCAAAACCCTTGACACTCTTCTGATAGAAGTCCCCATGAAGTTCCTCCCTTGCACCTCTGGCCCGACATTGATTTGGGTCTGAAATCCTCAGAAAATACCAGAACAGAGCATCGTTCCTGAGCTCTGGAAATCCTGAGATTCTACTGCGTTTCACCCCCTCGGCGTGCTAGCTTCCCCGCCGAGAACCATAAGGCCGAGATGCTTTCCCCATCTTTTAGCTAAACGACAACCCAGTTGGTTATCAAACGCTTTCCTCGTGAGGCCACGCATGCAAGGCTCCAGGCGTACAGACTCCCGGCGTGGCCAGAAGCGCGCCGGGAAGCCCTCTGCCGAGAACCCTTCTGCCTTTATAACCACCCTCACACCTTTTGCCCAATATTGAAGCTGCCCCTCTCGGCGCCTCCCTTTCCGGCGCGCCCATGAGCCCGCCGAGAAGCTCCAGGCCGAGAGGCCTTATTTCCCTTTGGCCAGCCCAATGACCAGGCCGAGAACCCCCCTGCCTATAGCCATTCACCCCTTTTTGCCCAAGCCTTGATGCTGCCCCTCTCGGCGCCCCCCCCCCTTCTCGGCGCGCTCAGGTGCCGGCCGAGAGCCTCCATGCCGAGAGGGTCTTTCCTCCCTCTTTTGGCCGCCGAGAGCCCTCGGCCGAGAGCCTTCCCTTGGCCGCCGAAAACCTCTTTGGCCAGCCCAACCGCCAGGCCGAGAGCCCCTCTCCATCCATCAAATGCTAGGCCGAGAGCCCCATTTTGTCCAAACCAAAGGCCAAGCCGAGATCCCTTCTTCAGTCAGATGAAACCCACTCAGAGGCCCACCTCTGCACCATTCTTCTATAAACTTCTTAAGCTCCCCTACATCCGTTTAAGGAGATACTCATAGACCATCACTTGTGTCTTAATGAGATACAATAAATGGGGAAGATCTCCCCTACAGCTTCTGTCCCGAATCCGAATATTCACCGATGCCTTATGAACCTAAAGAACCATGTCATTACATGTGTTCTGACGGGTTCCAAGGGAATATTGATCAATAATATGAAGGCAAGAGATGTCCCTGGGCCTGGTGCCCATCTTTGTTCGGTCGTTATCCCGGCTCTCCGTGGATGATGACCTATTCTTCCTTGGCATAATCCAGGTTGAGGGAACATGCTGCCGAAATTTACATAGCCCCACCAATCGAGTGTGGTATTCTCCTATAACCCCGCTGGCCCACGGAGTTATGCCCTTGTGCGATCTCTGATGGCCCTCCAAAGGGGGATATTAATAAGATATCGCACTCGTACCGGGTGTGTTACATCAGGACCGGTCCCCATCCGGATTCCGGGTTATGTCTATACATATACCCGATCTTTTGCGGAGCCCACCCTGCCGCTGCATGGGTGGTTTCTTATTCCCCACTTGACATCATCCAAGATGGTGGGAATATGCCGGCAGGTTTCCCCCCCCCCCCCCGTAATTAATAAACCCCTGTTCTGCTCAAACACGTTTAACGTCTTGTAAACAGATGAACTTTGTCTCCTTTGAGCATACGGCTTTACCGCTGTATTCCTCCTACCTCTAGCGTTTAATCAAGGGTTGTCTTCCTTAGGGAGGACGTAATTAACGTCATAGCGTTCAGGGTATGACGGACTACTAGTCCAGACACGATCACTCACAATCGACTGACCAAGTCAGATCGAGCGCACAATAAGAATCGTCACCACGGTGACTGGCACGCCAATAAATCAATAGATAAATGAATAGGACACGTGCGAGATAAAATCTGCATCAAACAAGTCTGGCACGCCCGGTGGGACAGAGTCTCCCTTCATCTCTACGCCAAAATAGGAGGTCAATGCCTAATTCTGTGTACTTTCCTTAATTCCAGGAATCTACAATGACAGCCAGAATCATGTCCGTTTGCTTCGGCAAGTAGCCGGTCGACATGCACGTGCGAGAAGGCTACCTGGCGGTACCCCTCGCGTTCGGATCAATGCCGCCCGCCGTTGGGCTGCCCAACTGTCTGGGCCTTATCTTCACCGACCTGCTGCAGGTCGACAACAACAAGCAAGGCGCCGCTGCAAGTGCCCCGATAAGGGCTGCTGATGAGAAGGCTAGCTTACCGGAGAAGACGGCCTCGACAGCCATCGCCTGCTATGTGCACCATGTTCAAAGGAGGGACGTGGTCTCCACTGCTGCCCAGAAAGGAAAAAGAACCAACCGGAGGAGCCGGTATGCTGCTGCTGACCGTCGTCTTTCAAATTCTGGGAAGATAATGATGATGGGCGATGTTAGGGTGAACCTCGACGGTCGCCCCCGAGAAGTTCGACCGGACAGGATTGTCCCGACCATCCAGATTGACAACAAGTTCCAAGTTCTGGCCACCAAGAAGGCCAACTGGGAAGCTGATGGGAGGAAGCCACTGGCGCCCAAGCCAGCAAGATATAAGCAGGTATGGCAACCGAAGAAGATGCAGAGCTAGGCTCCAGCTCAAGATGAGGAGAAGGCTACCAATGATGCTGTTGCCCACTTCAGGGCGGGAAGCCGAAGAAGAAAGGGAAAAGAAACAGGAAGTACTATTGCTGCTCACCCCAGAGCCCGGGGTAGGAGAGATGAAAGAAATGATGGAGAAAGAAAACTGACTGCTGCTCGCCCCATGATGAGGGGTAGAAGACCTGAAAAGAAAGAAGACCTTGCTGTCACCCACCCCAAGGCCGGGGGAAGAAGATGGCAGAGAAAGAACCATGATGTTACTGCCAACTGCTGCCAGAATGGCGATGCGGGAATGTGTGAACCAGCCATGGTTGCCGTCCCAAGAAGATCGAGGGCCTGTGCCAGATAGGTCGACATCTTCCGATATTCCAAGACCGAGCATTTGAATGCTCAGATAACAAGACTGGCCTGCCAGCAAAGAAGCCAGGAAAGACTGATGTTCCAACCTGAGCCGCAGAGGCACAGCTCTAAAGAGATGAAGCAAGTGGTCCAGGACTACTTCCACTACCTTGGGAACTCCGCCCTCGGTCAACAAAGATTATCCCGTGCCTTGGGTACCGTGGATGAGGAAGAAGAAGATATCACTCAAGAAATGATATACGGAGTCTCTTCCTCCGATTCAAACGATTATGAAGAAGGCCTCAGGGCCGGACATGATGAAGAAGACCTGCACGGGAAAGAAGCCAAAGAAAGAATATCGGTCTTTGACCGGCTCAGATATCCTAGCCAAATAAAAAGAAAGGTCTACAGGCAGAAAGGAAAGATGCAAATCTTCGCCTGCAATATGGCTGGACTGGCCAGGGGGCAAGATATATTACCAACTCAGCCAGATGAATTGCTCAGGCTGGCAACTAGACCTGGTCCTGTCACCAGAAGAGGCCAGGCAGCAAAAGATAAAATCAAAATTGATGATGAAGCCCGCAGGGTTACCACTATGACAGTTAATGTGGTGACAGCGGAAGATGGGGATAACCCCTTTGTTGATGATGCTGAAGGGACATCTGAAGATATACAAATTCCATCAACCATGGATCCCGTGATCCAGATGATGTTCAGAAGATACCAACAGGAGATCAATGCTCTCCGAAGACAGCTCAATGAGAGACAGGAAGCTACATCAGTCTCGAAGCAAGCTGAACCTGCGGGGCAGACATCCAGCTCCACAGAAACAACTATCCTGGCTAATCCTCTCTTAGCTGATAAGGGCAAAGCACCAAGCCAACCTGTTCCACAGCAAACAGTAGCTCAGCCCTCTGTGTCTCAGACGCAGCCTACCGCGCCCATCTTGCGCGCCACTGTGATGACAACTCCTCACAGCCAGCAACAAGCTCACTTCTTCCCAGAAGAGATAGATCCAGCTGTAGCCCACAAGCAGATGATTGAAAGAATTGTGGAAATGAAGCTGTCAGAGAAGACTGGAGACGATACTAGTGCCTATGATGTGTACAAGGTGCCGTATCCCCCCCAGTATGCTGCCAAAAGACTACCTCCAGGCGTCAGCAAGCCGCCAAAGTTTGAGAAGTTCAATGGCCAGGGCTCCCCCAGGGAGCATATAGCCTACTATACTACAATCATGGGCGACTTAGCAGTCGATGAAGCCTATCTGCTCAAGTTCTTTGGCTCGTCCCTCACTGGGTTAGCCTTTGAATGGTATTCAAGCTTGTCAGCAGGATCAGTGGTTGATTGGCCCGATATGCAGAGAAAATTCCGCGACAGGTTTCATGTCACGGAAAGGGAAATCACAATAGCAGAACTGTATGCTACCAGGCAGAAACAGGATGAAACTGCGCTGGAGTACATCAAAAGATGGAGGAATCTAGCCATGAGATGCAGGAGACCTCCTCATCAGGAGGATGCAGTGCAGATATGCAAGCAGAACCTCAGGAGGGAGGTAGTGGAAAAAATGATCGGTGCAGATGTCAAAACATTTGACCGACTGAACAATATAGTGGCGGAGGTCGAGACGTTCTTGTCCAAACGTCCGACCGTCAATGCTCCCGCCATGCCAAAAGGAAAATCCAATGATCGGCGGCCGGCACACTCTGAGGCCAACACCGTCGATTTCAGAACCTTTGAGCAACAAAAAGGGAAGAAAGGGGCAGATGAAGCTCCCCCGATGGCAGATACAGCAGAAAGAAGAGACAAAGTCTCTCTAAGGGACAGGATGAGAAGGGCTTACTCTTTTCCCAAGGATAAGACTGCAGCATTATTTAACTGGGCATATAAGTTCAATAAGGTAACATTGCCTGAACCGAAGAAGCCCGAAGATGCAGAAAAGAAAGATGATCCGATGTTCTGTCCATTTCACCGGGTGTTGGGGCACCCAATTGAGGACTGTTATGTCTTCAAAGATATCATGGAAGGAATGGTCAAGAAGGGTGAACTGCAGCTGGGAGATTACCAGGTGAAGCCGCCTCGGCCACATGAGCTTCCGCCCTGGAGGGTGGCCGCCAATATGATCTCAATCTATCAACAGCTGCCTAAGGAAGCCGCTGAAGAATGCACCAGGCACACCTATGAAGCCTGCCTCCTCACCCCATTAAGAGATCAGGAAGGATGGCAGATGGTACCCACAAAAAATAGAAAGAAGACTCCCGCAGTCAAAACCAACGGAACAGTTATCCGGGGTATCACCCCAAGGCCTGAGTCGACTCCAATAAAGCCAATATGGCCTACAGTTGAGACCGGACCAGTCATCCAGATCCATACTCGCAACCGGAGGAGACAAACTCCCCTCCCTGCACATAAAGAAGAAAGTCTTGCAACCAGGCGTCTGCAGCAATATATTAATGAGCTTGATGAGTATGAGCAGAAAGAACCGAAACACCTGTTGGTGAAAGACTGTATACTCTGGGAGCAGCTCGAAGAATTGAAAATTGAAGAGCAGCCGGAGGCAGAACAAAGAAAAGATGAGACTGAGCCCTTCTGGGGACAGGAACTAATAAAGCCCAATTCCCAGAAAAAGAAGAGACGGCCTAAGGCCAAAAAGGGAAAGAAGGTCACGACAGTACAATGCAATACTCTGTCGGTACTCTTCTCCCTGCCCGGGGAGGATGATGAACAAGAAGCATCAGATGTCCAGCTGGAAGCCAATCATGCTGAGGCCTCTACCTCAGCCCATGCAACACGTTCTGGGAGAAAATGGGGGCGTCCGCCACCGGCCAACCATAATATTATGTTCAGAGGGGAGCAACCCTATCAGATCCTGAAACCAGAGGTGCGCGGTGTCCAGGTTCCTCCCCCTGCCAGCCTGTACCAAGGAAAAGATAAAGCAGAAGGAGCCCCTTCATTCCTGGAGTTCCTGTCCAGCTTAGAAAACGAGCAGCCGTCTCATACTGCTCCAGCTAAAAGCGATAAATGCCAGCAGACAGCAACTGGAAAGCAGAAGCAGCATAAAGAAAATGAAGAAAATAGCCCTCTAGCAAAGACAGGGGCAGTCATTACAGAAGAAGCCCTCCGGGAGACCGATGAAGAAAATGAAACTGGGACTGGGCAGCAAAGGCCACAGGCACCACATGAACCTCCAAGACCCCGGTGGGCAGAGGAGATGAGGCTGTCTAATGTTCGGGTTGGCAGTCGAATCATGAAAATGTTGAAGAAGCTCCCCACCAGATTCTCCATCTGGGAAATACTCTCTCTGAGTGAAGAGGCCCGCCAAGCAATTGTGGATGCCCTGCAGTCGCCGGCACAATGTGAAGCACTCTTGGCAGAAGTAAATGCTGGGCCATCAGTCACATTCACAGAAGATGATATGCTGATCCCAAATGCCAGTCACAACAGGCCGTTGTATATGAGGGGCTCCCTGAACTGTCAGTCGCTGAGCAGGATACTGATAGATCCCGGGGCTGCTGTAAATATTCTCCCGTATCGCATCTATCAGAAATACTACTTTGATCTGCAGCTTACCAAGGTCAGAGACATGAAGATTGCTGGGTTCAACCAGAAATGTGAAACACCTCTCGGGGTGGCTGATTTCAACCTCACATTGGGCGACCTCACTACCGTGGTACGATTCTATGTGATCGACTCCAACACCACGTATAAGGCCCTGCTGGGGAGACCGTGGCTGCATGAATATCAGATAGTGCCATCCACGCTACACCAATGCATAAAATATTGCCATGAAGGAAAGGAAGAAAGGGTGTTCGCAGACCTACATCCCTTTGAAGTGTTCGAATGCCATATGCTCGATGCCTCCTACTACACCGGGGTGTCACAAAAGGATTAAAAGAAAGAGGCTGTGATCAGCCAGAAGGAGCCGGCGACGAAGACAAAAGCTTGGTCTCCACCGCCACCCAGGGGCTATGTTGAAAAGCATGAAGTAGCTCACATCTCTTATGCTGATGATTTTGCTCGGATCACCCCTCCTGGCATACATCCAGATAGCACTGATCAAGAAATGAAAGAAAGGTGCATACAGGTGAAGGTCCCACGAGGTTTAATCAAACCCGTCGCCAGCCTAGAATACCAAACAGTGCTGCCACTGAAGACTATGGAAATCCCTCGCTCCTGCGAGCCACCTACCATATTCTACACCGGGGAGGCAGTCGAAGAAGATGATCAAGACTGCATGGTCCCTGAAGAAGCCGCAAACCAGATGGTGCCGATTACAGGCCTGGAGTATACTACCCAGCAGGTTTCGCAGATGTTCTCCAAGATGCAAATACCATCGCTACAATCTGTAGCCCAGAAGAAAGCATTCAGGGAGCTATGGGATCCGCCTCGAGATAATAAGGAATTGAGGAAGATCACACAGCATCCGGGATTGGGTTATACCCTTCAAGAATATTATGAAGCTGAGGTGGATGTCATCTCTACCTTCTACCAGCATGGAGACTCCCCTGGGATAGGATATGATCAATATCCCTTTGAGGATGAAGAGATTATGTATCAAACCATAACAGACAATGAAGCCCAAGATGACCAGCCAGAAGCAGGGATGTCTGATAAAACTGAGAGGGGTCGGTGCTGGAAGGACCCGTCCTGCAAGGAGGATCTATTCCAGGCCGAAGCACAATTTGATACGGGAACCCCGGATGAAGACCAGATGGCCAAAGAACTGAGAGAATGCCTGGAATTTGAGCGCATTCTGGAAGAAGTCAGGGCTCTACAAAAAGATGACCTTTCAAGGGAACCTGCAACAGAAAGATCCTTAAGAGCGGAAGATTCCACTTTTGAATTCTCTTCTGAACCAGTCTCATCCTCGGGGCAGACTGAACAGAATCCGATGGTATCGGCCTTATATGATAAGCCGACGTCCGCTGATGAGCAGGATGACGATACAGAAGAACATGAAACTGAAGAGAATTATATCCCGGGAGGCTTCATTGATTTGCAAGAAGCCCCACCTGAAGTTGAGGACGGAGGTCAGGCCACCGTCGATGAGCTGATAGAAGTGAATCTGGGGTCAGCAGATGAGCCAAGGGCGACATTCCTCAGTGCACTGCTAGAACCAGCTGCCAGAGAACAGTACATACAGTTTCTGAAAGAGTTCCGAGACTGCTTTGCATGGACATATGATGAAATGCCGGGACTGAGCTCCGATGTGGCACAGCACCGATTGGCGATAAACCCGGGGGCAAGCCCTGTAAAGCAGCCTTCAAGGAGAATGCGTCCTGAACTGATAAATCAGATCAACAAAGAAGTCGACAAGCTGATTGATGTAGGCTTTGTTGAAGAAAACCAGTATACTACATGGCTGGCCAATATAGTGCCCGTGAAGAAGAAAAATGGGCAGATCCGAATATGTGTAGATTTCAGGGACCTGAATAAGGCTTGTCCAAAGATGATTTCCCAGTGCCAATCACTGAAGTAATGATCGATGCAACCACCGGCCATGAAGCCCTGTCATTCATGGATGGGTCATCTGGATATAACCAGATCTGGATCGCTGAAGAAGACAGAGTGCACACCGCATTCCGCACCCCGAAGGGGATATTTCATTATAAAAGAATGCCGTTCGGCCTCAAGAATGCCGGCGCTACCTATCAAAGAGCTATGACAAAGATCTTTGATGATTTGCTCTTCAAAAAGGTAGAGTGCTATATTGATGACCTGGTGGTGAAAACCAGCAGAAAAGAAGACCATTTGCAGGATCTGAGAGTAGTATTCCAGAGGCTGCGCAAATATGAGCTCAAAATGAACCCTATGAAATGTGCCTTCGGCGTATCCAGTGGAAAATTCCTTGGGTTCATCGTCCGTCACAGGGGCATTGAGATTGACCCATCCAAGATTAAAGCCATCCAGGAGCTCCCTCCACCAAGGAATCTCCACGAGCTGAGATCTCTACAAGGGCGTTTGGCCTACATCCGACGGTTCATATCAAATCTGTCGGGAAAATGCCACCCTTTTCACAGGCTCATGATGAAAGATGTGCCGTTCCTCTGGGACGATGGCTGTCAGGAAGCCTTTGAGAAACTGAAAGAATATCTCAAGACCCCTCCAGTGCTGGGGGCACCTATTAAGGGCAGACCCCTGATACTATACATTGCAGCCACACACTGTTCCCTGGGGGCAATGCTAGCACAGATAAATGAAGAGGCAAAGAGCAGGCTCTATACTACCTGAGTAGGAGGCTGATCAGAACTGAAGAAAGCTACAGCTATATAGAAAAGACATGCTTGGCACTAGTCTTTGCCGTTAAAAAGCTCCGGCACTATATGCTGTCACATGAAGTCAGATTGATATCTGCAGCAGATCCACTCAAATACATACTGACTCAACCAGTACTGAAAGGCCGGTTGGGCAAATGGGCAGTAATTCTGATGAATTCGATATCACGTATATACCCCAGAGGGCAATAAAAGGACAGGCCGTGGCCGATTTCTTCGCAGAACATCCTGTGCCAGAGAATGATATGTTGGGGACTGAGTTACCCGACGATGAGACACTAGAAGCCTGTCAAGCTCAGTCAGCTATGTGGCAGCTATTCTTTGATGGAGCGTCTAGAACGGAGACGGACTCCGATGGAAAGACCAGAATACGGGCCGGAGCCGGTATTGTGCTGAAATCGCCAGAAGGGGAGGTTGTGCATACTTCCTGTTCTATAAACAAGCCCTGCACTAATAATGAAGCCGAGTATGAAGCTCTGATAATCGGACTGCATATAAGCCTCAACATGGGTATCCAGATGCTTCAGGTATTCGGGGATTCAATGTTGATAATAAAACAAATCCAAGGGGAGTTCGAAGTGCGGAAGCCGGAGTTGAACCCCTACCACCAAAAAGCTGTGCGCCTCATGGCGAAATTCTATCATATTGAGCTCAAGCATGTGGGCCGTGCACATAATGCCCAGGCTGATGCATTGGCAAAACTAGCCAGCTCAATAGCAGTCCCACCAGATGAAACACTGAACATTGTTGTTATAAATCGGCGGCAGGTCCCCAGCATGCTAGAAGGCTGCCCCGAAGAAAATGAAGTTGCCACGATCAGTACAGAACAGGCGTCTGATTGGAGACAACACCTGCTACAGTGGTTTTTACATCAACAGCTGCCGCAGAAAAGAGAAGAAAAGATGAAACTTCTAAGGATCAAAGATTCTTATGAATTCAGAAATGGAACTCTGTTCCGAATAATGGCAGATGCACGCAAGAAGATTCTGCTCCGCTGCCTGTCCACTGAGGAAGCTTGGCAAGCGATGAAAGAAGTACATGCTGGGACAGCAGGTGCCCACCAGGCTGGCCCCAAGATGAAGATAGAAATCAAGAAGCTGGGCTACTATTGGCCCACTATGTTTGAAGACTGCTGCACATTTGCAAAGTCATGCCAGAAGTGTCAGGAGCATGCTGTTGTGCCTAGAAGGCCACCTACGATTCTGCACCCTACAGTCCCTAGCTGGCCGTTTGCACAATGGGGAACTGATGTAGTCGGCCCACTACCGACTTCCTCGGCCGGGCATAAGTATATACTGGCCATAACAGATTACTTCTCCCGATGGGCAGAGGCTATAGCACTAAGAGAAGTCACTGGTGAGCTGGTCGCCAGATTCATCAAGCGAAACATCATCTTCCGGTTTGGGATCCCCAGCCGAATAATATCTGACAATGGGAGTCATTTCAGAAATCAGAAAGTCTATCGGCTTGCCGAGAAATATAAGATCGAATGGAGGACTTCCACTCCTTACAATCCACAGGCAAATGGATTGGCAGAAGCTTTCAATAAGACTTTGTGCACCCTGCTGGCCAAAGTCGTCAGTGCCAGTAAGAGGGACTGGAAGAAAAGATGTATGAAGCTCTGTGGGCGTACCGCACCGTCTTCAAAACACCTACAGGGTGCTCACCATACTCCTTGGTATACGGCTCAGAGGCAGTAGTCCCACTAGAGCTGGAAGTCCCGTCACTCAGAGTGGCAGTCCAATACGACCTAGCCCATGGCGAACAAACCAATGCAGAAAGAAGATTAGAAGAATTGGCTGAATTGGAAGGGAAACGCCTCCAAGCTCAGAAGAATATCCAGATGTATCAGGCCCGCATGGCCACCGCATTCAACAAACTCGTAAAAGGGCGAGAATTCAAGAAAGGTGACCTTGTCATGGTCAAGAAAAAAGAAGTCATGGCGTCCAACCCGAAGGGAAAGCTAAATCCCAATTGGGAAGGTCCATATGTGATACAGAGGGTCTACGAAGGAGGGGCCTACATAGTTGTTAATCATCGAGGGGAGATCCAATTCTCACCACTCAACGGTAAACACTTGAAGCTGTATCATGCTGCACAGCTGATATTCCCCGAGTAATCGGGCAAGAGATACCCTTTTCTTGGCCTCGCGGCGCTCCGCCCTAGCCGACTTACCCTTCCTTGGCTTAGTGGCACTCCGCCCTAGCCGAGGTATCTTTTCCTTGGTCTAGCGACACTCCGCCCTAGTCAAGATACCTCTTCCTTAGGCCTAGCGGCACTCCGCCCTAGCCGAGATACCCTTCCTCGGTCTAGCGGCACTCCGCCCTAGCCGAGATATCCTCTCCTTGGTCTAGCGGCACCCCGCCCTAGCCGAGATACCCTTTTCCTTGGCCTAGCGGCACGCCGCCCTAGTCAAGATACCTTTCCCTTGGCCTAGCGGCACTCCGCCCTAGTCAAGATACCTTTCCCTTGCCTAGCGGCACTCCGCCCTAGTCAAGATACCTTTTCCTTGGCCTAGCGGCACTCCGCCCTAGCCGAACTACCCTTCCTTGGTCTAATGGCACTCCGCCCTAGCCGAGATATCCTTTCCTTGGTATAGTGACACTCCGTCCTAACCAGGCTACCACTTATCGTGATCTTGTGTCGTCACGGTCTAATACCCTCTAAACAAGAAGGGAGGGAGATATAAAAAAAAAGAATAAAAAAATGGGGTTAAAAATAGAGATACCCCGCCAGCCTTGTTCAGACATTCTGAACAGGGGCAAAAATGGCCAAAACCCAGATGTGGTGAAAACCCGAAAGGGCACTGCAGGCAAAATCGGGTACCCCGCCACGTGAAAATCCGAAAGGACGCGTGGGCAAAAGCAAGAGGGGGCTGGCTCTGGTGAAAACCCGAAAGGGCGCTTGGGTCGGTAATGTGGTAACCACGAAGAAACCCGCACATCTCTTTACGTCCCGCCGTGATAAAACCCATCCAGTTTGGGCCTTACGTCTATCCTGGTGAAATTTATATAAAAATCCTTGCATTGGTATAAACCCAATACCAATGATGAAATCCGTTGCCGATCGATTGGCGCACTGCCCGATCAGCGATGAAACCTGTCCAGTTTAGACCTTACGTCTATCCTGATCAAACCTATATAAAAATCCTTGCGTTGGTATAAACCCAATACCGATGATGAAACCCGTTGCTGATCGATCGGCGCATTGCCCGATCAGCGATGAAATCTGTCCAGTTTAGACCTTACGTCTATCCTGATGAGACCTATAAAAATCCTTGCATTGATGTTAGCGCCCACGTCAATGATGATATATGCACAAGCTGCGCCTATCAGTTATAGAATCAAAGTTTCAATAAAAAAAAAAGAAGAGACAAAATGGGGTTAAAAATAGAGATACCCCGCCAGTCTTGTTCAGGCATTCTGAACGAGGGTAAAAATGGCAAAAACCCAGCTGTGGTGAAAACCCGAAAGGGCACTGCAGGCAAAATCGGGTACCCCGCCACGTGAAAATCCGAAAGGACGCGTGGGCAAAAGCAAGAGGGGGCTGGCTCTGGTGAAAACCCGAAAGGGCACTTGGGTCAGTAATATGGTAATTCAAAAAGGTCCCGTGCCAACCGGCACGATACCTTCATCTGCCTTTGTTGGTAAAACCTTCCGTCGGTCATACGGCTCCATGCCCCACCGATGATAAAGCCTTTCTGGGACAGACCTTACGTTTGCCCTGGTGAAATCAACATACCCTCTTTCGCATGTCCCACCTGCAATAAACCCTACTCAGTTCGGACCTTTTGTCTATTCTGAGGAAACTTATAAATCCTTCTTACATCGATATAAACCCAATATCGATGATGAAATCAACTGTTGATCGATTGGCACTTCGCCCGATCAATGATAAACCCTACTCAGTTTAGACCTTTCGTCTATTCTGAGGAAACTTATAAATCCTTCTTACATCGATATAAACCCAATATCGATGATGAAATCAACTGTTGATCGATTGGCACCTTGCCCGATCAATGATAAAACCCTACTCAGTTCAGACCTTTCGTCTATTCTGAGGAAACCTATGAAAATTCTTGCATCGATATAAACCCAATATCGATGATGAAACCAACTGTTGATCGATTGGCACCTCACCCGATCAATGATAAAACCCTACTCAGTCTAGACCTTTCGTCTATTCTGAGGAAACTTATGAAAATCCTTGCATCGGTATAAATCCAATATCGATGATGAAATCAACTGTTGATCGATTGGCACCTCGCCCGATCAATGATAAAACCCTACTCAGTTTAGACCTTTCGTCTATTCTGAGGAAATTTATGAACTCTTCTTACATCGATATAAACCCAATATCGATGATAAAACCAGCTGTTGATCGACTGGCATTTTCGCCCGATCAATGATGAAACCCTAGTCAGTCCAGACCTTACGTCTGTCTTGATGAAAACCACATATCCTATAATCATCCCACCTGTTATAACCTCTACCCAGTCTAGACTTTCCGTCTATTCTGATAAGGCCCTTTCTTTCACATTCCTGCAAATTGTCTCCCTCACAGCACATATTGCCAAGAGGGACGTTTGCCGCTACTAACAGAATCCGGTTTAAGCACCTCTTCGGATGCCGTCACGCGGTGGAGCGAGTTCCCCATCCTTTCTCTGAAGGGGTGGACGCTCTCCTGCCAGATACGCGCCATTCGCATGAGGGCTTGCTAAAACCAATACCCCACTTCCCTGAAGTGATAAAACCACATGGAAAAGAAGGTGGATACACATAAGGCAAAATTTTTCCTTTCATTAAGAAGTGAGTACATAAAGGGCCCCGAGGGGACATTGTATCACAAAAGAGCAAAAAAGGAGAAGAAGAAAAGAAAAAGAAAATGATTCATGGCTGCCGGAAGATATCCTCGAATGCCAGAAGACCCACAGAAGGGGCGGCTCCTAGTTCATGAAGCCGAGCCTCCTCTTCCTGCAGTCGAACAGACTGGTCTCGAAAGGATGCCACCTGCCCCTCTAATAAAGCTGCTTCTTCCTCGAGTTGCGGTCGAGAAGTTGTCAGCTGTGGCAGCTCAGCTCGGAGATCAGACAGTTCAGCTTCCAGGATAGTTATCCGGTCGCGCACGAAATGCTCCCGCTCCGCCAAAGACTGCATTTGACGCTGTCGCTCCTGAAAGATAGAGTTCATCTTTGCCAGCTCGGACTTGCACTCCATTCTTTGCAACTTCAAGGCTGCCAATCTGTCCGACATGATATGTGTCAAGAAATCCGGCGATGAACAAATTTTAACAGCAAAAGAACCCGCTGGGCCCATATTTCTGTGGGACATCCCATCGCCTGTAAACCAGCGGTGAAGCGCCCGGCTATCTCCTTCAACTGTAAATAAGTTAGTCCAGGTTGGGACTCCACCAGTTGACGCAGCATGCCCAGATGTTGCCAAACAAAACTTTCAGGAGAAGTGAAGCCAGGCGAAGGAAGAGGAGCTACTTCAAAAGATACTTCGCTGTCTATATCCGCCCATAGGGTGATGTCCGGCTGCGAAGAAGAGACGGCAGGTCTGCCGAAGCCACCAACTGAGCTCCGCCCATAGCCTCTGAGGTGGCCGGGAAATCTTCCACCTCCATCTCCTCGGAGGCGGCCGTCGAGACACTCCCGGACGCAACTTCAGGCATCTCCTCCTCAGATTCTGAAGATACGGAAGCAGATTCCGTGGTCATTATAGGCGATACTCCCAGTTCTCCAACAGATACCTCTCCTTCTTCCATTTCGGTGCCCGCCCCCTGCAATGTCAGGGCTGCGGGGGCCACGGTCTGAAGAGGCACAGGTTCGCTCTCCATGACTGATACTGTGGGAACTGTTGATTCTGGAGCGATGGTCATCACTGCAGCTGGTATAAAGGCAGAACCCCTGGCTGGGTCCATTTCAGCTCTAAAATCCAAAGCCTTGATGAGAGCCGGGCCTTCCCCTGCATTCCGCAGGTCCAATGATGCTAAGTCTGTGGAGGACTGCACCCTCACCGGCACAGGGCGAATTATCTCAAGAATGGCTGCCGAAGCAGGAACAATAGCCAAGGTGCCAGATAAAGTGGCTTCAACGGCTGCACTCGTAGCCGGGAGGGCAACAATGGATTCCTGTGAACGAATCAATGCAGCGTCAAGCAGCAGATAAAGACGGGGAAAATGAAACCAGAAAGGGAAAAGACTCACTTCTAAAGTGATGCCAATATCCTCAAAAGGTTGCAGGGAGGAAGAAAGCTCCGCTGATGAGACCACAAAAGGGGGAGTTATATCTGCCTCGGTATCCAGAGCGACAAACTCTTCTGGCAATTCTTCTCTAGAAGACGGCACCAGCAGCTTGGGGGGTGTAAATGATAAAACAATGGCGGTACATACGGATGGGGCCTCTGGTTTAGAGGCACCCTCCGTGTCACTCCCGCTGAAATCTGTTTCTTCTCCACCTGCCTCAGAAGCGGCCGCAGAGCTACCGGAGGAGATCTCTACTCTGTCCATGGGCGGGGCCATCAATGCTAACATCTGCTTGGAGGAGGACCGAGTAACTATGCGCCTTCCGGGAGCGGGGCCCCATTTCACCTGGGTCGTATAAACCTCCCGCGGCTGAGTAGTATCGCCAGCCGCTCCTGTAATCTCAGTCTCCTCCCCGGCCATCACTATAAAGAAAAGCCTGTGAGAGGGACGATGAAAGATAGTTGAAACAAACATAAAAGGATGAAAAGGAAATGCTTACCCTCCGCCTCACTAGTCGGCGTGGGAGAGGGCAACCGGGTCTCCACCTCGGAGGGCGCCGCAGCTGGCTCTTGGGCTATGCGAAAAGGAGTGGTCAGATTTAAACACTCCTCTGGAATCCAGCAGGATAGAATGAAGAATGCAATGGTAGAATATTGATGTTACCCTGAACTGATGCCTGAGCGGCCTCCCTCCGAGTTTCAAACTCATCAAATGAGGGAATGTCAGGGAGAGGGGTCCCAGTGTCCATCACTACCGAAGCCGATTGTTGAGCCTGAGCTTTCTTGGCCTTCCTGGCCTTCCCAACTGCAGCCTTGACTGCGGAAGCCTTCCTCTTCTTGCCAGGAGGCAGGGGAGTAGTGGTCGGTGCTGCGGCAGGAATTTCAAAATAAGTGGGCTTCTCAGCCTGTGCAATAATCTTCCTGTAGAGCCCCTGCAGCTTTATGTCGGGCCGGTCTGTTAAGAACGGCAGAAATATGATGGGATCAATAGATACAAAATTCAGATGCTAAACAGAAAAACACTGCAGTCAGAAAGGAAAAGATTATACCTGCTGGTCCATCATAAAATACAGAGAGCGGCCAGTACAGATAAGCTACCTCCTTGGAGCGGGAGGCAGCCTCCTTGATGAGCCAGCACACATCACCAAATAGCTGGCACTTCTCTACCAACGCTGCCAAATCATTATGGCCATGAAGGTCGAGGCAGCGAAACAAGTCGAGATGGTCCATGCCCCAGCCATCGACATAATGAAATGATATAAACAACGGCTTGTTCAAAATGCCAGCTATCGGGCTCTCTGCAGATAATCCATGCAAATTCAGCAGAATGAACAGCCAGGACGTTTGCTTATAGTACGTCTGAGTTCTATCCTCCCGACGCACAAACGTCCTATATGGATGAAATTTATCAACTGGACCCCTCCAATGAGCTACTGCCGGGAGCGGCTCTTCAACGGGGAATGGATACTGCTGCTCCTCCAAGCGAGCGCCCCCTACATGGCTCAGATGTTTCAGGTTCTGCATAAAGGTGTCCTCGTTGATGGCAGCAAAGACAGGAGCGAGCGGCTCGGAATTCTTTTCCTTCAGAGCTCGGCGCTGGGCCAGATAGTTCTCTGCCTCCCTCGGGTTCTGCGAATAAAGCTTTCTCAGATGGGCCTCGAAATTTCAAACACCGGCCCAGGCTGCTGTTTTAGGAAGGAGCGCTCTGCAACGTCCCAGAAGGTGCCTCTGCCGTCTCTATAAAAGCCGGTCCGGATATTCCACCATTTGATATATTCTGATGTTACCCGGGGAACACGGTTAGAAACAACGGGCACCCTGAAGATTGCGTCGTCATGACGATGATAGAAATCCCACCACAACCGGCCCTCGCCAACAATGAGGGACCCGTGCTTGGCCCGGCTGTCTAGGGGAAACTGGGCAGCTGAAGTTGGAATATGCTGGTCGTAGCCGAAGTTTCGCCCAAAGCGGAACGGATAGTACGGCTCCAACAGAAGCAGGCCACCCTTCCTATAAACCAAAACACTGGGCCGAATTGCCATGGCCCATCTCACCAGCTCCGGTTCCAGGATAGGCCGAGCAATGTTGACCCCGGAGATGGGGTGGATATATGTTTCTACCTCCTCCAGCTTGCATTCTCTCTGAGGATCAATCAAAGGAGCCGAACCTGCTGCCAAGCTCCAAAAATGTATGCTACCAGGAGCGTCCATCGGTACCTTTATCAGTCGGCCCCTGATTTTGAATAGCTGATCATAAAAGGGACCAGGCTCAGCGCTGGCAAATTCAATCATCCTGGGTGACACTGTATCCGCCTGCAAGGTTCTCGGAGCTAATTCGGGGAATATGCTGCAGACCCAGGCATTGAAGAAATGAAAAGGACCCACGGTCCTCAAAGAACGGGGAGTCCGATGTCTGTACAGGTCCCCCAAGGATTTGTATATCAAACACAGGGCCACTGGGCAGAGCGACAGCCTCATCCCCCATGCCATCTGACAAGCTGGATATATGACCTCTGGTCGAATGACTGTCTCGTCCCCTTGTGGAAGAGCAAAAGTGCACAGCCAGAATGTGAGATAGGCTGCACAGTGTGTGATAGGATCTACCCCTGCCGGGTTGGGACCACCTTTGCCCGCATGGCGCAATGAAGATGGCAATGCCGATTTATAGCGGGGAGCTCTTATCTGCTTGCTCGCGACAGGACCCATGGAGGGGAAATCTGCATATTTCAGGGGACCGGCGAAGAAATACTGAAGCCACTGCCCGATCCGGACCCTCAGTTTGCTACCTTTCTCTCGGGGATGATAGCCTTTGGAGGATCCTCTACTATATGCCAGACAGATGGAGCGATAGACCTTCATCAAATATCGGTAAGAGAAGCCAAGGGAATACTTGCCTTCTCCATCAGAGCTGTCTTTCTCGGAGTCTGCCAAACAGACTTCTTCATACGGCTCGCCATCAATGGGCAGGCCGGAAAGCTGTGATAAGCTCCAGAGATCCAGAGATGTCTCCCCCTCTGCTGTATAGAAAGTGTTGAACAAAGGGCAGAACACCTCAAACATCCCACAGCACAGCCCCCGGGATATGGGATACCGGAATCTGGAAGCAAAGACACTGTGATACACTCCTGCTCTGATTAGCAGGGGGGCATACTCTAGCAGAACAAACTCTGTAAATTCCACTGCCCCCACTCGGAATAGGTGAGCGTCAGTGATTTTGGTGTCTCCAAACCAGCCGGCCGCCAGAAGATACTTAAACTGAATGACCGAGCAATTTAGCACGAAGGGCTCTTCGCGATATCCCCACTTTATAGGTGCCAAGAACATGCCGTAGCCGGGCTTCTCCCTATGAACTCGGCCGCTGACATTATCCCACCGGGCTGGTGTGAACTCAGGTGCCCGGATCAGCATTTTCTTCTCGGGTTCCAGCTCCGATATTCCAAGGACTGCACCCCAATCCCGCTTCTCTCCGGGAAGATAGATGGCCTGGCCACGATATACTGAGTCCTTCAGACTATCCCGTTCAGCAAGAATGGCAGCTTCGACTACGCGAGCTATCCGGTAGTCTCGCATGCCGCTCACTGTGAAAGTCCGTATGAACGGCATCAGATGTCGGTCCTTCGGAAAGTCTGGCCGATAGTTACTATCCCGCCTGAAGCATGTCTCGGTCACCGTGGAATATACCCGGGCCGTCTGCACTGTGTCAGTTTCAGAATCAGACGATTCGTCAACTGAAGCTATTCTATCATATCCATAATCCAAGCTGTGCACGTTCAACCAATTCACTCTGGCCCGAGATATGTCTGGCTGGGCCGATGAACTAGCTCCAACAGCTCCAGAGGATGCAGCAGCAGAGCCAGAAGCCATTGCTATATCTGAAACAAAAGAAGAAATGTGGATTAAAAGTCAGTCTTATAAGGATTGCAACATGAGATTCTATAGAAATTTCGGCAGCATATCCCCTTATTCGGGATCTGCCCAAAAGAATAGGGAGTCACCAACCAAGAGGGGGTGATCCCGGAAGCAAAGGGATCGAATCCCAAAATACGTCACCCAGACGGAAGACTCGCGGCGACGGCCGAGAGGGCGAAGGCTACTCGCGCCGAAGAAGAGGAAATGAGAAAAAGAAACTGAAGAGAGAGAGAGGCAAGTGGAGAATGAAGGAAAAAAGGGCGATCGGCGCCCTAAATAGGGCCCAGGCGACTGAGGTCTCGGCGCGGCGAAATGCGCGCCGAGAACCTCTCGACCGAGAGCCCCCCGGCGGCCATAAGGCGCGCCGAGAAGCCCCAGGCCGAGAGACCCAGGCCGAGAAGTCCCAGGCCGAAAAACTCCCCAAGCCGAGATCCCCCGGCGGCCAGAGGGCGCGCCGAGAAGGTCCTCAGGCCGAGAAGGTCCCCAGGCCGAGACCCTCTGCGGCCAGGGCGCGCCGAGAAGCCTCCCAGGCCGATAACATCCCAGGCCGAGACACCCGCGCCGAGAAGCTTCGCGCCGGGAGGTACTGCAGGCCGAAAAGCCCCAAATGCTAAAAATGATGACAGAAAATATGAAGAGAAGAAACATCGATGTGCAGAATACTGTTACAGCAAGATGATCAGGTCTGAGGACTGAATTGAAGACAAATTGAGGAAGATACCCTCGAATAGTGAAAGACACCTGCAACCCCCGTGGCGCTTATTCTGCGCTTACGCCGCCCGCAGGTGGGGGCATTTGTTGACACCCGAAAATGAACAGGGGTGGAAGCATGATTGAAAAGAAAGATCTGACCAACAGCGAAGGACTGAGGCTGATGTCCGAGCTCGTCGCCATTCGAGTGACGATATTGATAAGATAAAACCCTGTCTACGGACTGATAGAACCCTGTCTGCGGACTGATAGAACCCTGTCTACGGACTGATAAAACCCTGTCTACGGACTGATAAATCCCTGTCTACGGACTGATAAAACCCTGTCTACGGACTGATAAATCCCTGTCTACGGACTGATAAATCCCTGTCTACGGACTGATAGAACCCTGTCTACGGACTGATAGAACCCTGTCTGCGGATTGATGAAAATTGCAATCGTGACGTCAATACAAGATATTTCAGAAATGATAGACCATTTGGGATGATGATACATTTGAAGAAACCCTAAGTGGGCCTATATGAAGATGGCGCCCAAAGCCCATGTCGAAGCCCAGATATGGCGCTGAGAGATCAAGGTTGAGCGCGCCGGGAAGCATGCCTCAGGCGCGCCGTGAAGATGCCTGCCGAGAAGGAAGAGGAAAGGGGTTATAAAAACCCCTCCCTTCGATAGAGATAAAAGGGGGGACAACATCGGAGAGAAAAAAAAATCAGAGGGCTCCGGGATCGATCGACTGGAGAAAAAAAAAGCTGAAGGAAAAAAAGAGAGAAAGCCAGATAGAGAAAGGGGATCGTTCCGAGAGAAAGAGCCACCCCTCCCCTTTCGATCAACAGAGAGGAAATAGAAGAGAAGAAGAAGGAAAGCTCCAGGTGGGCATTGGGGAGGGAGAGGAGTCAATGCTCCACCCTCCCCTCCATGTTTTCTTTCTTTATCTGATGTAATATAGCGAGTTCCCTCTCGATCTATCAACTGTAGCCGGAGTTTCGGCCTTGATTTTTTTAGATTTATGCTTTACATTTTCTTTCATGAGCGGTGTAATATTTCCCATATGCAATACAAGAAGCACTAAGATGCCCGTCTGGGTATTGATGGTTTAAGATATCGATCTCTGTCCGTCTGTCTCTCCATGCATATGGCCTTCGTCTGAAAGGAACATAGATCAGATTCTTTGGGTTTCAAAGTCGATCGCAAGGGTTTATTCCTCGAAGAGGGACGAGGATAAGACTCCTAACCCCATCCAATGGGTTACTGAGTTTTGTCTTCTTCTTCCCTCTCCGATCTCGATGTCTGTTTTCCATACATATATGATCTATTTTCTTTTTTTGAAGGAGCCCCCTTTGGCGGTTCAGGAACTAGAGATATCAGTCTCTTGGTTTCCTGGGCTGCCCATCTCTCATGAATAACGATCTGATCTCAGGCTCTCCATCCTAAACATTGGATGCTTAGGGCCTGAAGTTATATGGTTCACAGCCCTTCATTCTCCATGGGTTTAATGTCACTGGATTCTTCTGGAGGGGTCGGAGGGCAGTCATCTCCCGATTCCCCCAAATGGCCTGCAACAGAGGGCAAAATCCTCAACAGGATCAGGTGGTAGTCTGATCTCCTCCGTTTGATTCATTCAGCCAAAACCCTTGACACTCTTCTGATAGAAGTCCCCATGAAGTTCCTCCCTTGCACCTCTGGCCCGGCATTGATTTGGGTCTGAAATCCTCAGAAAATACCAGAACAGAGCATCGTTCCTGAGCTCTGGAAATCCTGAGATTCTCCTGCGTTTCACCCCCTCGGCGTGCTAGCTTCCCCGCCGAGAACCATAAGGCCGAGATGCTTTCCCCGTCTTTTAGCTAAACGACAACCCAGTTGGTTATCAAACGCTTTCCTCGTGAGGCTATGCATGCAAGGCTCCCGGCGTACAGACTCCCGGCGTGGCCAGAAGCACGCCGGGAAGCCCTCTGCCGAGAACCCTTCTGACTTCATAACCACCCTCACACCTTTTGCCCAATATTGAAGCTGCCCCTCTCGGCGCCTCCCTTCCCGGCGCGCCCATGAGCCCGCCGAGAAGCCCCAGGCCGAGAGGCCTTATCTCCCTTTGGCCAGCCCAAATGACCAGGCCGAGAACCCCCCTGCCTATAGCCATTCACCCCTTTTTGCCCAAGCCTTGATGCTGCCCCTCTCGGCGCCCCCCCCTTCTCGGCGCGCTCAGGTGCCGGCCGAGAGCCTCCATGCCGAGAGGGTCTTTCCCCCTTCTTTTGGCCGCCGAGAGCTCTTGGCCGAGAGCCTTCCCTTGGCCGCCGAAAACCTCTTTGGCCAGCCCAACCGCCAGGCCGAGAGCCCCTCTCCATCCATCAAATGCCAGGCCGAGAGCCCCATTTTGTCCAAACCAAAGGCCAAGCCGAGATCCCTTCTTCAGTCAGATGAAACCCACTCAGAGGCCCACCTCTGCACCATTCTTCTATAAACTTCTTAAGCTCCCCTACATCCGTTTAAGGAGATACTCATAGACCATCACTTGTGTCTTAATGAGATACAATAAATGGGGAAGATCTCCCCTACAGCTTCTGTCCCGAATCCGGATTTCACCGATGCCTTATGAACCTAAAGAACCATGTCATTATATGTGTTCTGATGGGTTCCAAGGGAATATTGATCAATAATATGAAGGCAAGAGATGTCCCCTGGGCCTGGTGCCCATCTTTGTTCGGTCGTAGTCCCGGCTCTCCGTGGATGATGACCTATTCTTCCTTGGCATAATCCAGTTGAGGGACATGCTGCCGAAATTTACATATCCCCACCAATCGAGTGTGGTATTCTCCTATAACCCCGCTGGCCCACGGAGTTATGCCCTTGCTGATCTCTGATGGCCCTCCAAAGGGGGATATTAATAAGATATCGCACTCGTACCGGGTGTGTTACATCAGGACCGGTCCCCATCCGGATTCCGGGTTATGTCTATATATATATACCCGATCCTTTGCGGAGTCTACCCTGCCGCTGCATGGGTGGTTTCCTATTCCCCACTTGGCATCATCCAAGATGGTGGGAATATGCCGGCGGGTTCCCCCCGTAATTAATAAACCCCTGTTCTGTTCAAATACGTTTAAACGTCTTGTAAACAGATGAACTTTGTCTCCTTTGAGCATACGGTTTTACCGCTGTCTTCCTCCTACCTCTAGCGTTTAATCAAGGGTTGTCCTCCTTAGGGAGGACGTAATTAACGTCATAGCGTTCAGGGTATGACGGACTACTAGTCCAGACACGATCACTCACAATCGACTGACCAAGTCAGATCGAGCGCACAATAAGAATCGTCACCACGGTGACTGGCACGCCAATAAACCTATAAACATAAATAGATAAATAAAAACAATAAACAAGATAAGAAGAGAAAGAAGAAAAATGTGCATCAAACAAGTCTGGCACGCCCGGTGGGACTGAGTCTCCCTTCATCTTTACGCTAAGGTAGGAGGCCCAGCGGGCCCCCCCCCCTCAATTCTGATTCTGTGTACTTTCCTTATTTCCAGGAATCTACAATGACAGCCGGAATCATGTCCGTTTGCTTCGGCCAGCAGCCGATCGACATGCACGTGCGAGAAGGCTACCTGGCGGTACCCCTCGCGTTCGGATCAATGCCGCCCGCCGTTGGGCTGCCCAACTGTCTGGGCCTTATCTTCACCGACCTGCTGCAGGTCGACAACAACAAGCAAGGCGCCGCTGCAAGTGCCCCGATAAGGGCTGCTGATGAGAAGGCTAGCTTACCGGAGAAGACGGCCTCGACAGCCGTCGCCTGCTATGTGCACCATGTTCAAAGGAGGGACGTGGTCTCCACTGCTGCCCAGAAGGAAAAAGAACCAACCGGAGGAGCCGGTATGCTGCTGCTGACCGTCGTCTTTCAAATTCTGGGAAGACAATGATGATGGGCGATGTTAGGGTGAACCTCGACGGTCGCCCCCGAGAAGTCGACCGGACAGGATTGTCCCGACCATCCAGATTGACAACAAGTTCCAAGTTCTGGCCACCAGAAGGCCAACTGGGAAGCTGATGGGAGGAAGCCACTGGCGCCCAAGCCAGCAAGATATAAGCAGGTATGGCAACCGAAGAAGATGCAGAGCTGGGCTCCAGCTCAAGATGAGGAGAAGGCTACCAATGATGCTGTTGCCCACTTCAGGGCGGGAAGCCGAAGAAGAAAGGGAAAAGAAACAGGAAGTACTATTGCTGCTCACCCCAGAGCCTGGGGTAGGAGAGATGAAAGAAATGATGGAGAAAGAAAACTGACTGCTGCTCGCCCCATGATGAGGGGTAGAAGACCTGAAAAGAAAGAAGACCTTGCTGTCACCCACCCCAAGGCCGGGGGAAGAAGATGGCAGAGAAAGAACCATGATGTTACTGCCAACTGCTGCCAGAATGGCGATGCGGGAATGTGTGAACCAGCCATGGTTGCCGTCCCAAGAAGATCGAGGGCCTGTGCCAGACAGGCCGACATCTTCAGATATTCCAAGACCGAGCATTTGAATGCTCAGATAACAAGACTGGCCTGCCAGCAAAGAAGCCAGGAAAGACTGATGTTCCAACCTGAGCCGCAGAGGCACAACTCTGAAGAGATGAAGCAAGTGGTCCAGGACTACTTCCACTACCTTGGGAACTCCGCCCTCGGTCAACAAAGATTATCCCGTGCCTTGGGTACCGTGGATGAGGAAGAAGAAGATATCCCTCAAGAAATGATGTACGGAGTCTCTTCCTCCGATTCAAATGATTATGAAGAAGGCCTCAGGGCCGGACATGATGAAGAAGACCTGCACGGGAAAGAAGCCAAAGAAAGAATATCGGTCTTTGACCGGCTCAGATATCCTAGCCAAATAAAAAGAAAGGTCTACAGGCAGAAAGGAAAGATGCAAATCTTCGCCTGCAATATGGCTGGACTGGCCAGGGGGCAAGATATATTACCAACTCAGCCAGATGAATTGCTCAGGCTGGCAACTAGACCTGGTCCTGTCACCAGAAGAGGCCAGGCAGCAAAAGATAAAATCAAAATTGATGATGAAGCCCGCAGGGTTACCACTATGACAGTTAATGTGGTGACAGCGGAAGATGGGGATAACCCCTTTGTTGATGATGCTGAAGGGACATCTGAAGATATACAAATTCCATCAACCATGGATCCCGTGATCCAGATGATGTTCAGAAGATACCAACAGGAGATCAATGCTCTCCGAAGACAGCTCAATGAGAGACAGGAAGCTACATCAGTCTCGAAGCAAGCTGAACCTGCGGGGCAGACATCCAGCTCCACAGAAACAACTATCCTGGCTAATCCTCTCTTAGCTGATAAGGGCAAAGCACCAAGCCAACCTGTTCCACAGCAAACAGTAGCTCAGCCCTCTGTGTCTCAGACGCAGCCTACCGCGCCCATCTTGCGCGCCACTGTGATGACAACTCCTCACAGCCAGCAACAAGCTCACTTCTTCCAGAAGAGATAGATCCAGCTGTAGCCCACAAGCAGATGATTGAAAGAATTGTGGAAATGAAGCTGTCAGAGAAGACTGGAGACGATACTAGTGCCTATGATGTGTACAAGGTGCCGTATCCCCCCCAGTATGCTGCCAAAAGACTACCTCCAGGCGTCAGCAAGCCGCCAAAGTTTGAGAAGTTCAATGGCCAGGGCTCCCCCAGGGAGCATATAGCCTACTATACTACAATCATGGGCGACCTAGCAGTCGATGAAGCCTATCTGCTCAAGTTCTTTGGCTCGTCCCTCACTGGGTTAGCCTTTGAATGGTATTCAAGCTTGTCAGCAGGATCAGTGGTTGATTGGCCCGATATGCAGAGAAAATTCCGCGACAGGTTTCATGTCACGGAAAGGGAAATCACAATAGCAGAACTGTATGCTACCAGGCAGAAACAGGATGAAACTGCGCTGGAGTACATCAAAAGATGGAGGAATCTAGCCATGAGATGCAGGAGACCTCCTCATCAGGAGGATGCAGTGCAGATATGCAAGCAGAACCTCAGGAGGGAGGTACTGGAAAAAATGATCGGTGCAGATGTCAAAACATTTGACCGACTGAACAATATAGTGGCGGAGGTCGAGACGTTCTTGTCCAAACGTCCGACCGTCAATGCTCCCGCCATGCCAAAAGGAAAATCCAATGATCGGCGGCCGGCACACTCTGAGGCCAACACCGTCGATTTCAGAACCTTTGAGCAACAAAAAGGGAAGAAAGGGGCAGATGAAGCTCCCCCGATGGCAGATACAGCAGAAAGAAGAGACAAGTCTCTCTAAGGGACAGGATGAGAAGGGCTTACTCTTTTCCCAAGGATAAGACTGCAGCATTATTTAACTGGGCATATAAGTTCAATAAGGTAACATTGCCTGAACCGAAGAAGCCCGAAGATGCAGAAAAGAAAGATGATCCGATGTTCTGTCCATTTCACCGGGTGTTGGGGCACCCAATTGAGGACTGTTATGTCTTCAAAGATATCATGGAAGGAATGGTCAAGAAGGGTGAACTGCAGCTGGGAGATTACCAGGTGAAGCCGCCTCGGCCACATGAGCTTCCGCCCTGGAGGGTGGCCGCCAATATGATCTCAATCTATCAACAGCTGCCTAAGGAAGCCGCTGAAGAATGCACCAGGCACACCTATGAAGCCTGCCTCCTCACCCCATTAAGAGATCAGGAAGGATGGCAGATGGTACCCACAAAAAATAGAAAGAAGACTCCCGCAGTCAAAACCAACGGAGCAGTTATCCGGGGTATCACCCCAAGGCCTGAGTCGCCTCCAATAAAGCCAATATGGCCTACAGTTGAGACCGGACCAGTCATCCGGATCCATACTCGCAACCGGAGGAGACAAACTCCCCTCCCTGCACATAAAGAAGAAAGTCTTGCAACCAGGCGTCTGCAGCAATATATTAATGAGCTTGATGAGTATGAGCAGAAAGAACCGAAACACCTGTTGGTGAAAGACTGTATACTCTGGGAGCAGCTCGAAGAATTGAAAATTGAAGAGCAGCCGGAGGCAGAACAAAGAAAAGATGAGACTGAGCCCTTCTGGGGACAGGAACTAACAAAGCCCAATTCCCAGAAAAAGAAGAGACGGCCTAAGGCCAAAAAGGGAAAGAAGGTCACGACAGTACAATGCAATACTCTGTCGGTACTCTTCTCCCTGCCCGGGGAGGATGATGAACAAGAAGCATCAGATGTCCAGCTGGAAGCCAATCATGCTGAGGCCTCTACCTCAGCCCATGCAACACGTTCTGGGAGAAAATGGGGGCGTCCGCCACCAGCCAACCATAATATTATGTTCAGAGGGGAGCAACCCTATCAGATCCCGAAACCAGAGGTGCGCGGTGTCCAGGTTCCTCCCCCTGCCAGCCTTGTACCAAGGAAAAGATAAAGCAGAAGGAGCCCCTTCATTCCTGGAGTTCCTGTCCAGCTTAGAAAACGAGCAGCCGTCTCATACTGCTCCAGCTAAAAGCGATAAATGCCAGCAGACAGCAACTGGAAAGCAGAAGCAGCATAAAGAAAATGAAGAAAATAGCCCTCTAGCAAAGACAGGGGCAGTCATTACAGAAGAAGCCCTCCGGGAGACCGATGAAGAAAATGAAACTGGGACTGGGCAGCAAAGGCCACAGGCACCACATGAACCTCCAAGACCCCGGTGGGCAGAGGAGATGAGGCTGTCTAATGTTCGGGTTGGCAGTCGAATCATGAAAATGTTGAAGAAGCTCCCCACCAGATTCTCCATCTGGGAAATACTCTCTCTGAGTGAAGAGGCCCGCCAAGCAATTGTGGATGCCCTGCAGTCGCCGGCACAATGTGAAGCACTCTTGGCAGAAGTAAATGCTGGGCCATCAGTCACATTCACAGAAGATGATATGCTGATCCCAAATGCCAGTCACAACAGGCCGTTGTATATGAGGGGCTCCCTGAACTGTCAGTCGCTGAGCAGGATACTGATAGATCCCGGGGCTGCTGTAAATATTCTCCCGTATCGCATCTATCAGAAATACTACTTTGATCTGCAGCTTACCAAGGTCAGAGACATGAAGATTGCTGGGTTCAACCAGAAATGTGAAACACCTCTCGGGGTGGCTGATTTCAACCTCACATTGGGCGACCTCACTACCGTGGTACGATTCTATGTGATCGACTCCAACACCACGTATAAGGCCCTGCTGGGGAGACCGTGGCTGCATGAATATCAGATAGTGCCATCCACGCTACACCAATGCATAAAATATTGCCATGAAGGAAAGGAAGAAAGGGTGTTTGCAGACCTACATCCCTTTGAAGTGTTCGAATGCCATATGCTCGATGCCTCCTACTACACCGGGGTGTCACAAAAGGATTAAAAGAAAGAGGCTGTGATCAGCCAGAAGGAGCCGGCGACGAAGACAAAAGCTTGGTCTCCACCGCCACCCAGGGGCTATGTTGAAAAGCATGAAGTAGCTCACATCTCTTATGCTGATGATTTTGCTCGGATCACCCCTCCTGGCATACATCCAGATAGCACTGATCAAGAAATGACAGAAAGGTGCATACAGGTGAAGGTCCCACGAGGTTTAATCAAACCCATCGCCAGCCTAGAATACCAAACAGTGCTACCACTGAAGACTATGGAAATCCCTCGCTCCTGCGAGCCACCTACCATATTCTACACCGGGGAGGCAGTCGAAGAAGATGATCAAGACTGCATGGTCCCTGAAGAAGCCGCAAACCAGATGGTGCCGATTACAGGCCTGGAGTATACTACCCAGCAGGTTTCGCAGATGTTCTCCAAGATGCAAATACCATCGCTACAATCCGTAGCAGGGAGCTATGGGATCCGCCTCGAGATAATAAGGAATTGAGGAAGATCACACAGCATCCGGGATTGGGTTATACCCTTCAAGAATATTATGAAGCTGAGGTGGATGTCATCTCTACCTTCTACCAGCATGGAGACTCCCCTGGGATAGGATATGATCAATATCCCTTTGAGGATGAAGAGATTATGTATCAAACCATAACAGACAATGAAGCCCAAGATGACCAGCCAGAAGCAGGGATGTCTGATAAAACTGAGAGGGGTCGGTGCTGGAAGGACCCGTCCTGCAAGGAGGATCTATTCCAGGCCGAAGCACAATTTGATACGGGAACCCCGGATGAAGACCAGATGGCCAAAGAACTGAGAGAATGCCTGGAATTTGAGCGCATTCTGGAAGAAGTCAGGGCTCTACAAAAAGATGACCTTTCAAGGGAACCTGCAACAGAAAGATCCTTAAGAGCGGAAGATTCCACTTTTGAATTCTCTTCTGAACCAGCCTCATCCTCGGGGCAGACTAAACAGAAACTGATGGTATCGGCCTTATATGATAAGCCGACGTCCGCTGATGAGCAGGATGACGATACAGAAGAACATGAAACTGAAGAGAATTATATCCCGGGAGGCTTCATTGATTTGCAAGAAGCCCCACCCGAAGTTGAGGACGGAGGTCAGGCCACCGTCGATGAGCTGATAGAAGTGAATCTGGGGTCAGCAGATGAGCCAAGGCCGACATTCCTCAGTGCACTGCTAGAACCAGCTGCCAGAGAACAGTACATACAGTTTCTGAAAGAGTTCCGAGACTGCTTTGCATGGACATATGATGAAATGCCGGGACTGAGCTCTGATGTGGCACAGCACCGATTGGCGATAAACCCGGGGGCAAGCCCTGTAAAGCAGCCTTCAAGGAGAATGCGTCCTGAACTGATAAATCAGATCAACAGAAAAGTCGACAAGCTGATTGATGTAGGCTTTGTTGAAGAAAACCAGTATACTACATGGCTGGCCAATATAGTGCCCGTGATGAAGAAAAATGGGCAGATCCGAATATGTGTAGATTTCAGGGACCTGAATAAGGCTTGTCCAAAAGATGATTTCCCAGTGCCAATCACTGAAGTAATGATCGATGCAACCACCGGCCATGAAGCCCTGTCATTCATGGATGGGTCATCTGGATATAACCAGATCTGGATCGCTGAAGAAGACAGAGTGCACACCGCATTCCGCACCCCGAAGGGGATATTTCATTATAAAAGAATGCCGTTCGGCCTCAAGAATGCCGGCGCTACCTATCAAAGAGCTATGACAAAGATCTTTGATGATTTGCTCTTCAAAAAGGTAGAGTGCTATATTGATGACCTGGTGGTGAAAACCAGCAGAAAAGAAGACCATTTGCAGGATCTGAGAGTAGTATTCCAGAGGCTGCGCAAATATGAGCTCAAAATGAACCCTATGAAATGTGCCTTCGGCGTATCCAGTGGAAAATTCCTTGGGTTCATCGTCCGTCATAGGGGCATTGAGATTGACCCATCCAAGATTAAAGCCATCCAGGAGCTCCCTCCACCAAGGAATCTCCACGAGCTGAGATCTCTACAAGGGCGTTTGGCCTACATCCGACGGTTCATATCAAATCTGTCGGGAAAATGCAACCCTTTTCACAGGCTCATGATGAAAGATGTGCCGTTTCTCTGGGACGATGGCTGTCAGGAAGCCTTTGAGAAACTGAAAGAATATCTCAAGACCCCTCCGGTGCTGGGGGCACCTATTAAGGGCAGACCCCTGATACTATACATTGCAGCCACACACTGTTCCCTGGGGGCAATGCTAGCACAGATAAATGAAGAAGGCAAAGAGCAGGCTCTATACTACCTGAGTAGGAGGCTGATCAGAACTGAAGAAAGCTACAGCTATATAGAAAAGACATGCTTGGCACTAGTCTTTGCCGTTAAAAAGCTCCGGCACTATATGCTGTCACATGAAGTCAGATTGATATCTGCAGCAGATCCACTCAAATACATACTGACTCAACCGGTACTGAAAGGCCGGTTGGGCAAATGGGCAGTAATTCTGATAGAATTCGACATCACGTATATACCCCAGAGGGCAATAAAAGGACAGGCCGTGGCCGATTTCTTCGCAGAACATCCTGTGCCAGAGAATGATATGTTGGGGACTGAGTTACCCGACGATGAGACACTAGAAGCCTGTCAAGCTCAGTCAGCTATGTGGCAGCTATTCTTTGATGGAGCATCTAGAACGGAGACGGACTCCGATGGAAAGACCAGAATACGGGCCGGAGCCGGTATTGTGCTGAAATCGCCGGAAGGGGAGGTTGTGCATACTTCCTGTTCTATAAACAAGCCCTGCACTAATAATGAAGCCGAGTATGAAGCTCTGATAGTTGGACTGCATATAAGCCTCAACATGGGTATCCAGATGCTTCAGGTATTCGGGGATTCAATGTTGATAATAAAACAAATCCAAGGGGAGTTCGAAGTGCGGAAGCCGGAGTTGAACCCCTACCACCAAAAAGCTGTGCGCCTCATGGCGAGATTCTATCATATTGAACTCAAACATGTGAGCCGTGCACATAATGCCCAGGCTGATGCATTGGCAAAACTAGCCAGCTCAATAGCAGTCCCACCAGATGAAACACTGAACATTGTTGTTATAAATCGGCGGCAGGTCCCCAGCATGCTAGAAGGCTGCCCCAAAGAAAATGAAGTTGCCACGATCAGTACAGAGCAGGCGTCTGATTGGAGACAACACCTGCTACAGTGATTTTTACATCAACAGCTGCCGCAGAAAAGAGAAGAAAAGATGAAACTTCTAAGGATCAAAGATTCTTACGAATTCAGAAATGGAACTCTGTTCCGAATAATGGCAGATGCACGCAAGAAGATTCTGCTCCGCTGCCTGTCCACTGAGGAAGCTTGGCAAGCGATGAAAGAAGTACATGCTGGGACAGCAGGTGCCCACCAGGCTGGCCCCAAGATGAAGATAGAAATCAAGAAGCTGGGCTACTATTGGCCCACTATGTTTGAAGACTGATGCACATTTGCAAAGTCATGCCAGAAGTGTCAAGAGCATGCTGTTGTGCCTAGAAGGCCACCTACGATTCTGCACCCTACAGTCCCTAGCTGGCCGTTTGCACAATGGGGAACTGATGTAGTCGGCCCACTACCGACTTCCTCGACCGGGCATAAGTATATACTGGCCATAACAGATTACTTCTCCCGATGGGCAGAGGCTATAGCACTAAGAGAAGTCACTGGTGAGCTGGTCGCCAGATTCATCAAGCGAAACATCATCTTCCGGTTTGGGATCCCCAGCCGAATAATATCTGACAATGGGAGTCATTTCAGAAATCAGAAAGTCTATCGGCTTGCCGAGAAATATAAGATCGAATGGAGGACTTCCACTCCTTACAATCCACAGGCAAATGGATTGGCAGAAGCTTTCAATAAGACTTTGTGCACCCTGCTGGCCAAAGTCGTCAGTGCCAGTAAGAGGGACTGGAAAGAAAAGATGTATGAAGCTCTGTGGGCGTACCGCACCGTCTTCAAAACGCCTACAGGGTGCTCACCATACTCCTTGGTATACGGCTCAGAGGCAGTAGTCCCACTAGAGCTGGAAGTCCCGTCACTCAGAGTGGCAGTCCAATACGACCTAGCCCATGGCGAACAAACCAATGCAGAAAGAAGATTAGAAGAATTGGCTGAATTGGAAGGGAAACGCCTCCAAGCTCAGAAGAATATCCAGATGTATCAGGCCCGCATGGCCACCGCATTCAACAAACTCGTAAAAGGGCGAGAATTCAAGAAAGGTGACCTTGTCATGGTCAAGAAAAAAGAAGTCATGGCGTCCAACCCGAAGGGAAAGCTAAATCCCAATTGGGAAGGTCCATATGTGATACAGAGGGTCTACGAAGGAGGGGCCTACATAGTTGTTAATCATCGAGGGGAGATCCAATTCTCACCACTCAACGGTAAACACTTGAAGCTGTATCATGCTGCACAGCTGATATTCCCCGAGTAATCGGGCAAGAGATACCCTTTTCTTGGCCTCGCGGCGCTCCGCCCTAGCCGACTTACCCTTCCTTGGCTTAGTGGCACTCCGCCCTAGCCGAGGTATCTTTTCCTTGGTCTAGCGACACTCCGCCCTAGTCAAGATACCTCTTCCTTAGGCCTAGCGGCACTCCGCCCTAGCCGAGATACCCTTCCTCGGTCTAGCGGCACTCCGCCCTAGCCGAGATATCCTTTCCTTGGTCTAGTGGCACTCCGCCCTAGCCGAGATACCCTTTCCTTGGCCTAGCGGCACTCCGCCCTAGTCAAGATACTTCTGCCTTGGCCTAGTGGCACTCCGCCCTAGCCGAACTACCCTTCCTTGGTCTAGTGACACTCCGCCCTAGCCGAGATATCCTTTCCTTGGTCTAGTGGCACCCCACCCTAGTCAAGATACTTCTGCCTTGGCCTAGTGGCACTCCGCCCGAGCCGAACTACCCTTCCTTGGTCTAGTGGCACTCCACCCTAGCCGAGATATCCTTTCCTTGGTCTAGCGGCACTCCGCCCTAGCCGAACTACCCTTCCTTGGCCTAATGGCACTCCGCCCTAGCCGAGATATCCTTTCCTTGGTATAGTGACACTCCGTCCTAACCAGGCTACCACTTATCGTGATCTTGTGTCGTCACGGTCTGACACCCTCTAAACAGGAAAGGGGGGGATTAAAAAAAAAAGAGGAAATAAAAATGGGGTTAAAAATAGAGATACCCCGCCAGCCTTGTTCAGACATTCTGAACAGGGGCAAAAATGGCCAAAACCCAGATGTGGTGAAAACCCGAAAGGGCACTGCAGGCAAAATCGGGTACCCCGCCACGTGAAAATCCGAAAGGACGCGTGGGCAAAAGCAAGAGGGGGCTGGGTCTGGTGAAAACCCGAAAGGGCGCTTAGGTCGGTAATGTGGTAACCACGAAGAAACCCACACATCTCTTTACGTCCCGCCGTGATAAAACCCATCCAGTTTGGGCCTTACGTCTATCCTGGTGAAATTTATATAAAAATCCTTGCATTGGTATAAACCCAATACCAATGATGAAATCCGTTGCCGATCGATTGGCGCACTACCCGATCAGCGATGAAACCTGTCCAGTTTAGACCTTACGTCTATCCTGATCAAACCTATATAAAAATCCTTGCGTTGGTATAAACCCAATACCGATGATGAAACCCGTTGCTGATCGATCGGCGCATTGCCCGATCAGCGATGAAATCTGTCCAGTTTAGACCTTACGTCTATCCTGATGAGACCTATAAAAATCCTTGCATTGATGTTAGCGCCCACGTCAATGATGATATATGCACAAGCTGCGCCTATCAGTTATAGAATCAAAGTTTCAATAAAAAAAAAAAGAAGAGACAAAATGGGGTTAAAAATAGAGATACCCCGCCAGTCTTGTTCAGGCATTCTGAACGAGGGTAAAAATGGCAAAAACCCAGCTGTGGTGAAAACCCGAAAGGGCACTGCAGGCAAAATCGGGTACCCCGCCACGTGAAAATCCGAAAGGACGCGTGGGCAAAAGCAAGAGGGGGCTGGCTCTGGTGAAAACCCGAAAGGGCACTTGGGTCAGTAATATGGTAATTCAAAAAGGTCCCGTGCCAACCGGCACGATACCTTCATCTGCCTTTGTTGGTAAAACCTTCCGTCGGTCATACGGCTCCATGCCCCACCGATGATAAAGCCTTTCTGGGATAGACCTTACGTTTGCCCTGGTGAAATCCACATACCCTCTTTCGCATGTCCCACCTGCAATAAACCCTACTCAGTTCGGACCTTTTGTCTATTCTGAGGAAACTTATAAATCCTTCTTACATCGATATAAACCCAATATCGATGATGAAATCAACTGTTGATCGATTGGCACTTCGCCCGATCAATGATAAACCCTACTCAGTTTAGACCTTTCGTCTATTCTGAGGAAACTTATAAATCCTTCTTACATCGATATAAACCCAATATCGATGATGAAATCAACTGTTGATCGATTGGCACCTTGCCCGATCAATGATAAAACCCTACTCAGTTCAGACCTTTCGTCTATTCTGAGGAAACCTATGAAAATTCTTGCATCGATATAAACCCAATATCGATGATGAAACCAACTGTTGATCGATTGGCACCTCACCCGATCAATGATAAAACCCTACTCAGTCTAGACCTTTCGTCTATTCTGAGGAAACTTATGAAAATCCTTGCATCGGTATAAATCCAATATCGATGATGAAATCAACTGTTGATCGATTGGCACCTCGCCCGATCTATGATAAAACCCTACTCAGTTTAGACCTTTCGTCTATTCTGAGGAAATTTACGAACTCTTCTTACATCGATATAAACCCAATATCGATGATAAAACCAGCTGTTGATCGACTGGCATTTTCGCCCGATCAATGATGAAACCCTAGTCAGTCCAGACCTTACGTCTGTCTTGATGAAAACCACATATCCTATAATCATCCCACCTGTTATAACCTCTACCCAGTCTAGACTTTCCGTCTATTCTGATAAGGCCCTTTCTTTCACATTTCCTGCAAATTGTCTCCCTCACAGCACATATTGCCAAGAGGGACGTTTGCCGCTACTAACAGAATCCGGTTTAAGCACCTCTTCGGATGCCGTCACGCGGTGGAGCGAGTTCCCCATCCTTTCTCTGAAGGGGTGGACGCTCTCCTGCCAGATACGCGCCATTCGCATGAGGGCTTGCCAAAACCAATACCCCACTTCCCTGAAGTGATAAAACCACGTGGAAAAGAAGGTGGATACACATAAGGCAAAATTTTTCCTTTCATTAAGAAGTGAGTACATAAAGGGCCCCGAGGGGGCATTGTATCACAAAAGAGCAAAAAAGGAGAAGAAGAAAAGAAAAAGAAAATGATTCATGGCTGCCGGAAGATATCCTCGAATGCCAGAAGACCCACAGAAGGGGCGGCTCCTAGTTCGTGAAGCCGAGCCTCCTCTTCCTGCAGTCGAACAGACTGGTCTCGAAAGGATGCCACCTGCCCCTCTAATAAAGCTGCTTCTTCCTCGAGTTGCGGTCGAGAAGTTGTCAGCTGTGGCAGCTCAGCTCGGAGATCAGACAGTTCAGCTTCCAGGATAGTTATCCGGTCGCGCACGAAATGCTCCCGCTCCGCCAAAGACTACATTTGACGCTGTCGCTCCTGAAAGATAGAGTTCACCTTTGCCAGCTCGGACTTGCACTCCATTCTTTGCAACTTCAAGGCTGCCAATCTGTCCGACATGATATGTGTCAAGAAATCTCGGCGATGAACAAATTTTAACAGCAAAAGAACCCGTTGGGCCCATATTTCTGTGGGACATCCCATCGCCTGTAAACCAGCGGTGAAGCGCCCGGCTATCTCCTTCAACTGTAAATAAGTTAGTCCAGGTTGGGACTCCACCAGTTGACGCAGCATGCCCAGATGTTGCCAAACAAAACTTTCAGGAGAAGTGAAGCCAGGCGAAGGAAGAGGAGCTACTTCAAAAGATACTTCGCTGTCTATATCCGCCCATAGGGTGATGTCCGGCTGCGAAGAAGAGGACGGCAGGTCTGCCGAAGCCACCAACTGAGCTCCGCCCATAGCCTCTGAGGTGGCCGGGAAATCTTCCACCTCCATCTCCTCGGAGGCGGCCATCGAGACACTCCCGGACGCAACTTCAGGCATCTCCTCCTCAGATTCTGAAGATACGGAAGCAGATTCCGTGGTCATTATAGGCGATACTCCCAGTTCTCCAACAGATACCTCTCCTTCTTCCATTTCGGTGCCCGCCCCCTGCAATGTCAGGGCTGCGGGGGCCACGGTCTGAAGAGGCACAGGTTCGCTCTCCATGACTGATACTGTGGGAACTGTTGATTCCGGAGCGATGGTCATCACTGCAGTTGGTATAAAGGTAGAACCCCTGGCTGGGTCCATTTCAGCTCTAAAATCCAAAGCCTTGGTGAGAGCCGGGCCTTCCCCTACATTCCGCAGGTCCAATGATGCTAAGTCTGTGGACGACTGCACCCTCACCGGCACAGGGCGAATTATCTCAAGAATGGCTGCCGAAGCAGGAACAATAGCCAAGGTGCCAGATAAAGTGGCTTCAACGGCTGCACTCGTAGCCGGGAGGGCAACAATGGATTCCTGTGAACGAATCAATGCAGCGTCAAGCAGCAGATAAAGACGGGGAAAATGAAACCAGAAAGGGAAAAGACTCACTTCTAAAGTGATGCCAATATCCTCAAAAGGTTGCAGGGAGGAAGAAAGCTCCGCTGATGAGACCACAAAAGGGGGAGTTATATCTGCCTCGGTATCCAGAGCGACAAACTCTTCTGGCAATTCTTCTCTAGAAGACGGCACCAGCAGCTTGGGGGGTGTAAATGATAAAACGATGGCGGTACATGTAGATTCTAAAAAATCCACTTAGAACAATTAAAAGGAAAAAGAAATGAATAGAAGAATAATGGGAAAAGAGGGAGAAAAGGGGAGCATGCGAGGATGCTAAGGGGAATGTGATCGCCAGAGACGCGAGGGCCTCAAAGGATATAACAAATAATCAATGGAGGGATCGCGATATAAATACCTTAAATGTGGGGGAGATTGTGAGTGCACCTTCTCTTTCTATCGGCCGGCCGATGAAGAGAGTTTTCCTTGATTGATTACCCTTGCAAAATTAACAAACACCAATAAACAAACATGGATTAGAAACCAAGATGTGTAGCATCAAATCCAAATGTAAATATGGACATAGAAAGCATGGATATGAACACACCTTATTGGTGTTTGGCCTTTAAACCCCTATGCAAAAGGGTATGGGAGATATGATGAATGATATGCAAATAGGGAGGTGTGCAAGTGTTGCACTAAGGAGATCTCAACATGGAGATAAAAAGAAATAAAAGGAAGAGATGGAAAAATGATGCATGCAATTAACTAAAGAAAAATAAGAGATAAGAGGGGGAAAGCTTAGTGGTTTCTCCAATTGGCTTCAAGATCTTCAATAGAGGAAGAAGAGGATGTAGAATTCCATGGATGTAGAGGCTCCAAATCTTCAATAGAGGAAGAAGAACTCTGTGGATGTAGAGGTTTCAAATCTTCAATAGAGGAAGAAGAACTCCGTGGATGAAGCTTTTAGGTGCATGGGAGTCTTCCTCCTTGAGCCTTTGGTCCGGCAGCACCTCCCCTTGAATTGATCTTGATCTCTTAACACAAGGGAGAGAGGAGTCCTATTTATAGGGTTGAAATTCGAAATTAATTCCAAGGAAAATTAGGAAAACATGTTTTAGTGGGATTTGGAATGAGATAAACATTAGGCAAGTGTCCCTTCAACCTTGGAAAGTCATAGGAACCCTTTCCTAAGTGGAAAAAGAGATTAAATGAGGAAAGGAAGTGAAATTCGGAATTAAATCAAGAGAAAATAAGAAAATATGTTTTAGTTGAAATTTGGAAGAGATAAACATTAGGCAAGTGTCCCTTCAACCTTGGAAAGTCATAGGAACCCTTTCCCAAGTGGAAAAAGAGATTAAATGAGGAAAGGAAGTGAAATTCGGAATTAAATCCAAGAAAAAATAAGAAAACATGTTTTAGTTGGATTTGGAAGAGATAAACCTTAGGCAAGTGTCCCTTCAACCTTAGAAAGTCATAGGAACCCTTTCCCAAGTGGAAAAAGAGATTAAATGAGGAAAGGAAGTGAAATTCGGAATTAAATCAAGAGAAAATAAGAAAACATGTTTTAGTTGGAATTTGGAAGAGATAAGCATTAGGCAAGTGTCCCTTCAACCTTGGAAAGTCATAGGAACCCTTTCCCAAGTGGAAAAAGAGATTAAATGAGGAAAGGAAGTGAAATTCGGAATTAAATCCAAGAGAAAATAAGAAAACATGTTTTAGTTAGATTTGGAAGAGATAAACCTTAGGCAAGTGTCCCTTCAACCTTGGAAAGTCATATGAACCCTTTCCCAAGTGGAAAAAGAGATTAAATGAGGAAAGGAAGTGAAATTCGGAATTAAATCAAGAGAAAATAAGAAAACATGTTTTAGTTGGAATTTGGAAGAGATAAGCATTAGGCAAGTGTCCCTTCAACCTTGGAAAGTCATAGGAACCCTTTCCCAAGTGGAAAAGGAGGTTAAATGAGGAAAGAAGGGAAATTCGGAAGTAATTCCATAAAAAATTAGAAAACTTAGTTTTGGTAGGATGGAAAGGGGGATCCTTCCTCCAAGTGTCCTTTCAATATTAGGAAGCCATAGGAACTCTTTCCCAAGTGAAAAAGGAGTGTAAGTGAGGAAAGGAAGGGGTGCTTCTGGAGTTCGGAATTGAACAAGAATTGACGACCGAACAGACGGTCGCTAATTAAAGAAATGACGCCCCCTGACGGGGCGTTACTTAAATGACGCCCGGGTCCCTTCCCCCATTTGATTTAAGGCCCGAAAAAATGGAGAAATGGCTCAGAAAAATCTGGAGAAAAATGGAAAAATATGTGGAAAGCTTGGGGAAGTTGGATATTCAATAAAAAGGAGGAAAACCACTCAAATAAGTCGATTTGAGGGTCAAATGGGGCATCACAGTGCGATAGGAGATATGCTCAAAATGATGTCAATTTTAGTGTGTCTACAGCTGCCCCGCCTTGGCATCTGCTTTGCAAGGGAGTGACACGGAATGAAATAGAATAGAATGAAGTGAAGCAACATGGAATGGAATGGAATGGAATGGAATGAAGTGAGAGCGAACTGAAAAGTAGATGCCAAGGTGTGATGAGACACGCAATCAACATCACTTGATGAGAATGAAATCAAAAGCTCGAGATGAAGTAAATCTCGGGAAATCCAACGAAATCAACAATGTTTGGATAAAAGGGGAGATGTGCACGCGGTGCACGAAGGAGATAAAATAAAATGATCAACTTCCAGCGCGGTGGAAGTACCCCAGGTCACAAACCTGTAGATTTCACCATTGGGGAGCGGTTACCAGCCAATGTGGACGTGCTGCAGCCAAGGTGGATCAAGGGGAACGATTGAAAAAAATAAGATGATAAAAATCCAAACAATGAGTTCTCGAGAAAAGACCCAAAACAGCGATAAAACGAACTAAGGATCCAATTCGGCAATGAAAATCTCATATCGAGAAAGATTAAGATCAATTCAACTCTCAATATCAGCTTATCAAAATGATTTTCCAATATTAATTCAAAGTCCTACATGAATGCATGCTGGGCTAAAGGGAAAATAATAAATGAAAATATAATATAATCAAGGATAATATTGTTAAACTGCCCAGACTGGGTCAAGAAACCAATTCTGCGAGCTGATACTAAGCCGAAGCCCGTTTATCCACGCACCAACTCGTAAAAAGGGAACCATCGTCCCCAGTCTTGGACGGCTCAACGGCCTATCCGTGTGACTAAGACTTCTCTAGAATCATCATTGTTTTTGATGAAGGGGAACTCAAATCCCAGATTTACTAAAGCCATAAGGTCCTTGATATAATCTAGTAACATATGTAACATATAGTAGAATGCATACAGGGAGATGGTGATATCAATAAGCATGGGAACTGAGAAATGAGCTGCAAGCACCGTGGGACTTTGATGATGATGCCCAGTCGGCGGGATCAAGAGCTTCTTATCCTGCGCTCAAAAATTCATTAGCCAAGATATAAAAGATAACAAACAATGAAGAAGGCATTTAAGCATAGCAATCATCAAAGCATCAATTATAGCATGTATATGGCATGAATAGCATAAGTCAAATCATAGCATTGTTTGTTGTTTTATCATGAGGAGACAATCTGGCTAATCAAGATTTGGAGATGAATGATCAAGATCTGATATAATGCCCATCGGCGGAGTGATCAGATGAAATTAGCAGGAGTTGATTAAAAAAGATTTGGAGATGAATAATCGTGAGATATGATAATCAGAATGATATAGGGAGATGATAATCAAAAAAAATGCCCCTGGTGGCATGTCATGAAAATATCGAGAAAGAATCAATAGATTGATAGCAATAAGTAGAGAGAGGACCCATCCCGTATTTTTGGTCTCTGCAAAGCTGTTCCTGCAAAACACCATCAGAAAATACAATGCAAATTTTTGGATTTTGGAAATATGCAAATTTTTATGAGTTTTGAAAAATATATGAATTTTTATGTGGATTTTGAAAATATTTTGATTTTTTATGAATTTTTGAAAATATTCAATTTTTGTTGGATTTTGATCAGGAAATATTCAATTTTTGTTTGATTTTGGCTTAGACATTGTTAATGCAGCATCAAAGGGTGTTTTGAACCACTGGCTAGGGGTCCTTGTTCCTTCCCTTTTCGCTAAAAACTGCCCAAAGCTGGACGTGCATTGAAAGTGGCATCCTATAACCGACCGTCTTTGATCAACAGTGCCCCTACCAAGGCCATACCCGAGAAACATTCGGTCTTGGAGGGAGAAGAGAAGAATAATTGAGAATAAACTTTGTGCAGGATGGGAGATATCGGGACTTAAATTTCTTCCAAGGTGTTCCCTTCAAAGAGGTAGTCTGTTGTGCCGGGGCTTTGTGTCTTTAATTTTTAGACCCTTGACATGCATACGACCAGGGTTTTCCCTGCGGGGACTTTGCCACTCTTGACATGCCATAATTCATACTTTTGCTTTTATCGAAATTTTGACTTGATTTTCATAATAGCCCTTTTCGCGAAATATATATCATGAAAACTCATTTAATTTGGGTCAAGACTGCCCCTATTTGAGACTCCTCTCGTATTGGGGATTACCAAGGTTGGTCATCTCATCCGTCAACCTCTTGCCCCTGCATGCGGCCGAGTAAAGAAGAGAAAAGACTTTCAGATATACTCATGGCATGGCCAAGGTAGCAACGGTGTTTAACCAAAGGAGCCGGCTAAGGACGCCGTGAAGTGTGTGGAATGCCCAGCTAAGGGTTACTCTTAACAAGCGGGGAGAGAATGTCGAATTCCCGGCGTGGGTTTTTTATTAACCAAAGGTGCTACAGAGCAAGCCTAAAGACTCTTTCAGTTTTTTTTTTTAAAGATGAAATTCAATACAGATAAATTGATGGAATCCTCGGTTCAAGATTCAAAATTTAAAAATTTGACGAGGATCGGCAATCAACTTCATCAACACAATCAAATGGCCAATCTATTTGTCTCATGATAAATGGGCCTCTTTATGGGCCTTATGGGTTATGTCCATAGCAATTATGTAATAGTCCTTTCATATTTTTGTCTTTAAGTCTTCCAATAGAGTGTCTTTTAGTCTCCCCAAGAGAACTATAATGAGTAGACATTAAGTGTTTAGGATAGTGTCTTTTGGTCTCCCCAAGAGAACTATAATGAGTAGACATTAAGTGTTTAGGATAGTGTCTTTTGGTCTCCCCAAGAGAACTATAATAAGTAGACATTAAGTGTTTAGGATAGTGTCTTTTGGTCTTCTTTGAGAGTCTATAAAAGAGTCATGTATCTTTCATTTGAAAAACAGTGAATGAAATCTTATTTTTGGAACCCCCATGTGATGCCCACGTAGGAGGGGCCTTCCCCTCCTTTATCTTCTTCCCCCCCCCCCTCTTTTAATTCTCATGGCCGTGAGTGCCTGTTCTTCCTTCCCTCTCCACGGGTGAGATGCCCAGTTCTTCCCTCCCTTGCCACGGGTGTTGATGCCCTTCATTCCTCCCTTCTCCTCCAGCCACCAGCATCTTCCGCTCACCCCACAGCTTGGCCGAACTTCCCGTTCCCCAGTTCCTCCTGTCTTCTAACCCAATCTTTCACTGCTGCGGCAGTCTACCTTCCTTGCCTCACCCTCTAAGCTTCTTCCTCCCGGCCACGCTATTACCTCATACGCCCACGCTACCTCCGTTCCCGTCATACACGCACTGCACCCCTTTCCACAGCCTCAAGACAACCCCCTGCAACCCCAACCACGTCCACCCACTATCCCCATAGCTTACACCCACAAACACCACCACTAAACTTAGCCCCCACTCCACAAGCCCATCCCAAACCCGCAGGCAGCTTCTGGCCCAATTTGCAGAGTAACTTCCAGCTCGTTCCAGGTGGAGTCTGCATCCAAGGTCTTCAGCAAAGTTGATCGTCCACAAGTCCTCTTCGCAAGCGAGTTGGAATCGTGTCGATCCGAGTTCGTGGCCGCCCACAAGGGACTTTCTTCCCCGACTGCGCAGAGAAGGCCTGACAGCGACCTGAAGCGGTTTGGGGCAGCAACCACGACCTCTTCTTGAAGGATTCAGGCTCCAGGATCTTCATCAAAGTTCTCCATCCTCAAGTCAGCTACCGGGATCAGAAGACGGAACCGCAATCAGAGGTCGGTGGCCAGAGTTACAAATTTTATACCCCGACGACCCCATTCTGCCTCCTGTCTGTCTCCTCCGACCAGTCCCCACTCAACGGGACCTGCACGTCCACACCGACATCCGACTGAGGCGAGACCAGTGCCGCTGGAAAGTAGTCGTCCCCACGATTCCAACGCCACCTGCCGCGCACCAAACGGAGTTCGGGGTTGCTCGTGGTGTCCCTGTCAAGCCGCTGTTCAGAAGCTGCCCCTGCACAGAACCAGAACGGGGTCCCCACTCAGTCGTCCGTGGCGACCAGGTTCGGGCGGAACCAAAATTCAGAAAAATTGTGCTGTATCCCTACCCTGTTACGAAGCCAACGGCACCAACCGCGCCTCCGGCAAAATTCCAGAGTGCGATCCACAGCCACTTCAACAGCTGCTGGTCACAGATTCCAGAACCGGACAGAATCGACTTCGGCATTTGTTTCACATCAAGTGGTATCAGAGCTTAGGGAATCGGGCCGTCCCATCGGACCGAGATCCTGAGCTTTGAGGTTCGAGGTCGAACCTCCTCCAAGCGGAGGAGTATGATGGAATCCTCGGTTCAAGATTCAAAATTTAAAAATTTGACGAGGATCGGCAATCAACTTCATCAACACAATCAAATGGCCAATCTATTTGTCTCATGATAAATGGGCCTCTTTATGGGCCTTATGGGTTATGTCCATAGCAATTATGTAATAGTCCTTTCATATTTTTGTCTTTAAGTCTTCCAATAGAGTGTCTTTTAGTCTCCCCAAGAGAACTATAATGAGTAGACATTAAGTGTTTAGGATAGTGTCTTTTGGTCTCCCCAAGAGAACTATAATGAGTAGACATTAAGTGTTTAGGATAGTGTCTTTTGGTCTCCCCAAGAGAACTATAATAAGTAGACATTAAGTGTTTAGGATAGTGTCTTTTGGTCTTCTTTGAGAGTCTATAAAAGAGTCATGTATCTTTCATTTGAAAAACAGTGAATGAAATCTTATTTTTGGAACCCCCATGTGATGCCCACGTAGGAGGGGCCTTCCCCTCCTTTATCTTCTTCCCCCCCCCCCTCTTTTAATTCTCATGGCCGTGAGTGCCTGTTCTTCCTTCCCTCTCCACGGGTGAGATGCCCAGTTCTTCCCTCCCTTGCCACGGGTGTTGATGCCCTTCATTCCTCCCTTCTCCTCCAGCCACCAGCATCTTCCGCTCACCCCACAGCTTGGCCGAACTTCCCGTTCCCCAGTTCCTCCTGTCTTCTAACCCAATCTTTCACTGCTGCGGCAGTCTACCTTCCTTGCCTCACCCTCTAAGCTTCTTCCTCCCGGCCACGCTATTACCTCATACGCCCACGCTACCTCCGTTCCCGTCATACACGCACTGCACCCCTTTCCACAGCCTCAAGACAACCCCCTGCAACCCCAACCACGTCCACCCACTATCCCCATAGCTTACACCCACAAACACCACCACTAAACTTAGCCCCCACTCCACAAGCCCATCCCAAACCCGCAGGCAGCTTCTGGCCCAATTTGCAGAGTAACTTCCAGCTCGTTCCAGGTGGAGTCTGCATCCAAGGTCTTCAGCAAAGTTGATCGTCCACAAGTCCTCTTCGCAAGCGAGTTGGAATCGTGTCGATCCGAGTTCGTGGCCGCCCACAAGGGACTTTCTTCCCCGACTGCGCAGAGAAGGCCTGACAGCGACCTGAAGCGGTTTGGGGCAGCAACCACGACCTCTTCTTGAAGGATTCAGGCTCCAGGATCTTCATCAAAGTTCTCCATCCTCAAGTCAGCTACCGGGATCAGAAGACGGAACCGCAATCAGAGGTCGGTGGCCAGAGTTACAAATTTTATACCCCGACGACCCCATTCTGCCTCCTGTCTGTCTCCTCCGACCAGTCCCCACTCAACGGGACCTGCACGTCCACACCGACATCCGACTGAGGCGAGACCAGTGCCGCTGGAAAGTAGTCGTCCCCACGATTCCAACGCCACCTGCCGCGCACCAAACGGAGTTCGGGGTTGCTCGTGGTGTCCCTGTCAAGCCGCTGTTCAGAAGCTGCCCCTGCACAGAACCAGAACGGGGTCCCCACTCAGTCGTCCGTGGCGACCAGGTTCGGGCGGAACCAAAATTCAGAAAAATTGTGCTGTATCCCTACCCTGTTACGAAGCCAACGGCACCAACCGCGCCTCCGGCAAAATTCCAGAGTGCGATCCACAGCCACTTCAACAGCTGCTGGTCACAGATTCCAGAACCGGACAGAATCGACTTCGGCATTTGTTTCACATCATAAATTCCTAAGATAAAGGCTTAAAATATCACTCTTAATCATGTTAAGAAGCACTTCACTTTGAAAATCATGCGTGAGATAATGATATCATAATAATGCGTACTTACGCCAATATGTTACCTTGCAACCTTTGTAGAAGCAGCTGTCAGAGGCGAGGTTGATCATCGTGGGATAGTCCTCTTTGGCAGTCAAAAGGATTGGAAGCAAAGGGTTTGAAAGTGGCTTAACAAGAAGGAGTGGTGCCAAGACCAGACTCAGATGAATAAGGAAAAAAGAAAAGAGGCGAGGGCTAGAACTCCCTCACTAAGGCGCGGAGACCCTGATCACATGGAACAGTCTACAGAAGAAGCGGAAAATCAAGAAGAGGGGTGAGGACTAAAGCCTCGGAAGCAATGGGAGAAAGGGCAGATGCCCAAGGCAGTGGATGTGGAAGAAGTTGGGTCAGACCCAGAATTAGGAGGAATCAGAAGAAGAAATTGGTAGATGGAAAGAGGTGGATCCGGAGGGTCCGGAGGCAGAGGAGGAGAATCATGATAGGAGGAATCCGGAGGCTCCGGAGGAATATTGAAAGAAGGGATGCGATGCCCTGGGGAGAAATAGGGAAAAAGATGATGGAAAAGGAAGAAGAAAATGAAGGATGTGATGTCCCGGAGGAGTAGAAAGATGAATCGGAAGAAAGATGGAGGGTCCGGAGGTTCCGGGGGAATGAAATCAGGAGGGTCACGATGCCCTGGAAGATGATAGAGAGAATAAGACGGAGAATTCGGAGGTTCCGGAGGAAGCAAATGGAAAGGGGCATGATGCCCGGGGAAAAGATGGAGACAATAAGGTGGAGGATCCAGAGGTTCCGGAGGAAGAATATAGAAAGGGGCGCGATACCCAAGAGAGAGGAATGAAGGAGGATCAGGAGGAAAATCCGGAGGTTCCGAAGGTAGCAAATGAGAAGGGGCGCGATGCCCAAGGGGAAAATCTGGAGGTTCCGGAGGAGGAAGGTGGAAAGGGGCGCGATGCCCGAGAGAAAGGTCCGAAGGTTCCGGAGGAGGAGAATGGAAAGGGGCGCGATGCCCGAGGGGAAAGTCCGGAGGTTCCGGAGGAAGAAGATGAAAAGGGGCGCGATGCCCGAGGGGAAAGTCCGGAGGTTCCGGAGGAGGAAAGTGGAAAGGGGCGCGATGCCCGAGAGAAAGGTCCGGAGGTTCCGGAGGAGGAGAATGGAAAGGGGCGCGATGCCCGAGGGGAAAGTCCGGAGGTTCCGGAGGAATAGAATCAGAAAGGGCGAGATGCCCAAAGAGGAGGGATAAAATTCCTGGAGGTTCCAGGGAGATAGCAGGAAAAGGGACGCGATGCCCCAGGGATAGTGGATAAAAAGATGAAGATGAATAAGATGGGAAGTGCGGAATATCCGGAGGTGCCGGAAGGCGGGGAAGATACGGGTTTGGAAACCCGGGAAGCAGGAGGTGCAAATGCATGCAATGGGATGCATGCGATGAATGCAATGAATGCGCGAATGAAATGAGATGCAAAGAATATGGAGAATATGAAGGGCGAGAGGACGAGATCCTCCTCCTAACCCTGGGAATGGCCCATGGAAAAGATGTGATAGACAAGAAGGTGGATGAAATAGCGGAAGGCCTTTCGGCACCAAGATAACTGCCCCTCCACGGCAGTGAAAGAATACAGCCAAATGGCCTAATGGATGAAATACAAGCCCATGACGAAGCTTCAATCGTAAACGACAACTCCCTTGGAGGGTGAAAAGTAATGGTGTGAGGGAGTTGGAAAGTAGGGCTCAGAAGCATCATGTTGCCCAGGGGTTCAAGATTTGGAAGTTGGAACAGAGGGTGCCCTGCCCGGCCCTTACACAGCATCAGTGCTTGGCATGACGGCGACTTGGCCTCTTCAATCATGCCTGACACAATAACCCGGATTGGCATCCGGCAAATGAACTCTTGCATTTTGAATAGCGCGGCCATGGCCAAATTCTTCTTTCGCAGCTCTTGATCATCCTCGGCACAAGTGTTTGTAGAAGCACTCCCCTTCCGAGTAGTAAAGGGAGGTGAGGCGGAGGCGGAAGGCTTTGTGGATAATGGAGGTTTAGTGGAAGGTGTAATGGGAGGTGTAGTGGAAAGTGTTGGTGGAAGGATAAACGGAGACGGAGGTTCAAACACGTTGAGCTTCTCCCTTTGCTCGGAAGCAGTCGGGGTTGGCTCGAGTGTAAAAAAGGGTGAATCTTGCTCAGGATTAGCCACGGGTAAAGGTGAAGGGTTATGTGGTGGAATAGGTAAGGTGGGTTGAGGCGGTGGTAATGGGAGGTTAATTGGGGAAGGTTCAATGGTGGACTCAATGGAGGCCGATGGCGTGGAGGTTGATATAACAGGTGGAGGTGTAACTGGTGGAGGTTTAAGGGAAGGCTCAGGGAAATCTGGCGTTGTGAAGGTTGACATGACAGGTGGAAGTGTAATTGGTAGAGGTTTAATGTGAGCGGAGTTAGGGATAGGAGGAGACTCAAGATGTGCCGGCGCGGGTGATTGGAATATCGACCCATCATCGTAACACCAATTAGTCTCATAAACGGGGGTTGGATCGGAGACGGTGGCTTCGTCCTGAGCAGGGGGTTCATCAAATGATAATGGGGGGAGAGGGAAATGAAGGAAACTCGGAAGGGGTTCCTGCGGAGCTTCACCATCATATATTGCCTCAGATTCTTCAATCGCCGGCTCTTGATCGCTTGAAATGCCGATGCCATAATCATCCATCTTGTCTTTCCATTCATTCTCCATCTTCGTAATATCATCCAGGAAAGCGTGTAGAGGATTGACTGGAGTAGGAGGAGCGGGCCGCGGGCTCGTAACCCTCTTTAATTGTTCCTCCATAAGAGTGATTTTATCAAGAAGAGTTTGCTGGAGGGGTGTAACCTGAGCAACAGAAGGTTGGCGGGGCCTTGAAGGAGGAGGGGCCGTATATAAAGGCCGTGGAGGGAAATTAATGGGCCGACCCATGGAAGAACCCTGATGGTCCGGATTGCAATGAATAAATGGGCCTTGGTGCCGTGATGGAGAAATAGAAGGAGGCGGGTGATGGGCCACCCGAGTAGAATGAATAGGAGGAGATGGGTGATGGGCCACCCGTGTAGGAATAAAAGAGGGAGGTGGAGAGGAATGAGATGCACCCTCAATGGCGGCCTTAAGGGCTTGGATCTGTTGAGGGGTGAGATGATCTAATGCATGAATGATTTGGGAAACCTTCTCATCATTGGGAGGAGACGGTCCCGAGGGAATAGTGGCTCGCAATTGGATTAAAAGACCATTAGATTGGACATTGCACATGGGTCGGGCAACACCATAAGAGTGAGGACGTGGTCCTTTGAAAGAATTATGGTGAGAATTATGTTGAACATGTTGGAATTGAGGGGAATAAGATGTGCTAGGTTGATCACCCTCATGAACATTAATTGAATTGAACATGTTGTTTTGTCTATCAAAGTAAGCCATTATGTAAGCAATTTAATGTGCAAACAATTTACAAAGAAGCACACAAGTTGGAATGGTTACCTTGATTTTTTTTATGTTTGAACCTTGGTGAATTAATGATTTTTTACAAAGATTTGGAATGATTCACACAAGGGAGGAGCCTAGTTTCAATATGATTACTTCAATGCCAACTAGGAACACTCTCTCACCACGTATAGGCCAACTAAACTCGGGAACTTCAAGGGTACAACCTGCCCGGCGTCCGTGAGGGAATCCACGGGTGCGGGGACTTATGGAGGCTTGGTTTAGGAATTTCCAATCCAAAGAGACGGAATGCTCAATGGAGGGTCCTTCCTTCACCAAGGGGGTGTGTGAAATCCTAATATAGAGAGAGGAGGTCTCCCAAGCCAAATGCCCTAAATGCAAGTCCTAATGCAAAAGACAAAGAAAAGAAAGTATGAACCATGATATGAGCCAAACCAAAGAAAGATAAGGTAAAAAACTCACATGGCCATACAAATCATAGCAATCAACATAATATGAAGCATGGCATCCAAATTTTTTTTTTTTAAAAGATGGAGAGATAAGAAAGTGGAATTTTTCAAAAACCAACAAGTTTGCAATCACATAAGGGGAGGGGGATGTGCACGCGATGCACAAGTGATAAAACAAAAAGGAAAGTGCTATGTGGAGCACAAAGGGAGTTGCACCGAGGGTGCAAAGGGGGAAGGGTAATCAAAGAAAAACAATGGTGGTCCCACCGTGATCGCCAATTTGTAGATTCTAAAAAATCCACTTAGAACAATTAAAAGGAAAAAGAAATGAATAGAAGAATAATGGGAAAAGAGGGAGAAAAGGGGAGCATGCGAGGATGCTAAGGGGAATGTGATCGCCAGAGACGCGAGGGCCTCAAAGGATATAACAAATAATCAATGGAGGGATCGCGATATAAATACCTTAAATGTGGGGGAGATTGTGAGTGCACCTTCTCTTTCTATCGGCCGGCCGATGAAGAGAGTTTTCCTTGATTGATTACCCTTGCAAAATTAACAAACACCAATAAACAAACATGGATTAGAAACCAAGATGTGTAGCATCAAATCCAAATGTAAATATGGACATAGAAAGCATGGATATGAACACACCTTATTGGTGTTTGGCCTTTAAACCCCTATGCAAAAGGGTATGGGAGATATGATGAATGATATGCAAATAGGGAGGTGTGCAAGTGTTGCACTAAGGAGATCTCAACATGGAGATAAAAAGAAATAAAAGGAAGAGATGGAAAAATGATGCATGCAATTAACTAAAGAAAAATAAGAGATAAGAGGGGGAAAGCTTAGTGGTTTCTCCAATTGGCTTCAAGATCTTCAATAGAGGAAGAAGAGGATGTAGAATTCCATGGATGTAGAGGCTCCAAATCTTCAATAGAGGAAGAAGAACTCTGTGGATGTAGAGGTTTCAAATCTTCAATAGAGGAAGAAGAACTCCGTGGATGAAGCTTTTAGGTGCATGGGAGTCTTCCTCCTTGAGCCTTTGGTCCGGCAGCACCTCCCCTTGAATTGATCTTGATCTCTTAACACAAGGGAGAGAGGAGTCCTATTTATAGGGTTGAAATTCGAAATTAATTCCAAGGAAAATTAGGAAAACATGTTTTAGTGGGATTTGGAATGAGATAAACATTAGGCAAGTGTCCCTTCAACCTTGGAAAGTCATAGGAACCCTTTCCTAAGTGGAAAAAGAGATTAAATGAGGAAAGGAAGTGAAATTCGGAATTAAATCAAGAGAAAATAAGAAAATATGTTTTAGTTGAAATTTGGAAGAGATAAACATTAGGCAAGTGTCCCTTCAACCTTGGAAAGTCATAGGAACCCTTTCCCAAGTGGAAAAAGAGATTAAATGAGGAAAGGAAGTGAAATTCGGAATTAAATCCAAGAAAAAATAAGAAAACATGTTTTAGTTGGATTTGGAAGAGATAAACCTTAGGCAAGTGTCCCTTCAACCTTAGAAAGTCATAGGAACCCTTTCCCAAGTGGAAAAAGAGATTAAATGAGGAAAGGAAGTGAAATTCGGAATTAAATCAAGAGAAAATAAGAAAACATGTTTTAGTTGGAATTTGGAAGAGATAAGCATTAGGCAAGTGTCCCTTCAACCTTGGAAAGTCATAGGAACCCTTTCCCAAGTGGAAAAAGAGATTAAATGAGGAAAGGAAGTGAAATTCGGAATTAAATCCAAGAGAAAATAAGAAAACATGTTTTAGTTAGATTTGGAAGAGATAAACCTTAGGCAAGTGTCCCTTCAACCTTGGAAAGTCATATGAACCCTTTCCCAAGTGGAAAAAGAGATTAAATGAGGAAAGGAAGTGAAATTCGGAATTAAATCAAGAGAAAATAAGAAAACATGTTTTAGTTGGAATTTGGAAGAGATAAGCATTAGGCAAGTGTCCCTTCAACCTTGGAAAGTCATAGGAACCCTTTCCCAAGTGGAAAAGGAGGTTAAATGAGGAAAGAAGGGAAATTCGGAAGTAATTCCATAAAAAATTAGAAAACTTAGTTTTGGTAGGATGGAAAGGGGGATCCTTCCTCCAAGTGTCCTTTCAATATTAGGAAGCCATAGGAACTCTTTCCCAAGTGAAAAAGGAGTGTAAGTGAGGAAAGGAAGGGGTGCTTCTGGAGTTCGGAATTGAACAAGAATTGACGACCGAACAGACGGTCGCTAATTAAAGAAATGACGCCCCCTGACGGGGCGTTACTTAAATGACGCCCGGGTCCCTTCCCCCATTTGATTTAAGGCCCGAAAAAATGGAGAAATGGCTCAGAAAAATCTGGAGAAAAATGGAAAAATATGTGGAAAGCTTGGGGAAGTTGGATATTCAATAAAAAGGAGGAAAACCACTCAAATAAGTCGATTTGAGGGTCAAATGGGGCATCACAGTGCGATAGGAGATATGCTCAAAATGATGTCAATTTTAGTGTGTCTACAGTACATACGGATGGGGCCTCTGGTTTAGAGGCACCCTCCGTGTCACTCCCGCTGAAATCTGTTTCTTCTCCACCTGCCTCAGAAGCGGCCGCAGAGCTACCGGAGGAGATCTCTACTCTGTCCATGGGCGGGGCCATCAATGCTAACATCTGCTTGGAGGAGGACCGAGTAACTATGCGCCTTCCGGGAGCGGGGCCCCATTTCACCTGGGTCGTATAAACCTCCCGCGGCTGAGTAGTATCGCCAGCCGCTCCTGTGATCTCAGTCTCCTCCCCGGCCATCACTATAAAGAAAAGCCTGTAAGAGGGACGATGAAAGATAGTTGAAACAAACATAAAAAGCTGAAAAGGAAATGCTTACCCTCCGCCTCACTAGTCGGCGTGGGAGAGGGCAACCGGGTCTCCACCTCGGAGGGCGCCGTAGCTGGCTCTTGGGCTATGTAAAAAGGAGTGGTCAGATTTAAACACTCCTCTGAAGTCCAGCAAGATAGAATGAAGAAATGCAATGGCAGAATATTGATGTTACCCTGAACTGATGCCTGAGCGGCCTCCCTCCGAGTTTCAAACTCATCAAATGAGGGAATGTCAGGGAGAGGGGTCCCGGTGTCCATCACTACCGAAGCCGATTGTTGAGCCTGAGCTTTCTTGGCCTTCCTGGCCTTTCCAACTGCAGCCTTGACTGCGGAAGCCTTCCTCTTCTTGCCAGGAGGCAGGGGAGTAGTGGTCGGTGCTGTGGCAGGAATTTCAAAATAAGTGGGCTTCTCAGCCTGCGCAATAATCTTCCTGTAGAGCCCCTGCCGCTTTATGTCGGGCCGGTCTGTTAAGAACGGCAGAAATATGATGGGATCAATAGATACAAAATTCAGATGCTAAACAGAAAAACACTGCAGTCAGAAAGGAAAAGATTATACCTGCTGGTCCATCATAAAATACAGAGAGCGGCCAGTACAGATAAGCTACCTCCTTGGAGCGGGAGGCAGCCTCCTTGATGAGCCAGCACACATCACCAAATAGCTGGCACTTCTCTACCAAAGTTGCCAAATCATTATGGCCATGAAGGTCGAGGCAGCGAAACAAGTCGAGATGGTCCATGCCCCAGCCATCGACATAATGAAATGATATAAACAACGGCTTGTTCAAAATGCCAGCTATCGGGCTCTCTGCAGATAATCCATGCAAATTTAGCAGAATGAACAGCCAGGACGTTTGCTTATAGTACGTCTGAGTTCTATCCTCCCGACGCACAAACGTCCTATATGGATGAAATTTATCAACTGGACCCCTCCAATGAGCTACTGCCGGGAGCGGCTCTTCAACGGGGAATGGATACTGCTGCTCCTCCAAGCGAGCGCCCCCTACATGGCTCAGATGTTTTAGGTTCTGCATAAAGGTGTCCTCGTTGATGGCAGCAAAGACGGGAGCAAGCGGCTCGGAATTCTTTTCCTTCAGAGCTCGGCGCTGGGCCAGATAGTCCTCTGCCTCCCTCGGGTTCTGCGAATAAAGCTTTCTCAGATGGGCCTCGAAAATTTCAAACACCGGCCCAGGCTGCTGTTTTAGGAAGGAGCGCTCTGCAACATCCCAGAAGGTGCCTCTACCGTCTCTATAAAAGCCGGTCCGGATATTCCACCATTTGATATATTCTGATGTTACCCGGGGAACACGGTTAGAAACAACGGGCACCCTGAAGATTGCGTCGTCATGACGATGATAGAAATCCCACCACAACCGGCCCTCGCCAACAATGAGGGACCCGTGCTTGGCCCGGCTGTCTAGGGGAAACTAGGCAGCTGAAGTTGGAATATGCTAGTCGTAGCCGAAGTTTCGCCCAAAGCGGAACGGATAGTACGGCTCCAACAGAAGCAGGCCACCCTTCCTATAAACCAAAACACTGGGCCGAATTGCCATGGCCCATCTCACCAGCTCCGGTTCCAGGATAGGCCGAGCAATGTTGACCCCGGAGATGGGGTGGATATATGTTTCTACCTCCTCCAGCTTGCATTCTCTCTGAGGATCAATCAAAGGAGCCGAACCTGCTGCCAAGCTCCAAAAATGTATGCTACCAGGAGCGTCCATCGGTACCTTTATCAGTCGGCCCCTGATTTTGAATAGCTGATCATAAAAGGGACCAGGCTCAGCGCTGGCAAATTCAATCATCCTGGGTGACACTGTATCCGCCTGCAAGGTTCTCGGAGCTAATTCGGGGAATATGCTGCAGACCCAGGCATTGAAGAAATGAAAAGGACCCACGGTCCTCAAAGAACGGGGAGTCCGATGTCTGTACAGGTCCCCCAAGGATTTGTATATCAAACACAGGGCCACTGGGCAGAGCGACAGCCTCATCCCCCATGCCATCTGACAAGCTGGATATATGACCTCTGGTCGAATGACTGTCTCGTCCCCTTGTGGAAGAGCAAAAGTGCACAGCCAAAATGTGAGATAGGCTGCACAGTGTGTGATAGGATCTACCCCTGCCGGGTTGGGACCACCTTTGCCCGCATGGCGCAATGAAGATGGCAATGCCAATTTATAGCGGGGAGCTCTTATCTGCTTGCTCGCGACAGGACCCATGGAGGGGAAATCTGCATATTTCAGGGGACCGGCGAAGAAATACTGAAGCCACTGCCTGATCTGGACCCTCAGTTTGCTACCTTTCTCTCGGGGATGATAGCCTTTGGAGGATCCTCTACTATATGCCAGACAGATGGAGCGATAGACCTTCATCAAATATCGATAAGAGAAGCCAAGGGAATACTTGCCTTCTCCATCAGAGCTGTCTTTCTCGGAGTCTGCCAAACAGACTTCTTCATACGGCTCGCCATCAATGGGCAGGCCGGAAAGCTGTGATAAGCTCCAGAGATCCAGAGATGTCTCCCCCTCTGCTGTATAGAAAGTGTTGAACAAAGGGCAGAACACCTCAAACATCCCACAGCACAGCCCCCGGGATATGGGATACCAGAATCTGGAAGCAAAGACACTGTGATACACTCCTGCTCTGATTAGCAGGGGGGCATACTCTAGCAGAACAAACTCTGTAAATTCCACTGCCCCCACTCGGAATAGGTGAGCGTCAGTGATTTTGGTGTCTCCAAACCAGCCGGCCGCCAGAAGATACTTAAACTGAATGGCCGAGCAATTTAGCACGAAGGGCTCTTCGCGATATCCCCACTTTATAGGTGCCAAGAACATGCCGTAGCCGGGCTTCTCCCTATGAACTCGGCCGGTGACATTATCTCACCGGGCTGGTGTGAACTCAGGTGCCCGGATCAGCATTTTCTTCTCGGGTTCCAGCTCCGATATTCCAAGGACTGCACCCCAATCCCGCTTCTCTCCGGGAAGATAGATGGCCTGGCCACGATATACTGAGTCCTTCAGACTATCCCGTTCAGCAAGAATGGCAGCTTCGACTACGCGAGCTATCCGGTAGTCTCGCATGCCGCTCACTGTGAAAGTCCGTATGAACGGCATCAGATGTCGGTCCTTTGGAAAGTCTGGCCGATAGTTACTATCCCGCCTGAAGCATGTCTCGGTCACCGTGGAATATACCCGGGCCGTCTGCACTGTGTCGGTTTCAGAATCAGAAGATTCGTCAACCGAAGCTATTCTATCATATCCATAATCCAAGCTGTGCACGTTCAACCAATTCACTCTGGCCCGAGATATGTCTGGTTGGGCCGATGAACTAGCTCCGACAGCTCCGGAGGATGCAACAGCAGAGCCAGAAGCCATTGCTATATCTGCAAATAAAAGAAGAAATGTGGATTAAAAGTCAGTCTTATAAGGATTACAACATGAGATTCTATAGAAATTTCGGCAGCATATCCCCTTATTCGGGGTCTGCCCAAAAGAATAGGGAGTCACCAACCAAGAGGGGGTGATCCCAGAATCAAAGGGATTGAATCCCAAAATACGTCGCCCAAGACGGAAGGACTCACGGTAACGGCCGAGAGGGCGAAGGCTGCTCGCGCCGGAGAGAGGAAGTGAGGGAGAAAAACTGAAGAAAGAGAAAGGCAAGTGGAGAATGAAGAAAAAAGGGCCATCGGCGCCCTAAATAGGGCCCAGTCGAGTGAGGTCTCGGCGCGGCGAAATGCGCGCCGAGAACCTCTGGGTCGAGAGCCCCCCGGCGGCCAGAAGGCGCGCCGAGAAGCCCCCAGGCCGAGAAGTCCCCAGGCCGAAAAGCCCAGGCAGAGATCCCCCGGCGGCCAGAGGGCGCGCCGAGAAGGCCCCAGGCCGAGAAGCCTCCCAGGCCGAGATCCTCTGCGGCCGGGGCGCGCCGAGAAGGTCCCCACGCCGAGAAGGTCCCCAGGCCGAGACCCTCTGCGGCCAGGGCACGCCGAGAAGCCTCTCAGGCCGATAACATCCAATGCCGAGACCCCCGCGCCGAGAAGCTTCGCGTCGGGAGGTACTGCAGGCCGAAAAGCCCCAAATGCTAAAAAATGATGACAAAAAATATGAAGAGAAGAAACATCGATGTGCAGAATACTGTTACAGCAAGATGATCAGGTCTGAGGACTGAATTGAAGACAAATTGAGGAAGATACCCTCGAATAGTGAAAGACACCTGCAACCCCCGTGGCGCTTATTCTGCGCTTACGCCGCCCGCAGGTGGGGGGCATTTGTTGACACCCAGAAAATGAACAGGGGTGGAAGCATGATTGAAAAGAAAGATCTGACCAACAGCGAAGGACTGAGGCTGATGTCCGAGCTCGTCGCCATTCGAGTGACGATATTGATAAGATAAAACCCTGTCTACGGACTGATAGAACCCTGTCTGCGGACTGATAGAACCCTGTCTACGGACTGATAAAACCCTATCTACGGACTGATAAATCCCTGTCTATGGACTGATAAAACCCTGTCTACGGACTGATAAATCCCTGTCTACGGACTGATAGAACCCTGTCTACGGACTGATAGATCCCTGTCTGCGGATTGATGAAAATTACAATCGTGACGTCAATACAAGATATTTCAGAAATGATAGACCATTTGGGATGATGATACATTTGAAGAAACCCTAAGTGGGCCTATATGAAGATGGCGCCCAAAGCCCATGTCGAAGCCCAGATATGGCGCTGAGAGATCAAGGTTGAGCGCGCCGGGAAGCATGCCTCAGGCGCGCCGTGAAGATGCCTGCCAAGAAGGAAGAGGAAAGGGGTTATAAAAACCCCTCCCTTCGATAGAGATAAAAAGGGGGGACAACATCGGAGAGAAAAAAAAATCAGAGGGCTCCGGGATCGATCGACTGGAGAGAAAAAAAGCTGAAGGAAAAAAAGAGAGAAAGCCAGATAGAGAAAGGGGATCGTTCTGAGAGAAAGAGCCACCCCTCCCCTTTCGATCAACAGAGAGGAAATAGAAGAGAAGAAGAAGGAAAGCTCCAGGTGGGCACTGGGGAGGGAGAGGAGTCAATGCTCCACCCTCCCCTCCATGTTTTCTTTCTTTATCTGATGTAATATAGCGAGTTCCCTCTCGATCTATCAACTGTAGCCGGAGTTTCGGCCTTAATTTTTTTAGATTTATGCTTTACATTTTCTTTCATGAGCGGTGTAATATTTCCCATATGCAATACAAGAAGCACTAAGATGCCCGTCTGGGTATTGATGGTTTAAGATATCGATCTCTGTCCGTCTGTCTCTCCATGCATATGGCCTTCGTCTGAAAGGAACATAGATCAGATTCTTTGGGTTTCAAAGTTGATCGCAAGGGTTTATTCCTCGAAGAGGGACGAGGATAAGACTCCTAACCCCATCCAATGGGTTACTGAGTTTTGTCTTCTTCTTCCCTCTCTGATCTCGATGTCTGTTTTCCATACATATATGATCTATTTTCTTTTTTTGAAGGAGCCCCCTTTGGCAGTTCAGGAACTAGAGATATCAGTCTCTTGGTCTCCTCAGCCGCCCAGCTCTCATAAATAATGATCGGATCTCAGGTTCTCCATCCTAAAACATTGGATGCTTAGGGCCTGAAGTTTATACGATTGATAGCCCCTCCTTTTCCGTCGATTTAACATCACTGGGCTCATCTGGAGGGGTCTGAGGACAGTCACCTCCTGACTCCCCCAAATGGCCTGCAACAGACGGGCAAAACTCTCAGCGGAACCAGGTGATGGTATGATCTCCCCCGTTTGATTCCTTCGTCCAAAACCCTTGGCACCCTTCTAACAGCGATCTCTATGAAATTCCTCCCTCGCATCTCTGGCCCAGCATTGATTCGAGCCTGAAATCCCCAGAAAACACCCAAACAGAGCATCATTTCTGGGCTGTGGAAAACCTGAGATTCTTCTGCAATTTCACCCTCTCGGCGTGCAAGCTTCCCCGCCGAGAACCACAAGGCCGAGAGGCCTCCCCCGTCTTTTGGCTAAACGACAACCCAGTTGGTTACCAACGCTTTCCTCGTGAGGCTATGTGTGCGAGGCCCCCTGCGTGTAGACTCCCGGCGTGGCCAGAAGCGCGCCGGGAAGCCCTCTGCCGAGAACCCTTCTGCCTTTATAACCACCCTCACACCTTTTGCCCAATATTGAAGCTGCCCCTCTCGGCGCCTCCCTTTCCGGCGCGCCCATGAGCCCGCCGAGAAGCTCCAGGCCGAGAGGCCTTATTTCCCTTTGGCCAGCCCAATGACTAGGCCGAGAACCCCCCTGCCTATAGCCATTCACCCCTTTTTTCCCAAGCCTTGATGCTGCCCCTCTCGGCGCCCCCCCCCCCCTTCTCGGCGCGCTCAGGTGCCGGCCGAGAGCCTCCATGCCGAGAGGGTCTTTCCTCCCTCTTTTGGCCGCCGAGAGCCCTCGGCCGAGAGCCTTCCCTTGGCCGCCGAAAACCTCTTTGGCCAGCCCAACCGCCAGGCCGAGAGCCCCTCTCCATCCATCAAATGCCAGGCCGAGAGCCCCATTTTGTCCAAACCAAAGGCCAAGCCGAGATCCCTTCTTCAGTCAGATGAAACCCACTCTGAGGCCCACCTCTGCACCATTCTTCTATAAACTTCTTAAGCTCCCCTACATCCGTTTAAGGAGATACTCATAGACCATCACTTGTGTCTTAATGAGATACAATAAATGGGGAAGATCTCCCCTACAGCTTCTGTCCCGAATCCGAATATTCACCGATGCCTTATGAACCTAAAGAACCATGTCATTACATGTGTTCTGACGGGTTCCAAGGGAATATTGATCAATAATATGAAGGCAAGAGATGTCCCTGGGCCTGGTGCCCATCTTTGTTCGGTCGTTATCCCGGCTCTCCGTGGATGATGACCTATTCTTCCTTGGCATAATCCAGGTTGAGGGAACATGCTGCCGAAATTTACATAGCCCCACCAATCGAGTGTGGTATTCTCCTATAACCCCGCTGGCCCACGGAGTTATGCCCTTGTGCGATCTCTGATGGCCCTCCAAAGGGGGATATTAATAAGATATCGCACTCGTACCGGGTGTGTTACATCAGGACCGGTCCCCATCCGGATTCCGGGTTATGTCTATATATATATACCCGATCCTTTGCGGAGTCTACCCTGCCGCTACATGGGTGGTTTCCTATTCCCCACTTGGCATCATCCAAGATGGTGGGAATATGCCGGCGGGTTCCCCCCGTAATTAATAAACCCCTGTTCTGTTCAAATATGTTTAAACGTCTTGTAAACAGATGAACTTTGTCTCCTTTGAGCATACGGTTTTACCGCTGTCTTCCTCCTACCTCTAGCGTTTAATCAAGGGTTGTCCTCCTTAGGGAGGACGTAATTAACGTCATAGCATTCAGGGTATGACGGACTACTAGTCCAGACATGATCACTCACAATCGACTGACCAAGTCAGATCGAGCGCACAATAAGAATCGTCACCACGGTGACTGGCACGCCAATAAACCCATAAACATAAATAGATAAATAAAAACAATAAACAAGATAAGAAGAGAAAGAAGAAAAATGTGCATCAAACACCGGCACTGGGACCGAGAGTTCGGTCGGAGCAGATGGGGGTGTGCCCGCGGGGGCGCCGCAACCCCAAGTGCCGGCAGTTTCTGGTGCCGTTAATCCCGCGGCGCCGGTCGAGGGAGGGGGTTCACCCGGGGAGGTGTTGCAACCCCAACCGACCGTGGTGCGCGGGGCGGTTAGTTTCGTCGCTACAACAGGGCCTTCTGGCGGGGTGCCCGGGGTGGAGCGGTCCCCTTTGCCGGAAGCTCTGGTCAGGCTTGGTGTCTCGGGTGATCTGTACCGGATCTGCCGGTCGATCACCGATAGGACGAGGGGAGGAGAAAAGCGCAGCACTCCTGCTGGGGTCCTTGACATCCTGATGGAGGGCGGCCTGGTCATAGCTCGGATAGCGGCCGTGATGGCAGAGGCGCACGCCCGGACGGAGGCGGAGCGGTCGAAGCTCGCCTGGACCCTTGGTGGATGCGAGGGGAAACTGGCCCGGCTCGAGGGGGAGCACGAGGGGCTTCGGCGGGAGTTCCTCACATTCAGGGAGTTGGCGCGGTCGAGCCGACGGGAAGCCGAGGTGCTGGCCGAGCAGCTGACAAGGGCCCAAGAATCGCTCAAGAGGAAGAGCAAACGTCTAGAAGACGAGCGTCAACGTCACATCGAGCTCGATAGCCTCTGGGAACTTGAGCGCAGTGAGCTGCAGGATCGGGCGGAGGACGCGGAGCGCCTTCGCGCCGAGGCCGAGGCGGACCGAGCCCGGGCGGAGGGTCAGATGACCGAGGCCGAGCGGAGGATGACCGAGCTGGAGGAGCGTCGGGCGAGGGCGGAGGAGAGTGCGGCCGAGGCGGAGCGGGCTCGGGACGGGCAGGTCGAGGCGGAGGCGATCGAGCGCTATAAAGGCTCGGAAGCTTACTCGGCCGACCTGATCGCAGCCGCCCTACCCTACTACGAGGTAGCGCTCCACCGTGGTGCTCGAAAGGGGTTCAGGTAGGGCTATCGCCGGGCGATGAACTATGCTAACGAGCACCTGGACGGAGGTGATTTTCCTTATGGCCAGCGTTATGACTCGGACGAGTCAGATTCCAGCTCCTCATCTTCGGCCGGGGAAGCACCGGAGGAGTCGCCCCCTGCGGGGTCACCAGCTCCGGAGGCCTCGGGAGGGCTCGCGACCGGGACAGTTCTCGCACAGGCGAGGTCAGTGTCCGGGCCGGCCGTCGCCGAGGGTACCGGGGGTGACGCATCCCCTACTGCGGTTCCCGAGCTTCAAAGTGGGCCCGAGGCCTGATGTATTTTGTTTTATTTTTCCCCTTCCTCTTTTTGTTCATCTTCCTGGTTGTAAGAGGCTTTTATGGGAGGCAATAAATAACTTACTTTATTTGATCGCTATCTTTGCTGTGATTCGGTTGGCGTATCGGGGCAGTTGGAAAGTACCGATATTTTTTGCGCCGTTTTCGCACATCGATTCGGGAGACTTCTGGCAGGCGTCCTTCCGTATTACCATGCTTTGAAAGTCGAGGTGCTTCGCGAATCCCGCTAGGGCGGGGGGCAAGGATTTTGAGGTGACCTTCCCAGGGAGGTCCTGTAGCGTGTTTTCGAGGGGGGAGTCATTTAAGGCGCGTGGCCTCCCTTGGCCTATAAAAAGGACCGAAGGGTGCTCCTCCTCTCTTAACACTTAGGACTTCCGCCGGCGGTCTGCTCTTATTCCCTCATCTTCGCTTTGCGTTGCACCGCCGCGATCGGAGCATGGAGGACCCTTCAGAAGGTGATGCTGCAGACGACGGGGAGCGGCCGGTTCCAGCTGTCCTGGAATATTGGTCGGGTCCCACGGTCGCCGCGCGTGCATGAGACGGGTCCGACGGTCGCCGCGCGGATCGGGAGAGGGCTTCGACGTGCGGGGGCATGCCGTTTGCCTCCTCTTGGCTCCGGCGAGGCTTCCGGGCGGACGCCGAGATGGAGGGTGGACGGGGGAGTTAGGGATGCCGGCCGCCATTCCCCTCCGTGGGAGGGGAGGAGGTGGCTCCAGTCCCTTCCTCACCCCCATCCGCTGCCTCTTTCTCTCTCTTTTGTTCTTCATTTCTTTTCTTCGGGGGCTGCTTACTTTCTGTTCGCCTCCAAAGAGTTGGCAGTTTGGAAGAAAGGGGACCGTCGCGGCGTGCCCTTTTTCTAGGTTGTTGCCAACTTGGAAGGTAGCCTTCCTTGCGTGAAAGGTGGCCTTCTCCTTGCCGTCCCTCTATCACCTTTGTCACGGACCACCCGAGCCAACTGGGTCGACCATCTCTTGTCCGAGCCAGTTTCTACGCGAGGCAGAGTCAGTGGCTGGATGCGAGAAGGTCAAGACCGGGTCGACCGGGCGATGGCCGTTTGCTGCAGTGCCAGATGGATTTTCACTTTTTGTTATGTAATGTATTGGTAGTTGCCTTTCTGATGTACCAACAGTTATCTTGAATGAATGCGAAAGATAAGGGTGTTTATTTTACCCAATTTGCTGATACAGTATTCAGAAATAAAATCTGCGTAGTGTGGTTGCGTTCCATGTCCGGGGAATGGGTTCCCCTTCCATTGTGGCTAACCTGTACGCACCTTTCCCGAGCGTCTCGATCACTCGGTAGGGGCCTTCTTAATTGGGGGATAGCTTGCCCGCCGCCTCTAGTGGTCGAGAGGCTTCTTCCTTCCTGAGGACGAAGTCCCCTGGTCGGAATTGTCTGCCTCGGATCCTGGCGTTGTAGTACCGAGTGAGGCGGCGCTGGTACTCCGTAGCTCGGACGTTCGCGATCTCTCGGAGTTCTTCTGCCAGGTCGAGGTTCTCGAGCAGCTTCTGCTCGTTTGCCTCGGGCAAAAAGCTGATCACTCGGAGAGACGGATTGGCGATTTCCAATGGAACGACGGCTTCGGTGCCATATACCAGTTGAAAAGGGGTCTCACCGGTTGCCGTTCTGGGGGTCGTTCGGTACGACCATAGTACGCTAGGCAGTTCCTCGAGCCAGCTACCCTTAGCCTTGCTGAGTCTAGTTTTTATGCCCTTCCAGATGGTCTTGTTGGCATTTTCAACTAGCCCGTTGGCCTGAGGGTGGGCGACCGAAGTGAAGTGGTTACGGATATTTAGGTCGGCACATCTATCTCGGAAGTATCGAGAGTCGAATTGCCGCCCGTTATCGCTCACTATCACTCGGGGGATGCCGAAGCGACAAATGATCGATTTCCATACGAAACCCCAGACGACTGTCTCGGTGATCCTCGCTGTTGCTTCAGCCTCGATCCATTTGGTGAAGTAGTCGATGGCGACGATGATGAACTTCTTCTGGGATTTGAGCCGTTGGGAATGGCCCAAGGATGTCGATCCCCCACCGAGCGAAAGGGTAGGGCTCGGTAAGGGTGACAAGTTCCGTGGCCGGTTGGTGGACCAAATGGTCGAACCGCTGGCAACGGTCGCAATGTTGTACGTAAGCCGTGCAGTCGCGCTGGAGGGTCGGCCACCAGTATCCTTGCCTTTGCAGGATTTTGGCCAGCGACCGACCTCCTGAATGTGCTCCGCACAGGCCTCGATGAATCTCCTCAATAGCTTGGCTCGCTTCGTCGGGGCCGAGGCACTTCAGAAGGGGCCCGGAGAACGATCTTTGGTAGAGGGCGTTGTCGAGGATGACGAAGCGCCGAGCTTGGTACTTCATCCGGCGGGCTTCTCGAGAGTCGGAGGGTTCCTGGGAGTCTCGTAGCCAGGATAGGTAGGGGGAGCGCTAGTCGTCGGGAGTGGCCGAGTCAATGGCGAGGAGCTCTGAGTCTATGCTCGGGCGCTCTAGCTCTTCTAGGAGTACCGATCGTGTACCTTCCGGGTCTAGGGAGGAGGCCAGTCAGGAGAGGGCGTCCGCCCGAGAGTTTTGCTCCCGAGCTATTCGGACTACCTCGAACTCCTCGAACTGCTGGGCCAGGCTCCGGACCAACTGGAGGTATTTGATCATAGGTGCCTCCCGAGCTTCGTACTCGCCACTGACCAGGCTTGCGACCAGCTGGGAGTCGGTGTGGATCCTGACTCGCTCAGCCCCCAACCGTCGGGCCATGCGGGCTCCTGAGATAAGGGCCTCGTACTCGGAAGCATTGTTGGACGCCGGAAAGTTGAACTTTAGGGCGTACTGCAACTCTATTCCTTCGGGGGACCTTAGGAGGATCCCTGCGCCGCTACCGACCGAGTTGGACGATCCATCGACGAACAGTTCCCAGGTTGGCCCGGTTACTGTCGGAGGCCTGTCCTCGACCGGAATGGTGCTCTCGACGATGAAGTCGGCGAGCGCTTGCCCCTTGATAGCTGATCGTGGCCGATACGAGATGTCGTATGCCCCGAGCATGATGGCCCATTTGACAAGTCGCCCCGAGGCCTCGGAGTGGGCCAGAATCTTCTTCAGTGGCTCGCCGGTTAGCACAGTGATGGGATGCCCCTGGAAGTAGGGTCGGAGGTGCTTTGCGGAGGTAACCAACGCTAGCACGAGTTTCTCGATTGCGGGGTACCTCCGTTCGGCCTCGCCAAGCACCTTGCTGGTGTAGTAGACCGGCCTCTCGACTCCCGAGTCATTTCTGACTAGGACCGAGCTGACCGTTGATGGCGTCGCCGAGAGATAGAGCAGCAAAACCTCGCCTGCAACGGGCTTGGAAAGCACCGGGGGTGAAGCTAGGAGCTCTTTGAGCTCGGCGAACGCTATCTGGCATTCCCCGTCCCATGCGAACGTAGCAGACGCTATTTTAGGCCCCCTCATTAGCTTGAAAAAGGGCAAGCATCGTTCGGCCGCACGGGACAGGAAACGACTGAGAGCGGCGACACGCCCCGTCAGACGTTGGACGCCTTTAATGCACGTGGGCGGGCGCATGTCCAAGATGGCCTGGACCTTGTCAGGGTTTGCTTCGATCCCCCGCTGAGTGACCAGGAAACCCAGGAACTTCCCGGATCTTACTCCAAAGGCACACTTGGCAGGGTTGAGCTTCATGCTGTACTTCATGAGGGTGCCGAAAGTCTCGGTCAGGTCGGTGAGGTGATCGTGAGCCCTCGGGGTCTTGACGAGCATGTCGTCGATGTAGGCTTCGACGTTCCGACCTAACTGTCCCTCGAAAATATGGTTGACCAGTCGCTGGTATGTGGCTCCAGCATTCTTCAATCCGAAAGGCATCCGGGTGTAGCAGTACACGTCGTAGTCGGTGATGAAGGCGGTCTTCTCGACATCTTCAGGGTTCATTCGGATCTGATGATAACCCGAATAGGCATCCAAGAAACTGAGTATCTCGTTGCCCGAGGTTGAGTCAACCAGTTGGTCGATGCTCGATAGCGGATAGCAGTCCTTGGGGGTGGCCTTGTTCAGATCGGTGAAGTCTACGCACATTCGCCACTTGCCGGTGGTCTTCGGCACCAGGACGACGTTGGCTAGCCACGTTGGGTACAGGACCGGTCTGAAGAGACCAGTCTCTTGTCCCTTGGTGACCTGCGCCTTGATGATCGCCTGTTTCTCGGGCGCATGCTTCCTCCTCCGCTGCTGTACGGGTCTCACGGTGGCGTCGAGGTTAAGCTTGTGCATCACGGTTTCCTCTGGTATACCAGGGAGTTGATCGTCGGACCAAGCGAAGACCCGGACGTACCCAGAAAGAAACTCCTTGTATTGATGCTGTTCCTTCGGTGGTAGGTCGGAACCGATCCTCACTCCAAGGGCCGGGTCGTCGTTCAGGAATACCGTTAATAATTCGCCACCGGGCTCGGTGGTCACGGTTTTTCCTTCGACTCCCCTGGGGCCCTTATCCTTCCCGTCCGGCCTTGAGGCTTCCACCGAGATATTGTAGCACCTTCTAGCCGTGGCCTGGTTACCTCGGACTTCCCCCAACCCATTTTTGGTGGGAAACTTCATTTTTTGGTGATAGGTAGATGGTACGACCTTTATTCGGCTGAGAATTTTTCGGCCGAAAATGGCATTGTACGCTATCATACCTTTAATCACTATGAAGTCCACTATGACCGTAACGGTTTTGGGTGGGGTGCCGATAGTGACCGGCAGGCTTAGGGCTCCCTCGGGGTAGGTGGCTAGGCCATTAAACCCGCACAGGGGTGTTCGGATCGGGCGGAGCTTGGATGGGTCTTCCCCCATCTTGAGAAAATAGTCATAAGATAATACATCGGGGGCGCTCCCATTATCAACCAAAATCCTGTCTACATTGCAGTGATTTATCGTGGCCGAGATAACGAGGGCATCGTCATGCGGGGTGCTCAGCCCTTCCAGGTCTTGGTCGGAGAAGACTATGACCTGGGGCTTCATTGGCGGGCCTTTGGGGGGCTCTAAGGCTCGGCTGGCCCGCTCGGCATGACGCTTCCTTCCTCGGCTGGTGTCGCCTCCCGATGCCGCTCCTCCGGAGATGACGTTGATGTGGACCCCTTGGGGGGCGTTGTCGATCTCCTCTGCGGCGTCTCGGTCTTCTTTGTGCCCGATTGTGAACCGGGCTAGATGCCCCAGACGGATGAGGCGCTCGATCTCATCTTGGAGCTGATGGCAATCTCCGGTGTGGTGCCCGTGGGCGCCGTGGAACAGGCAATGCCTGTCCCGCTTGCGGTTCTTCGACCTCATCGGCTCGGGCTGGCGGAGAAGTCCCGAGTCTTTGATGTCTTCATAGATCTCGTAGACTGGTGCGGTCAAGGGGGTATACCGCTCGTACTTTCTCTTGCGCTCTCCTTCTCGATCGCGCTTCTTACTCGAGCCAGGATTTGGCTCGGAGGTCCGCTTTTTGTCCCCCTCCCGACCCGAGCCGGTTGTGTCTCGGCAGGCGCTGAGTACTTCTTCGCACTCGGCGTGGCGCAGTGCCAGAGTCACTAGCTCGGCAAGGGTCGAGGGAGGGTGGAGGACAAGCTCGCGGCGGAGATTCTCATCCCGGGTGCCCCCGGTCAGTGCGGTTGTGGCTGAGGCCACGTCCAGGCGGGGGATCCTAAGGGCTTCCGATTTAAATCGGTGGACGTAAGTCCGGAGCCTCTACCCTTGCGCCTGTTTGAGAGCTAGGAGCCCCGCTACTGACCTTGGGGGGGCGCTACCGGCGAAGCTCTCCTTGAAAATTCGCCCGAATTGCCTGAAGTCTCGGATGGACCCCGGGGCGAGGGCTCGGAACCATGCCTGAGCGCCCTGGACCAGGGTGGCCGCGAAGGCTCGGCATTTGATGGGATCCGGCGTTCCATGCAGGGTCACCAGGGCGTCGAAGCTGTCGTAGTGGTCGGCTGGGTCGCCCTGGCCGTCGTAGAGCTTGAAGGTTGGGATGGAGGCTCTAGGAGAGACCTCTGCCTTCAAGATGTACTCGGAGAAAGGGGATTTCTCCTCGTCCTCCGGGAAAGAGGTCTTCTGCAGGGCGCGGAGAGCGCGCTCTTACTCTGCGAACCGTCTTTCAAAATCTCGTAGCCGGAGGGACAGTTCCGGCTGTGGCCGCGCCGTGGGGCTGGGGGGGGCGTCATGGCGATCTCCCGGAGCACTGGTGCCCGGGCGCGGTGGCCTCGCCCCCTGCTTCCCTCTCCTCGGCGTGGAGGAAGCCTCTTGCTCTGCAGACGGAGCTTGCGAGGGTCCTCCGATGTCGTTGCGGAGGAGCTGTCGGCCGCGGAGGGTGAAGCGGCCTCCGGCGGTGTGCTGCGTTGCACTCCTTCGAGGGGGACTTCCTGACGGGGCGCGGGACCTCGCGTCCCAGGCCGCCTGGGCCCTCATGAGCTCCATGAGGACGTCCATCTTCTCGTTGAGGGCTTGGAAGGCGTTGGCGCCACCGTCGAGGGGTGCCCCTATCTCCGCCGGGGGGGGTGGTGGTCCGTTAGTGGGGACGCTGGCGTTAGAGGGGGGGCTTTGCGAGACCCTAGGGGGGACGCCTCCCGCCGCTGCCGCAGCCTTACCTGCCCCGCCGGTGGATCTCCTCCCTGAGCTTTTTCTCACCATCTTGACTCTTCGTGCGTTTCCCACAGACGGCGCCAGATGAAGATGTGGAATCTCGCGCTGTGTCCTGAGCGGGCTGTAGATCACCAGAAGATGTTTCTACAAGAGAAGGGAAACATATCAGAGGGCCCAGGGGTCTCCCTGGGGGAAAACCCTCCGATGGCTAAGTCAGTAGAGCGATGGTGGAAGCGATAATGGGGGGAGGAGAGAGCTGATGCGCGAGAATCCTCTCCACCAAGGGTGAAGCGAATCGTGCTCAGGAGCTTAGGGTATGTGAATGGCTAGTTCATCTAACCATCTTCCGGAGGGTATCCCTGGCTTAAATAGTGCGTCGCCTTTTAAGAGTCCGGTGAGCTGAGGGCTTCCCGGCGGGAGTTACGTCTTCAGCGGGGGCTTTTATGGCCGGATCGTGGGGGCGTTATCCCCTTGGAGTTCGGCAGCTCCCATGACTCTCCCGCTGGCGGAGGACTCTGAACGGCCGCACCTGCAGATAATCAATCGGTCTCACCGAGCTACGGGGATCCTGGCTCGTGTCCGAGCGATAGGCATGGCCCGGCGAAGGTGGGGTCGGATAGGTCGGCTGGAGCTTCTTTCTCTCGGTCGGAGAGTGAGCTTTAGACCGGACCTTCCATGCGACCTGACCGTTGTCTCGGGCCCTCCGAGCCTAGAAGGCCGCCGGGGAGAGTTGGTTCCTCGAGTCTTTGTTTATTGGGCTTTTCTCCCGAAGTGGGCCCTGTGGGCTATCACTTGGGTGGGCTCGCCCGGTTGGACCTTGTAGGTCTTGTTGGGCTGCCTTTGTGGTGGGCTGCGGAAATCCCCCTCTCCAAGGGTATTCCGACCGATCACTCAGGGAATGTCGGTTGCGCTGCATGATACAGCTTTATATGCTTTCCATTGAGGGGAGAGAACTGGATGACTCCTTTGTGGTCTACCAGGACGTAGGCACCCCCTTCGTATACTCGGCAGATGATATACGGTCTGATCCAGTTTTCGACCAACTTCCCTTTGGGGTTGGAGGCCATCACTTCTCTTCTTTTGACCATCACCAGGTCTCCTTTCTTGAATTCTCGTCCCCTGACTAGCTTATCAAAAGCACGGGCCATGCGAGCTTGGTAGAGTTGGATGTTTTGTTGTGCCCGGAGGCGTTTTCCTTCGAGCTCAGCGAGCTCTTCTAATCTTCTTTCTGCTTTGGTTTGTTCACCGTCGAATAGTCCATGCTGGATGGCAACTCGCAGCGAAGGAACTTCCAGTTCAATTGGCACCACAGCCTCTGACCCATAGACGAGGGAGAAAGGCGAACAGCCGGTTGGGGTTTTGTAGACAGTACGATAAGCCTAGAGTGCTTCGTACATCCTTTCTTCCCAATCTCTTTTATTAGACTTGACAGTCTTTGCCAGCAACATGCATAGTGTCTTATTGAAGGCTTCTGCAAGTCCATTGGCTTGAGGGTTGTAGGGGGACGATGTCCTCCAGTCAATCTTGTATTTGTCGGCTAGACGATAAACATTCTGGTTTCTGAAATGGCTGCCATTATCAGAGATGATTCGGCTGGAGATCCCAAACCGGAATATTACATTCTGTCGGAAGAATCTTGCAACTAGCGCTCCCGTCACATCTCTTAGTGCTACCGCCTTTGCCCATCTGGAGAAGTAGTCTGTAGCTGCTAAGATATATCTGCACCCTGAGGAAGATGCTGGTAGCGGTCCTACCACGTCCGTGCCCCACTGAGCAAACGGCCAACTTGGTAGGGTCGGATGTAATGGCACTGGAGGTCTCCTTGCCACGTTAGCGTGTTCTTGACACTTCTGACAAGATTTGGCAAACTTGCAGCAATCATCAAATATAGCGGGCCAATAGTAGCCTAGTTTCTTTATCTCAATTTTCATCTTTGGGCCAGCCTGGTGTGCTCCAGCTGATCCCGCATGGACTTCTTGCATCACCTACCCCGCTTCTGCCGAAGACAAGCAACGAAGTAGGACTTTCCTTCGGACATCTGCCATTATTCGGAGCAAGGTTCCGCTTCTCATCTCGTAAGAGTCCTTGACCCTCAGGAGCTTCATTCTTTGTTCTTTTTCTTTTGGAAGCTGCTGGTGTTGAAACCACCGTAGGAGATGTTATCGCCAATCGGGCTGCTGAACCTCTTCGACGACTGCCACCTCAATCTCTTGTTCGTCTGCTAAGACTTCTGTTACGCTGGGGACTTGCCGGCGGTTGATCACTGTTATATTCAGGCTTGTGTCTGGCGGAACTGCCAATGAACTGGACAGCTTAGCGAGGGTGTCAGCCTGAGCATTCCAATCTCGGTTGATGTGCTTGATGCTGATGAAGTAGAATCTTGACATCAGGCAGGTTGCCAGCTGGTGATAGGGGAGAAGCTCTTGCTTTCGCACATCGAACTCTCCTTCCAGTTGTTTTATAACTAGCAGGGAGTCCCCGAATGCTTCCAGCATCTGAATTCCCATGGATAGAGCAATTTGCAACCCGATTATTAGGGCTTCATATTCCGCTTCATTATTTGTGCAATGTTTGTTTATGGAGCAGGATGTGTGCACCACTTCTCCTTCTGGGGATTTCAGGACTATGCCTGCTCCTGCCCTGATTCTGGCCGATCCAGTGGCAGAGGTGTCAATTCTGGAAGTGCCATCAAAGTATAGCTGCCATAAGGAGGGCCGCACCTGAACGGCTTCCAAGGTTTCATCTTCAGGAAGCTCTGGTTCCAACGAGCAGTCCCCGGGTACTGTGTGCTCCGCGAAGAAGTCTGCAATAGCTTGACCCTTGACGGCCTTGCGTGGTACATAGGAGATGTCAAACTCCATAAGGATTACCGCCCATTTGCCCAGGCGACCTTTGAGTGCTGGCTGGGACATAATATATTTCAGGGGATCCTCTTTGGATACCAGGCTGATTTCATGTGACAACATATAGTGTCGGAGTTTCTTGACTGCGAAGACCAGTGCTAGACAGATCTTCTCAATGTAAGTGTATTTCTCTTCAGTTCTGACCAGTCTCCGACTGAGGTAATAGAGGGCTTGCTCTTTCCCTTCTTCATTATTCTGGGCCAGCATTGCCCCCATAGAGTTATGTGTAGCTGCTATATATAGTATTAATGGTCATCCTTTCACCGGTGCGCCCAGCACTGGAGGAGTCTTCAGATAGTCTTTCAGCTTGTCAAAGGCTGTCTGGCAATCTTCGTCCCAATAAAAGGGAACATCTTTCATCATCAACTTGTGGAAAGGCTGGCATCGCCCTGACAAATTGGAGATGAACCGCCGGATATAAGCCAAACGGCCCTGTAGTGATCTCAACTCGGAGATATTCCTTGGGGGAGGTAGCTTCTGAATTGCTTTGTTTTTTGTGGGGTCTATCTCGATCCCCCGATATCGGACAATGAAGCCCAAGAACTTTTCGCTCGACACTCCGAATGCACATTTCATGGGGTTCATCTTCAGCTCATGCTGCCTCAGCCTCTGAAAAATAATCCGGAGGTCTTGCAGATGATCTTCTTTTCTTCTGGTTTTGACTACCAGGTCGTCTATGTAGCACTCGACCTTGTGGTAGAGCAACTCATCAAAGATTTTAGTCATTGCGCACTGATAAGTTGCGCCAGCATTCTTCAGCCTGAACGGCATCCTCTTATAATCATAAATGCCTTTAGGGGTTCGGAAAGCAGTATGGACCCGGTCATGCTCCGCAATCCAAATATGATTGTAACCGGACGACCCGTCCATAAATGACAGGGCCTCATGGCCGGTTGTAGCATCTATCATGACTTCTGTTATCGGCACTGGGAAGTCATCTTTGGGGCAGGCTTTGTTTAGATCTCGGAAGTCGACACATATCCGGATCTGTCCATTCTTCTTTTTCATGGGGACGATATTCGCCAGCCATGTGGTGTACTGGTTTTCTTCAACAAATCCCACGTCAATGAGCTTGTCGACTTCAGCACAAATTTGAGTGATGAGTTCTAGCCTCATGCGTCGCGGTGATTGCTTCACCAGTTCGGCCTCAGGGCTGATTGCCAGCTCATGTTGTGAGACAGTGGGGCTTAGACCTGGCATTTCTTTGTAAGTCTAGGCGAAGCAATCCCGGTACTCTAATAGCAGCTGGATGTACAGCTCCCGTTCTTCTGGGGATAGTTGGGCGCTGAGGAAGGTAGGCCTAGGGTCCTCCTCATTTCCCAAGTTGACTTCTATCAGTTCATCGACTGTGGCTTGGCCTCCGTCTTCTATCTCCGGAGATGCCGGTTGGAGGTCAACGAATTCTGGAATACCGTCTTAAGGGTCGAGTACTTCGACTTCCTCGTCAGACAGCACCAGAACTTCTTGAGGTTTCCCTATTTCTTGTGCCAACGGCTGCGCGGATGGTTTTATTAGCCAATACGCTGCCGTTGCAGCTCCCAGGGATAAGAGAGCAGCTTCAGTGTTTGTAGATAAGGTTGTAGTCGCGACAGGCTGGTAGTTGTTTATTGCCGGGCTTGGACAGCATCCCGGTTTTATAGTAGAAGTTGAGGAGGTCTCGCCTTCTGGAGCAGTTATACCTTCCGTGGAAGTGGCTTTTCCCTTCTCGGTAGCTGGTTCCCCTTGATTGGAGTTGGCCAAGGCTTCCTTGATTGGCAGAAAGGGTGTTGAAGTCGTCATTAGTAGGACTCCGCTGGAGGGAGAAACTCCTGCTTCTTCAATATCTTCGGCTTCACTACTGCTAGCCGTGTCAAATTTGGCTTGAAGGGCCATTTCTTCAGGGTAGACCTGCTCCCAGCATCGGTAGGGGGCCGAGGCCTCTATTTCTTGATTTCCAGATTGAGCCAGTTCAATATGTTCAGCTTCCACAGGGTATTCATCAAAAGCTGCCCCCAGCGGGCTATCTTCAGCAGGATAGAAGGCGGAGATGGTGTCCACCTCGTATCGCCCAGTGTAATAATATTCTTCCAGGGTGAAACCCAACCCCGGATGTTGAGAGACATGTCTCATTTCCTTGTCCAGATTTGCAGGATACCACATCTGCTGGAAAGCTTCCTTGCGCTTTTGAGACTAATCGGAGGGAATGTGTTGCTTCTAAAACATCCTGGCCATCCGATCAGTTGTAAATGCCAGACCCTGGATGGGAACTGGAGGGTTGCTCAGATCTTCGGGGAGGCTGCAGTCTGTGTCTTCCCGAGTAGGATGCTCCTCAGCTGTATAGAACAAGCTGTTGGGTCCATCTTCCTGTGTCACCTCCCAAGTCTTGAAAGGCTCGACAATGGGGTCATCGAGGCCGAGGACTGGCTTGATGAGGCCGGTCGGGACTCTGATGTAATCGTGCTGCCGATTGACCTGCACTTCAGTAGCTTTAGGGTATAATGTTGGGGGTGTTACTCTGCCGACATCCCCTGAAGCTGTGATGTGGGAGACCACCTTTGGCTTGACATATCCGCGTGGCAGTGGTGGGTACCAACTGTCGCCGGATCTATTCTTAGATGCCCCTACAGGGGTCTTAGCTTCAGAAATCTTCCGGGGAGGCCCCATATATAAGTTGGCGTCCGCCAAGTGACATTCAAACACCTCGAATGGGTGGAGGTCAGCAAATATCCTCTCCTCCTTTCCCTGGAGGCTGTATTTGATACATTGGTGGAGCGTGGAGGGCACCGCCATATTTTACTGCAGCCATGGGCGGCCGGGCAGTGTCTTGTAAGAGGTGCGGGAGTCAATGACATGAAACTGCACCGTTGTAGTGAAATCTGCGAGGGTTAGTGTGAACTCCGCCACTCCCATTGATACTTCACATTTTTGATTGAAGCCGGCGATACACATATCCCTGACTTTCTCGAGATGCACATTAAAGTGGTGCCTCTCATATATTCTGTATGGCAGGATGTTGACCGCTGCACCGGGATCAACCAGTATTCTGTTCAGCTCCCTTCCATTCAGGTGCCCCTTCATATATAGCTGCCTGTTGTGGCTGGCGGTAGGTAGCAGCATGTCTTCTGGAGAGAATGTCATGCTGGCTTCTGGTACAGCTTCAGCTATGCAGGTTTCAAAATGAGCAGGCGTCTGCAGTGTAATGATGATCGCCTGTCAAGTTTCTTCACTCAGAGAGAGGATCTCCCATATTGTAAATCGGGCAGGGAGCTTCTTGAGTAGCTTCATTATTCGGCTCCCAGCTCGGACATTGGAGAGCTTCATCTCTTCAGCCCACCTTGGCTTGGCGAGGTTTTGATTTGCGGGCCCTGACGGACCTGCTTCATCTTTCTCAGATTCGGCGCCCTTCTGGCTAGTACCGACCTCTGGGTCTTCTTTGTTAGTTGCTGCTGGGCAAGCTCCGCCTGTATCTGGCTCTTCAGCAGACTGTGCTGGCTGCGGGTGAATGGCCCCGGGTGTAGGGTTAGCCCCCTGACAAGGCTGCTTCCCCTTGGACATCTTCATGAATTCAAGAAATGAAGGGACCCCTTTGCCCCCACTCTTGTTGTATAAGACTGATGGAGGAGGGATTTGGGCTCCCCTGACCTCTGGCGGAGGTGTCTTGTAGGGCTGCTCGCCCCTGAACATGATGTTGTGATTGGGTGCGGCTGGCGCCCCCATTTTCGGCCTGACCGGGTGGCATGTGCAGCAGTTGCGGCCTCGGCCTTGCCTCCCCCAGCATGGGGTGTGAAACAAATTTCCTCTTCTTCCTCCTCTCCGGGTAGGTTGAAGAGTGCTGATAGGGTATTGCAGGAGACAACCTGCACTTTATTGGCCCCAGCGGCCTTTCTTTTCTTCTTCTTTTGTTTCTTCTTCTTTGTTTCCGCGGGCGGATGCCCCCAGAATAGACTGCCCTCTCCGTCGAGCGTCTCTTCAGCTTCCTCCTTCTGTTCAAGTGAGAGTTGCTCTAATTCTTGCCACGGGACGTGGTCCCGCACCAGTAGAGGTTTCAGTTCGGGCTGCACATATTCATCTAGCCCTTCAATGAGGTTTTGCAGTCGAAGGACCCCAGGATTGGTTTCCTTAATCACTGGTAGCGGAGTTTGTCTTCTCCGATTATGTGTATGTATCCTGATAGCTATAGGTGGAGTGACCCATGCGGGTGCTGCCACTGGCAGAGCAGGCCGGCGTGTAACACCATGGATATGTGCCCCCTCTTTCGGGCGGGGTGCCCTCTTCTTTTTATGCTTTACAGGGGCCTGCTGCCATCCCTGCTATTCTTTTGCGGGCTCCAAGAAATGAGCTTCCTAGGTGCTCCGCGTGATTGCTTCAGAGATCTCCTCGGGCAATGCCTGGTAGAGGGAGATCATGTTGACCGCTGCCCTCCTCCGAGGGGCTTCATGTGGCTGAGGAGGGTCAACTTTGTACTCTCCTAGCTCAATTTCATTCTTCTTCATCATCCCTTCGATGATGTCTTTGAAAACATAGCAATCTTCGATTGGATGTCCCAACATCTGGTGGTAGGGGCAGAATCTTGGACTGCCTTTTCTTTTCAGGTCCTCCGGTCTTCTCAGCTCAGGCAGGGTGACCATGCTGTATTCTGTTACCCAGTCGAACAGGACTCGGGTCTTGTCTTTTGGAAAGGAATAGGCCTTCTTCATTTTGTCCCTCAGCGAAGGACCTTCTTTACCGTCTGGGGCTTCTGCAGGCTGCGGGGTAACTCCCTTCTTGCCTTCACCTTTTTGTTGTTCAAACGCCTTTATGTCAAGAGCGTTTGCTTCTTTGGGCGAGGAGCGCCGGTCCACTGCCTTGCCCTTCTGGGTCGTGCTGGCAGCAGATGTAGGGGTAGGTCTGGCCAGGAAAGCTTCCATTTCAGCCACGACATTATTTAGTTGGTCGAACGACCGTATTTCCATTCCGATCATTCTCTCCAGAACCTCCCTTCTGAGATTCTGTTTGCATATTTGCACAGCGTCCTCCTGATACGGGGGCCGCTTGCACCTCATTCCGAGGTTTCTCCACCTCTTAATATAATCGAGGGCTGTCTCATCGGCCCTCTGCCTTGTTGAATAGAGTTCGGCCACTGTGACCTCCCTCTCTATGACATGGAACCTTTCTCTAAACTTTCTCTGCATATCCGACCAATCATTGATCGGCCCAGCTGAGAGGCTAGAGTACCATTCAAATGTGAGCCCCGTCAGCGAGGACCCGAAAAACTTCAACAAATATGACTCGTCGGTGGCCAGATCACCCATGACGGTCATGTGATATGCAATGTGCTCCTTCGGGGATCCCTTCCGGTTAAATTTGTCGAACTTAGGCGGCTTGTTGACCCCCGGGGGAAGTCGTTTAGCCGCGTGGTGTTGCGGGTAGGGCACCCGATAGGCATCAAATGCAACATAGTCGCCTTCACTTTTCTCTGCGAGCTTCAGCTCGATCATCCTTTCCAACATCATCCGGTTCATGACCGTGGGGTCAACTGGCTCCGGATAGAAGTGCGCTGGCTGCAGGTACGGGGTGACCAGGGTGGTCGCCTGTGGAGGACGCAGCAGCGGAGGTGTATGGTGCACTTGAGGGAGCACCGGAGGTAGCAGCGGCTGGAGCTGTGGTGGCCATTGTTGCATTGTTTCCATGCTTAGCTCTGACGACTGGGGCAGTGTGTAGAGTGGTGGAGGGCCGTCACGACGGACTGCTCCCCGAGATGATTCACCCTGGACTTCGGGTGACTTGGAAGCTGAGGATTGTTCAGTTTTCTCCATCAGCTGCTTCTTCAGCAAGTCTATCTTTTGCCGATATTGCTGCAGTAGCATCAAGACTGATGGGTCTATAGTGGTTGTAGCGGGGGTAACTTCTGCTGTCTCCCCAGACGTACCCTCGGGTAGGATGTCGAGGGGGACGTCGTCCTCTTCCTCTATCGTCACCACATTAGCTGTCAGGACGGGGGTCTTGCCATCCCACTGGTGGTAGACCTGGGGCTATTTCCTTTTAGTCATCATCAGGAGTTCCCTCGCTGCTTCTGTTCTGCGAGTACTCGGCCCCGGCCGTGCGGCCAACTGAGCCAATTCTCGAGGGTCTTCGGGAAGCTCCCCATATCGGCTGGATATACCAGCCATGTTGCAGGCGAAGACCTGCATCCTTTTCCTTTGTCGATGGACCCTCCTTTTTGCTTGATGCGGGAAGGTCAGTCTTTCAAACACAGAAACTCTTCTTCTTTCTTCCCGCTCGGGGACAGCTTCATCGGCTTCAATCTCGAAGACGTTATCATATCCATTATCGTCGACTGATGACACCATCATTCTTTCTCCTATACCTTCTTCATCTGCCGTTGATGGGTAGTAATCTTCATCAGCGGCTGCTTGCATCAGTCGCTGTTGACCAAGCGAGGGGTTGCCTAACCCTCGAAAATAGTTTCTGACCAAACAGGTCATCTCTTCTTGACCCCGCTCTTGATGTAACACGGGGGATGATTGTCGACCTCTAGTAGGAGGGATATAGGCTAGCCGAGCCCTGTCGGCAGGTTGTTGGAATCATCATCCCGTGGCTGGGACGTTGGCTTGACGGGCAGCAGCCCGGAAACTTCCGCGGCGCGGAGGATCCGTAACCACTTATTCTTCCTTCTTCGGGGGCAAGCCCCTTTCTCTTCTCTCTTCCACTTCGTCATTCACAGGACGGCGGTGGATGGGTGTCAGGTGGCGGGCAGGTTGGGTCCGCTTGGGAACCCACACCTGTTTGAACTTCCTTGGCCTGGGGGCCAAGCTTCCTTGGCCATAGTGGCCGGTTTCTTATCTTTCTGCCCTCCTTCCAGCGAGGGCCTGGTATGTATTGTGGACAGGGATGGCGGGGATGACTCGGTCCGGAGCCACCCGTGTAGTGCGTCCGTTAAGGAAGACGTGCATGCCGCCGACCATCATGGACTTCCCGGACTGAGATAGAGTCCCGGTGATCACAACAGCACTTCTGTGGGCCTGGCGACGCTGACGTTCTCCAGGGTGTTTGTTGACGATATTGGGGCGGGTCTCACGTATGACGTGGTGCACCAGACAGCTAGCGGCCGGGGCCAGATTCTTGGGCAAGTCGTTGCAGCAGGGAGCCTTCAGAGGCTCCACTTTCTCCACAGCTTCCTTGACAGGTTCTGGGGCTTCGACCTCTAGCATATCAATAAAGGCCAACCCCAAGAAGTTGGGGAAGCCAACAGCGGCAGGGAAGCTGCCGAATTCCATGGGCTCCGCCAGGTACCCTTGTGCATGTCCATCGACGATCGAAGGACCGAAGCCAATGCCAGTTATCCCATTTGTTGCCATCGTGCGCCTGTAAAGACAAACAAGCCAACGATCAGTAGCCTTTGAGAGGGCCTTGAAGCCCAAGTATCTCGGCAAAGAGATGAAAGGTGACATTGGTCCCACCGGACGTGCCAGACTTGTTTGCGGGCCTTTTCGTTCCCCTCAGGTTATCGGGTATATTGCTCTTATTTCATGCGTCGATCAACCAATTAACTAACTGGTAGTTAACAGACCGATTGACTACGCGAGTGTGCCAGTCACATATGTGACAAATTTATCATGCGCTCGTTCTGACTTGGTCAGACGAATGTGAGGTTCGGTCGGGACCAGCAGTCCGCCATACCATAAAGGCTATGGCGTTAATTACATCCCCCACGAGGAGGGAACACATTTGATTAATTGTTGAGATAGTGGGCTGTCGAGGCCGGAATAAAGGATGCGACACTACAAACATGATAGAATCATGCAAGATGCATCTATCTGTCATGCAGGAGAGGCATGGTTTATTGAATTGGAGACCCCTGGTGCGTGGCAGAGGACGTAGGTCCGAAGGCCACCATCGCGCATAGCGGAGACTTCCGATAGGGCGTAACCCGACCTTCCGTCAGCGCCATTTGATATACCCGAGGGCCGATGCAAACACGCATGCATGACGTCGATGACCATGCTAAGCATGATGACAGAATTATGAAGATAAGCAGAACTCAGTCACATGTTTATTAATCCCCGCCAACGGGGGAAAAGATGGCACAAGCATGATAGTAAGAGCAGAGTGATGACAGACATAATGGTGAAAACATGATAACAAAAAGATTTGGACTCGAAAGGCCCTCCTCTTATTCAATTCATTCCTAATTAGGGTTGATTAACTTCGACCACGGGAAGCGAGGGTCGCTCGGGAGCGAGCTAGGGATTAGAGAGTGTAGCGATTAGAAACGGCGCCTGAAAGCGTAGGTATAGGACTTAAGACGGCGCGGGAAACCGTAGGTAAAAGACTTAAAACGGCGTGGAAACCGTAGGTAAACCAAGAGTTTTAAAACGGAGTGGCCCGATTGGGGCGCGCCGGGAAGAGGCGTGCCAGGAAGGGCGCGCCGTTTTAAGGCGCGCCGTTTTAGGGCGCGCCGTTTATAAACGGCGCCGATTTAGCCTGAACTTGTGAAAATCGAGGTTTTATTCATTTTTCTTGAGTTTATTAAAGCACTTTAAGAAACTTTTGAGGTTTAATTAAGTCATTCATTCAAAGGATCGTCCCCGGGGCATCCGGGGGCCAAGTCATAGGCTCGCGCGAGGTTCATACTCGAGCGCGGCAATTGTTCCGAGTCACACTCGTTCGAATCGAAATTTCGACAGCATCTCCCCATCCCGGAGGATTATTGGGGAGAAGCGAGGAGTAATAACGTAGCGGAGCAACCCCTGAAAGCCGGGTGGCACAACGGCGGCCCGCAAACCCGGACGGAAAGGAAAACATCGAGGCCTAGCCTGCCAGGGGCACCAAATCAGTGGGCGACAGTGAGCGAATGAGGTGACTCATTATGGGAGCGAAAACCCCGAGGGCTAGCCTACGAGGGGCACGCGACCCGAGTCGCCACAGCACTTGAATCGGGACGACCGATGGAGGGAAGGAAACCCCAAGGGGTAGCCTACAAGGGGAACACAACCCACGGCCACCACAAAGCCCATTAAGGACCGTGGATTTGAACTGTAGGGCTTAGCCCTGTTGCTGCACACTCAATGGTCAGTAGGGACATTCGTCATCAATGGACGAGCCCTCCGTCGACCGAGTGGCTGATGTAGAAGACTGGGGGAATGTCCCCCTCCCCGGATACTAGAGTGATGCTACAGAGCATACTCCCGTTAAGGTATGAGCGGAGCGAAGAGAGCGGCGCAAGACGTTGTTTGACGATGACAAGTGGACAAACGAATTGCTAAAAATATATTAGAACGGCGAAACCCACGGGCTAAGCAAGTTAATACCAGCATGCTATGTGATTAGCATGGAGGCCCGGGGAATGGATATATGTATATATATATCATATTCGGAAACAAACCAACAGGGGCTCGCCGCTGAATGAAAAAGAACGATTGAAGCGATCTTCCCCACCCATCTGGCCTATGAAGAAAAGCACAGGGGCGGTGAAAGGTTCGCTCCCTAGACGGAGATGGACAGAGATACGCACACAAATGCGTCTCCGATCACAGAACCCATGGCATATACAGTACAGAGCCCGGCCATTACATTATAATCGAAAGAGAAAACCCCGGGGAGGGGGGAGAATGGTTCATGTAGCCCGAGGGCATATCAGCGTCGGAGAAACCGATTATACGGGAGTACGTACGCCGGGAAATCATTAGATGCACATTCGAGAAGAGAGTAGAGAAGGCATAAAAGAGAGATACGGCATCAGCCACAATAGCATTTCATTCATCCCGTGAACGATACAGATACATATGCACAGCATGTATATTCCGGCGCCGGCATTGTCGCTCGGCCGCCGTTTACATTAATAGGGAAAGCTCATTACAAACGAAGAGAAGGGGCAGAGGTAATGGTGAGGGAGGGGAGGTCAGGCTCGTATCATCGCCCCTCCCCTCTCTCACTTACATTGTATTAGGGGAAGAAAACCAAAGAAGAAGAAAGGGGATCGACCGGGAGAAAACACGGGAACCCACCTAAACCCTTTCTTCAGAACAGAGTATCGGATCCCCCGGCTTCTCTTCTCCGGCTCCGGAGGTATTCAAAGGAACAGACGAGGAAGGCGATGGCGAGAACCCTCGGTGGAAAACCCTACTTCTCCCCCAAGCTCTTCTCTCGGATGAACATAACTCTCGCCTCGGATTGGCTCTCTTCTGTCTTTTTTTCTCCTTTTCGTTTCTGATTTCTCTTCTTTTCTGTGTGTTCTCTTTTTTCTTCTTTTTTCGAAGGTAGGCTATATAGCCTTTTGTTAATCCGGTGCCCCGGGAAGGGGCGCGCCGGATTTGATGGCGCCGGGGAACACATCCCCGATCGGAATTGGCGCGCCGGTTTTGATGGCGCCATATTAAGAGGCGCCGACATCCCTTCACGTGCCGTTTTAACTTGTTTGCTTGGCGCGGCTCAGCCGATGGGTCCGGAGATGATTCCGAAGGCTCCCGTTGACTGTTCCTCTCACCTTGGCCCTTGGAAAACCTTGACGGGGTGTCGACAAAGCTCTTGATATGACGAAAGGCCTTAATCAGAACTTCGCATGTGTTTGGCCCGAGCACACGGGTGTCCTGCTCGTACAGCCTTCGGCACTGTGATTTGTGCTTCTGGTTGAGACGGACTCGTGCTCGCAGCTTCCTTGCGGGATGGTGTTGCATCCTGGATAATTCCGCCTTGCATGGCGATCAATCGGCCACTAACGGGCCCATTATGGCGAGAAGCCAAACCCGTGTCGGGTGATCGGGGCCTTCCGCTTATAGAACCCTCGGCACCTCGTCGTGGACGGCCGAGGACATTCTTCCTCTTTAGGAGAGTCATTGGGTGGACCGTCGTCCTTGGTCGGATGATAGATGTAGGGAAGCGGCATGACGAGGTCGACGCCGGATCATTGGGTAGGCTTGATCGCACTGCCGGTTGGTTGTGGATTCCTCTTGACTCTCCTGAGGTGAAGTCCCCGGTGCTCACTTTAAGGTGACTCGGGGCCCTCGCAGCTTGAGGATCCTCTAGTAAACTGATCTTCATCAGCTTTTGTGCTTCAGTGGGCCGTATCATTTGTACCTGCGGCTTGGTCGCCTGAAGGATTATATTTTGAGTGCCAACAAGTGCCGAGGTTAGTTCGACAGCCGATTGTATGGTACGGCTTCCTCCCCCTCTTCTACAACTTGTTCCCTACTCCTGCTACCCGTCTGTTCCTTTACTACTTTCTAGAGTAGTTTACTGCTTTGTAGTGTAGTTTTCCTGCTGTACTACACCTGCTATTACTGCTATTGGTTACCTGCTATTTTAGCGTGTTACTGCGTTTTTTTCAGTGGGGATCCGCGTGACCCCTACTGAGCAAGTGACACGAGGCTCACCCTTACTTTTCAGGTGGGGTGACGTTGTTTGTTCTGCTTCCGTGTGGTTCCTGGTACGCATGCTCATACCGTGTTGTTGTGGCCAGCTGGTACTTTCATCGGGCTTCCCCCGACTCTTCGGTACGTCTCCCTTTTCTGTCCACTGTACTTGGTAGACTTGCTGTCTTTCATTTGGACTTGACTCTGGGTATATAATTGTTAAGTTTAAACTGTTAATTAAAAAGTAATTTTATTTCTGCTACTTTAGCAAACCTGATTAATGAAATATTATTGCTTCCTGTTATATCTCTATGGCTTCAATGTACTACATGACAATCTTTTTTTCCTTCGGAGCTTTACCGCTCTTGGGAGCCCTCGTGCGTTCCAAGTGGTATCAGGTGTATTCGATAGTCCTATCGGGTATATCTGGTATCCGGGATTCAGGTCGTCACAGTTGGTATTAGAGAGTTGTTGTGTGAAGTACATGGGAATCCAAGATATACAGTTACCAGAGTCGTTAAAGTCCTGTACAGTCGCCCAGCCATTAGCTGGATGAATTTGCTGGCGTTAGGTTTCGCGATTCTGCATCACTTTGTTTTCTGCATGTCATCTTGTGTATGCTGTGTTGGCACTGTACGAGATGGTCCTGCTCTTCTCAGGATGTTCGATGTGTTTCTTTTTCATCGTGATGGCTGTCTCGATCATGTCGTACTTGGTAATGTTCACTGAATGGCTCAAATCCGCAGTACATTGTTCGAGGTTTTCTTGTGAGTTGCTCAGGTTGCTGTTGACTTTTTAGCGATGGTCTGATGATCGTACACGTTCTTACGTTGTTTAGGTCATCCCGGCTTAAGTCTGTTCAGCTTCTGATGTGTTCTGCTTCTATTGAAGTGCTCGATTAGATCCCGTGTTTGAGACGTTGCTCAGGCAAGCTAGGATTTTCCCTTTCCTGGTGAGCTTATGTTGGTTGAGCTTATTACGTCTCGTCCCTCCTGGTGGAATCTTTTCGAAGTTGACCTCGGAACTGCTATCTTAGTGATGTCCTTGTCCTGTGTCTGCTTAAGTGTGGACAGCTTTGTTCTGAGCTTGATCTTTTCCTTGCTTTACGGTTGCTTGGCTTTGGACTCCATCATGGCGTTAAGAGCTGTCGCGCACCGTATTTGTCGTGCCGTGTCCAGCGGCCGACGTGTTGTGAAGGCTCATTAATCGTTTCAGGACATTCGGGTAAGCTGAGATTAGCATTTTTCTTTGGGCTTTATGCTGAAGCCGGTACTCTTTTCCTTGCACTTAGGCTTTTTCTGATCGGTCGGTCGCAAGAACAGTACTCGTGGCGTGCTACATTGCGATTTTCATGGATTGCGATGGCGCCTGGCGTGTGCTGAGATGCAGATGCCGAGTTATTTTATGATGCCTGTGTGCATTGGATGAGTGCGCAGCGGAAGCGTGTGGGCTGATAACCCACTGGTCGAGGATCTTTTCGTAAGATTCTGGCTGGTCGAGAGAATTGCTTCTTCTTGATGTGACTTCATCTTGGCTCCTTATGCCTTGATGTTGTCTACTGTCGTGCTGTTGCTGGTAATTTCTCTGGTGTTGGCATCGGCATTTGTGAGTGTTGGGGAATTTGTCGGCATTCCTACTGATTGAGTACCCTCTACTCTTCTGTTTTCTCTCTTGGGTGTTGTGTTCTCGAGGCGTGCTCGAAGTCCTTGAGATGCATTCCCTGAGATTATCATTTCTCGTTGTCGTGGGTCTGTTCTTGGTGAGCTGCTCGATGCATGACTCGTCCCCTATAGTCGTGTGATCAGTTGCTGTTGTGCCTTGATGTGACCCAGCTTGTAGTTGTGTTCCGTGGTTCTGTGTCTTGTACGGAGCCAGAATCCTGCGAGTGTTGCCATTGTTGTTTTTATAAGTGCTGTTTCTCTATGATTTTGTCTGTCTATCATTAGCACTTTGTGGACCAACTCTTGTCGGTTAGCTTTGCTGTACTCTTTTCTCCTGGTAGAGTTAGCTTGCGATTCGATCAGATGTAATATCTGAGTGAGGACTGACTTGATTGTGCCCGTGGTCCGGTGCTGTTGTCTTGCCGTTATTTTCTGTGAATCTGTCGTTGGTGTCCTATGTGCCAGGTGTTCCCTGTCGCCTTTGGCACTGGAGCCGATGATGTTGTTAGGCCATCAGCTGAGAGGACTATGTTTCCTTGTTTGAGTTGGTGCTTGATGCGCCTGTCATTTCTGTCGTTTTGTTTTCCCAGTACCTGTTGTTGTGGCATTCGTGTCTCTTTTCTTGTCAGACGTAAGCGGCGTTGCCTTGGTTCGGAGGTGTCGGACTTGTGCTCACTTGTGTCGTGCTCTATCCTGAGCATGTACTCATGATTATAGTCTGACGGTGTTCCCCTGGGCTCCATTTTTCGTGATTCGAGTCGTTTCGTAGTTGTGTTGTCGGGTTGTTCTTCCATGCTTCTCCTTTGCTAGTCCTTAAAATTCGAGGATGAAATTTCTTAAAGGATGGGAGAATGTAATGCCCTGGATCTTTATTGGATCATTATTAGGCCTTTCGGATCCTTTTTGTAGAGTTTCAAATCACTTTTGTAGCTCCCGAGTTGAGTTTTATAATCCGTGTGAGTTTTTCTCTTATACTAGTTACAGAACCCTGCGGTGAGTTTATTTCTCAATTGTTCGACTCGCGAACAATATAGTTGCGATGTACTCTTCGCGAGGATCATTTTGGCTATTTTTACGTATTTTTATGAATTTTTGCATTTTCGACGCAATTTACGGATTTTCAGAAATTAGAATAATTTCTAATTTCCTTTTTATTTAAACCCCCCTTCTCTCTCTCCTCTCACTCGCGCTCACTCTCTCTCTCTCTCCCATTCTCTCTTGTTCGCTCGCCTCTTCACCTCCAACTGTAGACGGAGGGGTTCATGGGTGAGCTGACGACGCCGGGAAGCTGTTGAGACGCGTGATGGAGCGAGGATCGGGTTGGTTTTGGCGCAATCACGAACGGTGGATTCAAAGCTGGCAGTTGAGTTCGCGTTGTGGTTTTCGGCACGGTTTAGTCGCCTCGACGCTCGGTTTCTTCGGTGGAGGTAGGGAGACGGATCGCCAGTTCCTCCTGCATGTTTTCCCTACTTCTGTGCGTGGTTTGGTACTCGAACGGGCTAGATCGGGTCAGTTCCAGCAAAACCGTCATTTTGACGGTATGTAGGGTTCGCCGGAAAACGGCAACCATTATTAGCATAGTTAGTGTCAAAATGACCGCTGGGATGTCTGGATCCCATTCACGTAAGTTTCGTAGTGTTTGGTCATCATTCGGGACTGGTAGGAGTCCGAAAAACTCGGTGACTCGTTTTGGGTCGATTCGTCGGAATCGCCCTGATCTCGCGATTTAATCCATGCATGTGGAGTTTTTAGCTTCCAAAAGTTGTTTTTCACCGTGAGGCTTTGTTTCCCTTGCGCTTCGGCGTAAATGTGGCGTGGAACGGGCCGATTTGGCTTTTCCACTATTTTGCTCGTCGGATCGTTGTGGCGGTCGTACCAAAGACCGTCACATGCTCTAACGGCCCTACGATAGACCGTCACATGCCTTTGTGCGTGTTGGTCAGTTGTGGCTGTGATGTGACACAACCTCGGACTTAGTCAAACAAGCACATCTAAGCATCCAAATGGGCCTTAATGGGCCACCGCTCTCTTCGTTGCACTCTATTCCCGGGGTGACTATGTGATACCAAGGGTGACTTATGGGAATGGACCCTTGCTGGTAGAGGGCCAGCAAGGCCAAGAATTGATTCCCCAAGGTTGGTTGCCCAATTCGATTGGGGCCGACAAAGTGCACTCGGGCACCGGGTCACACTAACCCACGGCGATCACTCTAAGTCATGGACTTGAGGATCGGGCGCTCCTCACGAATTCAGCGGTGCATGAATCAAATATTGAGAGAGATACACTAGGTGAGCAAGGAAGAGACACTTACTCGACCGGTTTGAAGAAACCGGTCCCGGTCGGAGACGAGGGCGAGCGGGGAGGCGGTGGTTCCCCACACGCCGCGGCGGTGTCGCTTGACCTGCCAAACCACTTACAAAACTACTCCTCTCGCAGGAGGGGGGATCTTGGGGTAGGGGTTAATATGATACATTCAAACACTACCACCACGCAGGGTGGGGCCTTCAGCCGGCCAAGCGGGGAGGGGTTGGTGGACCGAAACGAAGAGAAATGAGAACTAGGGAAGTTGCAGCTTCAATCTGGAATTCTGGACAGGGGGTCGCTGTGATGGCTATGCCGGGCTTGTCCGGACTCCAAAATGATCGAAACCAGCTCCTGAAGCTTCCTGACTGGAAGAGGTGGACTCCATAATTTTTGGGGAAGCTCAGACGGTCGGAGGTGGCTGCACCAGCAACAGGAAGTAGCCTCCTCTGTCTGGCCGCAGGTACTGTCTGGACTGTAACAGCAAGTTGCAGAAGTGACTGAGCGCCCTCCCGAGCTCCGATCAGCACGAAACCAGCGGCATCATCTTCATGGTCGAGGTAGCTTTCAGCAGGAGGTGACGGAGATGCATTCAGAGGTCGAGGATGGCCGGGGCACCCAGAAGAGTGGGTACTGGTCGGAGTAGACAGCAGAAAACAGAACTAGATAGATCGGGGGAGAAAATTCGTAACTTCTTCCTCCAGTGGCCGAACGGGGTTCTGTTTCTTGATCTTGAAAGATGACCGGTAGAGGAAGAACTTTGATGAAGGCGCTTCAGCCTGAATCCGCTGGGGTTTGGCGTGGCAGAAGGATCTTCCACGCTCTGGTCCAGGATGAAGACCTCTCTACGCACTATTGGGAGAATGGCTCTATCTGGCAGCTCCGAGCTCCGATCGTGTTGATTCCACCTCGCCTGCGAATTAGACTGGAAGGCCTTTCCAGAAAGGTAGGCCACTCCTTCTGAAGAACTAGGATGAATCCGTGGTTGATGCTGCAACAAGGGCTGTTCTGCAGATCTGCACAGCTCCAACCTACTAGAAGAAATGAGAGGGAGATATGGCTTCTTTGGTGGAGGGAAATGGTAGGAATGACCTAAGGGAGAGTGGGGGCTCTTGTGGGGTGGAGAAGGGAGCTAATGGTGATGGGGAATGAGGTGGAGAATGGCTGGAAGCAAGTGCTAGCAGGTGGAGGAGGAAGAGCTACGAATTTGGGGAAGGGGGGTGAGAGGAGAAGGTGAGGGGGCACAAGTGAGTGGAGGGAAGGGTGGATTTCAAATTCAAAAGGTCTTGGAAGGTGGGTGATTATGTTGGGAAGTGGAGTGCTTGCATTGGAATGGGGTAGATTTGGTTGGAAGGTGGAGGAAGGTGTTGGAATGGGGAGACTTCTACCTAGGAACTAGGGAGTGGAGTAATGGAGGCCATGGGGAAGTGGAGGGCATTAAAGGAGGTGGTTGGAGGTTGGAAGTGGATGGGAGGAGGGAGGAGAGAGAAGGAAATTCGGATTTGGGGTTGGAGGAGAGAGAAAGAGGGGTGAAATAGAGAGATTAAGAGGGGAATGGGTGGGGAATCTCTCCCCTAGGGTCTCTCACCCAAAAACTAGAGGAATCACTCCAATTTGAACTCAAATGGCAAGTTTAACTCAAAAGGATGTAATCATTCATTAACTTCAAATGAGGGGAGTGGGGTCCTATATATAGGCAACCCACTCTTTACAATAAGTTCCTGACAAAATAAACAACTACAAATAACCAAGGGGGTTGGGAGTGCTAATGAGCCTAGTCCAACGAATGGGGCCCAATAGCTTACATTAGACATCATGATGATACCAAACATAGGAAAATAAGTGCTAGACTTAGGGAAATGACTCAAATAAAATGGAAATACATCAAAATGACTCAAAGGAAAACTACAAAATGGATAAGGGGCCTTAATAGAGTGAGGCCCAAACTCAACTAGCTCCCGAATGTGAAGAAGTGGACCCGAGCCAAAGGGAGTCGTGGGTGATGCCTCCATCAAATCCCCTGGGCCGCAAAGAGCTCGACTCCGTTGAGTAAGGGTCCATCCGGCTAAGGTACCGCTCGAGGAGATCTGGATCCAATCGCTGTAGGTCCTCCCGACTTACCCATGAGTCTTCCAACGGAGGCCGATCCTTCCACCTGACGAGATAGCGCTCATAGACCTTGCTCCGGGTGGTAGTGACCTGCTCATCCAATATTTGTTCAATGCGATCACGCTGAGCTCTTTTGGCTAGTGGACTCTCCTCTCGGGTGGGTGCTCTCTCAAAGGAGGGAGTGGGCTCGATCTCCTCACTAGGTCTCACCGTGGGGCCCTTGTAAGACACTAAGTCGGCGACATTGAATGTAGGACTTACCCCATAATCCTCGGGGAGATCTAATTCATAAGCATTCGCACCAATACGCCTCAAGACCTGGAAGGGCCCAGTCCCACGTGGTCTCAACTTGGAGTTGGCTCCTGGGGAGAGCCGCTCCGTCCTCACCATCACAAAGTCACCCACTTGGAACTCTAAGTGACGCCGGTGAGAGTCGGCCAACCTTTTATACGCCTCATTTTTCATGCCAATGTGCTTGCGGATTTCCTTATGCAACTCTCTAATATGTTGTGCAAAAGACTCGGCAGAAATGGACACTCTAGCATGCTGGGGAAGGGGAATGAGATCGGATGGCTTTCTTGGTTTGTACCCATGCACTGCTTCAAATGGCCTCATCCCTATTGACTTATTGACGGAATTATTGTATGCAAACTCAGCCTGTGGTAAGATGAGATCCCAATTTCCGGGCCGATCCTCAACAAGACACCTAAGGAGGTTCCCTAGACTCCGGTTGACCACTTCAGTTTGGCCATCCGTTTGGGGGTGGTAGGCAGTGGAGAATTTGAGGAGGGTACCCATCATGTGCCAAAGAGTCTTCCAAAAATAGCTAGTGAATTTGACATCCCTATCGGAGACTATGGTCTTGGGTAGCCCATGGAGGCGGACTACCTCATCAAAGAATAACCGGGCTATATGGGAGGCATCGGAGGTTTTGTAGCATGGGATGAAGTGGGCCATTTTGGAAAATCTATCAACCACCACATAGATGGAGTCATGCTTCCTAGAGGTCTTGGGTAAACCTAGCACAAAGTCCATGCTCAAATCTTGCCATGGGCGGTCGGGAATGGGAAGTGGGGTGTATAGGCCGTGTTTTATTTTACTTGTTTGGCCGAAGCACATGTGTGACATTGACCCACTATTTTGCCTACATCCCTCTTGAGGCTTGGCCAATAAAATTGACCCTCAACTAAGGCAATGGTCTTGTGGACCCCAAAATGACCGGCTAACCCACCGGCATGTAATTCCCAAACCAAGAAGTCTCGAAGAGATGTCCGAGGAATGCAAAGCCTTGGTCCCTTGAAGAGGAACCCATCCTCTAAAATGAATCCTTCATGCTCCTTGCTAGAATGAGTGGTCAAGTTGGCATAGATTTGTCCAAAGTCGGGGCAACTAGGATAATCATCCTTGACCTTGTCAAAGCCAATCACTTCCACTTGGATAGTGGATAACAAGGACATCTTCCTACTAAGGGCATCCGCGGCCTTATTCTCACTCCCGGCCTTGTGTTTGATGACAAAGGTGTAGGATTGTATGAACTCAACCCATCGGGCATGTCGGGCATTCAACTTTTGTTGAGGATTAAGGTATTTGAGTGCCTCATGGTCGGAAAAGATGACAAACTCTTTGGGAAGCAAATAATGTCTCCAATGTCGGAGGGATTGGACCACGGCATAGAACTCCTTGTCATAGGTGGAGTATCTAGTCCTAGCATCACATAGCTTCTCACTAAAGTAGGCGACCGGGTGTCCCTCTTGACTAAGAATCCCTCCTATCCCAATCCCGGATGCATCACAAGTGACCTCAAAAACTTTAGAGAAATCGGGAAGACATAGGACCGGGACTTGGGTCAACTTTTCCTTAAGCTCAAGGAAGGCTTTAGAGGCGGCTTTGGTCCAAACAAAGGTTCCCTTTTTGAGACAATCAGTTATTGGGCCGGTGATAGTGCTAAACCCCCGAATGAATCTCCTATAGAATGTGGCCAACCCATGGAAACTTCTAACCTCATGAAGGGTGTGGGGTTCAGGCCAATCAATGATAGCTTGGACCTTGTCGGGGTCCATGGAGACTCCTTTGGTTGACACCACATATCCTAGGAAGGTGATGGTAGTGGTCATGAAATGACACTTTCTTAGGTTGGCAAATAAGCTCTCTTGCCGGAGGACGGTGCAAACTTTCCTAAGGTGTTCGAGGTGGGCTTCATGGGTGTGGCTATAGATGAGAATATCATCAAAGTATACCACTAGAAAGTTCCCAATGAAAGGCCTAAGTGCTTCCGTCATAAGACGCATGAAAGTACTTGGGGCATTAGAAAGCCCAAATGGCATGACTAACCACTCAAAGAGACCATCCTTGGTCTTGAAGGCCGTTTTCCACTCATCCCCGGGCCTTATCCTAACTTGGTGGTAACCACTCTTGAGATCTATCTTAGAGAAGATGGTGGCTCCAGCTAGCATGTCCAACATGTCATCAAGCCTAGGGATAGGGAACCTATACTTGACGGTAATCTTGTTAATGGCCCGGCTATCCACACACATCCGCCACGATCCATCTTTCTTGGGGGTAAGGAGGGCCGGGACGGCACATGGACTCTTACTAATGCGGATGAAGCCCTTCCTAATGAGTTCCTCTATTTGCCTCCTAAGTTCGGCATGTTCCGTAGGATTGAGGCGATAATGAGGAAGGTTTGGAAGGGTGGCTCCCGGCACTAGGTCGATTGCGTGTTGCACATCACGCATGGGAGGGAGTTGGTCCGGGAGCTCTTCCGGGAACACATCATGAAATTCTTCCAATAGTTGTTGGATCTCTATGGGATGGGGATTAGAAGGGGTAGGTTCCCCTAAGCATATGACAACCGCACACAAAGGCACCCCTTGAGCAATTTCCTCTTCAAGCTCTCTCCTAGTGATGAGATGAATACCCTTGGTCAACCCCGTGGTTCTACTTTGTTTTGGGGTTTGGATAAGGGCTTGCGTTGGAGGGGTGGAGTTCCCCGAGACTTGTGGAGTGGTGGGGTGTGATCCTTGAGGGAGAGTGTCCCTCTTGGGCATGGGACGAGGTGGGGAAGGGTTAAGACGGATAGTCTTACCCTCATGCTCAAAGGTGCATATGTTGCTTCTTCCTAGAATGGTGGCATCCACATCATAGAGCCAAGGTCTTCCTAAAAGGATGCTACCCACTTCCATAGGTATGACGTCACACCATATTTGGCCATGGTAGGAAGAGAAAGTGAGAGGCACTAGGCATTGGGTGTTGACCGGGATGGAGTTGTTGTTGATCCATGAGACCCGGTATGGACTTGGGTGGGGAGTGAGAGTAAGCCCAAGGAGCTTGACGGTGTCGGGTGACACGGCATTAACACAACTACCACTATCCAAGATCACTTTCCTCACATGGTTTTCTATCTTGACAAAGGTGTGGAAAATTGAAGTCCGTCGCCAATCCTCTTCTTGAGGTTGGGTGAGAGTGCACCTAATGACTCCTAGATGGGAGTTGTTTGAATGAGTGGAATGATCTAGACCCGACTCTAGACATTGGGCTTCATACTCCTCTTCCCAATCTATTAAGGCTTCATGTTCCTCAATGACATTTTCTTGTTCCTTTTGGGGTTGGACTTCTTCCTCAATAAGCAAGCTAGATAGCCCCTTAGATGGACATTGCCCCGCAAAATGACCATACCCATGACACTTATAGCATTGTTGGCGCCCACTTCCCGGGGTGGCTCCTACACTTGGGCCTTTGGGGTTGTCATCCTTCCGTGGAAGAGGGTGACTAGGAGCGGGTTTGTTTGGAGTGATGGGTGGGGGAGGGTTGTAGGACCTTAAAGGGGCATTCCCACTTGGGCTAGGAGCTCTCATGGGGGTGGGTGGAATGGGACGTGGTCCCATGTTTTTGGGGTCGGTGGGTCGGGGAGGGATAAATCGGGAACTCCTAGAAAACCTTTCCACATCTCTAGCAATTTGGTAAGCTATCTCAAGGTTATCAACATCTCTCATGAATAGTTCCCTCTTGATGTGGCTTTGAAGCCCATTCCTAAAGCGGGATAAGGTGACATCCGCATCCTCATGGACTCCACACTTTAGAAGATAAGAGTCAAATTTTTCAATGTACTCTACCACGGTCTTTCCTTCTTGGGTGAGGCTTTGCCATTCATCTAGGAGCATTTGGTGGTAGGTTCGGGGAAGGTATTTGTTCCTAAGTAGATTCTTCATATCCGCCCAAGTGTTAATAGGCTCATCCCTCCTAATCCGCCTTAGACCCTCTTGATTTAGCCAATAAGTTTTGGCCAACTTAGTGAGATGCATCTTAGCCAATCTAACTCTTCTTTGGTCGGACATGGGGTACCATTCAAAGTATTGGTCCATGGCGGTCTCCCATTCTAGGTAAACACTAGGTTCATGTGAACCGTCAAAGTTTGGGGCCTCTACCTTGATCATCCTTAAAAGGGGGTCATCCGGATCATCCCGTGGACGCCGGTCATGGTTTTGATGGGGGCGAGGTATCTCATACTCATAATAATGGTCATAGTCCATTTCATCCCTATAAAATTCAGCATGTGGGTGATGGGCTCTTGGGCCGTTGTTCCTTGGGTGGAACTCATCCCTATGAGGCTCTATATGTGGAGGGTGGACTCTTGGGCCTTGGTTCCTTTGGGGAAAACCATTCCTATGATAATCACCATGTGGTGGAGGGACTCTTGGCTCATTAATTCTTGGGTGAGGATCTTCCCTATGAGGTTCATCTTGTGGAGGGGGAATTCTAGGCTCATTGTTCCTTGGGTGGTACCCTTGGTCTTCTAACCGAGCAATTCGGTTGGTAAGGGACTCTAGTTGGGCAAGGATGGTTGTGAGGGCAGCCTCTACCCTTTCTTGGGGTTCCTCCCTAGGAACATCTTGGTTGAGTTGGTGAGGATTGGGATCCATGGTTGGAATCGAAGATGAAGAACCGGGTTGGTAGCTAGTACCACTACGGGTGGACATGCAAGACAAAGGGCCAAAGTGGTTGGACACACAATGCAAAGGTCCTAGGACTTAGACTTGATAGAGACAAGTCAAGGACTTGCTCTGATACCACTTGATGTGACACAACCTCGGACTTAGTCAAACAAGCACATCTAAGCATCCAAATGGGCCTTAATGGGCCACCGCTCTCTTCGTTGCACTCTATTCCCGGGGTGACTATGTGATACCAAGGGTGACTTATGGGAATGGACCCTTGCTGGTAGAGGGCCAGCAAGGCCAAGAATTGATTCCCCAAGGTTGGTTGCCCAATTCGATTGGGGCCGACAAAGTGCACTCGGGCACCGGGTCACACTAACCCACGGCGATCACTCTAAGTCATGGACTTGAGGATCGGGCGCTCCTCACGAATTCAGCGGTGCATGAATCAAATATTGAGAGAGATACACTAGGTGAGCAAGGAAGAGACACTTACTCGACCGGTTTGAAGAAACCGGTCCCGGTCGGAGACGAGGGCGAGCGGGGAGGCGGTGGTTCCCCACACGCCGCGGCGGTGTCGCTTGACCTGCCAAACCACTTACAAAACTACTCCTCTCGCAGGAGGGGGGATCTTGGGGTAAGGGTTAATATGGTACATTCAAACACTACCACCACGCAGGGTGGGGCCTTCAGCCGGCCAAGCGGGGAGGGGTTGGTGGACCGAAACGAAGAGAAATGAGAACTAGGGAAGTTGCAGCTTCAATCTGGAATTCTGGACAAGGGGTCGCTTTGATGGCTATGCCGGGCTTGTCCGGACTCCAAAATGATCGAAACCAGCTCCTGAAGCTTCCTGACTGGAAGAGGTGGACTCCATAATTTTTGGGGAAGCTCAGACGGTCGGAGGTGGCTGCACCAGCAACAGGAAGTAGCCTCCTCTGTCTGGCCGCAGGTACTGTCTGGACTGTAATAGCAAGTTGCAGAAGTGACTGAGCGCCCTCCCGAGCTCCGATCAGCACGAAACCAGCGGCATCATCTTCGTGGTCGAGGTAGCTTTCAGCAGGAGGTGACGGAGATGCATTCAGAGGTCGAGGATGGCCGGGGCACCCAGAAGAGTGGGTACTGGTCGGAGTAGACAGCAGAAAACAGAACTAGATAGATCGGGGGAGAAAATTCGTAACTTCTTCCTCCGGTGGCCGAACAGGGTTCTGTTTCTTGATCTTGAAAGATGACCGGTAGAGGAAGAACTTTGATGAAGGCGCTTCAGCCTGAATCCGCTGGGGTTTGTCGTGGCAGAAGGATCTTCCACGCTCTGGTCTAGGATGAAGACCTCTCTGCGCACTATTGGGAGAATGGCTCTATCTGGCAGCTCCGAGCTCCGATCGTGTTGATTCCACCTCGCCTGCGAAGTAGACTGGAAGGCCTTTCCAGAAAGGTAGGCCACGCCTTCTGAAGAACTAGGATGAATCCGTGGTTGACGCTGCAACAAGGGCTGTTCTGCAGATCTGCACAGCTCCAACCTACTAGAAGAAATGAGAGGGAGATATGGCTTCTTTGGTGGAGGGAAATGGTAGGAATGACCTAAGGGAGAGTGGGGGCTCTTGTGGGGTGGAGAAGGGAGCTAATGGTGATGGGGAATGAGGTGGAGAATGGCTGGAAGCAAGTGCTAGCAGGTGGAGGAGGAAGAGCTACGAATTTGGGGAAGGGGGGTGAGAGGAGAAGGTGAGGGGGCACAAGTGAGTGGAGGGAAGGGTGGATTTCAAATTCAAAAGGTCTTGGAAGGTGGGTGATTATGTTGGGAAGTGGAGTGCTTGCATTGGAATGGGGTAGATTTGGTTGGAAGGTGGAGGAAGGTGTTGGAATGGGGAGACTTCTACCTAGGAACTAGGGAGTGGAGTAATGGAGGCCATGGGGAAGTGGAGGGCATTAAAGGAGGTGGTTGGAGGTTGGAAGTGGATGGGAGGAGGGAGGAGAGAGAAGGAAATTCGGATTTGGGGTTGGAGGAGAGAGAAAGAGGGGTGAAATAGAGAGATTAAGAGGGGAATGGGTGGGGAATCTCTCCCCTAGGGTCTCTCACCCAAAAACTAGAGGAATCACTCCAATTTGAACTCAAATGGCAAGTTTAACTCAAAAGGATGTAATCATTCATTAACTTCAAATGAGGGGAGTGGGGTCCTATATATAGGCAACCCACTCTTTACAATAAGTTCCTGACAAAATAAACAACTACAAATAACCAAGGGGGTTGGGAGTGCTAATGAGCCTAGTCCAACGAATGGGGCCCAATAGCTTACATTAGACATCATGATGATACCAAACATAGGAAAATAAGTGCTAGACTTAGGGAAATGACTCAAATAAAATGGAAATACATCAAAATGACTCAAAGGAAAACTACAAAATGGATAAGGGGCCTTAATAGAGTGAGGCCCAAACTCAACTAGCTCCCGAATGTGAAGAAGTGGACCCGAGCCAAAGGGAGTCGTGGGTGATGCCTCCATCAGGCTGTGGGAGTGTGACGGCCCGCTATTGGACCGTCACAACCCTCTGACACTCCCTTATAGGTGCGTCACATCCTCGTTGATTCTCGATGTCCGGGTCAGTCGGTTCGCTCTGACGGCCTTGCCTTAGACTGCCATAGCATTGTCACGCGCCCTCCTTAGGCCGTCACAGCGGATTTTACCGGATTTGACCAGTTAGGTCGGTTGGCTTTAACGGTTCTTTCCCTGTGCGTTAGAGTCGTGTAACGCGCCTCTCTTAGGCCGTTATAGTGTTCGTCTGTCTTGGGTTATTGAGTAAGGCGGTGCCTGTGACGCTCCATCCCTCGACCGTCACATCCGTGTGGCGTGTCTTTATTAGACCGCCACAGTCCTGTCTCCTCTAGAGTGTAACGGCTCACCCTTAGACCGACACCTCCGTGTAGCCGTCTAAAGGTGGAGCGTTACAGCCCTAGAGTCCTGCTTTCCGCAGTTTTAGTTTCTATTTGTTTTGGCTTGTCCTTGTGGTCTGTCTGCTCTCCCGTAAATGTGTCCTGACATCCTATGTGGGCTAAGACTACGTCATAAGGCAGCCAGGAGTCTTCTTACTTGTTATTGTTTGGTTCCAGTCAACCTGGGGTCCCTCAGTGGTTGACAGGTAACCTTGTGTGTGTCTCGACGGTTCTGTACAGTTCGAGACATGGTTCTGGCTACAGTGAGGTATCATCCCACCTCGATCTGCATGTCCAGGTATGCTGAGGGTCATCGGTGTTCCCTCAGGTCTCTGCGTGTCATTTCCTTCGACAACGTCGTTTTCTCTGGCTTGGGATTAGACCGATTGGCGGCTTGTTCCGCTGTCTGTGATGATCTTGCCTTCGAGTCGTCCGACTCAAGGATCGTTACATGAGTAGGTCTAGTTGCTTTGTCCTGAGTTTGTCGGCAGTGGCTATGCTGCCATTGGTGCTTCGAAGTACGTGTGACAGTGCTCTCTTGCATGTCTGTACTTCCGCACTTGTGTTTTGAGTCTTCGTGTCATGTGAGCCTTCACTAGTCGTAGCCTTACGTCACGTTATGACGTGACGGCTCTTGTAGCGGGGCACTTTTCCGGTTTACGGTTCTTAAGCTAGTTTTGTGAGCCCCTGGTCCAACCGTAGCATCCTTCGGAGGGGGAATACTAGCTAGAGGCCTGGCTTAGGCAGTGACGACCCGAATCTCGAATACCAGATATACCTGATAGGACTATCGAATACACCTGATACCACTTGGAATCCGCGAGGCCTCCCAAGAGCGGTAAAACTCCGAAGGGAAAAAGGATTGTCGTTTAGTACATTGAAGCCACAGAGATATAACAGTAAGCAATAACATTTCATTAATCAGGTTTGCTAAAGTAGCAGAAATAAAATTACTTTTTAATTAACAATTTAAACTTAACAATTATATACCCAGAGTCAAGTCCAAATGAAAGATAGCAAGTCTACCAAGTACAGTGGACAGAAAAGGGAGACGTATCGAAGAGTTGGGGGAAGCCCGACGAAGGTACCAGCTGGCCACAACAACACGCTACGAGCACGCAAACCAGGAACCACACGGAAGCAGAACGAACAACGTCACCCCACCTGAAAAGCAGGGGTGAGCCTCGTGTCACTGGCTCAGTAGGGGTCACGCGGATCCCCATTGAAAAATACGTAGTAACACGCGACAACATAAACAACAGGTGTAGTAAAACTGGAAATCCACACTACAAAGCTGTAAAGCTACACTAAACAGTAGTGAAAGAACAGACGGGAGCCGGAGTAGGGAGCAGCTAGGAAGAGGAGAAGAACCCGTACCAGACAAGCGGCTGCTGAACTAACCTCGGCACCCCAAACTACTCCGAGCAACAACAGGAAGGTGACTCTAAGCTGATGAAGTCAGGAGTCTCCTTATCTGTTGATGCCGCAAGGGACCTGCAAAATAGATAAAAACCCTAGGAAAACCTAGATAGACAACAGACACAGACGACACGACTAGAATGTCGTGCACACTGCCCCACACATGACTAGAATGTCATGCATATGACAGGACACTGACCTCGAGTATGGCCACGAGAGGGCTAACCCGGAAGGTCACGACACACAAGAAACGCGAAGAGACTGCAAAGAGTCACGTGCCACGTGACTGGTGTGCCCCACACTAGAAGAACAGCCAGCTGCGTCCACTAATGTCTTATGCTGCGCCTACAAGCATCTCGTCTACTATGCCAAAGTCAGGCAGAGACTAAGACACTGTCAGAACCAGAACAGTAACCACAGTCGCGAGTGACTAGTCAGGATCACGCCCGTCGACGTGAGTTCAAAGCCCCTGACCACGTGTGCACACACTGGCCCACTACCTAAGCCAGGCCTCTAGCTAGTATTCCCCCTCCGAAGGACGCTACGGTTGGACTGGGGGCCCACGGAACTAGCTTAAGAACCGCAAACAGGGAAAGTGCCCCGCTACAAGAGCCGTCACGTCGTAACGTGATGTAAGGCTACGACTAGTGAAGGTTCACATGACACGAAGACTCAAAACACGAGTGTGGAAGTACAGACATGCAAGAGAGCACTGTCACACGTACTTCGAAGCACCAATGGTAGCACAGTCACTGTCGAAAAACTCAGGACAAGGCAACTAGAACTACTCACGTAACGATCCTTGAGTCGGACGACTCGGAGGGAAGATCGTCACAGATAGTGGAACAAGCTGCCAATCGATCTAATCCTAAGCCAGAGAAAATGACGCTGTCGAAGGAAATGACACACGGAGACCTGAGGGAACACCGAGGACCCTCAACACACCTGGACATGTAGACCGAGGTAGGCTGGTACACCACTACAGCCAGAACCATGTCTTGAACTGGACAGAACTGTCAAGACACACACAAGGTTACATGTCAACCCCTGGGTAGCCCTGGGTCGACCGGAACCCTACACGACACTCACAGACACACACACACAAACAAGCGCACAAGCACCACAGCGAGCACAAGCGCTCCTGGCCGTCCCATCATGGTCATAATCCTCATAGGATGTCAACAGACATCCACGGGTCATGGGCAAACCACGAGATCCAGCCAAGACAAGCAGAAACAGGAGCGGTGGACACAGGAACATCCTTGGTAAGCGAACCATTACTCAACTGCTAGGCAGACCTGGCAGTCAAGGAACATCAGCCATGCAACCAGAGATAAGGACACCGACCGGTTCCAGATTGAGTCGTTAGGGAACTGTCACAGTCAGAAAAAAGACCGCACCCAGTCACCTAAATCGACCGATCTGGACAACCGTCGACACACAGACACCGCCCTATAACACAACCTAAGGTGGACCGACACACGAACACGGAACCGAACTGGCTATCACGACCAACAGGACTGTAACGCACCACCATAGGCGCGCTACACCAGCCTAACGCACCAGGACAGGGGCGTTAGGGCCAATGGACCAGAACCACAAACACAGACAAACAGAACGTAACGGATCAGCTGAGTCCGTCACAGCCACCTGGCGCATGGGGTTAGGTGCGTTACACCAACCACCATGGCCAGCCAACCATCGGTGAAACGCAACGTAACGGACCTGCACAGGTGCGTTACCTGATTCTAACACACAGGGAGGAGTCCGCTACATCAAACTGATCGACATGGTCTTCGAGGAAGGCACGGTCAATGAGGGACTGACAACCACAGTCCTCGAGATCCACCCGAGTGTAACGCACCTCCCATGGCGCGTTACAGCCAGGTGACGGTCCAGCACTAGTCCGTCACACCCCACTCACCTCAAAAGACTAGAAACGACCAATGGCATGTAACGGTCTATCGGGGGACCGTCACAGCAAGTGACGGTCTCTGGAACGACCGTTACACCGACCCGACGAGCAAAATAGGGGAACGGCCGAATCGGCCCGTTCCACTCCCCAAGCACGCCGAAGCGTAGGGGAAACAATGCCACACAACGGGAAACAACCCCTGGAGGCTAAAAACACCACATGCAAGCACCGAAACGCACGAACGGGGCGATTCCCTTAAATCGACCCAAAACGAGTCATCGGGGTTCCCGGACTCCTACCGGCCCCAAATCACGATCGATCGACACGAAACTTACGTGAATGGGATCCAGACATCCCAGCGGTCATTTTGACATTAACTAGACCGAGAATGGTTGCCATTTTTTGGCGAACCTACAAACCCCAAAAAATGATGGTTTTCACTAAATTGGCCCGATCTCCCCCGATCGAGCACCAAACCGCGCGCAAGAGTAGGGAAAATGTGCGGAACGAAGTGGCAGTCCATCTCCCTACCTCCACTGAAGAAATCGAGCGCCGAGGCTACTAAACCGCGCCGAAAACCACAACACGAACCGAACCATCGGCTTTGACTCCACCGTTCGGGATCGCGCCCAAACTGCATCGATCCTCGCTCCATCACGCACCTCAGCAACTTCCCGGCGTCGTCAGCTCACCCACGAACCCCTCTGTCTACAGTCGGAGGCGAAGAGGCAAGAGAACGAGAGAGAACGGGAGAGAGAGAGAGAGTGAGCGTGAGTGAGAGGAGAGAGAGAAGGGGGTGGGTTTAATATAAAAAAGAAATTAGATATTTTATCTAATTTCTAAATATCCGTAAAATACGCGAAAAATGCACTAATTCAAAAAAAATACTCAAAAATAGCCAAAACGATCATCGCGAAGAGCACATCGTAACTGTATCGTCCATGAGTCGAGGAACTGTGAACTAAACTCACCGTAGGGTTCCGTAGATTATACGGGAGAAAATCCACACGGATCATAAAACTCAACTCGGGTGCTACAAAAGCGATCCAAAACTTCCCAAAAAGGTTCCTAAAGACCTATAAAAGATCTGACAAATATCCACTAAGGATCCAAGGCATTACATCGGCAGTGGGCCAGTGTGTGCACACGTCATCAGGGGCTTTGGACTCACGTCGACGGGCGTGACCCTGACTAGTCACTCGCGACTGTGGTTATTGTTCTGGTTCTGACAGTGTCTTAGTCTCTGCCTGACTTGGGCATAGTAGACGAGATGCTCGTAGGCGCAGCATAAGACGTCAGTGGACACAGCTGGTTGTTCTTCTAGTGTGGGGCACACCAGTCACGTGGCACGTGACTCTTCGCAGTTCGCTTCACGTTTCTTGTGCGTCGTTACCTTCCGGGTTAGCCCTCTCATGGCCGTACTCGAGGTCAGTGTCATGTCATATGCATGACGTTCTAGTCATGTGTGGGGCAGTGTGCACGACATTCTAGTCGTGTCGTCTGCATCTGCGTCTGTCTAGGTATTTCCTAGGTTTCTTTGTTTTCTTGCAGGTCTTTTCCAGCATCGACAGATGGGCGACTCCTGACTTCGTCAGATCAAAGTCTGCCCCCCTGTCGTTGCTTGGAGTAGTTGGGGTGCCGAGGTTAATTCGACAGCCGATTGTGTGGTACGGCTTCCTCCCCCTCTTCTACAGCTTGTTCCATACTCCTGCTACCCATCTGTTCCTTTACTACTTTCTAGAGTAGTTTATTGCTTTGTGGTGTAGTTTTCCTGCTGTACTACACCTACTGTTACTGCTATTGGTTACCTGCTGTTTTAGCGTGTTACTGCGTGTTTTTCAGTGGGGATCCGCGTGACCCCTACTGAGCCAGTGACACGGGGCTCACCCCCGCTTTTCAGGTGGGGTGACGTTGTTCGTTCTGCTTCCATGTGGTTCCTAGTACGTGTGCTCGTAGCGTGTTGTTGTGGCCAGCTGGTACTTTCGTCGGGCTTCCCCCGACTCTTCGGTATGTCTCCCTTTTCTGTCGACTGTACTTGGTAGACTTGTTGTCTTTCCTTTGGACTTGACTCTAGGTATATAATTGTTAAGTTTAAACTGTTAATTAAAAAGTAATTTTATTTCTGCTACTTTAGCAAACCTGATTAATAAAATATTATTGCTTCATGTTATATCTCCGTGGCTTCAATGTACTACGTGACAATCCTTTTTCCCTTCGGAGCTTTACCGCTCTTGGGAGGCCTCACGGGTTCCAAGTGGTATCAGGTGTATTCGATAGTCCTATCGGGTATATATGGTATCCGGGATTCGGGTCATCACAACTAGTCTGTGCATGTTTAGAGTGCTGTGCATATAGGGTCGTTGCAATCTTAGACTGTGCACATTCTAAGTCCGTGCATGTTTTGCATCGCTTGACCCAAGTCTATGCATATCAGTATAAAGGTCGGTGAATATCTATCTCAGCCATGTTAAAGTCAGTGCATGTTCTGTTTTAGCCGCACCATGATCGGTGCACATGTGTTATAAGTTAAGTCAAAGTCAGTGCACATCCTTCTTTGTGATAAGTAGGGTCAGTGCATGTCAGTTAGAGTCTATGCTAGACTTGCTATACGATACGTAAAGTATGTGCATGACTTTGGTCAATGTTGCCTCCACTAAAATCCTCTCTTGCTTGGCATGTTTGTCACCTGATCGAGCATGTGTTCGGCGAACCCAAAACCAATGAAGTTACTCCACGTGCAAATTAATGTACCAGGTTTAAGGGCTCGTGATCCGAGGCAACGAACAAAAAGGATGATCCTGACACGTGGAACCAAAAAGGGATCAGACCTGTGAAAAGAAATGGGCGGGAATCGTGTTGGCCACGCACTATCAGCTGGCTATAAAAGGAGGATGAAGACAACAAGAGGATGCTGCTGAAGATCGAAAGAGAGAGAGCATCTGTAGCCACAGAGTGTAGAAGAATTTTTCTATTCGAGAGAAGAGCCTGAAGTGTTTGAGTGATCATTGTTGGGTTTTAGAGCTTGAAAGACTGCTTCTCTGGAAGCTATATTTTCGTTATTTTGAGTGACTGGTTTCTTATCATCTTTTCATTTTCGAGTTGTTTCACCCATTTTTTTCCTTACTGCTTTGTTACCCTCTAAGTGTGCTTAAAGGAAGGGAGATTGGTTCTCTAGTTACGAGTGTAGGCATTACACTCGTGTGTTCCCTCTAGTTTAGAGGAAGGGAGGTTGGTCCTCCAGTTCTGATCTTGCTGGGGCAAGTTCAGGTTCATATCCTATAGGTCGCAGGATCAGTGTTGAGGGATTTGTTCCCTTGTGGCAAGTTGTGTGACAACGGATGTTTGCAGACTGAGTCTGCTGTGCTTTACAGTGCTTAGTGCAAGGAAGCCTTACTCCAGTGGAGTAAGGGGTGGACGTAGATTGCTGACCACAATCGAACCACCTTAAAAATCTTCTGTCCCTTGGTGTGGGTTGATCTTGTCTGCTATACTATTTTCAGCTCGCCAGGTGTTTATTCTCTGCACTACTTTTGTCTTAGTCTCTTTGAGCTTTTGTCTCTCTTGTTGCTTTGTGGCTAATCTCGAGAAGGATCCTTACTGCATTTTTGAATTATTTTGTCGATCTTCGAATTAGATTGAATTTGGGGGTGACCTATTCATCCCCCCTTCTAGCTCACCCATCGTGTGAACTAACACAGATCATCATGTTTCCCTCGCTGGGGATGATCGTGGGTTTAGCGCTTCTTGTTTGGGGCATGATCGCCTCTTCTGGAGCTCGTTCGGTGCCGTGTTGTAGTGTTGTTGCTGGTTGCGTCGTCTTATTAGTCGTGTCGTCCTTTAGAGTCCAAGGTTGCAACCAGTCCGAGTCGAGTCCCGTAGTCTTCCCGCATCACTTACCACCCTTGAAACCCACCTCCTTATATAGTTTTCAAGCCTCCCAAGGTTCTACCCACGACCTACAAGGTTCCAACCTGCTCCCAAGGTCGCAGGTTTAAAGAGGAGTTAATGCTAAGCGCCTCTTTGGGTTTGAACAGGTGTGACCCTTCGAGCTCCGATCATAAATTCTGTTGAACGCGCACGTTTGCTGGGAATTTGGTTGGGATGTCTTCATATGAAATGAAGAAGATTGCCAGATCTAACTCTGGGTCATAGTTTCATCGAATTGCATCAACTCTAGCATGAGTTACAATTTTTGCAATATTAATGTTATTTCTCTTCTGTTCCAGTCGTGACCCTTCATCTATCTAGTACTAAATGCGAATGGGTGTGCTCTTATGTTGAAATATGGACTAGGATGTCTTCAGATGAAATCAAGAAGACTTATATATCTAAATTTGAGACATAGTTTCATCAGATTTCCTCATTCCTATCCTGAATTATGATTTTTGCAAGATTATCATTTATTCTCCCTCATGCCAGTTGTGACCTTTCGGTAGCCCGTGGTAATCTAGGTATAACTCTAGCATACATGTAGTATTTGGCCTCGACCTCAACATAGAAGCTGTAGCTAACATCGTACTTAGAATGTTGGCCTTAGTTTCAGGTCATTTTATAAACCATAGACGAAGTTATGAATTTCTCATTAATTATATTCAAGTTTTCCTAACAGTCACACCTCTTCGTGACAGCTGGCAGCCAAATAGCTCATAACCTCGGGTTTTGATGCGAATTGGGCTTCCACCCCAACAGAAGAGTTTGGGTTAAGGGCCCAAGTTTTCTAATGAGCCTAGTTTCATCCCATTTGGTTGACTGTGGACCAAGATATCCTTATTTTAATAGGTGATTATGTTTTCTATAACTGTTTTGACTCATTATCACAAACTCCCTCTCACCCCCTATTAGGCCTATTTTTTAGAAGTTATACTCTTCACCGAAGTTCTTCCTTACCCAATGGTTGTTGCATGGGCTTTAGTTTCACCTAGTTCTGATCTTCCTACGTTAAGTTACGAATTTTCTAAGGGTTCTTTAATAATCTATCTAGATTACTAGCTCATTGAGTTCATGGGCCCGAGTTGTACACAATTGGGCCAGTGCCCAATTGGTGGTCATAACAAATTGGATCCCTGATGACTTATGAAATCAATTTAAAAAGGAATGTTGAAGAAACAAATAAGAAGGGCAAGAACATTGATCTCAAGGTGTCTCGAAGTGGCAGTGGTAGTAGTAGTAGTAGTAGTAGTAGTGTGGAATCTGACAATTTCTCAAATCTTGATCAAGAGCAGCAAGCAATGCTGACTCGACAATTTCAAAAGTTCTTGAGGAATAAAGGAAAAATGTTAAGGAGAAAAAGATCACAGTCTTCGGGTAGGCATTTCAATTCTAATTTTGATAAAAGCAAATATGCTAATAAGTTCACATGTTTTCATTGCAGAAGGCCCGGACACATGAAATGGGATTGCCCTGACCTCCAGAAGAAAAGCTCCGAAGCAAAAAAGAAGAAGCCTCATGCTATGATCTGCACTTGGAGTGATGAGGAAGAAGACATTGAAGAAGATTATTTCGAAGAAGAAGAACATGGACTATGTTTCATGGCAGATAGATAGAATGTGGTTAGCATTCCTTTTGAAAACTATTCTTTAGATGATTGGGAGGATGCTTACGGAGAATTGTTAGATAAATTTAATTCTCAAACCAAAGAGTATAAAACTCTCAAGTGAAAACTGAATAGCATGGATGAGGAGCAAAATTGCTTGGAAAAAGAAATGAGGATCTGAAGAAAAAGATTAAAGAATAAAGCTCCTTAAAAGTTGAAAATAAAAACCTCCAAGATCAATTTGAAGAAGCTAATAAGAATCTGGATGAATTGAAAGTAAAATTTCAGAAAATCCAGAAGGAAAATAATCTTGTATCTAAAAAATATGAAGCCGTGAAAATGGCTAACATAGAGATACAGAAAAATAGTGAAAGCTTCAAAAAGATCTTGAAGATAAGCAAAATACCCTAGAAAAATTCATGCAAGGAAAGACCAACCTAGACACAATGCTAGGTATGAGGGTAAATTTCAACAGGGAAGGATTGGGATATGATCCCACCAATAAAAGGCCCTTTGAATTCAAAACAGTGGCTTCCTGTCCTGAAAAAGGCTAAAGAAAAGTTGGACACTCCATCCAGCTCAAATAACAATAACAATTTCCAAAAATCTTTGAAAACAAATCTAACTGGACTTAAAACCAATAATCAAAAAATTCATGCATATGCATATAGAAATAATTTCATTCACCAAAGTCAGATGCATCATGGCAATAACTCTGACAGGACAACGCAGCGGATTGAACAGAGATGGCCCAATCAAAACAGAAACTGGGATCATTACACATCATATTGGGCACATTCTAATGTTTCACAGAAGCAATTCAATCAGAAAAGGTTCCGGAAAATTTCACAAAGAAATACTTACAATTGGAACAACTCATTCTACAACAAGAATAAAACTCATCAGAATCCCATGACTGGTACCAATAAAACTTTTCATGTTGAAAACAAAACCTTACTTCCCAAGGTAGGAACTAGACAGATCTGGATTCCTAAGACTATTCTAGAAGGAATGAGTAACTTGTTTGGACCCAACCTTTCCAGGGTTCCAAATTCTCTTTGTCTGAATTGATTGTAGGTTGGTCTGGCAACTGAGCATAACAGCTGGTACCTGGATAGCGGCTGCTCCAGGCACATGACAGGTGATAAGACCAAATTCAGGGAATAGGAAATGAAGGTAGGAGGTTTGGTCAAATTTGGAGGGAAGAACAAAGGTATGATCATAGGAACATGTAAAATTGGTAAGTTTCCTTCAAATGTCATTGAGAAAGTTTTGCTCGTAGAAGGTCTTCAACATAACCTGCTTAGTATCAGTCAACTATGTGACAATGGTCACAGAGTATTTTTTGATAATAATGCATGCAAAATTCTTGAAATAAATTCTGACAAGGTCAAGTTTGCAGCACATAGAGTCAATAATGTATACATTGTAGACTTAAATGAAAACCCAGAATTAAATCTTTTTTTGTCTGTTGATCTTGAAAATAATGCATTTAATTCGCATAGACGTTTAGGCATGCTAGATACACCACATTGAATAAATTGGTCAAATATGACTTAGTTAGAGGCATGCCCAAGATTAAATTTTATTCCATTTCAAAAATTTGTGATGCCTGTGCTCTAGGCAAACAAACCCGTAATTCATTTAAGGTCAGATCTGAGCCATTGTCCTCCATGCTAATGGAACTTTTGCATATGGATCTTTTCGGTCCAACCAAGACTCGTCTGAATGGGAAAAGGTTTGGGTTTGTGATAATAGATGATCACACTAGATCTTGCTAGCTATTTTTCTTAGCAAATAAAAATGATGCATTTCAGAAGTTTAGACTATTTTTCAATAAGGTTAAACAAGAAGGAAAACATAAAATCTGCTCAATACAGTCTTACCATGGAGGTGAATTTGAAAACTCCATGTTTTCTAATTTCTGTGAAAATGAGGGACTAACTTATAAATTCTCTTCTCCCAGGACACCTGAGCAAAATGGAATTGTGGAGAGGAGAAATCGAACAGTTGGGGAGATGGCCCGAACCATGCTAATTGAAAGTCAACTACCAAGGAAGTTCTGGGCAGAAGCGGCCAACACAGCATGCTACACTATCAACAGGGCCATGGTAAGACCAGTGCATAAGAAAATCTCTTATGAGCTCCTGAAAGGTAGGAAACCTAACCTAGCTCACTTCAGAATTTTTGGCTCAAGTGTTTCATACACAATAATGACAAAAAGGACTTAGATAAGTTTGAAGCCAAAAGTAACCCTGGAATATTCTTAGGTTGCTCTGAAGTATCTAGAGCATATAGAGTTTTCAACATTTCTGAACAAAAGGTTGAAGAGTCTCCACATGTTATTTTTGAGGAAACAAAAATTGCCACTAATTTTGAAAATGATGACAGGGACTCTAAGCATGATGGAGAGTTCCTAGACGACAAGCTGAATGAAGAAAATTCACCACCTGCTGCATCAAAGGGTCCTGATCAGGGTGAGTCAGCCGAACCAGGTGAATCCTCAACATATTCAAAATTTCTAAAAGATCATCCTGTACATAATGTTATAGGCAACTTACATGATCCCCCTAGGACTAGGTCATATTACAGAGATGTGAATAACCAATACCTAGTTGCATTAATGTCTCAAATTGAACCCAAAACTGTAGAAGATGCATTGAATGATGAATCATGGGTTAATGCAATGAATGAGGAACTAGGACAATTAGAACGAAATGATGTTTGGAAACAAGTTCCTAGACCTAAAAATGCAACTATCATTGGAACAAAATGGGTTTTAAAAAAAATGAATGAAGAAGGAATAATCTATAGGAATAAAGCTATATTAGTAGCTAAAGGCTACTGCCATGAGTTTGGAGTGGATTTTGATGAATCATATGCTCATGTTGCTAGATTAGAAGCCATAAGAATTTTATTGGCTTTTGCATGTTCCAAAAATATAAAACTCCAACAAATGGATGTCAAGAGCGCCTTCTTGAATGGATATATTAAGGAAGAGATTTTTGTAGAACAACCCCCTGGATTTCAGATGTCTGCACACCCTAACCATGTTTTCAGGTTGAACAAAGCCCTCTATGGACTAAAATAGGCCCCACGGGCCTGGTATGAAAGGCTAACAGAATTTCTGGTCAGCAAGGGTTACAAGAGAGGTAAGGTGGATCAGACTTTGTTTACAAAGGTTCTAAATAAAAACCTCATCATAGTTCAAGTATATGTAGACGATATAGTTTTTGGTTCAACATGTACTGAACTGTGTAGAGAATTTGCTGAATTGATGTCAAATGAATTTGAGATGAGCATGGTAGGTGAACTAAAATATTTCCTTGGACTGTAGGTGCAGCAATTGGAGGATGGGTGCTGCATTGGCCAGACCAAGTATACACTAGAAATTATCAAAAGGTTTGGAATGGATAAGTTGAAACACATCTCAACTCCAATGGGTACCAACACATCTTTAGATGCAGATGGATCAGGTAAATAAATTGATGCAAAAGTATATCGAGGTATGATAGAATCCCTACTCTATTTGACTGCCTCGAGACTTGATATTCAATTTAGTGTAGGCATGTGTGCAAGGTATCAATCTAGGCCTACTAAACTACATCTAGCTACTGTAAAAAGAATCTTTAGATACATTTCTAGAACTCATAACTTAGGTCTGTGGCACCCTACATCGCACACTTTAGATCTCACATCATTTACTGATGCTGATTATGGTGGCTGCAAACTAGATAGGAAGAGCACTAGTGGGCACTGTCAGTTCTTGGGTGGGTGTCTGATTTCTTGGGCTTTCAAGAAACAACATTCTGTGGCCCTCTCCACTGCTGAGGCTGAGTATGTAGTCGCAGGGAGCTATGGCACACAGGTCATTTGGATCTAGCACCAGCTTCCGGACTACCAAGTAGACCTAGGCTGCACACTTATATATTGTGACAATACAAGTGCCATCAATCTTTCAAAAAATCTTGTCTTACATTCACGCACAAAGCACATTGAAATAAGACATCACTTTATAAGAGATGAGGTATCAAAAGGAACTTTTGAGTTGATCCACATTGGCACTGCACATCAAATAGCTGATATCTTCACTAAGCCACTGGATAATGAAAAATTCACCACCTTGAGGAGAGAATTGGGCATTTTTAAATATCCTTGAATTTTTAATTGTTTGAATAAAATACATCCCTGCTTTATTGAGCTGCATAATGTTCTCATTTGTGTGCATCTACATTTAGCATCAATCATATTTTAGTGAATTGCATTGGCATGAATAACATGTTGGTATATCAAATGATAAGCTGGGAGAATGTCAGATTCCTTCTGACAGGAAACCCAAATCATGTGTGAGGTGGTCATATCAGGCTTAAAGTTCATCAACATTTTTTCTACATATCAGTACATTTTGCATTCGAAGGGTCTACATTCCTGATTCATTTTGTGAGGGGGAGTCTATCTAGTCTGTTAGTTTGTTATTTTAGGAGGCCAATTTAAAAGATTTTAAGAGGTCTAGCTACTGCACAAAGCTCATTAAAAGTCATATACAGTCTACTTACATAAATTAGAAACTCATGACTTTCTTAAACTTTTAAGTTTGAGTAACTAAGATTTAGCTAAGAAGCTTCTACCTAATAATCCTGCATAGACCTGGACAAAGAATCTGAAGATTATCCTCCATAATTAATGATCATGGATCAAAGTTAAAACTCTTATGTCATGAAATCTCCTAAAAGCTTGAAACTTAAACTTCTTGAAGTAAATTCTCTAAGAATAAGTACATGCGGTATTGTCTTCAAACATCGTATACCAAAATAAATTTTTTTTTTGGGGGGGGGGGCATCAAAATCTCAGAGCAATGATCTGGATACCAAGAAACTAGATGATTCATCAAAGAAATGATACATATTCTATGTCATGAAGTACCAGATTAACTCTGTTTAAAAAAAAACCTTGTGGGAAATTGAAATTCATGGCAGAGCAGTGGCATTAAAGTGTTGAATAACTAGGGATTCTGGCCTCTGATCAAGATGTCTCCTCATGTAAAAAGACACTTCAAGTGCTAACTCTATTTTCTAGAGAGAAGTAATACGGTTATCACACTGAGTAACTGAGGATTCCGACCTCTAATCAAGTTGTCTACTTATGAAACAATGTGTGATTTACCAACATTACTCATGGCAATTACGCTGCTCAGAAAAGATATATATGTCAACCCCTCTGTCTCAATAATGAATGGTAGGCTGCTTGTCCTCAATACCTTTGGATCAATTTGCAGTGGATTAGTATCTAGAAATTTGATCAGTACAGCATTTAGAAAGATCTCTCTTGACATATCAGTTACACCTTGGTATTCCTTATTATTTCTGTACATTGGTAATCTTAACTCTTACTCTGTGTCCCTCATGGTTATGAGACTTGAAGAACTTAAGCTTACTTTTGTTCTCTTACTTAATCTTTTAAGAGATGGAGATGAGGCATTCTATATTGTGAATTTACCGTATATCCTCTCGCTTGCTTAGCAGCACTTCTTCTCTCTCCATTTCTTTTGATGATGTCAATGGGGGAGAATGGATAAGGGGGATCAGGGCATGAGTCATTATGGGGACTAGGCACCAGTAGATTGTCATTGCAAGGGGGAGTGATTGTTTTCGGGGCATGAGTCATTATTGGGACTAGGCACCAGTAAATTGTCATTGCAATGGGGAGTGATTGTTTTCGGGGCATGAGTTTTTGCATGATCATGGTGTCAGGGGGAGTCAGTGTGTTAGGGGGAGTTAGTGTGTGATAGTGCATGCATGTCTGATCATTCTTATTGATTGCATTGATAATGATTGACTCATAGTGTTGTCATCATCAAAAATGGGGAAATTATTGTATCCATGTGATTTTGATGATGTCAAACACCATAAGTCAAATGCCAAAAGTCAAGCACCATAAGTCAAACACCATAAGTCCTCATGAAAATGTGCATTAGAGTTTGTGCACTTGTTTGAAAATCATCTGGTTGTTATGTTGAAAATTGTTACATTATTGTTAATAGGTCCGTGCACATCATAAAGGCCGCTGCTTCTTCATAACCTTTCATCATAAAGGTCGATGATTCTTCATAACCTTTTTTCTTTCATAAAGGTCGGTGCATATTCAGTTAGTGTGTCATGCTAGTTGATGTACATTTTTCCTTGTGCATGTAGAAGGTCGATGCACTTCTGTTAGAAAAGTCGGAGCACATGCCTGCGCAAGTATGAGCATATTCATAATTGACGAAGCTCATGCGTGCACAGGAGCGGAGCATACCCATTTGAAGTCAGTGCACATTCACAAGTCAGAGCATATGTATAGAGTCTCAGTTGTGCAAGTCCAAGCATCTTTATGCCAAGTCCAAGCACATTCATAACCAAAGTCCGTGCACATGCCTAAATCAAGTCGGAGCATATGTATAGAGTCTCAGTTGTACAAGTCTGAGCATCTTTATGCCAAGTCCAAGCACATTCATACCGAAAGTCCGTGCACATGCCTAAATCAAGTCAGAGCATATACTGTTCAACTCGATGCACATACAGTCTAGTCGGAGCACATGCACGAATAAGGTCAGAGCACCGTCACCCAAGTAGGTGCACATACTGTTTAGGTCGGTGCACATGAAGACCCTTAGGCAGTAAGGTCGATACATATGAAGAAGTCCTTGGCAAGCAAGGTCGGTGCAACTAAAGAACTTGTGCCACCTAAGTCGGTGCACATGAAGAACTTCATGTTACCAAGGTTGAAGCATATGAAGAACAATATGCTTAGGTCGATGCAGATGAAGAGCCTCATGCAGATAAGGTCTGTGCAACTGAAGAAGTTTATGCATACAAGGTCGAAGCATATGAAGAACAATATGCTGAGGTCGATGCAGATGTAGAGCCTCATGCAGATAAGGTATGTGCAACTGAATAAGTTTATGCATACAAGGTCGAAGTACATCTTCAAGAGCAGAAACTACTCCTGATAAAGTCAGAGCAGCTGAACAAGTTGAATGAGCAACTTCAATACAAGGTCTGTGCACATTTAGCCACTATCTCTGATAAGGTCGATGCTTCAACAGTTAAAGCTACGTCTAGCCAAAAGGCAAGTCGATGTTGATCCTCCAAGTTATCAACTCAGAATCCAGAACTGTTTGACTTATTTGATCTAGTAATGAAGTGGCACGTAATCCAATACGTGACCACTTAATTGAAGATATTTTTTAAGATACTTTTGGCGAGAAATCAAATGACCACGTGTCTTTGGAAAATTCCTCTGGCGTGAAAATAGATGTCCACGTGGCAAAACCTGACGATAAGTGGAATATTCAGATCCCACATGGATGAATCTGATTCGCTGATCCTATCTCAAGAACAACTCCCTGCTCTATAAGTTGAGGGGATCTCCATCTAGAAGAAGTGGGAAGGAATAGCTGAAGTCACTACCAGTGCTGAAAATCCCCATCCAAAGTGATAGAGTCGTCTAGAAGAAAAATCATAGAGAGAATCATTTCTGAGTGAGAAGGGCCAGAATTTCAGCTAGCCATCGAGTTTGAAAGTCTACTTCTACGGAAGCTATATTGTCTTTGTTCCTGATCTGTCTTTCGTTTGTTTTCATCTTTGATTTGTTCATTTTTCTATCACATATTGTTACCCTCTGAGTTTGTTTGGAGGAAGAGAGAAATGATCCTCTATTTCGTGAATTGCTGGGAGCAATTCTTGGGGTTTCCCTTTGATGTTAGCAAAGGAAGGGAGGTTGAACCTCCAGTGTTCATTCTGGTCTTCAGAAGAAGCGAGGAGTGTGTTCCTCGGGGCAAGCTATTTGGCAACAGGTGTTTGCAGACTAAGTCTGTTGTTTCATTTGCTTAGAGCAAGGAAGCCTTACTCCGAAGGAGTAAGGGGTGGATATAGATTGTGGGTAGTAATCGAACCACCTTAAACACTTCTCTATGCCATCTGTGTGGTTTGCATATCTGATTTCTCAAATTGTGATCAGCATGCCAACTGTTTGATCATTGATTCAGCATTGTTGCCTTGCTCGATTAATCTATGTGGCCACTCTAGAGCAGTCTCATTACTGTATTTTAGATTTCTTAAATTGATTTTCATTTTGAATCGAAGTTGGGAGTGATCTATTCATCCCCCCCATTGTAGATCATGTCCTTTGTGTTCTATCAATTGGTATCAGAGCAGGTTACCCAACATGTGGTCAAACGACCAGGGTAGACCTAGAACTAACACACCTCGCAGCTTTATTGCCGAGGGACATTCAATTACCTGTCCTTCTTTCTTTGATGGTGTCAATTATCTTTACTGGAAGAACATGATGGAAGTGTTCTTAAGAGCGCAGAGTCACGAACTCTGGAGAGTGATCATCTCAAGACCGTTCGAGCTTCCAGAGGATGAGGATACATGGACAAGGGAAAACATCAGGGTTTCCACCGTGAACTGGATGGCACTAAATATAATGCAGTGCATAGTCCATCCAAAGGAGTATGCTAGGATATCAGCGTGCAAGAAAATGAAGAAAATGTGGGATGAATTAGAGCTTATGTATGAATGTATATCCCAGGTCAAGGCTACAAAGGTAAACATGCTAACCTCTGAGTATGAACTGTTTAAGAAGAATCCCGAAGAGACAATTACTGAGATGTATGCTAGACTGTCGTTGATCACGAACAGTCTCAAGGGTCTAGGAAAATAGGTCCCAGAAATGGATCTCATTAGGAAAATTCTCACGTCATTGACCTCCACGTGGTACACTAAGGCCACAGTCATAGAGGAGTTTAAGAATTTATGTAAAATGACTGTCACATAATTAATTGGATCTCTGATGACTTATGAAATCAATTTAAAAAGGAATGTTGAAGAAACAAATATAAAGGGCAAGAACATTGCTCTCAAGGTGTCTCGAAGTGGCAGTGGCAGTAGTAGTAGCAGTAGTAGTGTGGAATCTGACAATTTCTCAAATCTTGATCAAGAGCAGCAAGCAATGCAGACTCGAAAATTTCAAAAGTTCTTGAGGAATAAAGGAAAAATGTTTAGGAGAAAAAGATCACAGTCTTATGGTAAGCATTGTTGAGTAGTGGATAGCAGATCGAGAGGGGAGGGATGAATAGATCTGCCCCTCTTTTCGTAATGCAACCCTCTTTAAAGCTAGATAAAGATAATAGCAGCGGAATATAACTAGCTTAACGAAGGACACAAATGATTTGCTTAGCAAGATGATTACACAATATAGATATTGAACCTAAGTATGCATCTAACACAAAGCAATCGCACAAGCAAACCACAACACATGAGATTTTAAGGTGGTTCGGACTGAATCACCAGTCCTACGTCCACCCCTCACCAAATCCGGTGAGGCTCCACTAGTGCCACACACTGAACCGCAAATCGAAAAGACCTCCGATTGTCTTCCTACTAACCGCATGTAGGGACGTCAACACCGCAGATCGGACAACTTCCGATTACCTTCCTACTAACCACCGGTAGGGACGATCTTCAATTTCTAATTTTTGAATGAAATGGAAAGAGAACAAATATGAAAACACTCAAACAAGATATAGAATATGCTCAAAGAGAAAAGATTGTTGTGCCCCTTGTGCTTTGAAGATAATGTGGTGTTTTAATGATAGCAACATGAATGAGTCACCATATTATTTTGTTAAGAACATCACATTGAATGATAGCAACATGTGAATGAGTCACCATATTGTTTTGTTAAGAACATCACATTGAATGATAGCAACATGAATGCATATGTCTGATATATTCTCTGGAGAATGCTTGAGTATGTTATATCTAATCTATTTTGTGGAGAATGCATGAGTATGCTAAATCATGCAGTGTTCCATACTAAGTGCATAATGTGTTTTGTGCTTGAATTAAGATCGGTGCATTGCGTCTTCTATGCGTATATTGCTTCTTCTGTGCATATACTGCATTAGTGCACTTAGATGGGTCGACCCCCCTTCCTTTATGGGTCGACTCCCTCAGAACACAAGTCTATACATCTGTCCATCTTATTTAGTGTCTCATGCAGCATCATCATAGTTGAGTGGAAGTCTGTACAGCCCAAGTCTGTACAATGCATCATGTGCTTCATGCAAGTCTATACATTCGTTTGTCTTGCATCGGTCATCAAGTCTGTACAGCCTTGTCTTTGGCAAGTCTGCACATCGTGAAGTCTATACATTTAGATGAACTTGGAATTTGACGACCACCAGAAGTGGCGTCACTTTTGAATCAAACGCCTAGGAAGAAGGCATCTTTTACGTTGTGCATACTTTGATGCCATAGCCAAGTCTATTCACTCGCTAGGGTGCATATGCATAGTCTTTACATTGCCCTCATGCATACACAAGCATCCAAGTCTGTACAGAGTCATTTGCATTCCTACATATCCAAGTCTATATAGTCAGTGTCTGCGTTGCATTGCATACATCATTTTTGAAGTCTATACATTGAGCTGAAGGATGTCAAAGTCTATACACTGCATGGTGAGCCCAAAGTCTATACATTGCATTGGCTAAAGTCTACACAACGTCTGTCTCATTTAGAGTCTAAGGCAATGTCTATACACTGGACTTGAAGTGTGTACATTGAGCGTCTCATTGAGCGTCTCATGTAAGTCTATACATTACATTGGCCTTCAAGCTTTACAAGTCTGTACAACGGCCTGTTCATGCATTCATCCCAAGTCTATACATCGTATGTCTCATGCATTGTCTTAGGCTAAGTCTGTACAACGGCCTGTTCATGCATTCAGCCCAAGTCTATACATCGTCCGTCTCATGCATTATCTTAGGCTAAGTCTGTACAGCGTCCAGCGTCTTTCTAAGCGTCTTATGCATTGGCCAAAGTCTATACAGACTTCAGCGTCTTATGCAGCGTCTCATTTGAAGTCCATACATTGCATTGCATTGGAAGTATGTACATCGAACTGTTCATGCATCAACATTCAAAGTCCATACATTGGACTGTAGCATGCACGAAGCTAAGTCCATACATTGGACTGTAGCATGCATCAGTGAAGTCTGTACAACGTCATGCATTGTTCTTCAAGTCCATACACTGCACTGTAGATTGCTCGAGGTGAAGTCTGTACATCCATCAATGATCTTGCAAGTCTATACATCGGTAGCTTTACCGACGTTGCTCTCGAAGTCTATACACTGATAGCTTTACCGTCGTTTCCCTTGGCAAGTCTATACATCCAAGAACTGTGCAAGTCTGTATAGCCATTCCCTTGCCAAAGTCTATACACTGTGAACCTTGAAGTCTGTAAAGACTTTGCCTTGCTCAAGTCTGTACATCCCCCAGTTGGCAAGTCCATTCATTGAAAGTCCATACATTCGATTGCTTTGCCTTGGTCAAGTCTGTACAGCCATTTCCTTTGGCAAGGTCTATACATCGAGCTGAAGGCCGGCTAAGTCCATACATCGCACAGCATTCATGTATGTACATTGTGCATCATTTTAGTTGAAGTCTGTACATCGTGCATCTAGTGTTTCAGGTCTATACATTGTTACACGTTGTGTCTATCAAGTCTACACATTGCATCTTTCATTGAAGTCTGCACATTGCTGCACGTTCAACAAGTCCATACACTAGCATGTCCTTACATTGCCTAAGTCTATACGTTGGCTGCTGAATGTTCTTCCAACGTCTTCACACTGCATCACACTCATTGTTAGCAAGTATGTACATTGTTCAGAATGTCAAGTCCATACAACCATTGTGCATTCATTCTTGATGTTCATACTTTGCGTGATACATTATGCATAACACACTGCCAAGTCTATATAATACAATTTGTTCATGCCATGTGTCACGCCCCGAGCGCGGAAGATACCCGGAGAAGCGCGACGTGTCTATATCAATCATGTCAATCAGAGTGGTCGTGTATTCGACACGAATACAGAGATGCGCAAAATAGCAAGATAACCCAATCCTTTATTTCATAATGGATAGACTATTACAAATCCAATACTCTGTTAAATAAAAAGGAAAAGAATACATAGTTGACTCAAGAAACTATGGAAAAGACTAGACGACACTTGTAGAAGCTCTATCACTTTCACTCTTGACCATTCCCATCCGATTGACTTCCATCGTCGTCGGACTTACCTGAAAAGTAAAAAGGGACAAACGGAATGAGCGAACGCTCAGTAGGAAATTATATCTCAAGTACTAGCAAGTGGTTTAAGTAATTACATTTTCATGGATGCAATAAAGCTATGCATGCTCGCATGAAACGACAAGATAGAGAGAATGTAATATCAAGAAAATAAGATGAACTTAGTCATGAACTTCCAACAAGATAACAAGTTTATTCAAGATATTCAAGCAAGTACATTTAACAAGTCATGTCAAGAACTTTGGCTATCATGTATCAAGCAAGTAAATTACCCTTTTTCGGGCCACGCATTTCATTTCATGTCAAGTACGATTCAAGTACAAGATGTGTGTGGAATGTCCAATCAAGCAAGTCAAGTACTCGGTATAATGCCAGATACCTTATCATTTTAACTCCCATGGGCACAAGTACTTTCGGGTGCTCCTCCCAGGACCAGATCGGGCCCTATATGCGCAGGCATTTATCATGTGTTTTGACATCCACTCTTGTTTATATAGCCAATATAGAATTTCAATAATCAAGCTTGTAGATACGTATGACAACTTTGATAGAATAGAGTCCAAAATATGACAAAGGACATAGAATGGCGATAATAACGGTATAATCACGAGTTCGATAAAACTAGGTAGAATATGGTTCCCTTAACTTAGGTACCATGACAAATCAATATGGACATTCTTTATATAGAATTGAGGTCCACATGAACATTAGATCAAGCAAGATACCCTCATTCTTATCATAGAATTGGGGTTTACAAGAATGACACGATATGGCATGATATCATCATCCCATCAAGAATTTCTTATGATATACTCTTTGTATAATCATAAGGGCCGGTATACCATGTTTCTTTAGATTGACATGGCAAGGATCGTGTAATGGGTTTTTAGGGTACAACCAGCTCAGTCGGCCTTGAGGGAATCCAAGGCTACGAGGAGTCTTACGGAGGTCTCTATGACTAACTCGCTAGTCCAAAGGAACGGAATGTCCAATGGAGAGCTTGTATGTCAATGAGAGTTGAGTGTGATCGATAAATCAACATGAAACGTGGGACTATACTCACGGAGTGGAGAATAGTGCCGATATATATATATATATGTATAATATGAAACCATCGGTAATAGAATCAGGATAAAATCAGTTTACCGTAAAATAACGACTTAAGTAAAGTCGTGTATTGAATAATTAACGCCTAACAGAAGGGCGTTTACATGTATTGCCAATTTGCAGAATTTCCATTATTTCATTAATTTATCAAAAACACGCCTTTCCTGGGGGCGTTTCTTCAAAGTTGACGACTGCAGGGGCAGGCGTCTCATCATTTACATATTCGACAGGATATAATTATTCTCAGAAATTTATCAAAAACGCACCCTTGGAAGGGGCGTTACTTTCTAATTCCATTTTACAGAATATGTGAATTTCAGGATTTTAGCAGATACACGCCCTAGGAAGGGGCGTTACTTTTCAAATTCACGCCTTGTACTGGGGCGTTAGAATATGGAAAACGACTTTGTCCAAGTCGTGAATTTCAAGGGATTTACGATATTTTAATAAATAATATTTCGAGAGACAGGAGACATGTCATGGCAGTAAAATTTAACAGGAATTCACAGAGTCATGCAAGATTTTAAAAATCAATATTTCATATGTATTGTAATTTTTAAACAGGATCAATTATTAATCACATGCGATTCTTATGAAATTAACGCCTGCGTAGAGGGCGTCGAATATTAAATTGACGACCACTAGCATGGTCGTTTCTTTTAAATTAGCGCCCTAATCCAGGGCGTTTCTTTCAAAATATTTCAGAAAACGCATGAAAACTATAATAATCATATGCATGACATGCTTATATATATATATATATCTTGCATTAATTTCATTTGGGCTACAGTAACTTGAGAAAACCTACCTTATGATCTGGATGAAGGAGATGAAAGGGCTTTGAAGCTTCAACTGCAACTTAATAGAAGAAGAACAATCGTTCTTCCGTCAACCTGGAGAGGAAACGAAGAATATTAATTCTTCTCATGCTACGTTCATAAGAAAGGAACAGAAGAAGAAAATAGAAGAACATATGTTCTTCACGTACCTAGCAGCAGACGTTCGATCAAATGGGTTTTAGGGTTCGATCGAACATGTTATTTATAGGATTTTGAAGTCCTAACAAGAGTAGTGTTTGATTGAGGGTAATATATCCTTAATAGAGTCCTTACTCTAATAGACACTTACTAGATTAGGTTAATCTTTCCTTGGATAAGTTCTGGGTTCGATCGGGTCACGAACTGAATTAACGCCTTTGGTCAGGGCGTCGATTCTTGAATTGACGACCTAGTTCAGGTCGTTTCTTAAGAAACGTCTTGGATAAGGGCGTTCCTTGTCTTTGAAACACGCCCCATATATGGGCGTTTCTTTTACTTGCCTATTTGGTTGTGAGAGTTGACGACCGCATGTGTGGGCGTCCTTTCTTTAGTCACGCCTTTGATAGAGGCGTTTCTTATTGAATTAACGCCCTAATAAGAGGCGTTATTTTTAATTTGTTTTATTTCATCCAATTAACCCTATTCCTTTTATATATATTACTTCTGTAATATATATGTTTTAATTCATTTCAATTATTCATTTATTAGGGTTGCTACACCCTCCCCCACTTAAAAAGAATTTGGTCCCCAAATTCAATATATATATAATTATACATGTGGAGAGTGTAGGACATATACCTCTTAGAATAACTCGGGAAATCGTTTCTTCATAGATTCCTCGGTCTCCCATGTCGCTTCGCGTTCAGGATTCTTATTCCATTGCACCTTGATCATGGGAATAACCTTATTCCTTAGAGCTCGTATTTCTCGATCTAATATCTTCAAAGGCCTCTGTTCATATGTGAGATCTTTCTGGATCACCAGATCTCCATGCTCAATAATATGTGACGGATCGTGCACATACTTCTTCAACATAGATATGTGAAATACATTGTGTACCTCGGACAACTGAGGAGGCAACGCGATGCGATAAGCAACCTCGCCAACTCTTTCGAGTACCTCAAATGGTCCGATGAATCTTGGCGTAAGCTTGCCCTTAACACCAAATCTCTGTATGCCACGTCCAGGGGATATCTTGAGAAATACATGATCTCCGATTTGGAATTCAAGATATCTTCTTCTTGTATCTGCATAAGCCTTTTGCCTGGTCTGAGCAACTTGTAATCTTTCCCTGATTACTTGTATCTTCTCGGTTGTATCCCTTACCATGTCTGGACCTAATAGTTGTTTCTCTCCAACTTCGTTCCAACATATGGGAGATCGGCAACTCCTTCCGTATAAGGCTTCGAAAGGTGCCATTTGGATACTAGCTTGGTAGCTATTATTATATGCAAATTCAACTAAAGGTAAGTGGTCATGCCAGCTTCCTCCAAAGTCAATAATGCATGCTCTCAGCATATCTTCAACAACTTGATTAGTTCGCTCGGTCTGACCATCCGTTTGTGGGTGAAAAGCAGTACTAAAGTTGAGCCTTGTCCCCAACGAATGTTGTAATCCCTTCCAAAAATGAGAAGTAAAACGGGGATCCCTATCAGACACGATTGAGACAGGAATTCCATGTATCCTGACTATTTCTTTAATGTATAGTGCAGCTAGCACATCAATCGACCATCGGCTTTTGATTGGCAAGAAATGTGCCGATTTAGTCAATCGGTCAATGATAACCCAGATTCCATCATGTCCTCCTTTAGATTTAGACAAACCCATGATGAAGTCCATACCAATATCCTCCCATTTCCACTTAGGAATATCTAGAGGATGTAGTTTTCCCGCAGGCTTTTGGTGTTCCGCCTTGACCTGTTGGCATGTGAGACAGCGTGATACATAGTCCGCTATTTCTCTTTTCATATTGGGCCACCAAAAGTTCCTCTTTATATCTTGGTATATTTTGGTTGATCCTGGATGAATAGTGTACCTTGATCGGTGAGCTTCATCTAAGATCTTCTTCTTTAATTCCGGACAATCGGGTATACAAGTTCTATCTTTGAACGATAATCTTCCATCAGAAGTTAGTTGAAAATCAGATTGTCCTTCTAATCTGCCTTTGATTTCTACTAACATAGGATCATCATCCTGAAGTGTTTGTATTTCAGATAACAAATCTGACTGTATGCTTACATGAGATAGTGTGACAAATTTGGATTCCATGTCCAAGCTTATATTGAGCTCAGAGAATTGTTCAAGTAACCTCCATTCTTGTATCATACAATTTGCTATCATTGCTCTCGGCTTTCGACTAAGGGCATCAGCCACATAATTACCCTTTCCGGGATGGTATTGTATACTGAAGTCGAAGTCCTTGAGATATTCTAGCCAACGTCTTTGTCTCATGTTCAGCTCCTTTTGTGAAAATAGATATTTGAGACTTTTGTGATCGGAGTATACAGTAAACTGTACCCCATAGAGATAGTGTCTCCATATCTTTAGGGCAAATACTACCGCGGCCAATTCCAAGTCATGGACGGGGTAATTCTCCTCATGCTTCTTCAGTTGACGAGAAGAGTATGCTATGACCTTCCCATGTTGCATTAGAACACATCCGAGGCCAATGCCAGAAGCATCAGTGTAGACCTCGAATTTCTCTCCTTCAATTGGTAGGGCTAAGACCGGAGCTGTGGTGAGATGATCCTTGAGAGTTTGGAAACTGCTTTCACATTCCTCACTCCATTCATATCGGATCTCCTTACGAGTTAATCTTGTAAGTGGTACGGCGATCTTAGAGAAATCTTTGATAAATCGCCGATAATAGCCTGCAAGACCTAAGAAACTTCTGATCTCGCTTGCATTAGTGGGTCTCTCCCAGTTTCTCACAGCTTCAACTTTTGACGGATCCACAGATAAACCGTCCTTGGATATGACATGTCCGAGAAAAGCCACTTCTTCAAGCCAGAACTCGCATTTGCTGAGTTTAGCATATAATTGATTTGTCCTCAAGACTTGCAATGCAATCCTCAAATGCTCTTCATGTTCTTCCTTAGTCTTAGAATATATCAATATATCATCGATGAAGACTACTATGAATTGATCCAAGTAAGGCCTGAATATGCTATTCATTAACTGCATAAAGGCAGCAGGGGCATTTGTTAGTCCAAAAGGCATAACAACAAATTCGTAATGGCCATACCTGCTTCTGAATGCGGTCTTGTGAATGTCATCATCCTTGATCCTTAATTGATGATATCCCGACCGGAGATCAATCTTGGAGAAATATTTGGATCCTGAAATCTGATCAAACAATTCATCGATTCTCGGCAGTGGATACTTGTTCTTGATAGTAAGATGATTCAACTGTCGATAGTCAATACACAATCTCATGGATCCATCCTTCTTCTTTACAAATAAGACTGGTGCTCCCCACGGGGAAGTACTTGGTCTAATAAACCCTTTTCGGATTAGTTCCATCAACTGCTCCTTCAACTCCTTGAGTTCAGCAGGGGACATTCTATATGGTGCCTTTGAAACCGGACCAGCACCAGGGACTAAGTCGATGGTAAAGGCCACATCTCTTTGCGGGGGTAATCCCGGCAATTCTTCCGAAAATACGTCTGGGAATTCTCGTACTACTTGAACGTCTTCTATCTTGGTTTCCTTAGCTTCTTTATTAGTGACAAAAGCAAGGAAGGATACACATCCTTTCCTGACGAGCTTGCTTGCTCGAAGAGCCGAAATAAGAGGGGATTTGCTTCGACTCTTAGGACTAGTATAAGTCAGTTCTGGAAATTCCTTGAAAATAATCTTGCTATCACGGCAATCAACCGTTGCCTGGTATTTGGATAACCAATCTGCTCCTAGTATAAAATCATACTCTTTTAGATCTAAGCAGATAAGATCAATAGGAAAATTCTTTCCTCGAACCAACACCTCACAGTTTTGGTAATGATGTGTGATATCCGTCTCGTTTCCGAGAGGAGTAGACAACACTATTTTCATCCATTCTGGTTCTAGAGGTAATGGGTCAGCAAACTTCTTGGAAATAATGGAATGCGATGCACCCGTATCAAATAAGACATGTGCATATTTGGAACAAATTTTTAATGTACCTTCCACCAATCCGCCTTCTTCTTCTGGTTCGGTCTCTTGGATTGCATGAAGACGCGCGTTCCTTGTCACTGGGCGTTTACCCTCACCGTCTTGGTCATTCATTAATGGACAATCGGGAATCCGATGTTCACGACTCCCACAACGGAGACATGCTCCTAATTTCCTCCAGCATTCTTCTGTTTTGTGACCAGCCTTGTCACAATGCTTGCATACTACGTTTGAAGGGGTAGTGGTGATAGAGAAAGGCTTGGATTTCTTGTACTTCTGATCTTGAGAGGAAGAACCTCCATTATTGGGCCTCTTCTTAAAGTTGGGTTTAAAAGAACCCGAACTTGTGACTTGCTTCTTTTTATCTTTCCCACGGATCCTATCAGATAGTTCCGTGGCATCTTCAAGCAACTGAGCTCGGCGCACTATTTCAGTATAAACTTGAATATCCATAGGCGCCAGTTGAGTAATGTAGTGGGGCCTAAGCCCATTAAGAAATCTACGGGCTTTCATCTTTTCCGTGCCAATTAAATGCTTAGCATATCTAGACAGTCTAGAGAACTGTGCTTCATAATCAGCCACCGATAAAGATCTTTGCTTTAATGCGGCAAATTCGGCGGCCTTCCTTTCCTGGACCCTATCAGAGAAATATTTGGCGTTGAAATATTCAACGAATTCACCCCATGTAACTTGAGTTGGGTCAATAGTAGCTTCAATCGACTCCCACCAGCATCTAGCATCCTTTTCTAACTGGAAAGTAGCTAATAAGACTTTGTCCTGATCCGTGCATTGCATGACACGGAATATACGTTCAATCTCCCGAACCCAATGCTCGGCATCGTCTGGATCGGTCGATCCCATGAACTTCGGGGGATTCATATTCTTGAATGCTTGGTGTAAGCTTCCAGCTCGTGGAGCACCACCTTGTGCTACCTGTTGTAGCACTTGGGTCATCCCTTGAAGGGTACGCTGCATATTGCGCCATTGAGCACGTTCGGCAGCCATTATCCTACAATTACAATAGCTATGTTAGTATTATATCACTATGATCTTATAAAGGACTCATTGATCATTTAACCCTTGGTTCTATCCACTCTCACTTGGTTAAATGTTTTGAAACCTATCCTTGGACTTGGGTTTCCTAGGAATTGAATACCTTAGGCTCTGATACCACAAAGACTGTCACGCCCCGAGCGCGGAAGATACCCGGAGAAGCGCGACGTGTCTATATCAATCATGTCAATCAGAGTGGTCGTGTATTCGACACGAATACAGAGATGCGCAAAATAGCAAGATAACCCAATCCTTTATTTCATAATGGATAGACTATTACAAATCCAATACTCTGTTAAATAAAAAGGAAAAGAATACATAGTTGACTCAAGAAACTATGGAAAAGACTAGACGACACTTGTAGAAGCTCTATCACTTTCACTCTTGACCATTCCCATCCGATTGACTTCCATCGTCGTCGGACTTACCTGAAAAGTAAAAAGGGACAAACGGAATGAGCGAACGCTCAGTAGGAAATTATATCTCAAGTACTAGCAAGTGGTTTAAGTAATTACATTTTCATGGATGCAATAAAGCTATGCATGCTCGCATGAAACGACAAGATAGAGAGAATGTAATATCAAGAAAATAAGATGAACTTAGTCATGAACTTCCAACAAGATAACAAGTTTATTCGAGATATTCAAGCAAGTACATTTAACAAGTCATGTCAAGAACTTTGGCTATCATGTATCAAGCAAGTAAATTACCCTTTTTCGGGCCACGCATTTCATTTCATGTCAAGTACGATTCAAGTACAAGATGTGTGTGGAATGTCCAATCAAGCAAGTCAAGTACTCGGTATAATGCCAGATACCTTATCATTTTAACTCCCATGGGCACAAGTACTTTCGGGTGCTCCTCCCAGGACCAGATCGGGCCCTATATGCGCAGGCATTTATCATGTGTTTTGACATCCACTCTTGTTTATATAGCCAATATAGAATTTCAATAATCAAGCTTGTAGATACGTATGACAACTTTGATAGAATAGAGTCCAAAATATGACAAAGGACATAGAATGGCGATAATAACGGTATAATCACGAGTTCGATAAAACTAGGTAGAATATGGTTCCCTTAACTTAGGTACCATGACAAATCAATATGGACATTCTTTATATAGAATTAAGGTCCACATGAACATTAGATCAAGCAAGATACCCTCATTCTTATCATAGAATTGGGGTTTACAAGAATGACACGATATGGCATGATATCATCATCCCATCAAGAATTTCTTATGATATACTCTTTGTATAATCATAAGGGCCGGTATACCATGTTTCTTTAGATTGACATGGCAAGGATCGTGTAATGGGTTTTTAGGGTACAACCAGCTCAGTCGGCCTTGAGGGAATCCAAGGCTACGAGGAGTCTTACGGAGGTCTCTATGACTAACTCGCTAGTCCAAAGGAACGGAATGTCCAATGGAGAGCTTGTATGTCAATGAGAGTTGAGTGTGATCGATAAATCAACATGAACCGTGGGACTATACTCACGGAGTGGAGAATAGTGCCGATATATATATATATATGTATAATATGAAACCATCGGTAATAGAATCAGGATAAAATCAGTTTACAGTAAAATAACGACTTAAGTAAAGTCGTGTATTGAATAATTAACGCCTAACAGAAGGGCGTTTACATGTATTGCCAATTTGCAGAATTTCCATTATTTCATTAATTTATCAAAAACACGCCTTTCCTGGGGGCGTTTCTTCAAAGTTGACGACTGCAGGGGCAGGCGTCTCATCATTTACATATTCGACAGGATATAATTATTCTCAGAAATTTATCAAAAACGCGCCCTTGGAAGGGGCGTTACTTTCTAATTCCATTTTACAGAATATGTGAATTTCAGGATTTTAGCAGATACACGCCCTAGGAAGGGGCGTTACTTTTCAAATTCACGCCTTGTACTGGGGCGTTAGAATATGGAAAACGACTTTGTCCAAGTCGTGAATTTCAAGGGATTTACGATATTTTAATAAATAATATTTCGAGAGACAGGAGACATGTCATGGCAGTAAAATTTAACAGGAATTCACAGAGTCATGCAAGATTTTAAAAATCAATATTTCATATGTATTGTAATTTTTAAACAGGATCAATTATTAATCACATGCGATTCTTATGAAATTAACGCCTGCGTAGAGGGCGTCGAATATTAAATTGACGACCACTAGCATGGTCGTTTCTTTTAAATTAGCGCCCTAATCCAGGGCGTTTCTTTCAAAATATTTCAGAAAACGCATGAAAACTATAATAATCATATGCATGACATGCTTATATATATATATATATCTTGCATTAATTTCATTTGGGCTACAGTAACTTGAGAAAACCTACCTTATGATCTGGATGAAGGAGATGAAAGGGCTTTGAAGCTTCAACTGCAACTTAATAGAAGAAGAACAATCGTTCTTCCGTCAACCTGGAGAGGAAACGAAGAATATTAATTCTTCTCATGCTACGTTCATAAGAAAGGAACAGAAGAAGAAAATAGAAGAACATATGTTCTTCACGTACCTAGCAGCAGACGTTCGATCAAATGGGTTTTAGGGTTCGATCGAACATGTTATTTATAGGATTTTGAAGTCCTAACAAGAGTAGTGTTTGATTGAGGGTAATATATCCTTAATAGAGTCCTTACTCTAATAGACACTTACTAGATTAGGTTAATCTTTCCTTGGATAAGTTCTGGGTTCGATCGGGTCACGAACTGAATTAACGCCTTTGGTCAGGGCGTCGATTCTTGAATTGACGACCTAGTTCAGGTCGTTTCTTAAGAAACGTCTTGGATAAGGGCGTTCCTTGTCTTTGAAACACGCCCCATATATGGGCGTTTCTTTTACTTGCCTATTTGGTTGTGAGAGTTGACGACCGCATGTGTGGGCGTCCTTTCTTTAGTCACGCCTTTGATAGAGGCGTTTCTTATTGAATTAACGCCCTAATAAGAGGCGTTATTTTTAATTTGTTTTATTTCGTCCAATTAACCCTATTCCTTTTATATATATTACTTCTGTAATATATATGTTTTAATTCATTTCAATTATTCATTTATTAGGGTTGCTACACCATGAGTTTGAAGTCTATACATTGGTTTGAAGTCTATACATTATGTCCAGCAGCCTGCACGCCAAGTCTGTACACTGCATACACACTGCATCCTTAAGTCTATACACTGCTGCCTTATATGAAGTATGTACAGGGGTTTCAGTCTTAAACTGATAATCCTATTCGACTGTCTGACAGGGATTCTTTTCAGAGCCTAATGAAGGCACGTGATCCAAGGAAGGACGAGGTGCCCAGATTATGACACATGTCCTGAAAGGCGGCAGGATGATGCCACATGGTCTAGATACCTTGGGCGGGAAATGTGGAAGCCACACGCCCTGTCCTAATTACTGCTGGTATAAGAGGCAGTCTTCTTCTTCAGAAGAAGGCTGATCGAAGAGGTGAACCTCTAGCAGAGAAAGCTGTAGCAGCAGAGAGCCACCATGATCCAGACAGAGAGAAGAAAAGGAGAGAAGGAAAATAGAGTGTGAAGAGAGCAGAGAAGAGAAAGAGAGAGCGTGAGTTGAGAAGAAGAAGATACAGAGCTTGTGAAGAAGAAGAAGAGCAGATTACTGAAGATCGTTCCTACTAGATATTGGATCAGATCCACTCCAGTCAGCTCCTTTGAGAGCCACACTGTGCTTCATTGTTTACAGCCTTCCGATTGCTATTTGCTTCCCATTTTCCTGTTTTCTTTTTATACATTTCTTCAAGCTGTTTGTCAGCGGAGCAAGCTATGTTGCTCAGCATTTGCAGTGGAGGATTCCATTGGACGGCCAAGCTGTATTGCCCAGCGGAGCAAGCTGTGAGGCTCAGCAGGCGAGGAGGATTCCTCGGGCAGCAAGCTGTGAGGCTCAGTGGATTGTATGGCAAGCTGTGATGCCCAGCTGTTCAAGCTGTGTTTCAGCGGAATCCACACTCAGTTTGAGTGTAGGGTGGACGTAGGTCTGCAGGACCGAACCACCTAAAAACTCATTGTGCAGTTGTTTGATTTCTTCTATCTGATTGGCGCTAGATGAATGCTTAGGTGCGCTTTGCCTTGATTGCTCACTGTGTGTTTGTTTAATTTCGCAACTGCTTATTAGCCTTTAGGTTTGTCTAGTTAGCGAACTAGCAATTTTAGTGAGCATTAGATTTTAAATTAGGCGAAGTTTTTAAATGGAAAATCATTCACCCCCCCTCTAAATCATAGCACCGAACCTAACACTTGGTATCAGAGCGGGTTGCTGTGCATAGGATCTAACAATCCGCAGCAGATCTTGCATTTCTGTTTGGTGCATTTCAGAGTGTGCTTCTTGTGTTCTGTGTTTTGTTTAATCGGTTGTGTGTCTTGAGCTGTTCATCTGATTTCAGTGCATTTATCACTTCTCGATGACTCATCTACCCGTCTTTGATGGTTCTGATTTCAAATAGTGGCACAGTGCTTTCCGTGCTCATGTTAAATCTGTTGATCCAGACCTGTGGAAAGTGATTTCACATGGTCCACATGAACTACCAAAAGATCAGTCCAAATGGACTAACAAGCATCGATCTATGCGTGCAGAAAATCAGAAAGCACTGGAGTTAATGAAGGCCGCGACTAATCGAGCTCTTCATTCATGTTTCTTTGAATCCAGGTCTGCCAAGGAAATCCTGGATAAATTGAAGACTGCTTGCAATAGAGATAATGATCGATGCATGATGGCTCAAGGAAGTGACCCAAGTAGCAATCAAGATCAAGAACAAGATGATGATCAGGTAAACATCTTCGAAAATTACACCCTGGATGATTGGATTGTTGCATATAATGAACTGTTGGAGTCTTATGATCATTTAAGAAAACAGCATAAGAAAATGAAAAGGAAAATTGATAAAACTGATTCTAATTCATCATGTGAAAAGTGCTTGAAGATAAATGAATTGTATGATAAATGTCTGTCTGAGAATCACTTGAATATGAAACAAATGTGCCTATTGAAAAAGGAAAACCAAGAAGGTTTCAATAAATTTTCTGAATTAGAAAGTTAGCTGAAACTGAAAACTAATGAACAATTGATGAATCTAGAAGAGTTGGAAAGGATTAAGGTTTCACACTCTTCTTCTGCTGAATCAAACTGCAAAATGTGCTCAACTTTAAGAGAATGTAATGAAAATCTTTATAGTGAGAATGAATGGCTAAATAAATAAAATGCCTCACTTAAAGATGATCATAAAAATCTGCTTGCTGAGAAAATTAAAGCAGAAGAAGGAGAAGATGAACTAATTGAAAAATTGGAGCTTATGTCTGGAAATGGAACATGTAATGAAAGAGTCATGAAGCTATCTGAAGAGAACAACGAATTGAGGGAATAAAATAGAAAACTGATAGTTTTAAATACTATTTTCTCACAGAGGGTTCTGACTATCGAAAAAGAGAAATCTATTTTTAATGAAGCTCAACCTCAAAAATTTGAGAAGGAAAACACTGAACTGAAAGTTGAAATTAAAAAATTAAAGTGTTTAAACACTGGCTCATATGAAACTCTTCTCACATTAAAAAGGGGAAAATTCACTTGTGATGGAGAATCACAAAGGGTGATCAGTCTAGAACAAGAAATTGAGAAGTACAAAACTATAAATAAAGTCTTAAGTGAATGTGTCAATTGCAGTGAACAGGAGATAGCTAGTTATGAGCTTCATATAGCATCCTTGGAAAATAAAATTCAAGATCTGGAAAACTCAGCATCCAAGTTTGCAAAAACTGAAAGAAAAATAAAAACTGTTGTGAAAAGTGAGGATAAGAATTCAAAAGGGGGAACAGATTGCACTTCTGATGTTAAGGAAATCACTAAAAGCCAGCTATATGCCACCTTTGTGCAAAGCTCAGATGCAGCTGGTACTTCAAAGCAATCCCCAAAATAAAATGAAAATCAGAAACCACCTTCAACATCTGTATTTCAGTTCAAAGCCCAGAAAAATGAAAAGCAAACAAAAACTGTTAAGAATAATCAGAAATTGAAAAAGAAGGGTCATACAAAGAAGGTAAACAATATTTCTGAGTACATCTTGAAATCAGTTAGCTATGCTGAATGTAATGGGTCAATGCAAAATGCTCATGCTTCATGTACTCATTCTCATGCATCTAGTCAGTCTGTTAGTAATCATGTCGCCAGGAAAACTAAAGTGTCCTGCCATTATTGTGGCAAGATAGGGCATGTAATGGATAATTGCAGACTGTTGATTGAAGATGAGCATGCTGGTGAAGGAATGCATTCTAAGAATTTATCTGATAGAAACCATGCCACTAAGAAATTTGATGCATCCTGTTATTACTGTGGTAGGCGTGGTCATTTAATGAATGCATGTTTTAAAATGAAAGAAGACAATAATGTGAATTCTAGAATTTTCACACATGCTCATGGCCCACATAGATATAAATCTACTTCAGGCCAGCATATTATTTGTTTTACTTACAACAAGCCTGGGCATAAGGCAGATAAGTGCTGGTCAGGAAATCATTAGGGTAACAATGAATCATAAAGCAAGCATCTTAGATACTTTGACTGTGGGAAATATGGTCATGCAGTCAAGGACTGCTTGTATGCTCAGGGAAATCACTTTGATTCCAAATTTGTCAGATTCCCTGCAAATAAAATTTTTTTGGGTAGAAATAAAATTGTTTTTAAAGGAAAGACATTTGTATGTTCTGAATGTGGAAAACCTGGCCACCGAGCTTCTGAATGCTGGTGGGCAAGTAATGGTAAATCAAAAATTCATGCTAGTAACAGAAATCTTCATGCTAACTCACATAGATTCCATGACTATACAAATGTTCACAAAAATAATTCAAGAGCTATTACACCATGCAGATATTGTGGTGAATTTGGTCACTCTATGGACAATTATTTTCTGATGAAATTTGATGACCATGTTGCTAAGAAACTGTTTAAAACACCTGATAGAATTCAAGACCCAAGACTTCTTGGGTTCCTGCAGAATCAAAATGATTAATCTTTGCAGGTGTGCCTTGGAAGCTGAAGAATAAAGGGGTTAATAATCCAAGGCACTCAAAAGTGAAACCCCCAGAAGTGGACTATTCAGGTTAGTTCTGAAAACTCAGTTTAAATTCTGTCTTCTGAAGTTGTGTCCTTTAGATGATAGCATAGCATGTTAAATCTGTGTTTTGCACATTCTATCATGGTTAGCATTGTCATGTTGGGATTTTCTGAACTCTCTTCATACATGATTTGCATATTGATGATTGTCTGAAATTGCATATGCATATATGTTGTGAATGCATTGCCCATCACCATACTGAAAACTCCAAAAAGAAGTAACTGGCTGCATATTGGACTGCTTTGCACTGCATTTCTTTGCATGACCACTTTGGTATATAAATGGTAAGCTACTAAAAGGCAGGGAAATCTGCCTGGAGATTCTTACTATGTGTGAGATGGTCCTTGAGACCAGATTCTCCGCCAAGTACCAAGGGTCTAGTTTTCATATAGAGTAGTGTACTGAATGTCATAAAATTTGAAAAATCTGAAAAATTGAAATGAAATTAATGCATTTGATAAATTCTCTCTCTGATTAAACAAAGCATGAATTCTTCTTGAGCATATTCTAAAATCATGAACAGTTCATTAATTGTATTTCATGCACTTTGTTAGGGGGAGTTTATCTGATGTTGCATATGAAGAGTAGTGCAGTTGAAAAACCTAAAAAGAAATTTCATTGCATCTAGACAGGGGGAGCATTTAGAAATGGTGTTTTTAATTGTCATATGTTGAACACCTATTGTCTAGTAATTGATCAACTCTCATCTGTTATCATATTTCTCTCTCTCTTGAAAATGGATTCTGCCTTCCATTCGTGGAGTTGTTAAAGAAGAGTTTCCTTCAACTCTCTTCATGATACTACCTGTCAGCTGATCTGTCTGAATTCCAGACTCAGCCACTGTGTGTTGATGTACACTCTTCTGAAATATTTCTCTATTGGTGATTTACTCTTGCACCAGCTTATACTCACCTTTCACATTTGTCTCAACTGATGTGACTGATTTGTTGCTACTATTGATTGTTGGTCAGTTAAATTTATTTGTTCTGATCTGAGGTACTTAAGCTGCATGTCATGCAATTCAGTCTGAGAACTTGGTAGAAATTCCTATCATACAGGTTTAAGAATTACCACTGAATCAGACTAATATAAGATTAATGTATTCTCAAATTTCTAATTAAATGAATTGAAAATATCTGAATGATAAGGTTTAATAAACTTTAACCACATGTGTCATAAAAACCTTAGACTCACTCATCAGATATCTGAAAATTTGAAATCAGGGCTACTTTGGTTAAGATGCATAGAGTGAGTACTGTGATTAAACATTAACTTTAAAAAAGTTGACTAAATGAAAAATTGCGAATTCAGAGTAATGACTCGGTCACTGAGAAACTGGGCTCTTTATCAATGAAATAAAGTAACCAATGTCATGAGGTGCCATAGTTATCTCTGATAAAAAAAATTATCAACAAAACCTGACAGAGCAATGGCTTATTTATGTTGTGTAACTGGGGAGTCTGGCCTCTGATCAAGGTGTCTTCTCATGTAAAAAGACACTTATATTGCTAACTCTGTTCTCGAATTGGAGAGGCAATGACAGTTATCACACTGAGTAACTGGGTCACTTCACCTAAGACGTGTTGTGCCTCATGTAGAAAGGTGTTGATCAACCTAAATTGCTTAGGAAAATAAAAAGTGCTTCAAATGAAAATATTTTGAAAAATTCTGTCAACTCATGTTCTTAGAAAAGTGTTTAACTTCTGTACTAATCTGTGTATATTTTTAAAAGGTGCTATTGAGATCATATGTGTAAGATAAAAGATGATTGTTTCTGAGTGTTATCTGAATATTTGGTTAACCTTTATTAAAACTTGGATTCAGATATGAGTATTGAGTTTAATTTGGCAAATTTGGTATACATCAAAATTAAATCAGATTGGTTAAGTTGTCACTTCATAACTCTTTATGATAGAAAAGTCTATTCTTCTTAAGACTTATTGTTGTGGTGCAAGCATTAAAATCCCTCATGATCAGATTCATTGCAGACAGTCTGATCAAAATAAATCTTGCTATTGATTGACTCCTTAAGATGTATTGTGCCTTGACTATTTCTCAACCCTACCATTGGATACTACTTCCTGAGATGTACTCCTCTCCACACTGTTGGAATCTTCCATCTGGTTTTGTAATGAGTTCTGGATCTGTGGACTGTTTTTTTCTGTTCATGCATATGTGAGGTGCCACAACCATAGTTCAGATTGTTTGTAATGGTAGATTTCAGTTTGATTCATTGGATAACCAGAGTTCTTTCCTGTGTTTTAGGGGGAATTTTGGGTCACCTGCATTTAAGGGGAGTGTAGTCAATCTTGCATATTGATAGGGGGAGAGATGTTTTCTTTGGTCATAAGGGAGAACTCCTTTTTAATGAACCATGTTTCATTCTCTGTATTCTGACTTTCTAGGGGAGAATTGTTTGCTGTGCTGAATTTTGTCTCTCAAACCATTTCTCTTCTTTTTGATTATGTCAAAGGGGGAGAATAGTTTGACGAGTCAGTGTGACTCATTATGTTGCCATCTTCAAAAAGGGGGAGATTGTTGTGCCCCTAGTGCTTTGATGATAATGTGGTGTTTTAATGATAGCAACATGAATGAGTCACCATATTGTTTTGTTAAGAACATCACATTGAATGATAGCAACATGTGAATGAGTCACCATATTATTTTGTTAAGAACATCACATTGAATGATAGCAACATGAATGCATATGTCTGATATATTCTCTGGAGAATGCTTGAGTATGTTATATCTGATCTATTTTGTGGAGAATGCATGAGTGTGCTAAATCATGCAGTGTTCCATACTAAGTGCATAATGTGTTTTGTGCTTGAATTAAGATCGGTGCATTGCTTCTTCTGTGCGTATATTGCTTCTTCTGTGCATATACTGCATCAGTGCACTTAGATGGGTCGACCCCCCTTCCTTGATGGGTCGACTCCCTCAGAACACAAGTCTATACATCTGTCCATCTTATTTAGTGTCTCATGCAGCGTCATCGCAGTTGAGTGGAAGTCTGTACAATGCATCATGTGCTTCATGCAAGTCTATACATTCGTTTGTCTTGCATCATTCATCAAGTCTGTACAGCCTTATCTTTGGCAAGTCTGCACATCGTGAAGTCTATACATTCAGATGAACTTGGAATTTGACGACCACCAGAAGTGGCGTCACTTTTGAATCAAACGCCTAGGAAGAAGGCGTCTTTTACGTTGTGCATACTTTGATGCCATAGCCAAGTCTATTCACTCGCTAGTGTGCATATGCATAGTCTGTACATTGCCCTCATGCATACACAAGCATCCAAGTCTGTACAGAGTCATTTGCATTCCTACATATCCAAGTCTATACAGCTAGTGTCTGCGTTGCATTGCATACATCATTTTTGAAGTCTATACATTGAGCTGAAGGATGTCTAAGTCTATACACTGCATGGTGAGCCCGAAGTCTATACATTGCATTGGCTAAAGTCTGCACAACGTCCGTCTCATTTAGAGTCTAAGGCAATGTCTATACACTGGACTTGAAGTGTGTACATTGAGCGTCTCATTGAGCGTCTCATGTAAGTCTATACATTACATTGGCCTTCAAGCTTTACAAGTCTGTACAACGGCCTGTTCATGCATTCAGCCCAAGTCTATACATCGTCCGTCTCATGCATTGTCATAGGCTAAGTCTGTACAGCGTCCAGCGTTATTCTAAGTGTCTTATGCATTGGCCAAAGTCTATACAGACTTCAGCATCTCATGCAGCGTCTTATTTGAAGTCCATACATTGCATTGCATTGGAAGTATGTACATCGGACTGTTCATGCATCAACATTCAAAGTCCATACATTGGACTGTAGCATGCACGAAGCTAAGTCCATACATTGGACTGTAGCATGCATCAGTGAAGTCTGTACATCGTCATGCATTGTTCTTCAAGTCCATACACTGCACTGTAGATTGCTCGAGGTGAAGTCTGTACATCCATCAGTGATCTTGCAAGTCTATACATCGGTAGCTTTACCGACGTTGCTCTCGAAGTCTATACACTGATAGCTTTACCGTCGTTTCCCTTGGCAAGTCTATACATCCTAGAACTGTGCAAGTCTGTACAGCCATTCCATTGCCAAAGTCTATACATTGTGAACCTTCAAGTCTGTATAGACTTTGCCTTGCTCAAGTCTGTACATCGCCAAGTTGGCAAGTCCATTCATTGAAAGTCCATACATTCGATTGCTTTGCCTTGGTCAAGTCTGTACAGCCATTTCCTTTGGCAAGGTCTATACATCGAGCTGAAGGCCGGCTAAGTCCATACATCGCACAGCATTCATGTATGTACATTGTGCATCATTTTAGTTGAAGTCTGTACATCGTGAATCTAGTGTTTCAGGTCTATACATTGTTGCACGTTGTGTCTGTCAAGTCTACACATTGCATCTTTCATTGAAGTCTGCACATTGCTGCACGTTCAACAAGTCCATACACTGGCATGTCCTTACATTGCCTAAGTCTATACGTTGGCTGCTGAATGTTCTTCCAACGTCTTCACACTGCATCACACTCATTGTTAGCAAGTATGTACATTGTTCAGAATGTCAAGTCCATACAGCCATTGTGCATTCATTCTTGATGTTCATACTTTGCGTGATACATTATGCATAACACACTGCCAAGTCTATACAATACAATTTGTTCATGCCATGAGTTTGAAGTCTATACATTGGTTTGAAGTCTATACATTACGTCCAGCAGCCTGCACGCCAAGTCTGTACACTGCATACACACTGCATCCTTAAGTCTATACACTGCTGCCTTATATGAAGTATGTACAGGGGTTTCAGTCTTAAACTGATAATCCTATTCGACTGTCTGACAGGGATTCTTTGCAGAGCCTAATGAAGGCACGTGATCCAAGGAAGGACGAGGTGCCCAGATTATGACATGTGTACTGAAAGGCTGCAGGATGATGCCACGTGGTCCAGATACCTTGGGCGGGAAATGTGGAAGCCACACGCCCTGTCCTAATTGCTGCTGGTATAAGAGGCAGTCTTCTTCTTCAGAAGAAGGCTGATCGAAGAGGTGAACCTTGAGCAGAGAAAGCTGTAGCAGCAGAGAGCCACCACGATCCAGACAGAGAGAAGAAAAGGAGAGAAGGAAAATAGAGTGTGAAGAGAGCAGAGAAGAGAAAGAGAGAGCGTGAGTTGAGAAGAAGAAGATACAGAGCTTGTGAAGAAGAAGAAGAGTAGATTACTGAAGATCATTCCTACTGGATGTTGGATCAGATCCACTCTAGTCAGCTCCTTTAAGAGCCACACTGTGCTTCATTGTTTACAGCCTTCCGATTGTTGTTTGCTTCCCATTTTCCTGTTTTCTTTTTATACATTTCTTCAAGCTGTTTGTCAGCGGAGCAAGCTGTGTTGCTCAGCATTTGCAGTGGAGGATTCCACTGGACGGCCAAGCTGTATTGCCCAGCGGAGCAAGCTGTGAGGCTCAGCAGGCGAGGAGGATTCCTCGGACAGCAAGCTGTGAGGCTCAGCGGATTGTATGGCAAGTTGTGATGCCCAGCTGTTCAAGCTGTGAGTCAGCGGAATCCACACTCGGTTTGAGTGTGGGGTGGACGTAGGTTTGCAGGACCGAACCACCTAAAAACCCATTGTGCAGTGGTTTGATTTCTTCTATCTGATTGGCGCTAGATGAATGCTTAGGTGCGCTTTGCCTTGATTGCTCGCTGTGTGTTTGTTTAATTCCGCAACTACTTATTAGCCTTCAGGTTTGTCTACTTAGCGAACTAGCAATTTTAGTGAGCATTAGATTTTAAATTGGGTGAAGTTTTTAAAGAGAAATTCATTCACCCCCCCTCTGAATCATAGCACCGAACCCAACAAAGATGTTGTCTGAGATTGATGGAGCTTGAATCTGAAGCTTCAATGGTATCTTCTTCCTTGTGAGATGATCTTCCTTGGATCACCTTGAGTTGATGAAGAAGATGAAGGATGAAGATTTGATCTCCCTTGAGAATGAGCTTCTTTGGATCACCTTGAGATGATGAAGAGGATGAAGGTTGCAGCTTTTTCTTCACTTGACTTGGGGTTGATATCCTCTTGAAGTAGCTTGAATCACTTGAGCATTTGATGAAGAACTTCTTCCCGGAGTACTGTTCACGGCTACAGTACTCGAACTCCTCTCCCTTGAACACACCCTTGTAGCCTCCTTTGATCTCCCTTCTTAGCCTTAGGGTTTCCAACCCTTCTTGTGTGTGTTTTATAAACTTTGAATGGTCCTTGGACATCCCCCAGACCCGATACACAATCCATGGGGGATTGGGTGACTTTGGGGTTAAACAAATACAAGGAAATGGGCTCTTCTCGAAGTGGAAAATAAAGTCAACATTGTTGGCTCGGGGCTGGCGGTCGACCTGCAGAAGCTGGCGGTCGATCGCTACTGAGAAACCATGTAGACGGATGGTCCCTGAAATTTTCGGTCGACCACTACTGGGCTGGCAGTCGACCGCCATTAAGAATCGTGCAAGCAGTTGGCTGCTGGGAGGGGCGGTCGACCACCCCTGGGCTGGCGGTCGACCGCCAGCTGGGCAGAACAAGGGTTACCCCGGTTCAGTCCATTAACCGTTTAGCTCTGTTGCTTAAGTCCTTTAGCAGCCTGTTCTCATATGTGCCAACAACCTTGACAGTCTTGAAGATTTCTATTTGATTATATCACTCCTATAATCAAAATTTTGTTCTGGGGGCTCCGCCCCCGGAAACCCCCGCTAGGGGCGCTGCCCTCTTGACCCCCGCAACCTGACGAGGCAGGTCGATCCCCGCGACCTGGCCGCGCAGGTCGATCTGCGTGCGAGAGCGCAATCATTGAGCTTTCACATTTGCCATCTCCACTCCATTCCTTGTTCATTTATTGGCTTATCTGTCATGAGCAAAACATCACGTATGTCAGTCATATGAGAGTGGAAAACAACACTGACTTATAGTGTTTAGCCATTATCAAAACCATGAATATCAAATAACTCAAATGACCACAGGGGCACAACAAGCATTTCAATTCAAATTTTGATAAAAGCAAAAATGCTAATAAGATCACATGTTTTCACTACAGTAGGCTGTTGACACCCGTTTTATACCGATAATTTGAGTCGTTTCTCTTACTCCCATTAGTTGATGCCTTGAGTTGTCCATCATTCATTGGGCCATTTTGTGGCACGTCTTGGGCTCATTTTATGGATCGTCTCCCTCCTTGGTGAAGTCCGTATCAATTCGGGGCTTATTAGACCTTGGATTTGATCGATTGAATGTGGCTTGTGAGAACCAAGTGTCCAAGGATATGAACGGTCCAACATCCGCCGTTCTAGACTAGGGCGATTGAGACCACTCCGTTCATACATTTTTAATTTCTGAGGACTTTTCTGAATATTCACCGACAGGCTGTGGTGCGGTCCTATTTGGACCGTTCAACTTAATGGACGGGCTTATTACAACCGCCTATACCTCAGAGTCCTACATGGGCCCATTTTCTCAGATAATTATCCAATTATCCGAATTATCACCGACATGGTGAAACGGTTGGCTATTGGCCGCTCTACCCTAGAACGGTCTCACTAGAACCGTTCACCTTTGAGGGTCCAACGGCAGGCGTTTCGGCCAGTTAGAGAGATAATTGGGTTGATTTTCTGATTATCCAAATTTCCACCGATATCTTGGACGGTCTGAACCAGACCGCCCAAATGTTACGCGGTCTATCGTAAGACCGCTCATCCCGTCGGATGAGGCTTTTTAACATACTTTTGTCTCTTTTATTCATGGCTTTATCCCTAGTTTGTTTTGATGATTTCTCCATGAATAATTAACCATTTTTGATGCCGTTTCGACTGGATAAGAGATTATGATAATATCTACGATTTATCTTTTATAATCTCGACCTGAAAATATCTAAAAACCCCAATTTTGAGGCTGGCTTTCTAGGCTCTATAAATAGACCCTAGTGACCGGACGTCGAAAAGGGGGGAAGATTTTGGTCGACGGTGAAGCCCTGCCGCATTTCTGAACGACCTAGCACCAAGGAGGGAGGCTCTCTACGTCCTTACAAGCCTCCGATTCAGGGAGTAGTCTGTGTGTCGAGTCGTAGCGTCGTTTTTCGATTTCTTCATCATCAATTGCATGCATTGTTTTCTCTCTGCGTTTCCCTCGTTTTTCTCCCCATGCACACACCCACCTACGTTTTTGTCACCCTAGGGGTTTAAAACCCCCCAGGTATCCCCCTTTCCATTTGTTTATGCTTAATTTTTCTTACATGAACGTGTACTACGTCATTTAGCTCTAATCTGGGTGTTCCTTCAGTGTCTTCATACTGTTTGCAGGTCAGCACTTCATCAACACGAGGCCCATCCCCTCTGGCCGGCCGGAGAGGGTGGAGGTGAACCCTTTTGCAACTCTTGGCGTGGTGGGCTTGCGCGGTTCCTTTAGGCCCGTTCAAGGATACGAGCGGCATCCTCTGCACCGCCCTTCCTCCTTCTGCGGTTCACTTCAAGCCACCCATCTTCCAGGAGTTCTTCTTCCCGCGCGTTCGGCAGCACTCTTAGACGGCCTATCGTAGGACCGTGTGTCTTTAAGGTGGTTCCGCATCGACCGCGCATCCTCCCAGTGCTGCATCAAGGCGAGTGTCCCCCCTTCCTTTCCAAAGTACGGTACGCTGGTCACGTGCTACGCTTTGGTGGCGATCACGGTCATTCTCTATTTTTCTCCCTCCTCTCACTGCGTTTCGTTTGTTTTACTCGTGATATTATTGCTTTATTCATAACATATCGTCCGCCAAGTGAGGAGAGGAGAAATATATATATCTACACCCCTTTTGTGGCGATCACGGTGGGACACCTAATGCCCATCATGCTGTTGAGATTGCTGACCCTCCTTCTTTGTTTCCAAGTTTTTTCTTCTTCCCAAGATTGATTTGTAGGTTGGGGTGCGTTTCCATCCCCTGGGACCTGAGCGGTTCCCCCAGAGCCGCCCAACAACAGGCACGGTTGAGATTCCACCGTTCAACCCCTCCAGTCAAACCAGTTTCGCCGGTCTTGCCTGTTACAGACGATGCGATATAGACCGTCTATACGCCAGAGCGGCCAGGATCTGGCCGTTCAGTTCTCCAGCACAGGTACGATTTGCTCTGTTCTTATTGTAGGTACGTGGCTGATAGAGCACCATTTGTGAGGCTACACGGCTATCCAGTGACCGTCCTTCTGGTATTTTCTGCCATTGCTCCCTCGTGTTTTTAGGTCCTGTGGTTGCTCTGCAGTTTTGTTTTCTCCCTGGATTAGACGGTCCCATACAGACCGTTCTACTGTTGGAGCGGTCGCAGAGGGGCCGTTCATCTGGTGCCACATTGTATTTATGTTATACTTTGATTGTCATATTTCATGTGGTTTGTCATGCCCGGTGCTATTCATTGATTTCCCCCCTGCTCTCTTATCATCATTGCATCATCGTGCTCTTTATTGTTCATGTGTATACTTGCTCATTGATTGATAGCTGCTAGGCTAGTTTGTGCATGCACTCTGGTGCGCATAGGAGCATCGATCTTTTCTCATATTAGTTGCATTCCTACCGAGGTAGGGTTTACTCTCGTCTCCATATTCCTTGGAGCCGACTTGGGACCTTGCTGAGGACCTCCGTAAGCCCCCGTGAGCCGTGGATTCCCACACGGACGCCGGGCAGGTTGTACCGCATCCACCCCCAGTATAGGGTTGCATCCGCGAGTGTGAGATCCTGATAGAGTCACACAGTTCTTCATTTCTTATCCTAGCTAGGCGCCTAGTGGTTGAAAGGATTTATATCTTCATTAATCCACTAAAGCTCAAAGAAGAAGATATAAGGAACTGACGAGCATCATTTTAAGAACTTGATTGCATTGCCGAGTGATTCTGCTCTCATCTCTCTCCATTGTATGCTTGGTAGTTGCTTGGTAGATCTAGTTGATTAGTTTTGCTGGTGCTAGTCCTAGGTGTCTTGGTGTTTGTGGGATTGCTTCTGTCCCTCAGGATCATCTCCTAGGGTCCGTTCTCATTTCCATTCTTATTTCAACCCCTTGTTTGATTCAGCTTACCCGATGTCGTCCTACGACTTCTCTCAGTCTCACGAGGACTCTCTTCCTCGTGGTCTCCTCGAAGACCCACCTCGGGTCGCCCATATGCAAGGAGGGGAGGGCAATGCCCCTCCACTCCCGACCGTTCTTGGTGAGGGTTCTCAACCCTCTCTTTCAAATCCCTCCATTAAGAATCCCGCCAGTCAAATTCTCAATGTGATGGCTCAGTTAGATCAGACCCAGCTCCATCTCATCCGGCAGGCTTTACAAGGGGGCGATGCCCCGACCCCAGTTCTTCCTCGTGGCATGACTGTTGTTGCCACCACTTCCCCCGTTATCGGGACCACCTCTGTGGCACCCATTGATCTCACGCCTCTTCGTCCTCAGATCCTTTGCTCCTCTAACATGGAAATGGGCCAGGCCTCCACCTCGGTCCATCAACAGCTTGATAAGGGGAAGTCTCAGATCCCCTCCATGCCTTATCTTGATCCGTACACCACAGCTTCTCCATCGCCGCAGGCCCTCATGGCCCCAACGGATTTTGTTAGGTTGCAGCCGGGGGCTGCTTAGCTAGCTCGCGCGGATATGGGCCCCTCCTCAGCCCATTATCCCTCTTACGCGCCGCTCCTTCAGACGGCTCACCCTCCGGCTTCCTATCCAAATATTGCTCTTCCTGCTCCTTCTCCTCCTTCCCGGGAGTGGGAGATCCTTGACAAGTGGGCTGCTATGCAGCAACAGATTGATCTCCTCCAGAGGCGAGTTGGTCCGCAATCCCTTGCTGACGTCCCTATCCCTAACTTTAGGGACATTCATTTTCCAGCACAGTCCGAGCTCCCCGTGTACCATAAATACGACGGGAATGGCAACCCGTTCATCCATACTCGGGAGTTCTTGTACGAGTCAGCACAGTTCCAGCAGGACGAGCGCCTGATGGCCTATTTGTTCCGCCGGTCGTTGGAAGGGGTCACTCTGGAATGGTTCTACACCTTGCCTATGGAGGAGGCCGAGAGTTTCAAGATAGTCAAGGAGAGGTTTATACATAGATTTCAGGACCGGGTTGGACCCGAATACTCCTTCACTGATTTAGTGGCAGAGAAGATGAAGCCGGAAGAAGATTTTGCAACCTATGCAGATCGTTGGAGGCAGATGGCCTCACGTGTGCCCGGGCAGATCCCGGAAGAAGAAAAAGTGAAGTTATTAATTTCCAATGCTGCGCCGACTTTCAGGAACATTTTGGCAATGAATGATATCTCAAACATGCACCAGCTATACTGCAGAGCTCGATTCATATAAACCCAGTTCAAAGACTCCCCCATCCATTCTTTATTCGAGGCACAGAAACCCAAAGCCACCAAGAAAACCCACGGCCCCGTCACTGAGGGAGTACAAATTAATGAGCAGGTCCAGGCCGTTCAATTCCCCCATCAAGCCGCTCCACCTCGCTTCCCACAGCCTCAGCACAACCCCCAGTTCGCCACTCCGCCAATTCCCCAGCCCACCTTCCAAGTCCCGCAATACCCTCAACAGGCACCTCCGCCACCCCAACAGCCTCAGCGGCCCCCGCAGTACAATAATGTTCTCCACCCGCCGCCTACGGCTCTGCTCGACCAGCCCCAAATAGGGCCCATTACCCTCCTCTTCCAGAAACCTTTCCAGATATCTTCTCTGCTCTAATGTATACTGGTGATCTTCAGTTGCCACCTGAGCACCCAAACTGGAATCCGGCAGCCGACCAGTCCCGATATTGCATATTCCATCGGCAGCCCGGGCACACGATAGAACGGTGTTATCAGTTCAGAGATCTGGTATATGACTTGCATGAGGGCCAGAGGATTGATTGGGCCCAGATGCACCAGTTGATTGAGGATATCAAGCAGAGGCAGAGACAGGCCAGGCCGCAGCAGGCGGCGCCCCAGCAGCAGCAGCAGCAACAACCCCAGCAGCAACAACAACCCCAGTAACAGCAACAAGACCTCGGGATCCATCAGAACCCCATGCCAGTACATCAACTCGCTCCTCAGCAGCAACAGCAGCCGCCGGCACCGGCCCCGGCACAAGTAAATATGGTCCAGCGCCCGGCCCCCAGCGCTGGGTGGACGTTTGATGATGAAACCCCCGCACACCTCTTGGCCTTCCACCACCACTACTCTCCCGCACCTACTATTCCCTCCATTCTCAGACCCGCTATTTTGACCACCACACCACTGGTCGCTCCCTCCACGTCGCCCCTTAGGCCCATTACACTCCCCTCCGCTCCTCCCATCCTTCCGTCGCCGCCCACCGTACCCTCTGTTATTTCCCCTCCGCTTAAAACTTCACCCCTTCTCCCTTCACTAGGGCCTATTAAACCCACTTCCGCCATCCTCACCCCCATTTCTACGCCACTTACCTACCCCACCGGGCCAAGCGGGGGCCCATCTCAGCCCATGCCAGCACCAAACTGCGCCCTTCGGAGCGGGCGTCCTTTCCAGAGAATTTTCCCCCCTTCCGGTGCATCTGCACCTAACATCCAAGTTCATCCCCCCACAGCTGAAACAGAGGAAGTAGACCCCGTGCCGGGCACAAGATATGACTTATTGCAGCATTTAGACCGGATGCCGGCTAAAATCTCAGTGTTAGAATTGATCAAGAGGTCGCCACTCCACCAAGATGCCTTGAAGACCTTCCTGCAGAAAGTGATGGTGAGTGAAGACGTGGCAGTGGATAGCCTGCCCTCGGTCTTGGCAACGATTACTAAGGGGCCTTCTATTTCATTTTCCTAGTCAGAGTTAGCACCCCCTGAAGCATGACAGATGCCATTATGCATTACCATTTCTCTGAACAAAATGGCCATAGAGTCTGCACTTGTAGACACGGGCGCGTCAATAAATGTGTGTCCATTGAGTACCCTCCGTGCTTGTAATATATCAGAGGACATGCTCAAGCTGACACCGACTACAATAGCAGCCTATGATAACTCCAGACGTGCTTGTCACGGGGTGGTGACTGTGCAGACCGAGCTAGGGCCCTTAGTTATTAATGTGGAATTTTATGTGTTGTGTTGCATCTCTGTAGTTTTGATGATGACTAACACTATGAATCAAATTATTTTTATGATAATTATCTTGATGCTCCTTGATGAATGATAAAGATCCTGAATTGTCTAAATATTCTTAGGATCTAATGTTGTTGTCTTGCATGCACATCTATGGATCAAATGCTTTTTCATCATGCTTTTCTGATTTAATGCTCCTCTATCATGTTCACCAAGGAGCTCATACTTATTTGTCTTGTTTATATGGGTTCTGTGCATTTAGTGCGTTGACGCACTTGGCTGGCTGCGTAGACGCAATAGTGCATCTTTCGCTTGCTGTTTTGTCCACTACGTTGACGCTGTCACTGGATGCGTTGACACATTGGGCTGTTGCCAGGGGCATGAGCATTTCGTTTAAGCAGTTGAGTCGACGCTGCACGATGGAAGCGTTGACGCATTGGCTTGGTGCCAAGGGCCTGAGCGTCTCGCCTATGAAGCTGAGTCGACGCTGTCACCTGAAGCGTTGACGCATTGGCTTGGTGCCAAGGGCTTGAGCGTCTCGCCTATGAAGCTGAGTCGACGCTGTCACCTGAAGCGTTGACGCATTGGCTTGTTACCAAGAGATTGTGCGTCTCGCCCAAGGAGCTTAAGCGACGCTACACAATGGAAGCGTCGACGCCTTGAGTTTATGACCAAAGGTTCTTTTGATCAACCACCAAGCAGAAGCGTCGACGCTGTCAACTGATGCGTTGATGCATTAGTGTGTTTTGTCAAGGGACCTATTCTTCATTATATCCATTGCGTTAACGCCTTGGCTTTAGAGCGTTGATGCGTTCTTCTGTCCTTTGATAAGTCCCGTGCAATATGTGTGAACAATTTATGACTTGAATATTTCTGAGATTGACTGAATGTTCTCTGAAACCTTATAGGGACTTAAAGACAAATTAGAACTTTATTCTAATCATGTGTGCACGTGATCCGAGAGAATAATCATCTAACACGTGGCTCGGTTCATCTGGAAGCATGACTTCGCGCGTGTCTCCCAAACCCTCACTCTCTCATGAGGTTGGATATATATATGAAGGTTTCTGCTCCTGAAAAGCTGCCTGAAGCCACAAGGAAAAGGGTAAGGCCAGAGCGAGAGGAAGGAGAGGAGAAGCCATCCTGATCCATTCGTTGAGCGTACCTGGAAGAGAGAGAGTGATGAAGGAAAAGATGGTTTTATGCTATGTTTTGTCTATGCTTCTTTAAGAAACTACATTGTTTCTCCGTTCGATTGTCTTCGATATTTCTTTATGTTTTCAGTTGTTTGTTCTTAAATTTCAATACTCTGTTTTGTCGTTCCCTCTAGGTGTAGAGGAAGAGAGGTGAATCCTCTGGGTTGCATTGTGGTTCCCTCTGAATCAGATAAGAGGAAGGGAGGTGGTCTCCGGGGTTGTTGTGTTCAGATAGTGAGGAGGCTATCTGGGTTGTTCCCTCCGGTTGTGGAGGAAGAGAGACAGCGTCTCTGAATTGAAGTGAGGGCGAGTCACTGCTGGGTTCCCTCTTGTCTAAGAGGAAGGGAGAGTTATCTCCGGGTCAGGTCTTGGGGTGTGAGACCTGGGTGCAAGCTGTGTGTTCAGCATCTGTAGGGATTTCGATCCCCAAGCTGTGGATCAGCGTGTTGTTGGCAGACTAAGTCTGCGGTTCTTTCTTGTGAAAGGGAAGCCTCACTCGGCCATGAGTGAGGGATGGACGTAAGTCTGCGGGTTGCAGACTGAACCATCTAAACTTCTTGTTCTCTGTGGTGTGGCTGTGCGCATCTATTTCCTTTATGCTTCTGTCTGGTTTCATGAAGTAAGTGTGATTGTTGTTGATCGAAACCTTAGTCTGACTGCTCGCTTAGTGCTTGTGCATATGTGCTGATGAAATTCTGAGTGATATATGTTCAGCGCTCGTGACCTACTTTATCTTGGTTGAGGTTTCGGATTATTTTACATATAGTCAGTCTTCCTAGCCCATCTCATCTTCTAAGATTTCCTCGGCTAGGACAAATATTTTTTAAACGGTGATCTATTCATCCCCTCCCCTTCTAGCTCACCGTCCTCCTGTTTAACAGTTGGTATCAGAGCGGGTTTACCCGAGATGTGGTCCAACGACCAAGGTAATCCTGGAACCAGTGGTCCTCGCAGCTACATAGCTGAAGGACAGTCAATCTCCCGTCCCCCATATTTTGATGGTTCTAATTATTTCTTTTGGAAAAATAGGATGGAAGTTTTCATCTGATCTCAGAGCCACAAGCTGTGGAGAGTCATTACAACTGGACCTTATGATTTACCTCCGAATGAGAGGATGTGGTCTGAAGAACAAGTCAAATTATCCGGACTGAACTAGTCTGCGCTCAACATTATCCAGTGCGCAGTTCACCCTGAAGAATATGCCCGAATTTCAGCGTGCAAGACAGCTAAGAAGATGTGGGATGAACTAGCGCTGATTTACGAGGGTACCTCTCAGGTCAGAGCTACCAAGGTAAACTACCTAACCTCTGAGTATGAATTATTCAAGATGAAGTCAGAGGAGAGCGCGACTGATATGTACGCTAGGCTGTCACTGATCACAAACAGCCTCAAGGGGTTTGGAAAGGAAATATCTAAAGGGGATATAGTCAGGAAGATCTTGAGATATTTGACTCTAGCGTGGCACACAAAGGCCACTGTGATAGAGGAATCGAAGGATTTAACAACCATGACTGTCACTGAACTCATAGGGTCTCTTATGACCTATGAGATGAATCTCAAGAAAACAGGAGAAGGAAGTGACAGAAAGGGCAAGAATGTTGCTCTTAAAGTTGAACGACACAGCAGCAGCAGCAGCAGTAGCAGCAGTGGAGACTCTGTTGGAATTCCAGACCTTGACAGGAGTGAAAAAGCTTTGCTCACACGACAGTTCAGGAAATTTCTAAAATTGAAGGGAAAATCATATGGGAGAAGAAGAAATTACTCATCAGGTAAATATCCAAACAATGGCAATGACAAGGATAGGAATGCTAAAAGTGTGATGTGTTATCATTGCATGAACTTTGGGCACATGAAGCAAGATTGCCCTGAGCTTCAGAAGAAGACACTGGATTACTATAAGAAAGGCTCCAAAGTGTACAAGAAAAAGCCAAAAGTGAAACCAATCAACATACTGAAGAAAACCTGAGACAAAATGACTTACTCAGGAAGGGTATGAAGCTGTTAAAAGGGTCAATGATGAATTGCTGGAAAATAATATATGTCTACGGAAGGAGTTGGAAGATAAGAAGAAAACCCTTGAGAGGTTTGTTTTGGGAGAGAGTAATTTGAATGCCTTGTTAGGCACCAAAGTAAACTTTAACAGAGAGGGGTTGGGTTTCAACCCAAGTAAGAAGGAAGCATTTGGGGGTAAAAACCACTACTTTCTGCACCGAGAAAGGAAAAGAGAAACTGGACATTCCATCCAGTTCGAAAACTACTGAACAACAAAAGAACATCCATAGACAACAGGCTGATTTTGGAAAAAATATCTTCAAGAAATTCAACAAGCCCTCGCACCAGAAGCAAGGTGTCTATCAATTCAACAACTATGACTCTAATAAAAGAATGGCCTATTTTAAAAGAAACATGGGAACGTCTAACTACACACAGAATACTGTCAATAAAATGCCTTCATCTAGACAGGTTAAAAATTATGGTCTGGCTGGGACCCAAACCTTTATCAACAGAAACTGGACACACCTTGAGAAAAAAAAAGAAACAAATGAAATGCACATCAATAACAAAACTGTCAACTCTCAGCACAGAAAGGAAAAGGGGTTAAAACAGATCTGGATTCCCAAGACTGTGCTTAATGAATTGAACGGTATTTTTGGACCAACTTACCTTGGGTTCCAAAGCACACAACTTAAATTGTTATTGTGCAGGTGAGCCTAGCAGCCGAGAACAACAAGTGGTATCTCGACAGTGGCTGCTCGAGGCACATGACAGGGGATCAAAGAAAGTTCAGCAACCTTGAATTGAAAGCAAGAGGGACCGTTAAGTTTGGAGGTAAAAACAAAGGCCAAATCATTGGGACCGGAACCATCGGTAAGAAAACCTCCAACTCTGTTGAGAAAGTCTTGTTGGTTGAAGGTCTGCAACACAATTTATTGAGTATTAGTCAGTTGTGTGACAAGGGTCACAAGGTTCTTTTTGATGAGCATGCTTGCAAAATTTTAGAACCAAACTTCGATAAAATAAAGTTCATTGCAAATAGAGTCAATAATGTCTATATTGTGGATCTTGATGCTGAGTCTGAGTCTAATCTGTGTCTCACTACTGATTCAGAGAATAACATGTTTGACTGGCATAGGTGACTAGGCCATGCTAGCTTTAACACCTTGCATAAATTAGCTAAATTTGATTTAGTTAGAGGCATGCCTAGTTTAAAGTTCAAATCAGTTTCAAAGAATTGCGAGGCCTGTACTCTAGTCAAGCAAACTCGAGCTTCTTTTAAAATTAGGTCTGAGAGCTTGTCAACTAAGATCATGGAACACTTGCACATGGATCTCTTTGGTCCTACCAGAACCCAGAGTCTAAATGGTAAGAGATTTGGTTTTGTCATTGTCGATGACTACTCTAGATTTGCATGGCTGTTTTTCTTGGCAAATAAGAGTGATGATTTTCAAAAATTTGAACATTTTTTCAATAAGCAGAAACATGTAGGCCACAAGATCACTGTTATCCAATCAGATCATGGAGGAGAGTTTGAGAACTCCTCATTTTCTAGTTTTTGTGACAAGGAGGGACTGACTCACAAATTTTCTTCTCCCAGGACCCCAGAGCAGAATGGAATTGTGGAGAGAACGAATCGAACAATAGTGGAAATGGCAAGAACACTACTAATGGAGAGTCAGCTACCTAAGAGCTTTTGGGCAGAAGCGGCAAACACAGCCTGCTACATACTTAATAGAGCCTTGGTAAGACCCATACATAAGAAAACACCATATGAACTCCTGAAAGGTAAGAGGCCTAATGTCTCATATTTCAAAATTTTTGGTTCAAAATACTTTATTCATAATAACAACAAGAGTGACTTAGATAAATTTGATGCTAGAAGTATTCCAGGAATATTCCTAGGATACTCTGAAACATCTAGGGCCTTCAGGGTCTTTAATAAAACTGATAGAACTGTAGAGGAAACCCCTCATGTTATTTTTGATGAAACAAAAATATCTAACAGTCTAAATGATGATAACAGGTCTACAAGTCATGATGGAGAGTTCCTAAATCAAATGCAAGAGGAGGAAGTACAACCGGCTGAAGAACCCACTGATCTGAACCCAGTAAGTACAGCTGAACAAGGTGAGTCCTCAACAAATGTCAGAGTTTTAAAAGACCACCCTGTAACCAATATTATTGGTAGTCTTAATGATCCCCCTAGGACAAGATCTCATTTCAGAAATGTTCAGAATCAGGACTTAATTGCTTTAGTTTCTCAAATTGAGCCTAAGACCATTGAAGAAGCCTTAAGTGATGAGAATTGGGTAACTGCCATGTGTGAAGAACTAGGGCAATTTGATAGAAACAATGTCTGGGAACTTGTACCTAGAACTGAAAATTTCAATGTAATAGGAACAAAATGGATTTTTAAGAACAAACTGAATGAAGAAGGTGTCATCTCTAGGAATAAAGCTAGACTTGTAGCTAAAGGCTACAGTCAGAAGTATGGAGTGGACTTTGATGAATCCTTTGCTCCAGTAGCTAGAATGGAGGCTATCAGAATTCTATTAGCATTTGCTTGTTCAAACAACATAAAACTTCAACAAATGGATGTTAAGAGTGCTTTCTTGAATGGAATTCTAAAAGAAGAAGTTTATGTTGAACAACCTCCTGGTTTTCAGTTTTCGACTAAACATGATCAAGTTTTCAGGTTAAACAAAGCTCTTTATGGATTAAAGCAGGCTCCTCGGGCCTGGTATGAAAGGCTGACCAATTTCTTACTGAATAAAGGATATAACAGAGGTAAAGTTGACCAAACCTTATTATCTAAGAATTCAAGACAAGATCTCATCATAGTTCAGGTATATGTGGACGACATCATCTTTGGATCAACAAATCCTGAACTGTGTAAAGAATTTTCACAGCTTATGTCAGCTGAATTTGAGATGAGCTTAGTTGGAGAACTAACTTATTTTCTTGGCTTACAGATAAATCAAATGTCAGATGGCTGCTTCTTCCACCAAACCAAGTACACGCTGGATATCCTAAAAAGGTTTGGGATGACTAACCTGAAGCAAATATCCACCCCAATGAGCACAAGCATGACCCTTAATGCAGACGAGTCAGGTAAATAAGTGGATGAAAAACTCTACAGAGGTATGATCGGATCCCTCTTGTACTTAACTGCCTCTAGGCCAGACATACAATTCAGTGTTGGTTTATGTGCAAGATATCAGTCTAGGCCTACTGAACTACATTTGTCTGCTGTAAAAAGAATCTTTAGATATCTGTCTGCCACACATACATTAGGCTTATGGTATCCTGCTTCTCGCACATTAGATTTAGTTGCATACACTGATGCAGACTTTGCTGGATGCAAACTAGATAGGAAGAGCACCAGTGGCCACTGCCAATTCTTAGGAGGATGCCTAGTTTCTTGGAGTTCAAAGAAACAACATTCAGTGGCTCTTTCCACTGCTGAGGCTGAATACGTGGCTGCAAGCAGCTGTGGCACTCAGGTTATCTGGATCAAGCATCAACTTCAGGATTACCAAGTAGAGACAGGTTGCACTCCCATCTTTTGTGATAGCACTAGTGCCATAAACATTGCAAAGAATCCTGTTTTACACTCACGAACAAAACACATTGAAATCAGGCACCACTTTATCAGAAATGAAATTGCAAATAAAACATTTGAATTAATTCATGTTGGAATTGCAGATCAAATTGCTGATATTTTTACAAAACCTCTAGATACTAAAAAATTCACTTCTTTGAGAAGAGAACTTGGTATTTACAAACTCTGACTGATTTGAGGCAATGAATTCTGGTTCATGTATTTCCATAAATTTAGTGGTGATTTTGGCATACTTTTTCCGGTGGGGGTCCCTATGTGAGGGGGAGCGGGTGTGTGCTTTGAGTAAAGTCAATTCTGCTTCTCTGCTGTTTTCTGGGTAGAATGGAAGATAGAGCTACTAGAAAGGGGGAGCTTGACTAATTAGAAACGCTTGAAAGATGGTTGTTATTGCTGGATTAAATGTTAGAATTGATCTTGAATATTCCTCCTAATAGAACCTCATTCATTTCCTACATTCTTAAGTTTGTGCAATTAAAGTCCAGCTAGAATCCTCTTCTAGTAAGACTTAAGAGGCTAAGATTAACCTTCACAAGTATATCTTCTTACTTTGTTGCATGACTCATGAACAAGCTAGACTTGTAAGAAATGGTTTTTATTTATGAGCTTCTCATTGGACATCTTGATAAGACCTCTAATATTTGCCCTGGGTTTTGTCTTCAAACAACCCCTTGTTGAGCTAGTTAAACTTATCTGTGCTTAAAACTGCATACTGAGAAACTAGGAATCCCATCAATGAAATGAGAATTTCCTATGTCATGAGGTATCAGTTCTCATAAACAAAATCAAAAGAAAGAAATACAATTCAAAATTATGCTTGGCAGAGCAATGATGACAATATGGTGAGTAACTGGGGATTCTGGCCTCTGATCAAGGTGTCTCCTCATGTAACAACCAATGGTCACTATCTCTGTTCTCTAATTGAGAAGTGATGAGGCTCTCACACTGAGTAACCGAGGATGCTGGCCTCTGACCAAGGTGCATACTTAATGTCAAAAGTGTAACTGGCCAAATACACTCTATAACTGTGCTCTCTCTGTCTGGACTGTTTGTCCTCAATGCCTACAGGATGTCTTAGTGGTTCAAACTCTTGTTGTCTCTTTGACAAGCCTTAACAGCTACCTCAGTCATACTTATTGCCACTTGCTCTTCTCTCATAATCATAGTAAGTTGATAAACTTCAAGTTTATTCTGAATCTCCTTCTCTTACCAGAACTCCAAGATTCTTCACTGGACCTTACAGCCCCACTTAAGCATCTAAGATTTGACAATGAGTTTCCACTGTTGGAATCCTCTCCATCTTTTCTCATCAGTCCAGCGTCAACATCTCTCTTTCTCCTTGTTTTGATGATGTCAAAGGGGGAGAAGGTTGAGAAGTCTGAAAAGGGGAGAAGGTTGAAAGGGGGAGTAAAGAGTTTTTTTTTTGTAGCTAGCTAGTGGAAGGAAGGTTTTGAAATGGTTTTTGGTAAAAGGTGATGATTGCTGTGAGTTCAGGCCTGTTCAGGCCTTGAGAGGTCACCATTGCTGCCTTTATTGAGAATGTTTTAAGTTGGTGTTTCTTCTTTCACTGAATTTGACTCATGGTGTTGCCATCATCAAAAAGGGGGAGATTGTTGCATCTGTGTAGTTTTGATGATGACTAACAATATGAATCAAATTATTTTTATGATAATTATCTTGATGCTCCTTGATGAATGATAAAGATCCTGAATTGTCTAAATATTCTTAGGATCTAATGTTGTTGTCTTGCATGCACATCTATGGATCAAATGCTTTTTCATCATGCTTTTCTGATTTAATGCTCCTCTATCATGTTCACCCATGAGCTCATACTTATTTGTCTTGTTTATATGGGTTCTGTGCATTTAGTGCGTTGACGCACTTGGCTGGCTGCATAGACGCAATAGTGCGTCTTTCGCTTGCTATTTTGTCCACTGCGTCGACGCTGTCACTGGATGCGTTGACACATTGGGCTGTTGCCAGGGGCGTGAGCATTTCGTTTAAGCAGTTGAGTCGACGCTGCACGATGGAAGCATTGACGCATTGGCTTGGTGCTAAGGGCCTGAGCATCTAGCCTATGAAGCTGAGTCGACACTGTCACCTGAAGCATTGACGCATTGGCTTGGTGCCAAGGGCTTGAGCGTCTCGCCTATGAAGCTGAGTCGACGCTGTCACCTGAAGCGTTGACGCATTGGCTTGTTACCAAGAGATTGTGCATCTCGCCCAAGGAGCTGAGGCGACGCTACACAATGGAAGCGTCAACGCCTTGAGTTTATGACCAAAGGTTCTTTTGATCAACCACCAAGAAGAAGCGTCGACGCTGTCAATTGATGCATTGACGCATTAGTGTGTTTCGTCAAGGGACCTGTTCTTCATTATATCCATTGCGTTAACGCCTTGGCTTTAGTGCGTTGACGCGTTCTTCTGTCCTTTGATAAGTCCCGTGCAATCTGTGTGAACAATTTATGACTTGAATATTTCTAAGATTGACTGAATGTTCTCTGAAACCTTACAGGGACTTAAAGACAAATTGGAACTTTATTCCAATCATGTGAGCACGTGATCCGAGGGAATAATCGTCTAACACGTGGCTCGGTTCATCTGGAAGCATGACTTCGCGCGTGTCTCCCAAACCCTCACTCTCTCGTGAGGTTGGATATATATATGAAGGTTTCTGCTCCTGAAAAGCTGCCGAAGCCACAAGGAAAAGGGTGAGGCCAGAGCGAGAGGAAAGAGAGGAGAAGCCATCCTGATCCATTCGTTGAGCGTACCTGGAAGAGAGAGAGTGATGAAGGAAAGGATGGTTTTCTGCTATGTTTTGTCTATGCTTCTTTAAGAAGCTACATTGTTTCTCCGTTCGATTGTCTTCGATATTTCTTTATGTTTTCAGTTGTTTGTTCTTAAATTCCGATACTCTGTTTTGTCACTCCCTCTAGGTGTAGAAGAAGAGAGGTGAATCCTCTCGGTTGCATTGTGGTTCCATCTGAATCAGATCAGAGGAAGGGAGGTGGTCTCCGGGGTTGTTGTGTTCAGATAGTGAGGAGGCTATCTGGGTTGTTCCCTCCGGCTATGGAGGAAGAGAGACAGTGTCTCTGAATTGAAGTGAGGGCGAGTCACTGCTGGGTTCCCTCTTGTCTAAGAGGAAGGGAGAGTTATCTCCGGGTCAGGTCTTGGGGTGTGAGACCTGGGTGCAAGCTGTGTGTTCAGCATGTGTAGGGATTTCGATCCCCAAGCTGTGGATCAGCGTGTTGTTGGCAGACCGAGTCTGCGGTTCTTTCTTGTGAAAGGGAAGCCTCACTCGGCCTTGAGTGAGGGATGGACGTAAGTCTGCGGGTTGCAGACTGAACCATCTAAACTTCTTGTTCTCTATGGTGTGGCTGTGCGCATCTATTTCCTTTATGCTTCTGTCTGGTTTAATGAAGTAAGTGTGATTGTTGTTGATCGAAACCTTAGTCAGACTACTCGCTTAGTGCTTGTGCATATGTGCTGATGAAATTCTGAGTGATATATGTTTAGCGCTCGTGACTTGCTTTATCTTGGTTGAGGTTTCAGATTATTTTACATATAGTCAGTCTTCCTAGCCCATCTCATCTTCTAAGATTTCCTCGGCTAGGACAAATATTTTTTAAATGGTGATCTATTCATCCCCTCCCCTTCTAGCTCACCGTCCTCCTGTTTAACATGTTGGACATAGACCCGATGTTCAAAGCCATTCTGGGTCGTCCATGGTTGAATAGTTTGAATGCCGTCCCCTCGACAGCCCATCAATGTTTAAAATTCCCATTCCAAGGACGAGTGGTCAAAGTGAAGAGTATTTCCACGGTTCAAAATGTTGACGCCATAGCCGCCAAGATTCTGCCTACATTGTGGCCAAGCAACAAGCCTGTTCTCTCCGTCATGGACTTGAACTATTCATGGGCATATGCGTCACGCAAGCCCACCGCTGCACTAGTCAACGTGAAAGTCAAGCCCAAAATGAGAGATTCTAAAGGTTGGCACATGATTCTAAAATTGGCCTATCAGCCCGGTTTAGGTCTCGGCGCGCGATTACAGGGCCAGACCAACCCTGTTCCCAAAGGAAGGAAGATGGGTCGTCGGGGCCTCGGCTATCGTGAATCCTCCATGTCGATGCTCGGCGATTCTGGGCCGTTGACCTGGGATTATCGGCAACATTTTGTGAAGGGTCCGTTGCAGCCCGGCACCTTGAAGACCTCGTCGTCCAGCCCTGAAGAGAAGACAAACGAAGCCTGTGCTGTTGCTGATCCACCACCGTCACTACAAGGATTGGTCGGTGACTTGGAAGATCTTTCTGATTGCTTTATGAAGATGTTTCATGAAAAAGAAGCCAAGCCGAAGAAGAAGGAGACGCAGCTGGTGAAGCGTCCTCCGATGCCATTGGTCCGTCAGGGGCCACGGGAGATGGGGAGCTCTGTCACTACTTATTCTATATCCCCATCCCGTCTTACTTCCTGGTTTCAACAGTTGGATTTCGTTCCCCGTTCCCCTCCAATTGTGGTCGACCCGTACTTCACGGAGAGACCCGAGATTTTATTTGTTCGGTGTGCTTGCGGGCGCTGCCCGCCCATTGATCTATCAACACTGTTCACTCCTCCTCCCCTGGGAGCTCAGCTCCATGAAATGTGGTTCTCCTCTTCCGACCCCTTCTTTGACTGCATTTTCCCTGAGTTGTTTCCTATGCAGTTACCTCCTCCTCCATCCTCTTTCTCCTCCTGCTGCGTGATCACCTCCAGCCTCCAAAAAAAAATGCCAATTTCAAAACGGAGGTCTCCTTGGAAGATTACGCTATGTTCTACCCAGATTCCCAGGGGCACGAGACCCCTGTTTCTTTTCCGGTAGACTTCTTCTCCCCTAGATTAGATGTACAGTGCGCAGAGTCTCCTAAGATAGTCGAGTCAGTCAGAATTGAATCTAGTTCGTGTCTAGTCAGCCCATCTACGTCTACGGCGCCTCCCGTAACGCGTCCTCCCAAAACCATTCCCGATAGGTTTCTACAAGATTTGGCTGGAAGATGTCACGCTCTGTTGAAATGTCCGGAATTTGTAGAGACCGTGATTGTCTTGGAAGATGATGAGGAAGTTGAAGGGGTGTGGAGTAATGATGGATTAGGAGTATATGAAATTATGAATGAGAAGGACCCAGCGGATGATGCGGAAGATGAGGTGGATGACACTGCCGATTTATACGCATAAGGTTTGAAGAAATATGACGAACCTTCCGTGGCAGTAGATGAGCCCACTAAGGAGATCAACCTCGGAACAGAAGAGGATCCCAGGCCCATACTTATCTCTGCTAACCTCCCTCCTCAAGTTGAAGAGGAGCTTGTCAGAGTTTTGAGGGAGTACAGTGATTCTTTTGCCTGGTCCTACGAGGACATGCCCGGTCTTGACCCCGCCTTGGTTGAACATAGGCTGATTCTCAAACCAGGGGCAACACCCGTTAAGCAGAAAGCGAGGAGATTCCACCCGCAGATGGCCTTGAGAATTAAGGAATAAGTTGATAAATTGCATAAGGCCAGGTTCATTAGAGTTGTGCTGTATCCACAATGGGTGGCAAACATAGTCCCAGTAATGAAGAAGGATGGTAAAATTCGAATTTGTATTGACTTCAGAGACTTGAACAAGGCATGTCCGAAGGATGATTTTTCACTTCCTCACATCGATGTCTTGGTCGATAATATAGCTGGGTACGAAGCACTCTCCTTCATGGATGGTTATTCTGGGTATAACCAAATCCTTCTGACTCCGGAAGATCAAGAAAAGACCTCGTTCACCACGCCTTGGGGCACATACTGCTACGTCGTTATGCCATTTGGGTTGAAAAATGCAGGTGCCACATATCAAAGAGCAATGATGGCTATCTTCCACGATATGATGCACGTTTATTTAGAAGCTTATGTGGATGATATTTTAGTCAAATCAAGGTCACAAGAAGAACATCCCGCCATTTTAGCCAAGGTGTTGTAGAGGGCTAGGGAATACAAGTTAAAGATGAATCCAAAGAAATGTGTGTTTGGAGTTGCATCAGGGAAATTGCTCGGGTTTATAGTTAGCAAACGGGGTATTCAAGTCGATCCGAATAAAGCAAAGGCCATTATGAAAATACCACCGCCGAAGAACATCACTGAGCTTCGAGGTCTGATCGGGCGTTTGCAATTTATCAGGAGATTCATATCTCAGCATTCGCAAAGATGCCGCCCATTTTATGAATTGCTAAAGGCAGGCGCGAAATTTGAATGGAATGAACAATGCCAGAAGGCCTATGAGGAACTCAAGGTCTATCTCTCTAATCCCCCGGTTCTACAACCACCTGTCCCTGGGAAACCCCTGATCCTGTACATATCTGTGATTGATGACTCCCTAGGAGCTGTTGTAGCACAGGTAGACGATGAAGGAAGGGAAAGGGCAACGTACTATCTCTCAAGGTTATTTAATCCCGCTGAATCCATGTACACTGCCATGGAGAAGACCTGTGCAGCACTGGTGTGGGTAGCGCAGAAGCTTAAACACTATTTCCTCGCCCACGAGGTTAGGCTCATCTCTAGAATGGACCCCATTCATTATCTTTTGAAAAAAGCCTGTCCTTTCCGGTCGACTAGCTCGCTGGCAGAGCTTTCTTTCCCAGTTTGACATCACCTTCATAGTGCAGAAAGCAATCAAGGGATATGCTATTGCCGAACGCCTGGCTCATTCTCCTATCCCTCGTACTGATTCTATCCAGGACGAATTCCCCGATGAACACCTGGCAGTGATTACTCATCTTCCTTTCTGGTCTCTTCATTTTGATGGTGCCCTCAATTCCCAGGGCAGCGGAATTGGCACCGTTCTTCTCACTCCGGAAGGAGTAACTATCCCTGTGGCGTATCAACTCTTATTTCCTGCCACTAACAATATAGCCGAGTATGAGGCTCTCCTTGCCGGTCTGAAGCACGCCTACATCTTGGGCACGCGATATCTTAGCATCATAGGAGACTCTCAATTGGTGCTGCGCCAAGTTTTGTCAACTTATCGCACCCGTGACCCTAAGCTTAAACCCTATCAAGATCTAGTCACGCTCTTGGCTAGGCAATTCAGGAAACTCGTCTACATTCATACTCCTCATTCTCAGAACATCTTGGCTGATGCCCTTGCATCGCTCGCTTCTTCCCTATCATTTCCCCTAAGTCGTGCCACTGAGACCATTGTGGTCCAACGGCTAGATGTTCCCTCTCTTCAGGATCCCTGGTTTGACAACCTTAGGAAGTCTGTGGAGAAGAAGATAGAAAGGGAAGAAGTGAAAGAAGTATCGTTAGCTGAGCTCGAGGAGATCATCGAAGAAGAGGAATTGCCGTGGTTTTATGAAATTGAGTAGTATTGCAAGGACGGTACATTTTCGGAAGAGGCAAACGCGGGGCAGCGAAAGGCCATTAGAAGAGTTGCCACGAGATACACTATCATTGCTGGTGAATTATATAGACGGGCTCTGAATGGAGTTCTAATGAGGTGCCTAGATGATGAAGAAGCTTGGAAAGTCGTGGAAGCAGCCCACTCCAGCGAGTGTGGAGGGCATGTGAATGGACAGGCATTGGTGAAAAAGATTCTTAGGCAGGGCTATTACTGGCCAACCCTAGAAGAAGATTGTTCCACCTATGTCTGTAGGTGTCTTCAGTGCTAGATCCACGCCGACAAAATCCACGCTCCCGCTTCTTCTCTTCACACCCTGTCTGCTCCTTGGCCATTCTCCATGTGGGCGTTTGATATCATCGGACCCCTCGGTGATCCGAATTCTGCAGTTAAACAGAAGTCCTTCATTTTGACGGCTACGGAGTACTTCACCAAGTGGGCGGAAGCTGAAGCTTTTGCAGAAATCAAAGCCACCACGGTATGCCGCTTCATTATGAAGAACATTGTCTCGCGGTTTGGGGTGCCAAGCGACATCGTCATCGACAACGGGCCTCAATTCGTCTCGCAAGAACTCCAGGACCTCTGTAAGAAATTCAACATAGCTCTGCATCATTCATCACCGTACTACCCCCAAGGTAATGGCCAGGCTGAGGCCACGAATAAAACCCTTCTTAAAATTATCAAGAAAACATGCAAATCACATAAATTTGCTGATTGGGCCGACAAACTGATAGAAGCCCTATGGGCTTATCGCATCTCCGTCCGCACTCCCACAGGGCAGACTCCCTTTGCTCTCACATATGAGATGGAGGTGGTACTCCCGTATGAGATTCAGATCCCTTCCCTAAGAGTGCAGCTGGACAAGGAACTTAATCTTGACGAACGTCGGGAGGCATTGCTAGTCTAACTGGAACTCTTAGACGAGAAAAGGTTGAATGCGGCCAATCATGTTTCAGTATATCAAAAACGTGTCTCGCGATATTTTCAAAAGAAGGTCATTGAAAGAAAATTCCAAGTAGGTAATATGGTTTTGAAACGTAAGTTCATCAGGTCAGCAGGTCCCAGGTCTAAGCTACAACCCAACTGGGAAGGGCCCTTCGTAATCAAAGAAGCTTATCCAGGTAACGCGTATCGTCTGATCAACGCGGAGGGTGAAGAATTGCCGAACCCGTGGAATGGGTCGTATTTAAAACGTTTTTATCCATAAAAGATGGAATCAGTAACGGTTCGATGGCATGGTATACCCCACTAGATTGCGAAAGGAGGACCCAGGTCCAGCATCTCACACACTACACGATTGCCTGTGGCTCGGCATTCTCTCATGCTACCCGACACCGTTTCTCCTTTGGCCATGCTCGGGGAAAGGTGGAAATCCTTGTATTTCCTCTCTCTCGGCTGAAGATAGGGGCAAGTGGTGAATAAGGGGGCGAGAACTGACCTAGACCCCCCATTAAAAGAGGTCTCAAATAGGGGCAATCCGTTAAGACCTCACTCCGCAAAGAAAGAAAAGGAAAGCAAGAAGAAAAAAAGAAAGAAAAGGGGCGAAATCAAAAGATAAGGCCAAAAGCACATAAGGCTCGAAGCTCTCAAAATCCCCAAAAGAATACAACTAGGCATGGCAAGAGTGGCAGTATAGTTTTCCCTGCGGGACGTTATGAGCCCGGTCGCATGCGTGCCTAGAGCGGATGAAGGTTCGATAACGGATACAAAGCCCCGGCGCAACAGACTGGATTCTTTGAAAAGGGGGTGTCCTGGGAAAGAACTCAAGCCCTAAAAACCTCTATAACTCTCGTCAGCTTTCCCACTCGATCTTTTTTTTTTACTTTCCCAAGGAATGAATCCCACCCTGGATATGGCCTTGGTAGAAACACCGTTGAGCAAAGTTGACTCCGACCACAGGCAGTCCCCCTCCTGCACGCGCTGGGCCTGGGAAGTCCATAGCAAGATGAGAAGGTCCCTGCTATTAAAACCCGAGCTGGTTCAAAACCCAAAAAAAACAAAAAAAATTTCAAATATTTCAAAACCCAAAAAAAAATCGAATATTTCAAAACCAAAAAAAAATCAAATATTTCAAAACCCAAAAAAAATCAAATATTTCAAAACCCAAAAAAATCAAATATTCCAAAACTCACAAATCATATGTATTCATAGCATTCATTGGCATTTTTCACATTTTTTGATATTTGCCTGCTTGATAAGGCTTAACCCCTTGACCAAAAATCAAGAAAACGGTCATCTCCTAACTTGCTATAGGCAAGGGGCTAAGCCTAAAATAGATTTAATCTTTTTCATGTTTGCATGTGTACAGGGGCAGGTTGGAAGGACAGTTGGCCCATGACCACATGAATGTTCAATCCTCGCAATCACATCATAATCAACCCACAGAGCCCAAATTCAATCAAACTCATCAACTTTATTCATTTCATATATCAAGCTGTCTAAACATGAGTCTCATCCAACAATCATCATCAAGAAAATGGAAATCACTCAATCCTCCGCTGGGCATCCCCGCGGGGACGTATCTTTCTCAGCTCACTAAGATAGGCCTGGCGTGTCACCGAGATCTCCCCCACCTCTGTATGTAGGGTAAGTACCTTGCTCACCTCCCACATAATCAGGGCACTCCTGACTGCCTGCTCGTCCTCCTCCGCGTCGATCCTCCGCGCTTGTAATGCGGGAAGGTGGGGTAGTGCCGGTAGAACCGTCTGGGGTAGCCCGACCTGCAAGTAGCACCGGTGTGGGCTGTACATCGCCAGTGCAGTATCGCTCACAAGCCTCAAATCCAAGCCGGTCCTCCTGCGAACTCTGACGGTGGTGTCATGAAGGAAGCCCGGGCGCATCACGAACCTGTCCAGGTGCAGTCAATTGATGTACAATCGCCACTCGTCCCTTGTCTTCATATCAGCTGTCCTGCACTCAACCTGTGGGGAGAATCTGAACGCGCCACCTATGAAGAAGAGGGGGTGGCTCCCAAAGATCCTGCTCGCCGTAGTGACCTCCTCCCTTTGAATGAATTTCATCCTAACTCCCAACCAGCACTCCAGTAGATCATGGAACCAAAGAGGGGACCTCCCAAGGCTACTGAAGTAAGACCCTTGTACAAGTAAGTAAGGATGGCCTGGGAGATGGAAAATCCCTGCCACAGTCCGCTGATGGTACTAAGAAGGGGAATCTCTAGGATGTGGTCGACTGAGGGAAACAAGAGGGCCCCGCATAAACAAATGGAGGTGGCTTTGGCTATAGCGTCGTCCCGCTCACTCTTGTTCTTACAATGCTCCACTACCCACTGGCTGAGGGGGAGAAGGTTGATCTGATGCGGGCCTACGAAAGTGTGAACCTCTCTACTGTCTGGGATGAATCCCCCTAGAATGAGTCTCGGGTCTATAGGGGCAACCGTATGGCATATTAAGTCTTCCTCCCCCACCTTGGACCTAGGGAACCCAAAGTAGGTCTCTACCTCCTCCAGTAGGATAGTGGCCTCAAATGATGGAAAGAAGAAAGTATGGGTCTGAGGGTGCCATATTTCAACTATAGCTGAGATACTGTGCTAGTCAAGGGAAAGTTTTGGGTAGTTTTGACCAAGCACTAGGAGAGGTTGCAAATGCCAGGATCGAAGGATGGCCGTCACACCTAGGGGCAAAGCACGGACCATGGGAGCCAGCCACTTCAAGATAGAGTACCGCCTCGCGCCAGGAAGAAGCTTGATGCCAAAAGAGAGGGAAAGGGGGAAATATAAGTGGAAGAAGATGAATTGAACTGAATGTACCACAATAAGCTTACCTCTCTCATGGGACTTGAGCTCAGATGTCGTGGGATTGCGGTCAGCCGTTGGAGCACTTCCCGCTCTTTTCTGGCCGGCTTGGGCCCTTCAAAAAGTGCTCCCTCCCTCAAACTCACCTCTAGGGACCTCTTCATGATGTTTTGGTGGTGAGAATCAGAGATTTCAAGCTTTGAAGGTAAGGGGATGTGTGAGCTACGAGTTTAGGCCCCTGTGTTACTTATAGGACTTGTTAGGAAACCTAACCCTCTTGGGATTAGGCTCGGATAAGTCTAGGACGGGTTAAGATAGGGTTGTGATGAGTTCAAAGCGTCTTACCCTCGGGCTGGGGACTCTCCAGGGAGTCCCCGTTCGAGCAGATAGGATGTCCTATTGGACGGTCTTACGATAGACCGTCCATCTTAATGTACGGCCCATCATCGACCGTTCATTGCTTTCAGAAAGCCCGAGTCCAGTGACTTGTGCGGTTTAAAATCCGCCATTCACATATTCTTACGGTTGATATTGAACCGTTCCAACGAACTTGGAGCGGTCTCTGGAGAACCGCTCTTCTCCACGAACTGCTCTATAAGAACCGCCCATATGCTCAGCCCCCCAATCAAACTCCTACACTCTCTCGTCTCACTCAGTCGGCGTGTGCGTCTCTCGTCTCACTCAGTCGGCGTGTGCGTCTCTCGTCTCACTCAGTCGGCGTGTGCGTCTCTCACCTCACTCAAGTCGGCGTGCGTCTCTCGTCTCACTCAGTCGGCGTGTGCGTCTCTCGCCTCACTCAAGTCGGCGTCCGTCCCTCATCTCACTCCAGTCGGCGTATGCGTCACTCAACCGGCGTCCCTCTGTCTCACCCTAGCTGAACGCATCCCTCAAACTCGCCCGTCTACCTCACTCTACCTAGTAGTTAAGTCACATTCATCCACTCATGCATACATACATTCATCCACAAAGCAAGCAAAAAACAAAAGATAGGCACATCACTATCATGTCACACCATGTACAAAAGACGGGCCCAGTACAACAAGTCAAGCAGCTCCCTCTCCCTGGCCCCCGTTGCTGTCCCCCTCACCCTCATGCCTCTTTGGAGGAGGCATCGCTGAGGTCGCTTCATCACGCTGACGTCACCGGCGCCGCTCATCCTCCTCGTTCCTCCGCTGGCCGGAGGAACCTGTGAAAAAACTCCTCATGGAGCCGTGAGTGCCGTGACTGCCACTCGGAGTCCCCCTGCGCGATCGCCGGCTCATCTCTGTAAAAACCCGCAACTCTCCGTTCAGCCCGGACATCTCAATCAGAGCCCGATCCTGCTAGGCTAGAACTCACACCAACTCCGCCGCATCCACCCGGAGTCGCTCTAGATCATGCAGAAGGAGTGCCATCTCCACCGTGCCTGCTGGCTGGCTCAGTTCAACCTCCTCTCGCACACGGGCTGCCTCCTCCCTAGCCGCTACTCGGCTCTGCTCCAACTCCGCCCGCAGGCGGGACAGCTCGGACGTCTGCATTCACACATCATTGTCAGTTGGTCACATTTCATACATTTCATAAGTATAAATAAGCAAAGAGGAAGTATAGAGATTCGCGTACCCTCTCGGTGAGCGCCACTTCGGCCGCCTTGGCCCGCTCCACCATCCGAGTAAAGTCAGCATCCCGCTCGGCACGGTCTGCTGGGGTCTGGGCGGAGGAAGAAGAAGGAGCGTCTGGTCCCTACCTCTGAGTCCCCTCGACACGCTGCATCCAAATACTCCAGGTCAGTCACATGCATGCATAATCATATAAAACTACATAATTTAAAGAGTCTAAGGTTTAGAAAACTCACCAGTAAGGCAAGGGCCTGTCGGGCCTCGTCTCTCTCCCGGATGGGGGAGTGCAGGAGTCCCTGCAACTCTGCCACTCGTCCTGCGGGGTCGACCTACATTTTAAAAGTCCATGTGTCAGTGCATCATCATATAGGAATCATAAGCATAATAGACGGAGTCTAAGTTTAGAAGTCGTACCAGTCGGTGGGCGCCCCGGAACACCTGGTCCCGGTAGTGCCGTGCGTACGCAGTATAGTACGTGCTGTCGCTCTCTGCCCAGGCGGTCACCACTCGCCCACGCGCGGTCCAGTTGGCGACCTGCTCGGCGTTCCTTGCTGTCCAGTCAAACACCTCGCGGAGTCCCCGGATCGTCGTCGTCACCCATTCCCCCGCCTTCTCAGGCGCAGGGAACTCAACAGCCGGCTGATGGACCCCGATGGTCCTCATCACCAACCTGAAGTACAGTGGCTCCACCACATTCATGCAGTGAAGCCACACGTCCGGGCCAGAAAAGGCCAGGGCCTCGGCCACCCACGGTTGGCCCTCCGGGCTCTCCTCCGTATAAGGAGTCCACCGTACCTGCAAGCATAGGAAACTGCATCAGCATCACAATCATGAAAGAATTGCATTTAATTAAGGAGTCTATGTTCAGAAGCATACCGAGGTATACGGTAGAGTGTCCAGATCATCCTGCAGCTCCCGGACCTATCGTCTCAGGGCTGTCATCTCCCGAGGTGCTGTCCACCTCCGCGCAATCGGCAGGAGCCCAGGACGGGTCTCCTCGCCCCTACCTAGCCCACGTAGGCGTACGTAGGCCCACACCTGCATCACAAGGTCGTGTCAGCATTTTAGCAAGCATGTAGTATAGCATAACCGAGTCTAGGGTATAGAAGTCGTACCTGGAGTAAGGGGGAGAAGCCCCCAAGCATCGTCCGACGTGCCGTCGAACTGAGAGTGTCAAAGAGGAAGGCGAGGACCGCCGCTCCCCAAGCATAGTCACCCACGTGCTCGAGCTCATGGAGGAAGGGGAAGAAGCAACAGCTCATCACGTCCGCCTGCGTGGAGAAGAGAAGCCGTCCGAACATCAGCATCAGGAACCGTCGTAGTACTCTGTCCGCCTCAGGTCCCGATCCCGCTGCAACCCTCGGTGTCGCTAGCCCGAAGAGCCGCTCCAAGTGCTCCTCCGGTCGCTCCCCGACCGCGACTCCCGCTCGTCGTAGACCTAGGCTGTCCTGGAGAGCAGCCCGGGGAAGGAGGGTCGACTGCCTCTCGGGGCGCCGCAGCTGTAAGCCGATTAACTCCCGAGCCATCTCCCGGTAGTCGGGAAAGGTAGTCCCGCTGACCGGTGACCCGTGCACACGTAGGCCAGTGAGCCTGGCCACGTCCTCCAACGTAGGGACCATGTGCCCCCACGGGAAAAGGAACGTCCGACTCACTGGATCGCAGCGGTCGTGCAGGGCATAGAGCAGAGCTGCGTCGAAACGACACACCTCGATGCTCAGGAAGGGGGCGAACCCCATGGCCGTCAGCCAATCCCTCTGGAAGTCCGGTAGTGCCAGGTACACTGCACGGACCTGCAGCCACGAGGTGCGGGTCTTGCGCTTCCCCTGCATTCATTTTATCCATTTCATTCATATTAGTAATTTAGCTTTCACATTTTGTTTCATATAAATAAAATCTCTCAAGGTCCAATCCTTAATTTGAAGAACGGTTATTCACGGACCGCTCGACAATTGAGCGGCCCCTTTAAAACCGTCTATCTTCCTATCTTCCTAAATAGAAGCGGCCCACCTTTAGCCATGTGAATTGTGGACGGTCCTGTGTGGACCGCATTGTTTCATCTTGGCTGCTTGTTTGAACGGACCGATGTGGTCCGTTTACTATTTGAACGGTGATAACATCACCGTATCTATTTTGTGGTGGTTCGTTTGCTGTGTGAGTTTGAACGGTGTTCCCTAAGCCGTGTGAATTTGGACGGTCCTATATGGACCGCATTGTTATACTGTGCGGTTTCTGTTGAACCGTTCTGCCTTCGTCGTCCCCGATGACGGTGAACGCCCCCCGGCCGGCTGGGAAGACCATCATGGCCCCTAACCGACCCCTAAGCATCTAACCCCCCCTAAAAGCTTTCTAAACTAACATGCATTGATAAAAATTGAACGGAAAATGAGGTTTGGGGTGGGGGGCCTACCTCGGGATCACGGGGATTCTTGGCCGCCCCCGTCGGTGGTGACTCTCCCTCCTTAGGCAGTGGTGGCGGTTGCCTCGGCGGTGGTGAACCCTCACCGGCGGCCGACGGCCTGGCCGCTTGGTGCTTTGTCCGGGTCATCGAGGGAGCTTGAGAGAGAGATGGAGAGAGGGGGGGGAGAAGTTTGAAGAAGTTAGAGTGAGGGAGTGGGAGAATGATGCCTTGTTGCCCCTTCGTCCCTTCCACCGTCGGTTACAGTGGAGGGAGGCGAGGGGGTTTCAGTTTTTCGAGGTTACAGAGAAGAACGGTCTATCGTTAGACTGTTTGTCCAGTGCACGGTTCCAATATGACCGTGCAACCCTGGTGACCGTTAACTTTAAGTCGGTTAAAATTCCAAGCCCGAGCGGTTCTTAAGGAGCCGTTCTTATTTAAACGGTATGATCCGGACCGTTCATCCCTGGCAACCGGCCCTGTAAGAATTGTTTGAATGTCAGGTACACACGGTTAACATAGAGCCGTTTGGAATATGGCACGGTTATAATAGGGCCGTTTATCTGGATAGTGTATTTAGATCATGAATATTGATATTTTCTTTGGAAAATTATTTCTTAACCATCTTATGCAACATCATTTCCTCCAGTCTCGCCGTTTCGCCTGCACAGGTAAGTCAGGTATGGCCTTCAATCCCTAATCCCTTATTGCATTAATTATATGGTATTATATTATATTATTTCGAGAGCCGGCAGGTTATCTACGTGTCCCAGGATCTGATGTTCCCCTTCAACAAAAACAATGATGATCCAGGCTCATGTACCTAATCTTCGGATAAGCCGTTAAGTTGGGAAGTCACGAGAAGGATGGTTCTATCTGCACGCTGTGGTTGCGGACGGTATCTTGACTCTAACGTTCCCAGCTTAGCAATACTACTCTCGAATATTTTATATTTTAATTATTCTTGGCATATGTTTTAATGATTTCCTTTTGTTTTAGCCCAGCATGCATCATACGCATCCTTTTGAGCTTTCATGCCCCATGATTGGCTTAAGAAATGTCCCATCAGTAATGGTCAGCTGTGTGTTCAAATGCTCTAGTAAGAAGAACTAATTCCACTCTGAATTCGAAGGTTTTCTTTGGTCGATTCGTTTGGTCCCATTGATTGAAAGGTCCCCGTCTGGAGTTTTAGCCTTTTTTCTTTTGTGGCCCCCTCATTGGACCGCGGGATTGTGTCCCCCATGAGGTCGGTCTTGTCGATTTGTTTCATTTAGTTTAGTTCCTCCAGATTTGGCGTCGCTTTCAGTTAACTATTCCCGGTGTTTGGTTCAAGTTTTTCCGGAAGATTCTCATCACTTGTTGGTAGGAACGGGTGTCGTTTTACCTTAACGCCCACATTTTCGGTCCACGCCGCTGCATTTCCGCTCCACCTCCATGTTCCATGTCACTTCCGCTTCACCTCCGCTCACTCCCCTGTAAAGAGGACGTTAAGGAGGGGCATCTGTTGACACCCATTTTATACCGATAATTTGAGTCGTTTCTCTTACTCCCATTAGTTGATGCCTTGAGTTGTCCATCATTCATTGGGCAATTTTGTGGCACGTCTTGGGTTCATTTTATGGATCGTCTCCCTCCTTGGTGAAGTCCGTATCAATTCGGGGCTTATTAGACCTTGGCTTTGATCGATTGAATGTGGCTTGTGAGAACCAAGCGTCCAAGGATATGAACGGTCCAACATCCGCCGTTCTGGACTAGGGCGGTTGAGACCACTCCGTTCATACATTTTTAATTTCTGAGGACTTTTCCGAATATTTACCGACAGGCTATGGTGCGGCCCTATTTGGACCGTTCAACTTAATGGACGGGCTTATTACAACCGCATATACCTCAGAGTCCTACACACGCCCATTTTCTCAGATAATTATCCAATTATCCGAATTATCACCGACATGGAGAAACGGTTGGCTATTGGCCGCTCTACCCTAGAACGGTCTCACTAGAACCGTTCACCTTTGAGGGTCCAACGGCGGGCGTTTCGGCCAGTTAGAGAGATAATTGGGTTGATTTTTGATTATCCGAATTTCCACCTACATCTTGGACGGTCTGAACCAGACCGCCCAAATGTTACGCGGTCTATCATAAGACCGCTCATCCCGTCGGATGAGGCTTTTTAACAGACTTTTGTCTCTTTTATTCATGGCTTTATCCCCATTTTGTTTTGATGATTTCTCCGTGAATAATTAACCATTTTTGATGCCGTTTCGACTGGATAAGAGATTATGATAATATCTACGATTTATCTTTTATAATATCGACCTGAAAATATCTAAAAACCCCAATTTCGAGGTTGGCTTTCTAGGCTCTATAAATAGACCCTAGTGACCGGACGTCGAAAAGGGGGGAAGATTTTGGTCGACGGCGAAGCCCTGCCGCATTTCTGAACGACCTAGCACCAAGGAGGGAGGCTCTCTACGTCCTTACGAGCCTCCGGTTCAGGGAGTAGTCTGTGTGTCGAGTCGTAGCGTCGTTTTTTGATTTCTTCGTCATCTATTGCATGCATTATTTTCTCTCTGCGTTTCCCTCGTTTTTCTCCCCATGCACACATCCACCTACGTTTTTGTCACCCTAGGGGTTTAAAACCCCCCAGGTATCCCCCTTTCCATTTGTTTATGCTTAATTTTTCTTACATGAACGCGTACTACGTGATTTAGCTCTAATCTAGGTGTTCCTTCTGTGTCTTCATACTATTTGCAGGTCAGCACTTCATCAGCACGAGGCCCATCCCCTCTGGCTGGCCGGAGAGGGTGGAGGTGAACCCTTTTGCAACTCTTGGCGTGGTGGGCTTGCGCGGTTCCTTTAGTCCCGTTCAAGGATACGAGCGGCATCCTCTGCACCGCCCTTCCTCCTTCTGCAGTTCACTTCAAGCCGCCCATCTTCCAGGAGTTCTTCTTCCCGCGCGTTCGGCAGCACTTTTAGACGGCCTATCGTAGGACCGTGTGTCTTTAAGGCGGTTCCGCATCGACCGCGCATCCTCCCAGTGCTGCATCAAGGCGAGTGTCTCCCCTTCCTTTCCAAAGTACGGTACACTGGTCACGTGCTGCGCTTTGGTGGCGATCAGGGTCATTCTCTGTTTTTCTCCCTCCTCTCATTGCGTTTCGTTTGTTTTACTCGTGATATTATTGCTTTATTCATAACATATCATCCGCCAAGTGAGGAGAGGAGAAATATATATATCTACATAGGCCCAGACACAGGAAAGGGGATTGCCCCGACCTCCAGAAGAAAAGCTCCAAAGTGCAAAAGAAGAAGCCTCGGGCTATGGTCTGCAATTGGAGTGATGAGGAAGATGACATTGAAGAAGATTATTCCGAAGAAGAATAACAGGGATTGTGTCTCATGGCAGACAGAGAGAATGTGGTAAGCATTCCTTTTGAAAACTAATCTTTAGATGATTGGGAGGATGCTTACGGAGAATTGTTAGATAAATTTAATTCTTAAACCAAAGAGTATAAAACTCTCAAGAGAAAACTGAATAGCATGGCTGAGGAGCAAAATTGTCTGGAAAAAGAAAATGAGGATCTGAAGAAAAAGATTAAAGAACTAAGCTCCTTGAAAGTTGAAAATAAAAACCTCCAAGATCAATTTGAAGAAGCTAATAAGAATCTGGATGAATTGAAAGTAAAATTTCAGGAAATCTAGAAGGAAAATAATCTTGTATCTGGAAAATATGAAGTCGTAAAAATGGCTAACATAGAGATACAGAAAAACAGTGAAAAGCTTCAAAAAGATCTTGAAGATAAGCAAAATACCCTTGAAAAATTCATGCAAGGAAAGACCAACCTAGACATAATGCTAGGTATGAGGGTAAATTTCAACAGGGAAGGATTGGGATATGATTCCACCAATAAAAGGCCCTTTGAATTCAAAACAGTGGCTTTCTGTCCTGAAAAGGGTAAAGAAAAGATGGACACTCCATCCAGCTCAAACAGTAATAACAATTTCCAAAAATCTTTGAAAATAAATCTCACTAGACTTAAAACCAATAATCAAAAAATTCATGCATATGCGTATAGAAACAATTTCATTCAACAAAGTTAGATGTATCGTAGCAATAACTCTGACAAGACAACGCATCGGATTGAACAGAGATGGCCCAATCAAAACAGAAACTGGGATCATTACACATCATGTTGGGCACATTCTAATGTTTCACAGAAGCAATTCAATCAGAAAAGGTTCCAAAAAATTTCATAAAGAAATACTTACAATTGGAACAACCCATTCTACAACAAGAATAAAACTCATCAGAATCCCATGACTGGTACCAATAAAACATTTCATGCTGAAAACAAGAACTTAGTTCACAGGGTAGGAACCAAACAAATCTAGATTCATAAGACTATTCTGGAAGGAATGAGTAACATGTTTGGACCCAACCTTTCCTGGGTTCCAAATTCTCTTTGTCTGAATTGATTGCAGGTTGGTCTGGCAGTTGAGCATAATAGATGGTACCTGGATAGCGGCTGCTCCAGGCACATGACAGGTGATAAGACCAAATTCAGTGAATTAGGAATGAAGGTAGGAAGTTTGGTGAAATTTGGAGGGAAGAACAAAGGTATGATCATAAGAATAGGTAAAATTGGTAAGTTTCCTTCAAACGTCATTGAGAAAGTTTTGCTTGTAGAAGGTCTTCAGCATAACCTGCTTAGTATCAGTGAACTATGTGACAAGAGTCACAGAGTAATTTTTGATAACAATGCATTCAAAATTCTTGAAATAAATTCTGACAAGGTCAAGTTTGTAGCACATACAGTCAATAATGTATACAATGTAGACTTAAATGAAAAACCAGAATCAAATCTTTGTTTGTCTACTAATCTTGAAAATAATGCATTTAATTGGCATAGACGTTTTTGCCATGCTAGCTACACCACATTGAATAAATTGGTCAAATATGACTTAGTTAGAGGCATGCCCAAGATTAAATTTAACTCCATTTCAATAATTTGTGATGCCTGTGCTCTAGGCAAACAAACCCATAATTCATTTAAGCTTAGATCTAACACACTGTCCTCCATGCCAATGGAACTTTTGCATATGGATCTTTTCGATCCAACCAGGACTCAGAGTTTGAATGGGAAAATTTTTGGGTTTGTGATAATAGACGATAACACTAGATTTTCCTAGATATTTTTCTTAGCAAATAAAAATGATGCATTTCAAAAGTTTAGACTATTTTTCAACAAGGTCAAACAAGAAGGAAAGCATAAAATCTACTCAATACAGTCTGACCATGGAGGTGAATTTGAAAACTCCATATTTTCTGATTTATGTGAAAATGAGGGACTAATCCATAAATTCTCTTCTCCCAGGACACCTGAGTAAAATGGAATTGTGGAGAGGAGAAATCGAACAATTGGGGAGATGGCCCGAACCATGATAATTGAAAGTCAACTACCAAGGAAGTTCTCGGCAGAAGCGGCCAACACAGCATGTTACACTATCAAAAGGGTCATGGTAAGACAAGTGCATAAGAAAACCTCTTATGAGCTCCTGAAAGGTAGGAAACCTAACCTAGCTCACTTCAGACTTTTTGGCTCCAAGTGTTTCATACACAATAATGACAAAAAGGACTTAGATAAGTTTGAAGCCAAAAGTAACCCTGAAATATTCTTAGGTTACTCTAAAGTATCTAGAGCATATAGAGTTTTCAACATTTCTGAACAAAAGGTTGAAAAGTCTCCACATGTTATTTTTGATGAAACAAAAAATGCCACTAATTTTGAAAATGATGACAGGGACTCTAAGCATGATGGAGAGTTCCTAGAGGACAAGCTGAATGAAGAAAATTCACCACCTGCTGCATCAAAGGGTCCTGATCAGGGTGAGTCAGCCGAACCAGGTGAATCCTCAACAAATTCAAAATTTCTGAAAGATCATCATGTACATAATGTTATAGGCAACTTACATGATCCCCCTAGGACTAGGTCATATTACAGATATGTGAATAACCAAGACCTAGTTGCATTAATGTCTCAAATTGACCCAAAACTGTAGAAGATGCATTGAATGATGAATCTTGGGTTAATGCAATGAATGAGGAACTAGGATAATTTGAACGAAATGATGTTTGGAAACTAGTTCCTATACCTAAAAATGCAACTGTCATTGGAACAAAATGGGTTTTAAAAAAAATTGAATGAAGAAGCAATAATCTCTAGGAATAAAGCTATATTAGTAGCTAAAGGCTACTGCCATGAGTTTGGAGTGGATTTTGATGAATCATATGCTCATGTTGCTAGATTAAAAGCCATAAGAATTTTATTGGCTTTTGCATGTTCCAAAAATATAAAACTCCAACAAATGGATGTCAAGAGCGCCTTCTTGAATGGGTACATTAAGGAAGAGATTTTTGTAGAACAACCCCCTGGATTTCAGATGTCTGCACACCCTAACCGTGTTTTTAGGTTGAACAAAGCCCTCTATGGACTAAAATAGGCCCCACGGGCCTGGTATGAAAGGCTGACAGAATTTCTGGTCAGCAAGGGTTACAAGAGAGGTAAGGTGGATCAGACTTTATTTACAAGGGTTCTAAATAAAAACCTCATCATAGTTCAGGTATATGTAGACGATATAGTTTTTGGTTCAACATGTAGTGAACAATGTAGAGAATTTGCTAAATTGATGTCAAATGAATTTGAGATGAGCATGGTAGGTGAACTAAAATATTTCCTTGGATTGTAGGTGCAGCAATTGGAGGATGGGTGCTGCATTAGCCAGACCAAGTATAAACTGGAAATTATCAAAAGGTTTGGCATGGATAAGTTGAAACACATCTCAACTCCAATGGGTACCAACATATCTTTAGATGCAGATGAATCAGGTAAAGAAATTGATGCAAAATTATACCGAGGTATGATAGGATCCCTACTCTATTTGACTGCCTCGAGACCTGATATTCAATTCAGTGTAGGCATGTGTGCAAGGTATCGATCTAGGCCTATTGAACTACATCTAGCTACTGTAAAAAGAATCTTTAGATACATTTCTAGAACCCATAACTTAGGTCTGTGGCACCCTGCATCGCACACTTTAGATCTCACATCATTTACTGATGCTGATTATGCTGGCTGCAAACTAGATAGGAAGAGCACTAGTTGGCACTGTCAATTCTTGGGTGGGTGTCTGATTTCTTGGGCTTCTAAGAAACAGCATTCTGTGGCCCTCTCCACTGCTGAGGCTGAGTATGTAGCCGCAGGGAGCTGTGGTACATAGGCCATTTGGATCTAGCACCAGCTTCAGGACTACCAAGTAGACCTAGGCTGCACACCTATATATTGTGACATTACAAGTGCCATCAATCTTTCAAAAAATCAAGTTTTGCATTCACGCACAAAGCACATTGAAATAAGACATCACTTTATAAGAGATGAGGTATCAAAAGAAACTTTTTAATTGATCCACATTGGCACTGCACATCAAATAGCTGAAATCTTCACTAAGCCATTGGACAATGAAAAATTCACCACCTTGAGGAGAGAATTGGACATTTTTAAATCTCCTTAAATTTTGAATTATTTGAATAAAATAGATCCATGTTTTGTTGAGCTACATAATGTTCTCATTTGTGTGCATCTACACTTAGCATCAGTCATACTTTAGTGAATTGCATTGGCATGCATAACCTGTTGGTATATCAAATGATAAGCTGGGAGAATGTCAGATTTCTTCTGATTGAAAACTCAAATCATGTGTGAGGTGGTCATATCAGGCTTAAAGTTCATCAACATTTTTTTCTATATATCAGTACATTTTGCATTCGAAGGGTCTACATTCCTGATTCATTTTGTGAGGGGGAGTCTCTCTAGTCTGTTAGTTTGTTATTTTAGGAGGCTGATTTAAAAGATGTTGAGAGGTCTAGCTGCTGCACAAAGCTCATTAAAAGTCCTATACAGTCTACTCACAAAAATTAGAAACTCATGACTTTCTTAAACTTTTAAGTTTGAGTAACTGAGATTTAGATAAGAAGCTTCTACCTAATAATCCTGCATAGACCTGGACAAAGAATCTGAAGATTATCCTCCTACATAATTAATGAGCATGGATCAAAGTTAAAACTCTTATGTCATGAAATCTCCTAAAAGCTTGAAACTTAAACTTCTGGAAGTAAATTCTCTGAGAATCAGTACATGTGGTATTATCTTCAAACATCTTATACAAAAATAATAATAAAATTGGGGGTATCAAAATCTCAGAGCAATGATCTAGATACCGAGAAACTAGATGATTCATCAAAGAAATGATACATATTCTATGTCATGAAGTACCAGATTAACTCTATTTAAAAAAAAAAATCTTGTGGAAAATTGAAATTCATGGCAGAGCAATGGCATTAAAGTGTTGAGTAACTGGGGATTCTTGCCTCTGATCAAGGTGTCTCCTCATGTAAAAAGACACTTCAAGTGCTAACTCTGTTTTCTATAGAGAAGTAATACGGTTATCACACTGAGTAACTAGGGATTCCGGCCTCAATCAAGGTGTCTCCTCATGAAACAATGTGTGATTTACCAACATTACTCATGGCAATTACGCTGCTCAGAAAAGATATATCTGTCAACCCCTCTGTCTCAGTAATGAATGGTAGACTATTTGTCCTCAAAACCTTTGGATCAATTTGCAGTGGATTAGTATCTAGAAATTTGATCAGTATAGCATTTATAAAGATCTCTCTTGACATATCTATTACACCTTGGTATTCCTTATTATTTCTGTACGTTGGTAATCTTCACTCTTACTCTGTGTCTCTCATGTTTATAAGACTTGAAGAACTTAAGCTTACTTTCGTTCTCTTACTTAATCTTTTAAGAGATGGAGATGAGGCATTCTACATTGTGAATTTACTGTATATCCTCTCGCTTGCTTAGCAACACTTCTTTTCTCTCCATTCATTTTGATGATGTCAAAGGGTGAGAATGGATCAGGGGGATCAGGGCATGAGTCATTATGGGGACCAGGCACCAGTAGATTATCATTGCAAGGGGGAGTGATTATTTTCGGGGCATGAGTTTTTGCATGATCATGGTGTCAGGGGAAGTCAGTGTGTCAGGGGGAGTCAGTGTGTGATAGTGCATGCATGTCTGATCATTCTTATTGATTGCATTGATAATGATTGACTTATAGTGTTGTCATCATCAAAAAGAGGGAGATTGTTGTATCCTTGTGATTTTGATGATGTCAAACACCAGAAGTAAAACACCAGAAGTCAAGCACCATAAGTCAAACACCAAAAGTCCTCATGAAAATGTGCATTGAAGTTTGTGCACTTGCGTGAAAATCATCTGGTTGTTATGTTGAAAACTGCTAGGCTGCTATTAATAGGTTGGTGCACATCATAAAGGTTGATGCTTCTTCATAACCTTTCATCATAAAGGTCGATGCTTATTCAAAAACTTTTTTCTTTCATAAAGGTCGGTGCATATTCAGTTAGTGTGTCATGCTAGTTGATGCACATTTTGCCTTGTGCATGTAGAATGTCGATGCACTTCTGTTAGCAAAGTTGTAGCACATGCCTGCTCAAGTCTGAGCATATTCATAATTGACGAAGCTCATGCGTGCACAGGGGAGGAGCATACCCATTTGAAGTCAGTGCACACTCACAAGTCGGAGCATATGTATAGAGTCTCAGTTGTACAAGTCCGAGCATCTTTATGCCAAGTCCGAGCACATTCATCCCCAAAGTCCATGCACATGCCTAAATCAAGTTGGAGGATATGTACAGAGTCTTAGTTGTACGAGTCCAAGCATCATTATGCCAAGTCCAAGCACATTCATACCCAAAGTCCATGCACATGCCAAAATCAAGTCGGAGCATATACTGGTCAACTCGATGGACATACAGTCAAGTCGGAGCACATGCACGAACAAGGTCAGAGCACCGTCACCCAAGTAGGTGCACATGCTGTTCAGGTCGGTGCACATGAAGACCCTTAGGTAGTAAGGTTGATGCATATAAAGAAGTCATTGGCAAGCAAGGTCGATGCAACTAAAGAACTTGTGCCACCTAAGTCGGTGCACATGAAGAACTTCATGTTACCAAGGTCGAAGCATATGCAGAACAATATGCTGAGGTTGATGCAGATGAAGAGCCTCATGCAGATAAGGTCTATGCAACTAAAGAAGTTTATGCATACAAGGTCGAAGCATATGAAGAACAATATGCTGAGGTCGATGCAGATGAAGAGCCTCATGCAGATAAGGTCTGTGAACTGAAGAAGTTTATGCATACAAGTTCGAAGCACATCTTCAAGAGCTGAAATAACTCTTGATAAAGTTAGAGCAGCTGAACAAGTTGAATGAGCAACTTCAATACAAGGTCTGTGCACATTTAGCCACTATCTCGGATAAGGTCGATTATTCAACAGTTAAAGCTACCCCTAGCCAAAAGGCAGGTCGATGCAGATCCTCCAAGTTATCAACTCAGAATCCAGAACCGTTTGACTTATTCGATCTAGTAATGAAGTGGCACGGAATCCAACATGTGACCACTTAATTGAAGATATTTTGGAAGATTCTTTTGGCGGGAAATCAAATGACCACGTGTCTTTGGTATATTCCTCTGGCGCGAAAACAGATGTCCACGAGGCAGGACCTAACGATAAGTGTAATATTTAGATCCCACATGGATGAATCTGATTCGCTGATCCTTTCTTAAGAACAACTCCCTGCTCTATAAATTGAGGGGATCTCCATCCAGAAGAAGTGGGAAGGAATAGCTGAAGTCACTACCAGTGCAAAAAATCCCCATCCAAAGCGAGAGAGCGGTCCAGGAGAAAAATCAAAGAGAGAATCATTTCTGAGTGAGAAGAGCCAGAATTTTAGCCAGCCATCGAGTTTGAAAGTCTGCTTCTACGGATGCTATGTTGTCTTTTTTATTGATCTATCTTTCATCTATTTTCATCTTTGATTTGTTCGTGTTTCTATCACATATTGTTACCCTCTGAGTTTGCTTGGAGGAAGAGAGGAACGATCCCCTATTTCATGAATTCCTGGGAGCAATTCACGAGGTTTCCCTTTGCCGTTAGCAAAGGAAGGGAGGCTGGACCTCCAGTGTTCCTTCTGGCCTTCAGAAGAAGCGAGGAGTGTGTTCCTCGGGACAAGCTGTCAGGCAGTAGGTGTTTGTAGACTAAGTTTGTTGTTTCATTTGCTTAGTGCAAGGAAGCCTTACTCCGAAGGAGTAAGGGGTGGACGTAGATTGTGGGTAGCAATCGAACCACCTTAAAAACTTCTCTGTGCCATTTGTGTGGTTTGCATATCTGATATCTCAAATTGCGATCTGCACGCCAACTGTTTGATCATTGATTAAGCATTGTTCCGTTGCTCGATTAATCTCTATGGCTAGTCTAGAGCAGTCTCATTACTGTATTTCAGATTTCTAAATTGATTTTCATTTTGAATCGAAGTTGGGAGTGATCTATTCATCCCCCCCATTCTAGATCACGTCCTCTGTGTTCTATCCAGTACTTCTCTGAGCACGTCAAAGAAAGAAAGGCCGCCGAATTCACCTCTCTTCGCCAAGGCATGATGTCCGTGGCAGAATATGAACTTCAATTCTCTCGGCTGACACCATATGCTCCTCATTTGGTTAGCATGGATCTCTTAAAAGCTAACCAATTCATGGACGGTTTAAGGCCCGACTTTATTCAACAACTTGGGCCTCAAAATATCCGCACATATACGGAAATGGTCCAACGGGCACATTTATGTGAATGGACCTTGGAAAAGGTAGAGAAGTTCCGGGGGAAAGAAGAAAGGTCGAGCCGAAAACATGATAGGGGAGAGGAAAAAGAAGAAAGATTTAGCATCACGGAGGATGACGAACCCCATCACAACAAGAGGTCTTGCAATGGGAATGGTAATGGTAAATGAAATAGTAATGGAAAAAGGAATGAAAATGGTAATGGCAATGGCAATGGAAAGAGTAAAAGAGCCAAGGAGGAGGAAGAAAAGCTGGTCATGGCGGCTTGCTCATTCTGTGAGAAGTTCGGGCACACGGCCGACGAATGTTGGAAGCGTCTCGGTGCTTGTCTCAAATGTGAAAGTTGGGAACATCGCTTGCCCATGTGTCCTCTCATAAAGAAACAATCTTCAAATGATAACAATGGACGCGGGCAACGAGGCCGACTAAATGCCATCTTGGACGGGGAGGGTAAGGCGATTGAAGATATCACCTTGACTTATTTACATATTAGCATTGCCTTAAGTCTCAGTCCGACTAATTAAAACACACTCTCCATAAAACTCACGCAATGAATTTGGGGACCAAATTATTTTTAAGTGTGGGAGGATGTAACACCCCACAATTTTCTAGGAATTTTCAGGGCTTAAATAAAATTTCTAAGCATTAACAAAAGTTTAATAGGCCGTTAAATAAATTATGGGTTAGATTAAAATAATTTAAAGGCCCTATATTAACCAAAGGGTTAAGCCCACTTAGAGTAGGTCCATAGACCTAAATCTAAGTCTTTTAAGCCCAAGCCCATATCTAGAGACATAATTAGGGTAATTTATGGAATTAAATTGGATAAATAGGCTGATAAAAAGGATAAATTGGAGATAATTAGAAGATCCAAAATTTGTGGATTTTCTCGCGAGAACGCGTTCTATCACATGACCGCCTTCTCACAATAGCAGTCGCAAGATTACCGCTACTAGGTTCTGTGAAAGGAGGTGTTGGAAGTGTGGAAAAATTAGATTTTTTCCATCCCAATCTCTATAATTCGAAGCTACCTAGCATGAAAACTTAGTCTAGGACTCTTAGGGATCGATCCTACTCCTAAATAGGAATCCCAAATCGATCTAATCTCTCAAACCCTAGCAAAGCCTATAAATAGGTCTCAGGTTCGACCTGCGCGAACTTATTTTGGAGTGTGTAGTTAGAAGGTAAGGAGAAACTATTTCTAGTTGGTTATTTAGAACATTATGTTCCTTTTAGTATTAACTGACATCCCTCCAAAATTTGTGATAGGAGGTCAAGCGTCCAGGGAGTTAGAATCCCCTAAAGTTGCTGTTCCTCAGCAAGGTGCTCAGGAACCAGCGTGTCGGTCCAAGGAAGATCTAGAGATTGGAAGCCTTAATTGAGGTATTTAGAAGATCATCCTTTAGAATAATTTGTTAACCTTTATATCTCCTACCTACCCTCCAAATTTCATGAATTTAGGTCAAGTGGCTAAGGAGAACGAGGGATGGGAAGTTGCTGGTTTAGCATAGGACGTGTAGAAACTAGGTCATCCTTCCAGTCAAAAATTCAGAGTCTAAAGTCTATTACAATGGTAGGTTATCTCATGAAAAGGCTTAAACATCAAGTTAGGAGTAAAAACCCTCTGATTTCTTGTGATTTCATGCATCGTACATGGAGAATTTCATGGTTTACTACGACTGCGCATGTAGGTTATTTCTACATGCATAGTCCTGCACCTTCTAATTAAAGATAAGAAGTTTGGCATGATCCAGGTATTTCCATGCACCCTCTTCGTTATAAACATGCTCTTACATGTTATCCATTTCTTTCCCATGCTTTTTATGCATTTATTGCCCTAGGATAGGCCTTATACTCGATAGTTATGTGCTGTCTGATACATGATAGAAATGGTCTACCAGTGACCGCTACTATCTAATAGTGGATCCCAAAGGATCGCTACTATGCTCTATTTTCTGCACTTTGTTAACTCTAAACAGAATGCAGAATTGCCCTAATAAACATATGTTAAGCCTAGGAAAATAGGTTTTATTCCTGGTTTTTGCTACATATTCAAGATTATGGTTATATTGTGCATCAACCATAATAAGTTTCATGACTTCATATGTTTTAAACCTATTTTAAACTTATGTTACTTTCATACCAAAATCATATAGTTTGTATTAAATTGAATTTCCACGTGGATTATGAGACTTGTTTCATGCATGTTTGATCGTTGTTTTTACACGATCCACTCTCATCTTTGAGTCTTTCATAAGTACATAGTGCGTACTTTGGTGCGTAGCCATTATTTACACGTTACACATTTTAGGAACACACTCTTGGACTTGTGATCCTCTCCGTTGGATATTCCTTCCACCGGACTAGGTGATCTTGTTTCAAGGCCTCTGTAAGTCTCCGCGAGCCTAGGATTCCCACTAGGATGTCAAGCTGGTTGTACCCTCAAAGTCCAATTGTCTAGAAAGTACTTTACCGGCGTTTTCTATATCTGGATAGTCGCGGCCATCAGGCGACCGCCATTGTCAAGTAGCGGTCATCCCGTGATCGTGTTAGTCCAAATTTCACCACTACGTCGACTCTTTTCTTTATGGTGTCGACTCTATCCAGAAACGGTCCTGACTTGATCACGTTTATCTGGAAATGGTCCAGGAATGACCGCATTCATACTGAGTTTTGTCTAACCCGAGGTTTGACCCACGGGTTGGTTTTCCTAAGTTCCTAGATGGTCTATGGATTATCTGGAACCTAACGCCTTGTTAAACAAGCTATTAATGAATTATGAAAGTTAATGAATGTCCCGTTATGCTGTCGGACTCCTCTCGTAGCATGATCTTGTTATTAATGCATTCCTTGAACTCCCATGTTCTAAGCTGGTGTATTCTTGCCTTGATATTGATTATCATAACCTTATTATTGAATTGTACATTACTGGCCGAACTTTATTGTTATATCTCATGGAAGTAGCTTGATTTATAATGTAAAGATGCAGATTGGACACTGATTTTGTCCAAGGGCTCCATGTTAGCCCCCTCGGATGATTATCAGAAACGTGCTGAAAACCATGGGGTATGATGATACTGGCATCGCATTGCGTCGGGAGTACTTATTTTTATAGACGAGTGAAAACCATGAGGCAATCTAGTGAAATTACATTCTTGTGTGTTAAGTGACTTTCTAGTGCATAACCTTTATGGTTATGAAAAGTGCATTCTCGTTACATTCTTGTTCGTGAAAAGCCATATTTACATTCTTGCTATATTCTTGCTTGATCATATTCTCAATCTACATGAACTCTCATATCTCATCTTGATCATATCTTGTTACTTATGTTAGTTTGGTTTATACCGCATATTTTACCGTATTTTTTTTATCTTATTTTCTAGAGCTACAATGCTAATTAGTTAAACTTTGCCTTCATGTTGATACGAAGATACCTACTAGGCAAGTGTGCTCATTACCCTACTTTTCCAATCTTTTCAGGATATTCTTGCGTGTCGGATTCAGACTATTCAAGTGAAGGATCCGAGAGCGATTGATGGTTCGATAGAAGCCGTAGCTAGTACAGTCAATACTCAATTATGTACTTTTCACTTTATTGAGTCTAGTTAGTCAAAGAGTCTTTGTAAACCTTTCATTATGATTCAATAAAATCAAGGTTTTTGGATTATACCCTCTTGTGTTCACTTTTATGTGTGAATGATTAGCGCTCTGATTGCTATTATCACTTGAGGCTTCTCTTGCAGGCTGTTCACGTTCCCGATTAGTTACGCTGCATAATCTCGGGGCGTGATAGTGATCAAACGACCATATCTAGTGAGACTTATTCAAGGCACTCATTGCAGAGCAATGGTCAGGATTTGCTGAGTAACTGGATGCACTTCACCTGAGACATGAGGTGGTTCGCGTCAAAAATCAATGACTTGACTAACTCTGGTATGATAGAGCTTATTCATTTAAAAACAAAAAAAAGAAGGGGAGGCTAGAAGAGCTTAACAGAGCAATGGCTCCTGCTCACTAAGAAACTGTCACCCTTCATCAATGAAGTGGTAGTGGGACAGGCATGAAGTGACAAGCTATCTCTGATCAAAATGAGGCATGATAGATAACTGCATTGAGTAACTGGGGCATTTGGATCTAACAAATGTGATTTCACACGTAAAAAGGTGTGCCTATCTTGACTGTCAGCTCGGCCAATGTGAAATTCAGAAGTGCAAGTTCAGAAAAGTTCTCACTACTCCAACATGTTTGACTTTAATACTTATGGTAGTTAATCCTGGAAGGTCACTGGGTCTCATAAAGTTAAACTAAATGGGGAACACCGGATTTCAGTTCTATTGTGTGCATCAACTTTAGTAATCTTATTTTGAATACTCCTTTAACTGCTCCATTCCTGATAAAAGTTCTTGACTTTAATCCATCCATTCTTACTCTACTATCATGACTTGCTTCTGTGTTGGGAGATATCTGTTTTGAGGGTTGCTCCAGTCATCTTCTCGAATATGTCTTAGTCCTGAATCTTTCTTCTGAGTTCTTCCACTCTTGTTTTTGCTGATGGCAAAGGGGGAGAGAAAGTTATTAAGAGAGTTAGTTGTCAAAAGGGGAGAGTAAGTTTTCACTGTTACATTCTGTGTCCATTGCATATCATGTTGTTATATTTAAAATTTGCATGAGTTGCTTATCCAAATCTTATGACAAAATAGTAAGCACAATGACTCTTAGTTGCCATCATCAAAAAGGGGGAGAATGTTGTATAAATGTTATTTTGATGATGTCTCACTATAAGTCATTGGTCAATTTACTTTAGAACTCATGATGTGCCTTTTGAATGACCAGGTGTGAAGAAGGTCGACCTCATGCCTCCCTGTGTCAACCTCACTAGCCCTATGCTAGCTATCAAGTGTATGAAGAAGGTCAACTTCACAATGAGCAGTGTCGACCTCAGGCTCTTAGGAGGTTGACCTCAGACACTCACAGAAAGTGTTATAAATGCTCTTCCTCATGGCTGCCTCGACCTCTTCAAAGATTCTAAGACAAAAGAGTCGACTCTGAGTGTGGACCCCTTTTCACGAACGTTCTGCTATACCACACCATGTCGACCTCACCTTCAAGAAGTGTCGACCTCACAATCCAAACCAGCACTCTGGAAAGTGGCCACCGTAAGCAGTGCCGACCTCACTTTTACATGAGGTCGACCTCAGGATCATCCCAAAAGCCATTATAATCCCTCGTTTTCAAAGCAATGTCGACCTTAGTGTCTCAGCAGGTCAACCTCACTAAAGGGTACACTCAAAAGTCTTCTTACAGATCTATCTTTTGGAAAATCATACAGAGGGCAAAGATGTCCAACGTAAACCTCTAAAAACACAGATTTTGAGGTATAAAGAAGATTCCTAGGACACTCAAAACATCCTTGTCACCATAAGTGTCCATGGCAATTTCTTACTCCAAATATCTACTAGTACAACTCCATGAAAAGGTCTCCCTCACTAGCAGCTCTGTCCCCTGCGCCAGCCAACTAGGATTCTATCTGAAAGGAGAAAAATCTCAGGACAAAGGACGTCCTTTCTGCCAACAGAAATTAAGGTTCAGCAAGTTTCCTTGGTCAAACCCTCTTATTTATTTCATCTATTCAGAACTGCAAGAAAAATGAAGGGAAAAACCTCTGCTCCCTGAGGGCTATATATTGGACGCCCCTCCATTGATTGTAGCGCTGCTAGAGTTCCAAGTTGTCCTACAGAAAGAGCAGATCGTGGGAAAGAAAGAAAAGAGAAGATAAAGGAGAAGGATCCAGCCAGTGAATTAGCCTGGGTTCCTTTGCTTCTTTGTTTGAGCACCGCCGTTCTTAGTGCTTCTTCGCTCGGGACTGCTACAGTTGCAACTTCTTGTTTTGGTTTCTTGTGTGTTCCTTGTTTTTCTGCAACATATCACCTTGTGTATGGTGTGCTGTCACCGTGTAAGCTGCAGTTGTAGCGTGTGTGTGTCTGGTTTCTTGCTTCGTTTTATTTCCTTCTTGTGGGATTTCTTTCTTGTGTACTTTGAGGACTTGTCCTCATGTGTGTGTGTGTGTTGGGGGTTATCCCCGTGTGTTGCTGGTTTCCAGCGTGTGTGTGTGTATGTTGGGGGTTATCCCCATGTGTTGCTGGTTTCCAACGTGTGTGTGTGTGTGTGTTTCTTTTGGCCAAAGAGTGGAATCCCCACCGTGTTGGTGAGGGGTGGACGTAGGTGTGCCAAAGTACAGCCGAACCACCTTAAAAGCCTTGTCTAGTGGTTTGCTTTCCATATTTTCTATCCCCTCTTCACAGGTGGCTTGTTTTGTCAAGAGTATCTCTTATCTTTTTACACAGTTATTCCACCGTTTGACTTTGCTTGTGATAATCGTAGTGCTATCATCTATAGCTTGACTATTGAAGTCAAAAAGTTGGTATAAGATCTATTCACCCCCCCCTCTAGATCCTCTCATACCGTCCAACAGACCCACACTTCCCCGCTCGCCCACGTCTTCAATCGGGATTGACTTCTTCAAGCTGATCAAGTGAGTGCTGCCCCTTCCTCTGCTATTTCTGTTAGTTTAGTATCTTTTCATGCTCCACCGGTGAGGTACGAGAGCGCTCGGCCCGTAATTCAACCATCCATGTGCGGCCACTGCAGCTAGAGAGTGTGAGAGCTACTAGTGCCCTCGATGCCCGATTTCTACCCCGCTGATGTCAGGAGTTCCTACCCTTGGGAAGGGACAACCTAGGTACTGCTAGAGCCCCAAACCAGCAAGGTTCTGGTCCTCAGACTTGACCTACCATCCCCGAGTCACTCCGAGAAGGGTTGCACTTTACGAATCTGTCCGTCAAATTGAGTCGGCGTTCTTACTCGTGTGTTTACAATTCTAGGTCTGTGGGTAATCCAATCAGTCCCCAACCACATCCTAAGATGTCTCACATCAAATTGGTATAAGGGCAAGTTCTTGACGTGTTCTCACAAGTCAGGTCCTAGGGTCGTTTGCATTAGAGTCTTCTCGGGTCGACCTTGCGCATTGTCATTGCACATTTGTATGTCTACTCTACGAGGCACCCCATACCTACCCAATTCATCCACCTTCGCCCCAATAATGACTCCTAAATCTCAAAATGGCTTTGCTGCGAAGGTAGGTGGTCCCCAAGACCAAATGAACATCCTCATGGGGACCATCACAAACATCCTTCAGAAACTCGATAACATAGCTAACCTACTTGGCACAAGGAATATAAGAGATGAACACAAGCCTAGTGTCTATGATCGAAGGGCCCAGCCCCAATGGGCTGATTTTGAGTGGGATGACTATGATCCAGACCACCATTATGACCAAATAAGAAACCCCTACCATGGGCGTGATGATAGGAGTCCCTGGGAGGATCCAAAGGACCCCCCTTTGAACCTAGTCCAATTAGAGGCCCCTAGTTTTGACGGATCTTGCCCTAGTGCATAACTACAATGGGAGAATGCCATGGACAAAAACTTTCAGAGGCGTCCCATGTTTGATCCCATGAAAGTCTATTTTGCCAAAAAGATACTTTTGCGTCAAGCTAGGGATAATTGGTGAAACATTGAAGGCTTAAGAGAGGTTAGGAGGCAAGAGCCCAAAATACATGGGACGAAATGAAGGCCCAACTTAGGAAGTCCTACCGACCCCGTCCTTTCACCTCCGACCAAGGAGACCATAGCCGGAGGAACTCAACACCCTCCCCACCTCCACTCCTCACTCGTAGTCCTTCCGTAGGCCAAATGCTCATGGTAGAGTCAACCCCGGACCGGTCCACTCACACCCCCATAGGGCATCATCTACCCCCACCATCTCGGCCTCTCTCCAAACCCACCATTGATGAGGGAGTGAACATGGGAATAGAGAGTGTTATCAATGTGCATGAGGCCTCCCCCGACTGGAAAGATGAGTATGAGACACAATGCCATGAGCCAGGCCAAGAAATTCCCATCTAACCCATCCACCTGCAGTTAGGTGTGGTTGGGTGTCTGCACATTCAAACAAAAGAAGATGATTGGCTTAGGATCCCTACCCTCCCCGCCTTCGCCGAAGTGAGAGAGACAATCATAGGAGAATCCATAGCTTATTGGCTAAAGAGAAGTCCAATCCTAGGAAACCCAAGCCCATTTTGCCCACTCATGGAGCACTATTCCCAAATAGTGCCCGTCAACTCCTTTCACACCACTTTCCAATCCTACTACATTGTAGAGACCATGGATGATCTTTTTAAGGATCTAGGATGGCAATTGGAGTTGACTGGCATGTTCGCCCTCGAGGCCAACTAACTCAGATGCCTTGATTTTATCCTCCCCTATTTTAGCTCCATTACCTCTGTCTTCACCATGGGATGTTACACTAATGAAATCCTCTTGTTTCTCCCCGCACCTGACGAGCCTAACCCGATCCAATCCCAAGCCATTGATGTCCCACATGAGGAATCCAGCCATCCAAATGAGGCCACCATCCCATCTCCCTTTATAATTGGGGATGACATATCACACATTGAGGGACTTATAACGTGGGAACATATAGAGGTAGAACTTGCCATCCAAAGTCACACTTTCTTTTATCCATTTGACCCCATCGGTTGGGAATCTGTGTGTCAACTTGTCACTTTCCCCTCCTACCCCATTGTCGACCACTCGTCACCTCCTGAACCCACCACTACATGTTTATTGGACCTAGAACCCATCTTTGGGGCTGAACTGCATGCCTCCTATGCCCAACACCATCCATGGGACCAACAAAATCATTGGCCCAACCTGTTGGCTTGGACTTGGTCTACGCTGGAGAACTTGTGGATTGGACATATGTATGTCAGGGGTTAGAAGAGACCTACCTCACCAAGAGCCTAACCATTTCTGATCGCTTTGATCCATTCCATTGGGAACCCCTAAAGCCACCAACCCCCAATCCAATCCATCTGGGAAGTCCACCCCCTCATCGGTTATACACCCACACATGGGAGTTTGCCTCGATAGAAGCTCATCATTTGGGTAGAAATGCATGCATTAATAAGTCTAAAGGGTGAGGAAGTCAGTAAGTTCGGATGTTTAGGTCCTCCTGTTCAGTCTCCTCTGGCTTTGAATGATAAGGGAGAATGGGAACATGCTGAGTTGTTTTGATGATTAGCAACAGTAGTGCTAGACTTCGTTGACTACATAGTTGACATTGACAAATTTACTCTAAAATGATGTTGTGCGTATCTTGATGACTTTTACATGTCAGATGCTCACATAAGTGTTGTCTGTATGTTTACACTTAGGCTTTGCATTAGAATGGAGTTGGTGCAATACTCAGTCAGTCAGCATTGAGTCCGTGCATAGATTGCATTTCTTGCACATCAAGTCCGTGCATGCATATATAAAGTCGGTGCAAACCATGTTGCTGCACACGACCAAGTCACTGCAAAGGACATCCATGCATTATGTAATTCGATGCATTGGTAGTTGTTGCACGAGACCAAGTCCGTGCTGGCTTAGCTCAAGCCAAAGTAAGTCGGTGCAACATTTCTCGTTGTATGCGACCAAGTCAGTGCAAGTGTCATCCAAGCATTAGTCAAGTCGATGTACTGGTAGTTGTTGCTTGAAACTAAGTCTGTGCAAGCTTATGACTAGGCACAACGACTCGGTGCAACTCTTGCACCGGGCAGACAATGTCTATGCAACACGTCTTAGGCAACTCGATGCATAAGAGCTCATGCATTCAGTGTTTGCACATTAAGTCTGTGCAAGTCAAGCATGCTATATAAATAAGTCCGTGAAAGCTCAGGCACGATAAATCCTAAGTCTGTGCATCGTCTTTATTGTACACACATCAAGTCTGTGCATTTCTGGTCTTAGAATAACATCAAGTTTGTGCACATGCCTATGTGTGAACACTTTACTCTGTGCATATGTGTTCATATGGTATATCGAGTCTATGGAGTCTGTGCACATTTAGTTCAAAGGTCTAAATAACTCTGTGCATCTTTCTACTATCTTTCAGATTGTTTCAAGCTGACATTAAGTCTGACCATGACAGGATATCTGCTCATGGAGTTTAAGAATGGCACGTGATCCAAGAATGGAGGAGGTGCCAATCTGATGACATATGGAAAGTAGTCAAGCTAGATGCTGCCACGTGGCCTGACAACTACAGATCTGGATTAGACTTTTGGGCGGGAATTGTGGTGACCACACACCCCACCTTCTGCTGCTTCCTATAAATAAGGAGAGTATTCTTCAAGAGAAGACTGATCGTGATCGTGATATTGAGAGAAAAAGAGTAGAAAGAGCTAGAGCCAATACGATCCAGAGAGAAGAAGAGAGTGCAGCAGATCTAAGAAGAGAGTTTGAGAGTGAAAGCTTTGAAAGTTTGAGAAAGTTATGTTCATCAATTTCCTGGTTCAGAACCGGAACTGATTTTGCTTATTGTTGAGCTACATTCCCTTCGTGGGTTTTAATTCTTCGATTTGTTTCTTTTTTATCTTTGAATCTCTTGTTCAAGCTGTTTGTCAGTAGAGGTTAAGCTGTAACTCCTCAGCGGGCAGAGGTGTGGTATCCTCTGGTCAGGTGGAGCTGTAATTCCCCAGCGGTTGCAGAGGAGGACTCCTCTGGTCGGCGTAACCTATATTGCCCAGTGGGTTAAGCTGTTAATCAGCAGATGGCTAAGCAGTATTACCTAGTGGAAGCAAGCTGTGACGCTCAGCGGTTGTAGGCAAGCTGTGAGGCCTAGTAGTTTAAGTTGTGTATCAGCGACATCCACACTCTAGTTTGAGTGTGGGCTGGACGTAGACCTCGAGTTTGCAGTTGAACCACCTTAAAAATTCATCGTCTACTGTGCGATTGCCCTGTGGTGTGTGCTCATCTCCATTTAGTTTCACCGTCGAGTAGATGAATGCTTAAGACCGCCTGTGTGCTGATCTTTTAGACCTGACATAGTTCGATTATGTTTAAGTGTTCTTCTTCATCTTACAGCAGTTTGATTTTATTCTGCAACTATTCTTGATGTAGTCATTTTTATTGGGTGATAAATCTATTCACCCCCCTCTAGATAATCAATAGAGTCTTGTCCACTAGTACCAGAGCATACCAGTTAAGACTCATTCGCTATTACACTTGGTATCAGAGCATCCATCTATTCTTTATAGTTGGTATCAGAGCCTAACTCTTCTGCAGGTATCAACGTCCTGAAGAGAAACGGCCATGGATGCAAGAGGGATGACGGCTGAAGGACACTCCACCACGCAGCCCCCATACTTTGACGGTTCGAACTACGCATACTGGAAGATCCTTATGCAAGTCTTTCTGAGGGCGAAAGACTATGATATTTGGAAGGTGGTCAGTAAAGGACCATTCGAGCTACATCCTGATGTGGATGTATGGACGAGAGAGGAGATAAGGAAATCTAATCTTAACTAGAGCGCCATTAATGCCATTCAGTGCGCTCTCCATCCCACAGAACATTCAAGAGTTTCTTCGTGTGCCACAGCGAAAGAGATGTGGGATATGCTGGAGGTTATCTACGAGGGAACCTCTCAGGTGAGGGAGACCAAGGTGAACTTGCTGGTCTTAGAGTATGAAGCCTTCAGGATGAAACCCAGCGAGACCATCACTGAGATGTACGCGCATCTTACCCTCATCACCAATGGTCTCAGAAATTTGGGGAAAAACTATTCTGATTATGAAATCATGAGGAAGATACTGCGATCCCTGACTCCAGTATGGCACATAAAAGCGATAGTTATTGAGGAGTCAAGGGATCTGAAGAACACAAAGGTTGATGAGTTGATTAGCCCGTTAATGACATATGAGATGAATCTGCCAAAGACTGAGGAGCAGGAAAAGAAGAAGAAGTCTATCGCGCTGAAGGTAAGCTCCAGTCGATCCAATCACAGTGGATCGTCAAGCGATCAAAGTCTTTCTGGGTCAAAGCTAGAAGGAGATCAATTAGCAATGCTGACTAGAAAGTTCAGAAGGTTCCTGAAGAACGAAGGAAGAAATTTCACCAGAAGATAGTATGGTGGCAGGATACAAACGAGGTATAAGTCTAACCCTGCCAAGAAAATTGACACTAATGTTTGCTATCACTACAGGAAGGCCGGCCACATGAAGGCAGACTGTCCGGAGCTCCAAAAGCTCAATGAGAAACCAAGGAAGAAGAACACTAAAGGGAAAGCGATGGTGAGTACATGGAGTGATGAGGACGAAGGCACCCTGAGCTGCACCTCGGACAGTGAAGAAGATGAAGAAAAGCCAATCTGCCTGACGGCCAAGGATGATGAAAAAGAAGAAGATTCTGATGAGGTATCCTCTCTATTTGAGCATTACACTATTTCTGATTGGGAGGATGCTTACGGTGATTTGCTAGATAAAGTAGATGATATTAGAAAAGAGAACATGCATTTAAAGAAGAAAATTAATTCTCTCATGAATGACACCACAATGACTGATAAAATTGCTCAACTGCAATCAGAGAATGATAGGTTGAGAAATTCATGTGCTGAATTTGATGATTTGAAGCATGCTTTGATAGATGCTAGAAAACAAAATGAGTCTCTGAAAAGTGTTATTGATGACTTAAAATTGAGATTGCAAAAATTTGAAAATGAAATAAAAATTGGCAATGAGAAATACGAAGTTGTGCTGGGTGTCAATAATGAACTGAAGGAATCAATTGAACACCTAGAAAATCAAAATGAGGATAAAAAGAGAATCATTGAGAATAAGACCCAAGGCACTGATAATTTGAATGCTCTGTTGGGATCCAAAGTGAATTTCAGAAAAGAGGGTCTCGGGTATAACCCCACAGCTAAAAAGAGTTTAGCAATGAAAATAATTTCATTTCTAGCTGAGAAGAAAAAGGGACCCCTCATCAAGATGAGCAATGTATATTCTGATGTTAAAAATGTTTTTTCCAAAATGCCTAGTGCCAAGGATAAGGGCAAGCATAAGGTTGGTGAGCCCAACAAAGTTAGCACATACTGCCCTATTCTTCAGGATAGAGTTCAGGTTAGGGGTCAACCTTCACACACACCTAAACCCCAAGCTAGGGTCACCAAGTCTCCACCAGGTGTTCAGAAGAAGATTCAACCCTCACCCATGCAGAAGTCAGGTGGTTCTAGGGTGCAAGGGAGACAGAATCCAGCAAGAGGTCAATCCAGCCAGTTCTATCAACCCAGAGTCCAGACCTACCATCATGCGCAGCTACAACAATTCCATAGGTCTGGATGGAATAGAGCTCAAGGGAGGTCTAGATATCAGTCATATCCCACACAGACATATAGATCTCAAGCGAGAAACTGGGTTGGGGAGTCTAGATCATGGTTTCCTAGGAAGCAAACCACCCACAGTCAGCCTAGGACCAACACTGGCCACAATTATCTTGTTGAACCCCGTGCACTACGTTGTATTAAGGAATTTTGATGATGAACTAAATATCATGTGATTGTGCTCCATGTAAATAAATGCATATGTGATTTGTGGATGAGGAATGATATGCTTTAATTTCTTTGTGGCTGAATGAAGCTCATTCCCATATCCTTGCAATTGTTCAATGGGATGCTTTTTAATTCATGAATTATGTGCTGAATTAGATTGACATTGTCTTGGATTTTGCACAGGGAGAGATGAAGACAGGGAGTGATTCAAACCAATTCATGGAATCACCCAACTGTGATTTTGGTTCATTTAGATTATGGTTGAATCATTTAATTCACTTAACGGTTGTGCAGGTTCTGAAGTGTGAAATTGAGTGAATTATGAAAGACAGATTTCAATTTCTGAAACTTGAATGATGTGGAAGACTAACTTCCAGTACGTAATGTGACATGTGTATAGAAAGGGAATGAACATATAGACCACATTGGATATCTTCCAAGTGGATCTTAACATGCATGTGGACCAACAAAATGGTAAGTTATTTTGTTTGGATGATTGAAAGAGGATGGTTGTGTTGTTTGGATGAACAGACCCTAAGGTAACTCCCTATCTATATCTACTTGGTTTATCAGTGATAATAGGGGTAGAGTCACTTAATTCTCCCCATCATGTAGTTATCTTTGATGTCTCATGTTTTAGAATTGCCCCATTGTGTGTTCTCTTATATCTTGTTTATGTCAGGAAAGTGTCGACCCCATGGGTCGACACTTTGTCCAGGGGAATGCTATTTGTAGCCGGCCCTCTTATGTCTTCGAACCTGGGGATAAAAAGTCGACCCAAAGGGTCGACCTTTTTATCGCTCGGTTCTGTATGGGTTTGTTTTTCAGAATCCATGACATAAGTGTCGACCCACAAGGTCGACACTTATTCTGGGACTTTCTGCCGTGGCCTTTTATTATTGCCACAGGTGGAAAGTGTCGACCCCATGGGTCGACACTTTCTTCGCTGGGTTCTGTTTCAGCCTTTGTTCTACTTTTCCCATATGCGAGTGTCGACCTTAGGGGTCGACACTTTCCGGCGACCAGAAATGACGCCGGTTCGCACGGTGGCCAGAACCCTTGTTCGAACCCAACTTTTTATGCCCAATCATGATTGGTCCTTGAGGGATATTATCCTCCACGTGGGCCTCCATTCCTCTTGGGTATAAATCGAATGTGATAGGGTTTATTGAAGCTGAGAGAAAGCATCGAATGAAATATTCATTTTTGGGTCTTTTGCAGGGAGTGAAGCCGCAGCTGAATGATGCCTCTTCCCAAGTCGTTCTGAGTTCGATTCAAACGAAGAGAAGCCAGTAATCCATCCTCCTGTAGTGAGTTTGTTGAAGCACCATGGGGATATCATCTCTCCATCATCCATGGTCTCGATCGTGAGTCAAGAGAAGAGAAAAGGGCATGAACCATCTGCGTCCATTCTTCCGATCTGAAGCAAAGGAGCTTCGTGAAGACATCTCTTTCAACTCTTTCAGCACCATGATGTCACCAAAGAACCAAATTCCATCTTTGACGTTCAGGAGTTTCCTCAACTCTATATTCATCACAGTTTAGAGTTATTCATGCTTGTTTATGTCTAGTGAGCTTACAAATGTATATATGGATTCATCTTTTAAACTGAAGAATATTGTGTGTGTGTTCGGAGTAGGGTCTCCGAGAGTGGAATCATTGTTGGGGTGCGTCCCCGTCTTGGTGTGTGTGTGTGGTGCTGAGCACCGTGTTGAGGGTTCACCCTCGTGTGTGTGCTACACTGCAGCGTGTTGAGCGTCGAGCTCGTGTGTGTGTGGTTTGCTGCCGTCGTGCAGCGTGTGGTGTATTGGGGTTCATCCTCGTGTACTACCTCGAGTAGCGTTCTATTGTAGCCTCACCGAGGTGGTGAGGGGTGGACGTAGGGTACCCGTCGTGGTCCCGAACCACCTAAAAAATCTTTGTGCATGTGTGATTGGTTGTGTGTTTATTCCTTATCCTCTACCACCATTCACAAGATGGATTATGAACTGTGTTGCACATCGATGCTAAATTTGTCAATGTATACGGCTAGTTCAAATTGCTAATTCTCCGTGTGTGATCTTGTCATCTGCACGTTTGGTGAGGTTTGATTGAGAAGCCTTTAAGTCCATTTAAATTGGTTATAATTTTTAGAGAGGGATCTATTCACCCCCTCTAGATCCGTGCCACTACACTGTGGCACCCAACATATCTGAATGCTCATTGGCCTAGGCACTGGCATAAACAAACTCAAGCTGCTAATACCAATAGTGCCAGGACATACAAAAAGAAAAGAAAAGCTCAGACTGCTAATGCTGGAAACAAGAACAACAACGAAAGGAATGTCAACAAATCCACCAAACAAAAAACATTTAAAAAAATGTGGATTCCTACAAACTTGTTGTCTTGTTTGAGTAGCTCTTCATCTGCTCTGGAGCCCAAATATTTTTGGGTTCCAAACTTTTCTCCATGACTGTGATTGCAGGTGTGCCTGGCAGCCAAGCACAACATGTGGTACCTGGATAGTGGCTGCTCCAGGCATATGACAGGAGACAAGGCTAAATTTTGCATGCTGATTGAGAAGAATGGAGGCCTTGTTACCTTCGGAGGAAATACTAAGGCTAAAATCATCGGGTCAGGTAAGGTAGGTAAGTGCACTACCTGCTGCATTGAGGAGGGCATGCTGGTTGATGGTCTTGCTTATAACTTGCTTAGTATCAGCCAGCTATGTGATAAAGGCATAGAGTTATTTTTGATTCCCAATGCTGTAGAATTTATAAACCCGATTCTGATGTAGTTAAAGTTTTTGGTAAGAGAGTAAATAACATCTACATGGTAGATTTAGATGATTTTGCTCACTCTAATCTATGCCTCACAGCTAATAAAGATGATGTAGCATTTATGTGGCATCGTAGATTAGGACATGCTACTTATACTGTCTTGCATAAATCGAATAAATATATCATGGTTAGAGGACTCCCTAAAATTTCATTCAAAAAGGAAAATAAAAATTGTAATGCATGTACACAGTCCAAGCAGACTAGGAAGTCGTTCAAATCTAGAACCGAAAATATGTCTTCCAAACCTTATGAGCTGATTCATATGGATCTCTTTGGACCTACAAGGTCAGTCAGCTTATCAGGTAGGAGATATGGATATGTACTTGTTGATGACTTCTCTAGGTTTACTTGGGTATTTTTCCTTACTCATAAAAATGATGCATTCACAGAATTTCAGGAGTTCTACTTGAAAGTAAAACAGAAAAATGAAAATTCAATTGAAAATATTTTGTCTAATCATAGAGGTGAGTTTGAAAAGTCACAATTTGATGAACTTTGTAGGGTTAATGGGATTACTCATCAGTTCTCCTCACCAAGGACACCAGAGCAAAATAGAGTGGTGGAGAGGAGAAATCGGACACTTGTGGAGATGGCCCGTACACTCCTAGTTAAAGGAGGCCTACCAAGGAAGTTTTGGGTAGAGACAGTCAACACTGCATGCCATGTAATTAACTGAGCCATGGTAAGGCCGTTTACTCAGAAAACACCTTATGAGATTCTAAAAGGTAAGAAGCCTTCGATTGCTCATTTCAAGGTCTTTGGCTGTAAGTGTTTTATTCACGTTAACGATAAAAGAGACCTTGATAAATTTGAACCTAAAAGTGATCCATTAATTTTTCTTGGATATTCTGAAAATACTAGAGCATATAGGGTGTACAACCTTAATTCTAGAACTGGGGCTTTGTAAATTTCAGTATGAAAATAATTCATAATTTCATTCTTGAACTAAAAATCTGATCAGTTTTGAAATAATTGTGTCAGCCTGTCTTTGACCTTTGAATAAAGAATGATTGATGCTTGAATAATTATTTTTGCACTAAGTACATAAAGTGGTGCATGTATTTCACAGATTCAAGTCGATGCATGCCTTTCACATAGTCGTTGCATGTTTTGCATCAAGTGTATAAGTTGGTGCATCTAGTGTATAAACAGCATGAAGGTCAGTGCACCTTATGTCCAAACTGCATGTAGGTCCGTGCACCTCATGTCTTCACATATCATAGTCGGTGCATCTACATATCATTCCCATATACGGTCGGTGCATTGAATGTTTAATGCATCTTTAGGTCGGTGCATCATGATGTCAGGGGGAGGGTAGCAATGCTTGAACAGAGTTCAACTCCTTCTACTCTCTCCTCAGCCTCAGAAGTCCTTATCATTTAGCATCACTTATGTCATTGGTATCAATTGATTTTGCCTAGAACTACTCTCTTTGAAAACTCTTGAGTTGATTTTGCACTTCAAAGTCTACTCCTTTCACTCTGAACTGGATGACAGTCTAGTAATTGGTTCATTGTCACGAGCATGAATTATTTCAACTCTTCTATTATAAGAATAACATGAGCTCATTGAATGAACTGAAGGTTTAACTTTAATAAACTGTAGAGTTTAAAAGACTACCTTTAGAAAATAAGTGATGTGACACACCCTTGGACCTAAACAAGTAAGCACAATTCCCAATCAAAACGGACCGATATCGGCGGGCACTCACTCGACACTCACCCAAGACCCGGGGTAACTCGGTGATGCCGAGTGGAGGTTGTGAGGGCTGGGCCCTTGTTGGTAGAGGGACAGCAAGGCCAAGGGTTCTCCCAAGGGTATGGAAGCCCAATTCAATGGAGCCGACGTTGTGCCAAGGGCACGGGTTACACTCTCTTCCACGGCGGCCACTTGAGGCAATGGGCTTGCGGACCGGGCACTCACTCTCATGGGCCAGCGGAGCTATGAGCTACTATTGAAAGAACAAGGCACCAAATATGAGCAAGGAATAGAGCACTTACTCAACCGGCTTGAAGAAACTGGTCCCGCTCGGAGACGTGGGCGAGCGGGGAAGCGTGGGTTCCCCACATGCCGCGTTGATGTAGTTTGAACCTGTTCAAAGTTTTACACCACTACGCCCCATGCAAGAGTGTTTATGTAGCACCCCGTATAAAAAAATGATTAAAAAAATTATTATTATTAATATTTTTCAAATAAAAAAATTAATATTAGAGAGTTTATATAAGAAGTGGGAACACGAAGTTATCATATGTAAAGATTATTCACTTAACAAGTGGCTTTCTAGTGTAGTTGGTTAAGTAACTTCCCTTTCAACTCAATGACCAGGGTTCAAATCCTAGCATCTACAATTTACTTTTTGTGCCAAATAATTATATACGATAGGCTAGCAATTAGACAAACCTACGTTGGCATCTGTCCATACGTGAATAGTGCCATGAATAGTATCACTTTTTATTTAAAAAGAATTTTTCAAAAACAATTATATGTAAAAATAGAGAAAAATATAAGGATCTTATCCATGAAATTTCATTAACTAACTCCATCAAATTTTAAAGATAAAAATCATGAAAGTTAAGTGGGAAGTTTAAAATAAATAAGCCACCCTCTCATAGGAGCTACAATCCACCAGACAACCTTTCGATTCCCTTATCCCTAACAGCATGTACAAGCTGTAAAGTCCCATTAGTTCAGATCTTGCCTCCCATTCGTTCATGACAGACCCTATAAACATACCCCTTTGCTACCCCCATTCTAAGCTAGCTAAGGTTGGGGCAAAGCTTTGCAGGGAAGGGTTCTGCTACTACGATCTTCCAACAGTAGGTGTTCTCAACTTTTAACTAAACTAATAGCTAATCTAGGATGATTAGTCTAGGCATTTAGTCTTAGGCTCATTTCCATGCGATATTTAGTGTTTATAAAGCATGTGTTGGCTTAAATCTAGGATGATTAGTATGCCTTAGCTTCATACCTAAGATAATTAGCATGTATTAACTTTATACCCAGAATAATTAGCAAGTATTAGTCTCATATCTAGAATGATTAACATGTGTTGGCTTAAATCTAGGATGATTAGCATGTATTAGCTTCATACTTGAGATGATTAGCATGTATTAGTTTCATACCTAAGCCGATTAGCATGCATTAGCTTCATACTTGAGATGATTAGCATGTATTAGCTTTATACCTAAGATAATTAGCATGTATTAGCCTTATACCCAGAATAATTAGCAAGTATTAGCAAGTATTAATCTCATACCTAGAATAATTAGCATGTGTTAACTTAAATCTAGGACGATTAGCATGTATTAGCTAATATCTATATTTGATATAGTTCATGCTTTAGTAAAGGGTCTGTCATTATGTCAATTTCTGTGAAACTAAAACCACCATGTTAAAGATGTTATATGAGAGAAACTAAAGCCTGAAAATAGTGAAAGAAGAAATTATAGTCAAGAGGATGAAAAATGTGGAAAAAGACCAAGTTGAAAGAGGCCAAGTGGAAAAAGACCAAGTTGAAAGCACAATGAAATGATATTGAAAATAGGGGGTTCTAAGAAGGAGAATAATGAAAAATCTAGAGAGAATGAGAATATGTGAAAGAAGAGAAAGTCATAGATTGGAAGGTTAGGAAGAAGTTTTATGAAGAGTGCAGAGAGAGAAAATGAGAGAAAGAAGGTGAAAAATGTGAAAAAAATGAGATATATAGGCGCAGGTGAACAGTTACTGAGTAAAAAATAGAACCGTAGAAAATTAATTATAACTTAAAAACTAAGAAGAATTGGAGGATGTTGTAGAAGAAGAAAATCTATATCTACAAGAGAAGAAGAACTTTTGTGAAGAACTCAGAGTGAAAGGAGGATTGGAAGGGCATGAAAACAGGGGAACAAAAGAAAGTATCGACCCTACCTGTTGACAGGGTTGACGCAGTACTGTTCACCGCGTTGACGCGATGAACTGATGAGTCGACCCTGTGAACTGGAAATGAACTGATGAGTCGACCCTGCCTGTTGACAGGGTTGACGCAGTACTGTTCACCGCGTTGACGCGATGAACTGATGAGTCGACCCTGTGAACTGGAAATGAACTGATGAGTTGACCCTGCTTGTTGACAGGGTTGACGCAGTACTGTTCACCGCGTTGACGCGATGAACTGATGAGTCGACCCTGTGAACTGGAAATGAACTGATGAGTCGACCCTGCCTGTTGACAGGGTTGACGCAGTACTGTTCACCGCGTTGACGCGATGAACTGATGAGTCGACCCTGTGAACTGGAAATGAACTGATGAGTCGACCCTAACTGTTGACAGGGTTGACGCAGTACTGTTCACCGCGTTGACGCGATGAACTGATACGTTGACGCGATGAACTGATGAGTCGACCCTGTGAACTGGAAATGAACTGATGAGTCGACCCTGCCTGTTGACAGGGTTGACGCAGTACTGTTCACCGCGTTGACGCGATGAACTGATGAGTCGACCCTGTGAACTGGAAATGAACTGATGAGTCGACCCTGCCTGCTGACAGGGTTGACGCAGTACTGTTCACCGCGTTGACGCGATGAACTGATGAGTCGACCCTGTGAACTGGAAATGAACTAATGAGTCGACCCTGCCTGTTGACAGGGTTGACGCAGTACTGTTCACCGCGTTGACGCGATGAACTGTTGAGTCGACCCTGTGAACTGGAAATGAACTGATGAGTCGACCCTACCTGTTGACAGGGTTGACGCAGTACTGTTCACCGCGTTGACGCGATGAACTGATGCGTTGACGCGATGAACTGATGAGTCGACCCTGTGAACTGGAAATGAACTGATGAGTCGACCCTGCCTGTTGACAGGGTTGACGCAGTACTGTTCACCGTGTTGACGCGATGAACTGATGAGTTGACGCGATGAACTGATGAGTCGACCCTGTGAACTGGAAATGAACTGATGAGTCGACCCGGCCTGTTGACAGGGTTGACGCAGTACTGTTCACCGCGTTGACGAGATGAGCTGATGAGTTGACGCGATGAACTGATGAGTCGACCCTGTGAACTGGAAATGAACTGATAAGTCGACCCTGCCTGTTGACAGGGTTGACGCAGTACTGTTCACTGAGTTGACGCGATGAACTGATACGTTGTCGCGATGAACTATTGAGTCGACACAGCTAGCTCATTACGTTAACGCGATCATTAGGCTTTCACTTTTGCCATCTCCATTGATAGATGGCAGCCAGAGAGGGGATATTTAACTCCTGACAGGGTCCTCTAAACCTTGTATAATTCCCAGAAAGGGCATCCCACAGTAAGGGTGTCGTTTCTAAAATTGTCAGGTGGCCCATAAGGCACCTCTCTTATCTAGTTTTTCCGTGTATCAAACGTTACTGGTTTCCACTCCTAGTTCATCCCTACACATTAATGCACCCTTGGATTCCATTCCATAATTCTACCTTATATATCATACTGGTCAAACCTTGAAATTCCACATTGGCTATAAATGAGAGTGGATGTTGACATACATGATTATGCTGTGCATATAGGGCCCGGTCTGGTCCTGGGGGGAGCACCCGAAGGTACTTGTGCCCATGGGAGTTTATTGACCACGGTGTTTGGCATTGCACCGGAGTACTTGCTTGCTAGGCTTTAGACATTTCACTCATTCTCATGATATTACTTGATTGATTTGACTTGAGACCCACAGAAGGGTAAAGTTTTACTTGAATGAAATTGATAAATAGCCAATTCCAATTTTACATGCTTGAATTTATATTACTTTCTATTACTTGCTTGACATGAGTTCTTACTCTCTTGAGAAGATTTCGTTAATTCCAGTTATTACTTGTTTGAATCTCTTGCTATTGCTGCATTAAAGTTGGAATCCTTATACTCTCACTTGTTATTCCTTCACTGCTCTTGTCGATTTTTACAATCATTGATATCTACTCATCTACATGCATAGCTTTACTGACATTAATTGAACTTGTAAACCACTTAAAGCATGTTAAATCTTGATATGTAATTCCTACTGAGCGATTCGCTCATCTACTTGTTTTCTAATATTTTCAGGTAATTTGGATGTCAACCAACACTCGGAAGGGAATGAGACTGAGTGATGAGTGTTAGAGTGAAGTTATCAAATTGTCATGTCCTTTGTGTTATTGTATTAGTTCACTTATGTCAGTTGTATCAATTCATCTATGTCATTTGTATTAGTCAACTTGATTAGAACTGCTTAAGATTTGAAGCCTAGTCGTTGGACTCTAGGAACATATGTATTTGTCATTTGATTAGTTGTGACAATTGTCAGCTCATACTATTTGTATTAATTTCGAGTTAAATCTTAGTTAATTGCGCACTCTGATATTTACATGATTGACACGATCTATATAGACGCGTCACGCCTCCGGGTAATCTTCCGTGCTCGGGACGTGACAGTCTTCGTGGTATCAGAGCCTAAGTTTTCAAACCTAGGGAACTAGAAAAAATAAACGGTTAGAAATTGAAATCTAAGAAAAAACTTGAGTCCAAGGATAGGTAAAACCCAAGTTCAAGGATAGATATACCTTAACCGGTGAGATGGATAGAGCCATGGGTTAAGTTCTACAATGACTTTCAACCTTACAAGTAAATCCGATCTTTATCATACTTAACTCTTTTGTAGGATCATGGCTGCTGAAAGAGCACAATGGCGCGAGATGCAGTGCACCGTGCAGGGCCTTACACAGGCACTACAGCAAGTGGCCCAAGGCGGAGCTAACCGTGGAGCGGGTGACCTCCACAGGAGTTTCCGTAACATGAACCCACCAAGGTTCACAGGTTCGTCCGACCCCGAGGATGCCGAGAATTGGCTAAAGGAGATGGTACGAATCTTCCGTGTAATGCAATGCACGGACGAGGAGAAAGTTTTACTGGCTGTATTCCAACTTGAGCGGGACGCTCGATGCTGGTGGGAATCCATAGAAGCAACACTGCCAAAATACTATGTTACATGGGATGAATTCACGAAGCATTTCAACAAAAAGTACTTCTCCGATCATATCCAGGAAAAGAAGGCCACAGAATTCACCGTTCTAAAACAACGGGGCTTGAAAGTGGCCGAGTATGAGGCCCAGTTCTCCAGATTGTCTAGGTATGCACCCCACTTGGTGTGTACAGAAAAGATGAAGGCGAGAAGATTCCTCAATGGGCTTCGGCCCCATTATATCAGACAACTTGCCCTGATGGACATCCAAGTCTATTCGGAGATGGTTCGGCGTGCTCAACTGCTGGAAGATGCCACCGAATTATCTGAGAGAATCCGAGGAAGAGACAAGAAGGAACCCGTCACAAGCCCGGGAAAATTCAAACAATCCTTCAACAAGAAGCGATTCTTCATGGGAGGGGAGCCCTCTAAGGCGAAGAAATTTCAGAAGAATGACAGACCATTCTCCACCACCACACCATCAAAGGAGATTTGCAAGTATTGTGATAAAGCTGGTCATAAGACCGAGGAATGCTGGAGAAAGTTAGGAGCTTGTCTTCGATGTGGGAGCCGAGAGCATCGAATCCCGGACTGCCCACTGATGAAGGAACAAGACACCAAAGACGAGAAGCGTCCGGTAATGAAACAAGGCCGTCTGCAAGCTCTCCAAGAGACGGAACCCACTAAAGGTGGAATTATGGAAGGTACTCTCACTATTTGTTCAAAAACTGCTCAAGTTTTATTCGATACCGGAGCAACTCATTCATTCGTTTCCAAGAACTTTGCTGCTTCATTTTCTATGAAATATGAACTGCTAGATTTGGTCATATCTACACCTCTTGGGAATGAGTCTGATATCACTTATCATTATCCAAACTGTGAAGTGATGATTAATGGAAATAATTTACCTACTGACCTGATATGCCTAGACATAAAGGGGTATGATGTCATACTAGGTGCCGACTGGCTATCCACATACCAAGCAACTGTAGATTGCCGGCATGGCAAGGTAACTTTCGTAGATTTCCCAGAGCTAGTTTACAATAGCCCTCGGAGTAAATCACTTCTTATATCAGCACTTCGAGCTAGTAAACTTATGAATAAGGGATGCATAACTTTCATAGCATTCGTGACTGCCACGGAAGTCGAGAAGGTTAAACTTGAAGACATCTGTGTAATTCGGGATTTTCCTGATGTTTTTCCAGAAGATTTAACCGGCTTACCCCCGGAAAGGGAAGTGTCGTTCACAATCGACCTTGTCCCTGGTGCTCGTCCTCTTTCCAGGGCACCATACAGAATGTCCCCTACTGAGCTGAAGGAACTAAAAGAGCAGCTAATGGAGTTATTGAACAAGGGTTTCATCAGGCCGAGTACTTCCCTATGGGGAGCACCCGTGCTATTCGTCAAAAAGAAGGACGGATCGATGAGATTATGCATAGATTATCGGCAGCTAAATCACCTTACAATCAAGAACAAGTATCCACTGCCAAGGATTGATGAGCTGTTCGATCAACTTTCTGGAGCTGTATATTTCTCCAAGATTGATCTTCGTTCTGGTTACCACCAATTGAAGATCAAAGAAGAAGACATTCATAAAACTGCATTCTGAAGCAGGTATGGGCATTACGAATTTACTGTTATGCCTTTCGGACTAACAAATGCCCCTGCAGCTTTTATGCAGTTAATGAACAGCATAGGCCCTATTTAGACCAATTTATTGTGGTCTTTATTGATGATATTCTGATCTATTCAAAGACCGAAGAGGATCATGAAGAACATCTCAAGAAGGCATTGCAGATATTAAGGGGAAACAAGCTATATGCCAAATTCAGCAAATGCGAGTTTTGGCTCGAGGAAGTATCTTTCTTGGGCCATATCATTTCGAAGAACGGAATTGCTGTTGACCCATCAAAGGTCGAAGCCGTGAAGAACTGGGAACGACCCACAAATGTAACTGAGATTCGGAGCTTCTTGGGTCTAGCTGGTTACTACCGGCGTTTTATAAAGGACTTCTCCAAAATTGTTGTTCCCCTGACCAGGTTAACCCGCAAGGAAGTGCCTTATGAGTGGAAGGAAGACTATGAAAAGAGTTTTCAAACTTTGAAGGATCTCTTGACCACTGTTCCAGTCTTATCATTACCAATGGAAGGAGAAAAATATGAGGTATATACCGATGTTTCTGGTATTGGGCTCGGATGTGTATTGATGCAGAATGGGAGAGTCATTGCATACTCTTCTCGACAATTGAAGAAACATGAAGAGAACTACCCAGTTCACGACTTAGAACTGGCCACAGTAGTATTCGCTTTAAAGATCTGGAGGCACTATCTCTACGGAGAACAATTCACTGTGTACTCCGATCATAAAAGCCTCAAGTACTTATTCTCCCAAAAGGAGCTGAACATGCGGCAAAGGCGTTGGCTCGAGTATCTCAAGGATTTCGACTTCACTATACAGTACCATCCTGGTAAGGGTAATTCCGTAGCTGATGCCCTTAGTCGAAAGCCGAGAACAGTATTGGCCAACTGCATGATACAAGAATGAAAACTGCTGGAGAAATTCTCTGAGCTTGATATCAGCACAGATGAGAAGAACATGTGTATTATTCTATCTCATATGAGCCTACATCCAGATTTGCTACCTGAAATCAAGAAGTTGCAAGAAGAGGATCCCTCGCTAGTCGAGATAAAGAGTAAGCTGGACGAGAGACTGGATTTCAAGCTGGCACCTGATGGCAGATTACTATTTCATGAACGGACATGTGTGCCCGACTGTCCCAAATTGAAGAAGAAGATTCTTGAAGAAGCTCATAGATTGAGGTACACAATCCACCCTGGAGCCACTAAGATGTACCAAGACTTGAAAAGAACTTTCTGGTGGTCTAACATGAAAACGGAGGTAGCAGACTTTGTGTCTCGTTGCCTCACATGCCAACAAGTGAAGGCGGAACATCAAAAACCCGCCGGAGAGCTACATCCACTGGATATTCCCAAGTGGAAGTGGGAAGACATTGGCATGGACTTTATCATGGGTTTGCCCAAGTCTAGGGGCGGATATGATGGAATTTGGGTAATTATCGACCGGTTAACTAAATCGGCCCATTTCTTACCCATCAAAAGTCGATGGTCAGTTAACGTACTTGCTGCCCTGTATATTAAGGAGATGGTTAGATTCCATGGAGTTCCCGTCTCAATCGTATCTGACCGAGACCCACACTTCACCTCTCATTTTTGGAAGGGTCTACAACACTCTCTGGGGACGAAACTTAATTTCAGCACTGCTTTCCATCCCCAGACAGATGGTCAGACTAAAAGGACAAATCAGGTTGTTGAAGATATGTTAAGGGCATGCATTATAGATTTCGACGGAAGCTGGCATGACCACTTACCACTAGCCGAATTTGCATATAATAACAGCTATCAAGGTAGTATTCAAATGGCTCCTTTCGAGGCGCTTTATGGCAGGAGTTGTCGTTCTCCAATATGCTGGGAAGAAGTCGGTGAAAGACAAATTCTAGGCCCAGATATGGTTAGAGATTCGACTGAGAAGATACACCTTATCAGAGAGAGACTTAAGGTAGCTCAGTGCAGGCAAAAATCTTATGCTGATAACAGAAGGAGAGATTTGGAATTTCAAGCGGGTGACCATGTATTTCTCAAGGTATCTCCCGACCGAGGTATTAGAAGATTCGGTGTTAAGGGCAAGCTTACACCAAGCTTTATCGGTCCATTTGAAGTATTGGAAAGAGTGGGCGAGGTAGCTTACCGCATTGCCTTACCTCCTCAACTCTCGGAAGTGCACAATGTATTTCATATATCTATGCTGAAGACATATGTGCACGACCCTTCGCACGTCATCAATCATGCTGAATTGGTGATTCAAAGGGATCTTACTTATGAACAAAGGCCGATGCAGATCCTCGACCGCGAAGTTCAAGTTCTAAGGAGCAAGACGATCCCTATGGTAAAAATCCAATGGAATCGATGCTCGGAGCAAGAAGCAACTTGGGAGACCGAGGAATCTATGAAGAGAAGATACCCAGAACTATTTTAGTCGGAAAGTATCTTATACTTTCTACAGTATCCTTATGTAGTTGAAATTACCCTTATACAATTGAATTTGGGGACCAAATTCTTTTAAGTAGGGGAGGGTGCAGCACCCCGTATAAAAAAAATGATAAAAAAATTATTATTATTAATATTTTGCAAATAAAAAAAATTAATATTAGAGAGTTTATGTAAGAAGTGGGAACACGAAGTTATCATATGTAAAGATTATTCACTTAACAAGTGGCTTTCTAGTGTAGTTGGTTAAGTAACTTCCCTTTCAACCCAATGACCAGGGTTCAAATCCTAACATCCACGATTTACTTTTTGTGCCAAATAATTATATACGATAGGCTAGCAATTAGACAAACCTACGTTGGCATCTGTCCATACGTGAATAGTGCCATGAATAGTATCACTTTTTATTTAAAAAGAATTTTTCAAAAACAATTATATGTAAAAATAGAGAAAATTATAAGGATCTTATCCATGAAATTTCATTAACTAACTCCATCAAATTTTAAAGATAAAAATCATGAAAGTTATGTGGGAAGTTTAAAATAAATAAACCACCCTCCCATAGGAGCTACAATCCACCAGACAACCTTTCGATTCCCTTATCCCCAATAGCCTGTACAAGCTGTAAAGTCCCATTATTTCAGATCTTGCCTCCCATTCGTTCATGACAGACCCTATAAACATACCCCTTTGTTACCCCCATTCTAGGCTAGCTAAGGTTGGGGCAAAGCTTTGCAGGGAAGGGTTCTGCTACTATGATCTTCCAACAGTAGGTGTTCTCAACTTTTAACTAAACTAATAGCTAATCTAGGATGATTAGTCTAGGCATTTAGTCTTAGGCTCATTTCCATGCGATATTTAGTGTTTATAAAGCATGTGTTGGCTTAAATCTAGGATGATTAGTATGCCTTAGCTTCATACCTAAGATAATTAGCATCTATTAACTTTATACCCAGAATAATTAGCAAGTATTAGTCTCATATCTAGAATGATTAACATGTGTTGGCTTAAATCTAGGATGATTAGCATGCATTAGCTTCATACTTGAGATGATTAGCATGTATTAGCTTCATACCTAAGCCGATTAGCATGTATTAGCTTCATACCTAAGATAATTAGCATGTATTAGCTTTATACCTAAGATAATTAGCATGTATTAGCCTTATACCCAGAATAATTAGCAAGTATTAGCAAGTATTAGTCTCATACCTAGAATAATTAGCATGTGTTAGCTTAAATCTAGGACGATTAGCATGTATTAGCTAATATCTATATTTGATATAGTTCATGCTTTAGTAAAGGGCCTGTCATTATGTCAATTTCTATGAAAATAAAACCACCATGTTAAAGATGTTATATGAGAGAAACTAAAGCCTGAAAATAGTGAAAGAAGAAATTTTAGTCAAGAGGATGAAAAATGTGAAAAAGACCAAGTTGAAAGAGGCCAAGTGGAAAAAGACCAAGTTGAAAGCACAATGAAATGATATTGAAAATAGGGGGTTCTAAGAAGGAGAATAATGAAAAATCTAGAGAGAATGAGAATATGTGAAAGAAGAGAAAGCCGTAGATTGGAAGGTTAGGAAGAAGTTTTATGAAGAGTGCAGAGAGAGAAAATGAGAGGAAGAAGGTGAAAAATGTGAAAAAAATGAGATCTATAGGCGCAGGTGAACAGTTACTGAGTAAAAAATAGAACCGTAGAAAATTAATTATAACTTAAAAACTAAGGAGAATTGGAGGATGTGGTAGAAGAAGAAAATATATATCTACAAGAGAAGAAGAACTTTTGTGAAGAACTCAGAGTGAAAAGAGGATTGGAAGGGCATGAAAACTGGGGAACAAAAAAAAGTATCGACCCTGCCTGTTGACAGGGTTGACGCAGTACTGTTCACCGCGTTGATGCGATGAACTGATGAGTCGACCCTGTGAACTGGAAATGAACTGATGAGTCGACCCTGCCTGTTGACAGGGTTGACGCAGTACTGTTCACCGCGTTGACGCGATGAACTGATGAGTCGACCCTATGAACTGGAAATGAACTGATGAGTCGATCCTGCCTGTTGACAGGGTTGACGCAGTACTGTTCACCGCATTGACGCGATGAACTGATGAGTTGACGCGATGAACTGATGAGTCGACCCTGTGAACTTGAAATGAACTGATGAGTCGACCCTGTCTGTTGACAGGGTTGACGCAGTACTGTTCACCGCGTTGACGCGATGAACTGATGAGTCGACCCTGCCTGTTGACAGGGTTGACGCAGTACTGTTCACCGCGTTGACGCGATGAACTGATGCGTTGAGGCGATGAACTGATGAGTCAACCCTGTGAACTGGAAATGAATTGATGAGTCGACCCTGCCTGTTGACAGGGTTGACGCAGTACTGTTCACTGCGTTGACGCGATGAACTGATGAGTTGACGCGATGAACTGATGAGTCGACCCTGTGAACTGGAAATGAACTGATGAGTCGACCCTGCCTGTTGACAGGGTTGACGCAGTACTGTTCACCGCGTTGACGCGATGAACTGATTAGTTGACGCGATGAACTGATGAGTCGACCCTATGAACTAGAAATGAACTGATGAGTCGACCCTGCCTGTTGACAGGGTTGACGCAGTACTGTTCACTGAGTTGACGCGATGAACTGATAAGTTGACGCGATGAACTATTGAGTCGACACAGCTAGCTCATTACGTTAACGCGATCATTAGGCTTTCACTTTTGCCATCTCCATTGATAGATGGCAGCCGAAGAGGGGATATTTAACTCCTGACAGGGTCCTCTAAACCTTGTATAATTCCCAGAAAGGGCATCCCACAGTAAGGGTGTCGTTTCTAAAATTGTCAGGTGGCCCATAAGGCACCTCTCTTATCTAGTTTTTCCGTGTATCAAACGTTACTGGTTTCCACTCCTAGTTCATCCCTACACATTAATGCGCCCTTGGATTCCATTCCATAATTCTACCTTATATATCATACTGGTCAAACCTTGAAATTCCACATTGGCTATAAATGAGAGTGGATGTCGACATACATGATTAATGCTGTGCATATAGAGCCCGGTCTGGTCCTGGGGGGAGCACCCGAAGGTACTTGTGCCCATGGGAGTTTATTGACCACGGTGTTTGACATTGCACCGTAGTACTTGATTGCTAGGCTTTAGACATTTCACTCATTCTCGTGATATTACTTGATTGATTTGACTTGAGACCCGCAGAAGGGTAAAGTTTTGCTTCAATGAAATTGATAAATAGCCAATTCCAGTTTTACATGCTTGAATTTATATTACTTTCTATTACTTTCTTGACATGAGTTCTTACTCTCTTGGGAAGATTTCGTTAATTCCAGTTATTACTTGTTTGAATCTGTTGCTATTGCTGCATTGAAGTTGGAATCCTTATACTCTCACTTGTTATTCCTTCACTGCTCTTGTCCATTTTTACAATCCTTGATATCTACTCATCTACATGCATAGCTTTACTGACATTAATTGAACTTGTAAACCACTTAAAGTATGTTAAATCTTGAGATGTAATTCCTACTGAGCGATTCGATCATCTAGTTGTTTTCTAATATTTTCAGGTAATTTGGATGTCAACCAACACTCGGAAGGGAATGAGACTGAGTGATGAGTGTTAGAGTGAAGTTATCAAATTGTCATGTCCTTTGTGTTATTGTATTAGTTCACTTATGTCAGTTGTATCAATTCATCTATGTCATTTGTATTAGTCAACTTGATTAGAACTGCTTAAGATTTGAAGCCTAGTCGTTGGACTCTAGGAACATATGTATTTGTCCTTTGATTAGTTGTGACAATTGTCAGCTCGTACTATTTGTAATAATTTCGAGTTAAATCTTAGTTAATTGCGCACTCTGATATTTACATGATTGACACGATCTATATAGACGCGTCACGCCTCCGGGTAATCTTCCGCGCTCGGGGCGTGACAGTTGAACTTGGGGAAGAGAAGCCAAAACTACATTCAAACACTACCTCACGCAGGCAGGGGCTTTAAGCCGGCCGGGCGGGGAGGGGAAACTGAAATAGAAGCCAAATGGATGGACGACGCCGGTTCTGCCCACCCTCTGGAACAGGGGACAGACAGTTAAAGTTGATGCTGCTGCGGCCACTCCCGAATTTTGTTACAGATGAGACCAGTGGGAAAATCTTTTGGGTTGGATCAGGTTGATGTCCAATTTTTATGGAATTTCCTGGTTGATGGTGTTGGTCGGGGAAGGGCTGCGAACAGGGACCCTGAGTTATGGTCTGGACTGCTACGGTACCACAGCTGCTGAAAGAAGAGGCCGCCACGACCGCTTTCGATCTCTGAATCGAGCGTGGCTCGAGTCCTTGGAATTGGTGTCGAGTCCTCTTCGAGACGAGACCTTCAAGAATGCCAGATAATGTTGGAGCAGATTGGGAGAGCCTGAATAGTAGATAGGGGTCAGTTTAGTCCCAGAGGGGACAGAACTGTGCACCTGGGGGAGAAAAATGAGAAATCACAGCTCCGGATGCCGAACGGGGTTCTGCTTCTTGATACTGGAAGTAGACTTGTTGTAGATGATGTCAGCCAAGCACTGCCTCTAGATCATCAAGGTGATGGCCGTGGGAGCATCTCCAAGCCATCTCAGGTTGACTGTCTAGTAGCAGATGCGCAGTCCTGCGGTGAAGACTCCTCTGGGCAGTCACGAACTCAGAACGGGACGAGACCACCACCGTCGTGAAGAAGACAGGGAGACGCTTCTGAAGGTACCACTTCGGCCTCCAAGGTAGCCAGGATGAAGCCATGGGCACCTCTACAAGCTGCTGGTACACTACTGCCTACGAACTGGCCTGTGCAGAGTGGTGATAGGTGATGGGAAATGGGGGTAGATGGGAAAGGAAATGAGGTGGATGTGTGTGGGGGTAACCCCTGGCTATGAGGGGGTCTGGGAAGAGGGTTCCAAGGTGTGGGAGTGGTAGAATGGGGGCTAGAAGGAGGTCTAGGAGGTGGAGGGAGGGAGAGCTGTGAATTTGGTTGGAAGGGAGAGAGGGAAATGGTATTTGAAAATGGGTTTAAGGGTGGGATTAATTTCTGATCTTGGGGATGGGAATAGGTGTGAGGGGAAGGTAAAGGGGCGGCTTGGGGAGTGGAGAATTCTCCCTGGGGAGATGAGAGGGTGCTTGGGGAAGGGGAGTGGGTGGTTGGTGGTTGGAGGGTGGAGTGGGGAGTGATGGAATCTCCCTTGGGGCTGGGGTGGAGTTAAGGTGGGGTGGTGGAGAGTTGGAGATGAGTTATTGGAGGGGGAAAGAGAGAGAAAGGTGGTTGGGAGGGGAGGAGAGAGAAAGGGGCGTAGGTTTTAGAGAGAGAAAGTGGAGGAGAGAGAAAATGGCTTCCTAGAGAGAGGGGGGGATAGGGGCTTCTCACCCACTCAATTGGCTTCTCACCAAAAGAAGAAGATTTAAGTTGGACACTATAAAATTCAAATATATATTCATTCATTAACTACAAATGCGGGGAATGCGGTCCTATATATAGGCAACCCACATTTTACAAAAAGTCCCTGACTAATCTAATCCACCCTATGACACTTAACTTAGATAGACTCATTAACCTAGGTACATGACTCAAATAAAAGGAAAATTACAATGGTATGACTCAAATAAAAATGAGAAAATACAACATATGATTCAAGATAAATGACTAGACCATGTCGGACGCTTCTGGAACGAGGAGACGAGCCGTGAGTGTGGGCACGGGAGGTGATGTCCCCATCATACTCCCGGGGTGCGGAGAACTCGACTCCGTCGAGTAAGAGTCCTTCCCTCCTCGGAGGGTGTAGAAGTGGTACCACCCACAAGTCTTCCGAACGAGACCGATCCATCCACCTGACGAGATTGCACTCATACACCTTGGTCCTGGTGGCAGTGACCTGTTCATCCAATATTCGCTCAATTCTCTCACGCTGGGCTCTCCTGGTTAGTGGACTCTTCTCACGGGTGGGTGCTCTCTCAATGAGGGGAGTGGGCTCAATATCCTCACTAGGTACCACCGTGGGACCCTTATCCACTTGGTCGGCCACATTGAATGTGAGGCTTACTCCGTACTCCTCGGGAAGATCTAACTCATAGGCATTAGTACCAATGCGTCTCAGAACCTGGAAGGGACCAGCCCCACGAGGCCTCAATTTGGAGATGGCTCCTAGGGAGAGCCTCTCCGTCCTCACCATCACAAAGTCACCCATGTGGAATTTTTAGTGACGTCGTTGGGAGTCAGCCTGCCTTTTATAAATCTCATTTTCCTTGCTGATGTGCTTGCTAAGATTTTTATGCAATTTTGTGAATGCTGACATTCTAGGGGTGATGGGTGAACCTGGGCAACCAAAAGTAGACCAATCATGCTTTGATGCTAAGAAGACTTTGATGGAATGGGGAGGACCGGGGCATCCATAGGTGATCCGGTCATGTATGGGGGTGACAAATGTCGGGGGACCCGGACATCCATGAATACTCCTATTATGCCTACGACCCATGATGAATGAAGGAAAACTATTACACCCGAATATGGACCACTCTTGCTTCCTACTTGACATGTGGGTGATGTGAATGAATGGACCCAACATAGTGTTCATGCCAAGTGGTGTGGTAAGCCTAGACACATGCATGCTTATCCCAAAGGTGACTTCCATGTGCATAGATGTGGGACGACCTTTGAACTTCCATGTGAAGGGGTCGAAGGGATCTAGGAAAGTGGATATGGGGTGGGGCATTTCCTCGATCTCTAGGTGGGTGTTGCCTATGGTCATGGCTCCTGTGGTGTTACATGGGTTATGGATGAGGTGAGCTTGACCCAACATGGTGGGTGAAAGTAGGAAAGGGGCGGTGGGTACGGTGGTTGGGTCACATGGGTTCCACGGATCCCATTGGAAGGGATCAAAGGGATCATGAAAAGGGTTATCGAGGGGGAGGGGCCTTATGTCCTCAAGATCCCCAAATGGTGGTGGGTCATCCTCTAATGAAACAATTGGGCCGAAGTTCTTGGTGGGTGGGTCGGCCATGAGGGGAGGGTTTGACTTTCTACCTGATATAAGAAGCTCCAAATTGAGGAGAAGGTTGGGCTCATCGGGTGTGGGGAGGAATAGAAGGTGGTCACTAGTGTAGCAACCAATGGTGTATACCAAGGTGATGGACCAGACACATAGGTGTAGGATGTCAAGACTCCTTGGTTGGTTGTCCATTGTGGTCAACATGCCGGTAAACTCCATTTGCCAAGCTAAGCCTTTAAGAAGATCCCCTAAGGTTTCCACTTGGTAAGATGATTGGATGGTGGTGTGATAGGAGAAGAAGGGCACTATGGGAAGGTTTTGCTCCATGGGAGGGAAATCGTGGGCCGTGATCTCTCTTTTTGTGCTCTCCTTTAGCCAACTAATAAGGGGTTCTCCTAAGATAAGCTCGGCCCCAACTAGAGAGGGTGGTGTAAGGTGAAGGCCACCATGTGAGGTTTCTTCTTCCACTTGGATATGGGTGGTCTCTGTGGTGGAGATAGGGTCCGGAGTGTTCATCACTACGGGGTCGGGTATGGGTTCCTCTTCCAAGGAGGTGAGAGGATTTTTTGGGGGTGGGGTGGTGATGGTTGGTGTATGGTGCACCTGGGGTGGAGGATAAAGGGAAACTTGGTTTGGGATAGGGAGGGGAAGTAGTGGAGGCCTAGGACATGGGAGTTTTGGGGGAGGGAGTGGGAGATGGGTTGGTTGGGGTGGCTTGGGTTGGTCGATCTTGGGGGGAGTGTCCCTTATAGGGGAAGATGGAGGGGTAGTGGTGGGGACCAAGGGGGCTTGGATAGTGAGGATTGTGAAAGGGGGTTTTGGTTGGGGTGTGGGGACTCTCATGGGATTAGGTGGGGAGGTGGATGCTTGGATCATTTGGATCTTAAGGGAGAGGATTTGGTGACGAAGTGTAGTGATGATGGTTGAGAGGGAATTTGTTGGGAGTGGTGGGGGTGGAGGCCAAAGGGTGGTCTCAAGTTGGCCGGGTGGGGATGAAGGAGTGGTAGTGCTCCTCGGGCTAGGGGTGTTTGAGTAGGAGGGGTGGGAATATTTGGGGATGTATATCTTCATAAGTTCTACCTTCATCTCTTTCCATGAGTGAATAGGTTCTTATCTTTCAACCCTCCTTAAGCCCTCTATTATCCACCACTTTTCCTTGGCTTGACCCCAAAGTCGTCCCTTGGCTTTGAGGACTCTCGCGGGTCCATATACCCAAGTCCATTCAAAGTACCTTTCTATGGTAGCCTCCCACCTAAGGTAATAACTAGAACATGATCCGTCAAAGATAATATCCCTATCTAGAATAAAGTCCATGGGTGGGGAGTAGGCTAAGTAGGAAATGACCATGATGAACAGGGGGATAAATGCAATGTCCCTAGGACAAGACTTAGTGGAGACAAGTCTAGAACCTGGCTCTGATACCAATTGATGTGACACACATTTGGACCTAAACAAGCAATCACAATTCGTAATCGAAACGGACTGATATCGGCGGCCACTCACCCGACACTCACCCAAGACCCGGGGTAACTCGGTGATGTCGAGTGGAGGTTGTGAGGGCTGGGCCCTTGATGGTAGAGGCCAGAAAGGCCAAGGGTTCTCCCAAGGGTATGGAGGCCCAATTCAATGGAGCCGACGTTGTGCCAAGGGCACGGGTTACACTCTCTTCCACGGCGGCCACTTGAAGCAATGGGCTTGCGGACCGGGCACTCACTCTCACGGGCCAGCAGAGCTATGAGCTAATATTGAAAGAACAAGGCACCAAATATGAGCAAGGAATAGATCACTTACTTGACCGGCTTGAAGAAATCGGTCCCGCTCGGAGACGTGGGCGAGGGGGGAAGCGTGGGTTCCCCACACGCCGCGCTGGTGTAGCTTGAACCTGTTCAAAGTTTTACACCACTACGCCCCATGCAAGGGGGTTGAACTTGGGTAAGGGAAGCCAAAATTACATTAAAACACTACCTCCCGCAGGGAGGGGCTTTAAGCCGGCCGGGCGGGGAGGGGAAAACTGAAATAGAAGCCAAATGGATGGACGATGTCGGTTCTGCCCGCCCTCTAGAAAAGGGGACAGACAGTTGAAGTTGACGCTGCTGCGACCACTCCCGAATTTTGCTATTGATGAGACCAGTGGGAAAATCTTCGGGGTTGGATCAGGTTGACATCCAATTTATATGGAATTTCCAGGTTGACGGTGCTGGTCGGGGAAGGGCTGCGAATAGGGACCCTGAGTTATGGTCTGGACTGCTACGGTACCATAGCTGCTGAAAGAAGAGGCCGCCACGAGCGCTTCCAATCTCTGAATCAAGCGTGGCCGGAGTCGTTAGAATCGGTGTCAAGTCCTCTTCGAGACAAGATCTGCGGGAATACCAGATGACATTGGAGCAGATTGGGAGATCCCAAACAATGGATAAGGGTCGGTTTAGTCCTAGAACAGATAGAACTGCGCACCTGGGGGAGAAAAACAAGAAATCACAGCTCCAGATGCCAAACGGGGTTCCGTTTCTTGATACTGGAAGTAGACTTGTTGTAGATGATCTCAGCCATGCACCGCCTCCAAATCTTCAAGGTGATGGCCGTGGGAGGCTCTGCAAGCCGCTTCAGGTTGACTGTCTGGTAGCAGATGCGCAGTCCTACGGTGAAGACTCCTCCGGGCAGCCACAAACTCAGAACGGGACGAGACCACCACCATCATGAAGAAGATAGGGAGACACTTCCGACGGTACCACTTCGGCCTCCAGGGAAGCCAGGATGAAGCCGGGGTCGCCTCTACAAGCTGCTGGTACACTACTGCCTGCGAATTGGCCTGTGCAGAGTGGTGATAGGTGATGGGAAATGGGGGTAGATGGGAAAGGAAATGAGGTGGATGTGTGTGGGGGAAACCCCTGGTATGAGGGGGTCTGGGAGGGGTGTTCCAAGGTGTGGGAGTGGCAGAATGGGGGCTAGAAGGAGGTCTAGGAGGTGGACGGAGGGAGAGCTACGAATTTGGTTGGAAGGGAGAGAGGGAAAGGGTATTTGAAAATGGGTTTAAGGGTGGGATTAATTTCTGATCTTGGGGATGGGAAGAGGTGTGTGGGGAAGGTAAAGGGGGGGCTTGGGGAGTGGAGAATTCTCCCTTGGGAGATGAGAGGGTGGTTGGGGAAGGGGAGTGGGTGGTTGGTGGTTGGAGGGTGGAGTGGGGAGTTATGGAATCTCCCTTGGGGCTGGGGTGGAGTTAAAGTGGGGTAGTGGGGAGTTGGAGATGAGTTATTGGAATGGGGAAGATAGAGAAAGATGATTGGGAGGGGAGGAGAGAGAAAGTGGCGCAGGTTTTAGAGAGAGAAAGTGGAGGAGAGAGAAAATGGCTTCCTAGAGAGAGAGGTAGAGATTGAGTGTGGGGGATAGGGGCTTCTCACCCACTCAATTGGCTTCTCCCTAAAAGAAGAGGATTTAAGTTGGACACTAGAAAATTCAAATATTCGTTCATTCATTAACTTCAAATGGGGGGAATGGGGTCCTATATATAGGCAACCCACATTTTACAAAAAGTGCCTGACTTTTGCTACAATGACAAAAAACCAAGGGGTAGGGGGCGCCCCTGGGCCTAGCCCAATGAATTGGGCCCATTAACTAATATAATCCACCCTATGACACTTAACTTAGGTAGATGACTCATTAACCTAAGTACATGACTCAAATAAAAGGAAAATTACAATGGTATGACTCAAATAAAAATGAGGAAATACATCATATGACTCAAGATAAATGACTTGACCATGTCGGACGCTTCCGGGACGAGGAGAGGAGCCGTGAGTTTGGGCACGGGAGGTGTTGTCCCCATCAATAAGGTAATAGAAATCTTTTATAACTCTTAACCTTTCTTTCATGATTATAGTAGAAAATATCTTCACATTATCTGAACATGACAGACTTAGTGAAGTCAAGGGTTGAAAACCTAAAGTCTGTATTATTTTTAAACAAGTCACTCCAAAAAAGATATAAGGGCAGCAATAATAAAATCATTGAAGAAAAAGAAATGAACAAAGTGACAGAGTAATGGTTGAATTGCACTGAGAAACTGAACCCTCCATCAAAGAATTGGAGCGGACCTCATGTCATGAAGTGCTTCATTATAATCTCTGTTCATATGGTAAAATCTATAGGGGTGGTTTCACTAAGTAACTGAGGGTACTGACGTCTGATAAACGTGTACCCTTAATGTCAAAGGTGCAAATCATCCTAGTTTTTTCTGATCAGAGGTAGATATAGTAGTTTATGCTCAGTAATTGGAGGTACTGGCGTCTAACCCACGTGTACTCCTAATGTCAACGACACAAATGACACTTGTCTATTCACTGAGTTCTGCTTTAAAATTAGAAATGAAAAACAAATTGTTGTAACCCTTGAGATTCAAAAGTCATTGAGTGACAATTGTTTAACCTCAATGCAAATTCAGGTGACTTTCTCTGATATTCACTGTTTCTAAAATTGGTAGGGTATTGTCTTGACATATACTATTATAGTTATGTGACTTAGGTTCATTGTTATAAACGAAGTCTATCACCCTATTTCAGAAAGTCAGTGGATTTACTCTACCTTCTATAACTGTTAAACCTAAATTTAATCAAGAGTGCCCATTGATCGACTCTTATATCTAAAGGGCTGTCCCATAATTTGCTCATGTTCTGAACCATTGCATAGAATGTTGTTTAGTCTCATTCCTCTTGGTTTCATGATTATTTCTTATTATCCTCCATTTCTCTTCCTCCTTATTTGCCGATGGCAAAGGGGGAGAATTTACTGTCTTTCTCCTTTCTTGTGGCAAAGGGAGAGATTGCATTCTGATGGCAAAGGGGGAGTGAGTATAAAGGGGAGAGTCTATGAGTGTATGTGTTTAGGGGGAGAGTTTGTAATGGTGTTTGAGAGAAGGGAAGAGGAAGAGTCAAAAATTCAACGGGAGCTTCTTAAAGGATTCATTCAGGGAGAAAGTCTATGGATAGTGTCTGCACTTGCATGCATGTCATCTGACTGGGATTAATGATTCATCAAAATACATCATTCTTAATGAATTTACTTTTGGTGTTGCCATCATCAAAAAGGGGGAGAATGTTGGGTCTCGTCTGGCTTTGAATGATAAGGGAGAATGGCAACATGCTGAGTTGTTTTGATGATTATCAACAGTAGTGCTTGACTTCGTTGACTGCATAGTTGACTTTGACATATTTACTCTGAAATGATGTTGTGTGTATCTTGATGACTTTTACATGTCAGATGCTCACATAAGTGTTGTCTGCATGTTTACACTTAGGCTTTGCATTAGAATGGAGTCGGTGCAATACTCAGTCAGTTAGCATTGAGTCCGTGCATAGAGTGCATTTCTTGCACATCAAGTCTTTGCATGCATATATAAAGTCGGTGCAAACCATGTTGCTGCACACGACCAAGTCACTGCAAAGGTTATCCATGCATTATGTAAGTCTATGCATTGGTAGTTGTTGCACGAGACCAAGTCTGTGCAGGCTTAGCTCAAGGCAAAGCAAGTCCGTGCAACATTTCTCGTTGTACGCGACCAAGTCAGTGCAAGTGTCATCCAAGCATTAGTCAAGTCGATGCACTGGCTATTGTTGCTCGAAACTAAGTCCGTGCATGCTTATGTCTAGGCACAATGACTTGGTGCAACTCTTGCACCAGGCACACAAAGTCTGTGCAACACGTCTTAGGCAACTTGGTGCATAAGAGCTCATGCATTCAGTGTTTGCACATTAAGTCTGTGCAAGTCAAGCATGTTGTATAAATAAGTCCGTGCAAGCTCAGGCATGATGCATCCTACGTCTGTGCAGCATCCGTATTGTACACACATCAAGTCTGTGCACTTCTGGTCTTAGAATAACAGCAAGTCTGTGCACATGCCTATGCGTGAACACTCGACTCGGTGCATATGTGTTCATATGGTATATCGAGTCTGTGCAGTCTGTGCACATTTAGTTCAAAACTCTAAATAACTTTATGCATCTTTCTACTATCTTTCAGATTGTTTCAAGCTGACATTAAGTCTGACCTTGACAGGATATCTGCTCGTGGAGTTTAAGAATGGTACGTGATCCAAGAATGAAGGAGGTGCCAATCTGATGACATGTGGAAAGCAGTCAAGCTGGATGCTGTCACGTGGCCTGACAACTCCAGATTTGGATCAGGCTTTTGGGCTGGAATTGTGGAGACCACACACCCCACCTTCTACTGCTTCCTATAAATAAGGAGAGTCATCTTCAAGAGAAGACTGGTCGTGATCGTGATATTGAGAGAAAAAGAGTAGAAAGTGTTAGAGGCAATACGATCTAGAGAGAAGAAGAGAGTGTAGCAGATCTGAGAAGAGAGTTTGAGAGTGAAAGCTTTGAAAGTCTAAGAAAGTTCTGTTCATCAGTTTCCTGGTTCCGAACCGGAACTGATTTTGCTCATTGTTGAGCTACATTCCCTTCGTGAGTTTTAATTATTCGATTTGTTTCTTTTTTTTCTTCGAATCTCTTGTTCAAGCTATTTGTCAGCAGAGGTTAAGCTGTAATTCCTCAGCGGGCAGAGGTGTGGTATCCTCTAGTCGGGTGAAGCTGTAATTCCCCAGCGGTTGCAGAGGAGGACTCCTCTGGTCGGCGTAAGCTATATTACCCAGCGGGTCAAGCTGTTAGTCAGCGGATGGCTAAGTTGTATTGCCCAGCAGAAGCAAGCTGTGACGCTCAGTGGTTGTATGCAAGCTGTGACGCCCAACGGTTTAAGCTGTGTATCAGCGGAAGCCACACTCTAGTTTGAGTGTGGGGTGGTCAATTTCCTCAAGTATGAGGTCGAACCACCTTAAAAATTCATCGTCTACTGTGTGATTGCCATGTGGTGTGTCCTCATCTCCATTTAGTTTCACCGTCCAGTAGATGAATGCTTAAGATCGCATGTGTGCTGATCTTCTAGACATGACATAGTTCGATTGCGTTTAAGTGTTCTTCTTCGTCCTACAACAGTTTGATTTTATTACGCAACTGTTCTTGTTGTAGTCATTTTTATTGGGTGATCGATCTATTCACCCCCCTCTAGATCACCAATAAAGTCTTGTCCACTGGTACCAGAGCTTACCAGTTAAGACTCATTCGCTATTACACTTGGTATCAGAGCGCCCATCTATTCTTTACACCTTCTACATCTATCAAATTCGTGCATAATAGGTTCACACATGGGTGTCCAAGTCCCCCCATATCTGTGAAACTTGTGCATGATAGGTTCATGTATGGGTGCCCTAGTCCCCCCCTATCTGTTGAAGTTGGTAGAAATAATGCACATGATAGGTCCATGTTTGGTGGCCTTGGACAACCCATGCAAGCTAGGATGTCTACTTTCCCCAAAAATTTGCATTCCATGAGAAGGTCCGCAAGTACAATAGTAAGGGCAATGAGAACTCCAAAACGTGGGCCAATTCACATAGGCGTCACCAAGAATCCCAAGAGGATGACTCTGCGATGGTGAGGATTGAGAGGTTCCTCCTGGAAGTCTCTCTAAAGGCTAGAGCCCGAGGGATCTGACCCTTCACGGTTTTGAGGAGCATCGACAGTAACACCTATGATTTGGACTACCCCGAGGACAATGGAGTTAGCCCCGCTGACAACAGGGTAGACCTCGTGCCCCACATGGGCCCTGTGGTAGAACCTAGTGAAGTTCTTGGGCATGTTCCCAACCTTCAGAGTGAGCCCACCCCCGAGAGTCTACTTTCAGCCGAGAGTGCCTAGCGTGAGCAAAAGAAAACATACTGAATGAACAAGGAACCATCACCGGGAGCAGGGCGTGCAAGCACTACCTCATTGGGCGGAAGGGCTGACCTCTGTCGAGGATTCGTGGGTGACCTGGGAGCACCTTCTAAGCGGGGTGGACCCATACTCGATGGGGTCGAGCTCTTCGCACCCTGGGGAATTTGGGGTCATCACCCGTGTCTCCCTCTGGCTCGGGTCCTCGGCGCACTTCGAATATGCATAGTCTTGTTCGTCGTCATGTTCAGGTCATGATATGTATTTTTCCCCCTTTTTCAGAGTTATATCTATGTTTTCTCTTTCATTTGAGTCAAGTACCTATGTTTATAGTCATTTTTCCTATGTTTGGAGTCATTAGACGCTTGGTTTGCTCCCTTAGACATCAAGGGACATTTTGTGTAAAGCCAAGGGCAAATTGGTCTTGTAAAAGGTTGGGCTTTTAAAAATAGGTCCCAACCCCCCACTTGGAGAGGCAATGAAAAATTGAGCATTTTGAAAATATCCGCCCCTTGAGTGAGTTTTCCTTGGTGAGAGACCAAGAGTGGGTGAGAGGCCCAAGGGAGTGAGAGGCTCCCATACCCCCATCACCCTATCTCTCTCAATCTCACATTCTCGCTCTAATTTCTCTTCCTATCTCACTCCCACTCTCTCTCTAACCCATCCTCTCCCTCTCCATCCTGCCACATCATCCCCCAGACCCTCCACAACCCCTCCACATCACCCCTAGCAAGTGCCACCTCACCGCCACCTCATCAAGACCTCCACTTTCCCATACAACCATAGATCTTCATAATAACCCCCACAGCCCCCAAGGGATCTACCCCACATTCCCAAGGTCACCCCTCCTCTTCCCCAAGCCAACCCAACATTCCCAAGGTCACCCCTCTTCTTCCCCAAGCCAACCCCCACATTCCCAAGGGCACCTCTCCTCTTCCTCAAGCCTTCCCTCCTCATACCCAAGACACCCCTCCTCTTTCCCATGCCAGCCCTTGACTCCCCCAAGGCTCCATTAAGAGGAGAATCCCCCCTTCCTTGCCACCTCTTCTCCACCTAAGGTCGCCCCCACGCTCAAGCTCCCCCTTCCGCTCCTGGTCACCCCTCCCCTCTCCCCCTCCCCCGCCCCTAGGCTGGTCACAGCTCCCCTCTCCTCTCCCCCTCTTCCCATCCCACAAACCCACTCCCCCCCTCTTTGGTCTGGTCGCAGCTCCCTCCCCTCATCCCCCACTTCCAGCAGCTATGCCTTCCACCCTACCCCCTCTGAACCTCCCTCTCTGCTCTCCCAGCTGCAACCGCCCCCCCTCTACCTCTCTCTGCCCTCCTCCCTCTCCATCTCAAGCTCGTAGTCAGCCCTACAGTAACAAGGTGCGACAGCAGCAGCACTCAACTCCGACATCTCCGGCGACTATGGCGGCACAACTTCCTCTAGCATTCCAGTTGGGGCTGAGGCAAGACCTCTTCCAGCTGCCACACACCTGCTGCTCACCATCCTCCCCTCGCACCGACTCTCATGGAGCGTACGACAACCTCGACAACGCCTTACTGCCCTGCAGTTTCGGATCGGACAGAAGCAAACTAGTTCGTTGTTATCGGCCCTCAACGACCTAGGTCGGCCCTCAGACAGCATGCCCATCCTACAGCAAGCTTCCAACTCTCTCTCGGTCAGTCTTGCATCAGCCCTGCTTCCAACGGCGACGGAGGGAACATGCAATAACCTCGACATCTCCTCGCTGACCTGAGGATTTAGACTGGACTGACGCAGACCCCAGAGCATCTCCAGGCATGCCACGCCCTGCAGCAACCCCCGTACGATCCACCATATCTATAGTAAGCTCCCAACCCATTCCTGGACCATTCTGCATCGGCCCCGCATCCAACGGCGACAGCAGGAATCCACAACGACCCCGACATCCCCTTTCTATCCTGTGGCTCCAAGGCTGGACAGAACAGGACTCCAGTACACCTTCTGGCTTGTCTCGCCACTGAGTGACCCACACACGGCACACCATTAGTACAAGGGATTCTTGACAAGTCCACGGATGTTCCGTCACTGACCCCCGTCTCCGACAGTGATCAGAGAAGCATGTGGTGACCCCGATACCGACTTGTTGGCAGTCAGGAAATCGGACCGGATAGAACCGGCTCTCCGGCACTTTCCCCTCCCCTCGCCTGGCTAGCTGACCGCCCCTTGTTGAGTAGTGATCGGTGGATCTAGAGGGGAGGGGTGAATAGATCAGCCCCTTCTTTGGCCTTCTTTGCGGAAATATCAGCTAGATAAAAACTAAGAGGAGTAAGGCAAGAAATAGTTGCTAGCTAATGAGCAAAATGCAAGAGTGATAATCAATATCGTTCCTACCAAGCATCTACCGTCAAGGCACAATAGACAACAAACCACAGAACACATGTATTGAAGGTGGTTCGGTCTTTATCCAGAAACCTATGTCCTCCCCTCACTTCAACCAAGTGAGGCTTCACTAGTGCAAAGGCACTACCGTTGATTCATAGCTTCTAACAGAGAGAATACTCTCTCTAACCACTGCCAAACAGCTTGAGGGTATGCAACCCAGCACCCACGGACTAGTGAACACACTGTCTGTCTTCCTACACACAGGTAGGGAGTGAATATAAGAGTATGTGTTTTAAGAAAAACAAAACCAAAAGCGAATGAACCAGACAAGGTATAATAATGAAACTCTATAGGAGAAGAGAACTCATATCTGGAGAAGAATGGACAAAGCCTGACTTCTCTTCATCTTCTTCCAGGGACTTCACCACGACCGCAAGAGGAACGGTGGATAAGCTCCTCAGCTTTCACTACCACCTGATTAAGCTATAGATAGATGCTATCTCCCTTGCTATGAGAGCTTCTAAAGTAGAAGAAGATGGTCTGCCCCGTTGCCCTTACGCCAGCATCACCAGGAAGGAGAGGTCTCTCAAGGCTTGATTCCCCGCTTCATTTTTTTTTCTTCTTATGTTTCTTTGTGTGCAGCTCACTTGCGTGAACTAGAGCTCCTACTGTCTTCTATATCGGTGGCTCACGACATCTCCTATGTTGTCCCCTGTAGAGACCATACCCAGAACGTCGCATCCACATTACTTGATTTGCTTCCATAGCTCCGTTGACCTTTGTCTGCTGTGCTTGCTAGTACGTGGGTAGGTAGGGAACCACATCTGCAGTGGTTCCAGCATCTAGAGGATTTCTCTGCCAGTCAATAAGATCTTCTGAGAAGGTGAGCTTCCAGACGACTTCTCAAGTGTGAACGGATCCTCCAAGACCGGTTACGGATCTTAGAAAGCAGACGCGATGGGATCCAGATCCGTTCTGGAAGAACATGAATGTGTCGACACTTTCAGACAAGGTGTCGACACATCCCTTTGTCTGCTGGCTGCCTTCATATTGTCGACACCTTCAGATGGGGCATCAACAAGAAGTGTCGAGACTGTGTGTCAGGCCGAGTTGTAGCCCACTGTGTTGAACTGAAGGTGTCGACACTCTTTTACAGTGTGTCGACATGTTGTGCAAAACAGAGCCCAAACAGAAATGGCTCAAGGTCAATTTTCTTCGTGATGTGTCAAGACTTTGTCTCATGGTGTCGACACGTTGCTCATGCCAGAGCTCAAACAGAGACTGTTCTAACTTGGTTTCATCATGAAGTGCCAACACGTCCAGATGATAGGTCGACACTTGAGAGTCCTTCACTTGAGCTTGTCCAAATACAACTTAAACAAAATCATTAATCACACCACATGTATTCAACAATGAACTGTGGTTTGTTATCATCAAAACCAGGGGACATAACATTCTCTTCCTTTTTGATGATGACAACCATATTTCATTATTCACAAACATTCATAGGCATTTACAAAACAAACTTTTCATTCACAAGAGCAAAGTTTCATACACGTTCATAGATATACAAGAATGTTTTCTATTGATAAACCAAAGAGAGTTTCAAAACAAAAGCTTCATATACATTCATTAAAGAGCTATGCATAGGAAAACTAGATGCCTGAATCTATATGCCTAATGCTATGTGAAAGTCCAAGCTTGTAGCAGACATTGATTTGTCTCCCCCTTTGGCATCAGCAAGGAGGGGGCGAAGGAGGTGGTTACTGTGTTGGAGGCAATGTGCTGGAGCTGGTGCTTCCTAGAAATTGGAGTTTCTGGGCCTCGTGGAATTGTTGTTGCAGTTGTAGGACTGCTGTAGCAAGAGAGTCAACCTTCTGAGTTAGTTGCTCATCCCTTTGTTTCACAAACTTGTGAAGTGACTTGATATTGTCATTGATTGCATCCAGCCAGTTATGCAGCATGTCACATATATACACTGTCTGTGTTTTCTGTTGAGTCCCTTTTCGTGATACATAAGAGGAGGTAGCTTCACTGGGAGGAGGACACCATTCATCACCTGCGTCTGCCAAAGCTAGTTGGAGTTGAGCTTTATGTAAACGTATCAATTCCAGAATCTCAATTCCAACCATATCAAGCTTGTTGTAAATAACATTCATTTTTGCTTCAACTTTAGTGGAACTATTCACCATGATTGCTGTGTCGGTGTGGACTTGCCCTGCAAGCTTTGAGGAGGCATCAAGGAGCTTGTTGGAGTCAGAATATGTAATGCCCCAGAAATTTTTAAGAATATTTCTAAAGTATTTAAGAATTTTCTAAGAATTTTCAAGAATTTTTAAAGACCAAAATGGATTAATAAATGAATTTATGGGTTAAATAAATTATTATTTTGGCCCAATATGGTAACCAATTAACCTAGCCTATTCAAATGAAGCCCAATGAATTTAAAGACCAAGCCCATGAAGTTTGGCCCATATTCTAGAAGTCTAAATACTTATTTACGGAATTTAAGGGATAAATACTCCTTGTTTAGATAAATAAGTGGATAAATAAAAAAATAGAGTTTGAATTAAATTCCAATTCGGCGCTCAATAGTAGAGGCGGTCTATCGCAAAACTACTAGGGGATGGTTGGCGGTCCAGTCCTAGAACGCTAATTCCTAACAGTTCCGTGAGAGAGACGAAGCATGAAAAGGTTAGATTTTTATCATCCAAATTGCCTAGGATCGACTCTATCAACTAATTAGATAGGTCTAGAAGGCTTGAGGATCGAATTGAAAGTTTAATAGGGACTCTAGAATCGTTCTAATCTCCAAAACCCTATAAATAGACTCTAGATTTCACTTGCGCGACCCCTATGTTTGGCTCGCGTGGGACTAAGGTAAAATGGCTTTAATTCAGGTAGGTTCTTTAGAGTCTTTTTTTCACAATATATAGATCTAACTTCTCCCAAAATGTCATTCGAGGAGATCAAACACAGAAGGAGTTAGAGGTGGTCAAAGTTGCTGATTTTACATCAACGACCCAGGAAATTGATTAACGAACCGGTGAAGATCAAGAGGTTAGGAACCCAAAACGCGGTATTTAGAAGTTGCACCTTCAGAACTTTTTGTTGTCCTTTGTATCTTCTTCTTACCCTCCAAATTTCACATATTTAGGTCAGGAGAATCAAGAGATATTAGGTCGTGAAGTTGTTGTTTTAGCACAAGGAGTGCAGGGAACTAGGGCTAACTTCCAAGCTTAAATTCGAAGTTAAAAGCCCAGGACAGAGGTAGGTCATCTCATGAACGGCTAAAACATTGTTCTAGGATTAAAAGCCCTCTTGTTGAACTTGATTTCATGCAATATAGACCGAGAATTTCATGTTTTATTTGAGTCTATGCATCTAGTGTAATGTTAATGCATAAATCCTAACCCTAATGACATAAAAGAAACTCCCTTGTGAATTTCGCAGAACCCATGCATATTATAGACTTATTCTTTGTTCTAGCATGTTATAGAGTTTATATATGTTGGTTTCCAGGCATGATATGTCTTGGATTATCCTTTAGTTTTAATTATTTAATTTCTGTCAGCCAACCATAAACGACCTAATAATGGACCGCCAGCAATTGGTTAGCGACCCTACGATAAACCGCTTATCAAGGGTTAGCGGCCAATATATAGACCGTTAATGTTCTTGTGATTTCACTGTTATCAAACCACAAGCGGACTTACAATAGACCGCTTAGCCCTACAAACGGCTGTATATTAGACCGTTACAACCCTGAGTTCTGTATTTTGGTTAATACGTAACCTAATATAGAATCACCCTATCTTTTATATGATAAACCCAGTTAGTTAAGTTTTATTCCTGTTATTTGTGTTGTTTATGTATACATAGAGATTTCTGGTAGATTTCATGTTTCTTACGCATTTAGAACTTATTTTAAACATAAGTTAATTTCTTACCAAAATCATATACTTTGTATTAAATGCGTGTTTCAAAAGTAAGATGAATGTGGTTCACTATGGATTTCCTTACTGATTCTCCTCTCATCTATAGAGTAATTTTCATAAGTACATGGCATATATCCCGGTATATGACCATTAGTTACACCTATGCACATTAGGCACACAATCTTGGACTCTATAACCTCTCCTTTGGATATTCCTTCCAACAGACTAGGAAATCTTGTTTCAAGACCTCTGTAATTCTTCGTGAGTCTGGGATTCCCTCTAGGACGTCGAGTTGATTGTACCATTAAAGTCCATTGTCTAGAAAGCACTTATACCGGTGTTTTACATTTCTGAAACTTAGTGGCCTTCTGGTTGACCGCCAGAGTTTGATAGCGGTCCTTCACTAGACCGCTAACGGATCCTAGATGGTTCTTTCTTTGACCGCTAAAGACTCCAGATAATCTGTTTTAAATATCGAGCAGTCTTGTCCTTAACGGTCCAGAACTAGACCGCTTTCTCCATGAAACGGCCCAATAAACGATCGCTATTTTTCTTAGTATAGATTAAACCGAAGTTTGACCCAAGGGTTAATATTCTTATGATCCTAGATAGTCCAATTAATTATCTAGAACCTGTCACATTATTCCAAAAATACCTAAGTAAATTGTGAAAGTTAAGAAATGTACCGTTATGCTGCCGATTTATTTCCACGGCATAACCTAGTTATCAATGTGTTTATTGAAATCTTATTCTCAATAGAAGCATTCTTATTTTTGGAACTATCATTGAAATTGTACAATCTTGGCCACATTGTTGTTATATACGTGGAAATAGCTTGATTTGTACTTGAAGATGCAGTTCGAGCACTGATTGTGTTCAAGGGCTCTATGCTAGTCCCCTCGGCTGATTGTCGGAAACATACTATATAAACTATGGGGTATGATGCTACTGGCGTCGCATTGCGCTGGGAGTACTTTCTTTATAAATAAGTGAAATATCCACGGGATCCACATAAATTCACTAAGTACTTGTTGTTAACCGAAAGGTACTTAAGTGCGTGTTACATGACTTGCTAGTACATTCTTGTTATATTATTGTTCATAAAAGGCCATTGTTGCATTCTTTCTGGATTACACTTGAATTGAGCAAGTATGATTTAATCGAATTATACTCAATTCATATTCTCGTATGTCAAGCTTGATCATATCTTGTTACTTTGGCTTTAATGGCATGTTTGATCGTATTTGCATGATTTTATCTTGATCTTTAGAGCTAAGACATTAATTACTTTTGTTGAGTACGGACTGAATAGATCTAGAGGGGGGTGAATAGATCTTTCCCCCTTTTTCTCTTATTAAATAAAGACCACTTAAACCGCAAGAATTTAATGAATTACAGAACTAACGCTGATAGCAAAGATTGAAAGTAAACACGTAGAAAAGCACACACACACCACAGGCAAACCACAAGACAGAATTTTTAGGTGGTTCAGTCTCTTCCCGAGACTTACGTCCACCCCTTGCTCAACTCAAGCAAGGCTTCACTAATTGAGAACTTCTGATCTCAACCAAGCCACAGCTGACGCACAGCTTGTTCCCGCTGACACACAGCTTATATCCGCTGCCTCACAGCTTGACACTTATTGTAAACAGAAGTTGAACGATGAGAAGGCAAGAGGATGCAACAAGACTGAATATCGACTTTTATAACATAGTAAAGAATTCAGCCTGGGACTTAATCACCCAAGTAACAGGAATAGACTCCCTGTAGAACTTCCAGTCGGGTGCCTTCAGCTGCTTTGCTGCTAGAACTCACAAAGCCTCGAGCCACGTCTTCCTTCTGCAGCAACGAAGAAACCTTCAGTTTTCCGCAGCTTTTTGATAGCCGGAGAGCCACTCGCCACTCCTTCTTTTCTTTGTCAGAGAAACAACCTTTTTGTGTGTGGATTTTCCTTAGCTTCTCTTCTGTGTTCTCATCATCCGCTCTCAGTCCTCTTTTTCTTTTTATTCAGTTATTTTTTCAAGCCCGAAGCTTTTTCCCGCTCAGATTATAAATCGAGCGTAAATCAGTTGGATTACCTGCTGAAAAACAGGGAGAAGGTTGAACAGAATATTCGATTGGGTTTGGCCGGTTCTAAATAGCATTCTCTCCTTAAATCCAGTGCGGAATCTTATCATCTGAACAGCCCAACAACCTGCAGCAACAACCTGCAGGTTTCTAGGAACAGGAACTGAATTCAGTTGAGTTTCGGTTCTGGACGCTGTATCGCTTGTGGTCGACAACGGGCAGGGCTTTGGTCGACAACGAGAAGGACTTGAGCTGTGTTTGGTTGGATTCGTTGGTCGACAATGACCACTTCACTGGTCGACAAGCAACCTTTGACACTTCTTCTGATTTGTTGATTTCACTTGTACTTCAGTATACCTGAAATTACTTGAACTATCAGATTTGCATTGAATTAGTTAAACACATCTTTTGTCATCATCAAATTGTCATGAGTTCATTACTTTACATTGAAGGAGCAATTAAACATATCCTTTGTCATCATCAAAACTAAGGGATGCACAACATTCTCCCCCTTTTTGATGATGACAACCATGAGTCATTGTGACAATCAACAGATTATAAAATTCATTTGATATTTCATTAAAGACTATCATAACACGAATTTTTTTTTTGCCAGACAATTCATTTGATGTGCCGTTTGATGTGCCTTTCAAAAGCATCATAACACTAGTTACATGAAGGACTCAAAAAGGAGAAAGACACATAGTGACACATAGTCTTGACATCTAGACATACCTAGACACACAATGACACATAAGACCCTATCTCCCCCTTTGTCAATAACAAAAAGAGGAGTATGTAGATTATCACTCTGAGGAGGACGAAGAACTCTCGGGCTTCACTTGCTCTGCCATCCGATCGAGCTTGTCAACGATGTGAGCATAAGACAGCCTTAGCTTCTGGATCTCTGATATAGTATCGTGGTGATACTGTTTACTCTGCTGGGTGGTGACCTCAATGCGAGTGCCCATTTCTGCTGACACTTCAGCTAAAGTACCAACCAGTCTGTTAAACCGAGAGCTAGCATGTTCTGAGTGTTCCTGTTGTTTTATGAACCTGGTCTCCATCTGCTGTTCTAGTCTCTGAACTCGCAGCTCCAAGCGCCCGGTGGCAGCATTCATACTCTCTTGAAAGGATCGGAATTGAGTGGTGAGAGAGGACAGCTGAGATGCTATCTGGAGAAGCACTCCTTGAGACTCAATGGTGGAGGTGAAAGGAGGTGGTGGAGCAGAAGTAGACGGAGCGGAGGTAAATGGAACAGAAGTAGCTGGAACATGAGTGGCAGCAGTGCCTGGTTGCCATGGCACTATGACGAGTGAAGGTGAAGGATGGGTAGCAGTGGTTGTAGTAGTGGGAGTGTGAGTGGGAATCACCACAGTTGGAGGGGTTACAGCAGGGCTGACATGAATTGGTGTCTGTGGTGGAGAAGAGGGTGGCAATGGTGCTTTGGATTTACCCTTGGATGGTAAGGTGCGCTGGACTTGATCTCCTACCTTCTTATAGCCCAAAAAGGTGGTCACGTAATGAAAAGAGTATACATGCCATTTGGGAATGACAACACGCTGAGCGTGAGGAATGGGTATATTTGTTGTTTCCAGAATGGCAGTTATGTGGGCAGCATATGGAAGAGAGTTTAGAGGATAATGCAAAATGGTGTGGAACGTGTTCAGCATGAGCTTGGGAAGGCGAATGAGTTGGCGAGTGATGAGGCCATGGAGAAGAAATAAGTGAAGGCGACTTACATGTTCCCTGGCGCCTCCTCTCGGTTGGATTATGGTAGTAAGAAGATGATGGAGTAATCGATGAAGAGGAGGGAAGGTGTTGGCATTGATGGATTTTGGAAGGACCTCAGGGGCTGGTTGGCCAGTGACCACGGCATATGCTGATCTGAAGTCAAAGTCCTCAGGATTGAAGACAGCACCATGTCTGGAAATTTTCAGCGCCTTGTGGAGTAACTTGACGTCGAGGCTGACGATGACCCTTTGAACTACTGTATAGACCTGGCCATCCACTACTTGCAGGTTGTGGTAGAATTCTTGCACAAGCTGTGGGGAATACTGATTATGTGCGGAGACAAACTCTGTCCAGCCTTGGGCGTCCAAAACTTCCAGCAACTCTGGGAACATCTCCATCAGCCGCTGATCAGAAATATCTACTCTTCTCGGCGGCATGATGTTCCGAGGCTTGAGAACTCCAGAGACTGGATGGACGTTGGGTACTTCTGAAGCTGCCATCTTGCCGCCCGATCCAGCCGTATTATCCGTTGTCGACCTCCGAGGGGTCGATGGCGGACCCTGCGTGGCCTTCTGCTTGGAACGCTTGGACGGCTTTGATGCTTCGGCAGGGGCCTCATCCATTGCTCTCTTGGAGGACCTCATGGTGGAAGGATGCGAAAGAGGGAACTGGAAACGGAAGAGTACCGTAAAAGGTGAAAACGGCGAAGTAGCAAGGTGGTGAATACCTAGGGACCCAGTCTGTTCAATTTATAGGGGCAGGATATCAGTGGATAAGTCCTGGGTCATAAATCCTAGGGTTTATGGAACCAGCGCGATAATGAAAATGAAGGGACAGGATTAAATCAGCCGAATTAAATTTGGGGAATTTATTGAAGTGTACGCCCTTTCCTTAATGAAACATTTATTTAACCTATCCACCCTTAGCAGAGACCACCTTGTAAACAAGTAGAGTGGGCCTAGTGGTTCACTTGAATTTGAAAGTATTGCACCAATAAGCTTACGCCCCATATCTAATTTTCTCCACATGACTTCTTAAACTTATAATAGATTTCATGAGATGATTTTAATAGCTGTGCTTGCTGAAAAGTGTTTTCAACTTTTCTTTGCATGCCATGCCTTTGGTCAACCATTTTCCTCTGCCTTTTAGATAATTTTGAGTTTTTCCTTTTGGAATCATTTTGAAAGCTGTGGTCAGGTTTATCACATGCTTTTCTACACGAGGAGACACGCTTTTTACACGCCAGAAACCTCGGCTACTTAGCATGCCTAACCATTCCACTTTTAACTGGGACACACCTTTTATCCGTGAGGATATACGTTTATCAGACGCCAATATCCCCAGGTACTCAGTATGCCCAATCTCAATAACTTTTGATAGTAGCAGAGATAGATTGATTCTTCATGACACACATGCCTCTCACTTATTTTTCATCCATTTTTTTTTCTTAAAATGGGAGGCAGTAGTTTCTCAGAATCCAATCCATTGCTCTACCATGAAGACAGAGTTATGGCGTATTCCACATGCATTCATGCTATATTTTTGGATTTATATTAACTGTTCAGCACGGGCACAAGTAGAGAAACCGACTTACTACTAAAAATCATAAGTCTTCAAAATCATGTGACAGAATCATAGTTATGGTTTGAATTTATTGAAGTAGTACAGTCCAAATCCTCATTACTACACTCAACCTCTACTCTTATTGATTACATTGGTGATTTTATTGGAAGATATGATTAGGTTATTCAATGTTTTATCAAGGAATGAGTTTACACTTTTTCTCCCCCTCAATTTGAGAATCCATGCTGAAATAAAAAATAATGTTGGCCAGGATGAGATAGAAAGACACAGGGAATGGAAAGTATGGATGATGATGAATGAGTGAAGATGAATCTGAGCCCAAACAGTTTAAACAGTCCAGAAGATTCCCTACCAGAACTAGTGTCAACCAGGAACCTGTCTAAAGTGGACATTTGCTTCCGTACAGATCCATTGTCGACCATGGGACTGTCTATTGTCGACATCTGCGTAGTCACAGAACCAAACAGTTTCCTGTCTTGATGCCTTGGTCGACCAATGCCCTGTCGTTGGTCGACCACCAGAGCTAACCAGTAGCAGTGCCAGGAATTTGTAGAATGTTGCTTGAGTAACAGCCGACACCAGAGCTTCCAAACACAACCAGTACCAGAGATCTAGCTGACATATCTAATTATAGAAATGACAGAAAGCTATACAGAGAACACATGAATATGTGCATTTCAAGAATTTTCAGGAGATATTCTACATATCCCCAACTCCCTTCTTAGAGTTGAAAACCTGTCATTGTTAAGGGGTTTAGTGAAGATATCTGCCAATTGTTTTTCAGTTTCTACAAATTGAAGCATGAAATTTCTTTTGGATACCTCATCTCTCAGAAAATGATGACGGATCTCAATGTGTTTTGTCCTAGAGTGTTGAATGGGGTTTTTAGACAAGTTAATAGCACTAGTGTTGTCACATAAAATGGGTGCACAGCCAAGATCTACATTGTAGTCTTGGAGTTGATGTTTTATCCACATAACTTGTGTACCACAACTCCCTACTGCGACATATTCAGCCTCAGCAGTGGAGAGTGCCACAGAGTGCTGCTTCTTAGAAGCCCATGAAATTAAACATTCACCTAAGAATTGACAATAACCACTAGTACTCTTCCTATCAATTTTGCAACCAACATAATCAGCATCCGAATATGAAATCAGATTTAGTTTGCAATATGTCGGATACCACAAACCCAATTCTTGGGTGCCGGCAAGGTATCGAAAGATACGCTTGACAGCTCCTAAATGTGATTCCCTAGGACTAGACTGATATCTAGCACACATGCATACACTAAACTGAATATCTGGCCTTGATGCAGTTAAGTATAGCAGGGATCCGATCATACCTCTGTATTTCTTGGCATCTACCATGTTACCTTTTACATCTGCTTCCAAAGTTGCATTTGTCCCCATGGGTGACTCGATTGGCTTGCAGCTTTCCATGCCAAATTTCTTCAACATCTCTTTTATGTACTTGGATTGATTTATAAAGTATCCTTCTCTGCATTGTGAGATCTGCAATCCAAGAAAGAATTGTAAATCACCCATTAGGCTCATTTCAAACTCATTGGTCATTAAATTTGCAAATTCAGTACACAAAGAGGTTTCAGTAGATTCAAACACAATATCATCCACATAGATTTGTACAAACAGTATATCCTTACCTTGGGTCTTGGAAAATAATGTTTGATCAATTTTACCTCTTGTGTATCCCTTTTTAGTGAGGAAGGAGCTCAACCTTTCGTACCAAGCCCGAGGAGCCTGCTTTAATCCATACAAAGCTTTATGCAATTTGAAAACATGATTAGTAAGTTCATCATTTTCAAAACCAGGGGGTTGTTCCACATAGACCTCTTCTTTTATAATACCATTTAGAAATTCACTTTTTACATCCATTTGTTGTAGTTTAATTCCATGAGATGCTGCAAAGGCTAACAATATCCTGATGGCTTCTAATCTAGCAACTGGAGCATATGATTCTTCAAAGTCAACCCCAAATTCCTGGTTGTACCCTTTAGCCACCAGCCGAGCCTTGTTTCTCATCACAACCCCTTCTTCACTTAGCTTGTTTTTATAAACCCATTTGGTTCCAATAACGGGGTGAGATGAGGGTCTTGGGACAAGACTCCAAACCTGATTTCTTTCAAACTAATTTAGTTCTTCATGCATAGCATTTATCCATGATTCATCCTTTAAGACTTCCTCTACAGATTTGGGCTCTATTTGGGACACAAGGGCAAGTTGATCTAGTTCATTAATGGCCTTGAGCTGAGATCTAGTCTTCCTAGGATCATGAATTCCACCAATAATGTTATCCAAGGGATGATCTCTAAGAAGTCTTAAGTTTTCAAGATTGTTACCTGAGTTGATCTCTCCTTCGGTTTGATCATTAGAATTACCTTGATTTCTTTCTTGATTCAATTCTTCTTCATTCTCCATCGGTTTTTCTTTGCCATCTAGAAATTCCCCATCTTCTTCTTCCTTGCTGACCTGTTCATTTTTGCCAAAATCATTAATTTCATCAAATGAAATATGAGGGGATTCTTCAACCACTTGATCTTTGGTGTTAAATACCCTATAGGCTCTTGATCGGTCAGAATAGCCCAAGAATATTCCTGAGTCACTCTTAGGTTCAAATTTGTCCAAGACTTTCTTATCATTGTTATGAATGAAACATCTTGCACCAAAGATTCTAAAATGAGCTAGGGATGGTTTTTTACCTTTGAACATTTCATATGGAGTTTTTGCACTAGACGGTCTTACCATTGCCCGGTTTACAATGTAGCATGCAGTGTTGACCGCTTCTGCCCAAAATTTCTTTGGAAGATTAGCTTCAACCAACTTGGTTCTAGCCATCTCGACAAGAGTGCGGTTCCTTCTCTCCACAACCCCATTTTGCTCCGGTGTCCTTGGTGAGGAGAATCTGTGGGTTATGCCCTTGTTTCTGCAGAATACATCAAAATCAGAATTTTCAAACTCCCCCCCATGGTCAGATATGATTGAACACACTTTGGACTTACCATCCTGCTTCATTCTTTTGTAAAATTCCTGAAACTCATAAAAAGCATCACTTTTATGTGATAAGAACATTACCCATGTAAATCTGGAAAAGTCATCAACTAGAACATAACCATATTTCTTACCACTAAGACTAGCAGTTCTTGTTGGGCCAAAAAGGTCCATGTGCACAAGTTCTAGGGGTCTTGATGACTGACTTTCAGTTCTACCTTTGAATGATTTTCTTGTTTGCTTTCCTTGGGTACATGCTTCACATACTTTGACATTTTGAGCAAACGAAATTTCAGGCATACCAAGAACCATTTTATTTTTCACAAGTTTGTGCAACACCCTATAGCTAACATGCCCTAGTCTTCGGTGCCACAACCAGGTCAAGTCCTCCTTCTTGGCGGTTAGGCACAAGTTGGAGTGGGCTGGATCATCCAAGTCTATCATGTAGACATTATTTACCCTCTTGCCCATAAACTTGACTGCTTCTGAATTTGGCTCAATAATTCTGCAGATCTTGGAGTCAAACACCACTTTATGGCCTTTGTCGCATAATTGACTGATGCTCAATAAGTTATATTCCAGTCCATCCACTAATAATACATTTTCAATGCAGCTTGAGGGTTTCTTACCTATCTCACCTATCCCAATGATTTTGCCTTTGTTATTTCCTCCAAACGTCACATATCCTCCATCTTTTGCGCTCAGCTGGGAGAACTTGGTCTTGTCTCCCGTCATGTGTCTTGAGCAACCACTATCTAAATACCACTTGTTGTGCATGGCTGCCAGACATTCCTGCATCACAAATTACACAGAAACTTTTGGACCCAAATGGTACCCGGGTCCAAGATAGCTTGTGAAATCATGAAACTGCTGTAACAACACCTTGGGAACCCAAATTTTGTTAGAACAGTTTGTCTTTTCATTTCTGAACTTGTTCAGGTTGTGTCTATTCTGAGTCCACTCTCTTAAGTTCCAATTTCCATTCTGTTTCAGCTGGGAAAATTTGTGGGTTCTGTTTGCGTGTCTGGTCATGGTCGACATCTGGTAAGTCTGTGGTCGACCATAGTTTCTCCAGATACCAGTATCTGTTCTGGTTGAGCCTCTGGTCGACAGAGGAGGGGTCTGTTGTCGACCAGCTTGTTTCCAGACACCTTGTTTTACAGGTTTGTGTTTATTAACATGATTTAATGCTTTGTTTGTCTGGTTACTTCTGTGAATTTGAACTTCTCGTCTGATATGACTGTTGTTTTTAAGCTGATGTGGATTATCCATTTTCCCTTTAGAATTCCTCTCTTCCAAGGTGACATTAATCTGTTTAGAGGAGCTTTCAGCTATATCCTTTTGTTTGTTTTGATATAAGTTTATCAAGGGGCCTTTTCCTTTAGAGTCAGCTATTTCATTTAAAGTTTTTATTTGGAATTCCTTTTTAGCCGTTGGGTTGTACCCTAACCCCTCTTTCTGAAAATTTACTTTTATTCCCAACACAGCGTTCAAGTTTTCTTGACCCTTAGTCATTTTTTCCAATGTTTCCTGTTTGTTTTTCAGTTCACTTTGGATTCTTTCTATTTCTTTCAGAAGTTGACTGTTTTCTTCCTTGAGTGAGTTGTTTCTTTCTTGAGTTAGCTTAGTTTCCTGTTCATATTCTTGAGTCTTTAATTTTAACTCGTCAATTGTGTTTTTCAGTACTTCATTTTCTTCTAATAGCCCTTTGACGTTTTCTTCATCTATCTCGCGTTGATTCAGTTTATTTTGCAAGGTGGTGATCTCCAATTCTAGTTCAGTTCTGTTGGCAATTGAGTTGCTGTCATTATTGAACTGATTAACCTTCTTCTTCAAACTTTTATTTTCCCTTCTTATTCTTTCATATGTATCAAGTAAATCTGAATAGGCTTCTTCCCAATCTGAGCTAGAAAAGTCTTGAAAAGGGGAGATTACCTCAAGATCGTTGCTGTCTCCTTTGGCCATTAGACATGTGTTTCCTTCTTCTTCCTCGGAAGTTGTTTCCTCTTCGCTGCTTTCCTCCTCCTCGCTCCATGTGCTTATCATTGCCTTTGGTTTCTTGCCTTTCCACTTGAAGCTTGATTTCTTAGGAGCCTCTGGACATTCAGCCTTCATGTGTCCTGGTTTCCTGCAGTTGTAGCATACAAGCTTGTTAGATGAAGCTTTATTTTTGTCAGTCTTAAACTGGGATGATTTCCTTACCATGCCCTTCGGATTTTTAAATCCTTTACCTTCCTTCCGCAGAAACCTTCTGAACTTTCTTGTTAGCATGGCTAGCTCCCCAGTTTCCTCACCTGTGCTAGATGAGTCATCAGTGTTAGATAATTCAGAGGTGCCTATTTTAGTCTTCAGGGCGAGCTGCTTCTTTTTCTTGCCCTCATCTTCCTTTCTCTTTAGGTTGACCTCATAGGCCATTAGAGAACCTACTAGTTCATCCACAGTCATAGTTGTGAGGTTCTTTGAGTCCTCAATTACTGTGGCCTTGGTATGCCACATAGGTGTGAGGGACCTTAAGATTTTCCTCACTAGCTCCTGCTCCTTGTAGGTTTTCCCTAGACTCTTTAAGCTATTTGTTAGTTGCACTAGTCTAGCATACATCTCAGAGATATTTTCGTCAGTTTTCATTCTGAACATTTCATATTCTGAGACTAACATATTTGCTTTGGACTCTCTTACCTCTGAAGTACCTTCATAGATGACTTCAAGTCGATCCCACATCTCCTTGGCTGTTGCACATTGTGAGACTCTTGAGAACTCCGTGGGGTGAAGTGCACATTGCATCACGTTCATAGCTCCCCAGTTGATGGTTGATTTTCTGACCTGTTCTCTAGTCCAGGTATCCTCATCTTCGGGGAGATCATAAGGTCCGCGGCTTACTACTCTCCACATCTCATGATCTTGTGCTCTCAGGAACACCTGCATACGATTTTTCCAGTATGAATAATCATTCCCATCAAAAAACGGTGGTCTAGTCACTGAGTGTCCCTCAGCCATTAGACTCTTAGAGTTCAGTCCGCCAGCTTTCTCCTGGTTGTTAGACCACATTTTCGGAGAACTTGGCTCTGATACCACGTGTTGAGTACGGACTGAATAGATCTAGAGGGGGGTGAATAGATCTTTCCCCCCTTTTCACTTATTAAATAAAGACCACTTAAACCGCAAGAATTTAATGAATTACAGAACTAACGCTGATAGCAAAGATTGAAAGTAAACACGTAGAAAAGCACACACACACCACAGGCAAACCACAAGACAGAATTTTTAGGTGGTTCAGTCTCTTCCCGAGACTTACGTCCACCCCTTGCTCAACTCAAGCAAGGCTTCACTAATTGAGAACTTCTGATCTCAACCAAGCCACAGCTGACGCACAGCTTGTTCCCGCTGACACACAGCTTATATCCGCTGCCTCACAGCTTGACACTTATTGTAAACAGAAGTTGAACGATGAGAAGGCAAGAGGATGCAACAAGACTGAATATCGACTTTTATAACATAGTAAAGAATTCAGCCTGGGACTTAATCACCCAAGTAACAGGAATAGACTCCCTGTAGAACTTCCAGTCGGGTGCCTTCAGCTGCTTTGCTGCTAGAACTCACAAAGCCTCGAGCCACGTCTTCCTTCTGCAGCAACGAAGAAACCTTCAGTCTTCCGCAGCTTTTTGATAGCCGGAGAGCCACTCGCCACTCCTTCTTTTCTTTGTCAGAGAAACAACCTTTTTGTGTGTGGATTTTCCTTAGCTTCTCTTCTGTGTTCTCATCATCCGCTCTCAGTCCTCTTTTTCTTTTTATTCAGTTATTTTTTCAAGCCCGAAGCTTTTTCCCGCTCAGATTATAAATCGAGCATAAATCTGTTGGATTACCTGCTGAAAAATAGGGAGAAGGTTGAACAGAATATTCAATTGGGTTTGGCCGGTTCTAAATAGCATTCTCTCCTTAAATCCAGTGCGGAATCTTATCATCTGAACAGCCCAACAACCTGCAGCAACAACCTGCAGGTTTCTAGGAATAGGAACTGAATTCAGTTGAGTTTCGGTTCTGGACGCTGTATCGCTTGTGGTCGACAACGAGCAGGGCTTTGGTCGACAACGAGAAGGACTTGAGCTGTGTTTGGTTGGATTCGTTGGTCGACAATGACCACTTCACTGGTCGACAAGCAACCTTTGACACTTCTTCTGATTTGTTGATTTCACTTGTACTTCAGTATACCTGAAATTACTTGAACTATCAGATTTGCATAGAATTAGTTAAACACATCTTTTGTCATCATCAAATTGTCATGAGTTCATTACTTTACATTGAAGGAGCAATTAAACATATCCTTTGTCATCATCAAAACTAAGGGATGCACAACAACTTTAACATTACCAATCATGCTGATGCGAAGATACCTACTGGGCAAGTGTGCTCATTACCTATTTTTTGATCTTTTTAGAAAGTACCAGTGGGTCAGATTCGGATTCGGGTCATTCCAGTGATGGGTCCAAGAGCGATTAAAGAGTGAAGACTTAAGAAGTTCAAAATGTCTAGATTGAGTCTATGTAATTTTCTCTTATTAAGTCTAGCAAATTTAAGAAAGTCAATGTCTCATGTACTTGAATTATGGTTGTTATTATTACTGAAAGTGAAGGTTTGAGTAAGTTATTGTGCAATTATTTTGTGTGATTATTTTGCGCTCTGATTATTCTTGCTCGTAAGAGGCTTACCATGTCGGCTGTTCGTGTTCTCGATTGTTTCTACTGCATTATCTTGGGGCGTGACAGTTAAGTTGGTATCAGAGCACTAGGACTAGAAGTCCTAAGAAAATGTCATGTCATAGGATATGTCTGAGACTTAAGGACCCATACCTATGAACTAAGGAAGAAATTCTCTGCCTATGTGAGAATTGGGTAGAGCTCGGGATGAGATGATAAAATAGCTCTAGATTAACCCTTTTAAATTCCATGGGAGTTAATGATTTGTTATTTCTCTCAGGTACAATATTATCTCATTGGCTCATCGTGTAGATTGGAACGGAATGCAAGAGACCATCGCTGGTCTTACTCAAGCATTGCAAACTATGGCGAAAGCTGGCGTAGGGGCCAGAGCTGGAGATTTACATCGAAACTTTAGGAGTCTAAACCCTCCACGATTCTATGGTTCTTCTAATCCATACGAAGCTGAGGACTAGATTGATGAGATGAACCGTATATTTGAGGTCATGCAATGTGCTGACCAAGAGAAAGTGCATCTTGTCGCTTTTCAACTTAACAAAGATGCACGTACATGGTGGAAGTCGGTTCCGGCACCGCCAGCAGATGCACCCCATACATGGGAAGGTTTTCTTACGCTATTCCGTGCCAAATATTTTTCTGAGCGCGTCAAGGAGCGGAAGGCTATTTAATTCACTTCTTTATGCCAGGGCATGTTGTCGGTTGTAGAATATGAGCTTCAGTTTTCCAGGCTGGCGCTGTATGCTCCTCATATGGTCAGTACCGACTTACTAAAGTCTAATCTGTTTGTGGATGGTTTAAGACCCGATTTTATTCAGCATCTCAGGACTCAAAATATCCGTACTTATGCGGACATGGTCCAACGGGCATATTTGTGCGAAAGGACCTTAGAGAAGGTCGAAAAATTAAAAGGAAAAGGTGTAGAACCGAGTCGAAAATCAGATCGGCGTGATAATAAAGGCAAGTTCTGCATCACGGAACCCTATAAATCCTGTGATAGCAAGAAGAGGTTCCGGAATGGGAGTGGTAGTGGCTACCACAAAAATAAGAAAGTCAAGGAAGAAGACAAGCAAGTCACCACGGCCTGTACTTTTTGTGAGAAGTTCGACCATTCAGCCGAAGAATGCTGGAAGCGCCTTGGCTCTTGTCTACGTTGTGGCAGTCGGGAGCACCGCATGCCGGATTGCCCCCTTATGAAGGAACTATCTTCTGGAAGTGGACGTAAGAGACAGGCTCATCTCAATGCTATTTTAGATGATGAAGCGCCCAGGGATGACGGGCTTATGGAAGGTACCGTTCACATTTGTTCCCATCTTGCTTTTGTACTATTCGATACTGGTGCTTCTCATTCCTTTATATCTACTGCCTTTGCAAAGACCTTGCCAGTTTCATCAGTTCCTTTACCTTCGGACCTTGCTATTACTACACCTTTAGGTCTTGGAACCAAACTCACAAACTATTATCCTAATAGTGAGGTAAGGGTGGAAGGTCCCAATCTCCCTGCAAGCCTCGTATGCCTTGACATGGAGGGCTACGATGCTATATTAGGTGTAGATTGGCTTGTAGATCATGATGCCTATATAAATTGCCGTAATCGGATTATCTCTTTTCGAAAACCAGGTCTTCCAAGGTTTTCTTTCCTTGGTATCAAATATAGGAAGCACCCTGCCATTATTTCATCTATTCACGCTTGCAAACTTATCTCGCAAGGATGTATAGCTTTTCTTGCTTCCGTAACCCTCACCGAATCCAAGGAGATCATCTTAGAAGATATCCATATTGTCAATTAATTTTTGGATGTATTCCCATCGGATTTACCCGGTTTACCGCCTGAAAGGGAAGTAATCTTTTTCATTGAACTTATTCCCGGAGCGACACCTATTTTAATAGCTCCCTACAGGATGTCCCCCACAAAACTTAAGGAATTGAAGAAACAGCTTCAGGAATTATTGGACAAGGGATTCATACGACCTAGCACATCCCCTTGGGGTGCGCCAGTTCTATTTGTCAAGAAGAAAGATGGATCTCTCAGGTTATGTATCGATTACCGGCGACTGAATCAGCTTACTATCAAGAACAAATATCCGTTTTCGCGTATCGATGAGCTTTTTGATCAAATTTCAAGAGCAGAATATTTCTCCAAGATAGACATCAGGTCAGGATATCATCAGCTCAAGATCAAAGATGAAGACATTTACAAAACTACTTTTCGGAGTAGATATGGCCACTATGAATATATGGTAATGCCATTTGGGTTAACCAATGCCCCAGTAGCTTTTATGCAACTTATGAATAATGTCTTCAGGCCTTATCTTGACCAGTTTATTGTCATCTTCATTGACGATATCCTTATTTATTCCAAGACTAAGGAAGAACATGAAGAGCACTTGAGAATAGCCTTGCAGACACTAAGAGAACACAAACTCTATGCAAAGCTTAGTAAGTGCAAGTTCTGGCTAAAGGAAGTCTCATTCCTCGGCCATATTATTTCGAAGGAAGGTATCATTGTCGATCCTTCTAAGGTGGAAGCTGTTAAGAATTGGAGCCGGCCAACGACCGTATCGGAAGTAAGAAGCTTTCAAGGGCTAGCTGGCTATTACAGGAGATTTCTTAAGGATTTCTCTAAGATCGTCGTTCCTTTGACTAGACTTACAAGAAATGAAAATCCTTTTATATGGTTGAAAGACTACGAGGAAAGTTTTCTAACTCTTAAAGATCACCTCACCACAGCCCCTATTCTAACATTGTCCGTTGAGGGTGGTGGTTTTGAAGTCTATACGGATGCATCTGGCATTGGCCTAGGATGTGTTATCATGTAAAATGGGAAGGTGATTAGTTATTCCTCAAGACAATTGAAGCGTCATGAAGATAATTACCCTATGCATGATCTTGAATTAGCTGCGGTTATTTTTGCTTTGAAGATTTGGCGACATTACCTTTATGGGGAGAAATTCACTATATTTTAAGATCATAAAAGTCTGAAGTATCTTTTCACCCAGAAGAAATTAAATATGCAACAAAACAGATGGTTGGAGTATCTCAAGGACGTCGACTTTACAATTCAATATCATCCAGGAAAAGCAAATGTTGTGGCTGATGCTCTTAGCAGAAGACCAAAGGCTACTCTAGCGAGCCTCAGGAAAAATATGAATTGTCTTATCAAAGATTTCTCTCACTTGAATCTTGATATTGACAGGGAAGAAGATGGATGTATAATTACCAATATAAGGTCTCAACCTATATTGATTGAGGATATAGTCAAATTACAAAGGGATGACCCTGCATTGATGGAAATCAGGGATAATATTAATCAGAGACCAGAATTTTCTATCTCAAATGATGGAAGACTACTATTTAAAGGTAGGATTTGTATGCCAAATCATAATGATACTAAGAAATTAATCATGGAAGAGGCACATAAGTCAAGGTATGCTGTACATCCTGGTGCTACCAAAATGTATCATGATTTGAAAAGAAACTTTTGGTGGCCCAACATGAAAAGAAAAGTAGCGGAATTTGTATCCCACTATCTCACTTGTTAGCAGGTAAAGGCAGAACATTTAAAACCTGCAGGTAAATTATACCCCTTGAATATTCCCCAGTGGAAGTGGGAAAGTATAGGGATGGATTTTATCATGGGTTTACCTAAGACAAGAGGAGGACACGATGGTATATGGGTGATCATAGACCGATTGACTAAGTCTGCACATTTTCTACCGATCAAAAGTCGATGGTCTGTGGATGTACTAGCAGCATTATACATGAGGGAAATTGTCAAATTGCATGGTGTCCCCGTCAGCATCATATCTGACCGAGATCCTCGGTTTACATCATAATTCTGGAAGGGTCTACAACATTCTTTAGGGACCCGACTGAACTTTAGCACGACATTCCATCCACATACCGATGGTCAAATAGAAAGGACAAATCAAGTGGTGGAAGATATGTTCAGGACTTGTGCTATTGATTTTGGAGGAAGTTGGCATGATCACTTGCCTGTAGTAGAATTCGCATACAACAATAGCTACCAAGCTAGTATTCAAATGGCACCATTTAAAGCTTTATATGGAAGAAGCTGTCGTTCGCCTATTTGTTGGAATGAAGTAGGAGAAAGAGAATTTCTCGGTCCCGACATAATTAGGGATACTACCGAGAAGATAAAACTCATTCGAGAAAGACTTCAAATGGCACAAGACAGGCAGAAATCATATGCTGACAATCGAAGGCGCGACTTGGAGTTTCAAGTAGGTGACCATGTGTTCCTTAATGTTTCTTCAAGTCGAGGTATTCGAAGATTTGGTATTAAGGGCATGCTTTCTCCAAGATTCATTGACCCCTTTGAGATTCTCGAAAGGGTTGGTGAAGTTGCATATATAATTACTTTGCCCCCTCAATTAACAGAAGTTTATGATGTATTTCACGTCTCAATGCTCAAGAAGTATGTTCCTGATCCTTTCCATGTCATCACTTACGACAATCTGGAGATTAAGAAGGATATGACATATGAGCAAAAGCTAATAAGGATCGTTAAACAAGAGGTTCGTCAACTTCGGAATAAAACTATTCCGATGGTCAAAGTCCAATGGACCAAGTTGTGTCCACATGAAGCAACATGGCAAACCGAAGAAGCGATGCGCAAAAGATTTCCAGAATTATTTAACTGTAAGTACACTCTCCATATAATTCATACATTGAATTTGGGGACCAAATTTTCTTAAGTGGGGGAGGGTGTAATGGCCCGGAAATTTTTAAGAATATTTCTAAAGTATTTAAGAATTTTCTAGGAATTTATAAGAATTTTTAAAGACCAAAATGGATTAATAAATGAATTTCTAGGTTAAATAAATTATTATTTAGGCCCAAGTATGGTACCCAATTAACCTAGCCTATTTAAATGAAGCCCAAAGAACTTAAGGACCAAGCCCATGAAGTTTGGCCCATATTCTAGAAGTCTAATTAGTTATTTACAAAATTTAAGGGATAGATACTCCTTGTTTAGATAAATATACAGATAAATAAAAAAATAGAATTTGAATTAAATTCAAATTCGACACTCAATAGTAGAGGCGGTCTATCATGAAACCGCTAGGGGGTGGTTGGCGGTCCAGTCCTTGACCGCTAATTCCTGTCAGTTCGTGAGAGAGACGAAGCGTGAAAAGGTTAGATTTTTATCATCCAAATTTCCTAGGATCGACTCTATCAACTAATTAGATAGGTCTAAAAGGCTTGAGGATCGAATTGAAAGTTTAATAGGGACTCTAGAATCATTCTAATCTCCAAAACCCAATAAATACACTCTAGGTTCCACTTGTGCGACCCCTACGTTTGGCTCACGTGGAACTATGGTAAAACGGCTTTAATTCAGGTAGGTTCTTTAGAGTCTTTTTTTTACAATATATAGATCTAACTTCTCCCAAAATTTCATCCTAGGAGATCAAGCACAGAAGGAGTGAGAGGTGGTCAAAGTTGCTGATTTTACATCAACGACCCAGGAAATTGAGCAACAGACCTGTGAAGATCAAGAGGTTAGGAACTCAAAATGAGGTATTTAGAAGTTGCACCTTTAGAACTTTTGTTCTCCTTTGTATCTTCTTCTTACCTCCAAATTTCACGTATTTAGGTCAGGAGAATCAAGAGATATTAGTTCGTGAAGTTGCCGTTTTAGCAAGGAGTGCAGGGAACTAGGGTTAAATTCCAAGCTTAAATTCAAAGTTAAAAGCCTAGGACAGAGGCAGGTCATCTCATGAATGGCTAAAACATTGTTCTAGGATTAAAAGCCCTCTTATTGCACTTGATTTCATGCATTATAGACCGAGAATTTCATGTTTTATTTGAGTCTATGCATCTAGTGTAATGTTCTTGCATAAATCCTAACCCTAATGAAATAAAAGAAACTCTCTTGTGAATTTCGCAGAACCCATGCATATTGTAGACTTATTCTTTTTTCTAGCATGTTATAGAGTTTATATATCTTGGTTTCCAGGTATGATATGTCTTATATTATCCTTTAGTTTTAATTATTTAATTTTTGTCAGTCAACCATAAACGGCCTAATAATGGAGCGCCAGCAATTGGTTAGCGGCCCTACGATAAACTGCTTATCAAGGGTTAGCGGCCAATATATAGACCGTTAATGTTCTTGCGATTTCACTGTTATCAAACCACAAGCGGACTTACGATAGACCACTTAGCCCTGCAAACGGCTGTATATTAGACCGTTACAACCCTGAGTTCTGTATTTTGGTTAACCCAAAACCTAATGCAGAATCACCCTATCTTTTATATGATAAACCCAGTTAGTTATGTTTTATTCCTGTTACTTGTGTTGTTTATGTATACATAGAGATTTCTGGTAGATTTCATATTTCTTATGCATTTAGAACTTATTTTAAACATAAGTTAATTTCTTGTCAAAATCATATATTTTGTATTAAACGCATGTTTCAAAAGTAAGATGAATGTGGTTCACTATAGATTTCCTTACTGATTCTCTTCTCATATATAGAGTAATTTTCATAAGTACATGGCATATATCCCAGTATATGACCATTAGTTACACCTATGCACATTAGGCACACAATCTTGGACTCAATAACCTCTTCTTTGGATATTCCTTCCAACGGACTAGGAAGTCTTGTTTCAAGGCCTCTGTAATTCTCCGTGAGTCTGGGATTCCCTCTAGGACGTCGAGTTGATTGTATCATTAGAGTCCATTGTCTAGAAAGCACTTATACCGTTGTTTTACATTTCTGGAACTTAGTGGCCTTCTGGTTGACCGCCATAGTCTGATAGCGGCCCTTCACTAGACCACTAACAGATCCTAGATGGTTCTTTCTTTGACCGCTACAGACTCCAGATAATCTATTTTAAATATCGAGCAGTCTTGTCCTTAACGGTCCAGAACTAGACCGCTTTTTCCATGAAACGGCCCAGTAAACGATCGCTATTTTTCTGAGTATAGATTAAACCGAGGTTTGACCCAAGGGTTAATATTCTTATGATCCTAGATAGTCCAATTGATTATCTAGAACCTGTCACATTATTCCAAAAATACCTAAGTAAATTGTGAAAGTTAAGAAATGTACCGTTATGCTGCCGATTTATTTCCACGGCATAACCTAGTTATCAATGTGTTTATTGAAATCTTATTCTCAATAGAAGCATTCTTATTTTTAGAACTATCATTGAAATTGTATAATCTTGGCCACACTATTGTTATATACGTGGAAATAGCTTGATTTTTACTTGAAGATGCAATTCTAGCACTGATTGTGTTCAAGGGCTCTGCTAGTCCCCTCGGCTGATTGTCAGAAACATACTATATAAACCATGGGGTATGATGCTACTGGTGTCACATTGCGCTGGGAGTACTTTCTTTATAAATTTACTAAGTACTTGCTGTTAAGCGAAAGGTACTTAAGTGCTTGTTACATGACTTGCTAGTACATTCTTGTTATATTCTTGTTCATGAAAGGTCTGTTGGGTTAGATGGACGTAGTCTATCTCTACAGATTGTGGATCTAGAGGGGGATGAATAGATCAACTTGCCTAATTTAAAACTATTGTAAGTTCTAAAGCGGAATTTAGGCAAACGTCAGTTAAGCTAAACAAAGGATGCTAAACAAAAGGTCGAAAGCTAGACATGAGCATAAGCGATGCAATCAAATAAGCTAAGCAAGAATTTCCCATCGCACACAGATCACACAAAAACACAAACACACTGCACACATAATTTTTTGGTGGTTCGGTCAACGACCTACGTCCACCCCACACTCAACCGAGTATGGCTTCCTGCTGCGCAGCACAGCTTGCGTCCGCTGGGCTTTACAGCTTGGCCAAACAACCCGCTGATACACAGCTTCGCTGGGCACTACAGCTTGCCGACCAGAGGATATAATCCTCTGCAACCGCTGGGGAAATACAGCAAGACCGCTGACACACAGCTTGAAGAAACAGCATTCGGAAATGAAAGACAGAATCAAAAATGAAAATAGAAAAGCTAAAAAAACAATGTAGCTCTAAGAGCAAAGCTCAGCTCTGATTTTGAACCACGAGACTGAGATACAACCACTCTCACTCTCACTCTCGATCAGCTCTCTCTCAACTCAATCTCTCTCGATCTCTTCCTCTCTCTTTTTCTCCTTCTTCTCTTCTTCTTCTTCTTCTTCTCTATATCTTCTTCTTCTCTCTTTTCTCTCTATGGATCAAAGGCTCACTACTGTATAGACTTTCTCTTCTTTTCTTTCGATCAACCTTCATCTGTGGACGAAGGCTTCAATATATAGCAGCAGCAGGTGGATAAGGTACAGAATGCGTGTTCCTCCCACACTCAATCCAGAACCTTCTTTCCACGTGCTCTTATAGCATTGGTTCCTTTAGTATTGGATCACGTGCAGCCCAGACACTAGGGAATATTCTTCCTCGGACCACCTTCTTCTTTCTGTTTTTCTTCTTCTCCTACAAAGAGATTAAAACCATTAAACTCAGGCCCATAAAAACTAAAACTGCATGAGGTATGTGATAGCAATACGAGATGCACTATACTGAGAACGACACGAGATACACAAGGTGACTACAGCACGAAATAAAGAGAGAATGACACGAGGTACCATAGTAACAAGGCTATCACTACAACGAGAACGACATGAGGTCAGATGAAAATAGCACGAGGTGAGAAGGAAATAACACGGAGTAAAACGGTAGTAAAACACGCGATCAGAGGAAACCTGGACGAAGATAGAAAAGAAGCAACACGAAGACATAAACAAAAATGACACGAATATAGAAGACTCGAAGACATAGGGGTGACACAGATGGAGCGACACGAGGTGGCACAGAAAGCAGCACGAGGTGCTGCAGTGTTCAGCACGCGATGGAACAACTAACGACAAGAAGACGAGGACAACACGGACTGAAACCAACTCGAAGACGAAAAACAGAACCCTACACGAAGTGTGGTCACAAAGCAAAAAGGACACGGGGTCTAAGAAAAACCACACGAAGACAGAAGACAGGAACGGCTACAACGACACGTGATAAAACAGTGAAAGCAGGAAAACGTCTCGAGTAACTACAGTAAATGATACGAGAATAAGACTCGAAGACAGACGATGTATTGAGTTCTTAGTTCACCCGTCAGTGTGTAGACTTGAACAGCATGAGGCACAATATAGACATCAACTCTGCACATCGAATGTGTGAACTTCAAGTGTGAAGACCGTTGTAGAGACTTTGGTTTCGAAGACAATGTGCAGACATCAAGTTTGAAGACCAATGTCCAGACTTCAAGTAACAGTGTGGATGTACAGACTTGATGGAGCGAAGCAATGTGTAGACTTGAAGCTCCTGATGGGTGTATAGACTTCAAATATCAAGACGCTAAGGAAGACGGACAAAGTACAGACTTGCTGTAACAGACCAAAGTACAGACTCCGAGGTTCAAGGCCAACGGCTGTACAGACTTAGAATATTAAGACTGATGTCCAGACTTCAAACGTTAACGTTGTACACACTTAACCAATTCAATTGAGATGCAGTGTGTGGACTTCATCTTGAGCGAAAGGTAAGTGACGAATGTATAGACTCAAGAGAGTAAGAAATTGCAGACAGCAGTGTATTAAATGCAAAGAACACATAGTCAATCTGATAGAGCAGTTTCATCAAATCAAAAATAGTTGTCAATCAATCAAAACAATGGTGTTGCCAATGAAATAAAGCAAGTGTCAACATCATCAATCATAGAGGGGTCACAACAATCTCCCCCTTTTTGATGATGGCAACCCCATATGAAGTAGAAGAGTAACATCCTGTCATATAGATATATGTTTGATGAAAGACATGATGTGTTATGCAGATTGACATGCAGATGCTATGAAGGCATGCAACTAACTGCCTCAAACTCTCCCTTGGATTGAATTCAGAATGGACACAGATATGTATTCTCCCCCTAGACATCCCCTAGACAATATTATGTATTCTCCCCCTAGACATCCCCTAGACAATATTTATCCCCTAGACAATATTCTCCCCCTTTGCCATCAACAAAGAGGAGGGAAAAGTTAAATATAATGGAGGAATCAAGAGAAGAGCTGACTGGCATTTTGAACAGGTAGTTCATGAATAAGCATTCTAAAGCATAGAGTCTTCAGTCATATGAAATTAGAAACTGCTGTCAGAAAGAGTTCTGGTTTAAAGATGATAAAATTTAGAGTTCATGCACTACAAGCAATAGATAAGGTCACTGTGCATGATAAAACATAAACCAGAATCATATTTGCATGAAAGATTCAGTTTCATAATATCTTACTTTCATAGTCTCATAAAAATATTGAGAGAAATCAAGTCATGTATTGAAGCTAAACAAATTGACACTCATGAACTTTTCTTTTGAAGGAGCAGCATTATCAATATTAGATTATATTGAGCATTCAGGTACCACAAGTCTTTCTGCGTAAGGGTATACGTTTATAAGACGCCAATACCCCTAGATACTCAACAAGATGGACCATTCTGCATATGATCAAATTCAACAGAACTGAGTTATACCTTTTTGTGTGAGGGTACACGTTTATCAGACGTCAGTTACCCCCAGGTACTTAGTGAAACCAGTCTGCTGTTTTGAACATTTTAAACAGAGATAGCTGATACACTTCATGACATTAGTGTTGTCCACTTCATTGATGGATCACTCAGTTTCTCAGTGATTTATCAGTCATTGCTCTGCCAATATTGATTTTCAATGATTTTCAATGTTTTCAATAGCTTTCTTAGCTGTCCTTTTTATGTTTCAGAATGACTTGTTCGAGAACAATACACATACTTAACCTTTCCAACGTTATTTCAGATGAGTTTTCAGATTTCAGATATGATTAGCTTTGTCTAACATGAAATAAGAAAGAGGTTGAGAGTTTTATCAATTTTCAACTTTCTTATATACTGATTGCAATCTTTAAACTCCAACCATTATAAGATTTAAACCATTACATCAGTCTTTGAACAATTCAAATTCTTATAAATGAAGAAGTCCATTTTCCACTGCTTAGAAATCAGAACTGACCAACAGATTGCCATAATGTCAGAGACAAGCACTACCAGAAAAAGCGGGATTACATACGGAATTTTCAGATGGAAATTTCAGACGGAAATTTCCGTCTGAAATTTATGACGGATTTTTTTCCGTCGGAAATCCCGTCTGAAATATGCAAGTACACACCAAATTTCAGACGGAAATTTGTGACGGAAAATATTCTGTCACAAATTTCAGACGAATTTGGGACGGAAAATTTAATCTGTCAGAAATTTATAACCAAGAATTTGTGACGGCCACATTTGTGACGGAATCCGTCTGACAATCCGTCACAAATGTGTCTTCTCACGGATTTTCAGACGGAAATTAGTCCGTCACAAAATTTATTACGCCCCAATCCGTCGCAAAGGCACATTTGCGACGGATTTGGGGCGCAAAAATTTTGTGACGGATTAATTTCCGTCTTAAAATCCGTGAGAAGACACATTTGTGACGGATTGTCAGACTGATTCCGTCACAAATGTGGCCGTCACAAATTCTTGGTTATAAATTTCTGACAGAGTAAATTTTCCGTCACAAATTCGTCTGAAATTTGTGATGGAATATTTTCCGTCACAAATTTTCGTTTGAAATTCGGTGTGTACTTGCATATTTCAGACGGGATTTTCGACGGAAAAAAATCCGTCACAAATTTCAGACGGAAATTTCCGTCTGAAATTTCCGTCTGAAAATTCCGTCTGTAATCCCGCTTTTTCTGGTAGTGAAGTATTCAGAATTAAAGGTTGAATGACTTCAAGAAGGTTGAAACCACTCTGAATTTCTAGCAATACTCCCCCTGTCTGTATGCATGCAACATGGCAAGAATTAATTGAGAGAGAGCTTATGCATAGGTCATGAATGAATGATTTGCAAAGACATGCAAAGACTCGACAAGCTCCCCCTGAATATATGCAATACAGGACAGTTCTACATCCGCATTCACATCCACATGATTTATCCAAGCAATCAAAAGCAAGTCCACATCAGAGATTTTATTCACAGCAATTAAACAATCATTCATCATGCTGAAATTTACATAAGCCAAGTTCTCTTCTAAGAAACTTAAAATTTTCATTCGCAAGAGGCTTAGTAAAAATATCAGCAATTTTTTTTTCAGTTTCTATGAAGTTCATTTCAATCTCCTTTTTATTTACAGCATCTCTAAGAAAATGATGTTTTATCTCTATATGCTTAGTCCTAGAATGGTGAACAGGATTTTTAGCAAGGCATATAGCACTAGTATTATCACATAAAAGTGGAATGCATCCCAGATTTATCTGATAATCCACCAGTTGGTGCTTAATCCAAAGTACTTGGGCTGCACAATTACATGCTGCAACATACTTAGCTTCAGCTGTGGATAATGCTACAGTGTGTTGCTTCTTAGATGCCCATGACACTTGACAGCCACCAAGGAATTGACAGTAGCCACTAGTGATTTTTCTATCTACTCGACACCCAGCATAGTCTGCATCAGTGTAGGCTAGAAGCTCTAACTCACACTTAGCAGGATACTAGAGACCTAGTTCTTGGGTGCCTAGTAAATACCTAAAAATCCTTTTCATAGCTTTAAAGTGAGTTTCTTTAGGACTGGCCTGAAATCTAGAGCATAAACACACAGCAAATTGTATATCAGGCCTAGAGGCTGTAAGATAGAGAAGAGATCCGATCATACCTCTGTATAGCCTTTGGTCCACAGGTTTACCTTTAGAATCTTCATCCAAACTGGTTGATGTACCCATTGGAGTGGCTATTTCCTTGAGGTTGTCTATTTTGTACTTCTTCAATAAGTTCTTTACATACTTGGACTAAGAGATGAAGATGTCATCTTCTGTTTGTGTAACCTGCAGTCCAAGAAATAGTTTGAGCTCACCCATTGAGCTCATTTCAAATTCATCAGTCATAATTTGAGAGAATTCCTCACACAATTTGAGGTTAGTTGACCCAAACACAATGTCATCAACATAAATCTGAATGATAAGAATATCTGGATGGCTTACCTTGGTAAATAATGTTTGATCAACTATACCTCTTGTGAAGTTCTTGTCGGTGAGGAATTTGCTCAGCCTGTCATACCAAGCTCTAGAAGCTTGCTTTAAACCATAGAGAGCTTTATTGAGCTTGTAAACATGATTAGGGAAATCTAAACATTCAAACCCAGGAGGCTGTCTTACATATACATCCTCATTAATTTTCCCATTTAGAAAAGCAGATTTCACATCCATCTACTGAAGGTTTATTCCTAGGGAACATGCATAACCCAATAAAATTCTTATTGCTTCTAACCTAGCTACAGGGGCAAAAGACTCTTCAAAGTCTATACCAAATTCCTGATTGTACCCCTGAGCTACAAGTCTGGCTTTATTTTTAATAATATTCCCCGCTTCATCAGTTTTGTTTCTAAATACCCATTTAGTCTCTATGACTGTTTCATGATAAAGAGGTGGAACCAAATGCCACACCTTATTCCTGTCAAACTGATTGAGCTCCTCATGCATGGCATTAATTCAATGCACATCTTGGAGAGCACAGTCAATGGACTTGGGTTCTATATTTGAAACAAAAGCATAAGCATTCAGTTCATGTTGAATTCTTAAGTGGCCTCTAGTCCTAGGGGGATCATTCAGATTTCCAATGACATTATCTACAGGATGATCCTTGAGATATCTAATATTTGTAATTGGACTATCATGAACTTGATTTACCTCCCCCTGAACTGTAGGTTCCTCTTCATTAAGCTCTTTATGTTCTTCTTCATCCTCGGATTTGTCTGCAGGATCTCCTTCCTTCAGAATTTCTCCATTATTTTCATTCATGCATTGACTAACATTATAATTTGCCAAGGATTCATCAAAAACTATGTGTGGAGATTCTTCAACAGTTTTAGAGTTCAGATTGTACACTCTGTATGCTCGGGTGTTTTCAGAATAGCCAAGAAAAATTCCTGGTTCTCCTTTAGGTTCAAATTTATCAAGGTCCTTTTTATCATTTATGTGAATGAAACATTTACAACCAAAAACCTTGAAGTGAGCAATAGAAGGTTTCTTACCTTTTAATATCTCATATGGTGTTTGCTGGGTAGAAGGTCTTACCATGGCTCTGTTAATTACATAACAGGCAGTGTTCACTGCTTTAGCCCAAAATTTTCTTGGTAGACCACCTTCAACAAGAAGTGTACGACCCATTTCCACTAGGGTTCTGTTCCTTCTCTCCACCACTCCATTCTGCTCAGGTGTCCTTGGTGAGGAGTACCTGTGGTTGATTCCATTCGACCTGCAGAATTCATCAAATTGTGAGTTTTCAAACTCACCTCCATGATCAGACAATATGTTTTCAATTTTCTGAGTTGTTTTAACATAGAACTCCTGAAATTCTGAGAAAGCATCACTCTTATTAGATAAGAAATAAACCCAAGTATACCTAGAAAAGTCATCTACCATGACAAACCCATACCTCCTCCCTGATAGGCTGACAGCTCTAGTTGGCCCAAAAAGGTCCATATGTATCAGCTCATAGGGTTTGGAAGATAGATTTTCAGTTCTAGACTTAAATGATTTTCTAGTTATCTTTGATTGGGTGCATGCATCACACATTTTGTTTTCTTTCTTGAATGAGACTTCAGGAAGTCCTCTAACCATGCCATGCTTATTTAATTTGTGTAAAATAGTGTAGCTAGCATGACCTAACCTACGATGCCATAAAGATGCTATGTCTTCTCTACTGGCAGTAAGGCAAAGGTCAGTGTGTTGAATGTCATCTAAATTTATCATGTAAGTATTATTTATTCTTTTTCTAGTAAATTTGACAATATCAGAATCAGGTTCAAAAACCTTGCAGCATTGAGAATTAAATAGAACATTGTAACCTTTATCACATAACTGGCTGATGCTAAGTAGATTATAGGCTAACCCTTCAACCAGCATACAATCATCAATGCAGCAGGTAGAACACTTACCTACCTTACCTGATCCGATAATCCTACCCTTTGTGTTGCTTCCAAAGGTGACAAGGCCTTCTACTTTCTCAGTCAGTATGCAAAATTTGGCCTTATCTCCTGTCATATGCCTGGAGCAGCCGCTATCCATGTACCACAAGTTGTTCTTGGCTGCCAGGCATGCCTGCATACATAATTAGGTAGAGAAGTTTGGAACCCAAGACTGATTGGGCTCCAATGTAACTGAACTAGCAGCAAAGCAGGAGAGCAATTGTTTCGGAATCCACATTTGTTTAAATGAATTTTGTTCAGTGGATCCTACAGATTTTCTTCTGTTGTTGTTCCTTTTCTTTTTATTGTTCTCTTTCTTGTTGGCAGCAGCATGATTATTGACAGTGTTGTTATTTCTGTGGCATTGCCTTGGCCAGGGTGTGTTCACAAAGTTTTGGCCATAGTTGTTCCTGGGCTGGCTATGAAAATATTGATTTCTAGATGTCCAGTAACCATACCCATTTACCCAATTTCTACTGTAAGGTCTTTGATATTGAGCACCCTGGTGTGCAAGACCTGTAAACTTACCCTGAGTTCTAGACCAATTTGACCTATAGAAGTAGGTTGGCTGTGCATTGTAGTGGGTCTGAGCTCTGGATTGATAAAAATAATTGGGTTGACTCCTAGCAGCACTTTGTCTCCCCTGTACTTTGGACCCTGCTGACCTATACACAGGTTTGTATTGGGTCTTCTTAAGAGGTGGAGGTGTTGGTGGAGACTGGGTTACCTTGACCTAGGGTTTTCCAGACTGTGTAGGTTGACCCCTAACCTGAGTCTGAGCCCTAGGATTCTGCTTAGATGTGCTAGCTCTACTAGGCTCATTAACCTTTCGTTTGCCCTTCTCCTCAGCACTGGGCTTTTTCAGATTAGCAGTTTTGTTCATCAAATTTGTTGAGTTCATGCTAATTAGAGGTCCCTTTTCCTTTTGAGTAACAAATGAAATTATTTTCATTCCGAATGTTTTTGTTGCACTAGAATTAAAACCTAGGCCCTCTTTTCTGAAATTAACCTTTGACCCTAACAAAGCATTTAAGTTATCTGTTCCTTGGGTCATTTTCTCAATGGTCTTCATTTTATCCTCATTATCTTTCTGAAGTTCATCAATTGCCTTTTTCAGCTCGTTGTTGACATTGAGGACAACTTCATATTTTTCAGAGATAATTTTGACTTCACTTTCACATTTCTGAATCTTCAGCTTCCATTCATCAATTTCATCTTCAAGCCTTAGATTCTCTTCCTTAGAAGCTTTTAACTCATTTTTGATTTTATCTTCTTCAGAACATGTGAGTTTCAATTCATCAATCTCAGATTCCAAACATGCAATTTTATTAGTTAGTGTTTTATCATTTTGCATGGAATTGATTTTTCTTCTAAGATGCCTATTCTCTTTTCTAATATCATCAGCTCTATCAGCTATTTCATGATAAGCATCTACCCAATCAGCAATTGTGAAGTTTTCAAATCTAGTGATTACCTCATCTGTATCCTCCTCTCTATCTTCGGAGCTTGTTGCCATAAGGCAAATGGGATGTTCAGATTCGGCTTCACTATCTGAGCTGCTGCTGAAAGAGCCTTCATCTTCATCACTCCATATGGTGATCATAGCTCTTCCCTTCTTGGTTTTCTTCTTTGACCTGTCCTTATGTTTCTGATTATCAGGACAGTCAATTTTCAGATGCCCTGGTTTCCTGCATTGATAACAGACATTAGCTTCATTTTTCTTTGCAGGAGTAGATTTATACCTTTTATCCTTTCGGCCATCACTGTATTTCTTCTGACCGAACCGTCCTGCTCCCTTTCTGAGAAATCGCCTGAACTCTCTAGTCATCATGGCTATTTCAGATCGAGTCACATCTTCTTCTTCATTTAGGCTCTCCTCTGATGATGAAGAGCTACTGGAGCTCGATTTTGTTGTTTTGCTGGAACTAGCCTTCAGCGCTATCGGCTTCTTCTTCCTCTCGGCTTCATCTGTCCTTGGCATGTTTATCTCATATGCCATAAGTGAGCCAATCAGCTCATCAGATTTTGTATTATGCAGGTCCCTTGACTCCTCCATCACAGTTGCTTTGGTGTGCCAATTGGGAGTCAGGGAGCGCAGAATTTTCCTTACTACATCATACTCTGCCTGACGTTTCCCAAAACCTCTGAGGCCATTGGTTATGACAGTCAGCCGAGCGTACATTTCGCTGATGGACTCGTTCTGCTTCATCTTGAAGGCTTCATACTCAGATACAAGAAGATTGGCCTTCTGCTCTCTTACTTGAGATGTGCCTTCATGAATTACTTCCAGCGCATCCCACATCTCCTTAGCTGATTTGCAAGCAGATACATGGGAGAATTCTGTAGGATACAGAGCGCACTGGATAGCATTAATAGCACTCCAATTTAGCATGGACCTTCTGATCTCCTCCTTGGTCCATACATCTTCATTCGGGGACAGCTCATAAGGTCCCTTGCTGACAATCTTCCAAATCTCATAATCCTTAGCCCTGAGGAACACTTGCATACGGTTCTTCCAGTATGCGTATCTTGATCCGTCAAAGAATGGGGGCTTCGTTGTTGAGTGACCTTCGGCAGTCATCTCTCGAACATCCATCTCTGCCTATTCTCTTCGGGCGATGAGTCCCTACAGAAGAGTTAGGCTCTGATACCAAGTGTTGGGTTAGATGGACGCAGTCTATCTCCACAGATTGTGGATCTAGAGGGGGGTGAATAGATCAACTTGCCTAATTTAAAACTATTGTAAGTTCTAAAGCGGAATTTAGGCAAACGTCAGTTAAGCTAAACAAAGGATGCTAAACAAAAGGTCGAAAGCTAGACATGAGCATAAGCGATGCAATCAAATAAGCTAAGCAAGAATTTCCCATCGCACACAGATCACACAAAAACACAAACACACTGCACACATAATTTTTAGGTGGTTCGGTCAACGACCTACGTCCACCCCACACTCAACCGAGTATGGCTTCCTGCTGCGCAGCACAGCTTGCGTCCGCTGGGCTTTACAGCTTGGCCAAACAACCCGCTGATACACAGCTTCGCTGGGCACTATAGCTTGTCGACCAGAGGATCTAATCCTCTGCAACCGCTGGGGAAATACAGCTTAACCCGTCTAGTGGAGACAACCACTGCAAGACCGCTGACACACAGCTTGAAGAAACAACATTCGGAAATGAAAGATAGAATCAAAAACGAAAATAGAAAAGCTAAAAAAACAATGTAGCTCTAAGAGCAAAGCTCAGCTCTGGTTTTGAACCACGAGACTGAGATACAACCACTCTCACTCTCACTCTCGATCAGCTCTCTCTCAACTCAATCTCTCTCGATCTCTTCCTCTCTCTTTTTCTCCTTCTTCTCTCCTTCTTCTTCTTCTTCTCTATATCTTCTTCTTCTCTCTTTTCTCTCTGTGGATCGAAGGCTCACTGCTGTATAGACTTTCTCTTCTTTTCTTTCGATCAACCTTCATCTGTGGACGAAGGCTTCAATATATAGCAGCAGTAGGTGGATATGGTACAGAATGCATGTGCCTCCCACACTCAATCCAGAACCTTCTTTCCACGTGCTCTTATAGCATTGGTTCCTTTAGTATTAGATCACGTGCAGCCCAGACACTGCGGAATATTCTTCCTCGGACCACCTTCTTCTTTCTGTTTTTCTTCTTATCCTACAAAGAGATTAAAACCATTAAACTCAGGCCCACAAAAACTAAAACTGCATGAGGTATGTGATAGCAATACGAGATGCACTATACAGAGAACGACACGAGATACACAAGGTGACTACAGCACGAAATAAAGAGAGAACGACACGAGGTACAACAGTAACAAGGCTATCACTACAACGAGAACGACACGAGGTCAGATGAAAACAGCACGAGGTGAGAAGGAAATAACACGGAGTAAAACGGTAGTAAAACACGCGATCAGAGGAAACCTGGACGAAGATAGAAAAGAAGCAACATGAAGACATAAACAAAAACGACACGAATATAGAAGACTCGAAGACATAGGGGTGACACAGATGGAGCGACATGAGGTGGCACAGAAAGCAGCACGAGGTGCTGTAGTGTTCAGCACGCGATGGAACAACTAACGACACGAAGACGAGGACAACACGGACTGAAACCAACTCGAAGATGAAAAACAGAACCCTACACGAAGTGTGGTCACAAAGCAAAAAGGACACGGGGTCTAAGAAAAATAACACGAAGACAGAAGATAGGAATGGCTACAACGACACGTGATAAAACAGTGAAAGCAGGAAAACGTCTCAAGTAACTACAATAAATGATACGAGAATAAGACTCGAAGACAGACGATGTATAGAGTTCTCAGTTCACCCGTCAGTGTGTAGACTTGAACAGCATGAGGCACAGTATAGACATCAACTCTGCACATCGAATGTATGGACTTCAAGTGTGAAGACCATTGTAGAGACTTTGGTTTCGAAGACAATGTGCAGACATCAAGTTTGAAGACCAATGTCCAGACTTCAAGTAACAGTGTGGATGTACAGACTTGATGGAGCGAAGCAATGTGTAGACTTGAAGCTCCTGATGGGTGTATAGACTTCAAATATCAAGACGCTAAGGAAGACGGACAAAGTACAGACTTGCTGTAACAGACCAAAGTACAGACTCTGAGGTTCAAGGCCAATGGCTGTACAGACTTAGAATATTAAGACTGATGTCCAGACTTCAAACGTTAACGCTGTACACACTTAACCAATTCAATTGAGATGCAGTGTGTGGACTTCATCTTGAGCGAAAGGTAAGTGAAGAATGTATAGACTCAAGAGAGTAAGAAATTGCAGACAACAGTGTATTAAATGCATAGAACACACAGTCAATCTGATAGAGCAGTTTCATCAAATCAAAAATAGTTGCCAATCAATCAAAACAATGGTGTTGCCAATGAAATAAAGCAAGTGTCAACATCATCAATCATAGAGGGGTCATAACAAGGTCATTGTTACATTCTTGCTGGATTACACTTGAATTGAGCAAGTATGATTTAATCGCATTATACTCAATTCATATTCTTGTATCTCAAGCTTGATCATATCTTGTTACTTTGGCTTTAATCGCATGTTTGATCGTATTTGCATGATTTTATCTTGATCTTTAGAGCTAAGACATTAATTACTTTAACATCGCCAATCTTGTTGATGTGAAGATACCTACTGGGCAAGTGTGCTCATTACCTATTTTCTAATCTTTTCAGGAAGCACCAGTGGGTCAGATTCGGATTCGGGTCATTCTAGTGATGGGTCCAAGAGTGATTATAGAGTGAAGACTTAGGAAGTTCAAAATATCTACATTGAGTCTATGTAATTTTATCTTATTGAGTCTATAAAATTTAAGAAAGTCAATGCCTCATGTACTTGAATTATGGTTGTTATTATTAATAAAAGTGAAGGTTTGAGTAAGTTATTGTGCCATTACTTTGTGTGATTATTTTGCGCTCTGATTATTCTTGCTTGCAAAAGGCTTACCATGCCGGCTGTTCGCGTTCCCGATTATTTCCGCTGCATTATCTCGGGGTGTGACATAATAAATTTTTTCTTTCATCCTGTTGGAGGCATCAAGTAGCCATACAACATTGGCATTAATTGTTCCTTCCAGATTGGAGGTTACTTCTACAATCCTGGCAGTTTAAACAGCCACATGTTCTCTGGTTGTGAGGGACTCAAGTGCTACTCTTTCCTCAATCCTGGCAGAGGAATCAATGAGGGTTGCACATCTAAGATTCAAGTTGCTTTGATCTTCTCTGATGTCATATGAAAGCATAAGCATCTCTGAAGTCTTTTCTTGTGTTTTAATATGAATCTCTCGTAGTCTTTTCATTACTATACCTGCTCTTTCACACACATGTATCAGGGAGTTCATAAATGCATATAGTTTACCATCAGACTTATGTTTGTGTCTGACAAATTTCTCCCATCTGTTGTTCTGAACTTGTTCACCATGAATAAACCGAGCATCTAATCTGTCAACTTTCATGTCAAGCTGCATGATGGAGGAGTTGACATTGGCAAATTGTGCTGTCATGAATCTGATTAAAGTTGGATGAATGCCAATTGGACCTTCTATGGCAGTAGATTGAGGCCCTCTTGATGATGAGGCTTCAGTGTGGAATTGAGGAGGAGCCTCTTCTTTAGTATGCAATGTAGGGTCAGATGGAGGAGTCTGAGGTTGAAGAGTCCCAAATGGTATGATGGGACCGAAATAGGTATCCTCTGATACATTCTGCTGCTGTGGGTCTTGCTCATTGTGAGTATCCATGTGGAACTATTCCTCATATTCTTCAATTTGCTCTTCAGTTTCCTGAGCTGGTTGTACAGGTGCTGCTGGAGTTTCATGTTTGTGACCAGGCAGATCTCTTATGATCTTGTCTCCTCATTTCTTGAAGTGCATGTAGTTCTCAATGAACCTCATGCAGTAGATATTGCTCTGAGGAATTTCTTTCTTCTTTTCAATTTCTAGAGATATTCCAATTCTTTGAAATATGGATGTCAAGTGTGCAGCATAAGGGAGACTTCTCTTGTGCCCTATACAACTCCCCATCACTTGCAGAATGTTCTCTGGAAGACATATTTGTAAGTTGTTGAACATATAGTAAAATATGAATCTCTGGGTTTTTGTTAGTCTACTTCTGCCACCCCCTTGTGGGGTATCATTGTAGTGCACATATGGTGCAGCAGACGCTGCAATGGGGGAAACTTGTTTGTGTCAAAGTGTTTCACAAGCAGTTGGTTCTCATCTTGAGGGTTGCTGGGTTTTCCCGTCAATATTGTATATGCCTCAAACAGATCAATGTCAAATTCGGATTCTAGTAACCCATCCCTGGGTATACACAAAGCTTTATGAAGAAGCTTGGTAGACAACTTAATCTGCACATCCTTAACTTTAGTCCTAAGGGCATTCTGATTCTTGTCATAAACTAAGTTCTTGTAGAACTGTTGAACCAAGAAGGGATATTACACCCTTTGTGCAGACAAAAACTTCTTCCATCCTTGGAAATCGATGAGGGGAAGTAGTTCAGGAAAATTTTCAAGCATCTAGTGATCATTGAAATCCATATACCTAGGAAATAGTATCCTGGTAGGGTCACTTTCTTCTTCCCTGACAGAGCTGGGTTTTGCTTTTGCTTTTCTTTTTCTGCTGCTGACATGCGTTTCCTCTAGGTCGGATTTTCTTACTGTGTGGCGTTGTCATTGTTAGAACCTTGGTATTCTGCTGCTATCCGCCTTTTCGTTGGTTCTGCAACTGGTCTGTCTTCAATGCTTTTTGAGCGCCCTTCCTGTTGCATTTTCTTTGCTACAGGAGCTTGAGCAGCGGCCTTCTTGGATGTTGCCGCATCCTTCTTCTTGCCGCGGGTGACTGGAGGAGTCATGACGATGGAGGAAAGAAGGAAGAGAAGGGGGGCCTGGGTTGGTAGAGTGTCGCAGCTGAGAGATGGAGCTAGCTGGAGTGCTAGGATCCACTATGGAGGGAGACAGAGGAAAGTGTCGACCTCTAAGTAGAGAGGGGCAGACGCGTTGGAGAAGCAATTTGCGAGAGAAAGGGTTTGAAATGTTAAAGTGAAAAGCACGATGTTCACTGGTCAGTAAAAAGGTGAAGTTGAGATTCTTCCTTTTTAAAAGAATACCCTTTAGAGAAGGAATAGCTGAAATACCCCTGTCTTTTTTGTCGAACGGTTTAAGGCCTATAAGCTCAATTTTGAAGAATAGAGGTTTAAGAAAAAACCATTTTTGCAACAAATAATCACATTAAAATATTTAAATGAAGTGAAATGTTTTAACCAAGTCTATTAATCTTACTCATTAAGTTCATTAGGCTAGATTGGGGAAATATTAATCAAGTATTGAAACTAAACAAAATACCCCCTTTTGAAGTAAAACCTAGAGGCAACCCCATTTTTTTTAATTAAATAGTCTGATAAAGCATTTACTTTTTAACTCAAGGAAGCACGTTGTTCAGACGCCAGAGTCCATGGTTACTCAATGTAGCTTATCTTTCTGTTTTCTTTTGAACAGAGATAGCAGTCTTCATCATGACTAGATTTTCTGCATTTCATTGACGCAGGATCTAGTTTCTCTAAAGATGATGCCATTGCTATGAAATTATTGCAAAATTGTTTAGGAGGTGTATTCTCTAGATGACTTCATTTTGGGTGACTTGTTTAAGGACAATACATGCTAACATTTCTTTTAACCAGAGAAGCCCTTTTACAATTATCTTTCAGAAGCTTAGGCAATGGTTATAAACAAAAAACTTGATGAATGTTTTAACCCTATTGTGAGTGCAAGCTTGGTGTAACTTAACACAATTATCAACTAAATTGAGGGTTATAAACATTAAACCATTTTCTTAATCAGAGGTAGTCCAAAACAACTTATCCAAGGTTTTTGAAAGAATTAAACTATTCTCAACTCCCCCTAAATAAATGACTGGTGACTAAGTAATGGTTCAGAAGCAAAAGATGTGATGAAGAAATGAAGAAGTCAAGGATAAGGTAGGGTGTATAGACAGAATGACTCTCTATTAGATTACACACCCTTGAGTGGCTGAGCAACAGTGTCGACACTTCCTATGAAGTAGCTGAGAGACGGTGTTGACACTTCTAATGTGCATCGACCTTAATTCCAACGTGCACCGACCTAACTTGATGGTGTCGGCCTGCTGATGGAAAACAGAGGCCTATAGTTGAAGTATTTCAATGCATGTGTCGGCACATCCTTAGAGTGTGTCGACCTATTCATTAGCTTTTTCTCAGCCAGTGTATCTGATTCTGATCCCTCTGTGATTGCATCATTTCTGAAACACTTCTGTCAATTTCTGATACCAGTGCCTCTGACTTTCTGATTTCGGTCAGTCATTCATAAAATTTTACTTTCTTGCTGCCAGTGAGAAGTGCTTTATTTGATGCTAAAACTTTAAACATGCTTGTGCACTAAAAATTAATTATGCAGATTGTAAAATGCAATTCTGAATCATGGTAATTGGCAGAGGTCAGTCCTCACGCATGGTGAGAGTTTCCTGACAGGCGAAGCCTGACTTTCCACAACTCAGCATTTGAGATACCATGTAGTCAAAATATGATATGCAATTTAAGGCAATCAAAATGCACATAAGCACCCCCTGAATGTGACCATCATTCATGAAACAATTCAGTCAATCAATAGACCATTTCAAGACACATCAGATAATTAGCAACCATCATACCAAAGATAAGTATCTTGAGCATCAAAAAGGACTAAACAGCTCAAACCTGAGTTGATTAAGGTCTGCATAGACCTAGCTCTCTCCTAGAGGTTGAAAATCTGTCATTGCTAAAAAGTTTTGTGAAAATATCTGCAATCTAATTTTCTGAGTCAACAAAATGGAGCTCAAAATGATTTTTAAGGACTTCATCCCTAATGAAATGATGCCTAATTTCTATATGCTTAGTCCTAGAGTGCATGACTGGATTTTTTTCAAGGTTTATAGCACTTGTGTTATCACACAAAATGGGAACACATCCAAGATCTATTAGATAGTCTTGGAGTTGGTGTTTGATCCACAACACTTGGGTGCCACAACTCCATGCAGTAGCATATTTTGCTTCTGCAGTAGAGAGGGCAACCGAACGCTGTTTCTTGGAGGCCCAAGAAACCAAACACCCACTCAAGAATTGGCAATAGCCACTAGTGCTCTTGCAATCCAGTTTGCAACCTGCATAGTCTGCATCTATATATGAAATGAGTGAAAGCTCACAGGATGCAGGATACCATAATCCTAGATCTTGAGTGCCAGCAAGGTATCTAAAGATACACTTGACAGCAGTCAAGTGGGACTCTCTAGGACAAGACTGAAATCCAGCACAAAGGCAAACATTAAACTGAATGTCTGGTCTAGATGCAATTAAATAGAGTAATGAATCGATCATACCTCTATACTTCTTTGCATCCACAAGTGTACCTTGTTCATCTGCATCTAGTGAAGTGGCAGTCCCCATTGGAGTTCCTAATGGTATGTAGTTGGTCAGATCAAATCTTTTCAGCAGCTCTTTCACATAATTAGCTTGATTAATGAAGCAGCCTTCATTGCTTTATTTTATCTGCAAGCCAAGAAAGAATTGAAGCTCACCCATAAGACTCATTTCAAACTCATTAGTCATGAGTTTAGCAAAATCCTCACACATTTGAGATTTTATGGACCCAAACACTATATCATCTACATAAATCAAAACCAACAAGATGTCCTTACCTTGTCTCTTAGTGAATAGTGTATGGTCTACATTACCTCTTGTGTAGCCTTGTTTGGTGAGGAATGTACTTAGTCTATCATACCAAGCTCTAGGTGCCTGCTTCAAGCCATATAGAGCCCTGTCCAACTTATAAACATGGTCTTTAAAATGTGAACATTCAAAATCAGGGGGTTGCTCTACATATACTTCTTCTTTTATTAAACCATTCAAAAAGGCACTCTTTACATCCATTTGCTACAGTTTGATTTTATGAGAACATGCAAAAGCAAGCAAAATTCTAATGGCCTCTAATCTAGCTACAGGGGCAAAAGACTCTTCGAAGTCTATGCCAAACTCTTGATTATACCCCTAAGTCACTAATCTGGCTTTATTTTTGATTATTTTACCATCTTCACTTAGTTTGTTCCTAAAGACCCATTTAGTACCTATGATAGATTTCTCTTGGGGCCTAGGAACAAGATGCCAAACATTGTTTCTTTCAAACTGGTTTAATTCATCATGCATTGAGTTTATTCAATTGTCACCTTTTAGGGCCTCTACAATGTTTTTAGGCTCAATTTGGGACACAAGAGCAAGTTGTTCAATTTCATCCATAATTCTAAAATGAGACCTAGTTTTAGTTGGGTCATGAAGAATACCTAAGATGTTCTCTAAAGGATGGTCTTTTAATACTCTTATATCAGTTTGAGTGTTACCTCTATCTTTATCATTGACAGGAGCATTACTTGACTATTCTTGGTCTTCATTTTCTTATGTCTCCACATGTGGAAGATCTTCTTTTCCTTTTACATTCAGAAATTCCCCATCATCATCTTTCCTGCAAGAGTTTTCATCATTAGTCTCATCAAAAGTGATGTGAGGTGACTCTTCCACACATAGGGTCTTAAGATTATATAGTCTATAAGCTCTAGACCTATCTGAGTATCCAAGAAAAATAATTTCTTCACTCTTCGGCTCAAACTTGTCTAAAACTCTTTTATCATTGTTGTAAATAAAACACTTTGAACCAAATACTCTCAAGTGAGAGAGATATGGCTTTTTACCTTTGAGTAACTCATAAGGAGTCATTTTAGTGAATGGCCTTACCATTGAGCAGTTGATGATATAGCATGCAGTGTTTACCACTTCTGCCCCAAATCTCCTTGGTAGTTGCTTTTCAGAAAGCATTGTGCGTGCCATCTCTATGAGAGTTCTGTTCTTTCTCTCGACCACCCCATTTTGTTCAGGGGTTCTTGGTGATGAAAACCTATGATTTATTCCTTCAGTTCTGCAAAGGTTATCAAAATCGGCATTGTCAAATTCACCACCATGGTCTGAAAGTATGTTAGAAATTTTGAACTTACCGCCTTGCTTTACTTGCATTAAGAGTGCCTGAAACTCATCAAATGCGTCATTTTTATGTGCAAGGTAAAACACCCATGTGAATCTAGTAAAGTCATCTACTAAAACATACTAGCTATTTTGGTTGGACCAAATAAGTCCATGTGAATTAGTTCAAGTGGTTTAGATGATAAGCTTTCAGTTCTGCTTTTAAATGACTTCCTAGTTTGTTTTCCTTGTGCACATGCATCACAGATTTTAGAGTTCAGTTTGAATTTAATTTCAGGCAGTCCTTTAACAATGGAATGTTTCACCAATTTATGAAGCGCATTGTAGCTAGCATGACCTAGTCTACGATGCCACAAACATGCTAATTTAGACTTAGGTGCAACAAGACAAATATTTATGTGAGTAGGGTCATCTTGGTCAATCATATACACATTGTTGACTCTTTTACCAGAAAACTTGGTTTCTTTTGAATTAGGGTGCAAGATCCTACATTCATTAGAGTCAAAGACTAAGAATGACCTTTATCACAAAGTTGACTTATGCTCAACAAATTATATTCCAAACTATCAACAAGCAATACATTATCAATTGAGTTGGAGGAATTCATACCAACTTTACCTGTACCAATGATCTTTCCCTTGTTGTTCCCTCCAAACGTTACATGTCCAGCTTCCTTTTCTACCAAGAGACATAATTTGGTTCTGTCCCCAGTCATGTGTCTTGAGCAGTCACTATCAAGGTATCAGCGATTGTGCACGGCTGCAAGACTCTCCTGCACAAGGAATTAAGTAACAATGTTTAGAGCCCAAGGACAATTGGGTCCCAATGATTTTCTCATCTCAGCAAAACAAGATAACATTGGTTTTGAAATCCAAACGTTCTTAACATTCTTATTTTCTTTGCTTGGTTGGAAGTTATGGTTCTTCTTTTCTTCATTAACATTCTGTTTCTCTCTTTTAGCTTCTTGGGCTTTACGGGTTTTAGGAATGTTGGAAGAGGATTATTTTTTAGACCATCTGTTCCAGCTGGTTGGTCTAGAGGATAGGAGGTGTCACAGTACCTAGGGTGTTAAGGTTGGGTAAACCTATGATAATAAAGTTCATAACTACCCCAGACCCATGAAGGTGTCGACCTGTCCCTTGTTCTGACCATCTATAACGGTCTCTGTTTGTTGGATGTGTCGACCTCATGTCATGGAAGTGTCGACCTATCTCCTGTTCAGCCCATTTATAACGGTCTCTATTTCAGAGACGTGTCGGGTCCCTATAACTTGAGTGTCGACCTGTCGGTGCATACTTAGGGAGCTGATGGGTGGTTGACCATGAGGGTGTTGACCGGTCCTTAGGGTAGTGCTGACCTGTGCCATTGTTGAAATTCATTCTACCCTTAGGATGTGCAGACCTGGACTTGGGTTGGTGTCGGCCTGCTTGGTATTGTTGGTGAGCCTTTTTGGGTTTTTCAAGGTTGTTCATCATAGGCTCTCCCATTTTCCGTTTCCCCTTATTTTTAGCCTTTTCTTGATTTAGGCTAGGTGTTGTTTTTGAAGTTGATGCTTCAGAGGATGAAAGAAAAGTTGTAGTTCTTAAGCCAAAAGCCTTTTTCTTAGTTGGCTCATATCATAGCCCTTCTCTGTTGAAGTTCATTTTAGTCCCTAGCAGACCATTCAAGTTCTCACTTCCATCAACAAATTTTTCAAGGGGTGTTTGTTTATCTGCTAGGTCTTTTTGAAGTTTTTCATTTTCTTTCAACAGTTGAGAGTTGACTTGATTAAAAGCATCAGACTTTTCATTGCATAGATCATTGTCTTTTACATAGCTTTTTAGCTTTAACTCATCAATTTCATCTCTTAGGCTTTCATTTTCATCTTCCAAATCCCTCATTTCTTTTCTTCCCTCTTCTAAATTTTCATTCATTTTTCTTAGATCCTCAGTTTCAGTTTCCAGGAAGTAATCTTTTCATTAAGGGTTTGATCGTGCATAATGGAGTCAATTATCATCTTTAGGGCTTTGTTTACTTTTCTATACACTACATATTTATCCATTAATTCAAAGTAAGCTTTCTCCCAATCAACAGTAGAGAAATGTTCAAAAGGAGAGCTTACCTCACTATTCTTTTCTTCATTGGAAATCAAGCAGAGATCCTCTTTCTCCTCTTCAGAGGAGCTATCTTCATTTTCTTCTTATTCTTCATCACTCCATGTACATACCATGGCCTGTTTCTTCTTGCCCTTCCACATGGGCATTGTTTTCGTAACTCCTTCTGAACACTCGGACTTGATGTGTCCTGCTTTCCTGCAAGAATAGCAGACAACTTTGTCAACCTTCTTAGCATTTTTAGGTCTTGGCCTGAAGCTTATTTTTACCTGAGGCTTCCTCTTTGTGAAGCCTTTACCTTCCATTCTTAAATTTTTTTTGAACATTCTTGTCAACATAGCAACCTCGTCCTCTTCAGAGTTGCTACTTGAAGGCTCTTCATCTTCAGAGATGTCCTTGGTGCTTGGCCCAGCCTTGAGAGCCAGAGGCTTCTTCTTACCTACCTTAGCCTCTTTATTCTTCAAATTCATTTCATAGGTCATCAGGACCCTATGAGTTCTTCTACCTTGATGGTATCCAAGTCCTTTGATTCTTCTACCACTATTGCCTTTGTATGCCATGCAGGAGTTAGGGATCTTAGTATCTTTCTCACAATCTCCTGCTCGGAATAGGTCTTACCTAGCTCAGTTAAACCATTAGTAAGAATGGTTAACCTAGCATGCATGTCAGAGATAGATTCATCAATTTTCATTCTGAATTTTTCATATTTAGAAACTAGCATATTAGCCTTGGTCGCACGTACCTATGTTGTCCCTTCATATATTACCTCAAGACAGTCCCACATTTCTTTTCCAGTGGCGCATGTAGACACTCTTGATAATTCTATTGGGTGAATGGAGCACTGCATTATGTGCTTGGTGCCCCAGTTCAGCGTTGATCTCCTGATCTACTCTTTTCTCCATGTATCCTCATCTTCAGGGAGCTCAAACGGTCCTTTGCTAATTACTCGCCAAGACTCATGATCCTGAGCTCTGATAAAAACCTACATACGGTTTTTCCAGTAAGGATAATTTGTCCCAGTGAAAAAGGTAGGTCTATTTATGGAATGTTGTTCGGGCATTGGACTCTTAGTCACCATATCACCAGTTCTCTCAAGGTCGTTAGACCACATACAGAGAGACTAGCTCTGATACCACGTGTTGAGTAGTGATCGGTGGATCTAGAGGGGAGGGGTGAATAGATCAACCCCTTCTTTGCGAAAATATCAGCTAGATAAAAACTAAGAGTAGTAAGGCAAGAAATAGTTGCTAGCTAATGAGCTAAATGCAAGAGTGATGATCAATAGCGTTCCTACCAAGTATCAACCGTCAAGCCACAATAGATAACAAACCACAGAACACAAGTTTTTAAGGTGGTTCGGTCTCTATCTAGAGACCTACGTCCACCCCTCACTTCAACCAAGTGAGGCTTCACTAGCGCAAAAGCACTACCGCTGATTCACAGCTTCTAATAGAGAGAAGACTTTCTCTAACCGCTGCCAAATAGCTTGAGGGTATGCAACCCAACACCCACGGACCAGTGAACACACTATCCATCTTCCTACAAGCAGGTAGGGAGCAAATATAAGAGTATGTGTTTTGAGAAATATAAAATCAAAAGCGGATGAACCAGACAAGGTATAACAATGAAACTCTATGGGAGAAGAGAACTCATGTCTAGAGAAGAATGGACGACGCCTGGCTTCTCTTCGTCTTCTTCTTGGGACTTCACCACGACCGCAAGAGGAACATTGGATAAGCTCCTCAGCTTTCACTGCCACCTGATGAAGCTATAGATAGATGCTATCTCCCTTGCTGTGAGAGCTTTTGAAGTAGAAGAAGATGGTCAGCCCCGTTGCCCTTATGCCATCATCACTAGGAAGGAGAGGTCTCTCAAGGCTTGATTCCCCGCTTCATTTTTTTTTTCTTCTTATTTTTCTTTGTGTGCAGCTCGCTTGCATGAACTGGAGCTACTACTGTCTTCTATATCGGTGGCTCACGACATCTCCTACATTGTCTCCTATAGAGACCATACCCAGAACGTCGCATCCACATTACTTGATTTGCTTCCTTAGCTCCGTTGACCTTTGTCTGCCGTGCTTGCTAGTACGTGGATAGGTAGGGAACCACATCTACAGTGGTACCAGCATCTAGAGGATTTCTCTGCTAGTCAATAAGATCTTCTGACAAGGTGAGCTTCCAGACGGCTTTTCAAGTGCGAACGGATCCTCCAAGACCGGTTATAGATCTTGGAAAGCAGACGCGATGGGATCCAGATCCGTTCTAGAAGAACATGAATGTGTCGACACTTTCAGACAAGGTGTCGACACGTCCCTTTGTCTGTTGGCTGCCTTCATACTATCGACACCTTCAGACGGGGCATCAACATGAAGTGTCGAGACTGCGTGTCAGGCAGGGTTGTAGTCCACTGTGCTGAAATGAAGGTGTCGACAGTCTTTTACAGGGTGTCGACACATTGTGCCAAACAGAGCCCAAATAGAAATGGCTCAAGGTCAATTTTTGTCTGAACGTGTTGAGACTTTGTCACATGGTGTCGACACGTTGCTCATCCCAAAGCTCAAAAAGAGACGGTTCTAACTTGGTTTCTTCATGAAGTGTCGACACGTACAGATGACATGTAGACACTTGAGAGTCCTTCACCTGAGCTTGTCAAAATACAACTTAAACAAAATCATTAATCACACCACATGAATTCAACAATGAACTATGGTTTGTTATCATCAAAACCAGGGGACATAACACCCCTTCCACTGTGAAGGTAAACTTTGGTTATAATTATTACTTCCCAACCCCTGAGCCAACCCTCCTACGTGAGGTGTAGTTGTGTAATCGCACACTACAAGTAAAGCTTCCTCGGCGCAGCGTGCGGGGTCGAGCCACTCTTCCCTACTCGCCCACGTCTTTGGCCGAGATCGGCTTCTTCAAGCCGATCAGGTGAGTGCTGCCCCTTCCTCCAGTATTTCTGTTAGTTTAGTATCTTTTGATGCTCCACCGGTGAGTTACGAGAGTGCCCGACCCGTGATTCCACCATCCACGTGCGGCCACCGCGGCTAGAGAGTGTGAGAGCTACCCATGCCCTCAACGCACGATTTCTACCCCGCTGATGTCGGGAGGTCCTACCCTTGGGAAGGAACAACCTAGGTACTACTAGCGCCCCAAACTAGCAAGGTTCTAGTCCTCGGACTCAACCTACCCTCCCCGAGTCACCCCGGGAAGGGTTGCCTGTCCGCCAAATCGAGTCAGCATTCTTACTCGTGTGTTTGCAATTCTAGGTCCGAGCATCATCCAATCAGTCCCTAGTCGCATCCTAGGCTGTCTCACATCAGAGGTGGCCATGCCCTCGTCCACCAAGGTCTCCGGCGGTGGAATGGATGTAGGCCACTTAGCCCCTAGACCGAGGGAGGATAGGCCTCCTCCATCAACACGTCAGCCAGGCTGCACCACATCAGAAATAACCATTGGAGAGTGAAAAATACATACAACACTTTCCATGATAAACAAGGTGGAAAACTGAGAAAATTCATAGTTTTGACCTGGAATGGACCCCTCCATAGCATCAGAATCCCTCGCTGTAGTGGGGGAAGGCAGGGACTCCTTAATAGCTGGAGAAGCCTCTGTCATCACCCTGTCCTTTCCGGTTGCCGTAGGAGGGGTTGGGGACCCCACCTGATCACCTGTAATAGGAGTGGGCACATGCTCCTCCTCCGACGCCAGTGCTATACAATATAGTGTTGTTTCCCTGATGATTTTGATGATGTCAAACACTATGAGTCATTTATGAGTCTATTATGTTTTTAATGATCATATCTTTTTTTATCTGATATTACTCAAAGCTCAGGTTAACAGGTTGCAGAAGACTTATGAAGATCCTCAAGCACAACACAAGTCGACTTGGAGAAGCACAAGTCGGCTGGGCCAGGCTACTGAAGATCATCTAAAGAGAAAAGAAGAAGTGGAGTCGACGCTGTGAAGTTTGTCGCTGTTCCAGATCATGGGTGACAAATGTCCAACAGATGTGACAAATAGATATACATGGCAGACAAATGGCTCACAGTGCTGACAAATAACGAACAAGGGTGAATAACAGCTAACAAGGCTAACAAATGAGGAACACAGGTGACAAATGGGTAGTCAAGGTAACAAATAGATAGCAAAGCTGATAAATGGATGAAACCAGTGACAAATAGCTCACAAAGGTGACAAAAGGTCACTAAGGGTGACAAATGGTTGCCAACGGTGAAAAATAGCTCACAGGGGAGACAAAAGATGAACGAAAGCGACGACTCTTAGGCGTGACAAATGAAGCTAAAGGCGGCAAATGCTTCACAAGTAAGACATACACGATAAAGGTGACAAATGGCTATTAAGGGTGAAAAATAGATTGCCAAAGCAGAAAAATAGCCAAGCTCATGTTAATTCAAGCAAATCACGCCTTCGATTTCCAATCATTGGCACGTGATCCTAGGATTCCTGTGGTCCTTCCAAAAGAGAATATTCTCTAATACAAGTGGGCCAATGATAGAATTTCCTAGAGGATAAGATCATTTCAGAAAATGGTTTGTCTGCTCTATATAATAGAGTCTTCTTCATGAGAAGAGATGCTGCTACAAGCAAGGGCTGAGAGGGCTATAGAAGAACATTCGTTTAGAGAAGAATTGAGAAGAGTATTAGCAGAAGATTAGAAAGAGAGATCATGAGAAGAAGAAGAAGAAAAGAAAGAGAGATAGAGAGCCCAGATTCAAAAGTTCGTGAGAAAGATGTTGAGTGGAGCCAGAGCAATCCTGAAGATCTTTGAAGCCTTTGACTCGTGGATCAAATCCAGAGTCGTTCTACTCCACTGGAGCTATATTATTCTTTGTTTCTTTTTATTTATTATGTTTTGTTCTTTTTCATTCCTCTTTGTATTATCGATACCCTGTGTTGGGATCGGGGGAAGCTGTGTGTCAGCAGAGACTTAGTCCTCGTGAGGATTGGTTCCTCGGTTAAGTTGTGTATCAGCGGTTTGAGGATTGGTTTCTCGTCAAGCTGTTAGTTAGCAGAAACTGTGAATCAGTGGGTTGCGGGATTTGTTCCTTAAAGCTATGAATCGGCAATCTATACGGGATTGGTTCCCTTGAAGATGTGGATCAGCGGATTAAGCTGTGTATCAGCGGAATCCTCACTCGATTGAGTGGGGGGTGGATGTAGGTCTGCTGGGTGCAGACTGAACCACCTAAAAATCATTGTTGTGTGATTGTTTTACTCTTTGTCAATCTAAATTTCTAGTTTATAGGTTTATATAGATCCGGGGAAGTCAATCTAAATTGGTATATCAAAAGGTGTTCACATACATTTTGTGAGAGGAGAGTTTCTGGACTCAACCCTCTGCCTAGTACCAATACAATTGACTGAACTTCATTATGACTTGTTGCTTATTCTAATTGGGTTGAACTAAGTTTAATTTCTGATCAGTAATATCTTAATCTGATAAGTGTTTGATAAATGTTCAGTGTGAACTGTTAGATGCTCTGATATCTGCATTTCGGCTTAGTTGTGATTCAATGGTGTTGTGAGCATCCTCTAATTTTCCGTCCAGCGCCAGAGCCTCTGTCTTCTCATTTCTGTAAGACGTTTAGTCTGCAGTTGTTGATTCTGTCTAGTTTGAATTAGCTAGTTTTTAATTGGGCTTAATTTTTGTAGAGGGATCTATTCACCCCCCCTCTAGATCCCACCTTGCACCTAACATTTGGTATCAGAGCAAGGTTCCCCACAATGTGGTCCAACGACCAGTGGAGATCCTATGAGGTGCAGTCTTGCAATTTTCTAGCTCAGGGTTATTCAATTAACAAACCACCCTTCTTTGATGGTAATAACTACACTTACTGGAAGAACATGATGCAGATCTTCATGCAAGCTCAGAGCTATGAAATGTGGAGAGTCGTTGAGAAAGGCCCATACATTCTCCCAGAAAATGAAGATGGCGGGACAAAAGAAAAGATTTGCCAGTCTACTGTCAATTGGAGCACCCTCAATGCAATGCAGTGTGCCATCCATCCTGAAGAATTCTCAAGGGTCTCTACATGCAAATCAGCTGAGGAGATGTGGGACCGGCTTGAGGTAATTTACGAGGGGACAACTGAGGTAAGGGCCACAAAAGTCACTATGTTAGTTTCTGAATATGAAATGTTTAGAATGAAGTCTAGTGAATCTATTTCTAAAATGTATGCTAGGTTTTCTAGACTAATCAATTGTTTGAAGTCACTTGGTAAAGATTATTCTGACAGTGAGCTGGTCAAAAAAATCTTAAGATCACTTCCACTAGCGTGGCACACCAAAGCCACTGTTATTGAGGATTCAAAGGATTTGTCTACTATGAAAGTAGATGAATTAATTGGGTCATTGATGACCTATGAGATAAATTTTAGGAGAAGTGAAGATGATGACAAGAAACCCAAAACAATAGCTCTTAAGGGCTCTGATAGTAGTGGAGAAAGTAGTGAGGACTCAGGTGAATTGTCAGCATGTGAACAAGCATTCCTCACTAATAAGTTCAAAAATTCTTAAAAATGAAAGGTATGTATAGAAAGAAGAAGAAAAATTACCAAGTAAGTAGAGAGTCACATTTTAAACCTGACATGCATAAAAAGACTTACAAACTTGTTTGTTATCACTTCAGGAAGCCATGACATGTTCATGATGAATGCCTAGAATTGTTCAAAAAGGATTCCAAGGCCAAGGAGAAGAAGCACAAGGCTATGGTGACAACTTGGAATGATGAGGAAGAGAGTACCTCAAGTGATGAGGAAGAAGGGGTAAACTGTGCACTCATGGCCAATGAATATGAAAATGATGAAGAGGTAAGCTCTCCCTTCGAAGTATTTTCGATAGAACAATGGGAAGATGCTTATAAAAAAAAGAAGCTAAATAAACCAATGTGCAGGCCAAAGAAAATTTTGATTGCTTTTACTATGGTATATATGGTCATCTTATGAAAAATTGTCATGAAAAGAAAAAGGATGAACAAAATGCACGTAGGATGCATGCTAGGAATCATACTATTCAGAAAAACAAAAATCAATGCTTTCATTGTAATAAATCTGGACATGTGACAAAAGATTATTTTGTAATGAAAAATAAAAAATCAAGAGCATGAAGGGTGAATGCTTCTGGCAAGCTAAGATGGTCTGCGAACAGAAAACTCTTCTGTTGTTTTAGATGTGGGAAGGTTGGCCATACAGTCAAAGACTGTTGGAAAATGAAGAAACAAAAATTTTCCAGAAGTAAAATAGGAAACATTTATGCCTCACCACTAAAATCTCTTGTTCATTGTTATTATTGTGGAAAAATTAGGCATCTCATGAATGATTGTTTTACGATAAAATCTGATGACTTGAATTCCCAGAAATGGTGGAAAGCACCAACTAGAGGTGCTACTGACCCTAGAGGACCCAAGAATTCTTGGGTACCTAAAAATGTAAAATAAGATTTTGTACAGGTGTGCCTTGGAGGAAGAAGGAAAATAAAAATGGGGGTTAAATAAGTCAAGGCACCCGTTGTTGGTAAAAACCCCAGTTTCTATTTTTATTTTTATATTTGTTGATTGTCATTTCCCTCTTGATAGTTGCATATCAGATCAGATTAGATTCATGTGTTCATTATTTCAGTTGGTTTAATAATTAAGGGGGAGTTTTTAAAAATTTGATATGTTATGAAAAACGTTGTCTTTCATTGAAAATATGATCCATACAATCTTGAGTCCACATATATGCTATTATGCTGTGTCCTGCACAATCTGAATAACTTGTTTATCATACATAAACTGCACTGCATCTGTCATGCACATTCATGCATAATGTCATGGTATATAAAATGGTGACTTGAAAAAGGAAAGGTTAGGCCTGTCTCGAAGCCTTCACCATGCGCGAGGACATTCCTCTGCCCGGTACCATGGGTCAAGATTGCATTTAGGGTTCTTCAGATCAACTCCATGCATGGTCTTCATGTCTAGATTAATTTCACAGGTATATTTAGTCAGGTAGAGTAAAATGCTTTAATAATGATTTCCATTTCTCACATGCGCACATTTAGGGGGAGTTCTTGTCTGAAAATCTTGAATTCCATCCCTTCAGGGGGTGAGTGTGTTTTTCTTTGAACCAATTTCTTGGATCTCATTTCTATGAGAATTCATTCCTCTAAATCTCCCATATACTTGTTGTTCGCTCATTGCTTGTGCATACTCTTGAAACTTATCCTTGCTTGCTGCTCGGATGGCTACTTGTCAATATCTTTGAATCACCTACAATTCAGATAGATTCCAATCTGTGTACCAAAATCATAAATTTGAGATAACTCAAATTAAGAATCTTCTATTATACCTCCTTATGATTGTCCACAAATAATTAGCCGGTTTATGTTTAATGAATTCATTGAGTTCAGATATGAATGTCCTGAAAACCTCTGTGTTCAACTTTTAATAGACCTTAACCATCTTGTACATGTTGTGCCCTGGGTAATCGTTCTGAAATCTGAAATTTCTAAGATCATGTGCCAACTTTAGTTGAGATACTTGAATTGAGTATTGTTCTTAACATTAGGTCAATCTGAAAACTCTTAAGGGTCAATATTGACAGAGCAATAATAATGGTTCACTGAGAAACCATGTCCCTTTTCCCATGAAGATAAGTGGACTGCGTCACGAAGTGCCACTGTTAACCTAAAAGAATGAATGAAAATTAAGGCAGAGCAATGGCAAGCTCACTGGGAAATATATCTCACTCATCAATGAAATGAGTTGAGATATGTCATGAAGTGGCAAGCTACCTCTGTTCAAGGTGAAGTATGACAGTTAGTCATACCAAGTATCTAGGGATACTAGCGTCTAAACAACGTGTATCCTCAAGGTACAAAGTGTATACTGAACTCAATTGCTCCTGAAAAATTGATGAGACAAAGGAAAATCAGATTATTGTGGCTAAAAGAAAAAGAAAATTGCTGAAACCCAGGAATTTAATCAAAAAATCTTGAGTGTTTAACCTCATTACTAATTTGGAAACTCCTAAAGATGTAATTGATCTTGAATGAGTAGGATAAAGAGAGGTTAAACTAGGTGCTAATATGAAATTTTGGTTCATCTTTATTAAACCTGAATTCAGATATGTTTACAGAAATTTCATTGATAAACTTAGAAATTATTAGATTTAAACCATGCAGTCAAATAAGGAACTTATCATAAGTTACTTATAATGGAAGAATCTGAAATCAGCCACTGTTGTTTTATGAAATTAGTATCATATTGTGAATGTTTCTTGAATTATCAGGCGCACTAATGTCAAAAGGATTCAGTCTCCTCACTTCTTATGCTTCCTGCTTATTCAATTCTTGATTTGAGTCATTTCTACATCTGTCTGGTCTTTTGATCATATGTCAAAGGGGGGAATTGTTTATACTCTAGAACTTATCTTGATTCAATCATCTCTAAATTCCACATTTCATGGAAACTATTTTTGCTGACGTCAAAGGGGGAGAATAGTTTGATGAGTCATTAATTTTGGAGATGGGTATTCACATTGTCATATAATGACGCACAGTGTTGCCATCATCAAAAAGGGGTAGGATGTTGTGTCCTTGGTGGTTTTTGATAGAGAAAGGAGATAAGATCTAGAAGGGGGGGATGAATAGATCTACTACCAAAAACTTCACGGATTAAAATCTCTCAAGCACTGCACTTAGATCAGGCACTCAAGAAGATATCATTCACCACATCGATCAGTTCAGGCAACCACGCAAGCAACATATACGCATAAGCAATAAAGGATGTAGAAGGATAGCAGAAGAACTAAACTCAACCTAACAAACAATCAGAACTGCAAATGTCAATTAATCACAAGCCAGGGATAGTACTAGGCAGAGGGTTGATCAAAAGAACTCCTCATGCAAGGGGCGATGTTCTGGATAGGCATAGCCTATCTTTCCCACCACGACTTTTGATATACTTCCTGATTGTGTATAGTTGCAAGTAACAATTAAGAACACATACCACACATGAGATAGGTGATTTTTTAGGTGGTTCAATTGCTACCCGCAATCTACATCCAGCCCTCACTCCCTTGGAGTGAGGCTTCCTTGCTTAACAAAGTAAACAGCAGACACGGTCTGCGACAACAGCTGTAACCACAGCTTCACACTCGAGGAACACACTCCTCGCTTCTTCTGGATCTCCAGAAGGAACCCGGAGGAACAACCTCCCTTCCTCTGCGAGCGTAGAGGGAACCCCGTGAACTGCACACAACAGCTCACGCAATCAGAGGTTTGAACCTCTCTTCCTCTGATGCACAGAGGGGACTCCGGAGAACACTCTCCCTTCCTCAGATAGTACTCAGAGGGAACCACAAACAAGTTCAAAACAAATAACAGAAAGAAAAATAGAAGAAAAAGAATTTAATAAGAAAAATAGACAATGAATAATGTAGTTTCGAATTAAAGCAATCTCTAGAGGAGATGGGCTGGTGGCACTCAATTCTCTCTTCCTCTCAAGGTGGATCTCTCTCTTTCTTTTCTTCTGGAAGAGCTCTCTCTGAAATCATAATGGCAACGAGAGTAGCAGCTTCAGCAGCTTCTCTTGAACGGAGCGACAGATATATATATATATATATATATATATATATATATATAGCATCATCTTCCATTTGAGATTCCAATTAGCAGCCAGGATAATCAATTGGTCCACGTGGAAAAGAATATTTTGATGATTGAACTTTCCAAAAATCAGCCACGTGGGTTGCAATTTGCGTGACAAAACTTCCATGAGCGCTGGCACGTGATTCGCCTAGGTTCATCAGGAGCTCAAGAATGATTTTCAGAGTTGCGTCGCAACTAAGGATTCACTTATCCTCTAAGCAATTATCATTTATCTTTAAGAAACCATCATTATGTCTTAATTCACTCAAGTCCGTCTCTCATACTTCTGAATTGAAGATTAGAAAGGGTTTTGCCGAAATCGATCGACTGTTCAACCTATTTCAGTCGGCCGAAATAAACAGCATCAGGAGTTACTTTCAAAAGTTCGATGCAGTCTCGAAATAGCTTCGACCTGACCGCATTGATCTTTGGTGCGTTGATGCAGCTCTACGATTCTTCGACGTTGTTGGCTTCCAATTGTTGGTCCTAAGCTGAGTGCATCGATGCACTCCTGTACTGCGTCGGTGCAGTGTGAAGATAAAATCCTTGGCCAACAGGCTTCAAATGCTAGCTTTTGTCTTGTTACGTCGATAAATAGAATCGCCAAGTTGAGGCAGAATGTAACAACATATCATTCATAAGCTGATGCTTCGGATCATCAATTTGCTGCTTCGACCTTCTTTCTGAAAAGCTGTACTCAGCTGCTTCGACGTAACGCCATTCGGTTTCTAATGCTGGGTAGATGTGTTGATGCTGTAGCTTGGTGCGTCAAGGCACCATCAGATCTGCTTCAATATCTTCATTGCAACTAGTTCTTGATGCGTCGGTGCAGCTCTTTGCTGCGTCGATGCGATTCTTTAAAAATTACTTCTGTGGTTGTGACTGCATCGAGGCAGTGGAGAACTCTGACATTTCTTAGAACTTCCTCACTTTCTTTGATGTAGCTCCAGTAATCAGGGCACCTACAATTAAGATTTATTGTGTTAGCTAGTAAACCGTATTTCATTGACATCATCAAAACACACAAAATACAACATTCTCCCCCTTTTTGATGATGGCAACAGTATGAGTTATTAAGTCTTATTAATGCCCAAAAACATATTCATCTTCCTTGAGAAATAGTTGAACAATGAGGGATTTGAAAAGATTTGACTGAAATATAAAAGGAAGGTTTATGTGAGTTACCAAAATGGCAGACATGATACCAATCAAGACAAGGATAGATAGATAAGACTTTTTATGATGAGAGGACAAAAACAAAGAGAATACTCTCTCCCAACTTACTCTTCCCCTCAACATGCTCAACTTACTCTCCCCTCAACTTACTCAACGTACTCTCCCCCTTTCACTCTCACTCTTACTCTCCCCTCAACTTACTCAACGTACTCTCCCCCTTTCACTCTCACTCTTACTCTCCCCCTTTGACATCATCAAAAAAATGGGCGGAGAAGAACAATTTTGTAAGTGCAAGAGAGACCAGATACAGTAAGTTCACAGATTCAAAAATTTTTCAGGACCATCTCTTAAGGATTTAAGTGTGGTAACCAAAAATTGCTTAGATGTTTCAGTCTGATATTCTAGAGAGACAAAGAGTAGGAGTGTATGAAAATTATCTCCATATAGGAATAAGGAAGGTGAGCAAATTGTCATATAGATGCCTTGAATGAGCTATCCAAATGCTTTACTAGTTAAATTTTCAGAGACTTCTCAAGTGAAAATTTTCCAGCAGTATTGAGAACAAAAAGATCGCATCATATTTTTGCAGTGGGACTATGAATACTTTCATCGTTGTTTTGGAATGCGTGCCTTTTTCTTATTGAGCAATGTGGGTTAACCTACACCTTTTTACATGAGGAGACACATTGGTTAGATGCAGGAATCCCCAGTTACTCATTGTGGTAACCTAAATGCCTCTCTTTTGAGAACAAAGTTAGCAATAGAGATGTCTTTTTACTTGAGGCACAACACGTCTTAAGTGAAGTGATCCAATTACTCAACATTCTATGTCATTGCTCTGCCATGGTTTCATAGGCATAGCTTTTTAACCAAAGATAATCTAGCACTTCATGACTCAACTTAACTCCACTTCATGGTGAAAGAGTTGGTTTCTCTGTAAACCAGATCATTGCTCTGAAATAGTTTTACCCCTTTTGATTTTAGTGAAGTAGAATGTTTGAGAACAATACTTAAATGTACAGATTTTTCAGCTAGAGTTGTCTCCTTGTGTTTAATGTTCAAGCTTTTAGAAGAATGCAGTGCATGATATTCCAACATTGTTCTCCACTCATTAGTCTTGTAGGAAGATATTCTTCAGAAGACTTTATCATTGTCAATACAAGATCATGAAGCTTAAACTTCTTGGCTGTGATTTTAGTTAACAGACTTAAATTCCTTAAGAATTCTGAGGCTCAAGATCTGTGAAAGAACTATATAAGTTCTCAATAAATGCTGAAAGACTTCAAAGTAAACAAACTCCCCCTATGAATTTGACTTCATGGATTCAAGAAGAATGTATAAACAGACCAAAAGGAATCTCCCCCTGACTACATGAGTCAAATAGCCTTGGTACTTGGAAGAGAACGTAGGTCAAATGCAACCTCAAGCATAGTGTAGGATTCCAGATAGACATAATCTGCCCTTCTCCTAACACCATTTTATATACCAAGTATGCCTGAACAAAAATAAAAAATGATGATGAACATTGAAATGCACAGATGCGTCGACCTGGGATCAAGGTGAATCGACGCATAGACTATACACAGAGTTGCAAATGGAAGAGTTTAAACTGACAGGTTGGGGCATAGACTTAAGTGCGTCGAGGTAGGCTATGGACACACAGAATACACAGACTGAAAGGTGATGGGATTTAGTAATTAGGATGATCTAAAAATGCCCATCTCTCTCCTGAAGGTAGAGAACTTCTCATTATCTAAAGGCTTAGTGAATATATATGCAATTTGTTGTGCTGTGCCAGCATGGATTAATTCAAAGTTACCCTTAGAAACTTCATCTTTATGAAGTGATGCCTGATTTCTATATGCCTGGTGCGTGAGTGCAGAACAGGGTTCTTAGTTAGGTTTGTTGCACAAGTGTTGTCATAGTAAATTGGTGTGCAACCTAGGTCTACTTTGTAGTCCTAGAGCTGGTGTTTTATCCAAATGACCTGTGTATCACAACTCCCTGCAGCTACATACTTCGCCCATACAGTAGAGAAGGAAATAGAATGCTGTTTCTTGGAAGCCCAAAAAACTAAACACCAACCTAAGAATTGACAAAAGCCAGTTGTGCTTTTCCTATCTAATATGCAGCCAGCATAGTCTGCATCAGTGTATGAAATTAAATCTAGTGTGTGTGATGCAGGAAACCATAGTCCAAAATTATGTGTACCTGAAACATATCTGAAAATTCTTTTAACTACAGCAAGATGTAATTCAATAGGTCTAGACTGAAATCTAGCACACATACATACACTAAATTGAATGGCAAGTCTTGAGGCAGTTAAGTATAGTAGGGAGCCAATCATACCTCGGTATAATTTTGCATCTACTTCTTTACCTGACTTATCAGCATCTAAGGAAGTATTAGTACCCATTGGAGTTGCTATGTGCTTCAATTTGTCCATTCCAAATCGTTTCAAAATTTCCATTGTGTATTTGGTTTGATTGAAGAAGCAACCATCCTTCATCTGCTGAACCTGTAAGCCAAGAAAATATTTCAGTTCTCTAACCAAGCTCATTTCAAACTCAGTAGACATCAAGTTTGCAAATTCATCACATAGTTCAGTGCAAGTTGAACCAAAAATAATGTCATCCACGTATACTTGAACTATGATAAGATTGTTGAGTCTCTCCAGTTGATTTTGATGATAACAAAACCTTGGCATTACAAATAGATTGATAACTTGGTTAACCCTCTCTCAAAGCCATTTTCACCAAAGCAAATGTTCAAACTTATCATGCCTTAACAAATACCCCGACCAAGTCTAAACAAGCTCATATTATATGGATATTGTTGCAAGCATAAGCCTTCAATATATGGATGTGATTTATGGACTGAACTGGACTGTTTGTGCAGGTTTTCTAGAGTTCGGTCGACCTCAGGGCATGGGCTGGTCGACCTAAATTAACAGCGCTCAGAACACTACAGGGTTTTACAATTCGATCGACCACCCACCCTAGACCGGTCGACCGGAATCTCCAGCGTTCAAAAGCCCTCATTCTGTAAAAGTTAGGTCGACCGCCCTATGTGTCCCGGTCGACCGAACCCCCCGAGGTAGCAATTGTTAACTTTGTGTTTCTTCAACGTGGGAAGCCTTTCTCCTTTGATTTTTTAATCCCAAAGCCACCAGACATGCCATGATTTGTGGATCTGGTTCCTTGCTTGTCTCTTGACCATCCAAGTTGTATAAAAATATCTCATTGGGGTCAAAAACCCCTAATCACTCAAGGGAGATCAAAGGGGGCTGCCAAGGGAGAAAGAGTGCTGCTGAAAGAGCTCTGTGAATAGTGTTTCGTCCGAGCATTCTTCATCAAATCTCAAGCATTTGAAGATCATCCTGAAGCCATTCAAGTGGAGATCGAGCTGAGAACCAAGCTTCATCAAATATTCTCTTCATCCACTAAGGGGGAGCTTAAATCTGCAATTTTCTTTTGTGTTTCTTCTTCTAAAATTCTTGAGCTTCAAGTGTTTGTTTCTTGTAATCTCTAATCATTCAAGTGTGTGTGGATCTACTCAAGTCTGTGTGTGTGTGTCTTGGATCTTTTAGATCCTTCTGTGGTTCGGTGTATTTGCACCTTCTTGGGAGTTTCTCTCATCCTACGAGAGTGTGTGTGTTCAGATCTTGTAATCGTTTACAAGATAGTGTGTGAATCCTCACAATCTGTGAGGGGTGGACATATGTTGTCGTCGTTGAATCCGAACCACCTAAAAACCATTGTCTTTTGTATGGTTTGGTCATTTTCTCCTATTTCCATTCTGTGCAAGTTCTCGTAGATTAAATCGTTTTATTTTTCTCCTCTTAGATCTAGCTTAATTGATCATTCAGATCTTTGGTATATTAAAAGCTGGGTTCAGATGGACAAGGTGAGTCTTGTCAAGACGATAACACCTTGCGTGAGAGAATCTCCGGATTCCAACTCCACCAGGTACTAAGGAGCTATTGTGGTGGTTAATTTTGATAGATCTAATTTGCCTTGTATCAAATCTAAATTTGATAGTTTCTATTTTATCATACTTGGTTTAAGTCGGCTAAGTTTTTCTAAAATTTGTATTCACCCAATTCACCCCCCCCTCTTGGGTGTCATTGATCGCGAGACTTCAATTGGTATCAGAGCTAAGGCTCTACATTTTTCAGATCTAACGATCTAGAGTAAGATCCAGATCAATGGCCAACAAGGGGATGATGCCTGAGGGTCACTCAATCCACCGTCCTCCATACTTTGACGGCTCGAATTACTCCTATTGGAAAAATAGGATCCATGTTTTCTTGAGAGCCCAAGAGTATGAGATCAGGAGGGTGGTGGACAAGGGTCCATATGAGCTTTCTACAAATGAAGACGAATGGAACCCTGAGGATATTAAAAAATCCATGTGCCATTCATCCTAATGAATACTCTCATGTTTCTATGTGCAGCTCAGCAAAGGAAATGTGGGATAAGTTGCGGCTTATTTATGAAGGAACCTCTGAAGTCAAGGAAACCAAAGCCAATATGCTGGTTAGAGATTATGAGTTGTTTAAAATGAAGCTGGAAGAGACGATCTCAGAAATGTTTACAAGGTTGATAGAAATTACCAATGGTCTTAAGGGCCTTGAGAAGGAGTATACTAATTCCGAACTTGTGAGGAAGGTATTGAGATCCCTTCTACCTGCGTGGCACACAAAAGCCACTGTTCTTGAAGATTCAAAGAATCTGTCAACACTATCCTTGGACGAGCTCATAGGGTCACTGATGACCTATGAAATAAACATGAAGAGAACAGCTGAGGAAGAAATGAAGAAGAAGAAAACGGTGGCCTTGAATGCCCACCAACCTGAAAATGACTCCTAAGAAGAGGAGTCTACTGAAGGAAGTGATGAGGAAGAGAACTTGGCGATGTGGACTCGCCAAGTGAAAAAATTCTTGAGAAGAAAGAAGAATTTATAAGAAAATTTCAGAAAGGGCCAAAGAAAGTCCGGTCAAACTAAAGGGGAGTCAAGCAGGCCAAATAGCATTATATACTATGAGTGCAAGAAGCCCGGGCACATGAGAGGAGAGTGCCCATAATTGAAGAAAAAGTTCAATAAGGATAAATTGAAGAAATCGCAAGCCATGGTCGCCACATGGAGCGACGAAGAGGATGAACAATCTGACGAGGAGCTGGAGGAGCTCGTGGGAAGCTTATGCCTCATGGCACATGAGACTGATTCAACCGAGGTAAATTCTGATCCTGATTTTATTTCAAATGCACAATGGGAGTCAGAATATGAAAAGTTGTATATAAAATAAAAAAAAATCAGATCTGAAAATAAAACTCTCAAAAAGAAAATTGATGATTTTACACATGAGGATACTTCTGTTAAGTTTGAGAAACTGGAACAGGAATGGTTCGAGTTAACAGAAGAAAAAGAAACTTTGTTTCAAACAATTTCAAATATTGAAAAAGCCAAAGAGGAGTTATCATGTAAAATGTCTGAAATTGAAAAAGTTTGTGAAAAGTTCAAAAATGAAAAAAAAGTTCTGACATCTTCCATTTCAGAACTTGAGAATAAAAATGTGAGTTTGAATAAGGAGGTGACTGACTTGCAGTTCACTCTCTCTAGGTTTGTTAAAGGGAAACAAAACCTAGACAATATGTTGGGAGTTAAAGTTAACTTCCGTAAAGAAGGATTGTGGTATATACCCTAGAACAAAAAATCCCTTGAGCACAAGATTACTACATCTTATGTGCATGAAAAAGAAAATAATTGTGCTTCAGGCTTACACACCAAGCCCCAATATGTTCAATCTAAATCACACAAACATCAAAGAAGATTCTCAAATGTCAACTGCTTTCATTGTGGTAGAGTTGGTCATGATATTTCTAACTGTTGGTTCAAACAGAACAATCAAACGAATCATGCTATTGGGACTAAAAAAAGATATTTATAGAATTAGACTAACTCATATAGACCCAAATTAGTTTGGATACCAAAAATAATTGGATGAGAATGTTGTTTCTTGCAGATATGCCTTGAAGCTAGGGAGAGTAAGTGGTACCTGGACAGCGGTTGCTCAAGACATATGACAGGGGATAAGAAAGTGTTCTCTACTCTGCAAGATAAGGATGGAGGCTTGGTTGCCTTTGGTGGAAAGGACAAAGGTAAGATTGTTGGAATTGGCAACATATGTAAGAATTATGAAATTCTTATCAAAAATGTGCTTTGGTGAAGGGTTTAAATCATAATCTTTTAATTATAAGCCAACTGTGTGACAAGGGTTTTAAAATTATTTTTGATGAAACTGATTGCCTTGTCTTGAATAAAATCTCTAATGAAATCAGATTCATTGGCAAAAGGAACAACAATGTGTATATTGTTGATCTTAATGATGTTGCCGGTGATGATGTGTGCTTGGTAGCAAACAACCATGATAATGCATGGCTGTGGCACCGAAGAGCAGGTCATGCTAGTTTTGGAGTAATCTCCAAATTGTCTAGACATGACTTCATAAATGGGTTGCCTAAATTAAAATTTGAAAGTGATAAGATCTGTGAGGCTTGCACAAAAGGTAAGCAAACACGCATCTCTTTCAAAAATAAAAATATTATTTCTACCGCTAAGCCTTTAGAACTGTTGCACCTTGATCTTTTTGGTCTAACTAGGACATCCAGCCTAGGAGGAAAATCTTATGAATTTATAATTGTTGATGATTACTCCAGATTTACATGGGTGTTATTCTTAGCCAATAAAAGTGATGCCTTGATGGAGTTTCAAGTGTTTTGTAGGAAAATCCAAAATGATAAAGGATATCTCATCACCACAATTCAAAGTGATCATCGTGGTGAGTTTGAAAATCATGATTTCAGCAGTTTTTGCCCAGAGCAAGGATATATGCACAACTTCTCATCACCTAGGATGCCTCAACAAAACAGAGCAGTGGAGAGGGAAAATAGAACCTTGATGGACATGGCACGGACCATGTTAAGTGAGAACTCCCTACCCAAATACTTTTGGGCCAAGGTGGTAAGTACGGCGTGCTACATCATCAACAGGGCAATGGTAGGGCCCATTTTGAAGAAAACACCATATGAGCTCTACAAGGGTAAGAAACCAAACATTTCCTATCTTAAACCCTTTGGATGCCCATGCTTCATCCTGAATAACGGTAAGTCTAACCTTGGTAAGTTTGATGAAAAGAGTGACAAAGGAATCTTTCTAGGTTATGCACTAAATTCTAGAGCTTACAGGTTATTTAATAAAAGGACTTTGGTTGTTAAAGAAAGTTCTCATGTCATTTTTGATGAATCTGAATTAAAACTGACAAATCAAACTTCTTCTACCTTGGATGCAGATGAAGTTCCAAAACAATCAAATGATGCTGGAACATCTGAGGTTAAGGATGAACCAACTGAAGAAAATTCCAGCAAGGATGAAAATGATGAAGATCTGTCCATTGAAACACTTCAACAACGACCATTACAACACCCTAATTTGCCTAGAGCTTCAACATACTTGAAATATCACCCCGCTGAAAACATCATTGGTAATGCTGAAGATGGGGTAAGAACTATATCTTCTCTAAGGCAAGTGGAAGATGAGGATTTGATGGCCCTTATCTCTCAAGAAGAGCTTAAGGATATTCATAAAGCTCTTCAAAATGAATCTTGGATCCAGGCTATGCATGAAGAGTTGCACCAATTCGAAAGAAACCAGGTATATACTCTTGTGCCGCATCCTAAAAATCAACCCGTAATAGGAACCCGTTGGGTTTTCAGAAACAAGTTGAATGACACGGGATTGGTTGTTAGGAACAAGGCCCGGCTCGTAGCCAAAGGGTATAGCAAGGAAATGTGTATTGATTTTGATGAGTCTTTTACCCCGGTTGCTAAACTAGAAGTAGTCTGAATCCTTTTGTCCTATGCTTGCTCATCGAACTTCAAACTATTTCAAATGGATGTTAAATCTGCCTTTCTAAATGGGTGCATAAAAGAGGATGTCTATGTAGAACAACCTCCAGGTTTTGAAGATTCAAAACACCCAAGGCATGTGTAGAAATTGCAGAAGGCTTTGTATGAGTTGAAACAAGCTCCAAGGGCCTTGTATGAAAGGCATACTTCATTCCTCATTGAAAATGGTTTCAAAAGAGGTAAGGTTGACCAAACAGTGTTCACGAGAAAATTAGGTATAGACTTATTAGTAGTTCAAGTGTATGTTGTTGATATAATCTTTGGAGCTACTAATAATGCCTTATGTGATGAATTTGTAGAAATAATGCAAGGAGAATTTGAGATGAGCTTAATGGGTGACCTTATATTTTTTCTAGGATTACAGGTGAAGCAAACATCTGAGGGCATTTTCATAAATCAAGTCAAGTACACATTGGAGTTGTTAAAGAAATATGGGATGGCAGAAGCAAAATCTCGGTCAACTCCGATGGCCACAACCACGAAGTTAGACAAAGATGAAAATGGTAAAATAGTAGATCCTACACATTTTTGAGGTATGATCGGATCACTATTGTATCTCACAGAATGTCGCCCTGACATTCAATTCAGCGTATGTCTATGTGCTCATTTTCAGTCATGTTCTAAATAATCTCATCTAATGGCTATTAAACACATTTTTCGATACTTAATCGGTATAATACATTTTAGCTTGTGGTTTTCCATCGGTAGTTCATTTGATTTGATTGCATACATCGATGCAGATTATGTTGGATGTATTGTAGATCGCAAAAGTACTAGTGGGTACTGTCAGTTTCTTGGTGGGTGCCTAATCTCATGGGCCTCCAAGAAACAACATTCAGTAGCTCTCTCAACGGCCGAGGTTGAATATGTAGCCGCCGGAAGTTGTGCAGCCCAAGTACTTTGGATCAAAAATCAATTGCTTGATTTGGATGTTGAAATGAAATGTGTTCCAATATTGTGTGACAATATCAGTGCAATCAGCTTGTCAAAAAATCATGTTCAACATTCTAGGACAAAGCATATTGACATTCGGCATCATTTTTTGAGAGATCATGTAGGAAAAAGGGTCTTTGAATTAAATTTCATTGACACACAATCAGTTAGCTGATATTTTCATAAAACCCCTAAACTAAGAACAATTCAGCAAAATAAAAAGAGAACTGGGCATGTGCAAGGGTGAGAGCATACATACCTAGGTCTGCACTTAGGTTAAAAGTTGCACATGTAGAAAGAACTCATTTGCATAAAGGGCAGACTATCATGCATATTGTATGCATTTATTTTCAATACCTTAATATGTATCAACATCCCTGCATGCGTGAATGTATTTATATATATACAACCCTCCTTGAAATTTTTCTAAGGCCAGACATTCCTTGATTAAATAAATGTGGACCCAGTGATTTCTGGATCTAAGGCACTTTCTGAGGGGGAGTTAGAGAATTTTTCTCTATATCCCATCTCTTATCATTCCAAGTCACTCTCTCTCATTATTCCTCGGTGTTGGTTCAATAAAAAATGGTTGAAGGAGTTATTTAAAAACAAACAAAAAATAATAAAAAATGGAATTTAGGGCTAGGTCGACCACTTCAGTCGACCGCCACCCTCGCTCCGGTCGACCGAACCCGGCGAACCGGCCCGGCCGAACCAACATCTGAACCCCTTTTAAAGGGATCTTCACACTCCCTTTCTTCATTCCAACACCCCCACTCTCTCTCATACTACATTTTCTAACCCTAGAACACTAAAACTCCTCTTCCCTAGCCCAAAAACCTAATTCTTTCTTTACCAACACAAGATCCGGTCCATTCGTCACGGTTTTGGGATGATATCTCTGCGGCCGTTCGTGCGTTTGTGAAGACCTACCCAAGGTTTCAGATTGTGGAGAAGATCATTCCAAGCTCTAGGAGTGTCCTTTGGTCATCTTCATCCCCATTGTTGAGATTGATCCTTCGAGGTTTTCCACAGTGAGTTTTTCTAGTCAAGGATGTCGCCTTGACGGAGTTCTCGGCGTTTTGCCCAAGGGGAACCCAGTGGTCAGAGACAAGAGGCCCCAGCTCATCCACCACAGCGGGCACCTGCACCTCGTCATGCACCTCGGATGCCTCCACAGCCCATTATCGACCCTCGACTAGTTGACTTCAATGAGGTGAACGAGATTCGGCCCGATCTATGTGCTCTTTTTGAGATTCAAGAGGGTTGGACTGATTTTGTCACTAGATATACTTGATATTATCCCAATCTCGTGCATCACTTTTATGGAAATTTGGTTGAGAGGAATGAAGATATACACAGTGTTTACAGGATCATGCCCCAACCGTTACGCTAAAAGCTCGAGCTGGTAGCGAAGGCGGACCGTATTTCCTTATGGCATTGCAGAACCCCACACTATCGTGCTGTGGGCCGACATGAGGGACTTCGCACATGGACCCCAAATCCATGCGGCGGGATGGGCTGCCAACGCACCGATGCCCCACGTGGACCCTATAATCCACGTGGAACAGTAAATCCTTAAGGGAGACGCTGGAAAATCCAACAATCTCCCCACCAGTGGCACCTGGGAGATTTGAACCCGCGACCTCGCTCTGATACCAGTTTACATGATCATGCCCCAACCGTTAAGCTAAAAGCTCGAGCTGGTAGCAAAGGCGGACCGTATTTCCTTATGGCATTGAAGAACCCCACACTATCGTGTTGTGGGCAGACATGAGACGCTTCGTACATGGACCCCATAATCCATGCGGTGAGATGGGCTGCCAACGCACTGATGCCCCACGTGGACCCTGTAATCCACGTGGAACAACAAATCCTTCAGGGAGATGCTGGAAAATCCAACATCCTGTACTGGGAGTAGTCGAAGCGATAGTAGCCGGCGCCGAGGATGTGGTGGGAGGACCGACCGTCCCCTAACTAGCATGGGTCAAAGTGCTGGGACCGGCTGGTCCTTGGGCAGACGGGTCCTTCGGATGGGTGGGGTGGAGGGTAATCCTATGGCCCCCGTGGTCAAATGTGCAGGTGTTCGACCGACCTTGAAGGGTGGCATCCCGATCAAAGAGCCAAGGCCTACCAAAGATAATGCTACCCTCCTCCATAGGTAACGCGTCACACCATATCTCATCATGGTAAGCCTGGAACTGCAGTGACACTAGACATCGCAGCCTGACTGGGATGGAAGTAGAATCCACCCAAGATACTCTGTAAGGTGTGGGGTGGTCTACGGGCGTCAAACCCAGGCGACTAACAGTGCCCGTAGAGATAGCGTTGATGCAACTTCCACTATCTATGATCACCTTACAGGCCTTTCCTCCCATCCTACAAAATGTGTGGAAGATGGTACTACGACGCCAGTCGTCGCTCACCTGAGGCTGGGTTAGGATGCACCTGACTACACCCAACTGCACATCACCCTGGTACTAGGTACTGGGACATCAACTTGCTCTCCCTCCATTAGTTCATCAAAGAACTCCTCTGCTAAGTCCTGATCAGCCTCGTAACTGATCGGTACAAGCTCAGGTGTGGGGTCGCTAGCAGAGGGATCAGAAATAACAAGCGACTCCGGGGTGGGACACTTGGCCAAATAGTGGCAAACTCCACCACACCTATAGTAAGTGCCATGCATCTCGGGCCCTGGGGATGTTCCACTGGCCATAGGCCCCTTACCCTTGTCCATAAAGCGGGCCGGGGGTGTAGGAAGCGGGGTTCGGGTCGGCACGGTGGGCTGGAGAGGTCTATGTGTAGGGACGGGTACCTGCTAGCGAAGGGGAGGATCCCTCAGAGGGAGGGGGCGCCGAGGGGCAGCGAGGTCCTGGAGAGGGGGCTCCTGTGGACGGGCCACAGGCCACCGAGTGTAGGAACTAGGCGTGGTCTGAGGATCAGACAAACGCGGATAGGTGACCCCCTGGCGTGGGATAGGAGCAAACTCCGCCTTAAACTGCTCAACTTTGAGGGCAACTTGGTACTCATCTTCCAACTCGGTCACTTTGCGGTGAAAAAGCTCATACTGAAGGTGTGGCCGTAGACCACGTCAAAAATGGGAAACAGTCAGGGAGCTTTCCTCTGTGGCGTCACATCGCAGAAAGTACTCATCGAACTCGGTGATGTAATCAGAGACGGACCAATCCCCTTGGGTGAGACTCTGTTATTTATCTATGAGACGCTGGCGGTATGTGGCGGGAAGGTACTTCTTCCTGAGTTTGGTTCTCATCTCATCTCACGTCTCAACCTGGGGCTCCTGACGATGAAACAATAGGCTCTCCATATTCCTCCAATAAGTCTACGCCTTCCTTAGAAGTTTCATTTTGGTAAACTTGACTCTCCGATAGTCCGTCATCTCAAACCACTCGAAGTACCGGTCCATACCGGCCTCTCAATTGAGATATATCTTCGGGTCCAAGGACCCATCAAAAGTGGGAGGGTCTACTAACACCGTCCTGAGGACTCGCTCATCCTCATCATCCCTCTATGGTCGGTGACCACGACGGTGTCGGCCATTTCCCCCATAATCATTGTCGGACTCGTGGTCCTCAAGGTCGGGGGCACGTGGCCGTTGCTCCCCAGCCCTTAGTGGGGCGGGCTGGGCAACAGGCGCCTGAGGGGCCGGGACAGCTCCGGGGAGCTCCCGGTGGGGGACTCTCTCCACACTCTCTATCCTCCCGGCCAGACCTTGGACAGATCAGTCGAAAGCCTCGGCACGGTCCTCCATGGCCTTTAGACAGCCCTCCAAGCAGTCAGTATTCTCCCTATTAGTTTGATCGAACCTATCAATGCGCTCCATGAGTAGAGCGAACACGTCCTCCAGAGATCGGCCTCCCGGGGTGGCACCTTGGGGTTCACCCATAGTGTCAAGGCGATGGTACTGGGCACCTCCACGGGTGGGCATGCAATGGGAGAAGACCTAAAGGGAACAAAGGGGTGACTCACTACGACCTATATGGATGGACTAATGCAAAATGAAGGACGACCTAGACTCCAATATCCGGTACAAGGCGGAGGTTTGATCTGAAGATCGCACTCACACAAGTGTGCCCCTTTCCCAACAGGCATAGCCTATCGTTCCGGGAACATCTTTGGATATACCATATGAAATGGCGTACCTTGGACCGACTACCCTAGACTCAAATTGGCTGTGATGCCAATTTTATGCGGGACGACAATGGGACTCGACTCGGGCTAGACGCGAACCTTGGACTCTATAAGACGACGCGACTTGCAACAACACAACAAGGCGGCACCTAAAGAGCTCCAGAAGAGGCGAACATGCCCCAAACAAGAAGCGTTAAACTCATAGTCATCCCCGGGGAGGGAAAAGTGACGATCTGCATGGTTGAGAAACCGACTTTGAGTCTCGAGTGGTCAACTCACTCTCGTGCTCGGACTGAGTCACGGGACGGGTCTCGCTCTCACAACTCACAACGGTGACTAAATTTAACTAGATAGGAAATAAACTACTCACATGCAGCGGCATCTAGAATGTATACTAAATACGCAAGCAAGACAAGTGGGTGGCGAGTGTACCTCCACGCTCAGGGAGTGGGGAAGACGTCCCAACCAAGTTTAGTAACTCCTAGTACAGTAATAAAATTTAATTACAACAGTGATTTTATCACCCACTCCACACAGGGAGGTAAAGGGCTACATAATAATGCCGGGAGCACCAAACTTTGGTTGACGGGCAGCAAGGTGGCGGGTTCCAGGTGGTGGCGGGCAGCGGCTCCGTTTTGCGAATTGCTAGCTGATAGGATAGCGAATAGGGACGTCCAAAGGGACGTCGACTTTCGGAGAGTATCTTAAGGTGGCAATTCATCGAGATGAAGGCGGAGAGTCCCTGGTCGACCCCTTGGAGTGGCGGTCGCTGAAGCTACCCCGGCGTATTTCCCTGGGATTTATCCGGCAACCCCTTTTTGCTGGCCAGTCTCGGAGTAGGAATGCACGCCCCCGCGAAAATGGAAGCCACGCCCAGATCCAATATCAGATCGGGACAAAATTAGTGCCATTGCGTAGAGCACTCAGAGATCTTCAACATACTGGAATTTCAATTCCATCCAACGGCTGGATTGGAAATGAAAACTTCTGCAAAATAGTAACTGCTGCTGGCTCGGATGGCAGATCTAACAGGACAGATCTGGATCTGCCTGACTATGGGGTTTGATTGAAAATCAAATGGGGGATCTAGGGCATGGGGTTTTTTGTGGAGGGAGGGGGGAAGGAGGTGATCACGCCATAATTTGTTTGTATTTTTTTGACAACGTTTGAGTGGGTGGAAAATTCGGCTACCAACAGACTACCTCGCAGATCTGCACACAGGTAGACTATGAGAGGGGAAAACAAACGACTAGAAGGAGGGGCAAACCAAACCTGATCGGCGTGAAATTTAAAATGGAATTGAAGCAGACCTAGGGGAAAACACCCTCAAAGGATGAAGACAATCTGACAGTCGGATCTTCAGTACCAACCTTTTTACTGAGCTTCTATCGAGGAATCCTGAAATTCAGGACAGCAGGGTGGAAGCCAGGTTGTGGTGGCTTGATGGCGACACGAACGGAGGCGGCGACGGCGGTGATCAGTCATAGCACACACAGGAAGAGAAGGAGAGGGAGATCACTCAGAAATATTAGGGTTTCAGCCCTAGATCTGATGTAGCATGGAGGAGGAAGAAGAAGAACAAGAACAAGGGAGAGAGAAGGGGGGTGTGCCCAAGACTAATTCACATATAATTCTTCATTAAATTTTGTCCAAATGACACAAGAGACATTAAATACTAAACCCCAGACCTAGGACAAATGATCTAAGATGCCCTTGGTCAAGAGGGCATAATAGGGAAGGGAGAATAAAAAACACTAAATAAATCCCCACATGGGGACAAACAAGGGGGTGCCCCCCTCCTTGGTCAACTGAAGAGGCTAGGTTAATTAATCCCCCTTGGACCATATTAATCCCCCTTGGACCATAATAAATAAAAAATACAAATACTTGGTCAATTATTCTCCCATTGACCCAATATTAAAACCCAAAATAATACAAACCAAAATACAACCCAAATACATGCAAATATACACTAAATACAACCAAATACGTACCAAATATAAATACATACCAAAATACATACTAAATATCATAACTCCAGTGGAGACTCCAGACTGTCCCCCAGCCACAAAGAGGTCGGTGTCGACCGAGTCGTGCTGCATGTCCGGTACCGGCGGCTCGCTGAGTCGAGCCGTACTCTGGCTCTGGTGTCCTCACCAGGATCCACCTCTTTGCCTTTGTCGTCTAGGAGGTGCTTTGCTAGAACTTCCACTTTCTCTCAATGGTATTGCTAGAGGAAAATTATGTGGAAGTCTATCAACTTTGGTGCCCAAAGCAGCAAATTCTGTAGTGAATTTCTGATCAACTCGGAGTACTTGAGCCTGGAGTTCTTTAACTGTAGAAGTCAGATCAACAAACCAGTTCTAAAGCATGCTGCACATGTTATCAAGTTGAGATGTTTGTTGTTGATGTATCTCTGCCATGGAAGTTGAAGTGCTTGCAGACTGTGCAGAGATGGCTTCTTTAAACTTCCTATCTAGGTTAAAAACCTCTTCTTGAACAGTGTCTAGCTTAGCATAAATGTTGCCCATCTGAATGATATTGCCTTGGGCATCATCTGACAAATTGGTTATCATTAGGGAAAGAGCTTGTTGTTCTTGTCTAATAATATTGAGTTCTTCCCTGATTCTCTGCTGTTATCTCCTAATATCAAAGGCATGAACCAGTGTCTGTGTTGTTTTTGCATGAGTTTCAGCATGATTAGCTTTTAGATCAGTTATCAAAGAACCAGACTGTTCACATACATGGAGTAGAGAATCTAGAAAACCTTGAAGTCTTTCATCTGATCTGTACTTATCTACCAAAAATTTCTCCCACTAGCTATTGACAGTTTGTTCAACATGCATCATTATGGCATCAATTCTTTCTACTGCACGATGTAATTGAATGAAAGATGCATTCATAATACTAAACTGGCTCATCAGGAGATTTACCAGTAAGGGATGACCATCTGAAGCATTTGGAGTTGAACTCTATCCTGCTGATGATGAGGCGTGGAATTGTGGTGGAATAGGTTGTTCCTCAGGAGATAAAGGTGGCTGAATGCCATATGCCATCATAGGTCCATGACGTGGTCCATAGAGAGTTGAACGACCTAGACAAATATCTTGTGGCACTTCAGCCTCTTCTTCTAGCCCTTGTTGCTCCTGGTACTGCATGACATGTGGCTGCTCTTGAAGTTCATCTTGGTGTACTTCATCTGATTGCAGCTCAGGCTGCTCATCTACCTCCATCTCTATTTGCTACAAATTAGGATATTTCTCTTGCAATTTTGGTTGCATATCAAGCTGCTTGATGGGGACATCGAATCAAGATCGTCCGCATTTTGTTTGTATTTATGTCCTTTCATATTTGTATGTATACCCTTGTGTTATATTGGTGCGCAATTGTAAGTCTTAGTGGGTTTATATGTAAAATTCCCATGGGCCCAAGCAAGGGGACCCCCAGCCCTTTCCCATTGGTCCACCTAGACCATGTGGGGCTGGTCAACCATCATAGGTGGCCTTCTAGAAGAGTTGAATGTCAATTGCCACATGGGTAGACAAATGGGTAAGAAATTCCATGGTAGGCTACCTACCATTTCAAACATGCCCCCTTGTCTCCCCTTGGTCAATAGCCCCCCCCCCCTTGTATTTTTTATTTAATTTTTGTGTGTGTTGGTCACACTTGATCCCAACCATCCAATCCCCTCCCCTAGATCTAATGGTGTAGATTAGGTTTGATGTAAGGCATATAAAAGGTTGTATTTTCCATTTGTTAGCATTAATGAAGAGAAAAATTGTTGGAATTGCTTGAAGCTTCTTGCGCCCCTCTCCCCTCTCCTACTGTTCATCTCCTCCAACCCCAAATTCTAGAGTGGTTCTATCTTCAATCCCCTCCCCTCTATCTCCGGTGATCATCTGTGCCGCCGCCGCCGCCGTTCGTGCCGCCTACGAGCCGCCGCGGAGCCATCTTCAAGGTTCTATCCTGTTCGACAGAGGTGTCTTACACGAATTCCTGCTCCCCCCCACGTGAAGATCTCAAGCTGACATTTTGAGGGTGTGTTCTTACCTTGAATCCCAACCTCCACCTAAATTTTCACATCCAAATTCCTTCATTTAGTAATTTTCCATTTTCGTTCATCTTTCACTCCCAGATCTGTCTTGTCTCTGTCTACAGTGACAGCAGTTCTGAGTTTCCCATCTCCGACAACCTTTTTGATTTTTCCAAACCCTCCCAATTTTACTGGGAGTTCTGTCCATCATCCCCTCACCCCATGAATTTTATTAATTTCTGTTCAGCCTTCTATCCATTTTTCAAAAATCGTGTTCTTATTCTTCTACAGTGTTGTCTACCAGTTTCCAGATCCGACCACCCTCTAGTGTTAAATTCCTAAAACATCATAGCCTCCTCCAAACTTGTCACAAAAAATATTACCGTCTTCCTTGTTCAAATTCCTACAACTTCTCTGAAGAACACAACTACTAAATCGGAGGTCTACCAATCCGCCAATGCCAGTTCTCAGACAAGTTCTCTGTTGATCTGAGAATTTGGGCACTGTACAATAGCCGCTATCAAAATTCACCAACAAGAAGTACATAGCTGTTTATTTTTATGTAATCCCATAGGGTTGAATCCCTTCGAAGCAGCTTTCTAACGGCACTAGTTTCGTGTCGATCCGACATCGGCGATGATCGCAACATCCGTTCTCGCCGGAGCGCGCGCCGGAAAATAGAACCGGCAGATCCGTGGCCGGTTATTCCGACCGGTGCCGATCGGAGCCGCCCGGCCCCCAGCCAGCGAACCAGCGTGCCTCCATCCCGGGGAGCGCTTCCCCAATTGTCCCCACTACAATGGTGCCACCGGGTCCCACACGGCCCCTCCGGACAGCACGTGGGCCCCACAGTCACAAGTTCGGGTGCTGCCGAAGAGACACGAGAAGCCGCCCGTCAACCCGAATTCGGTCCTCCCGGACCCCATTGTGTCACCCTTTACCTCCCTGCGTGGAGTAGGCAGTGCTTCATTGCTGTAACAAGTGTGTAATATTATTCCGGGAGTACGGGTTTTGGCCGGGTCCGTCGTCCCCACGCCGAGCGCGTGGAGGTATCGTTTTCGCTCCCTTCTCGGCATTTTGCTTACTTCATATATATTTGTTTATGCCGCTGCTAGAGAGCATGTGTAGGGATAATTAGCTCACTTTATATTTATATCACCGCTGCTGCGAGAGAGAGCGTTACCGTCCCGTGACCCGATCCGGGCACAAAAGAGAATTGACCACCCTAGCTCTTGCTGGTTTCTCAACCGTGCACGTCCGACGCTTCCCTCGTCAAGGGACAATCACGAGCTCACCTAGAGTCCAAGGACTATTGTCGTGTCCGTGGTCTCGTCCTGCATCAGTTTGGTATCAGAGCGAGTTTGAGTCTAGGGTGTCTAAAAACAAAAAAAAGTGTCTTTTTGCATTGCATCCCAATAACCCGGTATCTCAAAAGGTGTTGTCGAACGTTAGGCTACGCCTATCGGGAAGGTCGCACACTTGCGCGAGTGATCTTCGGATCAGTTATCTCCGCCACGTACCGAGTCTACGTTTACGTCTAGGGTCCTTAGTGTGCATGCATTCCAAACTTGCATAGTCGGTCTAGTGTCTTGTCACCGTGTGTATGCATGTCCATGTCCGCTATCCATGGCTGTTCCCCAAGACCATGCGTCCGAAGGGACATCCTTTGTGGCCCAATCCAACGCCTTCATGGCCCGACTATTAGCTTTCACTCATCTCATTACTAAAGCTACCCTACCCAATGGGTCCACAACGAGACTCCATTTCGCTCATAAGGATTCAGATAATTGGGTTTCTCTTGATATCGTGGAGTCCCTCTCCAAGGTGGGTAAGATTATCCGCGATGGGGATTTTGCTTTTGTCGAGTTTGAAAGGATGATCGGCTCCACTCTTTACTGCGATGGTGCATGGTGCAACCTTGGTACGCTAACAGGCCCATACATTATGTTAGGGCGACCTTGGTTGGAAGAGAGGAGAGCGATCTTTGACCGGGATACGAGGACCTGCACCCTATATCTACCTCACCTACCCGACAAGTTCGTCTTCCACGACATCTTTCGGCCGACCATCTCCGTGTCACCACCCGTCCACTCGTATCAGTCCGCTCCGCCTACGGACCCATGCTCACCACCCTTTCTTTCCGAACTTGCTTCAGAACCCTCTCATTTGGAACCACCCAAGCCCGAGCCACCCGTGTTTCTGACGGGTACGCTTTTCATAGCCGAGCCACTTCTTAGTTGGCTCAAGGATGGCTTGGTCCCACATCCCTTCCCCTTCAGGGACCCCACCTTACCTTTAGTGCCGGTCAATTCCTTCCATACCACATTTCGATCTAGTCACCATGTTGACATGTTGGATGATCTTGTCATGGGATTAGATTCATAATGGAAGTTGCCACACCTACTGGCCCGAGGCTTTGACCAACCCGCTAGTCTTAGCTTCACCCATCCGGCCTTAGGGTCCATTACCTCCATGTGCACCGTGGGGTGTGTCACCACAGAGATTCTTCTACTCCTCCCGATGGCGGCCGAGTCCGACTTCATTCTCTTTTGCCCAAGGGAGGAATCTTTTTTTCTACACATGTCCGTTGTCCCACCGATCATAATGTATGACGGTGACTATGAATTCCAAACTTGGGACCATGTCATGTTGGAACCCATATCACGGGGTCATACCTTCTTCGACCCTTTTTCTATTGAACCTCCCGAGCTTTCATACTCACTCCACCTCTTCCGCGGAGTTCACTATCCCACCTTTTCGCAAACTCCACATAGCCATAGGTCCGAACCTTCATTTGGGGGTAATGAAAACTTTGGTTTCCCCGATCCATCTAGACCACCCGCACCTCCCGGACTTCCCACACCCAAGCCCAATGTCCATGATTGGTGCATCATAGGGTGTCTAGGAGTTCCCCATGACGTCAACCTCCGGTTACGTCAAATGCATGCATGGCACACATTCGGGTGTCCTGGTCCGCCGTCACCCATGTACGGGTCGGACTAACCATAGATTTGTCTAGAGTCATGCATGAGTCTATTTCTTATTTGTGTGGTTTGCATGGTGAGTCTGCATGTGTCTTATGTAAGCTCGTTGTCGATCTCTTATGAGTAAGAGGCTAGTGGACTCGCTCGATGAGTATGGGATCGGTTCTATATCTATACCCGGATCAGTCACCTACAGGGACCCAGCGGTGATTCCTAGTGAGTCTTTGAGCCGCCTCCTCCCCTTTTGCGAGTGTCCCACCCGGAGTGTCCACCTCTAGCCCATAGCAGCTTGTGCATATCGAGTATATATGGAATGAGCAGGTGACGATCACTTGGAGTGGAGCATACCCGCGCTACTTGGCACGGTGACGGATCCACCGGAGTACTCGAGCATCCATACCCCTACTCGACAGGGTTGAGTTCCTCCCACCCGGGGAGAATTGATGGGGACATCGAAGCAAGACCATCCGCATTTTGTTTGCATTTATGTCCTTTCATATTTGTATGTATACCATTGTGTTATATGGGTGCGCAATTGTAAGTCTTAGTGGGTTTATATGTAAAATTCCCATGGGCCCAATCAAGGGGACCCCCAGCCCTTTCCCATTGGTCCACCTAGACCATGTGGGGCTGATCAACCATCCTAGGTGGCCTTCTAGAAAAGTTCAATGTCAATTGCCACATGGGTAGACAAATGGGTAAGAAATTCCATGGTAGGCTACCTACCATTTCAAACTTGCCCCCTTGTCTCCCCTTGGTCAATAGGCCCCCCCCTTGTATTTTTTATTTAATTTTTGTGTGTGTTGGTCACACTTGATCCCAACCATCCAATCCCCTCCCCTAGATCTAATGGTGTAGATTAGCTTTGATGTAAGGCATATAAAAGGTTGTATTTTCCATTTGTTAGCATTAATGAAGAGAAAAATTGTTGGAATTGCTTGAAGCTTCTTGCGCCCCTCTCCTGCTGTTCATCTCCTCCAACCCCAAATTCTAGAGTGGTTCTATCTTCAATCCCCTCCCCTCTATCTCCGGTGATCATCTGTGCCACCGCCGCCGCCGTTCGTGCCGCCTACGAGCCGCCGCGGAGCCATCTTCAAGGTTCTGTCCTACTGGATAGAGGTGTCTTACACAAATTCCTGCTCTCCACCACGTAAAGATCTCAATCTGAAATTTTGAGGGTGTGTTCTTACCTTGAATCCCCACCTCCACCTAAATTTTCACGTCCAAATTCCTTCAGTTAGTCATTTTCCATTTTCGTTCATCTTTCACTCCCAAATCTGTCTTATCTCTGTCTACAGTGACAGCAGTTCTGAGTTTCCCATCTCCGACCACCTTTTTGATTTTTACAAACCCTCCCATTTTTACTGGGTGTTCTGTCCATCAACCCCTCACTCCATCAAGTTTATTAATTTCTGATCAGCCTTCTATCCAATTTTCAAAAATCGTGTTCTTATTCATCTACAGTGATGTCTACCAGTTTCCAGATCCGACCACCCTCCAGTGTTAAATTCCTAACAAATCATAGCCTCCTCCAAACTTGTCACAAAAAATATTACCGTCTTCCTTGTTCAATTTCGTACAACTTTGCTGAAGAACACAACTACTGAATCGGAGGTCTACCTATCAGTCAACGCCAATTCTCAGACAAGTTCTCTGTTGATCTGAGAATTCGAGCACTATACAACAGCAGCTATCAAAATTCGCCAATAAGAAGTACAGAGCTATTTATTTTCATGTAGTCCCATAGGGTTGAAGCCCTTCAAAGCAGCTTTCTAACGGCGCCAGCTTCGTGTCGATCCGACATCAGGGCTGATCGCAGCATCCGTTCTCGCCGGAGAGCATATCGGAAAACAGAACCAAAAGATCCGTGGCCGGTTATTCCGACCGGTGCCGATCGGAGCCTCCCAGCCTCCAGCCGGCGAACCAGTGTGCCGCCATCCCGGGGAGCGCTTCCCCAATTGTCCCCACTACAGTGGTGCCACCGGGTCCCACACGGCCCCTCTGGACAGCACGTGGGCCCCACAGTCACAAGTTCGAGTGCTGTCGAAGAGACGCGAGAAGCCGCCCGTCAACTCGAATTCGATCCTCCCGGACCCCATTGTGTCTCCCTTTATCTCCCTGTGTGGAGTGGGCAGTGCTTCATTGCTGTAACAAGTGTGTAATATTATTCCGGGAGTACGGGTTTTGGCCGGGTCCGTCGTCCCCACGTCGAGCGCGTGGAGGTATCATTTTCGCTCCCTGCTCGGCATTTTACTTACTTCATATATATTTGTTTATGACGCTGCTAGAGAGCATGTGTAGGGATAATTAGCTCGCTTATATTTATATCACCGCTGCTGCGAGGGAGAGCGTTACCGTCCCGTGACCCGATCCGGGCACAAAAGAGAATTGACCACCCTAGCTCTTGCCAGTTTCTCAAGCGTGCACGTCCGACGCTTCCCTCGTTAAGGAACAATCACGAGCTCACCTAGAGTCCGAGGACTGTTGTCGTGTCCGTGGTCTCGTCCCGCATCACTGCTGTTGCTGCTACTGCTGTTGCTCTTCTATCTATTCCACTAGCTGATCAATTTGTTGATCTAGCTGCTGCATAGTTTCCATTTCTAGTTGCAGTTCTTCCTCTTGTAAATGCTCTACCTATAGCTCTGGCTGCTGTTGTTGCTCTGCCTGCTGTGGTTGATGACCTTGAATTCTATCAGCAATGGGTTTCAATTTCATGAACCTGGTAATGAAGTCCATGTTATAAACATTTACCTTTGGAATTTCCTTGTAATTTTCATCTTCTAGAGAAACTTTCCATTTCTTGAATATGGCAGTCAAGTGAGCTGCGTATGGTAAATGTCTTCTATCCTCTTTGACACATCCCATTATTTGCATCATAATCTCTAGAAGACACACTCTAACATTTTTAAACAAACAAAAAAATAGGAATCTCTGTGTCTCTGGCAGTCTTCCTCTTCCTCTATCTTGAGGGGTGATGATTGTAGTAAGCATATGGTGCAACAATATCTTCACTGGAGAAAATTTGTTGGTATTAAATTTTGTCAATCGAGTTTGCCTATGATCAGCTGGATTACTTGGCTACTCAGTCAGAATATTGTAGGCTTCAAACTCATCATGTTCAAAATCCTTTTCACAATCCCCTTCCTCAGGTATTCTAAAGATTTTGTGAAGTGAATGTAGAGACAACTCAATCTTTACCCCTTTAACAAATGACCAGATTTTGGACAAGTCTGGGTCATACTTCAAATTCTCATAAAACTCAGATTCTAGCCTCGAGTAGTAATACCTCTGCTTACCCATGAACTTTTTCCACCCTTGAAATTTAATCAAACTCAATAACTCAGGATATTCATTAATCAGTTCCTGATCATGAAAATCAACATACCGGGGGAAAATAATCTTTGTAGACTCAATCAAAACCTATGCTTGCATAGATGTTGTATCAGAATCTTTTTCTTCATCAGCTAGTCTGCGAGTTTCTTCTGCGACAGAAGTCTGCGGCGCCGCTTTACTGGTGCCTCGGATGCTTTCTCTTTGCCCTTAGCAGACTTCACTCCAAGCGACCCAGAACTAGTGCCCTTGCCATGTATTTGCTTTTAACTCCTTTCTGAGCGAGGTACTTTGACTGCTTTCTCAGAATGAACCTCCATAGGTTGTTGCTCCTCCGTAGCCTTTTGCTTCCCCTTGCCTTTGATAGCCGGAGAAGACATGGTTGAAGAGGATACAAAAGTAGGAAACAGAGGCTAACAGCATGGATTGGGAAGGATGGACAGCAAGGATGAAGAAAACCAGTTTACGCGAGAGGTGTGAGAGCACGGACGAGCGTCAATGCGAAGGGTTTTTAGAAAGGTGAAACCTCGACCTGGATGTACTGTGATTTTCAATGGTGAGGTAGATATATGTCATAGGGTGGAGTTAGGCAAAAAGAAATCAACTTTACCAATCTCAAGGCCAAATACCAGACTACCCTTCACTTTAAGATAAATTGCCTTCCCTTTCATATATGTGGTTTGCTGCTTATGAGGATTATATCTTGATGCATTAATTTTCTAAAATCAATCATTTGATGCAGGTACAATGAATATAAAACAATCTAAACAAAGTACTATGCCCAGTCAGAAAAACCATCAATCTTACTTGTCATTTTCCTTAGACAAAACTGAATTAAATCTATCTTATATTGAAATTAAATAGTTTTATGTTTTTGAAAAAGAACACAGAGTCAACCATATATTCCTCTTTTTTTAATTTCAGAACAGTTAGGTATCATCCATGCCTTTCGACATAAGGGTACACGTTGATTAGACGCCAGTATCCCTGGTTACTCAGTAGAATTTACAATTTTGTTTCATGTATCAAAACATTAGTAGTAGTTTGCACCTTTTTGTATAAGGATACACGTTGATTAGACGCCAGTACCCCTAGTTACTCAGAGAAACTAACCATTCTATTTTGACTTTGAACAGAGATAACTTTAAGCACTTCATGCCATGGGTTGTTCTCCATTTCTTTGATGAAGGTCCCAGTTTCTCGGTGCATTCAGACATTGCTCTGCCTATTTTCTTATTTTTATACAATGGCATATTACGCAGCCTTATAACAGATTTCACTTTAAGACATCTTAAGAATAATATAATTACATGATTTTCTACCAGGATGTCTTATTACTTATAATTTTCAGATTTCTGGAGTTCAACAAGACAGTTCCATTTTTAGAGTGTTTTAAAACCATTGTAGGTACACACAAGGATAATCTTGAACAATTAAGATTAGATTTAATCCCCATAAATAGCAGATCATATTCCTGTAAAGTCAAGTAATTTCTTTTAGATCTGGGTGATCTAGTAATAAAATCTCATAATTAGTAAAGATAACAAATTTCATGACATACTCCCCCTTAATGACGTATTCTAATGACAAACTCCCCCTGAAAGAATGCATGGCGATTTAAAAAGTGGGAAAGACTTGTCATAGATAACACAGATGTGACAAACATGAATGGAGAATTCAATGAGAGTAAAGATATGTAAGAGAAGTAAAGTAGAAGGCCACAAAGAGGCAAAAGGAAAGACTAAGGTCAGATTTGCAGACAACCATAAGCACAGTCTCAATAGCCTCTAATCAGAAATCAGCCTTCTTTGTAGAGCACACCACCTAACAGCAAACAACTAGTTCCAGGATATGCAATCCAGCCAGAATAAGTCTCAGCAACATTTCTGTAGTGAGGTTGATACTTCTCTCATATGCTTTGACTAGCTAGTGAATTAATGTTGGGTCCCATGAGGTGTAAACGGATCTAGAAGGGGGGGTTGAATAGATTCTTTCACAAACTTTGGCCTATTTAAAAACTCTTAGCTGGCGGAAGCTTAAACCACTCTTATAAAGTGAATGAACCACTTAGGTACAATGCACAGCGGAATTAAGTAGAGTGGCTCAAATAAAAAGACTTGAATTACAAGCTATGAAACGTCCACACTTCTCTAAACACAATTGTGATCTTGAAAGAAATGAGCCTTGTAGTGCATGGATCATAAAGCATAACACTAGAACATGCAATTGCTTGCAACAACCGTGAGTGTGTGTGTGTGCTATGTTGATCACTCAAAGTGCAGATGTATGTGAGCAAGATAACCAAGTATGGAAGCACACGAACCTGCGAATGGGTTTAGAAGATATAGAGCAATCACACAAAATAAACAACCCACAACACAGGGATTTTTAAGGTGGTTCGGTTGCAACCCGCAACCTACGTCCACCCCTCACCAAAACCCGGTGAGGCTTCCTTGCTGGCTCACAGCTTGACCCGAGGACACGCCCCAAACCACAGAACAGAGAAATCCCTCTTTCTGTCTTCCTACACACAAAGCCAGCAGGGACGGCTACACCGCAGATCAGAGAACTCCTGATTGCCTTCCTGCTAACCATCGGTAGGGACGATCAACACCGCAAATCGAACAACCTCTGATTGCCTTCCTACTAACCACCGGTAGGGACGATTCACAAGTTCAAGTGTTTAACAATATTGAAAGTAAAACAAATGTGAAGGAGATAAAACAAGAGATTGAGTAAGAAGGAATTGGCCCTTGAATGGAAATGATTTGTTGATCAGCAACAAGGATCTCTTCTTCTTGCAAATCAATCTTCTTGATTCACCCTTGAATGGATGAATGTTCTTCACGGAGTACTGTTCATGTGAACAGTAATTGTTCTTCCAATCCTCCTCTTTTGATATTCTTTTTGATATCTTTGAATGGATGAAGAAGTGAATAGATGCTACCTTGATCCTTGCTTCCTTCTTCACATATCTTGGAAGATGATTGCTTTGATATGAACTTTGAATACCTTGGATTGGATGAAGATGTTCTTCACGGAGTACTGTTCATGTGAACAGTAACTCTTCCTTCAATCTCCTCTTTTGATCTTCTCTTTGTATCTTCTTGAAGTGGATGAAGAGAGTAATTGATTCTACCTTGAATCTTGTTTCTTCAACAGCTTGTAGGAGATTGATTGCTTCAAAAATCACCTTGGATGAACTTGAAAGGATGATGAAAATCACTTTGAGAAATGAGCTTCTTGGATCGCCTTGTAAGCTTTGCTTCTTCTCCTTCTTGGAATTTGATTGAAGAGTAGAAGGTGATTGCTTCAGGATTGCTTCAGATCCTTACTTGAAACTCTTGAGTGGATGAAGAACTCATTCACGAACTACTGTTCATATGAACAGTACTTCGTTTCCTCTCTCTTGAAAACCCCTCTTGCAGCCACCCTTAATCCCAAATGAAGCATTAGGGTTTCTAACCCTCTTACAAGAGTTTTATAGACCTTGAATGGTCCATAGATACCCTCCAGACCAGATCCACAATTTGTGGGAAGTTTGGTAGGGTTTGATTAAACAAATCCATGGAAAGGGGCTGGCCACGAGGTGGAATTCGAAGTCAAACTTGGTTGGCTCGGGGCTGGCGGTCGACCTGCAGCTCCTGGCGGTCGACCGCTACTGTGAAACTTGCAAACGGGCGATCCCTGAGATTTCTGGTCGACCGCTACTGAGACTCATGCAGGCTGGTAGCTACTGGCTGGGGCGGTCGACCGCTCCTGTGCTGGCGGTCAACCGCCAGCTGGGCAAGGCCCGGGTTGGCCCGGGTCGGTCCGTTGAGTCTCCGGTTCGGTCCGTTAAGTCTTGAACTCCGTCGTTCAAACTCCATTAGCAGCCCGTGCATGTTTGTAGCATCACCCTTGACTGTCTTGAAGAATTCTGTTGATTATATCATTCCTATAATCAGAATTTTGTTTCGGGGGCTCTGCCCCCGGAAACCCCCGCAAGGGGCGCTGCCCCCTTGACACCCGCGACCTGACTGCGCAGGTCGATCCGCGTGAGAGGGCGCAACATTGAGCTTTCACATATGTCTCTACTAAGCTCTTCACTTGGACAGCCTTCCATTAAGCTCTTATTGAGATCCTTGCTTGATTGGAACTCCTTGGCTTTGGAAGATGACTGAATGGCTTTAGTTGATGCTTGAATTGTGTGTTGCAAGCCATTCTTGATCTACAAGTGCACTTGGCATCATGAGTTTCCACGTTGCATCTTGAGAGAACTTGGAGCCTTTGGATCTATCTTGATTTCTGTGCGGCCAATTGGCTAAGCGTTGCAAGCCATTCTTGATATGTTGAATTGGCAATCTAATGACCTGAATTGTATGCAAATGGACTTTATCAAATGCATAGCAAAAGCAAAATGCATATCAAAGTGATTTTATCAAATGCATAGCAAATGCATAATGAATAGCAAATTGACTCTAAAGACATACATCATCAAAACACTAGAAATGAGTCATAGTTGAGTCATAGTTGGAATCACATCAAAATAATAGAACCAATCATTAGTTGAGTCATAGTTGGACATCATCAAAATAATAGAAACACTCACGTTCCACACATGCCCAACTTTAGCACAACATTCTCCCCAACAATTAAGGTCGATGTTCATTACTTATGCTTCGACCAGCTAGCATGGTAATGTCGGTGCATCTATCATATGCATCGACCTATTTGCTTATCAGGACAAAAATTTCAGCTTATTATCGAATAGCATTGACTCCAATCGACAAAAGATCAGCCTTATAAAAATTCATCCAGCAGCTACCATAGGAACAATTAATCTAACAGCTGAAGCAGACCAATATCTCTGACAATATTAATTCAAATTCTTCCAGAGATTTACTCTCAGCCACAGACCAAAACAGATATTAAGCTCCACCTCACAGTGTGCAGTAATTCCAAACAAACAGCAATCCTTACTCCAGATTGTACACAGATATGCAACTATGAATTGTAACATGCAAATTGATCACTATATGGAATTTATGACTAGTCTATGACTACAACATATACAATGACAATTTATGCAAGGAGTTTAATGAATTATGCTAAAAAACATTTAGGCTGTTCTATATGAGATCTTGACCCTTGGTACCCGACAGAGAACTGAGGTCACAAGGCCACCTCACGCATGATGTGGGTTTCCAGACAGAAGAGATCTTCCCTTCTCCCAACTTACCATTTTATATACCAAAGGGTCATGCAAGAATATGCTTCTAAAATGAACATAAATGACTTTTTAGTGTGTAAGATCTCATTTTGAATTGCATGTGGCAGATTATCAATTTATAACAATCATGACAAGATAACATCAAGTAGTATCAATGAATTCAATCTGACCAAGCATACAATCACTCAAAGAGAATTGTTGAGTCCCGAACGGTGGCAATCAAGAGGGGAGGGGTGAATTGATTGGCCAATTAAAATTTCTACCAAGTGAAAACAATGATAACTAAGCACACAAGCACTTGGCCTCACACGAACATGATCACACTTGTGAATGCGTGTAAATAAGGGTATGTGGTTGATAAAGAATGTGGTGTATGCTCAACTCACCGTGAAGCCCACTCGACAATGAATCAAGAAAAACAAACCACAAGTAACACACGAAGTTTTTAGGTGGTTCGGGTACACTGAAGTGTCCCCTACGTCCACCCCTCACAGTGAGGATTAAGACTTCACTATGAAGTGAGCCACACACACACGCTATGTAGAACAGCAAACACACACACATGGCACCCGATTTGGGCTGCCACACAAATACGCACACGTTCATGTTTTCGAACACGAACACCACACACAAGTATCTGATTCAAGTTTATACAACAAATTCTCAAGTTCAAACTAAATGATTCTGAAAATAGAGAGTGAAGAATGATTTATTATGGTTGGAGCTCCCCCTTTTTCTTCTCCGAACGTAGTTTGGTGCTTCAGCTGGAGGAAGATCGATCTTTGAGGAAGAATGAGGCTATGACGCACAAAGACGGTTGTAGCTTTGATATCCCATGCAGCTTCCTGTTGGGGATGATGTAGAGGCTTGATTCAAGCTTCTTCCTTTCACTTTCAGGTTCAGAATAAGGTGGAAGAAGTCCCTGGAGCTGTTACTGCGAACCTGCACTCACAAAGGTTAGAACAATAACATACTTTGGATCTCTTCGAATCCCCTTTGGTTTACAACCCAATAGGATGTTTTATATGCTTTGGATGGTCAAAAGACAGCCTGGGGACCAAATCCACATATCCAGGAGTGATTTGGGGCAAATGGACCGGACTTGGAAGACTTATGGCGAGCCTACACGAAGGTCGCAAATGACGGCGCCGCCCCGGACCGGAAAGGGTCGACCCTTGGAGTCGACCCTCGTGGGGTTTTGCAAGAACCAAAAGCAATGGGTCGACCCTTGGGGTCGACTCTCGTGACCCCCCGTGCGGGTAAAAAAAAATAATTCTCAGGGGTCGACCCTTGCTGCTGGAAAAAAGGTATCCGACGGATTTAAAAAAATCAACTACCAGGGGTCGACCCTTGGGGTCGACCCTTGCAGCTGGGGGTCGACCCAAGGGGTTGACCCTTTCAGCTAGGATCCAAACACTCAATCTTTTAGCACCCGGATACCTAGGGATTGATCCAATGGGTCAACCCTTGTTCCAGTAATGAAAACCAAACCAATATGATCTTTGAGAACAGAAATAATGAAACATCAAACCATAAGTTCAAGGGCTAATAAGTTGAAGTGGATCTCACCAACCGTCCTTGAGCTTCTCAAGTGTTTAGGCACATTCCTTGCCCTGTAAAGACATAATTGGAAATTAGATGTAGCCTTGCAATTTGAGTTTAAGAGGCTTACCCATTGAGATTTTTCTTTAACCGTCTTAGCTTCAAGTCCTCAATTGGAGGTTAAGCTTTGCAAGACTTTAGATGCTAGAACATTTCAAAGACAATATATATATATACATATAGTGTTTGGTCATCATCAAAAGTTATCAAAATAGACATTCACTCAAGAAGGGGGTTCAACAATCTCCCCCTTTTTGATGATGACAAAATACTATATGTCTTGCATAACATATGACTTCAAAAATGATTTAGCATTCATATGAAAATCAATCGTCAACCTCCATAGTAAGAATAAAACTGTCATCATGTACATGGATCATTCAAGAAGCATTTGGATATGAACCATACCATTTCAAACATATAAGATTGACCATAGAAGGCATGTTTAAAACATTTCTGCCGACAATAGAATTTAAGGGGAACAAGGTCTGAGTTCAAAGGCAAATTTCAAGATGCAATGCATGAGATGGAACAGAAATGCAACACAACTTAAATGCAACATAGCTAATAACTAGACATATGATAAAAGCACACATGCATGCAGGCACACAACACACATAATGTATAGGTAGCCGATTACCGGGCACACATAGAATACAAAATAGAATACAAAAATTCTCCCCCTTTGGCATCATCAAAAAGGAGGGGGGAATGTGGGATAAGAAGTGTGCCATTCTGCGGGAGTGCAACCATCTAGTCATCATCCGGAGTGGGTAGAGGCGGTGGACGTCGAACAATCCAAAATATCCTCAAACATGTGGGCTTGATGTGCCAAGGCATCAGCGAAGGACTGAGTGGATTCTTGGTGAGATAGCTTCAGATCAGACAATTCTTTTTCAATAGTCTCCATCATCTCCCCATACCTATCTAAACGGTCATCAATTGTGTCCAAACGATCCATGAGTAGTTGAACCTCCTCGGAGGGCATCCCTTCATTAGGAACAGGTTGGTGTTGCTCTCCAGCCGGCTCTCCATCATCATCATCGTCATCCTCCTCAGAACTGACCACTTGAGCAGGACGTTTCAGTTGGCGAACCAATTCTCCACCCCTCATTTCATAACCCATGTTGTGACAAATAGTCTTAATTGAGTAAATGTCAGCATCTCGTATTGTTTGGGAGGGCTCCTTTGAGAGATCAATGTCCATGTACTCAAAGACAGCAGATAATGTGGCAGCATAAGGTAATGTCCTGTTCTTGTGCTTTATGCTTGAACAAATGTGGTCCAAAATAAGTGTGGGAAAACTTATAGGAATGCCACCCAAGAAGCAAAAAAACAGAAACATATGGATCTCAGTAACTTTATCATGGCCTCCTCCTCTCGGTAGCAAGATAGTAGTGATCATTTTGTGCAATATATGCTGTATAAGAGGAAAATGGTTGGCATTCAAACCAGCGAGTGATCTATCTCCTTTTTCTTCAGATGTCATGTATAGATACACTGTTTCATCCGGAACCACAATATCGCCAAAAGCATAACCTTCAGAGATAAATTAAATGCTGCGCCTAAAAGCTGTGGTGTAAGTATAATCTGAACTCCATTTACCATAGTGATTGGTGTGTCACCCGACATGGACAAACTACTATAAAATTGATGCACCAGGTTTGGATAACTGTGGTGATGTGCGGACATAAAAATGTCTAGATTTGGTTGACTGCATATTAGATCCACAAGTCTTGGAATATGGCGGCTAAGATTATAGAAGTCGACCGCCCTCGGACAGAGTACTTTTTTGTCCAAAACTTTGCTGGAGGATGGGTTTCCTCTTAAAGCAGTGCTTTGTGCGGCCTGTTTAGATCGACGCTCTCTTGCCGAGGTCGATGCTTCTCCTCTTTGAGAAGGACGCCTCCTTGGGGCCATCTAGAACATAAATTGAAAGAACCGCTTGATGAGGTTGTAGATCTTGATGGTTCAACATGGATGGAAGGCTAATGCATGGAATAGAAGATCCTCCACACACCAAAAACATACCTCAGATGTATTGGACGCAAGAACGATGCCTTGAACCATTGCAAGGATGAATCCGCGGGAAGCCACCTGAGAAATCGCGACTAGGGCTTGGAGCGTTTTTGGTTGCCAAGAGATGATTTGTGGGCTTGCAAGAGGTGGTGGCTAGGGTTAGAAGGGGGCTTGAGGGGTTTTAAGAAATGGAAAGGGGAAAACATAAGGTTCCACCCTTTTGAAAGGCGGTTCGGACGCGGCTATAGCCGCCCGACCGTAACGGGTCGACCCAATGGGTCGACCCCCGAAACCCCGGCCCAGCCAAAAATCGGATCCGTGAGGGTCGACCCTTGGGGTCGACCCTTTCTGTTGAATTTTACAAAAAAACTTGACTGAAGTGAAATGGAATATCAACAAGGTTAGGCTCTAGTCCCCAATGATAAATTCATGTTGGAAACAAGTAAAATTGATTTGTTTAAGGGTTGAAATCGATTGGGGATATGTTTAAGAGAATTGAAGATCATACTTGACGTTTCTCAACCATTACTCCGGATTTCAGATTTTGAACGATTTTTTTTCTTTCCTTGTTGGCATTTTAGTATATTCAAGGTAATATCGGCCATAGAACTGACAAAAAATGTGTGTTTAATTATAAATAGAAATAATGCAATACACAACACAAGGTTTTTCACACAATATTTTTTCTTTTTGTTATTCAGGCAACTTAATGCACATGCATGTCAAGGAAAATCAATTATGCACCTAACTAATGCAAATGCATGCAATGCAATGACATATACACACAGTTGTGCAAAAGATCATGATGCTGACTCGTCTATCCTGCAAACCCCTAATTCTCTCCTGAATGTTGTGAATTTGTCTTCACTAAGAGGTTTGGTGAATATGTCGGCAATTTGTTGGTCTGTTTCAATGAACTTGATTTCCACATCACCCTTGCTCACATGATCCCTAAGGAAATGATGTCTAAATTCAATATGCTTCGTGCGAGAGTGATGGACAGGATTCTTTGACAGGTTTATGGCTGAAGTGTTATCACAAAGGATTGAGGTGTTTTTGAAAGAAATGCCATAGTCAATCATTTGTTGTTGGATCCATAACACCTGGGCACCACAACTACCTACAGCCATATACTCGGCTTCGGCCGTTGATAATGCCACTGAGTTTTGTTTCTTGGAGGCCCAAGAGACCACGCATCCCCCAAGAAACTGGCAATACCCGTTGGTGCTTTTTTTATCCACTTTACAGCCCGCATAATCGGCGTCGGAATAAGCTACCAAATCAAAACTCGAATTACGCGGAAACCATAATCTCAAATTAACTGAACCAGCAATATATTTGAAAATCCGTTTCACGGTCGACATGTGTGATTCTTTCGGATTGGACTGAAATCTCGCACATAAGCATACAGCGAATTGTATGTCAGACTGGCTAGCAGTTAAGTACAACAATGAGCCTATCATGCTTCTGAAAAGCTTTTGGTCCACGGATTTACCTTTTTCATCTTGATCAATCTTTATTGAAGTGGACATGGGAGTTGGTTATGGTTTGGTTGATGTCAAATTGAATTTCTTCAGCAACTCCATAGCATATTTCTTTTGATGTATAAACAAACCATCAACCGATTGTGTGACCTGCAATCCCAAGAAGAATGTTAGCTCTCCCATAAGACTCATTTCAAATTCACTTTGCATCAACTTTGCAAAGTCTTTGCTTAAGGCATCTTTAGTGGAGCGAAAAATGATATCATCTACATACACTTGAACGATTAGGATTTTCTTACCATCCAATTTTGTGAAAAGAGTTTGATCAACATTACCGCGTTTGAATCCATTTTGAACAGGGAAATCACTTAACCGTTCATACCACGGTCGAGGTGCTTGTTTTAGATTGTAGAGTGCTTTATCTAGCTTGTACACATGGTCTGAATGCTTTGTGTCTTCAAACCCCGGTGGTTGCTCCATATACACGTCCTCCTGGATATAGCCATTCAAAAATGCACTCTTTACATCTATTTGAAATAACTTAATGTTGTTACAGCATGCAAATGCTAATAGAACTCTCACTCCCTTGAGTCTTGCTACTGGAGCAAAAGACTCATCAAAATCAATTCCAAGCTCTTGGCTATAGCCTTTAGCTACTAGTCTGGCCTTATTCCTAGTTACCACTCCTTGATCGTTTGTATTGTTTCGAAAAACCCACTTTGTTCCGATCACTGAGTGGTTTCTATGGCATGGCACGAGAAACCACACTTTATTCCTTTGGAACTGGTGTAGCTCTTCTTGCATAGCCATGATCCAAGACTCATCCTTCAAGACCTCTTCTATGGAATGAGGTTCAAACTGAGAAAGTAAGGCTATGTAATCTGCATTTACAACTTCCCTGTAGGAGGCTCGAGTTCTTATTCCTTCATCAACATTTTCGATCACATTCTCCGGCGGATGGTCCTTTTCAAAAGTCCATTGCCTTGGAAGCTGCTGTTCCAACTGATCTTCCAGTTTTGCATCATCTTCTTGTGGTTCTTTTACTTCTTGTTTTTCAGTTTTATCTTCCATCATCTTGACATTACCGTCATTCAATTCATCGTCCTGCAAAACTGGTTTTTCATTAGTGCTTTTGGAAGATGATTCATCAACAATGACATGGGGGCTTTCCTCAACTACAAGAGTTCTCAAGTTATACACTCGATAAGCTCTTGAGCTAAGAGAGTACCCAAGAAATATACCTTTATCACTTTTGGGATCAAATTTTGTCAGGTCTACTTTACCATTGTTATGAATGTAGCAAACATAGCCAAAAGGTCTAAGATAAGAGATGTTTGGATTCTTACCTCGGTACAGCTCATAGGGGGTTTTCTTTAACAATGGTCTTACCATGGCACGGTTGACTATGTAGCAGGCAGTGTTCACTACTTCAGCCCAAAAGTACCTTGTCAAGTTGTTCTCATTAAGCATGGTTCTTGCCATCTCAATCAGTGTCCTATTCTTCCTTTCAACAACTCCGTTCTGTTCAGGAGTTCTTGGTACGGAGAAGTCGTGCATATAGCCTTGAGTCCTGCAAAAATTGCTGAACTCATTATTATCAAATTCCCTACCATGATCGCTCCGCACGGCTTTGATGCAGCACCCCTTTTCATTTTGAACTACCCTGCAAAATACCTCAAACTCTGTCAGGGCATCATTTTTATGTGAAAGGAAGTAAACCCAACAAAATCTTGAGTAATCATCCACAATGACAAAGCCATACAATTTACCACCCAAGCTATATTTTCTGCTTGGTCCAAATAGAACAATGTGGATTAACTCAAGGGGCCTTGATGTAGTTACATCATTCTTGCATTTGAATGATGTCCTTGTTTGCTTACCCATGTTGCACGCCCCACAGACTCCTTCATTAGTAACCTTCAGCTTAGGCAATCCTACTACCAAATCATTTCGAGATAGTTTTAGCAAAACATTAAAACTAGCATGCCCAAGTCGGCGATGCCAAAGCCAAGCATCATCATTATTCCTTGCAACCAAACACATATTTTTATGAGAGGGTTCATCCAAATCAATCATATATACATTGTTATGCCTAAAACCAATGAACTTTATCTCATGAGTATTTTTATTCACAACGGTGCAGTGGTTAGAATCAAAAATCGCATTGCATCCTTTATCACAAAGTTGACTTATACTCAAAAGATTATGATGCAAACCTTTCACAAGCAAGACATTCTCAATGACATGATTTTGATTCTTGCCTATCTTACCTTCTCCAATGATTTTGCCTTTGTCCTTACCACCAAATGCCACTGTTCCACCATCCTTTTCATGCAGATCCGTAAATAATTCTTTGTTTCCCGTCATGTGCCAAGAGCATCCACTATCCAAATACCACCTATTTCTTGAAGCTCTCAAGCAGACCTGCAAGGACAACACGAGTACTTATGCAGATTTTGGTACCCAAGCAAGCTTGGGTCCATGATGGTTAGAGACATGAGATGTGTATGATCTATTTCTCATTCTAGCAAAGCTTTCATCATCGAATTTCAAAATTATGCAATCATATATGTCATGGCCTAACCTTCCACAATAAAAGCATGTAATGGCTCTATCCCTGTATCTTCTCCTTCCTACATTCAAGAAAGAATTATGCACATGTATTTTTGACGAAGATGGAAATGAACTTCTGGGAGACACATGAGTTGAATGTATTTCAGATTGTGCTGTTTTTCCCTTTTTAAGAATGTCAATGACATCCCTCAACTCATTAACTTCATGCTTTAGTGATTGAATCTTGTTTTTGGCCATTTATTTGGCTTGAATACATGCATTTCTTTCCAACTTTTCTTGTTCTAAATCTCTTTTCAAGTCTTCATGCATTTTGGTAAAGGTGACTTGGTCCTCTCGCATGCATGAACTCTCATCTTCAAATAACTCAATCTTAGACACAAGAATTTCATTTTCATGTTTCAGCTTTTCAGATTCAGATTTTAAAGCATGACAATTCTCACAAGACTTTGCAGCATGCACAAAATGATCAATTTTCTTTTTCAGATTCCTATTTTCAGATATGAATTTTTTGCATTTTTCATACAAAGACTCATAAGTAATCTGCCATTATTCACATGTAAGAGATTTGGTTTTATAATTTACCTCATTGATGTCATCTTCATTTTCCATGAAACACAAATTCTGAACCAACTCATCCAGTTCATCTTCCTTCTCGGACTCGACCTCGTCTTCATCACTCCATGTGGCCACCATGACCTTTGGCTTCTTGAATTTTCCTTTCTTGAATTTTTTTATGAGATCGGGGCACTCACCCCACATATGACCAGGTTTTTTACATTCGTAGCAAATAACTTCTTCCTTCTTGCTACTTTCACCTCAGTTGGGACCTTACTTCCTTGGTCCTTTTCTAAATTGACCACCGAACTTTCCTATTCCTTTGACGAATCTTCTTGCTCTTCTTGTGATCATGGCAACCAGCTCTTCATCTTCAGTGTTGCCGTTTGAATCATTGTCACTACCCTCTGAATCTTGTGGATTCACTTTTAGGGCCAAAGGTGTGACTACCTTCTTCTTTTTGTGGTCCTCCTCGCTCCTCTTGATGTTGATTTCGTAAGTCATCAAGGAGCCAATTAGCTCATCCAATTTCAAGGTGCTGAGATCCTTTGAATCCTCGATTACAGTGGCCTTTGTATGCCACTGTGGTGACAGGGATCTTAGTACCTTTCTGACGAGTTCCTTATCGGAATACTCTTTACCAAGACCCTTTAATCCATTCGTGATTTCCGTCAATCTTGTAAACATATCAGAAATGGACTCCTCTGGTTTCATCATAAACAACTCATAATCCCGGACTAACAAATTCGCCTTGGTTTCCTTTACTTCCGATGTTCCTTCATATATAAACCACAGCTTGTTCCACATCTCCTGCGTAGAAGAACACATGAAAATACGTGAGTATTCATTAGGATGAATGGCACACTGTATTATATTCATGGCTTTAAAGTTTGCTGAACACTTCTTTATATCCTCATCATCCCACTCATCCTCATTTTGAGCCAGAGTATACGGACCCTTGCTAATGACGCGCTAGACATCATAGTCTTGAGCACGTAGAAAGACATACATTCTATTTTTCCAATAAGGGTAATTTGATCCATCAAAGAACGACGGTCTTTCGATCGAATGCACTTCGGGCATCATCCCCTTGTTTGCCATAAAAAGGGATCTGCTCTACGACCATGTGGTCAAGTGAAACAGAGACCAAGGCTCTGATACCAATTGTTGAGTCCTGAACGGTGGCAATCAAGAAGGGAGGGGTGAATTGATTGGCCAATTAAAATTTCTACCAAGTTAAAACAATGATAATTAAGCACACAAGTACTTGGCCTCACATGAACATGATCATACTTGTGAATGCATGTAAATAAGGGTATGTGGTTGATAAAGAAAGTGGTGTATGCTCAACTCACCGTGAAGCCCAGTCGACAATGAATCCGGAAAAACAAACCACAAGTAACACATGGAGTTTTTAGGTGGTTCGGGTACACTAAAGTGTCCCCTACGTCCACCCTTCACAGTGAGGATTAAGACTTCATTATGAAGTGAGCCACACACACACGCTGTGTAGAACAACAAGCACACACAAACGGCACCCGATTTGGGCTGCCACACAAATACGCACACGTTCGTGTTTTCGAACACGAACACCACACACAAGTATCTGATTCAAGTTTATACAACAAATGCTCAAGTTCAAACTAAATGATTCTGAAAATAGAGAGTGAAAAATGATTTATTGTGGTTGGAGCTCCCCATTTTTTTTCTCCGAACGTAGTTTGGTGCTTCAGCAGGAGGAAGATCGATCCTTGAGGAAGAATGAGGCTATGACACACAAATACGGTTGCAGCTTTGATATCCCACGCAGCTTACTATTGGGGATGATGTAGAGGCTTGATTCAAGCTTCTTCCTTTCACTTTCAGGTTCAGAATAAGGTGGAAGAAGTCCCTGGAGCTGCTGCTGCGAACCTGCACTCACAAAGGTTAGAACAATAACATAATTTAGATCTCTCCGAATCCCCTTAGGTTTACAACCCAATAGGATGTTTTATATGATTTGTATGGTCAAAAGATAGCCTGGGGACCAGATCCACATATGCAGGAGTGATTTGGGGCAAATGGACAGGACTTGGAAGACTTATGGCAAGCCTACACGAAGGTCGCAATTGACGGCGCCGCCTCGGATCGGAAAGGGTCGACCCTTGGGGTCGACCCTCGTGGGGTTTTGCAAGAACCAAAAGCAATGGGTCGACCCTTGGGGTCGACCCTCGTGACCCCTTGTGCGGGTAAAAAAAATAATTCTCAGGGGTCGACCCTCGCGTGAGTGGGTCGACCCTTGGGATCGACCCTTGCTGCTGGAAAAAAGGGATCCGACGGATTTAAAAAAATCAACTACCAGGGGTCGACCCTTCCAGCTGGGGGTCGACCCAAGGGGTCGACCCTTTCAGCTAGGATCCAAACACTCAATCTTTTAGCACTCGAGGACCTAGGGGTTGATCCAATGGGTCAACCCTTATTCCAGTAATGAAAACCAAACCAATATGATCCTTGAGAATAGAAATAATGAAACATCAAACCATAAGATCAAGGGCTAATAAGTTGAATTGGATCTCACCGACCGTCCTTGAGCTTCTCAAGTGTTTAGGCACGTTCCTTGCCCTGTAAAGACATAATTGGAAATTAGATGTAGCCTTGCAATTTGAGTTTAAGTGGCTTACCCGTTGCGATTGTTCTTTAATCGTCTTAGCTTCAAGTCCTCAATTGGAGGTTAAGCTTTGCAAGACTTTAGATGCTAGAACACTTCAAAGACAATATATATATATATATATATATATATACATATAGTGTTTGGTCATCATCAAAAGCTATCAAAATAGACATTCACTCAAGAAGGGGGTTCAATAATTATTCAAACAACAAATAAGAAAAGAAGAATAGGGTTTAACTGACCTTTATGTGCCTTGATTTTATTTAACCCCCCCTTTTTTTAGTTTTCCACCAAGGCACACCTGCAACCAAAAATTTATCTCGAATATCTAGGAACCCAAGAGTTCTTGTGTCCTGTCAAATGAGTTACACCTCTAACAGGTGTACTCCAAGAGTTCCAAGCATTGAAATCATCAAATTTCATAGCAAAACAATTGTTCATGACATGCCCCACATTCCCACAATAATGACATGAGTTAAATGCATTCATGTTCTTCTTTGATGCATAAGTAGAGTATTTTTGTGGGATGACATTAGCTCTGCCATTTCTATCATGGAACATAGAATTTCTTCCCATATGCCAACAGTCCTAAACTGTGTGGCCAATTCTTTTGCAATTCAAACAATGAGGCCTTTTGTTTGAAAATAGATTTGGCCTTCTTTGATCAGTAAAGCTTCTTTGGGCCTTTAATTCAACATTCTTTAGAAACCAGCAGTCATGCATTATATGCCCAAATCTTTTACAGTGAAAGCATTGAATTTTCTTTTTCTTCACAATATGATTATTGACATTTTTAAATTCATTCAGTTTCCTTGATGCATTCATGTCATCAGATTTCATAACATGGCAGTCATGCATTACATGCCCTACCCTACCACAGTAATGACATGAGATTTTCTTTTTATGTGCATGTGAATGTGTGGGAGATTCATGAGCTACATGCACTGGGATAGCAGAAACATTTTTCGATTTATTTAGATTAACATTCTTTTTCTACTTTTCAAGCTTTTTCAGATTTTTAGTTGGTTTTTCTGATTTCTGAGCAATAAATTAAAAAACAGATCAGCATGATGTTTTTGACTGTTCAGAACTTCTCACAAATGAAGTTGAGAGTTTATTTTCAAACTTCTTATTAACTGGATTATAACCCAATTTTTATCTCTGAAAGTTCACTTTTGTTCCAAGAATTTTATCTAAATTATCTTTCCCTTCAACAAATTTAGACATGGAATTATTCAGATAATAGATTTCAGATTGTAAAGAAGAAATGCTAATCTCATAACTGGCAATATCATTTTCACAAGAAATTACTTGTTGATGCAGTGCATCATTCAAACTTTTGAGATTGTTTATTTCGTGTTTTAATTTCAGTTCATTGTTAACTTCATTTTCTTTCAAGACACATTTTCCTTTCTCAACAGTTGTGAGTCTTTCTGAAATAACAATGTTTGGAACCATCAGCTTCTTATTCTATTCTTTAAGACTTTCATGTTCCAATTTCAATTTTTCAACTTCTTCATTTCTTGACATGGAATTTAGCTTTTTACTCAACTCCTCTTCACTCTTTTCAAGCTCTTTCTTTCTGTTTAGCAATTCTTCATTTTCTTCCCTTAAAGAGTCAATTAGTTCTTCTTGCCATTTCAGTTTAGATTGAATACTAGCATTCAGCTTATTCACATATAAACACTTATCACAAGGATGATTAGCATTTTTCATTTCTGATTTTAGATGTTCGTTTTCAGTTTTCAATGAATTTCCTTCAGACGACATTGTCTTCTTCAGATTCCTACTTTCAAACTTGACTTTCTTGTACTTATCTAACAATCCATTATACAATTTGATCAAATCATCAAATGTAAATTCATCGGATTCAGAGCTTACCTGAGAAGAAGTCTCTTCCTGTTGATCACTGCTGTGATCTTTGGCCATTAGGCATTTGTTCCCTTCTTCCTTGTAAATGGCAATCATCTCCACTAATATTTCCGTAGCACTCCTGCACTTAGAGATACAAGGGACTACATTAGCATCTATCGCCCTTTTCATCAGCTTTAGGGCTTTCACATTATCAGCATTTTTCAATTTGTGGTTGACATTCCATTTGGATTCATCCTCAGGAATTTCACACGGACCATATGCTATCAAAACCCATAGATTAGAATCTATGGAATTCACAAAATCTCTCAGCCTTCCTAGCCAGTTATAAGAACTCGATCCATCAAACTTAAGAGGGTTAGCCATTGAAAACACAGACTGAAACAAATAGCAAACAACTAAGCAAAGACAACTAATAACAAACACAACAGATTGCACCAAAAGCAGGATCAGATCTGCAGATCGTTGGATCAGTTAAATCAGACACCGCTCTGATACCAATTGTTGGGGTGCAATGGATGGATCTAGAGGGGGGTGAATGGATCCCCATTAAAAATATTATGGAATTAAAAAATCTTGCTATAAAGTAGTGCGGAAATAAGACTAGATTGCTAAAGCAAAACTGATGTACTTAGCATACGGTGCCTAAGACTCAGCTAAGCACACAGATACCACTTCACTATAGTGTTAGATCCACACAGATAAACTCAAGAAAGTAATAACTATGCTCAGACATCCTGTGAAGGGGGAAAGAGAAAATGGAACGGACAAACGCACAAATCACACTGCACAGAGATTTTAGATGGTTCGTTCTGCTACCATAGACCTACGTCCATCCCCCACTCAAACCTGAGTGAGGCTTATGATAAGTATGTATTTATACATATTAATTAATGTTATATCATACTTTTATGAGCTTTAATATGTATCATTATGCATTTATCACACTTAATCATAATATAGAGTAAAATATTTAGTTTTATAGAATTTAGTAATTTTAATGAATAAATCTGCTCATTTTGCAGGCACAAAGAAGAAGCTAAAGTCCATTAAGAAAAGAAAAAGAAAAAGAAAAAAAGAATATCAAATGGGCCAAAGGCCCATGGACTTGTTAAAAAAAAAGAGAAAAAAAAGAAACAAATAGTTATTCAAATAGATATATTTATTCATATATATATATATATATATATACATGCAAACCTTCATGCTGCATGCATGGCAAGGTGGCTTCACGTTGGTGGCCAAGATGCATGCTTCACGATGCATGCATGGCCAACTCAACCGCAAAGGCTTTAACTCACGCTTCAGCTGGCTTGGGCGCGTGAAGGCTCTGCGGTCAACTGCAGCTTCGGTGGCCAACCAAGGCATTCTCACGCACATGCAGCACCAAGGTCAGGTCTTCACGCGAGTGGCTGCGGAGGCGGACATGGCTTCAGCAGGTGGCTTCGTCGACAGGATAAGCGCATGCGGCCTACAGCATGGCAGGCGCGTGCGGCACACGCGACGTGGTTCTCACGGGCGCGGGTCAGCGAAGTGGGCGGTCAGAAGCGGCAAATGCTGCAGGTCGATAGCGGTAGAGGGAAGAAAGAAGAGATGGCGGTGGCTAAAAGTCAGTGAACTCGGCAGGATTGCGGGCCAATGGTGGGCAACGTGGAGAAAAGAAGAGAAAGGGAAGAGAAATTCAAATGGTGGGCTATGATTTTCAAAGAACGTGGGCAGAGGGTGTTCACATGATGGTACAAGGTTGTCTTGGGGCCTATAAAAGGAAGGGAGATGGGGGCTCACGGGGTTCCTCTCTCCCTCTCCTAAGATGCACATACGTAGTTAGGCTCTTCTCTCCCCCTCCTCTCTTCACATAGATAGCAAACTCTCTTCCTCCATGTTAATGTTAGGCCCTCTCTCTCTAGTTAGTGTTTTATTATTTTTGTAATTTTCACTCACTTGTAAGTGTGCTTTAATTCATGTTTAATTTAAGTGGTGTTATTTTTAGTTTGACTTAGCATAATTTTCTTCCATCTATCTCCCTCTCTCCATATTCTTTACACAGCCCTAAGACGAAGTTGTTTCTCTCGGTCCTCTCACGGCGACGTTCTACACCAAAGCGGGGCGGCGATCAAAGGCTCGGCACGGCGTGGACGGCATCAATCTTCCAATCCTCGGCTCATTTCTTCCCTTATTCTTTTAATTTCAAGTTGAACTTTTAATTTTCATAGTTGTACTTTTTATTTTCATAGAAATAAAAATTTATTTTGGCAAAATTGTGTTATTTTCTGTCTCTTTCTAAATTCTCTTCTTTAACCCTCTCATATTCTTTAGATAGTTTATTTTCATGTAATTTTCCTTTTTATTAGTTTAATCTCACTCAAAAAATTCGCTTTCCAAAATACAAGATTTTTCCAACTTACTTAAAATGAAATCTTTCTTCCCCGTGGGATTGACCCGTGGTTACCACTCTACTTAGATTTTATATCTTTGTAGTGATTGAGTCCAGTTAATTTTTAGAATTGTGGCATGGCATTTTAAACGACGGGTGTCGAGCACATCAATTTTTGGTGCCGTTGTCGGGGAGGAAAAATAATTTTATATAGTTAAAAATTCTTGTGTTTGATGTATATGTGTGAATACTAATTTTTCTATTTTTTATTTTATAGAAAAAATAAAGAAATTTAGAAAAAAAAATTCACAGAAATTCGGACATGAAAATCTCAGAAAATAAACTGTCACAGAAAGCGTCGCTGAAAGCCGGAACTGTAGCAGAAAGTTGGAAATCAGAAAATTCAAGAAATTTAAGCGTCGCTAAATCTCAGTAAACGTAGGAAAATGTCCTATTCTGTTTATTTCTGAAAAACTTCGAAAAAAATCAAAAAATTCCTAAATAAATCTATAAAAAATTTAAAAAATCAAAAAACCTGAAAAACATCGAAATCATGATTTTAGGCTTTATTTTTTAGTAGGGTGCATGTTAATTAATATTTTTAGTTGTTATTTATTTTTTATCTCTCTCTTTTTAAAATAAATAAATAAATAGAAAAACAACTCTTTAAAAAATCAAAAAAATCATAAATCCAGACAACTTCAAAAATATAATTTTAGGCCTTATTTTTAGTAGATTTGCATGCCATTTGGTATTTTTTAGTTTAGAATTTTTGTTTATTCATCTCTTCTTATAAAAAAAGAAAAACATCTTTTAAAAAAAAAATTAGAAATCAAAAATTAGAAAATAAAAAAAATATCTTATTATATCATGTCCTCATTTTAGTTGCACCAATTTCATACATTATGCATTTAGTTGAGTATTTGTTCTTTATTTTTGTATCATTTGAAAGAAAAAGAAAAAAAATCATCATTTTCCTTTTCTTCTCCTTTCTCTTATTCTCTATTTCCCCTTTTTAAGGGTAACGTAGGCACACCTCTCTTGAAATTGGAAGGACCCTCTATTGAGCACTCCATCTCTTTGGATTTGAATTTTCTTTTCCAAGACCTCCATAAGTCCCCGCACCCGTGGATTCCCCCATGGAAGCCGTGCAGGTCATACCAAGAAGCACCCCAGAGTTAGATTGCCCTTAGAAGGTTAAAAAGAAATTTTGGAATTTGTTGCTATAATGGAAAACTGGTGTCTAAGGCTAGAGGTCAACGGTAAACGCTATAAGCGGACTTGTGGTTATTTAATTAGGTCCCTACGAAAGTAAGGGGAGCCTCCCACAACCCCACCTCTTACCTGGCCGGTGAACCAACTTAGTAGAAGGTCCCGACTCCTCTTTTGTAAAAAATAAAAATAAAATAAAAAAATATATCTTGTTCGCATTCATATAGTTATTAATTCGTAACATTTGCATTTAGTAATTCATTCACCGCCTAATTCTTCAAAATTAAGAAAAAATCATCATCATTATTGCATAAAACATTCATTTAGGAATTAATTCATTGCATTGTTTCAATAAAACAGAACAAAACATAACATAACATAACAAAAAGATTTTCCTACAAAATAAAATAAAACAATAAAAAAATCATCAAAATAAAATAAAAAATCATTAAAAAATATCACTCTTTATTGAGCCTTTTACATTTCCACATCCACTTTTGTTCAAGCCCATTAATGGATTCTTTCATGTTCAACCATGCGGGCTATTTGAATTCAAATCCTTTATTTACCCATTGTCATCAAACTCTTTCACTCTTCCACAATGGGGTTCACAATTCATCTTTCACCCAAGAGCCATATCAATTGTCATCTGATTTTTTCACCTCTTTCTCTCACACAAAACCATATCCTAGGTGGAAAAATCAACAATCATCTTCTTGGACACATTATCGAGACCCCATTAAGAGTCCTTCGAACTCACACTTTTCAGATTGGGCTTCTTACTCAGATGATCTTTTCAACAACGCCCAACATGAAGGACAACCCATCTACTTCCCATGTAGCACCTCGTATAAAAAAATATACATATACATATATTTATTAATAACATTTCCCAAATATAAAAAAATATATTAGATAAACTCTAGAGGAAGCTTAAGTAAGATGTTGGAACACAAAGTTATCATATGTAAAGATTATTCACTTAACAAGTGACTTCCTAGTGTAGTTGGTTAAGTAACTTGCCTTTCAACCCAATGACCCGGGTTTAAATCCTAGCATCCACCATTTACCTTTTGTGCCAATTAATTATATATTATAGGCTAGCAACGTACAGACTTGGTAAATAGGCTAGCAATAGCAATGTAGAGACTTTGTTGCGGGCTGCAGCAACGTATAGACTTTGAGCCACCGCAGTAACCGCAGCAATGTATAGAGTTGAGCTGCAGCAATGTATAGACTTTGAATTGCACAAATGGTCAATGTATAGACTTAAGCTGCAATGTATAGACTTGGAGTTGCAGCACTGTATAGACTTTTCACAAATGGCCAATGTATAGACTTGAGCTACAATGTATAGACATTGAGAGGATGTACAGACTTTGTGATGGAAGCCAATGTATAGACTTTGAGAGGGAGAGGATGTACAGACTTGTGCAATGACCAGGGTTCAAATCCTAGCATCCACCATTTACCTTTTGTGCCAATTAATTAGACATTATAGGCTAGCAACGTACAGACTTGGTAAATAGGCTAGCAATAGCAATGTAGAGACTTTGTTGCGGGCTGTAGCAACGTATAGACTTTGAGCCACCGCAGTAACCGTAGCAATGTATAGAGTTGAGCTGCAGCAATGTATAGACTTTGAATTGCACAAATGGCCAATGTATAGACTTGAGCTGTAATGTATAGACTTGGAGTTGCAGCACTGTACAGACCTTGCACAAATGGCCAATGTATAGACTTGAGCTGCAATGTATAGACTTTGAGAGGATGTATAGACTTTGTGATAGAAGCCAATGTATAGACTTTGAGAGGGAGAGGATGTACAGACTTGTGAAGCCAATGTATAGACTTTGAGAGGGTACAGACTTTGTGATGATGTATAGACTTTGTGATGGAAGGCAATGTATAGACTTTGTGATGATGTATAGACTTTGTGATGGAAGCCAATGTATAGACTTTGAGAGGGAGAGGATGTACAGACTTGTGAAGCCAATGTATAGACTTTGAGAGGATGTACAGACTTTGTGATGGAAGCCAATGTATAAACTTTGAGAGGGAGAGGATGTACAAATAGACTTTGAGAGGGAGATGATGTACAGACTTTGTGAAGCCAATGTATAGACTTTGAGGAGGCCAATGTATAGACTTTGAGGATGTACAGACTTTGAAAGTGTGCACATTGAAGAGGGATCGTGTATGAATGTGGGAGACAGACTTTATGATCTGGGCCATGGATTGGCTGTCCAAACATTATCCCTTATCTCTCCAGTATGTACAAGCTGTAAAGCCCCATTATTCCAGATCTTGCCCCCCTATCCGGTCATACCAGACCCTATAACATACCCTTTGCTACCCCCATTCTAGGTTAGCTAAGGTTGGGGCAAAGCTCTGTCGGGATTACACAGTCACCTAGAAGGGTTCTGCTACTGCTAAAGATCTTCCAACAAGGTAGGTGTTCTCAACTTTTAACTAAACTAGTAGCTAATCTAGGATGATTAGTCTAGGCATTTAGTCTTAGACTCATTTCCATGCGATATTTAGTGTTTATAAAGCATGTGTTAGCTTAAATCTAGGATGATTAGTATGTATTAGCTTCATACCTAAGATAATTAACATGTATTAGCCTTATACCCAGAATAATTAGCAAGTATTAACAAGTATTAGCAAGTATTAGTCTCACACCTAGAATAATTAGCATGTGTTGGCTTAAATCTAGGATGATTAGCGTGTATAAGCTTCATACCCAAGATAATTAGCAAGTATTAGTCTCATACCAAGAATAATTAGCATGTGTTAGCTTAAATCTAGGATGATTAGCATGTATTAGCGTCATACCTAAGATAATTAGCATGTACTAGCCTTATACCCAAGATGATTAGCATTGATTAGCATGTATTAGCTTCAATCTAGGGTAGTTGGCATGTATTAGCATCATATCCATACGATATTTCCGTGTAACGCAAGTTTTATTGTGTTTTTATGTAACCTATTAGTTTAGCTATTAACTAACCTGTTAACATACCTAATTAACATGATAGTTGATCTACTAACTAATTAGCATACCTAATTAATCTGTTAGGTAGCCTATCCAGAAACCTTGTCTCCATTTAGTTCCTTTAAAAATGAAAACTAGTATGATACGTCATGTTAAAAATCTGATATTTAAGCAACTAAAGCATGAAACGAGTGCATGAATAAAGATCTATAATCCTTACATTTTTCTCTATCTATCCATGTCATCAGTTTTATCTAAATTAACTTAAATCAAAGGGCGTCCCTGACCCAGACACTATTCACTGAACAGCGGCTATAGAACAGACGCTCATTTTAAAAACGAAATGGGCAAACTGCCCCTCTGTGAAGGGCCCCCCCTTGGGCACCTATAAAAAAAAAAATTCATGGCAGCCCCTAGGGTGCCTTCTAATAGAAGGTGGTAGACCCAAGGGCACCTTCTTCAAAGAGATGGCAGCCCCATGGGCGCCTTCTAACGGCATGATGTTAAACTAATCATCCAGTTAACCCTAGCTTAATCAAAGATTAATACCTTAAGCCATTTTGAGCAGATATGAACTGTAGGGTCGACCCAGCCTATTCACCACGTTGACGTGATGAACTGCAGAGTCGACCCAGCCTGTTCACGGGGTTGACCCAGCCTGTTCACTGGGTCGACCCAGCCTGTTCACCGCGTTGACGCGATGAACTATAGAGTTGACGCGATGAACTGCAGAGTCGACCCAACCTGTTCACAGGGTCAACCCAGCCTGTTCACCGCGTTGACGCGATGAACTGCAAAGTTGACCCAGCATATTCACAGGGTCGACCCACCCTGTTCACTGCGTTGACGCGATGAACTGTAGAGTTGACGCGATGAACTGCAGAGTCGACCCAGCCTGTTCACCGCGTTGACGCGATGAACTGCAGAGTCGACCCAGCCTGTTCACAGGGTCGACTCAGCCTATTCACCGCGTTGACGCGATGAACTGCTGAGTCGACACAGCTGGCCTATTGCGTTAACGTGATCGTTAGGCTTTCACTTTTGCCATATCCACTGATAGATGGCAGCCTGAGAGGTGACATTTAACTCCTGACAGGGTCCTCTAAACCCTGTATAGTTCCCAGGAAGGGCATCCCACAGTGAGGGTGTCATTTCTAAAATTGTCAGGTGGCCCATAAGGCACCTCTCTTATCTAGTTTTTTTTCGTGTATCAAATGTTACTGGTTTCCACTCCTAGTTCATCCCTACACATCAATGCACCTTTAGATTCCATTCCATAATTCGACCTTATATATCATACTGGTCAAACCTTGAAATTCCATATTGGCTATAAATGAGAGTGGATGTCAACAAACATGATTAATGTTGTGCATATAGGGCCCGGTCTGGTCCTGGGAGGAGCACCTGAAGGTACTTGTGCCCATGAGAGTTTATTGACCACGGTGTTTGGCATTGCACCTGAGTACTTGCTTGATAGGCTTTAGACATTCCACTCATTCTCGTGATATTACTTGATTGATTTGACTTGAGACCCGCAGAAGGGTAAAGTTTTTACTTGAATGAAATTGATAAATAGCCAATTCCAGTTTTTCATGCTTGAATTTATATTACTTTCTATTACTTGATTGACAAGAGTTCTTACTCTCTTGGAAAGATTTTGTTAATTCCAGTTATTACTTGCTTGAATCTCTTGCTATTGCTACATTGAAGTTGGAATCCTTATACTCTCACTTGTTATTCCTTCACTACTCTTGTCGATTTTTACAATCCTTGATATCTACTCATCTACATGCATAGCTTTACTGACATTAATTGAACTTGTAAATCATTTAAAGCATGTTAAATCTTGAGATGTAATTCCTACTGAGCGAGTCGCTCATCTAGTTATTTTCTAATATTTTCAGGTAATTTGGATGTCAACCAACACTCGGAAGGGAATGAGACTGAGTGATGAGTGTTAGAGTAAAGTTATCAAATTGTCATGTCCTTTGTGTTATTGTATTCGTTCACTTATGTCAGTTGTATCAATTCATCTATGTCATTTGTATTAGTCAACTTGATTAGAACTGCTTAAGATTTGAAGCCTAGTCGTTGGACTCTGGGAACATATGTATTTGTCCTTTGATTAGTTGTGACAATTGTCAGCTCGTACTATTTGTATTAATTTCGAGTTAAATCTTAGTTATTTGCGCACTCTGATATTTACATGATTGACACGATCTATATAGACGTGTCACGTCTCCGGGTAATCTTCCGCGCTCGGGACGTGACAATCTTCGTGGTATCAGAGCCTAGGTTTTCAAACCTAGGGAACTAGAAAAAATAAACGGTTAGAAATTGAAATCTAAGTAAAAAATTGAGTCCAAGGATAGGTAAAACCCAAGTTCCAGGATAGATATACCTTACCTGGTGAGATAATAGAGCCATGGGTTAAGTTCTACAATGACTTTCGACCTTACAAGTAAATCCAATCTTTATCATACTTAACTCTTTTGTAAGATCATGGCTGCGGAAAGAGCACAATGGCGCGAGATGCAGCGCACCGTGCAAGGCCTCACACAGGCACTATAGCAAGTGGCCCAAGGCGGAGCAAATCGTGGACCGGGAGATCTCCACCGAAGTTTTCGTAACATGAACCCACCAAGGTTCATGGGTTCGTCCGACCCCGAGGATGCCGAGAATTGGCTAAAGGAGATGGAACGAATCTTCCGTGTGATGCAATGCGCGGATGAAGAGAAGGTTTTACTTGCCGTATTCCAACTAGAGTAGGACGCTCGATGCTGGTGGGAATCCATAGAAGCAACACTGCCAGAATACCATGTCACATGGGATGAATTCACGGAGCATTTCAACAATAAGTACTTCTCCGATCATATCCAGGAAAAGAAAGCTGCGGAATTCGCCGTTCTAAAACAATGGGGCTTGAAAGTGGCCGAGTATGAGGCCCAATTCTCCAGATTATCTAGGTATGCACCCCACTTGCCGTGTACGGAAAAGATGAAGGTGAGAAGATTCCTCAACGGGCTTCGGCCCCATTATATCACACAACTTGCCCTGATGGACATCCAAGTCTATTCGGAGATGGTTTGGCATGCTCAACTACTGGAAGACGCCACCGAATTATCTGAGAGAATCCGAGGAAGAGATAAGAAGGAACCTGTCACAAGCCCGGGAAAATTCAAATAATCCTTCAACAAGAAGCGATTCTTCATGGGAGGGGAGTCCTCTAAGGGGAAGAAATTCCAGAAGAATGACAGGCCATTCTCCACCACCACACCATCAAAGGAGATTTGCAAGTATTGTGATAAAGCTGGTCATAAGACCGAGGAATGCTGGAGAAAGTTAGGAGCTTGTCTTCGATGTGGGAGCCGAGAGCATCGAATCCCAGACTGCCCACTGATGAAGGAACAAGACACCAAAGATGAGAAGCATCCGGTAAAGAAACAAGGCCGTCTGCAAGCTCTCCAAGAGACGGAACCCACTAAAGGTGGAATTGTGGAAGGTACTCTCACTATTTGTTCAAAAACTGCTCAAGTTTTATTCGATACCGGAGCAACTCATTCATTCGTTTCCAAGAACTTTGCTACTTCATTTTCTAAGAAACATGAACTATTAGATTTGGTCATATCTACACCTCTTGGGAATGAGTCTGATATCACTTATCACTATCCAAACTGTGAAGTGATGATTAAGGGAAATAATTTACATGCTGACTTGATATGCCTAGATATAAATGGTTATGATGTCATACTAGGTGCCGACTGGCTATCCACATATCAAGCAACTGTAGATTGCCAGCATGGCAGGGTAACTTTCATAGATTTTCTAGAGCTAGTTTACCATAGCCCTCGGAGTAAATCACTTCTTATATCAGCACTCCGAGCTAGTAAACTTATGAATAAGGGATGCATGGCTTTCATAGCATTCGTGACTGCCAGGGAAGTCGAGAAGGTTAAACTTGAAGACATCCGTGTAATTCGAGATCTTCTTGATGTTTTTCCAAAAGATTTAACCGACTTACCCCCGGAAAGGGAAGTGTCGTTCACAATCGACCTTGTCCCTGGTGCTGGTCCTATTTCCAGGGCACCATATAGAATGTCCCCTGCTGAGCTGAAAGAACTAAAAGAACAGCTAATGGAGTTATTGAACAAGGGTTTCATCCGGCCGAGTACTTCCCCATGGGGAGCACCCGTACTATTCGTCAAAAAGAAGGACGGATCGATGAGATTATGCATAGATTATCGGCAGCTAAATCACCTTAAAATCAAGAACAAGTATCCACTGCCAAGGATTGATGAGCTGTTAGATCAACTATCTGGAGCTTTATATTTCTCCAAGATTGATCTTCGTTCTGGTTACCACCAATTGAAGATCAAAGAAGAAGACATTCATAAAACTGCATTCTGAAGTATGTATGGGCATTACGAATTTACTGTTATGCCTTTCGGACTAACAAATGCCCCCGCAGCTTTTATGTAGTTAATGAACATCATATTCAGGCCCTATTTAGACCAATTTATTGTGGTCTTTATTGATGATATTCTGATCTATTCAAAGACCGAAGAGGATCATGAAGAACACCTCAAGAAGGCATTGCAGATATTAAGGGGAAACAAGCTATATGCCAAATTCAGCAAATGCGAGTTTTGGCTCGAGGAAGTATCCTTCTTAGGCCATATCATTTCGAAGAACGGAATTGCTGTTGACCCATCAAAGGTCGAAGCCGTGAAGAACTGGGAACGACCCACAAATGTAATTGAGATTCGGAGCTTCTTAGGTCTAGCTGGTTACTACCGGCGTTTTATAAAGGACTTCTCTAAAATTACTGTTCCCCTGACCAGGTCAACCCGCAAGGAAGTGCCTTATGAGTGGAATGAAGACTGTGAAAAGAGTTTTCAAACTTTGAAGGATCTCTTGACCACTGCTCCAGTCTTATCATTACCAATGGAAGGAGAAAAATATGATGTATATACCGATACTTCTGGTATTGGCCTCGGATGTGTATTGATGCAGAATGGGAGAGTCATTGCATACTCTTCCCGGCAATTGAAGAAACATGAAGAGAACTACCCAGTTCACGACTTAGAACTGGCCGCAGTAGTATTCACTTTAAAGATCTGGAGGCACTATATCTACGGAGAACAATTCACTATGTACTCCGATCATAAAAGCCTCAAGTACTTATTCTCCGAAAAGGAGCTGATCATGCGACAAAGGCGTTGGCTCGAGTATCTCAAGGATTTCGACTTCACTATACAGTACCATCCTGGTAAGGATAATTCCGTAGCTGATGTCCTTAGTCGAAAGCTGAGAACAATATTGGCCAACTGCATGATACAAGAATGGAAACTGCTGGAGATATTCTCTGAGCTTGATATCAGCACAGATGAGAAGAACATGTGTATTATTCTATCTCATATGAGCCTACATCCAGATTTGCTACCTGAAATCAAGAAGTTACAAGAAGAGGATCCCTCGCTAGTGGAGATAAAGAGCAAGCTGGACGAGAGACTGGATTTCAAGCTTGCACCTGATGGTAGATTACTATTTCATGAACGGACATGTGTGCCCGACTGTCCCGAATTGAAGAAGAAGATTCTTGAAGAAGCTTATATATCGAGGTACACAATCCACCCTGGAGCCACTAAGATGTACCAAGACTTGAAAAGAACTTTCTGGTGGCCTAACATGAAAAGGGAGGTAGCAGACTTTGTGTCTCGTTGCCTCACATGCCAACAAGTGAAGGCGGAACATCAAAAACCCACCGGAAAGCTACATCCGCTGGATATTTCCAAGTGGAAGTGGGAAGACATTGGCATGGACTTTATCATGGGTTTGCCCAAGTCTAGGGGCGGATATGATGGAATTTGGGTAATTATCGACCGGTTAACTAAATCGGCCCATTTCTTACCCATCAAAAGTCGATGGTCAGTCGACGTACTTGCTGCCCTGTATATTAAGAAGATGGTTAGATTGCATGGAGTTCCCGTCTCGATCGTATCTGACCGAGACCCACGCTTCACCTCTCATTTTTGGAAGGGTCTACAACACTCTCTAGGGACGAAACTTAATTTCAGCACTGCTTTCCATCCCCAGATAGATGGTTAGATTGAAAGGACAAATCAGGTTGTTGAAGATATGTTAAGAGCATGTATTGTAGATTTCGGCGGAAGCTGGCATGACCACTTACCACTAGCCAAATTTGCATATAAGAACAGCTATCAAGCCAGTATACGAATGGCACCTTTCGAGGCATTATATGGCAGGAGTTGCCGATCTCCCATATGCTGAGATGAAGTCGGTGAAAAAAAATTCTAGGCCCAGACATGGTACGAGATTCTACTGAGAAGATACAACTCATTAGAGAAAGGTTAATGATAGCACAGTCAAGGCAGAAATCTTATGCCGATAACAGAAGGCGAGACCTGAAATTTCAAGTCGGAGATCATGTTTTCCTCAAGGTATCTCCCGGCCAAGGCATTAGAAGATTCGGTGTTAAAGGCAAACTAACACCAAGGTTTATCGGTCCATTCGAAGTACTGGAAAGGGTAGGCGAAGTGGCTTATCGCATCGCCCTACCTCCACAACTGTCTAAAGTGCACAACGTATTTCATGCTTCTATGTTGAAGAAATACGTGCATGATCCCTCCCATGTCATTAACCATAGTGTTATAGTGGTACATAAGGACCTTACCTACGAGCAGAAGCCACTGAAGATCCTTGACCGAGAAGTCCGAGTTCTAAGAAACAAGATAATCCCTATGGTGAAAATCCAATGGAATCAATGTTCAGAATAAGAAGCTACCTGGGAAGCTGAAGAATTTATGAAAAGAAGGTTTCCCGAGTTATTCTAATTGTAAGAACTTTACACCTTCTCTATTTCTGTATAATGTAATTGAATTTGGGGACCAAATTCTTTTAGGTGGGAGAGGGTGTAGCACCCCGTATAAAAATATATATATATATATATATATATATATATATATTTATTTATTAATAATATTTCCCAAATATAAAAAATATATTAGATAAACTCTAGAGGAAGCTTAAGTAAGAAGTTGGAACACGAAGTTATCATATGTAAAGATTATTCACTTAACAAGTGGCTTCCTAGTGTAGATGGTTAAGTAACTTGCCTTTCAACCCAATGACCAGGGTTTAAATCCAAGCATCTACCATTTACCTTTTGTGCCAATTAATTATACATTATAGGCTAGCAACGTACAGACTTGGTAAATAGGCTAGCAATAGCAATGTAGAGACTTTGTTGCGGGCTGCAGCAACGTATAGACTTTGAGCCACCGAAGTAACCGCAGCAATGTATAGACTTTGAATTGCACAAATGGCCAATGTATAGACTTGAGCTGCAATGTATAGACTTGGAGTTGCAGCACAGTATAGACTTTTCACAAATGGCCAATGTATAGACTTGAGATGTAATGTATAGACTTTGAGAGGATGTGTAGACTTTGTGATGGAAGCCAATGTATAGACTTTGAGAGGGAGAGGATGTACAGACTTGTGAAGCCAATGTATAGACTTTGAGAGGGTACAGACTTTGTGATGATGTACAGACTTTGTGATGGAAGCCAATGTATAGACTTTGTGATGATGTACAGACTTTGTGATGGAAGCAAATGTATAGACTTTGAGAGGGAGAGGATGTACAGATAGACTTTGAGAGGGGGATGATGTACAGACTTTGTGAAGCCAATGTATAGACTTTGAGGAGGCCAATGTATAGACTTTGAGGAGGCCAATGTATAGACTTTGAGGATGTACAGACTTTGAAAGTGTGCACATTGAAGAGGGATCGTGTATGAATGTGGGAGATAGACTTTACGATCTGGGCCATGGATTGGCTGTCCAAACATTATCCCTTATCTCTCCAGCCTGTACAAGCTGTAAAGCCCCATTATTCCAGATCTTGCCCCCCTATCCGGTCATACCAGACCCTATAACATACCCTTTGCTACCCCCATTCTAGGTTAGCTAAGGTTGGGGCAAAGCTCTGTCGGGATTACACAGTCACCTAGAAGGGTTCTGCTACTGCTAAAGATCTTCCAACAAGGTAGGTGTTCTCAACTTTTAACTAAACTAGTAGCTAATCTAGGATGATTAGTCTAGGCATTTAGTCTTAGACTCATTTCCATGCGATATTTAGTGTTTATAAAGCATGTGTTAGCTTAAATCTAGGATGATTAGTATGTATTAGCTTCATACCTAAGATAATTAACATGTATTAGCCTTATACCCAGAATAATTAGCAAGTATTAACAAGTATTAGCAAGTATTAGTCTCACACCTAGAATAATTAGCATGTGTTGGCTTAAATCTAGGATGATTAGCGTGTATAAGCTTCATACCCAAGATAATTAGCAAGTATTAGTCTCATACCTAGAATAATTAGCATGTGTTAGCTTAAATCTAAGATGATTAACATGTATTAGCGTCGTACCTAAGATAATTAGCATGTACTAGTCTTATACCCAAGATGATTAGTATTGATTAGCATGTATTAGCTTCAATCTAGGGTAGTTGGCATGTATTAGCTTCATATCCATACGATATTTCCGTGTAACGTAAGTTTTATCATGTTTTTACGTAACCTATTAGTTTAGCTATTAACTAACCTGTTAACATACCTAATTAACATGTTAGTTGATCGACTAACTAATTAGCATACCTAATTAATCTGTTAGGTAGCCTATCCAGAAACCTTGTCTCCATTTAGTTCCTTTAAAAATGAAAACTAGTATGATACGTCATGTTAAAAATCTGATATTTAAGCAACTAAAGCATGAAACGAGTGCATGAATAAAGATCTATAATCCTTACAGTTTTCTCTCTCTATCCATGTCATCAGTTTTACCTAAATCAACTTAAATCAAAGGGCGTCCTTGACCCAGACACTATTCACTGAACAGCGGCTATAGAACAGACGCTCATTTTAAAAAGGAAATGGGCAAACTGCCCCTCTATGAAGAGCCCCCCCTTGGGCACCTATAAAAAAAAATTCATGGCAGCCCCTAGGGTGCCTTCTAATAGAAGGTGGTAGACCCAAGGGCGCCTTCTTCTAAGAGATGGCAGCCCCATGGGCGCCTTCTAACGGCATGATGTTAAACTAATCATCCAGTTAACCCTAGCTTAATCAAAGATTAATACCTTAAGCCATTTTGAGCAGATATGAACTGTAGGGTCGACCCAGCCTATTCACCACGTTGACGTGATGAACTGCAGAGTCGACCCAGCCTGTTCACAGGGTCGACCCAGCCTGTTCACAGGGTCGACCCAGCCTGTTCACCACGTTGACGCGATGAACTACAGAGTCGACCCAGCCTGTTCACATGGTCAACCTAGCCTGTTCACCGCGTTGACGCGATGAACTGCAGAGTTGACGTGATGAACTGCAGAGTCGACCCAGCCTGTTCACAGGGTCGACCCAGCCTGTTCACCGCGTTGACGCGATGAACTGCAGAGTCGACCCAGCCTGTTCACAGGGTCAACTCAGCCTATTCACCGCGTTGACGCGATGAACTGCTGAGTTGACACAGCTGGCTCATTGCGTTAACGTGATCGTTAGGCTTTCACTTTTGCCATCGCCACTGATAGATGGCAGCCTGAGAGGTGAGATTTAACTCCTGACAGGGTCTTCTAAACCCTGTATAGTTCCCAGGAAGGGCATCCCACAGTGAGGGTGTCGTTTCTAAGATTGTCAGGTGGCCCATAAGGCGCCTCTCTTATCTAGTTTTTTTACGTGTATCAAACGTTATTGGTTTCCACTCCTAGTTCATCCCTACACATCAATGCGCCCTTGGATTCCATTTCATAATTCGACCTTATATATCATACTGGTCAAACCTTGAAATTCCATATTGGCTATAAATGAGAGTGGATGTCAACAAACATGATTAATGTTGTCCATATAGGGCCCGGTCTAGTCCTGGGAGGAGCACCCGAAGGTACTTGTGCCCATGGGAGTTTATTGACCACAGTGTTTGGCATTGCACCTGAGTACTTGCTTGTAGGCTTTAGACATTCTACTCATTCTCGTGATATTACTTGATTGATTTGACTTGAGACCCGCAGAAGGGTAAAGTTTTTGCTTGAATGAAATTGATAAATAGCCAATTCCAATTTTTCATGCTTGAATTTATATTACTTTCTATTACTTACTTGATATGAGTTCTTACTCTCTTGGAAAGATTTTGTTAATTCCAGTTATTACTTGCTTGAATCTCTTGCTATTACTGCATTGAAGTTGGAATCCTTATACTCTCACTTGTTATTCCTTCACTGCTCTTGTCGATTTTTACAATCCTTGATATCTACTCATCTACATGCATAGCTTTACTGACATTAATTAAACTTGTAAACCACTTAAAGCATGTTAAATCTTGAGATGTAATTCCTACTGAGCGATTCGATCATCTAGTTATTTTCTAATATTTTCAGGTAATTTGGATGTCAACCAACACTCGGAAGGGAATGAGACTGAGTGATGAGTGTTAGAGTGAAGTTATCAAATTATCATGTCCTTTGTGTTATTGTATTAGTTCACTTATGTCAGTTGTATCAATTCATCTATGTCATTTGTATTAGTCAACTTGATTAGAACTGCTTAAGATTTGAAGCCTAGTCGTTTGACTCTGGGAACATATGTATTTGTCCTTTGATTAGTTGTGACAATTGTCAGCTCGTACTATTTGTATTAATTTTGAGTTAAATCTTAGTTATTTGCGCACTCTGATATTTACATGATTGACACGATCTATATAGACGTGTCACGCCTCCGGGTAATCTTCCACGCTCGGGACGTGACATCCCACCACCTCAGTACCAGACTGACTTCTATTTTGATTGTTACTCACCACAGTTTGAGTATCACCTAACCTATCCAGCTCCTCCAAAGGCTGATATCGAGGACATGTTTACTCAAATGACTCAACTCATCTTGGCCAATCAGCAAACCATTAAAGCTCAGAGCCAAATTATCCAAGCCCAGCTTGACCAACTTGATAGAGAGATTGAAATGGACCAACATGCTAGCCTCCGCACGGAAAACCTTGAAAATAAATTTCCAGATTATGATTATAATATCACATTGAATGATCCATCCATCAATCCTCAATTCAACAACTCAAATAATTTTTGATGATGAGGATAATATGGAACAACCATATCAGAAAAATTGGGGGGAAGCTAATGAATCTCAATTTGTAATGGTCAAGGAAAACAATGAGGTGTCTAAGTTGGAGAAAAATAAAAATCAAATTTGGGCCCCAAACTCTAATGACTATTATGATCCAACCCAACATACAAATTGAAGAGGCAAGATCTCGCGTTGGTCCTGAGCGGGCAGTGGATCACCTGATAGTGAACTGCAAGAAAGGGAAATGGATCAGGGGGCCCAGGGATGAGTCCCTAGGGAAAACCCTCCGATACTTAAGTCTGTAGAGTTATGGTGGGAGCAATATAGGGAGGAAGTAGCTTCTGCGCGAGATCCCTCTCCACCAGAAGGGTGAAGTGGTTCCTACTCAGGAGTTTTGAGCGTGTGATTGCCCTTACCTTTCGCCGGAGGGTATCCCTGGGTTAAATAGTGCGCCGTCTTCTGGAGTCCTATAAGTCGAGGAGTTTCAGGTGGGGGTTACGTCCTCGACGTGGGCTTTCATTACCTTATCGTGAGAGCGTTATCACCTTGGGTAGCTGGAGTCCCTCACCTTTATAAATTCCTACCCACAGAGGACTCTTAACGGCTGCATGGATAAGCAATTGTCGGCCGTACCGAGCTCAGAGAGGCCAGCCCTATCCGGGCGGTAGGCTTAGCTCAGATGAAGATGGGTCGGATTGGTCGACATGCGCCTTCTTCCCCTGGGCAGAGAGATGGCTCGGGAATGGAACTTTCTCGTGACCTGACCGACGCTCGGGCCTTCCAAGCCTAGATGTCACCTAAGAAGGTAGTATCCTCGAGCGAAACTTTTATTGGGCTTTCTTGCCTAAGTGGGCCCCAGGGGGCTGTCACTTGACTGAGCTGAGCCTTGTTGGGCCCTGAGGGGCCTAGTTCGGCTGCTCTTAATTGGGCTACAGAAATCCCCCTCTCCACTTGTCCCCCTCCTACTCCCGAGCCTTAATAAGCTCGGAGGAGTAGTCATTTGGGGTTTTGGACCAGCGTGGCTCAAGTGGGTGGAAATTTGGCGGTGTTATGAAGCCACATGTCGTGGTCACCTGGGCCCGTAATAATTACAATCCTGATGGATTTGAAATGAAGGGGCCCCCTTTTCTCAGAGGTCGGAACGACGCGCCGCCTCTCGCATGGGTTTATAGGCGTTGGGCACTGGTTGTCATCCCAGACTCTTTCCGTTGTTAGGGTTTTTGGCTTTCCTTCACTTCTTTACTTTTGGGGCTCCTTGATGCGCCGTGAGGACACAGCGGGGGAGCAGAAACTTGTGGCAGTGTTTGAGGAGTTGGCGAAGATAACTGTGGAGGCGGTCCGATAGCTTCCTCCTCCCCCGGAATCTTCGAGGTCTCGAGAGAGCTCTTTTTCAAGTTCTTCCTCGGAATCCATGGCGGGCCAGCGCTCAGATGTCGAGGGATGGGGCGACGAACCGGTGGTGAGAGTGCCAGTCCCAAACTGTAGCGAGTTGGGGGAAGCCGAGGTGAAGAGGCTGGAGCATCAGTTTCGTCTGCCTTATAAGTATAGCTTTGCTGCTGCTGCCCCGTATGAGACGAGCCTGGATGATCGCACGGGCCACATCTGCATCTTTCTTCTGGCGTGGAAGAGTGGGTTTCGCCTACCCTTCGAGCCCTTCATCCTCACGCTTCTCAACTTTTTCCAGTTGGCACCCATTCAGTTGGTAGCCAACTCCTACCTTCTCCTCTCCACTTTCCAAATCCTCTGTCGTCAGTGCAGGGTTCCTCCTTCTTTGGACCTCTTCCACTATTTCTTCGATTTGAAGGAGCATCCGTCGGGGGGGAAGGGTTTTTACTTCATCCAGGCGAGGAGGAATAGGAGCTGTATTTCACTGGCGGCGAAGGATTCTTCGCATAAAGGGTGGAAGACCCAATTTTTCTGGGCGAGGATTAATTCGGTGGAGGAGACTTGGAGGTGCCAAGTAATGCCCAATTTCCACCCGAATATCCCTCCTCGGCAGGTGGAGTTCCCCCCACATGTGGAGGAGTATGCTGCTCGTTTGTTGAAAAATCGCCAGTCTACCGAAGAGCTGGTGACGTCGGAGAATATCGAGCGGTGTCTTCTTACGCGGCTGAAGCCGTCAGGTGCCACAACCTAGATCCTCCTTCGAATGTGGGGGTCATCTTTCTTTTTCCTGATCACGCCTTTTTCTTTGTGCAGACACCAGGCGGGAGCCTCTGGAGGAGGCCGCTGAGATCATTGCCTTGGTGACGACTCGGCGGCTGATGAGCCGGGCGCTCCTGTGGGTCGCTCCCGAGCCCTGGATAAGGGCAAAGGGGCAGCCTTGGAGGGGACTTATCGGCCGTGCGGGGCGAAGCGCAATGATCCCATGGAGGGGAGGTTGCGGGAGGCCGTGAAGGCCAGGAAACGGGCCAGGAAGGCCGGGGCCGTCCCCGCCGCTGGGGGTAATTCTGGCTCGGAGGCATCCCCTCTCTGTGGCAAGACAGGGCCGACCCTACCGAGCCGACTCTCCCATCTGCTGAGCGAGAGGGGGCCGAGGAGACCAGGGGCACCCCGGGGGGTGACGGTGACGGGTCGGCTCTCCGCTTGTCGGGAACAGAGGGGGCCGAAGTTGAAATAACCGCTGCCGAGGCCGGGGCGCCGGTCGAGGCGGGTGATGTCTCGGGCGGCGACACGCGGGCCGAGATGGTCGAGGTTGGGGGTTCACTGATAGAGGCGTCGCAGCCCCAACCGTCCGGGGTGCACGGGGCGGCCGAGCTCGCAGCGTCGATCGAGGTCGGGGGTTCCCCTGCGGGGGCGTCGCAACCCCAACTGACTGTAGCGCATGGGGCGGCCGAGCCAGCAGCTCGATCTGGGCCTTCTGGCGAGACGTCAGGTGCGGAACGGGTTCCCATGCCGGAGGCTCTGGAAAGGCTCGGCATCTCGAACAATTTATACCAGCTTTGCCGCAAGGTGTCTGCGAGGATGAAAGGAGGAGACAAGCGTCATTCTCCACCCGGGGTCCTCGACATCATTATGGAGGGCGGCTTGGTCATGGCCCAGATGGGGGCCAAAATGGCGGAGACTTAGGCCCGGTCGAAGTCAGAGCAGTCGAATCTTGCTTGGACCCTCGGAGGGTGCGAGAGGAAAGTAGCTCGACTCAATGAGGCGCATGAGGGGCTCCGACGGGAGTTCTCCGCGATCAGGGAGTTGTCGCGGTCGAGCCGACTGGAGGTCGGAGTGCTGAACGAGCAACTAACCAAGGCTCGGGAATCGCTCAAGAGGAAAAGTAAACTCCTTGAAGAGGAGCGCCTTCTTCGTCTCAAGCAGGATGGCCGTTGGGAGGCCGAGTGCGCCGAGTTGGTGGATCGGGCGGAGGCAGCGGAGCGCCTTCGTTTGGAGGCCGAGGCCGACCGAGCTGAGGCGGAGAAGCGATCGGTCAAGGCCGAGGAGTGGGTGGCCGAGGCGAAACAGAAGTCGGCCGAGGTAAAGAAACGATCGGTAGAGGCCGAGGAGCAGGCGGCTGAGGCGGAGCGGGAGAAGGCCGAGCTTGCCGACAGGATGGGACTGGCCGGGGCGGAGGCAATCGGGCAATACAAGGGCTCTGAGGCCTACCGGGCCGACCTGCAGGAAGCTGCCCTTCCTTACTATGAGTCAGCACTTCACCGAGGCATCCACATGGGGTTTAAGCAGGGTTACCACCGAGCAGTAGCTTATGCCGGGGAACAAGATTCTGGGATTGACTTCCCCTCTGGCCAACGCTATGACTCGGACGTGTCATCTTCCAGCTCCTCTGCGTCGGGCGGGGAAGATCCAGAGGGCTCTTCTCCTGAGGGGTCGCCAACTCCGGCTACCTCGGGAGGGCTCGCGACTGAGGCAGTTCCTGCGCAGGCGGGGTCAGTGCCAGGGCCGGCCGTCGCCGAGGGCGCCGGGGGCGAAACACCTGCGCCTCCCACATCCGAGCTTCAAAGTGGGCCCTAGGCCTGATGTATCATCATATTTTTCCTCCTTCTTTGTTTGTCTCTTTCTTTTTTCAAAAAAGGACTTCCACTTTTTGTAAGGTAATAAATAAAATCTTACTTGCTTCACGCTATCCTTGCCGTGATTTGATCAGCGTATCTATAGTAGTTGGAAAGGACCGATACTTTCTGCGCAGATCTCACATGATGGTTGGGTGAGCATCTACCAGGGTGTCTTTCCGTTTGATCGCGCCTTGAATGCTTAGCCGCCTCGTGTGTCCCGCTGGGGGTGGAAATGAGGAGTTTGAGATGCCAAGTCATAAAGGGGAAATCCCTTCGGCGTGTTTTCGAGGAGAGAGTCTTATAAGGGACTTAGGGGCATCTCTCCATCTACACCGCTTTAGGGTTTTCTAGGGCGGTCTTTCCTCTCTCCATTTCTCGTAGCGTTAAGCCTTTGCATTCAGAGCATGGAAGATCCTTCGGAAGATGATGCTGCCAATGATGGAGGGCGGCAGGTTTTTTGCCACTTCAGGTTTTGAGCAGGTCCGACAGTCGTCGCGCGATTTTGAAGCGGGTCCGATGGTCTTCGCGCAGATCTGGAGAGGATTTTGACGGAAAAATCACACCGTTTCCTCTATTAGTTCCGGCGAGGCTTCCCGGAGGGGGGCGAGATGAAGGACAGATGGGGGCATCCGGCGTCTCCGCCGCCCGTCCCTCTCTACTCGCTTCAGGGATGGGGGGAGAAGCAGATTAAGCTCCCTCCTTTCCGAGCCTTCCCCTGCCTCCTCGTCCAGCTATGCTAGTTTCTTTTTCTTTCTGGCAGTCTCTTTTTCCCTCTTCTGCTCGTCCTTTCTTTCACTCTTCGGAGGGTGCTTGCTCTCTATACGTTCCAAAGAGTTGGCAGGTTGGAAGAGAGGAGGCCTTCATAGGCGTTCCCTCTTCCCCAGCCTCTGTCAACTTGGAAGGTAGCCTTCCCCTCCGCAGTCCCTCTGTCACCTTTGTTAACGGCCGCCCGAGTCAACTGGATCAACCACCTTTTATCCGAGCCAGTTTCTACGCGAGGCAGAGTCAGTGGCTGGACGCAAGGAGATCAACCGAGTCAGCCAAGCAATGGCCTCTTGCAGTGGTGCCAGATGGATTTTTTACTTTCTGTTGTGTAATGTATTGGCTTTTGCCTTTCTGATGTACCAACAATCATTTGAATGAAAAAGGAGAAAATTTTATTTCACTCAAATTGTTTACACAACTTCAAAAGTAGAACTTGCGTAGTGTAGCTGCATTCCATGTCCGAGGGATGGGTTCCCCTTCCATTGTAGATAGCCGGTATGCTCCTTTCCCGAGCGTCTCGACCACTCGGTAGGGGCCTTCCCAGTTAGGGGATAGCTTACCCGCCGCCTCTAGTGGTCGAGAGGCTTCGGCTTTCCTAAGGATGAAGTCTCCCGATTGGAAGTGTCTGTCTCGGACTTTGGCATTGTAGTATCGAGTGAGGTGGCGATGGTACTCCGTTGCTCGGATGCTGGCAATCTCTCGGAGTTCATCTGCTAGGTCGAGGTTCTCGAGTAATTTTTGCTCGTTTACCTCGGGCGAGAAGCAGATGACTCGGAGGGAGGGATTGGCGATCTCCAACGGAATGACAGCCTCGGTGCCATATACCCACTAGAAAGGACTCTCACCGGTTGCCATTCTGGGAGTCGTTCTGTGGGACCAAAGTATGCTAGGCAGTTCCTCGAGCCAGTTGCCCTTGGCCTTGCCGAGTCTAGTCTTTATGCCTTTTAAGATAGTCTTATTGGCATTCTCGACTAGCCCATTGACCTGAGGGTGGGCGACCGAAGTGAAGTGGTTGCGAATACCTAGGTCGGCACATCTATCTCGAAAATAACGAGAGTCAAATTGCCGACCGTTATCACTCACTATCACCCGGGGGATGCCGTAACGATCAATGATCGACTTCCAGATGAAACTCCAGACGACTGTCTCAGTGATCCTCGCCGTGGCTTCGGCCTCGATCCACTTGGTAAAGTAGTCGATGGAGATGATGATAAACTTCTTCTGGGCCTGAGCCGTAGGGAACGGCCCAAGAATATCGATCCCCCACCGAGCGAAGGGGTATGGCGCGGTCAGGGTGACGAGCTCCGTAGCCGGCTGATGGACTAAGTGGTCGAATCGCTGGCATCGGTCGCACTGTTTCACGTAGGCCATGCAGTCGCGCTGCAGAGTGGGCCACCAGTAACCCTACCGTAGCAGGATCCGGGTAAGTGACCTTCCTCCTGAGTGCGCTCCGCACAGGCCTTCATGAATTTCTTGGATAGCTCGGTTGGCTTCGTCGGGGCCGAGACACTTCAGGAGGGGGCCGGAGAAAGATCTCCGGTAGAGAGTGTCATCTAGAACGACGAAGCGCCGGGCTTGGTACTTCAATCTGCGGGTCTCTCGTGGGTCGGAAGGCTCTTGAGAGTCCCGGAGCCACGACAGGTAGGGGGTGCGCCAGTTGCTCGGAATGGCTGAGTCAACAGTAAGGAGCTCCGAGTCAATGCTCGGGCGCTCTAGCTCTTCAAGGAGGACCGATCGGGTACCTTCGGGGTCGAGAGAGGAGGCCAGCCGAGAGAGGGCGTCCGCTCGGGAGTTTTCCTCTCGAGCTATTCGAACTACCTCGAATCTCTCGAACTATTGGGCCAGGTCTCTGACCAGTTAGAGGTATTTGACCATTGGTGCCTCTCGAGCTTCGTACTCGCCGTTGACTTGGCTAGCGACCAGCTGGGAGTCAGGATGGATTTTGACTCGCTCATCCCCTAACCATCGGGCCATGCGCGCTCCCGAGATAAGGGCCTCGTACTCGGAAGCATTATTGGATGCCTGAAAGCTGAACTTCAAGGCATATTGCAGTTCTGCTCCTTCGGGGGACTTCAAAAGGATTCCGGCACCACTACCGACCGAGTTGGAGGATCCATCAAAGAACAATTCCCAGGTCGACCCGGGAGCGGACGGGGATCTTTCTTCAGTCGGGACGGTGCTTTCGGCGATGAAGTCGGTGAGCGCTTGGCCCTTCATAACCGAGCGCGACCGATAGGATATATTGTAGGCCCCAAGCATAATGGCCCATTTGACGAGTTGTCCCGAGGCTTCGGGGTGGGCCAGGATCTTCTTCAATGGTTCACCGGTTAGCATGGTGACGGGGTGACCCTAGAAATAGGGCCGGAGGCCCCTGGCGGAGGTAACCAACGCTAGCACGAGTTTCTCAGTTACGGGGTACCTCCTTTCAGCCTCGTTGAGCACCTTGCTGGTGTAGTAGACCGGTCTCTCGACTCCCGAGTCATTTCTGACTAGGACCGAGCTAACTGTAGATGGTGTTGCCGAGAGATAGAGCGGCAAGACTTCACCCGGAACGGGCTTGGAGAGCACCGAGGGCAAGGTCAAGAACTCCTTGAGCTCGGCGAACGCTCTCTGGCATTCCTCATCCCATGCGAACGTAGCAGATGCCAATTTGGGCCCCCTCAACAGCTTGAAGAAGGGCAAGCATCGTTCGGCCGCATGGGATAGGAACCGGCTGAGAGCGGCAACACGCCCAGTCAGGCGTTGGACGTCCTTGATGCAGGTGGGCAGGCGCTTGTCCAGCATGGCCTGGACCTTGTCGGGGTTGGCCTCGATCCCACGCTGAGTGACTAGGAAACCCAAGAACTTCCCGGATCTCACTCTGAAGGCACACTTGGCAGGATTGAGCTTCATGTTGTACCTCAGGAGGGAGTCGAAGGTCTCAACGAGGTCGGTGAAGTGGTCTTCGGCCTTGGGGGTCTTGACGAGCATATCGTCGATGTAGGCCTCGGCGTTCCGACCTAGCTGTCCTTCAAACATGTGGTTGACCAGCCTCTGGTACGTGGCTCCGACGTTTTTCAACCCGAAAGGCATCCGGGTGTAGCAGTATACGCCGTAGTCGGTGATGAAGGTGGTCTTCTCTACATCTTCTAGAGCCATTCTGATCTGGTGGTAACCTGAATAGGCATCTAGGAAGCTGAGTATCTCGTTGCCCGAGGTTGAGTCAACCAATTGGTCGATGCTCGGCAACGGATAACAGTCCTTAGGGGTGGCCTTTATTCAGGTCGGTGAAATCCACGCACATCCGCCACTTGCCTGAAGCTTTCGGTACCAGGACGACGTTGGCTAGCCACGTCGGGTACAGGACCGGCGTAAAAAGTCCAGTCTCTTACCCCTTGGTGACCTGCGCCTTGATGATCACCTGTTTCTCCGGTGCATGCTTCCTCCTGCGCTGCTGTACGGGCTTCACGGTGGGGTCGAGGTTGAGCTTGTGCATTACAGTCTACTCTGGTATCCCAGAGAGTTGATCATCAGCCCAAGCAAAAACTCGGATGTACTCAGAAAGGAACTTTTTATATTATTGTTGAACCTCAGACGGTAGGTCGGCTCCGATCTTTACTCCTAGGGTCGGGTCATCGTCTAGGAAAACAGCCAGCAATTCGCCACCAGGTTCGGTGGTTGCGGATTTATCCTTGACTTCCCGGGGGCCTTTGTCCTTCCCGTCCGACCTTGTGGCCTCTACCGAGATATTGTAGCACCTTCTGGCCACGGCCTGGTTACCTCGGACTTCCCCCAACCCATTTTTGGTGGGGAACTTCATTTTCTGGTGATAGGTAGACGACACCGCTTTTATTCGGCTGAGGATTCCCCGACCGAAGATGGCGTTGTATGCTATCATACCTTTAATCACTATGAAGTCCACCATGACCGTAACGGTTTTGGGTGGGGTGCCGAGGGTAACCGGAAGGCTTAGGGCTCCCTCGGGATAGGTGGCTAGGCCATTGAACCCGCAGAGAGGGGTTCGGATCGGGCGGAGTTTGGATGGTTCCTCCCCCATCTTAAGGAAACAATCATAAGACAGTACAACAGGGGCACTCCCATTGTCAACTAGAATCCTATCTACGTTACAATGGTTTACTGTAGCCGAAATCACGAGGGCGTCGTCATGCAGGGTGCTCAGCCCTTCCAGGTCTGGGTCGGAGAAGACTATGACCTGGGGCTCACTCGGCGGGGCCTTGGGAGGCTCTATGGCTCAGCTCACTCGCTCGGCATGACGCTTCCTTCCTCGGCTACTATCGCCGCCTGATGCTGCTCCGCCAGAGATGACATTGATGTGTACCCCGCGGGGGGCATTGTCGATCTCCTCTGGGGCGCCTCGGTCTTCTTTACGCTCGGCTATGAACCGAGCTTGATGTCCCTGACGGATGAGGTGCTCAATCTCGTCATGGAGCTGGTGGCAGTCGCCGGTGTGGTGCCCGTGATCGTTGTGGAACAATACGTGCTTGTTGCGATTACGGTTCTTCGATCTCATTGGCTCGGGTTGGCGGAGGAGGCTCGAGTCCTTGATACCTTGGTAGATCTCGTAGACTGGCGCGGCTAGTGGGGTGTACCGCTCGTACTTCCGTGACGGTTCCTTGCGTTCCCCGTCGCAGTTCCACCTTTTCCCTGAACCTGAGCTTGGCTCGGAAGCCCGCTTCTTGTCCCCCTCCCGACACGAACTGGTTGCATCTTGGCAAGCGTTGAGCACCTCTTCGCACTCGGCGTGGCATAATGCCAGAGTCACTAGCTCGGCAAGGGTCGAGGGAGGGTGGAGGACAAGTTCGCGGGGGAGATTCTCGTCCCGGGTGCCCCCAGTCAGCGCGGTCATGGCTGAGGCCACGTCCAGGCGGGGGATTCTCTGGACTTTCGACTTGAATCGGTGAATATAGGCCCAGAGTCTTTTCCCTTGCGCCTGTTTGAGGGCCAGGACCCTGTTACCGACCTTGGGGGGGCACTTCCGGTGAAACTGTCTTTGAAGACTCACCCAAATTGCTTGAAGTCTCAGATGGATCTGGGGGCGAGGGCTCGGAACCACGCCTGGGCGCCCTAGACCAAGGTGGTCGTGAAGGCTCGGCACTTGATGGCGTTCGACGCTCCGTGCAAGGTCATCAAAGCATCAAAGCTGTCGTAGTGATCGGTCGGGTCGCCCTGGCCGTCGTAGAGCTTGAAGGTCGGGATGGAGGTTCTGGGAGACACCTCTGCCTTCAAGATGTATTTGGAGAATGGGGATTTCTCCTCATCCTCCGGGAAAGAGGTCTTCCGTAGGGCGTGGAGGGCGCGCTCCTGCTCTGCGAAATGCCTCTTGAAATCTCATTATCGGAGGGATAACTCCGGCTGTTGTCGTGCCGTGGGGCTGGGAGGAGCGTCTTGGTGATCCTCGGGAACATCGGTCTCCGGGTTCGGACGGCGCGCCCCAGGTTTTCCCCCCCTTGGTGTGGAGGAAGCCTCTTGCTCCGGAGGCGGAGCCTGCGAGGGTCCTCCAATCCTGTTGCGGATGATCTGCTGGCCGCGGAGAGGGAAGCGGCCTCCGGCGGTGTGCTGGGATGCATTCTCACGGGGAGGGCTCCCTAACGGGGCGCGGGACCTTCCATCTCTAGCCCCCTGGGTCCTCATGAGCTCCACGAGGACATCCAGTTTCGCGTTGAGGGCCTGGAAGGTGTCCATACCACTGATGGGCGGTAGCCCTACCGCCGCAAGGGGTGGTGGTGGTGGTGGTGGTCCGTCGGCGGGGGCACTGGCGTTGGAGGGGGGGGTTCTGTGAGGCCTGAGAGGGGCCATCCCTAGCCACTACCATGGCCTTTCCCTTGTCGCCGGCAGATCTCCTCCCTGAGCTCCTTCGCACCATACTGGCTTCTCGTACATTTCCCACATACGACGCCAGATGAAGAGGCGAGATCTCGCGTTGGTCCTGAGCGGGCAGTGGATCACCAGATAGTGAACTGCAAGAAATGGAAACGGATCAGGGGGCCCAAGGATGAGTCCTTGGGGAAAACCCTCCGATGCTTAAGTCAGTAGAGTTATGGTGGGAGTAATATAGGGAGGAAGTAGCTTCTGCGCGAGATACCTCTCCACTAGAAAGGTGAAGTGGTTCCTACTCAAGAGTTTTGAGTGTGTGATTGCCCTTACCTTTTGCCAGAGGATATCCCTGGGTTAAATAGTGCACCGTCTTCTGGAGTCCTGTAAGTCGAGGAGTTTTAGGTGGGGGTTACGTCCTCGACGTGGGCTTTCATTGCCTTATCATGGGAGCGTTATCACCTTGGGGAGCTGGAGTCCCTCACCTTTATAAATTCCTGCCCACAGAGGACTCTTAACGGCTGCATGGATAAGCAATCGTCGACCGTACCGAGCTCAGAGAGGCCAGCCCTATCCGGGCGGTAGGCTTAGCTCGGACGAAGATGGGTCGGATTGGTCGACATGCGCCTTCTTTCCTGGGCGGAGCGATGACTCGGGCATGGACCTTTCCTATGACCTGACCGATGCTGGGGCCTTCCGACCCTAGAGGCCGCCTAGGAAGGTAGTATCCTCGAGCGAAACTTTTATTGGGCTTTCTTGCCTAAGTGGGCCCCAGGGGGCTGTCACTTGGCTGAGCTGAGCCTTGTTGGGCCCTGAGGGGCCTAGTTCGACTGCTCTTAATTGGGCTACAGAAATCCCCCTCTCCACAAATCATTCTCCTCCTTGCTATTCATCTCTTCCGTCCCCAAATACCAACCCAGATGATCAATTCAAACAACTAATTCTCCTAAGTCAATCCCTCCAAGAGCAAATCGAGAGGCTAACTGAGGAAGCCAAAAATATGGAGGGAGACCAATTCATTGAACACTCTGGGCCCAATCCCTCTCACACTGACTGTGATCAACCCTTGAATTCCCATTATCATAACATTCAGATCCACTGTGATTCAGAAGATGAAGGAATTATGGAGAGATCTTGTCAAGAAAATTTGAATGAGGAACCTAGAAAATTTGAAGGGATTGAAGAATTTGCTGGAAAAGAAATAAAGGAAGGTGATGAACTAATGAATGATAATATTCCCCCTCTTAAAATTAAATCTGAGAAGCTTGTGCTTGATTATCCTTATGAGGAGAGTGCTAGAGAGGTGGATGATCTCAAGTTAGGGGGAGAGGAAGAGTATAATGAACCTCCAATCTTTAATCACATGTCTCTCCCCGAATTTGATGAAATTCTCTTTGAAGATGAGAAGGAAGAAAAAGTGAAGATGGAACAAGAATTGAACATTTATTTAAACAATGATGTTGGGGTTAATAAGGAATTGAATGAATTGAGTGTGCTGTATGATAATTTTAATCTGGAGGAAAGGGTAGAGGTTTTGCCCATTCATGACCACAGTGATTCTTTTGAAATTCTTCCGACCAATTGGTATAATTTTGCTCTAGCCGAGTTGGCAGATCCCATTGAATCTCACGGCCATTGTGTTGAGGAGCATGTTTCTTTGACTCTTAAGATTGATAATCTCCTTGACACAGATCAATTTATGGGAACCCGTCACCCTCCAATCTATTCTCACCTCAATAACATTCATGAAATTCCCAAAACTGAGGTGGAAAATAATTTTTTAGAAGAAGATAACAAGGTCTACCTCATTCCATTCACACCTTTCATAGACCTTCAAGAAGAATATTTCATAATTGATGACATGATTTTTGCCAATGTTCCTCCTCTCTTCTCTGATGAGGGTGGTCCTTTTGAGATGCCTTCACCCCGATATATGCTTTGCTCGTATACTCACTAGTTACAGTTGTTTCTCTCAGGGCATGGAAAAGAAAATTTTGACAAGGATAAAATGCTCTGGTGGCTCATTTTAAAATCAACTCGTTGGTTATAGAGCTTACATGCGTCTGGCTGAAGACGTTAAATTTAGCGCTTCTTGGGAGGCAACCAAAAGTTTTCGTGATTTTCGTGTGCTAATAAATGGCTTCTTGTTAGGCAACCCAAGTTTTTCTTGTGTTTGTATTTTTATTTTGCAGGTGTAAATAAAAGATAAATTGGGGAGTGAGAGAGAAGATTGCTTGCTCCTATGCCTCAACTTTAACGGCCAAGTACCACCTTTGGTCAGCAAGGATGCCTGTCGAAGTTCACTTGCGCCAGGTTGTCCCATTCCTTCACATATTTCATGTCTACATTGTTCTATTATTCCATCTTGTTCATGCCATTAAGGACAATGTCATTTAAGTTGGGGGGATGGAAATCATGCCATTGCACATGTTGCATTCATATACGGAAATCATGCCATTGCACATGTTACATTCATATACGAAAATCATGCCATTGCACATGTTGCATTCATATACAACCTCATTTTTTTAAAAATGAAAAAAAAATATCCTTTCACAACAAAAATAAAGCCCATTTTGAGTTTCATGATTCATGCTTCCATTGAAAGTAATTCTAGAATAGAAAAGACTGGGAGAAGGATCATGAAAAATTTATTTAATCTAGCCATCTAAAACTGATCTAAGAATCTCTTTAAAGTTCATGTGTGATGTGGGATCTAGAGGGGGGTGAATAGATCAATCACCTAATAAAATTTCTACAGCAGCTACTAATGCGGAATTAAATCGAACTACTATAGGACAGTCGAAAAAACACTTAACCATAGTCTGAGAGAAGCAACTCAAGCGATCATTCCTAAACATCCATCTAACGAGAAGTAGAGTGGAGATGGAAATGGAGACAGATCAGAATGCAACCACACAAGACAATGTGTTTTTTAGGTCGTTCGATCTCCTGCAGAGATCTACGTCCACCCCACACTCAACCGAGTGTGGCTTCACTACTGACAAACAGTTTGGCCGCTGATCCACAGCTTCGGGGAATTCCTTCCCTACAATTCACTGAGCGTTACAGCTTCGCTATCTAGAGAAATCCACCTCTGCCGCTGAGGTTTACAGCTTCACATGTCCAGAGAAATCCTTCTCTGCAACGCTGACACACAGCTTGAGTAACTGTAGCTTCAAAACAAAAGAGGAAAACTGAAACTCAAAAAGCAAACGAAATATAGATCAACAATGAGCAGGCCAGCTCTGATTCTGAACTAGGAGACAGATAACAAAAACTCTCATAAAACACTTCTCTCAAGGTTCTCTCATAGATCTCCTCTCTCTATCTGGCTTGATCGTGCTTGCTCTTCCCCTTTCTGCTTGTATCTCTCTACGAAGGCTCTTCCTTTTTCAATTATCTGCTTCTCGCTCTCTCTCTTACTGCATCTACACATATGGAGGCTTCTGAGAGATGGGCGCGTGGAAACCACGTTTTTCGCCCAATCGCCTTATCCAACTCTGGAGTTGTACAACCACGTGGCAGCATCCTAGCTTGACTAATTTCCACGTGTCACTATCAGGGTTCATCCTCCATTCTTGAATCATGTGCCTTTCTTAACTTCCACGAATAGGCATCCTGTCAAAGTGTCAGACTCAATGTCAGCTTATGACGGTTGAACAGAAAGTAGAGAGTTGCACATAGTTGATATATTATCAGAATGGAAATGCACAGACTTGATTTGTCTATAAGACTAACAAGTTCACAGACATTATATATGCGAGATGCAAACGTTGCACTGGCATCGTGTTTACTAGCAAGAAATGCACTGAGTATGTATATTCTAAGATCGAACGTTGCACTGACCCAATGTCCCGTGAGCAACCTTGCATAGACTTTGTGCGTACAAAAGATGAGAGTTGCACAGACTCAGTTATAACCATGTGAGACTTGCCTAAGAAAAATGCATAGACTTTATGTGCACGGTGCGAGATTTGCACCGACTTGATCGCATGTAACGATAGTTGTTGCACTGACTACGTGAGCCTAGATCTCGCATGCACCGACTTGGTCGCGTGCAGCAACGAAGATTGCACCGACTTGATCTCCCTTGGATGCAAGCATGCACAGACTGTGTTTGCATGAGACGCACATATGCACGGACTTAGTCGCGTACAGCAACGGAGGTTGCACCGACTTGATGTAAGCATGCACATACTTTATTTGCTTGAAGTGCAACATATGCGGGACACAACCTGGTATGAACAGGGAATAGCACTGACTTGATGTATGCGTGCACAGACCTTATTTAGTTGAAATGCAGCATATGCACAGACTCAATACAGAGTGAATTTATTGTAGCCCTGACTATATTCTATGCATAGATTAGGTATGAAGATTTAGACAACATTTATATGATAATCTGAAAAAAATTCATCAAAATACACACATCATCATATCAAGACAAAGTAGACAAAGTCAACTCTTCAGTCAACGAAGTCAGACAGAACTGTTGCCGATCATTCAAAATAATTCAGCACACAACAGTACACTGCTACTCATCAATCCAGAGGAGACCCAACATTCTCCCCCTTTTTGATGATGGCAACCCCAATGGCAAACCTAAGTATCAATGCCATAAAGATGATGTATTTTGACGAGTCATAAAACATGGTCAGATGATATGCAGACTCTCAGATGTTGTGCAGACTATATGAACATTCTCCCCCTGAATAAGTGACTCCTCCCCCTTAATCAAAATAGTATGAAACCTTTCTCTTCCCTTCTCTCCCCCTTTACCAACAAAATCTCTCTCCTATAAACACTGTCTAGAGAAGAATAAGTGAAGATCATAGAATGTAATCTCTCCCCCTTTGCCATCAGCAAAAAAAATAAGGAGGTCAATGGAAGCTCAGAAGAACCAGGGAGGATGTAGGAGACAGACTGACATTCTTATGTAATTGTTCAGAATAGGAGCAGATTATTTGGCAGTTCTTCAGACATAAGAGTCACCACTGTGTAATTTGACAATAATCTAGTTTAATAGTTATAAAAGGTAAAGTGAATGCACTACTTTTCTGAAATAGAGTTATAGTACCCGTTTATAGTAATGAACCTAAGTCACATAATCATGATTGACTAGGTCAAGACTGTATCCTACTAATTTCAGAATAAATAAATGTCAAGAAGAGTGACCTGAATTTGTATTGAGGTTAAACAATTGACACTTAGTGAAATTGGAATTTCAAGGTTTACAACAATTCTTTTCACTTCAGATTTTGAAATTGAGTTTAGTAAACAGACAACTGTCATTTATACTTTTGACATTAAAGGTACACGTGGGTTAGACGCAAGTACCCCCAGTTACTAAGCATAAACTGCCATATCTATCTCCGATTAGAAACTACACAGATGATTTACACCTTTGACATTAAGGGTACACGTTTATCAGACGCCAGTACCCCCAGTTACTAAGTGAAACCAGCCCTATAGTTTTGACCATATGAACAAAGGTAACATGACGCACTTCATGACATGAATTCCTCTTCATTTCCTTCACGGAGGGTTCAGTTTCTCAGTACAATTCAGTCATTGCTCTACCACTATATTCATTTCTTTTACTAATGATTTTACTGTTGCTGCCCTTTTAATTTTTTAAAGTTTCTTGTTTAAAAACAATACTCTTTCTGATTTTCCCAGCCAAGACTTCACTAAGTCTGTAATTTTCAGATATAGTGAAGATCTTATCTGTCATAGTTATGAAAGAAAGGTTAAGAGCTATGAAAGGTTTTTCTACCACCCTATTTTCTGAAAACAGTCTTTAAACTCTATAGTTTATTAAAATTAAACCATCAATTCATTGAAAGAGCAAATGTGATTCTTATAAAAGAAGACTTGTGATAATTGGTGCTCCACATAATGAACTAATAGCAAGATTGTTATCCATTGAGAATGAGGGAATAGATGATAAAGCACAGAAGTAGCTCATAGGAAGTGTCAAGAAGAGTGATCAAGATACAATCTGATACCCGAGGTAGATCTGAACGAGGTCAATTGATGCAATTGATGCCATGTAATGATAACTTCTGAGTGTGAAAAGAGAATTTGAGAAGGTTACATTAAGACCAGAATGATTAAACTCCTCCTGACATCATCATGCACCGACCTTAACATGCATAAAGCAAGCAATGCACTGACTATACATGCGTATGGAATGCAAGTGCACCGACCTATTATGTGTAAGACATGAGGTGCACCGACTTAAATGCTGCTTAAACACAAGGTGCACTGACCTTGTATGCAGAATGCTCACACTGTGCTTCGACTAAGTGCAAGACATGCACTGACATATACTTGGTGCAGAAACACGCATCGACTTCAAATGCTCATAGCATAAACTTGCACCGACCTCAGTAATGCATATGTCAAACTTAACTAATACCAATTGATGTTTGATTTAGAGGAAAAAAACTCCCCTTATCTATATGCCATTTTATTTGACAATGCATTTATGCACAACAATTATTCAAAAATTCAGAGATTGTTTATTCAGAGACAAGCAGACACATATTTATTTTCAGACCAAGTCAAATACCAATTCAAGAATGAAGTCAGTAAATCAGAAGTCATTTTCATGTTGAAATTTACATAGCCCCAATTCTCTTCTTAAGAATTTAAATCTTTCATTTCCAAGAGGTTTTGTTAAAATATCAGCAGTTTGTTTTTCTGTTTCAACAAAAATCAATTCAATTTCATTCTTGCTTACTACATCTCTAAGAAAGTGATGTTTTATTTCAATATGCTTAGTCCTAGAGTGATAAACAGGATTTTTAGTCAAGCATATGGCACTAGTATTATCACATAAAATTGGAATGCAACCCAAATTTATCTGATAATCATTAAGTTGGTGCTTAATCCATAGTACCTGGGCTTCACAATTTCCTATAGTGACATACTCTACCTCTGCAGTGGATAAAGCAACTATGTGTTGCTTCTTAGAAGCCCAAGACACTAGGCAACCACCTAAGAACTGACAGTATCCACTAGTGCTTTTCCTATCAATTCGACACCTAGCATAGTCTCCATCAGTGTATGCTAATAGGTCTAGCTCACACCTACCAAGGTACCAAAGACCTAGCTCTTGGGTGCCTGACAGATATCTAAAAATCCTTTTGACAGCACAAAAATGTGACTCTTTAGGACTAGCCTGAAATCTAACACATTAACACACAGCAAACTGAATATCAGGCCTAGATGCAGTAAGATAGAGAAGGGATCCGATCATACCTCTATACAGCTTGTTATCAACTGGTTTACCTTTTGGGTCCTCATCAAGACTTCTTGAAATACCCATTGGTGCTGTAATCTCCTTGAGGTTTTCAAATTTGTATTTCTTCAACATATCCCTTATGTACTTGGACTGAGTGATGTAGGTTCCTTCTTTTGTTTGGGTCACCGGCAGTCCAACAAATAACTTCAGCTCACCCATTGAGCTCATCTCAAATTCATGTGTCATCAAATCAGAAAATTCCTTACACATTATTGGGTTAGTTGAACCAAAAATTATGTCATCCACATATATTTGAACAATGAGAATGTCTGGATGACATACCTTTGTGAACAAAGTTTGGTCAATTTCACCTCTAGAAAACTTCTTATCTATAAGAAACTTGCTGAGCCTGTCATACCAAGCTCTAGAAACGTGTTTCAAACCATAGAGAGCTTTATTCAATTTATAGACATAACTAGGAAAGTCTAATCATTCATATCCTGGAGGTTGTCTCACGAAGACATCCTCTTTTATTTCTCCATTCAAGAAAGTAGATTTTACACCCATCTGCTGAAGGGTGATTCCTAATGAGCAAGCATAAGCTAATAAAATCCTAATTGCCTCTAACCTAGCCACAGGGGCGAATGACTCTTCAAAGTCAATTCCAAACTCCTGATTATACCCCTGACCTACAATTCTGGCTTTATTCTTAACAATATTTCCCTGCTCATCGGTTTTATTCTTGAACACCCATCTGGTCCCAATGACAGTCCCATGATCAGGAGGTGGAACTAGGTGCCATACCTTGTTCCTATCAAATTGTTTCAATTCCTCGTGCATGGCATTGATCCAATGCACATCACTGAGGGCACTGTCAATTTTCTTGGGTTCAACATGAGAAACTAATGCATAAGCATTTAGTTCATTCTAAGCTCTAAAATAACCTCTGGTCCTAGGAGGTTCATGCAAGTTACCAGTTACATTATCTACAGGATGATCTCTGAGAAATCTTACATTGATAACCTGATTACCTTGACCCTCATTTACCTCCCCCTAAGTACCAGGCTCCTTTGCATCTTCATCATCATATTGATCTGCAGAGCTTCCTTCTTTTAGAATTTCTCCATCATCTTATTCCCTGCACATACTATTTTCAGGTTTAGTAATGGTTTCATCAAAGACTATATGTGGGGATTCTTCAACTGTTTTAGACCTTAATTTGTACACTCTATATGCTCTAGTGGTTTCTGAATATCCTAGGAAAATTCCCGAATCACTTTTAGGTTCAAACTTATCAAGGTCTCTTTTAGCATTGACATGAATAAAGCATTTACAGCCAAAGACCTTGAAGTAAGCAATTGAAGGTTTCTTACCCTTGAGAATTTCATATGGTGTTTTCTGGGTAAATGTCCTTACCATGGCTCTGTTGATTACATGGCATGCAGTATTGACTGCCTCAGCCCAAAACTTCCTTGGTAGGTTATCTTCCACTAGTAGTGTATGACCCATCTCCACAAGAGTTCGGTTCCTCCTCTCCACTACTCCATTTTGCTTAGGTGTCCTAGGCGAGGAGAATAGATGAGTGATTCCATTGCTCCTGCAAAAATCATTAAACTGTGAGTTTTCAAACTCACCACCATGATCCTACAAAATATTCTGAATTGATTTTTCATTATTCTATTTTATTTTCAAATAAAACTCCTGAAATTCAATGAATGTATCATTCTTGTGTGTAAGGAAAAACACCCAAGTAAATCTAGAGAAGTCATCAACTAATACAAATCCATATCTTCTTCATGATAAGCTAATTGATCTTGTCGGTCCAAACAAGTCCATATGAATCAGCTCATAAGGCTTGGAAGACATGTTCTCAGTTTTGGATTTGAAAGACTTCCTAGTGTGTTTAGACTGGGTGCATGCTTCACATACAACATTATTGATTCTAAAAGACATTTCAGGGAGTCCTCTAACCATGCAATGTTTATTCAGTTTATGGAGAACAGTATAACTGGCATGGCCTAATCTACGATGCCACCGTTATGCCAAGCCATCTTTATTTGCAGTGAGGCAAAGATTAGAATGAGCAATGTCATCTAAATCTACCAAGTAGATGTTATTCACTCTTTTACCAGAAAATTTAACACTATCAGAATCATTTTCATAAATGTTGCAGCCATGAGAATCAAAGACTACTTTGTGACCTTTATCACAAAGCTGGCTAATGCTAAGCAAATTATATGCAAGTCCTTCAACTAGCAACACTTCATCAATGCAACAAGTAATACACTTACCTACCTTACCTGACCCAATAATTTTTCCTTTGGTATTACCTCCAAAGGTGACCTGTCCTCCATTTTTCTCAGTCAACGTACAAAACTTAGCTTTATCCCCTATCATGTGTCTTGAGTAGTCACTGTCCAAGTATCACATGTTGTGCTTGGCTGCCAGGCATACCTGCAATACAATTAAGCAGAAAGATTTGAATCCCAAAGATGTTTGGGCTCCATAACTGAAGTAAAGCTACTCAAACATGACAACACATTCCTAGGAATCCACATTTGTTTTAGAGTTGTTTGTTTGGTGGATTTGTTCACGTTCTTTTCATTGTTGTTCTTCTTTTCGGCATTAATAGACTGAGTCTTTCCTTTCTTGTTTTGTGTCCTGGCACCATTATTATTAGCCGCTTGAGCATGGTTGTGCCAGTGCCTAGACGAATAAGCCTTCAGAGTTGTGTGACTAGTGGTGGTCCTAGGCTGACCATAGGAAGTTTGTTTCCTAGATTTCCATGTCTTGGATTGCCTAACCACATTTCTGGCCTGAGGTCTATAAGTCTGAGTGGGATATGAATGATATCCAGACCTCCCTTGAATTCTATCCCTTCCGGACCTATTAAACTGTTGTGGCTGAGCATGAAAGTAGGTGTGATAAGTCTGAACTCTGGGATGGTAAGATTGAATGGTTTTACCCCTATCTGAATTGCATTTCCCGAATATCTTAGACCCACCTGACGTGTGCATGGGTTTAGTTTGGGTCTTCTTTTTGTTGAGGCTTTGAGAACCTAGTCTGGGGTTTGGGTGTGAATGACGGTTGACCCCTAACCTGAAACTTGCCCTGAGGAGTGGGATAATTTGTGCTCACATGGTTCGACTCACCAATTTTCTATTTGCCCTTGTCCTTGGCGCTGGGCATTTTGCAATTAGCAGGTTTTTCTGAATTATTTCCATAGTGCATCTTGATGAGAGGCCCTTTTTCTTTTTCAGCTACAAATGAGATAGCCTTCAGTGCAAAACTCTTTTTAGCTGTTTGATTGAATCCTAGACCCTCTCTTCTAAAATTAACCTTAGATCCCAAAAGAGCATTCAGGTTCTCAGTCCCTTGGGTCATGTTCTCAATAACTTGAAGTTTATCCTTGTTTGATTTTCTAGATTGTCAATTGATTTCTTAAGTTCTTTGTTAACACATAGAACATCTTCATATTTCTTATTGACAATCTTCATCTCATTTTCATACTTTTGTAGTCTCAATTTTAGATCATCAATTATATTTTCCAATGTCTCATTTTCGTTTCTAGCATCAATCCAAGCATTTTTCATATCATCAATTTCAGCACAAGATTTCTTTAATACATCATTTTCAGTTTGAAGATAAGCAATTCTATCAGACAGTATAGTATCATTCATGAGATAATTAATTTTCTTCTCTAGATGCATGTTTTCTTTTCTGATGTCATCTACTTTGTCTAACAAGTCACCATATGCATCCTCCCAATCAGTAATAGTGTAGTGTACAAAAGGAGAGGATTCCTCATCAGCTTCATCTTATTTATCATCATCTTTGGCCATCACGCAAATTTTGCTTTACTATCTGTCACTCTCAGAAGTGCAGCTTAAGTTGCCCTCGTCCTCGTCGCTCTAGGTACTCACCATAGCTCTCCCTGCGGTATTCCTCTTCTTTGATTTCTCTTTCATCTTTTGGAGCTCCGGGCAGTCTGCCTTCATTTGGCCAGCTTTCCTGCAATGATAACAAACATTAGTATCAACCTTTCTGCCAGGATTATATTTATACCTAGTTTGTCTCCTGCCTCTTTGATGTCCTCCTTCGAGATATCTTCCCTCTTTTCTCAGGAATCTTCTGAATTTTCTAGTCAGCATAGCTAGCTGATCTCCTTCAAATTCTGATCCAGAAAGACTCTGATCACTGGGGGATCCGCTGTGACGGGATCGGTTGGAGCTTGCCTTCAGCGCAATAAGTTTCTTCTTCTTCTCCACCTCCTCAGTCTTTGGCAGGTTCATCTCATAAGTCATGAGTGAACCAATCAACTCATCAACCTTAGTATTCTTCAGATCCCTAGACTCCTCGATCACTGTAGCCTTGGTGTGCCAAATTGGAGTTAGGGAGTGCATAATCTTCATTACTATCTCATAATCGGAGTAAGTCTTTCCAAGACTTCTGAGACCATTTGTTATGATCGTGAGGCGAGCATACATCTCAGTAATAGTCTCATTTGGCTTCATTCTGAACGCCTCATACTCCGATACCAGCAAGTTCACCTTGGTCTCTCTGACTTGAGAAGTCTCTTCATATATTACTTCTAACTTAGCCCACATCTCCTTCGCTATAGAGCCGGATAATACCCGTGAGAATTCTGTGGGGTGAAGGGCGCATTGGATGGCATTGATCGCACTCCAGTTCAGTGTTGACTTGCGGATCTCTTCCCTTGTCCATACATCCTCATTCTCATGTAGCTCGAATGGTCCCTTGCTCACGACCTTCCAGATCTCGTAATCCTTCGCCCTCAAAACACTTGCATACGACTCTTCCAGTATGCATAGTTGGATCCATCAAAGTATGGAGGCTTAGTGGTGGAGTGTCCCGCTACTGTCATCCCCTTAAAATCCATGATAGCTAGCTCTTCAAGATGTTAGTCCCTGCAGAAGAGTTAGGCTCTGATACCAATGGATGTGGGATCTAGAGGGGGGTGAATAGATCAATCACCTAAAAAAATTTCTACAGTAGCTACTGGTGCGGAATTAAATCGAACTACTGTAGGACAGTCGAAAAAACACTTAACCACAGTCTGAGAGAAGCAACTCAAGCGATCGTTCCTAAACATCCATCTAACGGGAAATAGCGTGCAGACGGAAATGGACACAAATCAGAATGCAACCACACAAGATAATATGTATTTTAGGTGGTTCGATCTCTTGCAGAGATCTACGTCCACCCCACACTCAACCGAGTGTGGCTTCACTGCTGACAAACAGCTTGGCCGCTGATCCACAGCTTCGGGGAATTCCTTCCCTACAATCCGCTGAGTGTTACAGCTTCGCTATCCAGAGGAATCCACCTCTGCTGCTGAGATTTACAGCTTCACCTGTCCAGAGAAATCCTTCTCTGCAACGCTGACACACAGCTTGAGTAACAGTATTTTCAAAACAAAAGAGGAAAACTGAAACTGAAAAAGCAAACGAAATGTAGCTCAACAATGAGCAGGTCAGCTCCGGTTCTGAACCAGGAGACTGATAACAAAAACTCTCACAAAACACTTCTCTCAAGGTCCTCTCACAGATCTTCTCTCTCTATCTGGCTTGATCATGCTTGCTCTTCCTCTCTCTGCTTGTATCTCTCTACGAAGGCTCTTCTTTTTTAAATTATCTGCTTCTCGCTCTCTCCCTTACTGCATCTACATATATGGAGGCTTCTGAGAGATGGGTGCGTGGAAACCATGTTTCCCGCCCAATCGCCTTATCCAGATCTGGAGTTGTACAGCCACGTGGCATCATCCTAGCTTGGCTTCTTTCCACGTGTCACTATCATGGTTCATCCTCCATTCTTGGATCACGTGCCTTTCTTAACTTCCACGAACAGGCATCCTGTCAAAGTGTTAGACTCAATGTCAGCTTATGACGGTTGAACAGAAAGTAGAGAGTTGCACAAAGTTGATATATTATCAGAATGGAAATGCACAGACTTGATTTGTCTATAAGAATAACAAGTGCACATACATTATATATGCGAGATGCAAATGTTGCACTGACATGGTGTTTACTAGCAAGAAATGCATTGAGTATGTATAATCAAAGATCGAACGTTGCACTGACCCAATGTCCCGTGAGCAACCTTGCACAGACTTTGTGCGTGCAAAAGATGAGAGTTGCACAGACTCAGTTATAACCATGCGAGACTTGCCTAAAAAAAATGCATAGACTTTATGTGCACGGTGCGAGATTTGCACCGACTTGATCGCATGTAATGATAGCTATTGCACTGACTACGTGAGCCTAGATCTCGCATGCACTGACTTGGTCGCGTGCAGCAATGAAGATTGCACCGACTTGATGTCCCTTGGATGCAAGCATGCACAGACTGTGTTTGCATGAGATGCACATATGCACGGACTTAGTCACGTGCAACAACGAAGGTTGCACCGACTTGATGTAAGCATGCACGGACTTTATTTGCTTGAAGTGCAACATATGCGCGGACACAACCTGGTATGAACAGGGAATAACACCGACTTGATGTATGCGTACACAGACCTTATTCAGTTAAAATGCAGCATATGCACAGACTCAATACAGAGTGAATTTATTATAGCACCGACTCTATTCTATGCACAGATTAAGTATGAAGATGTAGTCAACATTTCTATGATAATCTGACAAATGAAATTCATCAAAATACACATATCATCATATCGAGACAAAGTAGACAAAGTCAACTCTTCAGTCAATGAAGTCAGATAGAACTGTTGCCAATCATTCAAAACAATTCAGCACACAGCAGTACACAGCTGCTCATCAATCCAGAGGAGACCCAACAATGTGCACTTTAGAAAAATGAAAGATTACTTTGCACGCTAATGAAACATGCAGGATAAGCCTGCTGCTATTTTGGGTATGTGCCTGATATTCAACACTTCTTGAAGAAGAGATCTTTTATAAGCTTTCTGCCATGTTATCTATTAAAATTAGTGCAAAAGCATAATTTAAATTTTTTTTTTAGAAAAAGGCACCATGAAAAATGCCCCAAATCTGAGTAACCATGCCTACTTCACCTAAGACCTTTTGAGGTTAGCGTCAAACGGGAAAGGGAACCTTGATCTGTGAAACTGAGCCTGATTCGAGGTTCGCGTTAAATAGTGAAGGGTAGTGCAGCATCATGTGTGTAGAAGAATAAAAAAAAGATCCCTAAGGGGCGAAGCAATAAGGTAGATAAAAAGCTAATATGCTTAATGCTCTGATTGAGAGGTGTAGGGTTGAAAGGCCTTTATTTGGAATAGCAAATGGGGGACGTAATTATCTACGCTGTGGATTTAGTATTTACACATGCACAGTCAGGCACCGACGCGAAATATCAGGACTGGCAGTAGAAAACGCTGGTAATGATAACATGCTAAGCTAAGAATTAACATAACTTCACGAACAGAAATAACTCCAAATTTATTACAATAACCATCAAACCGACCTAAACATAATCAAGCATAACCTCTACTTGACTCCGTTACAATAACTAACACAAGCTCTAATGCATAACTAGATGTAAAACAACTATAACAATCTCAACATCTATCAACTGATACACTCCAAGTCATCACTCTGGCTCATTCCCATCCATCTGTGAATCTTCACCTGAGCTGCCTGGAAAGGGGGAAACAACTATATGAGCGAATGCTCAGTAGGTAACAACAGGCAAGTGTAAGTAATTAACCAATTAATTACATGTTTATATGAAACGGAAAGAAAAGACGATCGGATGAAACGACATAAAGAAAGTGCTAAAGAACGAAATGGAATAACAATATGGCAGGATGATATAACTACAAGAATTGCAAGTTTGTGAACAATATAAATAACATGAAATTGTAGGAAATTGGCCAAACCAAGTCGAACATGATTCAAGTAAGAGATTAAGAGATCGTTGTCATAGACATCACGCTAGTCATGCACTCGGTGCAATGCCTCACCATGTCATTACAAACTCCCATGGGCCCAAGTACTTTTCGGGCGCTCTCCCCAGGACCAGACTGGGCCCCTATGATGCGTTAGCATTAATTTATTGGACCCAAGATCCCAAGTTGTCTAGACTTTAATCAAGTTAAAATGGCCAATTACAATCAAGTACAAACTTACCTCGGAACATTCCAAGGCTAAGTTGAAGAGATACTGTCCAAAATTTCTATCCAGGAGTTCAAGTTATCAAGAACCATCATGTTCTTGGATTCAAAACCGTGAAACACGGAGAAAACTGGTCTCTGGATGATATACGGTCACTAATGGACCGCTCAAGCACTTGTGTGGTCGACTCAGGGCCGCACTTAATAGGAACTGGGCTGGTTCGAACGGCTGATTAAAGGCCGCTCTTCAGCATGAACGGTAAGTATTGGGCCGCACAAGGCCACAAGTTTATAAAATCGAGGACAGGATATGCGGTCCTGACAAAGCCGCTCATTAATTGAATGGTCTAGTAAGGGCCGCCTGTTAAGATGTACGGTCCATTATTGTCCGCACAACACAGGGCCTAATAATAAATCTAGAAATTCCCCCAAGTGGGCTCCCGGGCTGCCATAGGCAGGGTGGAACTGAACCAGAGTCCAGCCCACTGTCTGCTGGTCGGCCTAGGGTCTACTGGGCTGATCAAATCAGGAATTGGCCGAAGATGGATCAAGGATAATCGGCAAAAACTAATTGGCATTAGCTAGGGATGAACGGTCGCCACAGGGCCGTTCAGGGAGATATGCAGTCCACTAACGGCCGCACAAGTTCCTGTTAGTCCAATTCAGACTATGACTCATATCACATCAGTTCGATTGAGTCCAAGTTCAATTCTAGGGGATAATAATGGTTCAAGATTAATGATTCAGGTATAAGGTTATAACAAGTATAAACCAAATAGCCATTTAAATTATAAATGATTCACAATTAAGATTGACATTTATTGGAAAGATGAATCAAGATCAAGCTCAAATTAAATAAATCAGCAAGAATTATTTACTGTCATGAATTATAGTTTATTAGGTGTGTTGCTAACATGCCATTTACCACTAACATAACATGTTGTAATGACAATTAATCTGTTTAGTTATAGAAGTGCAGTCAGGCCTGGACCTTACATCTCCATATACGGTCACGGACATGCTGCGCATGCCCCCTCAGGTCCGAAGGCCCGAAGGAGATGGACGGTCGGTGGGGTGCCGCTGGGAGGGATGTACGGTCTGGGACTGGTTGCAGGACAGACATGCGGTTAGGATTCGGCCGCACGTTCCAAGGAAACGATCAGAGATAGAAACCTTTAAACGGTCAACAACAAGCCACCTGTCTTGGTTGTGAGGTCTATCGTGTGGCCGCACAAGTCCAGACAGGTCGCTGCCCCTTCTGCCTTGCCCGACTCCGGTAAGGTTTCTAGGGTTAGACTAAAACATGGAATTCACATGATATAAAGCATGAAATTTGTGACTTTTACTACCAACAGAAAGAGCACGAAAAACTCTACAAGATGTATGAAGTAAATTTTATGTTTACACCCTGAAATTACTACTTAATCGAAAGGGAACAGCTATAACCGTAGATGTGACATGCTTCTACTAAAAGCAAAAATTCTCGCAGAACACTTTATAAAATTTAGGGCTTTCTACATCAATGAAAAGTTGACACGATGATGCTTCCAACCATATATTATTTGTAGGGTTTGGCTTGCTATCACCTACCTGAATCGGATGCAAAAAGAAGGAGAAGAAAAACCCGAGGCGCTTGTACATGCAGCCCCTAATCGCCGAAGATCTCCCTCGATCCAACTCCTCTGCAGCCGCCACTGGGTTTAAACGATTCTAAGGTTAGAGAGCTTCATTTTTATAGGTCGCAGGCCTTCTAGAGGTTTCTATGCGCGGAGTATTCATCCACGCAAGTTGGGTTAATGTGAATGCCGCCGCAATTGTTGACGGGATCCAATCTTTGCCGATTGCATCTCCTAGGGTTAGGATTTCGGGAGATTAAGAAAGGGAAAATGATCCTCTCTTCCTGGCCTTTCATTTGCCACTAGTTTGGGCTCATTTGATGGAGTATTGGGCTCGAATTTAGCGTTACAAGATATGGTTAGCAATAAAATAACACTAGTGATTTCAAGGTGGAGTGAGAACATTCGTTTCCTTTGGAAGGGGGTGCACTCTCCCTTTGTTTCACTAGATGTTTTTGATTTAAAAAAAAACTAAGTGTTTATTTTGGGCTTAATCCACTAATTCGACCTATTTACAGATTTTATTTGGGTTGGTCACAGAAGATAAGTTTGTTAAATGTGTTATCCTCTACAAGAATATATATTTTTTTAGATTTTTATAAAATGATTGAAATTTAGCTTATTCTGTTTATTAAAGAATTTCTAATTAGTTTCTTGAAAAATCGGGGTATTACACCCTCCCCCACTTAAGGAATTTGGTCCTCCAAATTCAATGCACTTAATAATAAAAATAGGGAGTGTGACAGCTCACCTAGAATAAGTCAGGGTACTACCTCCGCATAGTATCTTCTGACTCCCAAGTAACTTCTTCAGTTCCACGCCGACTCCACTACACTTTAACCATCAGTATGGAACGATTCCTAAGTTGTTGTTGCTTCCGATCCAAAATCTTGATCGGTCTTTCTTCATAAGTCAGATCTTCCTTCAATTCGAAGTCCATATGCAGAATAATGTGAGTGGGATTATACACATATTTCCGTAACATAGATACATGAAAAATATTGTGTACTCCAGATAACTGAGGTGGTAGTGCCAAACGGTAAGCAACCTCCCCCACTCTTTCCAAAATCTCGAATGGACCAATGTATCTTGTACTCAGTTTGCCCTGAATACCAAACCTTCGAATTCCTCTCATAGGAGAAACCTTTAAAAATACATGCTCACCAACCTGAAATTCCAAAGTTCTCCTCCTGGTGTCGGCATAACTCTTCTGTCTTGATTGTGCTACTTGCAACCGATCTCTTATAATACATATGTTCTTGGATGATTCAGAAATGAGATCTAGTCCAAGCCATTGCTTCTCACCTACCTCGTCCCAACATAACGGGGATCGACAGCTTCTACCATACAAAGCTTCAAATGGAGCCATCTGAATGTTGGCCTGGTAACTGTTGTTGTAGTTGAATTAAACCAATGCCAAGTGATCACTCCAACTACCTCCAAAGTCAATCATGCAGGCTCTAAGCATATCTTTCACTATCTGATTGGTCCTTTTAGTCTGTCCGCCTGTTTGTGGATGGAAAAAGTAGTACTGAAATTCAGACGAGTTCCCAAGGACTCTTGCAATCCTCTCAAAAAATGAGAAGTGAATCTGGGGTCTCTATCAGAAACAATGCTGACTGGTATATCATGTAGTCTTACCACTTCCTTCATATACAAAGCTGCCAAGACATCAACTGTCCATTTAGACTTAATAGATAAGAAATGAGCAGATTTTGTCAATCTGTCGACAATCACCCATATTGCATCAAATCCACTACGAGTCTTAGGTAGACCCATAATGAAATCTATGCCAATGCTCTCCCACTTCCATTGGGATATATCAAGGGGTTTCAATTTCCCTACCGGTCTGAAATGCTCGGCCTTGACTTGCTGACAAACCAAACATCTACTTACAAAGTCTGCAACTTCCCTTTTCATATTCGACCACCAAAAAGATCTTTTCAAATCCTTAAACATCTTAGTACTTCCAGGATGAATGGTGTATCTGGATCTATGAGCTTCCTCCAGGATCTTACTCTTTACCTCAGCTACATCAGGTACACAAGTTCTTCCCTGAAATAACAATCTTCCATCATCAGCCATCATGAAGTCAGGTCTGTTACTCAATGATGGGAATCTACACCGGGCACTAACTTTTATTTTTATATTTGTGTCCTTTTAGTTTACATTTATATCCTTGGGAAGTAGGTTTGCAATTGTAAGGCTTTATAAGCCAATTTGTCATTCCTTAGGATTCTTTGGGTTTTTGTGCAAAAGTCTAGTAGGAGCAGCAAGGGGGCCCCATCTCCTTTCCTATTGGTCCACCTAAGTCTTAGGGCACATGTGGGGTCAGTCAAAGGTCCAAGGTTGGCTTCTAGATGGCTTGACCATTCAAGGGGACATTTGGATTAAAAAAGTCCAATATTCAAACCCTTAAAGTCTAAGATGCTTCCCCCTTATAATATAGTTTATCCCATGTTATATTTTTTATTTTTTTTGGTCATTTGACCACATGGGGAAGAAAATCCCCTCTCTCCCATGAAATTCCCAGCCCCCCACCCCTTGCCATTCTCTATATAAGCCCATGTATAGTGTCATTAGAGAAATTAATGAAGAGAAAAAAATTTGTCAAATTTGGTTGGAACCAAAGAAGGGTGTGCCCTCCTCCTCTCTCCCTCCCCCTCTTGCAGATGGATTTCTACTAAATCTTGGGTGTGATGCCCTTCTATCTTCTCCTTATCCCCTCTAAATTCTATTTCTACCGCCGCCGCTGCCGCCATCGCACTGCCGTCGCGTCGTCGCCACCGTCATCGGAGTTCTATCTCCATCAGGATAGAACCTCTTCTTCAAAATTGCATCTCTGGTTCTTATTGTCTGATTGAGCCCTAATTTTGAAGGTTTGTTCTGTCCATCTCCCCTAACCTCCAGTTAAAATTTCATGTCATTTGGAGTCCATTTGATATTTTTCTCGTATTTTTATTTGTCCTCTCTGTAATATGCCCTTTTGCAGATCTACGAGATAGAGTCTCCTTGTTGCAATTTCCCCACCTACTTAGAAAATTTTCAAAAATCCACAAAAATTCCCTAGTGTTCCACACGTATACCCCCTTCCACCATAATTTTCGTTGAGTCAAAAAGAATCATTTAGCCCTCGGTCAAAGGTCTGTTTCAGGTAGATTCATCTCTGCCCTGTGTGTCTGTCAGTCCGGGTCAGAAAGAAAAAGGTAGTTTGCAGTCATTTTTATTTTTAAGCCGTTCTGTGGATGGAGCCACCAAAAATATATGTTGTAGATATCTGAGTCCTCTATCCATCGTTACATCTTGTGCACCAATCTGACATCGGATCTAGTCGTAGGAATTCTTTTTGTGAAGGTGTGCAGAGCAGATCCGAATTCAGCCAGCATAACTCAGTGCGGGAGAAAATTCAGAAACAAATATCAAAGGTCAACTTCAGTGACCGCCCCTTCAGGGAGTCGTTCAGGGACGCCCTGCCATCGTCCCAGCCACGCGGCGCCTCCGGAGGATCTCAGGAAGGTGACGTTCCTTTGGAAATCGTTGTTTGCTGTCCAGGGAGTCAGCAACCGAGTTGGTGCAGCACCGAGTTGGAATAGTGTCGAGTCGGACCAGCAGGCCGAGTTCGTGCCGTACGCACCTCCAGATTGCTGCCCGTCAACCCAGCGTCGGTCCTCCCGGGCCCCATTTGTAGCCCTTTACCTCCCTGCGTGGAGTGGGCAATAGATTTCACTGTTGTAATTAACTTTTACTGTTGTTACCGGGAGTTACCGTACTTGGCCGGGAACGTCTTCCCCACCCCCGGAGCGTGGAGGTACACTCGCTACCCTCCTCATAGGCATTGCTTTACTCGCATATTTTTGTATATGCCACTACATGAGTGATAGATTATCTAGCTTGTTATCATTTTATCACCGCTGCGAGAGCGAGAGTGAGTGACCGTCCCGTGACTCGACCCGAGTTAACATGGAAAGGCCGATACCCGGGACTCACTGTTGGTTTCTCAACCGCGCATGGTCCACGTCTTCCCTCGCTAGGGACGATCGTGAGTTAGAGTCCTAGGTCGCGTGTCCGTCCCGCATCACTCAAGCTTCCCTTGATCTCTACCAACTCGGGGTCATCATCTTACAGAGACCTTATTTCCATCAATAATTCGGACTTAAGTTGAATCTGAGCAATCATAACCTAATCTTTGTCAACATTAAGATCTAAACTAGCTAACTGCTCCAGCAATTTCCATTCTTGTAACATGAGGCTTGACAACTTAGCTATAGGCTTGCGGATTAAGGCATCTGCCACAACATTACCTTTTCCAGGATGATACTCAATGGAGAAATCGAAGTCCTTCAGATACTCCAGCCATCTTCGCTGCCTCATATTGAGTTCCTTCTAAGAAAACAAGTATTTCAAACTCTTAGGATCTGAAAATACTGTAAATACCTCTCCATATAAGTAGTGCTTCCATATCTTCAAGGCGAACACAACTGCTGCTAGCTCCAAATCATGAACAGGATAATTCTCTTCATGCTTCCTCAACTACCTAGAAGAATAGGCTATCACTTTCCCGTGCTGCATGAGTACACACTCTAAACCAATACCTGAAGCATCAGTGTATACAACAAAACCTCCTTCTCCAGAAGGTAAAGCCAAAACAGGTGCAGTGGTCAAACATTCCTTCAAGGTCAGAAAGCTTCGCTCGCAATCTTCTGACCAATCAAATTTGATCCCCTTGCGGGTTAATTTTGTCAGAGGTACCACAATCTTGGAGAAATCTTGAATAAACCTCCGATAGTAACCTGCTAAGCATAGAAAACTCCTCACTTCAGTCACATTAGTAGGCTTATCCCAATTCTTTACTGCCTCTACCTTCGAAGGATCAAGAGAATTATCTTCTTTTGTAATGATATGCCCTAGAAAGGACACCTCTTGCAGCCAGAAATCACACTTACTAAACTTGGCATATAACTGATGATCTCTCAATAGTTGCAATGCAATCCTTAAATGTTCAGCATGCTCCTCCTCACTCTTAGAATAAATCAATATGTCATCAATGAACACCACGACCCATTGATCAAGATAGGGCCGAAACACATCGTTCCTCAGCTACATGAAAGCTACAGGTGCATTCGTTAGCCCAAAAGGTATTACTATAAATTCGAAATGCCCATACATGCTGCGGAAGGTTATTTTATAGATATCATCTTCCTTAATTCGTAACTGATGATATCCAGATCGAAGGTCGATCTTAGAAAAATACTGAGCTCATGCTATCTAATCAAATAACTCATCAATCCTTGGCAATGGATATTTGTTCTTGATAGTCAATTGGTTTAATTGCCGATAATCGATGCACAACCTTATCGAACCATCCTTCTTCCTGATGAATAATACAGGGGCTCCCCACGGGGAAGTACTTGGACGAATGAACCCTTTCTCAAGTAATTCCATCAACTGCTGCTTTAGTTCTCTTAGCTCCACAGGAGACATACGATAAGGAGCTTTGGAAATAGGAGTCGCACCAGGAATTAGATCAACAGAAAAGATAACTTCCCTTTCAGGAGGAAGTCCTGGCAGTTCCTTAGGAAAGACATCTGGAAAATCTCGGACGACAGAAAAGTCTTCAATCTCAATCTTCTACTCAGGGGTCACAAAAATAAAGGCTACAAAAGCCTTACATCCTCTCCTCATCAGCTTATCAGCTCGAAGAATCGAAATAAGGCGAACAGACTTATGGTGTCTAATTCCTATAAAAGAAAGTCCATGGTGTCTAGTGAAAGACACATAACTAGATCTGCATTAAACATTGGCCTCATACTTAGCCAACCAATCCGCTCCTATGATTACATCATAATCCTTCATGTCCATACAAACTAAATCAGCTGGCAGGTTTTGTTCATTGATCATGACCTTACTGGAAGGATAGAAATACTTAATTGCTGATCCAGAACCAATAGGGGTCGAAATCTCTAACGGAGAATTCATCAAAACTAGCTTCACAACTAAAGACTTCACAAATCTCTGAGAAATAAAAGAATGAGTGGCACCAGTATCAAAAAGAAGAAAAGCTGATTTATCATGTATAATAAGAGTACCTTCGACGAGTCCACCCTCCTCGACGGATCCTACCTCGTCTTCTTATAGAGCCTGGAGCTTGCCTTGCTGCTTCTTGATTTCTTGCGGTTTCACCGAGATAACTTGCTCAGATAAAATAGGACACTCGGGAATACGGTGGTCCCTACTGCCACAACGTAAACAGGCACCCAGCTTGCGCCAGCACTCCTCCATCTTGTGATCTGGATGGTCACAATACTTGCATACTGTAATGCCCTGGATCCTTGTAGGTCTCGCTGGATCTTTATTGGATCTTTCGGATCTGTTTCGGTGAGTTTCGATTCACTTTTGTGGCTTCCGAGTTGAGCTTTACGAGCCGTGTGGGTTTTTCTCTTGTACTAGTTACGGAACCCTACAGTGAGTTTATTTGTCAGTTCATCGACTCGTGAATGCTGCAGCGATGATGTACTCTCCGAGCCGGTCGTTTCGACTATTTTTGCGTATTTTTTAGAGATAGGGCCTAAAATCGGATTTTTCAAAAATTAGAAAAATTCCTAATTTCTTATCCTATTTCTTTTCCTTTCTCTCTCCTCCTTCTCATTTCGCCGCCGCCATCTCTCTCTCCCATTTTCTCTCCTCTCGAGCTTCCTCGGCTCTGGCTACAGACGGAGGACCTAGGAGCGAGTGTTGGGGTTGCTGTGGAGCTGACTGGGTGCGCGACGGGGCGAGGATGGAGTGGTTTTGGCGCGATCCCGAACGATGGATTCAAAGCCGGTGTTTGAGCTCGCGGCGCAGTTTTTGTCCCGATTTAGTCCCTTCGGGGCACGGTTTCTTCGGTGGAGGTAGGGAGACGAATCGTCACTTCCTCCTGCACGTTTTCCCTGCTTCTGTGCGTTGTTTGGTGCTCGATCGGGGGAGATCGAGCCGGTTTAGTGAAAATCGTAGTTTTTGGGGTTTTCAGGGTTCGCCGAAAAACGGCAACCATTCGTGGTGTGGTTAGTGTCAAACTGACCGTTGGGATGTCTGGATCCCATTCACGTAAGTTTCGTGTCGATCGGTGGTCATTCGAGGCCGGTAGGAGTCAGGGAACCTCGATGACTCGTTTAGGGTCGATTTGTTCAAATCGCCCTGATCATGCATTTTAGCCGTGCATGTGGGCTTTTTAGCCTCCCGATGTTGTTTTTCATCGTCTAGCTTTGTTTCCCCTGTGCTTCGGCGTGAATGGGGCGTGGACCGGGCCGATTTGGCGTTTCCACTATTTTCCCGCCGTGACCGGTGTAGCGGTCGTTCTAGGGACCGTCACAGTCCCTGATGGCCCTACGATAGACCGTCACAGCGTCTGGCCGTTTTCAAATTATTCGTGGCTGAGTGAGCGTGACGGTCATGTCCCTGACCGTTACACTCCCCTGACGCGTCCCGGCTGGTGCGTCACAGCCATTGTGCCTTTTGTGTTGTGTTTGAGGCGGTTGCTCTGACGGCACTCCCCCAATGCGTTAGAGTGGTGTAACACGCCTACCCCTGGCCGTTACACTCTGTTTGGCCGCGTTTGACTGGTTGAGTTGGTTCCTCTGACGCGCCCGCCCTGGTGCGTCAGGCTTGTGTAACGCGCCTGTCACAGGCCGTTACATTCCGTTTAGTTGAGCTGGGTGGCTGTGTCTGTTGGTTCTAACGGCCCTGCCCCCATGCGTCACAGTATTGTAACGCGTCCGCTGTGGACCATTACGTGCTGTTTGTCTGAGTTTTCAGACTTGGGTCTGTTGGCCCTGACGCGTCTGTTCCCGTGCATTAGGTTGGCGTAACGCGCCTATTGTCGTGCGTTAGGCCGCTGTAACGTGCCTGCCCTGGCGCGTTACGCTGTTCGCATTTTGGTTTCGAGCGTGTTGGCTCTGACGCGCCTGCCCTAGTGCGTCAGGCTCGTGTAACGTCCCAGCACTAGACCGTCACGTTCGAGTAACGGTCAAGGGGTGGTGCGTTACAGTCTTTGAGTTCCGATTTCCGTTGTTTCGGTTTCTGATTATCTTGGCTTGTCCTTGTAGCCTGCCCGTTTTCCCGTGGATGTCTCTGGATGCTATATGAGGGCTAAGACTACGCTATAAGGTAGCCAAGAGTCTTCTTGCTTGAGGTAGGATTTTCTGTCCTACTATTGAGTGTGTCTTTGTCGGGTTCTGGTCGACCCGGGGTGACCCAGTGGTTGACAGGTGACCTTGTGTGGGTGTCTCAGCGGTTTTGTCCAGTCTGAGACACTGGTTCTGGATGCCTCGAGGTATCGTCTTACCTTGGTTTGTGTGTCCAGGCGTGTCTGAGGGTCCTCGGTGTTCCCTCAGGTCTCCGTGAGCCGTTTCCTGTGGAGTGTCGTTTCTCGTGGCTTAGGATTAGACAGATTGGTGGCTTGTTCCGCTGTCTGTGACGATCTTGCCTTTGAGTCGTCCGACTCAAAGATCGTTACGTTGTAGGTCTAGTAGACTAGTCCTGAGTTTGTCGGCAGTGGTCGTACTGCCAGTGGGTGCTCTGTAGTGCATCCTAGATGTCTGTACTCTAGCACTTGTGTTTTAAAGTCTCTGTGTCTTGTGAGCCTCCTTTTATTGTAGCCCTAAGGCCTTTGAGTTGCCGACCCGCCTGCGGATGGCGGAGGGGTGTTCTCGACACACGGTTTGCAAGCTAGTTTCCATGGGCTCCTGTGTGGTAGTAGCGTCCGCTACGGGGAGAAAACTAGCTAGAGGGCCTGGCTTGGGCACAAAGCTTGTGTGTGCACACGTGGTCAGGGGCGGTTGGACTGGCACTGACGGGCGTGACCCTGACTAGTTACTCGTTACTATGGTACCGCGGTTCTGCTTTCCGTGGGTACTGTTGTTCTTCCACGGACTCGGAACGGTGGTTCCTTGGACCTGGTTCTGAGAGTGTCCTAGTCCCTGTCGGCCCTTGTGATGACAGCATTGACGAGACACTTGTGGCGCAGCATAAGACGTCTGTGGATGCAGCTGGCTGTTCTTCTTGCGAGGAGGTACTTTCGTCATGTGACACGTGACTCTAGGCGTTTCTTGTGCGTCGTGACCTTCCCGAGTTAGCCTTTCTGTGGCCCTACTCGAGGTCAGTGTGACGTTGCGTGCACGACATTTTACGTCGTGTGTGCCGTCGTGTCTGTTGTGTCTATCTTTTGTCCATCCGTGCAGGTCTTCATCTTAGGCCTGGCGTCGTCTCGATAGATCGGTAACTCCTGACTTTGTCAGATCAGAGTCGACCTTCTATTGCTGTTTGGAGTAGCTTAGGGTGCCAAGTTCTTCTCGGTGGCCGTGTTCTGGGTTTTACGGCCTCGCCTTTCCCTTGCTTTTGGCTTCCCTTGCTCTTAGCTTGTTCCCTACTCCTGTTGTTCCTGTTCTTTTTACAGCTTTGTAGTGTAGTTTTCCTGCTTTACTACACCTGCTATTTTCGTTGTTGTTGTTCCGTGTTACTGCTTGTTTTTCAGTGGGGATCCGCGTGACCCCTACTGAGCCAGTGACACGAGGCTCACCCCTACTTTTCAGGTGGGGTGACGTCGTTCGTTCTGATTCCGTGTGGTTCCTGGTGCGCGTGCTCGTAACGTGTCGTAGTGACCTGCTGGTACCTGCGTCGGGCTTCCCCTGACTTTTCGGTAAGTCTTTCTTTTCTATCGACTGTACTTGCTAGACTTGCTGTCTTTAGCTTTGGACTTGACTCTGGCGTATAATTGTTAAAATGAAACTGTTAATTAAAAAGTAATTTTATTTCTGCTACTTTAGCAAACCAATCTAATGAAATTTAATTGGTTATTGTTATATCTCTGTGGCTTTAATGTACTCTACACATACCTTTCATCCCTTCGGAGCTTTACCGCTCTTGGGAGGCCTCGCGGGTTCCTTGTGGTATCACGTATATTCGGTAGTCCTACCGGGTATACCTGGTATCTGGAATCCAGGTCGCTACAACTGGTATCAGAGCAGTGTTCTGAGATGTTCGGAGTTCTTTTCTGAGCTATCAGAGCGTTGTTGTGTGAAGTACATGGGAATCCGAGATATACAGTATCCAGAGTCCTGAAAGTCCAGTACAGTCTTCAGCAGGCTTCGGTTTGTGATTCTTTATCGCGTTGTTTTCTTCGTATGTTGTCTTGTGCGTGCTGTCCTGGCACTGTACGAGATGGTCCTGCTCTCGTCAGGATGTGACGAGGTGTTTCTTTTTCATCGTTGTGTTTGTTTTGATCAACTTGTACTTGGCAGAGTTCGTCGGAAGGCTTGAATCTGCAGTACGTTGTTCGAGGTTTTCTCTGTATGTTGATCAAGTTGCTGTTGACCGTTGGCCTTGGTCTGATGACCGTGCATGTTCTCACGTTGTCTTGGTCATCCCACCTTGAGTCTGTTCAACTCCTAATGTGTTTCGCTTCTATTGAAGTGCTCGGTTAGATTCCGTGTTTGAGAAGCTGCTCAGGCAAGCTAGGATTTTCCCTTCCTAGTGAGCTTTTGTGGTTGAGCTTAATTGCTTCTCATCCCTTCTGGTGTAATCTTCTCGAGGTTTGCCTTGGAATTGCTATCTTAGTGATGCCGTTGTCCTGTGTCTGCTTAAGTGTGGACAGTTTTATTCTGAGCCTGATCTGCTCTGTGCTATACGGTTGCTTGGCTTTGGACTCCATCATGGTGTTAAGAGATGTCGTGCACCGTGTTTTTCGTGTCGTGTCCAGCGACGACATGTTGTGAGGGCTCATTTATCATTTTCAGGACGTGAAGGTAAGCCGAGATTAGCCTTTTCCTTGTGCTTTGTGCTGAAGCTGGTACTCTACTTCTATTGCACTTGAGCTCCTGGTAATCGGTTGTTCGCTGGATCGGTACTCGTGGCGTGTTGTTTGCGATCTTCATAGATTGCGAAGGCGTCTGGTGTGTGCTGAGATGCGATTACCGAGGTCGTTCTGATGCCTGTGTGCGCTGTTGAGTGCGTAGCTGAAGCGTGTGGGCTGATTACCCACGGGTTGAGAGATCTGTTTCTTCTCGATGTGACTTCATCTTGGCTTCCTGTGCCTCGATGTCGTCTGTTGCCGTGCCGTTGCTGGTGGTTTTCAGCTGTTGGCATTGGCATTTGTGAGTGTTGGGGAATTTGTCGGCATTCCTGTTGACTGAGTACCCTCTACTCTGCATTTTTTTCTTCTTGGGTGTTGTGCTCTCGAGGCGTGTTCATAGTCCTTGAGTTGCGTTCCCCGAGATTGTTGTCGTTTCTCGTTGTCGTGGGTCTTTTCTTGGTGAGCGGTCTGATGCGTGACCCATCCCTTGTGGTCGTGTGCTCAGCTGTTCCTGTGCCGTGATGTGACCCTGCTTGCAGTTGTGTTTCATGGTTTTATGTTCAGAACGGAACCGGAAATTCTACAAGTGCTGCTGTTGCTGTTGGTGTTTTGGCGCTGTTTCTCTATGAATTTGTGCTTCTGTTTTGGACCAGGTCTTGTCGGTTAGCCTTGCTATACTCTTTCTCCTTAGAGTTAGCTTGCGACTTGACCAAATATGATATCTGAGTGAGGACTGACCTGATTGTGTTTGCGGTCCAGCAGTGCTGTTGTCGTTGGCACCCTGTGTGCTGGGTGTTTCTTGTTGCCTTTGGCACTGGAGCCGATGATGTGGTCGAGCTGTCAGCTGAGAGAATTGTGTCTCCTTGTTTAAGCTGATACTCGCCGTGTATGTCGTTTCGCTTCTTCGATGTATGTTGTTGGGGCAGTCATGTCTCTTTCCCCTGTGAGACGTAAGCGACGTTGCCTTGTTTCGGAGGTGTCGAACTTGTGTGCACTTGTGTCGTGCTCGATCCAGAGCGTGTGCCGGTGATTATGGTCTGACTATGTTCCTCTGAGCTGTGTTCTCTCGAGATTTGTGTCGCTTCCGTGGTTGTGTTGTTGGGTTATTCTTTCATGTTTCTCCTTTGTTAGTCCATAAATTTCGAGGATGGAATTTCTTAAAGGAGGGGAGGATGTAATGCCCTGGATCCTTGTAGGTCTCGCTGGATCTTTATTGGATCTTTCGGATCTGTTTCGGTGAGTTTCGGTTCGCTTTTGTGGCTTCCGAGTTGAGCTTTACGAGCCGTGTGGGTTTTTCTCTCGTACTAGTTACGGAACCCTACGGTGAGTTTATTTGTCAGTTCATCGACTCGTGAATACTGCAACGATGATGTACTCTCCAAGCCGGTCGTTTCAACTATTTTTACGTATTTTTTAGAGATAGGGCCTAAAATGGATTTTCCAGAAATTAATAAAATTCCTAATTTCTTTTCCTATTTCTTTTCCTTCCTCTCTCCTCCCTTCTCATTTCGCCGCGCCGTCTCTCTCTCCCGTTTTCTCTCCTCTCGAGCTTCCTCGGCTCCGGCTGTAGACGGAGGACCTAGGAGCGAGTGTTGGGGATGCTGTGGAGCTGACTGGGTGCACGACGGGGCGAGGATGGAGTGGTTTTGGCGCGATCCCGAACGGTGGATTCAAAGCTGGTGTTTGAGCTCACGACACGGTTTTCGGCGCGGTTTAGTCCCTTCGTGGAACGGTTTCTTCGGTGGAGGTAGGGAGACGGATCGCCACTTCCTCCTGCACGTTTTCCCTGCTTCTGTGCGTTGTTTGGTGCTTGATCGGGGGAGATCAAGCTGGTTTAGTGAAATCGTAGTTTTTAGGGTTTTCAGGGTTCACCAGAAAATGGCAACCATTCGTGGTGTAGTTAGTGTCAAACTGACCGTTGGGATGTCTGGATCCCATTCACGTAAGTTTCGTGTCGATCGGTGGTCATTCGAGGCCGGTAGGAATCCGGGAACCTCGGTGACTCGTTTATGGTTGATTTGTTCAAATCACCCTGATCTTGCGTTTTAGCGCGTGCATGTGGGCTTTTTAGCCTCCCAATGTTGTTTTTCATCATCTAGCTTTGTTTCCCCTGCGCTTCGGCATGAATGGGGCGTGGAATGGGCCAATTTGGCATTTCCACTGTTTTCTCACCGTGACCGGTGTAGCGGTCGTTCCAGGGACCGTCACAGTCCCTGACGGCCCAACGACAGACCGTCATAGCGTATGGGTGTTTTTAAGTTGTTCATGGCTGAGTGAGCGTGCCGGTCATGTCCCTGACCATTACACTCCCCTGACGCGTCCCGACTTGTGCGTCACAGCCATTGTGCCTTTTGTGTTGTGTTTGAGGTGGTTGCTCTGATGGCACTCCCCCAGTGGGTTAGAGTGGTGATATCGCTTGCCCCAGGCCGTTACACTCTGTTTGACCGCGTTTGACTGGTTGAGTCGGTTCCTCTGACGCGCCCACCCTGGTGCGTCAGGCTTGTGTAACGCGCCTGTCCCAGGCCGTTACATTCCATTTGGTTGAGCTGGGTGGATGTGTCAGTTGGTTCTAACGGCCCTGCCCCCGTGTGTCACAGTGTTGTAACGCGTCCGCCGTGGACCGTTACATGCTATTTGTATGAGGTTTCAGACTTGGGTCTGTTGGCCCTGATGCGTCTGTTCCCGTGCGTTAGGTTGGCGTAACGCGCCTGTTATCGTGCGTTAGGCCGTTGTAACGCGCCTGCCCTGGCACGTTACGCTTTTCGCGTTTTGGTTTCGAGCGTGTTGGCTCTGACGTGCCTGCCCTAGTGCGTCAGGCTCGTGTAACGGCCCAGCACTAGACCGTCACGTTCGAGTAACGGTCTAGGGGTGGTGCATTACAGTCTTTGAGTTTCGATTTCCGTTGTTTCGGTTTCTGATTGTCTTGGCTTATCCTTGTAGCCTGCCCATTTTCCCGTGGATGTCTATGGACGTCCTATGAGGGCTAAGACTACGTTATAAGGTATCCAGGAGTCTTCTTGCTTGAGGCAGGATTTTCTATCCTATTATTGAGTGTGTCTTTGTCGGGTTCCGGTAGACCCGGGGTGACCCAGTGGTTGACAGGTGACCTTGTGTGGGTGTCTCAGTGGTTTTGTCCAGTCTGAGACACTGGTTCTGGATGCCTCGAGGTATCGTATTACCTTGGTTTGTGTGTCCAGGCGTGTCTGAGGGTCCTCGGTGTTCCCTCAGGTCTCCGTGAGCCGTTTCCTGTGGAGTGTCGTTTCTCGTGGCTTAGGATTAGACCGATTGGCGGCTTGTTCCGTTGTCTGTGACGATCTTGCCTTTGAGTCGTCCGACTCAAGGATCGTTACGTTGTAGGTCTAGTAGACTAGTCCTAAGTCTGTCGGTAGTGGTCGTACTGCCAGTGGGTACTCTGTAGTGCGTACGATAGTGCCTCCTAGCTGTCTGTACTCTAGCACCTGTATTTTAGAGTCCCTGTGTCTTGTGAGCCTCCTTTTATTGTAGCCCTAAGGCCTTTGAGTTGCCGACCCGCCTGCGGATGGCGGAGTGGTGTTCCCGACATACGTTTTGCAAGCTAGTTTCGTGGGCTCCTGTGTGGTAGTAGAGTCCGCTACGGGGAGAAAACTAGCTAGAGGGCCTGGCTTGGGCACAAAGCTTGTGTGTGCACACGTGGTCAGGGCAGTTGGACTGGCGCCGACGGGCATGACCCTGGCTAGTTAGTCGTTACTGTGGTACCGCGGTTCTGCTTTCCGTGGGTACTGTTGTTATTCCTCAGACTCGGAACGGTGGTTCCTTGGACCTGGTTCTGAGAGTGTCTTAGTCCCTGTCGGCCCTTGTGACGACAGCATTGACGAGACACTTGTGGCGCAGCATAAGACGTCTGTTGATGTAGCTGGCTGTTCTTCTTGTAAGGAGGTGCTTCCGTCACGTGACGCGTGGCTCTCGGCGTTTCTTGTGCGTCGTGACCTTCCCGAGTTAGCCTTTCTGTGGCCCTACTCGAGGTCAGTGTGATGTTGCGTGCACGACGTTCTAAGTCGTGTGTGCCGTCGTGTCTGTCTTTTGTCCATCCGTGCAGGTCTTCATCTTAGGCCTGACGTCATGTCCGCAGATCGGTAACTCCTGACTTTGTCAGATCATAGTCACCCTTCTGTTACTGTTTGGAGTAGCTTAGGGTGCCGAGTTCTTCTCGGTGGCCGTGTTCTGGGTTTTACGGCCTCGCCTTTCCCTTGCTTTTGGCTTCCCTTGCTCTTAGCTTGTTCCCTACTCCTGCTGTTCCCGTTCTTTTTACAGCTTTGTAGTGTAGTTTTCATGCTTTACTACACCTGTTGTTTTCGTTGTTGTTGTTCCGTGTTACTGCGTGTTTTTCAGTGGGGATCCACGTGACCCCTACTGAGCCAGTGACACGAGACTCACCCCTGCTTTTCAGGTGGGGTGACGTCGTTCGTTCTGCTTCCGTGTGTTTCCTGGTGCGCGTGCTCGTAACGTGTCGTAGTGGCCAGCTGGTACCTGCGTCGGGCTTCCCCCGACTTTTTGGTACGTCTTTCTTTTCTGTCGACTGTACTTGCTAGACTTGCTGTCTTTAGCTTTGGACTTGACTCTGGTGTATAATTGTTAAAAAGAAACTATTAATTAAAAAGTAATTTTATTTCTGCTACTTTAGCAAACCAATCTAATAAAATTTAATTGCTTACTGTTATATCTCTGTGGCTTCAATGTACTCTACACATACCTTTCATCCCTTCGGAGCTTTACCGCTCTTGGGAGGCCTCGCGGGTTCCTTGTGGTATCACGTGTATTCGGTAGTCCTACCGGGTATACCTGGTATCCGGAATCCGGGTCACTACACATACGCCCTTGAATGGAATAATAGGGCCAGGCTTCTTGTCTTCTAAAGAGGCGTGATCTTGAACTTGTCCTGAGCGGGCTGAGTATCACCAGATCGTGAACTACAAGACAGGGAAACGGATCAGAGGGCCCAGGGGGAATCCCTGGGGCAAACCCTCCGATGATTAAGTCAGTGGAGCTATGGTGGGAGCAATAGTAGGGAGGATAGAGCTTGTGCGCGAGATCCCTCTCCACCAGAAGGGTGAAGCGGTTCTTGCTCAGGAGTTTTGGGCGTATGATTGCCTTTCTTCATCTACCTTTAGCCAGAGGGTATCCCTGGTTTAAATAGTACGCCGTCTCTTGGAGTCCTGTCAGCCGAGGGGTTTCAGGTGGGGGTTACTTCCTCATCGTGGGCTTTTATAGCCTTATCGTGGGAGTGTTATCATCGGGGGGAAGAAGAAGTCCCTTGCCTTCCTGAATTCCTGCCTGCTGCGGACTCTTAACGGCTGCAAAGATAAGCATTCGTCAGTCATTCCGAGCTCAGAGGGGCCAGCCCTATCCGGGCGATAGGCTTAGCTCGGTAAAAGATGGGTCGGATAGGCTAGCCTACGCCTCCTTCTCCCAGGCGGAGAGATGACTCGGGCGCGGGCCTTTCTCGTGACCTGACCGATGCTCGGGCCCTCCGAGCCTTGAGGCCGCCTAGGAGGGTTGTTTCCTCGAGCGCTGTTTATTGGGCTTTCTTCCCTAAGTGGGCCCTGTGGGCTGTCACTTGGGTGAGCTTGGCCTCATTGGGCCCTGCCGGGCCTAGTTGGGCTGCTCTTTGAATGGGCTGCAGAAATCCCCCTCTCCACTTGTCCCCCTCCTACTCCCGAGCCAAAGGAGGCTCGGTTGAGTAGTTTATGAGGGCATCGGACCGGTGTGGCTCAGGTGGGTGGAGATCTGACGGTGTTAAGTAGCCACGTGCCGTGGTCACCTGGGACCGTAATTATAGGGATCTTGACGGATTTGAAATGAAGGGGCCCCCTTTTTCTCGGAGGTCGGAACGACGCGCCGCCTCCCGTGAGGGTTTATAGGCATTGGGCGTTGTTTGTCATCCCAGACTCTCTAGGGTTTTTGGCTTTTCTTCATTCCTCTGCTTTCGGGGCTCCTTGATGCGCCGTGAAGTCACGACGGAGGAGCATAACCTCGCGGCGGCGTTTGAGGAGTTGGCGCGCATAACCGCAGAGGCGGTCCGGTAGCTTCCTTCTCCCCCAGAGTCTTCGGGTTCTCTCGAGAGCTCTGCTTTCAGTTCCTCCTTGAGTTCCATGGCGGGCCAGCGTTCGGGCGAGGAGTTGGAGGTAAGGGCACCGGTCTCGAATCGCAGCGAGCTGGGGGAAGCCGAGGTGAAGAAGCTAAAGCACCGCTTTCGCTTGCCTCTCAGATACAGCTTTGCCGCCGCTGCCCCGTATGAGACGAGCCTGGATGATCGCACGGGTCATATCTGCACTTTTCTTCTGGCTTGGAAGAGCGGGTTTTGCCTCCCCTTCGAGCCTTTCATCCTTCAGCTCCTAAATTTTTTCCAGTTGGCGCCTATTCAGTTGGTTGCCAACTCATACCTTCTTCTTTCCGCTTTTCGAATCCTCTGCCGCCAGTATGGGATTCTTCCTTCCTTGGACCTCTTTCATTATTTCTTTGAGTTGAAAGCGCATCCGTCGGCGGGGAAGGACTTTTACTTCATTCAGGCGCAGAGGAATAGGAGTTGTATTCTGTTGGCGGCGAAGGATTCCTCGCACAAAGGGTGGAAGACCCAACTCTTCTGGGTGAAGGCGGAGGCGGTGGACGAAACCTGGAGGTGCTAGGTGATGCCCAACTTTCATCCGAACAGTCCTCCCCGGCAGGAGGAGTTCCCTCCTCACGTGGAGAAAAATGCCGCTCGTCTGCTGAAGAATTGCCAGTCGACCGAGGAATTGGTGACGCCGGAGAATGTCGAACGGTGCCTCCTTACGCGGCTGAAACGGTCAGGTACCACCACTCGGATTTTTCTTCTGGGGTGGGAATCATCTCTCTTTTCCTGACCATGCCTTCTTCTCTATTGTAGACATCAGGCGGGAGCCTCTGGAGGAGGCTGCTGAGGTCGTCGATCTTGGAGATGACTCGCAGCCGATGAGCCTGACGCTCCTGTGGGTCGCTCCCAAGCCCGGGATAAGGGCAAGGGGGCGGCATCTGAGGGAACTTCATGATCGGGCGGTGCAAAGCGCAAGGATCCCATGGAGAGAAAGTTACGGGAAGCCACGAAGGCCAGGAAGCGGGCCAAGAAGGCCGGCCTTCTTGCCACTGCCGGGGGCGACTCTAGCTCGGCGGCACTGCCCTCTCAGGGGCAAGATGGGGCTGACCCTACCGGGCCGGCTCCCCCATCCACTGGGCGAGAGGGGGCCGAGGAGACCAAGGGCCCCTTAGAGGGTGGTGACGGTGGGTCGGCTCTCCCCTTGGTGGGAACAGAGGGGGCCAGAGCTGAAGTAGACGAGGCCGAGACTGGGTGGCCGGTCGAGGTTGGCGATGTCTCGGGCAGTGAAACCCGGGCCGAGACAGTTGAGGTTGGGGGTTCGCCTGCGAGGGCGTCGCAACCCCAAACATCGGTGGCGCCCGGAGCGACCGAGTTTGCTGTGTCGGTCGAGGTTGGGGGTTCGCCTACGAAGGCGTAGCAACCCCAAACATCGGTGGTGCCCGGGGCAACCGGGTTTGCTGTGTCGGTCGAGGTTGGGGTTCGCCAATGGAGGCGTCGCAACCCCAAACATCGGTGGCACCCGGGGCAACCGAGCTTGTTGGGTTGGTCGAGGTTGGGGGTTCGCCTATGGAGGCGTCGTAACCCCAAACATCGGTGGCACCCGGGGCGACCGTTTCAGCAGCTCGGTCCGGGCCTTCCTGAGCGGTGCCTGGGGTGGATCGAGTGTCCATGCCGGAGGCCTTGGTGAGGCTCGGTATCTCGAGCAATCTGTACAAGCTCTGCCGCGAGGTGTCCGCGAGGATGAGAGGAGGAGATATGCGCCATTCTCCTTCCGGGGTCCTCGATGTCATCATGGAGGGCGGCTTGATCATGGGCCAGATGGGGGCCACCATGGCGGAGACCTACGCCCGGACGGAGTCAGAGCGGTCGAATCTCGCCTGGACTCTCGGAGGGTGTGAGAGGAAGCTAGCCCGACTCAATGAGGCGCACGAGGGGCTTCAACGGGAGGTCTCCGCGATCAGGGATTTGGCACGGTCGAGCCGGCTGGAAGTCGGAGCGTTGACCAAGCAGCTGGCCAAGGCTCGGGAGTCGCTCGTGAGGAAAAACAAACTCCTTGAGGAGGAGCGCCTTCACCATCTCGAGCTAGACGGCCTTTGGGAGGCTGAGCGCGCTGAGTTGCTGGACCGGGCGGAGGCAGCGGAGCGCCGTCGTTCGGAGGCCAAGGCGGACCGAGCTGGGGGGGAGAAACGATCGGTCGAGGCCAAACAGAAGTCGATCGAGCTCGAGGAGCGGGCGGCCGAGGCCGAGCGGAAGTCGATCGAGGTAGAGGGACGGATGACGGAGGCAGAGGAGCGAGTGTCCGAGGCGGAGGGGAAGTCGGCCGAACTTGCTGAAAGGATGGGGCAGGTCGGGGCGAAGGCGATCGAGCAGGACATGGGCTCAGAGGCCTACCGAGCCGACCTTCAGGAAGCTGCCCTTCCATACTACGAGATAGCGCTTCGCCGAGGCGCCCGCAAGGGGTTCAAGCAGGGTTATCGCCGGACAGTGGATTACGCCGACGAGCAAGACTCTGGGATCGATTTCCCCTCGGGTCAGTGCTATGACTCGGAGGAGTCGGCTTCTAGCTCTTCTGCGTCGGGCGGGGAAGATCCAGAGGGCTCTCCTCCGACGGGGTCACCAACTCTGGCTGCCTTGGGAGGGCTCGCGACCGATGCAGTTCTCGCATAGGCGAGGTCAGTCCTGGGTCGGCCGTCACCGAGGGTGCCGGGGGCGAAATACCCACACCTGCCGTTCCCGAGCTTCAAAGTTGGCCCGAGGCCTGATGTATTTTGCCTTGTTTTGTCTCTTTCTCTGTTTGTCTGTTTTCCTTTTCTGAAAAAAAAAGAAAGATTTTCTTTTTGTGAGGCAATAAATGACTTACTTTCTTCTTGCGCTCCTTGCCGTAATTTGGTTAGCGTATCAGTAGTAGTTGGAAAGTGCCGATACGTCCTGCATGATTTTCGCACGCTGGTTAGATGGATTCCTGACAGGGTGTCCTTCTGTTTTCTCACGCTTTGAATGCCAGGCAGCTTCTTGTATCCCGCAGAGGCGGAAAATGAGGGATTTGAGGTGACCGTTCAGATGGGAAAAATCCTTTGGCGTGTTTTTGAGGGGGGAGTAGCCTCCCTTAGCCTTATAAAAAGATCGAAGGGCGTCCCTTCCTCTCCACCGCTTAGGATTTTCGCTAACAGTCTTTCCTCGCCCCTTCTCCACGTTGCGCTGTGCCGTTGCATTCGGAGCATGGAGGATCCTTAGGAAGACGACGCTGCCGATGATGGAGGAGCAGAGAGTTCTTGCTGCCTTGGGCTGTTGAGCAGGTCCGATGGTCGTCACGCGGGGTTGAAACAGGTCCGATGGTCGTCGCGCGGATCTGGAGAGGGTTCGATGTATGGAGGCACGCCGTTTACCCTTTATCAGTTGCGACGACGCTTCCATGGGGGTGAGATGGAGGACGGATGGGGGCATCCGTGATGCCCATCCCCTCCGGGCCTTCTCCTGCCTCCTCATCCAGCTCTGTTGGTTTCTTTTTCTTTCTAGCAGCGTCTTTTTCCCTCTTCTACTCTTCCTTTCTTTCACTCTTCGGAGGGTGCCTGCACTCTCTATGTTCTCCAAAGAGTTGGCAGGTTGGGGGGCTTCCCTACGCATTCCTTCCCTCTTCCTCTTCCAAGTTCAACTTGGAAGGTAGCCTTCCTTCTTTTTAATCCCTCTGTCACCTTTGTCACGGGCCACCCGAGCTAACTGGGTCAATCGCCCTTTGACCGAGCCAGTTTCTGCGCGAGGCAGAGTCAGTGGCTGGACGCAAGGAGATCAAGGCCGAGTCGGCCGAGCGATGGCCTCTTGCCGTGGTGCTAGATGGATTTTTTGCTTTTTGCTATGCAATGTACTGGCTTTTGCCTTTTTGATGTACCAACAATTGAATAAAAAGAAGAGAGTTTTATTTCCCTCAAATTGTTTGCACAACTTTAAAAGTAGAATTTGCGTAGTGCGGCTGCGTTCTACGTCCGAGGGATGAGTTCCCCTTCTATTGCAGCTAGCCTGTACGCACCTTTCCCGAGCGTCTCGACCACTCGGTAGGGGCCTTCCCAGTTAGGGGATAGCTTGCCCGCTGCCTCTAGTGGTCGAGAGGCTTCGGCTTTCCTGAGGACGAAGTCTCCCGGTTGAAAGTGCCTGTTTCGGACTTTGGCGTTGTAGTATCGCGTGAGGCGGCGTTGGTACTCCGTAGCTCGGATACTGGCGATCTCTTGAATTTCATCAGCCAGGTTGAGGTTCTCGAGTAACTTTTGTTCGTTTGCCTCGGGCGAGTAGCGGATGACTCAGAGAGACGGGTTGGCAACCTCTAACGGAATGACGGCCTCAGTGCCATACACCAGCTGGAAAGGACTTTCACCGGTTGCCGTTCTGGGAGTCGTTCGGTGTGACCAAAGTACGCTGGGCAGTTCCTCGAGCCAGCTACCCTTGGCCTTGCCGAGTCTGGTCTTTATGCCTTTTAAGATAGTCTTATTGGCATTTTCGACCAGCCCGTTGGCCTGAGGGTGGGCGACCGAAGTGAAGTGGTTATGAATGTTTAGGTCGGCGCATCTGTCTCGGAAATAACGAGAATCGAATTGCCGACCGTTGTCGCTCACTATCACCCGGGGGATGCCGAAGCGACAAATGATCGACTTCCATACGAAACTCCAGACGACTGTCTCGGTGATCCTCGCCGTGGCTTCGACCTCGATCCATTTGGTGAAGTAGTCGATGGCGACGATGATGAACTTCTTCTGGGACTGAGCCGTAGGGAATGGCCCGAGAATGTCGATCCCCCACCGAGCGAAGGGATAGGGCTCGGTAAAGGTGATGAGCTCCGTAGCCTACTGATGGACCAAGTGGTCGAATCGCTGGCATCGGTCACACTGCTATACGTGAGCCGTGCAGTCGCGCTGCAAGGTTGGCCACCAGTACCCCTGCCGTAGCAGGATCCTGGCTAGAGACCTTCCTCCTGAATGCGCCCCGCACAGGCCTTCATGAGTCTCTTGGATGGCTCGATTGGCCTCGTCGGGGCCGAGACACTTCAGGAGGGGACCAGAGAAGGACCTCCGGTAGAGAGTGTCATCGAGGATGATGAAGCGTCGGGCTTGATACTTCATTCGGTGTGCCTCCCGAGGGTCGGAGGGCTCTCGGGAGTCCTGGAGCCAAGACTGGTAGGGGGAGCGCCAGTCGCTTGGAAGGGCCGAGTCAACGGCCAGGAGCTCCGAGTCAATGCTCAGGCGCTCTAGCTCTTCAAGGAGGACTGATCGGGTACCTTCAGGGTCGATAGAGGAGGCTAATCGAGAGAGGGCGTCCGCTCGGGAGTTTTCCTCCCGAGCTATTCAGACTACCTCGAATCCCTCGAACTGTTGGGCCAGGTCTCTGACTAGCTGGAGGTATTTGACCGTTAGGGCCTCTCGAGCTTCGTATTCACCGTTGGCTTGGCTAGCGACCCGCTGGGAGTCAGTGTGGATTTTGACTCGCTCAGCCCCCAACCGTCGAGCCATGCGAGCTCCCGAGATAAGGGCCTCATACTCGGAAGCGTTGTTGGACGCCTGAAAGCTGAATTTCAAGGCGTACTGTAGTTCTACTCCTTCAGGGGACCTCAGGAGGATCCCAGCACCACTACCGACCGAGTTGGAAGATCCGTCGACGAACAGTTCCCAGGTCAGCCCGGGCGCGGACGGAGATCTCTCTTCAGTCGGGATGGTGCTCTCGGCGATGAAGTTGGCGAGCGCTTGGCCTTTCATAGCCGAGCGCGGGCGGTACGAGATATCATAGGCCCCAAGCATGATTGCCCATTTGACGAGTCACCCTGAAGCTTCGGGGTGGGCTAGAATCTTCTTCAATGGTTCGCAGGTTAGCACGGTGATGGGGTGCCCTTGGAAATAGGGTCGGAGGCGCTTGGCGGAGGTAACTAACGCTAGCACGAGTTTCTTGATTGCGGGGTACCTCCTTTAAGCCTCGTTGAGCACCTTGCTGGTGTAGTAGAACGGCCTCTCGATTCCCTAGTCATTTCTGACCAGGACCGAGCTGACTGTGGATGGTGTTGCCGAGAGATAGAGCAGCAAGACTTCGCCCGGAACGGGCTTGGAGAGCACTAGGGGTGAGGCCAGGAACTCCTTTAGCTCGGCGAACGCTCTCTGGCATTCCTCATCCCATGTGAACGTAGCAGATGCCAATTTGGTCCCCCTCAAAAGTTTGAGGAAGGGCAAGCATCGTTCGGCTGCACGAGACAAGAAGCGGCTGAGAGCGGCGACACGCCCAATTAGGTGCTGGACGTCCTTGATGCAAGTGGGCAAGCGCATGTCCAGGATGGCCTGGACCTTGTCGGGGTTGGCTTCGATCCCGCGTTGTGTGACCAGGAAACCCAGGAACTTCCCAGATCTTACTTCGAAGGCGCACTTGGCAGGATTGGGCTTCATGTTGTACTTCAGGAGGGTGCCGAAGGTTTCGGCGAGGTCGGTGAAGTGATTTTGGGACTTGGGGGTCTTGACAAGCATGTCATCAATGTAAGCCTTGACGTTCCGACCTAACTACTCCTCAAACATGTGATTGACCAGCCTTTGATACGTAGCTCCAGCGTTCTTCAACCCGAAAGGCATCCGGGTGTAGCAGTATACGCCGTAGTTGATGATGAAGGTGGTCTTCTCGATATCTTATGGATCCATTCTGATCTGATGATAACCTGAATAGGCATCTAGGAAGCTGAGTATCTCGTTGCTCGAGGTTGAGTCAACCAATTGGTCGATGCTCGGTAACGGATAGCAGTCCTTAGGAGTGGCCTTATTCAGCTCGGTGAAGTCCACGCACATCCACCATTTGCCCGAAGCTTTAGGTACCAGGACGACGTTGGCTAACCACGTCGGGTATAGGACCTGTCAAAAAATGCCAGTCTCTTGTCCCTTGGTGACCTGCGCCTTGATGATCGTATGTTTCTCTGGTGCATGCTTCCTTCTGCGCTGCTGTACGGGCTTCACGGCTGGGTCGAGGTTGAGCTTGTGCATCACAGTCTCCTATAGTATTACAGGCAGTTGATCATCGGACCAAGCGAAGACTCGGATGTACTCAGAAAGGAATTCTTTATATTGATGCTGAACCTTGGGCGGTAGGTCGGCTCCGATCCTTACTCCTAGGGTCGGGTCATCGTTTAGGAAAACCGTCAGTAATTCACCACCAGGCTTGGTGGTTGCGATTTTATCCTCGACTCCCCGGGGACTCTTATCTTTCCCGTCCGGCCTTGTGGCTTCCACCAAGATATTGTAGCACCTTCTGGCCACGGCCTGGTTACCTCGGACTTCCCCCAACCCATTTGTGGTGGGGAACTTCATTTTTTGGTGATAGGTAGACGGTACGGCCTTTATTCGGCTGAGGATTGTGAATGTGTCACGTGTTGGACTAAGAGAGAGATGGGGTTTCTCCCTCTCTGTGAAAGAAAAAAATGATGAAACGCGTGCATAAAAGGGGGGTGATATTGAAAAAAGTGGAGAGTACGACCTGAAAGGGCACTCTATAGGAGAACGCGGAGAACCTAAACTTACCGAACCTTCGGTACAGGGCGGAGACCGGGGTCCGAAGACCCTCTCACGCAAACTGAACCCCTTTCTGGTAGTCGTGACCTACCATTTCGAGGGCAATTTTCTATATACCGGGTGCGAGCCAGGGACTCTACGTAGTAGAAATTGTTGTGCCTTGTGGTTTTGATGATGGCAATTGTGGCTTTGCTGATGGTTTTGATGATGATTTCAATTGTCGCTTTGCTGATGGCTTTGATGGATCTTGATGATGGCCTTGATGTGATTTTGATAGTTGATCCTTGATGTGTGTGTGTTATTCACTGTGAGTCATCCTACTGTGTGAGTCATCATGCTATTACTCACCTTTTGATCATAATACAGTTCTTCATAAGTTTTGATATGGCATTGCATATTAGATTTTGTTCAGTCTTGGCTGATTGGTCAACTCCTCAGTTCATGCATTGTCTTAGGCTAAGTGTGTACAGCGTCTTAGGCAAAGTCTGTACAGCGTCAACGCACTTCATTGGAAGTGTGTACAGCGTCAACGCGTGAAGTCTGTACAGCAGTGTCATATGCTCCTAAGTCTATGCATTACTGTTCATGTATCAGTCTTCATCAAGTCTGTACATTGACACGCCAACCTCCTTGAAGTCTGCACACTAGTCTTCACTGTCTAGTCTGCACATTGGTCTTCGATTTCAAAGTCCATACATTGGACTGTTCTTCAAAGTCTGTACATTGGCTTCACATCTTCAAGTCTGTACAGCCGTTTGCTTTGAATTTCAAGTCTAGACATTGCACTGTAGCATCCATCGTCTTCGTGTTGTTTTAGTGTCTATGTCTTCGTGTTGTGTTTACGTCTTCGTGTTGGTCTGTCTTCGTGTCTTCGTGTTGTTTTTGCATTCGTGTCTCCGTGTTGCTACAGTGACACTTCGTGTCGTTCTCGTTTCACCTCGTGATGTTCTCACCGTCTTCGTGTTGTTTTCAACTCGTGACGGTTTCTATTATGTGTCTTCGTGTCGTGGTCAGCCCGTGTCGCCTCGTCTTCGAGTCATTCATTCGAGCTATTTTATGCTCGAGTTGTTTCTCTTATGTTTTTAAGTGTTGTTTCACTTCGTGTCGTTTCCGTATTATGTCTTCGTGTTGTTTTTCCTAATACCTCGTGTCCTTCTTATTTTGTAACCACACTTCGTGTCGGTTTCTGTTGTTTCTGTGTTTGTGTCGTCAAGTTGTTTTTATGACTTCGTGTCGTTTCCTTATTGTGTCTTCGTATTGTCTCCGTGTCTCCTCGAGTCATTTTTTCTTCTGGTTTCACTGCTTCATCACGTGTCGTGATAGCCGTGTCTATTTTTCTGTCCTCGTGTTGTCTTTCCTAGACCCAGTGTCTGTCTTGTCTTGTGACCACACTTCGTGTCAATTTTTGTTTTCGTATTCGAGTTGGTTTCAGTCCATGTTGTTCTCGTGCCGTTCTCTTTGCTGTTTATTATGTCGTGTCGTTTTCTTTACTTCGTGCTGTAGTCACCTTGTGTATCTCGTGTCGTTCTCAGTGCATCTAGAATTGCTACCACATACCTCGTGCAGCTTTAGTTATTGTGGCCCTCAATTTTAATGGTTTTCATCTCCTTGCAGGTCCGAGGAAGAAATATTCCCCAGTGACTGGCAGCACGTGATCCGAGGGTGGAATGAAGCCTACTGAGAGACTGCCACGTCGTCCTAATATTTAGGGCTGAAAGTGTGGAGGTCACACGACGGGGCTGCCGCTGCTGCTGCTCCTGCTATATATATATGAACCTTCTTCCACAAAAGATGGCAGATAGTGTGGGCGAAAGGTGAAGTCCATACAGAGAGCCACGATCCAGATAGAGAAGAAGAAAAGGAAAAGAAGAGGAGAAAGAGAGTGAGAAAGAGAAAGAGAGTGAGAAAGAGAAATAAAGAGAGATTGAGTAAGAGATCGAGATAGCAGAGTGTGAAGAGAAGAAGAGGAAGAAGAATAGAGAAGAAGAGAGAGCTAGAGTGATAGAAGCTTCAACTGAAGATTTGTTCCTGCTGGACCGTGGATCAAATCCAGGCCAGCCAGCTCCTGCGAGAGCCACATTTGTTTTTATCTTTTCAGCTTTCTGTTGCTGGTTTCGTTTTTCTTTTAAACTATCCATTTGCTGTTTTTCCGATTCTCTGTAGAGAGGTCGGGGTCCCTCCTGTTGGTTCAGGAGAAGGGAGATCGCTATCTCCGGTTGCAAGTAGCTAGGTGCTACTTGTGGGTTCCCTCTGGTTAGAGGAAGGGAGGCTCGTCCTCCGGTTCTGGGCTTGTAGATTTCAAGTCCAGGGGTCCCTCCGGTTGGGAGGAAGAGAGGTCCTAGACCTCTGGTTTGTAGGTGACGTAGTGTCACTTGTGCTTCCCTCTGGTGTTCAGAGGAAGAGAGACTTGGGTCTCTAGGTTCCCCTCCGGTTTGGAGGAAGGGAGGATTGGTCCACCGGTTCTAGTCTTGTGGGTTGCAAGACTAGGTGTTCCCTCCGGTCTGGAGGAAGAGAGACTTGCGTCTCTGGTTTGCTAGTCACTGGTGTCACTAGTGGTTCCCTTCGGTTGGGAGGAAGAGGGGAGGTTGTTCCCCTGGTCAAGCTGTTTGGCAGCATTTGTTGCAGACTGAGTCTGCTGTTTCTAGCGTGAGCTAGTGAAGCCACACTCGGTTGAGTGTGGGGTGGATGTAGGCCTGGAGGACCGAACCACCTAAAAACCCCTTGTGCATTGTGGTTTGGTTTATCTGCTTTTGCTTCCCCTAGATGATTGCATAGGGGCGCTCTAAGCATTTGGCTTCTGTTTGTGCAGAAGTGTTGATTAGTTTTCTTAGAATATTTTAATCTGTCAAGAGAGCGAAATTCCAGTTGAGCTTCAGTTTGTCGAATCTGTCCTGTTATTATTCTAGTTTTAATTGGGTGAAAGTTTTTTTTAACGGGTTATATTCATTCACCCCCCCCCCTCTGAATACTGCACCGAACCTATCAATTGGTATGAGAGCGGTTCTCTGATTGATCAGATCCAACGATCTGCAGAGGATCCTATTGTCCCTTGGTGCTTTTCTGACTTTACTCTTTGCTGCATAAATCTACTTGCCAATCTAATCCATGGGTTCTCCACCGGTTTACAATGGTTCTAACTTTAATTCATGGGTTAGCAGTCTACACAATTATGTGGATTTGATGGATCCGGATCTGTGGAAGTTAATTTCACATGGTCCTCATAGACTGCCAGAGGAAGAGTCCGAATGGACTAAAAGTGATAGATCAAGAAATGGAGAGAATCAGAAAGTTTTGAGATTAATGAAAGAAGCTACTGACAAGGCTCTACATTCTTGTTTTTATGACTGCAGGTCTGCAAAGGACATTCTGGATCAGTTGAAACTAGTTCAGAGGATGAATGAGGACAGCTTTCTGATGGCTGATAAGAGTGACCATAGCAGTGAACAAGATGAATTTGAAGATGCTGTGGAGGTAAACCCTTTCGAGAATTTCACTTTAGATGACTGGGAAGATGCATATGCTAATCTATTACACTCCCATGAAAAACTGAGGAAGAAGAATAAAAGTCTGATAAAGAAGATAACAAATCTAGGGGATCCAGCTTCTGAGACTGAAAATTTTGAAAATCCTGAAGTTTTGAAAACTGAAAATGAAATACTCAGAAGACAAGTGTCTAAACTAGATGGAATCCAATCAGAACTTGATCATGTTAAATCTGAAAACACTAAACTTAGAAAACAATGTCAGGAATCTGACCAGAAACTAATCAGTCTTGAAAAAGAAAACAGATTGATCAATGAAGAGTTCAAGGCAGTTAGTGTCGCAAACTTAAAATTTCAGGAAAACTTTGAAAACTGTACATCAGAATATCCAGGTTTCCTAACTGATGCAATATTTGATGATGATAAACTTGAGTAGGAAAACACTAGTCTAAAGGAAGAAATTGAGAAACTGAAACAGTTGAACTCCACCATGTCAGAGAGATTGCTGACATTTGAAAAAGGGAAATCTGTTGATGAAAATCAAAATGAGCTCAAATTGAAACAAGAGATTGAAACTCTTAAAAATTTGAATAATGTGATGCATCAACAGATTTTGGTCTGTGAAGAAGATATAGTCAACTATGAACATCAGATTTCTTCTCTTCAATCTGAAATAAATGATCTGAACAATACTTTGTCAAAATTCGTAAGTGGGCAGAAAAACCTAGACAAGCTACTAGGTGTAACAATCAACACTAGGAAGGAAGGGCTGGGCTACAATAATGGTAACAAGAAAGAATTTCAGAGCAAGTTGATGACATCTTTTGTAAAAATTTCAAATGTAGCCACCACTTCAAAAGATAAACAGCCCATCGTTCAGAAAACTGAAGAACAGAACAAAAATCAGAAAAAGATTGGAAAACAAAAATTAAATAAAAGGGGTTCATTAGGGCATATTGATCAAAGCTCACACACACATTCACATGCATCTAAAAAGAAAGTGTCATGCCATTATTGTCATAAATTTGGTCATCTGATGCATGAATGTAAATTGATGAAGAAGGATGATATGACTGCTATGAACCTTAATGATAGAAATCTTTCATTTCAGAAAGAGAAAATTGAATGTTTTCACTGTGGTAAATTAGGACACACAATTGCACAATGCTGGTTTGCAAGTGATAAGAAAACATCTCATTCATATCATAATAAATCTCCTGCAAGCCAACATGGTCCTAATAAGAACAAATTTGTTTTTAAAGATAAGCTCATTACATGCTTTGAGTGTGGAAAGACAGGCCACATGGCTATTGAATGCTGGCTGAGGGCTGGTGGAAGAAATCCTAATTCATGCTTTCACTGTGGCAAGATGGGCCACATTGCAGCCCAATGTTGGCATGCTCAGGGAAGCAAGTTTAACAATAAATCTGGTAAATTCCCTGTCAATAGAAATATTTCTGATAGAAATGAATTTGTTTTTGAGAAGAAAACACTTACATGTTTTGAATGTGGGAAGTCAGGCCATAGAGCTTCTGACTGTTGGCTGGCTTATGTTGGTAAACAGAATCTTAATTCTGTTAACAGAAAATTTCATGCATATGCACATAGAACTCATACTAATCAGAGTGTGCATAAATTAAATCTGAAATCTGCTGCCTCTTGCTATTACTGTGGTATATTAGGTCATTCAATGAATAATTGACATCTGATGAGATCTGATGACCTACATGCTAAGAGGTTGTTTAGAACACCTACCAAAGGTGTCACTATTAACCATGCAGGACCCAAGACTGTTTGGGTACCTGCCCATGCAAAATAGTGTGCTAACTTGCAGGTGTGCCTTGGAAGCTGAAGAATAAAAAGGGGGAAATAAACCAAGGCACCCAAGTTGATAAAACCCCATTCAGGTAAATTTCTCAAATCTGTTCAAATGAAAATTATGGTTGAGTTGAGAAGTCATTGCTTCATGCATACATGTTTTATTTTAATTGGTTTGACAACTTGCATTGATCTTTGTGGGCTTTCTTGTTTGTACTATGAGCTGTGTGCATATATGAGAATGGCATAAACATGCACATGACATACAATCATTGAAAATCTGATGCATACATTTAGGAGGAGCATTATTCATACATCTGAAATCACTCAACTGTTTTTAGATTTACTGCATAGCATGTTAAATCTGTTGTTGCATAGTCATTCATCATCTACATTGTCTACATGACATATAGGATGATTTAGTGTTTTTAGCTAGAGGGAATCATTGCATAGCATATCACTTCTTTGAAAAATCAAAAAAAAGGGAAGGGAAATGTCACTGCATATAGATAGGGGGAGCATGCTTAATCCGTTCCTCTGCAGCTATATGATTAATCTTGTCATATCTGAAGAGTCGGTGATTCCATCATGTAAAGTGGTATCAAATGATTTCTTGACTACTTCTGAAGTTGTTCAAAATCTGAATGCATACCTTATTGGTATCTGTTTGTCTCTCCTAAATCTACTGAATGAGAGCTTTTCCTCTATTCAGTCAACTTTGAACCTCTTTGCTCAAGAGCAGCTCATTTGCTACAATTCTTCAGAATCATGCTGTTTAGTGAATATTCTCACTTGAATTACTCTGCTGAGACATGAAGTAAACCTTCAGCTTGAATACTACTTCATAAAAGTTAAAATATCTTTAATGAGGAAACTTCCATTATACATGCTTAAGACCATTTGTTAACTGTAAGTGGTTTAAGTCTAATGTACTCTTGTTTGGTCACAAGAAACTTGAAAATATCTGTTTCAACCTCTTAATAAACTTTAACTGTCTGCTTCATGTAAATTCATGTAAGACTTTCTGAAATCTGAAAAGTTGATATCCATGTCTACGTTGACTGAGATATATAGTGTATGTGGTTGTTCCTAAACAACTAACTTGTTCTGAAACCTTTTAAGTAAAAGTATAGACAGAGCAATGACTATGGCTACTGAGAAACATGTCCAAAGGATTGTGTCATGAAGTACCATGATTAACTCTGTTTAAAGAGATAATTGGAAATTATTGTGAAAATATGGCAGAGCAATGGCATAGTTGTATTGAGTAACTGGGGATTCTGGCCTCTGATCAAGGTGTATCCTCATGCCAAAGATACTTTTAATGCTACCTCTGTTCTCTAAAATGGGAGAAACAATACGGTTGTCACACTGAGTAACTGGGGACTCTGACCTCTGATCAAGGTGTCTCTCCACGTCAAAAGGTGTTGATAAACCAAAATTATTCTTTAAAGAAAAATTTGAACAAGTGTAAATCAAATTCTGAAAGAACAAGTAAAATTCAGGAGCATTCACTTATGTTTCTCTTAAAGCTGTCATGGAAAGTAAACTAATTAAGATAGAAGTTGGTTGAACTAGAATCTTATATGAGCTTGTAGTTCCTTTTTTATTAAGTGTTGGTTCAGATATGAGTATAATTTCTTTTGAAAAATTTCAGTTTACATCATTCTTAAACCATATCTGACAATCAAGGGTTCATAAGCTTTTATGATGGAGGAATCCAGAACTTAAGACTTTGATTTTATGAAGTTGGTATCTTGCTGAAAAGTTCATTATCTCAATTTTTCACAAATCGTTGAATCTGCTCATCCTATTGCCCTTTATCACTGTAATTTCATTCAGACTAGTTGTCATATATGAGAGTTGCTGTCTTTGAATAACCAGAGTTCATCCTTGTAGATTTCTCTTGCTTCATGGATCATAAGAGTAGAATTCTCTGGTCTGTTTGAGAGACTATATGCATAAGGGGACAATGTGCTAGATTGTCTGATCATGTTAATTGTCTACATTAGCTCTATATCATCTACCATGTCAAAGGGGGAGTATTGTTGCATATGCATGATTGCATAAGTTGTTTGACTAAGGGGGAGACTTGTTTTTAATTGTGTCTGAACTACCGTGTGTGTCTCATATGACATCACTGGATTATCTTTCTCAAACTATTTTCTTTTTGATGAAGTCAAAGGGGGATAATAGTTTGAGTCATCAGACTGACTCACTGTGTAGTGTTGCCATCATCAAAAAGGGGGAGATTGTTGTGCCCTGTGATTTTGATGATGGCAATTGTGGCTTTGCTGATGGTTTTGATGATGATTTCAATTGTGGCTTTGCTGATGGCTTTGATGGATCTTGATGATGGCCTTGATGTGATTTTGATAGTTGATCCTTGATGTGTGTGTGTTATTCACTGTGAGTCATCCTGCTGTGTGAGTCATCATGCTATTACTCACCTTTTGATCATAATGCAGTTCTTCATAAGTTTTGATATGGCATTGCATATTAGATTATGTTCAGTCTTGGCTGATTGGTCAACTCCTCAGTTCATGCATTGTCTTAGGCTAAGTGTGTACAGCGTCTTAGGCAAAGTCTGTACAGCGTCAACGCACTTCATTGGAAGTGTGTACAACGTCAACGCGTGAAGTCTGTACAGCAGTGTCATATGCTCCTAAGTCTATGCATTACTGTTCATGTATCAGTCTTCATCAAGTCTGTACATTGACACGCCAACCTCCTTGAAGTCTGCACACTAGTCTTCACTATCTAGTCTGCACATTGGTCTTCGATTTCAAAGTCCATACATTGGACTGTTCTTCAAAGTCTGTACATTGGCTTCACATCTTCAAGTTTGTATAGCCGTTTGCTTTGAATTTCAAGTCTAGACATTGCACTGTAGCATCCATCGTCTTCGTGTTATTTTAGTGTCTATGTCTTCGTGTTGTGTTTACGTCTTCGTGTTGGTCTGTCTTCGTGTCTTCGTGTTGTTTTTGCATTCGTGTCTCCGTGTTGCTACAGTGACACTTCGTGTCGTTCTCGTTTCACCTCGTGATGTTCTCACCGTCTTCATGTTATTTTCAACTCATGACGGTTTCTGTTATGTGTCTTCATGTCGTGGTCAGCCCGTGTCGCCTCGTCTTCGAGTCGTTCATTCGAGCTATTTTATGCTCGAGTTGTTTCTCTTATGTTTTCAAGTGTTGTTTCACTTCGTGTCGTTTCCGTATTATGTCTTCGTGTTATTTTTCCTAATACCTCGTGTCCTTCTTGTTTTGTAACCACACTTCGTGTCGGTTTCTGTTGTTTCTGTGTTTGTGTCGTCAAGTTGTTTTTATGACTTCGTGTCGTTTCCTTATTGTGTCTTCGTATTGTCTCCGTGTCTCCTCGAGTCATTTTTTCTTCTGGTTTCACTGCTTCATCACGTGTCGTGATAGCCGTGTCTGTTTTTCTATCCTCGTGTTGTCTTTCCTAGACCCAGTGTCTGTCTTGTCTTGTGACCACACTTCATGTCAATTTTTGTTTTCGTATTCGAGTTGGTTTCAGTCCATGTTGTTCTCATGCCGTTCTCTTTGCTGTTTATTATGTCGTGTCGTTTTCTTTACTTCGTGCTGTAGTCACCTTGTGTATCTCGTGTCGTTCTCAGTGTATCTAGAATTGCTACCACATACCTCGTGCAGCTTTAGTTATTGTGGCCCTCAGTTTTAATGGTTTTCATCTCCTTGCAGGTCCGAGGAAGAAATATTCCCCAGTGACTGGCAGCACGTGATCCGAGGGTGGAATGAAGCCTGCTGAGAGACTGCCACGTGGTCCTAATATTTAGGGCTGAAAGTGTGGAGGTCACACGACGGGGCTGCCGCTGCTGCTGCTCCTGCTATATATATATGAACCTTCTTCCACAAAAGATGGCAGATAGTGTGGGCGAAAGGTGAAGTCCATACAGAGAGCCACGATCCAGATAGAGAAGAAGAAAAGGAAAAGAAGAGGAGAAAGAGAGTGAGAAAGAGAAAGAGAGTGAGAAAGAGAAAGAAAGAGAGATTGAGTAAGAGATCGAGATAGCAGAGTGTGAAGAGAAGAAGAGGAAGAAGAATAGAGAAGAAGAGAGAGCTAGAGTGATAGAAGCTTCAACTGAAGATTTGTTCCTACTGGACCGTGGATCAAATACAGGCCAGCCAGCTCCTGCGAGAGCGACATTTATTTTTATCTTTTCAGCTTTCTGTTGCTGGTTTCATTTTTCTTTTAAACTATCCATTTGCTATTTTTCCGATTCTCTGTAGAGAGGTCGGGGTCCCTCCAGTTGGTTCAGGAGAAGGGAGATCGCTATCTCCGGTTGCAAGTAGCTGGGTGCTACTTGTGGGTTCCCTCTGGTTAGAGGAAGGGAGGCTCGTCCTCCGGTTCTGGGCTTGTAGATTTCAAGTCTAGGGGTCCCTCCGGTTGGGAGGAAGAGAGGTCCTAGACCTCTGGTTTGCAGGTGACGTAGTGTCACTTGTGCTTCCCTCTGGTGTTCAGAGGAAGAGAGACTTGGGTCTCTAGGTTCCCCTCCGGTTTGGAGGAAGGGAGGATTGGTCCTCCGGTTCTAGTCTTGTGGGTTGCAAGACTAGGTGTTCCCTCCGGTCTGGAGGAAGAGAGACTTGCGTCTCTGGTTTGCTAGTCACTGGTGTCACTAGTGGTTCCCTTCGGTTGGGAGGAAGAGGGGAGGTTGTTCCCCTGGTCAAGCTGTTTGGCAGCATTTGTTGCAGACTGAGTCTGCTGTTTCTAGCGTGAGCTAGTGAAGCCACACTCGGTTGAGTGTGGGGTGGATGTAGGTCTGGAGGACCGAACCACCTAAAAACCCCTTGTGCATTGTGGTTTGGTTTATCTGCTTTTGCTTCCCCTAGATGATTGCATAGGGGCACTCTAAGCATTTGGCTTCTGTTTGTGCAGAAGTGTTGATTAGTTTTCTTAGAATATTTTAATCTGTCAAGAGAGCGAAATTCCAGTTGAGCTTCAGTTTGTCGAATCTGTCCTGTTATTATTCTAGTTTTAATTGGGTGAAAGTTTTTTTTTAACGGGTTATATTCATTCACCCCCCCTCTGAATACTGCACCGAACCTATCAGAAATTAGCAGACACAAAGACACACGTAGACTCGGAATTGTTGCATCCCTACGGTTTTGATGATGTCTCACACTATAAATCAATCTTCTATCTCTAGAATAATACATGCTTCATCATGTAGGACTGTGCAATTCATATAGTTGTCAGATAAATATGCACTACTTGATCATGTCTACACACTGTCTGCATAGTCTGTACACTGATGGGTCGACCCTCCACCTCTGATGGGTCGACGCTCCACCTCTGGTGGGTCGACCCCTCCTTTACTCTCCAAGTCCATACATTGAATTTCATATTCAAAGTATGCACATTGGTCTTCACCTGAAGTCCATACATTGAACTTATTTTCAAAGTCTGTACACCCTCCGCTAAGCCTTCAGAGTCTGTACAGCCATTCCTTGAGTTCAAGTCCATACAACGGCACTGTAGATTGCATCTGAAGTGTATACAACCTTTCAAGGGGTCAAGTCTATACATTCTCCCTTTCATTTCAAAGTCTACACATCGCCCTTCATCTTCCAAGTCTATACACACTTTGTTGAACCACAAGTCTATACATCATCTGCCATCTCAAAGTCAATACACTGTCCCTCGTCTCTCACATCATGACCCAAAGTCTGTATAGCCTCTAGTCACTGTACAAGTCCATACACGGGCTGCACTGCACAAGTCTATACATTGGCTTGGGCATCCAAGTCTAGACATCGATTCACTATTCATGCCTTGATTCGAAGTCTGTACAGCGAGCGGCGTTCATCAAAGTCTGTACAGCCAACACCTTCATTGATTCCATGTCTGTACATCACTATCTCAAGCTGCAAGTAGCTGCATCGGTTCACCTGAAGTCTGTACATCGTCTCAGCCACCGTCTCATTCAGCGTCTCACGCTTACAAAGTCTATACACTGGTCGGTGGAAGCAAGTCTATACATTCGACTGTTCAGCCTGTGATCAAGTCTGTACAGCCAGAGAGACCATTAAGTCTATACACTCATTCACTGTAGCATGCACGAGGTGAAGTCTGAACATTGGCATTAGTTTTCCAAGTCTTTACATCTGTCTGTTGAAATTCCAAGTCTGTACATCGGACTGGTTGAGCATGTCTGTACAGCAGTTGCACTCTCAGGTAAAGTCTATACATTGGGACTTCTACCTACGTTCTGAACTGAACTGAGTAAGTCTATACAGTCCTCATATCTTTTACCTACGCTCAGCTCAGTAAGTCTGTACACTGGGAACTTTACTGACGTTGCCTTGCCAAAGTCTACACACTGTGAACCTTCAAGTCTGTACAGACTTTACTTATTCAAGTCTGTACATCGTCCAGCTCTTTGGGAAGTCTACACATCTCTAAGTCTAGACACTCAGTTATCCTTCAACCCTATACACTCGATAGCACCTGGAAGTCTATACACTCTCAAGTCGACACACTTGCTTAATTGCTGTTTCTAAGTCTACACATTTGATGCCTTCATACATTGTTCTCTTCGAAGTCTATACATCAACGTCTGTACATTGAAGTCCATACAGTGCATACTGTTGTGCTTCAAGTCTACACATTGTTGCTCTTCATTACAAGTATTTACACTCGTCCTCCTTCACACGACCAACTCTATACATCCATTGTCTAGCCTGCTGAATGAAGTCTACACACTGAGGTCGCATGAGGGCTCACAAGTCTATACACTCCCTCAGTGTACACACTTACTCATCTGCTATCCTAAAGTATATACATTCGTATCTAACTAAACTAACTAATCACATTTCTTTGTCTCTGCCTGCAGATGATTCAGGTCAATGATTGGGCATGTGAATCGAGGATGATGCTTGGAACGTGATCTGAGAATGCTCTGGAAAGGGAGGGAACGAGACTCCCTCGTGTGAAGGCCTGAAACTCAGGTCGAATGCCATATAAAAGGTGCCTTCTGCGATCAGATGGACTGAACTGGAGAAAAAGCTGAAGAGTAGAATTTTTGAGCAGAAGAAGAAAAGAGAGAGAGCCTCCACGTTCCAGAAAGAAGATAGAGAGAAAAGATTTGAGAGTATTGCTGTGAGAGAAAAGTCTGAGTGAGAGAGAAGAGTCCAATTTGCTTCTTCGGAAGCTACATTTGATTTTGATTTTTCTGAAGCGATTTGTGTTCATCGTTGGTCTTGTTTACATTTCTATTTTTCCTTTTATTTCTTCATATATCTGATTTCGAGTTGTTACCCTCCGGTGTTTGGAGGAAGGGAGAGTTACTCCGGTTCCCCTCTGGGCTGCAGAGGAAGAGAGATCTGTGATCTCTGGTTTTTGCCAGTGACAGGTTGTCATTAGCAGGTTCCCTCCGGGTTGGAGGAAGGGAGAGGCATCTCCGGTTCTGGTCTTGCTGGTAGCAGGTCCAGGTGTCAAGCTGTGTGGCAGCACATTGTTCGCAGACTGAGTCTGCAATTTTCTAGCAGTGGCTAGTGGAATCCTCACTCTAGTTGGAGTGAGGGGTGGATGTAGATTATGGACTACAATCGAACCACCTTAAAATCTCTTGTCTCCTCTGTGGCTTGGTATCATCGTTTGTGCTTTCCTTCTCTTTGGCATTGTGTTTGTGTGTGGATGGCCTCTTCCAATCGCACCTCATTATCCTGTCTTAGTTTCTCACTGAGTTAGCTGCATTGTTTAGCCATATCTGAAGGGTTTTATTTCGAAGTAGTGAGTTTTCGCTGAAGTTTTGCAAATTGGGAGTGATCTATTCATCCCCCCCTTCTATATCACTCTTCGCTGCGCTAACATTTGGTATCAGAGCAGGTTTGCATCATGTGGACGAACGGTCAGGGAAATGCTAATGGTCCTAGAAGCTTCATGGCTGAAGGTCAATCCATTAGTCGCCCTCCATTTTTTGATGGTAATAATTATCTCTTTTGGAAGAACAGGATGGAAGTGTTTATCAGATCACAAAGCCACAAGCTGTGGAGGGTAATCACGGTTGGCTCATATGATCTGCCACTGAACGAGGACGCGTGGACAGATGACCATGTCAAGCTATCTTCACTCAACTAGATGGCACTGAACATCATCCAGTGTGCTGTTCACCCAGAGGAATATGCCCGTATATCTGCCTATAGGACTGCTAAGCGAATTTGGGATGAGCTCCAATTAATCTACGAAGGTACAGCTCAAGTGAAAGCCTCGAAGGTAAACCTCTACACCTCTAAGTATGAACTGTTTAGGATGAATGCAGAGGAGAATATTACTGAAATGTATGCCAGGTTGTCCTTGATCACGAACACACTTAAGGGGCTAGGGAAGGATCTAGCTGAGGCAGACATAGTCAGGAAAATTCTTAGATCCTTATCCCCAGCATGGCACACTAAGGCCATCGTGATTGAAGAGTCAAAAGATCTAACGACCTTGACAGTGAATGAACTCATAGGATCCCTCATGACCTATGAGATGAATTTCAAAGGAGGTGGTGAAGGAAGTGATAGGAAGGCTAAGAATGTAGCTCTCAAGGCATCCCGCATCAAGAGTAGCAGTAGCAGCAGTAGCGGTGAGTCTGATGGCTTCTCAGATCTCGACCAGAAGGAGCAGGCAATGCTCACTCGTCAATTCAGTAAATTTTTAAGGAGAAAGGGGAAGACCTTTAGGAGGAAAAAGCCATACTCCTTTAACAAGAATGTTGAATCTACCAATTATAGTGATAGAAATCCTAAGAGACTGACCTGTTACATTGTAACAAACAGAGACACATGAAAGGCGAATGCCCAGATCTTCAGAAGAAGGGTCCCTACTTCCAGAAGAAGAACACAAAAGTGCAGAAGAAGAAGAAGCCACAGGCGATGGTCTGCACATGGAGCGAGGAGGAAGAAGATCCTGAAGATACTTCCTCAGAGGAGCATGAAGAAGGAATTTGCCTTATGGCAAACAGTGAAGAGGAAGTAACCAATGTTTTTGAAAATTTTACGATTGATGACTGGGAAGATGCTTATGCTGAGTTATTAGATAAGTTCAATTCTCTTAGTAAAGAGCATAGGGTTCTGAAAAGAAAATTTAATACTAATGTTGAAGAACAAACCCAGGTCTGTGAGGAAAATCAGAAACTAAAATAGCAACTAGAAGAAATGACCTCACTAAGAAAAGAAAATGATAAGCTCAAGGGAGAAAATCAAGAAAGTCAAAATCAACTCAATGAACTCAAAATAAGAATTGAAGAAAGCTTGAATGAAAGTAGAGTGAACTCAGAAAAATATGAAGCTGTTAAGAAAGTCAATGGTGAACTTCTAAAAAATTCTGAGTCCCTTCAAAAGGAGCTGGAAGACAAACAGAAAGTTTTGGAAAACTTTGTCCAAGGAAAATCTAGTCTGGATGCTATACTGGGGGCTAGGGTTAACTTCAATAAGGAGTGTCTAGGCTACGACCCAACTAACAAAAGACCCTTACAATTCAAAACCATTACCTTCTGCCCAGAGAAGGGAAAAGAAAAGCTGGACACACCATCCAGCTCAAACAATAGTAAGGGAACTCAAGGTCAGAATGAAAGTCCTAAAAATAGTGCTGGTGAACCATTTAAAATGGGAATGAATTCTGTGAAGAATTTTACTAAGCCTACCAATCAGAACATAAATGGTAAATGGACCAAGCAAGTGGATCAGAAGAAAAGCTGGAATTACTACAATCAGATGGGTCTAAAGAGGACCTACTGGAGAAATGATCATCATATTCAAAAATATGTTGATCAACAAACTTACAGAAGATATCCTAGGAGTGGCAAGCCTAATGAATGGAATAGAACTTACTTCTCCAGACCAGCTGGACTTAATTTCAATAAACCAGAAGTAAAGGTGCCAGGGAAATCCATGCTGAAGCAAATTTGGATTCCTAAACACTTGTTTAGAGATTTGAATAATGTCCTTGGACCCAACTCATCTTGGGTTCCAAATCACTCTGCTTGATGTTATTTGTGTAGGTCGGCCTGGCAGCTGAAGACAACAAGTGGTACCTCGACAATGGCTGTTCCAGGCACATGACAGGTGACCGATCCAAGTTCAGCAAGATAGAGATGAAGGTAGGGGGTATGGTCAAGTTTGGAGGAAAGAACAAAGGTAAGATTATTGGAGTTGGTACAGTAGGTAAGTCTTCCACAAACTCCATTGAAAAAGTTCTACTTGTGGAAGGTCTTCAACACAACCTGATTAGCATTAGTCAGTTATGTGACAAGGGTCACAGGGTTGTGTTTGATGATAACTCATGCAAAATCTTTGAAATAAATTCTGATGTGGTTAAATTTGTAGCCAACAAGATTAATAATGTCTACACCGTAGACCTAGATGAGGAATTTGAATCTAATATTTGTTTATCTGCCAATTCTGAAAATGATGCTTTTGAATGGCATAGACGTCTAGGTCATGCTAGCTTTACTACTTTAAATAAATTGGTCAAGCATGATTTAGTGAGAGGCATGCCTAGAATAAAATTCAATTCTATTTCAAAATCATGTGATGCATGTGCTCTAGGCAAACAGACCAGGAATTCTTTCAAATTAAGATCTGATCCATTGTCCTTTAGACCAATGGAACTCCTCCATATGGACCTCTTCGGTCCTACTAGAACTCAGAGTCTTAATGGGAACAGGTTTGGCTATGTCATCATAGATGACTTCTCTAGATATTCATGGATCTTTTTCTTAGCAAATAAAAGTGATGCATTTCAAAAGTTTAATATGTTTTTCAATAAGGTCAAACAAGAAGGAAAACACAAGATCTGTTCTATTGAATCTGACCATGGAGGTGAGTTTGAAAACTCCATGTTTTCTGATCTTTGTGAAAGAGAGGGACTAACACACAGATTTTCTTCTCCCAGGACACCTGAACAGAATGGAATTGTGGAGAGAAGAAATAGAACTGTGGTGGAGATGGCCCGAACAATGCTAATTGAAAGTCAATTACCAAGGAGGTTTTGGGCAAAGGCGGCCAATACAGCAACTTACATAATCAACAGGGCCATGGTAAGACCCACTCACAAGAAAACACCCTATGAGCTTCTAAAAGGAAAGAAACCAAACTTGTTTCATTTCAGAATTTTTGGAGCAAAATATTTTATTCACAACAATGACAAGAAAGATTTAGACAAGTTTGAAGCTAAAAGCTCCCCTGGAATATTTTTGAGATATTCGGAAGTGTCTAGGGCATATAGGGTCTTCAACATAACAGACAAAAAGGTTGAAGAGTCTCCACACATTATTTTTAGTGAAAAGAAAGATGTTTCTAACAATGAAAATCTTGACAGGGATTCCAATCATGATGGAGAATTCCAAGAAGACCAAGAAGAAGAGAACACTCAGCCAAGTGGAACAGCAAATCCTCCCAACCAGGAAGAGCCAAGAGAAGAAGGTGAGTCTTCAATAAATGTTAGATTTCTTAAAGATCATCCGATAGATAATGTCATAGGCAATCTTGAAGATCCTCTTCGGACTAGGTCCCATTTTAGGAATGTGAATAATGAAGACTTAATTGCTTTAGTCTCACAAATTGAACCCAAATAAATAGAAGAGGCCTTGGCTGATCAAGCTTGGGTCAATGCCATGAGTGAGGAATTAGGCCAGTTCGAAAGAAATAATGTCTGGGAACTTGTTCCAAGACCAGATAATGTTAATATCATAGGAACTAAGTGGGTGTTCAAAAATAAAATGAATGAAGATGGAATCATTTCTAGGAATAAGGCCAGATTAGTAGCCAAGGGCTACTGTCAGGAATTTGGTGTAGATTTCGATGAATCCTATGCACCTATTGTTAGGATGGAGGCTATAAGACTGTTGCTTGCTTTTGCATGTTCAAAGTACATAAAACTCCAACAAATGGATGTTAAAAGTGCCTTTTTAAATGGAGTCATTAAAGAAGAGGTTTTTGTTGAACAACCCCCTGGATTTCAATTTTCTCCTCAACCTGACCAAGTTTTCAGGTTAAACAAAGCCTTGTATGGTCTAAAGCAGGCTCCAAGAGCATGGTATGAAAGATTGACTGAATTTCTGATCAGCAAGGGCTACAAAAGAGGTAAAGTAGATCAAACTTTATTTACCAAAGGTACAAATAAAGATCTCCTCATAGTTCAGGTATATGTAGATGACATTGTGTTTGGATCAACTAAGCATGAACTATGTGTTGAATTCTCTAAAATGATGTCTGCTGAATTTGAGATGAGTTTGGTTGGTGAACTAAAGTACTTCCTTGGCTTGCAGGTACAACAGCTAGAGGATGGGTGCTTCATCAACCAGACCAAATACACAATGGAACTGTTCAAGAGGTTTGGTATGGAAAACCTGAAGCACATTACAACACCTATGGGTACCAATATGTCACTAGATGCAGATGAGACAGGTAAAGAAGTAAATGCCAAGCTCTATCGAGGTATGATTGGATCTCTTCTTTACCTAACAGCTTCTGGACCTGATATACAATTCAGTGTAGGAATGTGTGCAAGGTATCAGTCTAGACCTACTGAATTACATTTAGCTGCAGTGAAAAGAATTTTCAGATATTTGTCAGCTACTCATTCTCTTGGTTTATGGTTTCCTGCATCACACACATTTGACTTAGTTGCATACACAGATGCTGATTATGCGGGTTGTAAACTAGACAGGAAAAGCACTAGTGGTCATTGTGAATTTTTGGGTGGGTGTTTAGTGTCTTGGGGTTCCAAGAAATAACATTCTGTGGCCCTCTCCACTGCAGAAGCTGAATATGTGGCTGCAGGGAGTTGTGGAACACAAGTCATTTGGATTAAACACCAGCTTCAGGACTACCAAGTAGACCTGGGGTGCACACCTATCTATTGTGATAATACCAGTGCCATTAATCTTGCCAAAAATCCTGCTTTGCATTCACGCACCAAACACATAGAGATAAGGCATCATTTCATAAAAGATGAGGTTTCTAAAAACAATTTTGAACTGATTCATGTAGGCACAGATAATCAGATTGCTAACATCTTCACTAAACCTCTGGATAATGAAAATCTCACAACACTAAGAATAGAATTAGGCTTATACAAAATGTCTTAATTGTGTAGCCTGTTCTTTTTGTGACGGGGAGTTCTGTATGACAGTTGGTTAGCTTTCAGAAATGCTGTGAGTGAGGGGGAGCTGGTTGAGCTGTGAGAAGAAGTGTTCTTTGACAAATTCAAAAAGATTGACCAGATGAGTGTCTTTGCTAGTTTTCATGACAGATCTAGTGTGGTTCTCTCAGACAGTAGAATGTCACTTAATTCTTAAGTCTATAAGTCAGTGATACTAAAGTCTAGTTAGAATCTTTCCTCTGGTATTCCTTCAGAGATCTGGATTAATTGTAAAAAGTATATCTTCCTACATTGTCAATGATTCTGGTTCAGGCCAAAACCTGTAGGTCTTGATATCTGACCCAATCAGCTTGAAATCTAGACTTCAAGATTCACTTCAAGTAATAGTCCTTCTGGTATTGTTTTCAATCATTCTATCTCTTCAACACAAGGGCTTAATTAAACAAACATGTCTTGTTTTGTTCACTGAGAAACTGAGAGCTTCATCAATGAAATGAATATTTCTCCTATGTCATGAGGTGACAAATGCTTAAAATGAATGAAAAAGACATGACAGAGCAATGGTGACTTGCTGGTGAGTAACTGGGGACTCTGGCCTCTAATCAAGGTGTTTCCTCATGTCAAAAGCCATAGTTACTAACTCTGCTCCTTTAAAAAAAAAGGTGGGAAGTAATGAGGTACTCACTCCGAGTAACTGGGGATTCAGGCCTCTAATCAAGGTGTCTCCCTAATGTCAAAAGAGTGAATTACTAACTTACTCATTGATCTTCCTGAAAATCATCTCAAAAAAAAAATTTTCCTTGTTGTTGTGCAACTAATGGATTGCTTGTCTTCAATACCTTAAGAACACCTCTCTGACTTTGTCTCTTGTTGTATTTTTGGATTGTTGACAATTCAGCAATATCTGGCCATACTTGTTAATTCTTGCTCTAAATCATACTCCATGTATGCTGATAAACTTTTCTATCATTTTATTTCTCTAGTGTGTACTGGAGTTCAAGAATCTTCACTTGAGTTTAGCACCTCACTTATTTTCTTAAGACTTGCTTATGCCTTTCTGCCCTAAGAAGTTACTGTACTTTTTCTTCATGTCTCCAGCACTTTCATATATTCTGCATTTCCTTCTGCTGATGTCAAAGGGGGAGAAGGTTTTTGCAATATCAGTAGATCATTTATTGTTCATGAGCTAAGGGGGAGATTACCTTGTCATGTGATGGCTTTATCTGAGAATGGGTTGTAGAGGGGCTGAGAGGGAGTGGTTTTGGAGAAAGAAGTGCTCTGCAGTAGTGTTTAATTTGGCTGTGCTTTCACTTGCCTTGAATTTGCTTTGATTACTGAAACTGTAGTTAATTTCTTGTTAAGCTTTGATATTGCTTGATTCATAGTGTTGCCATCATCAAAAAGGGGGAGATTGTTGCATCCCTACGGTTTTGATGATGTCTCACACTATAAATCAATCTTCTATCTCTAGAATAATACATGTTTCATCATGTAGGACTGTGCAGTTCATATAGTTGTCAGATAAATATGCACTACTTGATCATGTCTACACACTGTCTGCATAGTCTGTACACTGATGGGTCGACCCTCCACCTCTGATGGGTCGACGCTCCACCTCTGGTGGGTCGACCCCTCCTTTACTCTCCAAGTCCATACATTGATTTTCATATTCAAAGTATGTACATTGGTCTTCACCTGAAGTCCATTCATTGAACTTATTTTCAAAGTCTGTACACCCTCCGCTAAGCCTTCAGAGTCTGTACAGCCATTCCTTGAGCTCAAGTCCATACAACGGCACTGTAGATTGCATCTGAAGTGTATACAACCTTTAAAGGGGTCAAGTCTACACATTCTCTCGTTCATTTCAAAGTCTACACATCGCCCTTCATCTTCCAAGTCTATACACACTCTGTTGAACAACAAGTCTATACATCGTCTGCCATCTCAAAGTCAATACATTGTCCCTCGTCTCTCACATCATGACCCAAAGTCTGTACAGCCTCTAGTCATTGTACAAGTCCATACACGGGCTGCACTGCACAAGTCTATACATTGGCTTGGGCATCCAAGTCTAGACATTGATTCACTATTCATGCCTTGATTCGAAGTCTGTACAGCGAGCGGCGTTCATCAAAGTCTGTACAGCCAACGCCTTCATTGATTCCATGTCTGTACATCACTATCTCAAGCTGCAAGTCTGTACAGAGTCTGGCAGTCTACACTGCACTGTAGCTGCATCGGTTCACCTGAAGTCTGTACATCGTCTCAGCCACCGTCTTATTCAGCGTCGCACGCTTACAAAGTCTATACACTGGTCGGTGGAAGCAAGTCTATACATTCGACTGTTCAGCCTGTGATCAAGTCTGTACAGCCAGGGAGACCATTAAGTCTATACACTCATTCACTGTAGCTTGCACGAGGTGAAGTCTGAACATTGGCATTAGTTTTCCAAGTCTGTACATCTGTCTGTTGAAATTCCCAGTCTGTACATCGGACTGGTTGATCATGTCTGTACAGCGGTTGCACTCTCAGGTAAAGTCTATACATTGGGACTTCAACCTACGTTCTGAACTGAATTGAGTAAGTCTATACATTCCTCATATCTTTTATCTACGCTCAGTTCAGTAAGTCTATACACTGGGAACTTTACTGACGTTGCCTTGCCAAAGTCTACACACTGTGAACCTTCAAGTTTGTACAGACTTTACTTGTTCAAGTCTGTACATCGTCCAGCTCTTTGGGAAGTCTACACATCTCTAAGTCTAGACACTCAGTTATCCTTCAACGCTATACACTCCCTCAGTGTACACACTTACTCATATGCTATCCTAAAGTATATACATTCGTATCTGACTGAACTAACTAATCACATTTCTTTGTCTCTGCCTGCAGATGATTCAGGTCAATGATTGGGCACGTGAATCGAGGGTGATGCCTGGCACGTGATCCGAGAATGCTCTGGAAAGGGAGGGAACAAGACTCCCTCGTGTGAAGGCCTAAAACTCAGGTCGAATGCCATATAAAAGGTGCCTTCTGCGATCAGATGGACTGAACTGGAGAAAAAGTTGAAGAGCAGAATTCCTGAGCAGAAGAAGAAAAGAGAGAGAGCCTCCACGTTCCAGAAAGAAGATAGAGAGAAAAGATTTGAGAGTATTGCTGTGAGAGAAAAGTCTGAGTGAGAGAGAAGAGTCCAATTTGCTTCTTCGGAAGCTACATTTGATTTTGATTTTTCTGAAACGATTTGTGTTCATCGTTGGTCTTGTTTACATTTCTATTTTTCCTTTTATTTCTTCATATATCTGATTTCGAGTTGTTACCCTCCGGTGTTTGGAGGAAGGGAGAGTTACTCCGGTTCCCCTCTGGACTGCAGAGGAAGAGAGATCTGTGATCTCTGGTTTTTGCCAGTGACGGGTTGTCATTAGCAGGTTCCCTCCGGGTTGGAGGAAGGGAGAGGCATCTCCGGTTCTGGTCTTGCTGGTAGCAGGTCCAGGTGTCAAGCTGTGTGGTAGCACATTGTTCGCAGACTGAGTCTGCAGTTTTCTAGCAGTGGCTAGTAGAATCCTCACTCTTGTTGGAGTGAGGGGTGGATGTACATTGTGGACTACAATCGAACCACCTTAAAATCTCTTGTCTCCTCTGTGGCTTGGTATCATCGTTTGTGCTTTCCTTCTGTTTGGCATTGTGTTTGTGTGTGGATGGCCTCTTCCAATCGCACCTCATTATCATGTCTTAGTTTCTCACTGAGTTAGCTACATTGTTTAGCCATATCTGAAGGGTTGTATTTCGAAGTAGTGAGTTTCCGCTGAAGTTTTGCAAATTGGGAGTGATCTATTCATCCCCCCCCTTCTATATCACTCTTCGCTGCGCTAATAGGAATTTGGAACGGCATATCACTCCTCACACAATCATAATAGCAGAAATATAATAGAGAGGAAACCGCAGTAGGACATTGGTCACTGCGGGGTTTTAACAGCAATATAGCAAAGCGTAAAAGAAAAGTGCTAAAAGTAAATGACCACGGTGAAATGACTCACCGCGGTCAATTATAGTACAAACAGACCCGTGCGGGATTTAGCTATCCGCGGGTATTATAGACATAAATTAAAAATTACTACAAGCACACGTTCGGTGGTGTGATCGCCAGGGACCGAGGGTCCCGAACTGGATGATCGCTTTTGCCTTTGACGCGGGATGACGTGGGTTCCTTCTTCCTCTCCGTTCGACTGGCCGAAAAAGAGGGCTTTTGAGTGGTTACCCTGCAAAATGAACAAACACAAAATAAAATTAAGTTAGAAAACTGATATAATAGTAATTCATGGGATAAAACACTAATAACTTAATAACAGACTAAAAATATAATAAAATAATAAAAGTAACAAACGAAGCCGTTGATGGCGATGCAAGCACGAGGCGAGCGAATGGTGAGATGAAACGGCTTCCCTCGTGTGCAAAAACACGGGGAGTACTAATTAAGCCGGAGGCTCATTTTTCTTCCTGCACTTTCAGAAGGATAACAAATTAAGAGGAACGAAGAACACATTTACATATATATATAACTATACACTCACGTATATAAATATGAACATATTATATAAACATATATATACATATACATATATATATATATATCTATCAAAAGATAAACATATATGATAATATATATATATATATATATATATATATATCTATATGTATGTATGTATATATATATACTGTATGTAATATGTGTATATATATAAACTCTTCTCACTTATACATATACAATATGTATATATTGTATACAAACTCTAAGTGTATAAGTGAAAGCGAAGTTGTGTGTGTGCCTGAACGTGATTGTGTGACTGTGTATGTAACCTGTGTGTGACTGGAGGAACAGTGCGAAAGAAGGGCAACGTGAGACAAAGAAATGAAGAGAGAAAGTGAGAGATTGAGAGAGAAAAGCTGAGAAATGAAAGGGAGAGAGAGAGAGGGAATAGAAATGAAAACAAAAGAAAGAGAGGGAGGGGGATATGAATGAGAGAGAGAGAGAAAGTGAGAGAGGAAGAGAGAGAGAACACGAGATGAGAGAGAGAGAGATCGAGAGGGGGAAAGACGGAGAGAGAGACCCGCGGCGGGGGGAGGAAAAGAGAGAGAAAGAGAGAGGGAGAGAGAGACCCGCGACGGGGGAGAGAGAAGGAGAGAGAGAGAGATCGCCGTGGCGGGAGGGAGGAAGCGTGAGAGGGAGAGGGATGAAACGGGAGAGAAGAAAAGAGAGAGAGAGAGGAGGGACGCAGTGGTGCTTGACGGAGGGCTCGCCTCCGGTGATGGACGACGGTAGCGAACACGGTAGCCGGCGGGTGAGCTCGTGGAGAGCACGACAACGGTGGAAGGTGTGGTGGCGCATCCGTGGGCGTGTAGAGGGTGAGCTCGGCGGGGGGGGCTTCGCGAGGGTGAGCTCGGCGGCGGACGTGGAGGCGGGTGCATGCAGCGGCGGTCCGAGGGTGGCCGGAGGTGAACGACGGGGGTGTGGGCCGAGCGACGTGGGACGCGGGTAGCTGCGCGGTGGAGAGTGTTAGCGGCAAGGGTGGCCGGAGGTGGCTGCCGTGGGTGTCCGACGCGTGGAGGCTAGCAGAGGAGTGGAGTTTACTGTGGACGGTGAGGAGGAGGGGGCTCACAGTGGCACGGTGGCGTGGTGTGGCTTGCGGCTGGGTTCTCCCGAGCGGGCATGCAGGTGGGAATGGTGGTGGTGCTGTCGGTGGAGGCTCGCGGTGGTGAAGGAGGGTGGTGGCGGAGGTGCTGCAGACGTGGGGGAGACGGTGGGGGGATGGCGACGGGGCTGCCGATGGTGGACGGGGGGTGTTGGCTACGGAGGAGATGGAGGGTGCAAGGTTGGCTGAGAGGTCTAGGGAATGGGCTGCTAAGAGAGATCGAATGATAGGGGGAATGGGTGGCTCAGCCAAAGAAAAAGAGAGTGTGGGAATCAGGGTGTGTAGAGAGAAAAAATGGGAGTCTGTGTTGAGAGTCGGGGGACGTGGGAAGAATGATTGAGAGAATTAGAAATGAATAAGATGAATGTTAGGTGGTGTGTCCATTGTCAGTGAGAATGATATGGCGAGAGGAGGGGTCCTCTCCATAAGGTGATTGGTTAAAAGGGAACAAAAGATAATGATGATGAGAGGAACAAAAGAGAGGTAATAAGAGGGAAGGATGGGCTCTCTCTCACGTGGGTGAGAGAGATGGGTGGATATACATGTCGGATGATGAGAATGTGAGAGAGATAAGGAAAGAGGTTTAAGGGAATAAGATCGGGAGATTAAAGGGGATAAGCAATTAGTATATATACTATTATTTAGGTAGATCAAGAATCTTTTTGTTTTTTTGTTCTCTTTCTCTCCCTCTTTTTTGTTTAAACTTATTAAACAAAGGTAAGTATATATATATATATATATATTTACACCCTATATCCAAATATCACACACATATATATATATTTTACAACACTATATATATAATAGTTACAAGCCTGTATATATATACATATATATTATTCCACTATATATTTACAACACTGTATATCTATATATATTTATATATTCGGGTTCTGTATTTATTTATTTTTTTTTCAAATTTTCATTTTCATTCACTTTTTTTGAATTTTACATGCTACCAAGATTATGCACATAAACCAAATGTGTAAGCCACTTTGGGGCGTCATGATGTAATATAAGATTTACCTGCGAAAAATGTGAAAACAGCGTGTCTACAGCTGCCCTGCCTTGGCATCCGCTTTGTAGGGGAAAAACATGTAGTGTAATGGAATGAAGTGGATTGGAATGAAATTGAGTGAACTGAAAAGTGGATGCTAATGTATGATGAGACACGCCTTCATCATTTTTGTAGCAACCCTGATAAATGAATATTTGAAATGAATTAAATATATATATATATATAATACAGATAATAAGAAGAGGGTTAAATGGAGGAATAAAACCCAAGATGCAAATAACGCCTCTCATTAAGGCGTTAATTTAATAACAAACGCCTCTACCTAAGGCGTTATTCAAGAAAGGACGCCCTCACCACAAGACGTCAAATTCCAAACGCCAAAAAGGGCAAGGACAAGAAACGCCCTTTTCTTGGGCGTGTTTTAAAACAAGGAACGCCCTTATACAAGGCGCTTATTAAGAAACGACCTGCACCATGTCGTCAATTCAAGAATCGACGCCCTGACCAAAGTCGTTAATTCCATTCGAGTTCCGTTCTACATGGGAACTTATCCAAGGTAATGGATAAGTATTAGAAAGAGTTAAAAAGTGGTAATGACTCTATCATGGAAGTATTACTTCCACACAATCACTAACCCTGATAAGATTTCTCAAAATCCTATAAAGACTCTTGACAGCCGAACCCTAAACCTATTTGGACGTTAGGAATCTGCAAGGTACGTGAAGAACATCAAGTTCTTCTTCTGTTTCTTTTTCTTATGAACGTAGTTCATGAAGAACTAATAGGTCCTTCCTCTTCTTTCCTCTAATACAGGTGAAGGGATCCAGTGCGTACGTAAAGAACAAGGTGATGTTCTTCATCATTTTCCTAACTTCGGTTATATCTGTGAAGATTATTAGTATCTTCATCTTCCTTCCTTTCTTTCCCTCTACAGGTTGACGGTAGAGTGAAGATTTCTGAAGAACGATTGTTCTTCTTGCTGTTGCTGCTACTGTTCTTGAGTTGCAGTTGAAGCTTCAGAGTTTTAGGCTTCTCCTCGATCAAACTATCAAGGTAGGTTTTCTCAAGTTATGGTAGCCCAAACAAAATTAATGCAAGATATACATATATATAAGCATGACATGCATATGGTTTATTATAGTTTTAATACGTTTCTGCAATATTTTGAAAGAGACGCCCCTGTCCAGGGCGCTAATTTACAAGACACGACCCTGCCCAGGTCGTCAATTTCATATTTGACGCCCTGTACACAGGCGTTAATTTCATGTAAATGTTAATCACCTATCTTAAGAACTGATTATCCATGCAATTACATGAAGTCAATAAATGTTAACGGTTAAAAGTCAATAAACATGAAACATCAAATCTAATATACTACATCTGAATTCCTGCCAATTTTCCTGTCATGACTATATGATTGTTATCCTTGATTATCGTGCAAATCTTGCTTTCCTGGTATTTCTTGAATTCACGACCGAGACTAGGTCGTTTTCCATTTGTTAACGCCCCATCACAGGGCGTGAATTGAAAAGTAACGCCCCTTCATAGGGCGTGTTTCTGTTAAAATCCCGAACAATATATTCTGTAAAAATAAGAATTTAATGATTAACGCCCCCGCCAAGGGCGCGTTTTTGATAATTTCTGAAAATAAATATGTTCTGAAAAATATTGTAAATAAAAAGACGCCTTCTGCTGTAGTCGTCTCATTGCAAAGAAACGCCCCTGTCCAGGGCGCGTTTTAGATAAATTAATGAAATATTGAAATTCTGAAAAATAGAAACAGGTGTAAACGCCCTTCTGTTAGGCGTTAATTACTTGATAAACGACTCTGATTAAGTCGTTATTTTACTGAAAAACTGATTTTCCCACTGTTTCTGTTAACCGATGGTTTCATATGTTATATAATATATATATCGGCACTATTCTCCACTCCGTGAGTATAGTCCCACGTTTCACGATTGTTTTATCGGTCACACTCAACTCTCATTGACATACAAGCTCTCCATTGGACATTCCGTTCCTTTGGACTAGCGAGTTAGTCATAGAGACCTCCGTAAGACTCCTCGTAGCCTTGGATTCCCTCAAGGCCGACTGAGCTAGTTGTACCCTAAAAACCCATTACACCATTGATGCCATGCCACTCTAAAGAAACATGGGATACCGGCCCTTATGATTATACAAAGAGTGTATCATAAGAAATTCTTAATGGGATGATGATATCATGTCATATCATGTCGTTCTTGTAAAAACCTCAATTCTATGATAGGAATGAGGGTATCTTACCTTTGATATACTGTTCATGTGGACCTTAATTCTATATAAAGAATGTCCATACTGATTTGTCATGGTACCCAAGTTAAGGGAACCATATTCTACCTAGATTTTTATCGATATCGTGATTATACCGTTATTATCGTCATTCTATGTCCTTTGTCATATTTTGGACTATATTCTATCAAAGTTGTCATACGTGTCTACAAGCTTGATTATTGAAATTCTATGTTGGCTATAAACAAGAGTGGATGTCAAAACACATGATAAATGCCTGCGCATATAGGGCCCGATCTGGTCCTGGGAGGAGCACCCGAAAGTACTTCTGCCCATGGGAGTTAAAATGATAAGGTATCTGGCATTATACCGAGTACTTGACTTGCTTGATTGGACATTCCACACACATCTTGTACTTGAATCGTACTTGACTTGACATGAATTGCGTGGCCTGAAAAAGGGTAATTTACTTGCTTGATACATGATAGCCAAAGTTCTTGACATGACTTGTTAAACATACTTGCTTGAATATCTTGAATAAACTTGTTATCTTGTTGAAAGTTCATGATTAAGTTCATCTTATTTCCTTGATATTACATTCTCTCTATCTTGTCGTTTTATGCGAGCATGCATAGCTTTATTGCATTCATGAAAGATGTAATTACTTAAACCCCTTGCTAGTACTTGAGATATAATTTCCTACTGAGCGTTCGCTCATTCCGTTTGTCCCTTTTTACTTTTCAGGTAAGTCCGATGACGATGGAAGTCAATCGGATGGGAATGGTCAAGAGTGAAAGTGATAGAGCTGCTCAAGTGTCATCTAGTCTTTTCTATAGTTTCTTGAGTCAAATATGTATTCTTTTCCTTTTTATTAAACAGAGTATTGGATTTGTAATAGTCTATCCATTATGAAATAAAGGATTGGGTTATCTTGCTATTTTGCGCATCTCTGTCTTTGTGTCGAATACACGACCACTCTGATTGACATGATTGATATAAACTCGTCACGCGTCTCCGGGTATCTTCCGCGCTCGGGGCGTGACAATTTTCCTGATGGAAATCTTTCCAAAGTTTTACTGAAGTAACCTTGAAGAAGGCTTTCCGAAATCAGCCATTGTTTGGATGGTAAACAAACAAGGAAAACAAAGTGTGCACTGAGGAACAAACAACTAAAAAGGACCAACTTCGCGGTGCGGAAGTACCTGGGTCGTAGACCTGCAGGTTTCACCATTGGGGAGCGGTTACCAGCCATTGTGGAAGTGCTGCAGCCAAGGTGGGTCCGAGAGAAAAAAAAGATGATTTGGAGATAAATCCAAACAATTGTCTCTTTCAGAGAAACAGTCCAAGGCAACCTCGGGAAGACTCAGTACTCGACTCAGAATGGAATATCTCATATTTAAGAGTGTTTAGACACAGTGGCTTACACAATTGACTTAAGTGATTGATTTTCATAGTGAGATCAACTGGCCAAGGGTAATATTGTTAAGCTGCGGAGGGTGGGTCAGGACACCGATTCGATGAGCTGGTAATGAGCCGGAGCCCGTTTATCGACACACCGAACAGAATTGTCGTCCCCGTTCTAGCACAACTTAACGGCCTGTCTGTATGCTTCGAACTCTCTTGGAGTTACCAGAGTTTAAGCTCAAACTCCAAATTCATTCAAGGCATACGGCCCTCGACATGCTCTAATAATGTAGATATAATATAGGACATAATGCGGATATAATACAATGATTCATTTTTTTCTTGTTTTTATTTTCTTTCATCTTTTTCGTGCTTTTTATTTTCATCTTTTTTTTCTTTTCTTTCTTTTAAAGCCTGCATCCATCAATAAATAGAAATATTTCACAAGAAACAAACACTGACATGTACAAAATATCAATCAATCACAACAATTCACACAAGCAGGGGAAACATAAAAAGCAGAGTTCACGTGGCAAGGCACATAGTGGCAACTCATCATCATTTTTTTTGTTTATTCCTTTTTTCTGTGTTTTGGATTTCTAGTGTTCAGTCATTACTCGGCATTTATTCCCTTTCTTTTCAGGGTGCCCAGCATGTGGCAAAAGGATGGCTGACATGGCCTTTTGGTTCCAGTTCCTCTTTCGGAGATCATGTCCTTCCAGAAGCAAGTTGCTGGCACAGTAGCTTGTGCCAAAGAGAGCGAGCATGAGCTCGCAAGTCAGGTGGGCGTGATTCAGTTTGAAATTCAATCACACACTTCACCCACTTGTTCTGAGCTCGTTTGGTAGTGGAAATGGAGGGCATGCTAGCTCTTGTGGTCTGAGCAAAGAAGGAATGTATCGCTCAATCAGAGTGTAATGCCCAGACGACATAGCTGGAGGAGGAGTGACGACGACACGTCGCCAAGGAGCTACCCCGAGACGTCCCGGAGCTGAAGGGTTTCTCTCCAGATGGTGAAGAGAGAGATAAAGCAAGAGCTCTAAAAGGAAGAGCATCCAGACATGTCACTTGCTCTAGATTGGAAGGGAGTTGGAGCTCACGGCAGAGGAGCTCCTGGAGCTGGTACAGTCTCCATCAGCAAAGCAAACGGCAGCTCAATCTGCGACCTCGGGTTCAAGAAGTTCGCGGCCATCGAGGTCGCGATAGAAGCAGGAGGACGGCGAAGAGGACTGCCAAAGAGCATGTGAGAACGTGTGGCACGGCAAAGCGATTACTGTGTCACGGAACTATAGAAGGCCTCCGAGGAACTTCTTGCCTTTGAGACAGAAGAGATGTAACCAGAAGGGTGATGAGGATTAGAGAGTGGCTTGCACACCCACTCTCTCCTCATGACGGGCACAAACCCTTATATAGATGTGTGAGTGGAACGGCTTGGTTCGAACACAGCTTGCTTGCCCGTTCGTGTTCCTTCTACTCTACAGCTCTTCTCTACCACATGGGTTCCTGCGAGACATGCTTGACGAGACGTCTCCTTAAAACACGGGGCGGTGACTCATTATAGCCATGATTTTCAAAGAGTATCGACCATCGATTTCAAAAATGTCGACTCCTGGTCCTATTTTTCGACGTGAATGTCCCGCATTTCTTTCTTCGCGTCAAAAGTAGGCGCAATAGGACAAGAGACACGGAGAATCTTTAGACCGAATAAGAGTGGCGAGTCAAAAATCACAGCTCTACTCCATTCACTTCACATGGCGAAGTGACACGAGAATGTACCGTGGCCATGATTTTTCAAAAGGATCTACCACCAATTTCAAAAACGTCAGCCCTTGGTCCTATTTTCCCGCATAAATGTCCCTGATTTGCTTGTTTGCTCTAAAAGTAGATGCAACAGGACAATTAAACGCGGAGAATCTTTGGACCGAATAAGGATGACAAGTCAACAAATCACGCCCCCAAATCGATCACTCCCCATGGTAGAGTGGCCGCAACAGTAACGGGGGGTGACTTGTCGCAGAGGCTGTTGCTAGGGGTGATGGTGATAGATCTAGATCACCTTCCTTCCGATCCTATAAATACCTCCCCTTTTGCTCGACTCTGAAGCACCGAAGTCGTGAGAGCTAATTTGAGGAGTGAAGGTTTGTAAAGGGTGGGTAGTGAGTGTTGCTCAACTTTTCAGGATGGAAGGTGAATCTAGCTTCAGAGCAGAAGGCGAGTCTTCCCGCTCCTCGAAGAGAAGCAGATCAGGTAGCAGCTCTAGAAGACTCTCAGAAGTCGAAGGACAACTGAGTGAGAGGACCCGATCACAGCTTGTAAGTGGATCCCTTAGTTCCTTTCTTCATCCTTTCTTTTCCTTTCTTACTTAGCAAAGCTCCCCTTTCTCACCTCTTGTGTATGTGCAGAGCATGATACGATCGCACATCTCGTGGGAGCTGGTAGTGGCGGCATATCGAGGTCTTCCGGACTTCCAGAAGGCCAGGCTAGACGTAATGGGGTTCGGGGCCTTTCTCCGAATCAAGCCGATCAAGCTCGACCTTGCCCTGATCCAAGCACTACGTGAAAGATGGGACTCGGTGAGTCATGCATTCCTAATGCCATGGGGACACATGGTGCCCAGTCTGGAAGATATGGTCCGAATCACGGGCCTCAAAGTGGATGGGGAGGCAGTGACTGGCGTCACTTACGCGGACTACCGAGAAGGTGCCCAGAAGCTGTTGGGGCTGGACCTTGACGGTCGGAAGAACAGGTCAGTAGCCAAGGCATCGATAATGGAGGCGTTAGGGCTTACTGACATTCATCCACGAGATGATGAGTCCCTGGAGGAATTCATGGAGAGGGCTGAAAGAGGTGCCCGTGCTGTATACTGTGTGGACACCAGCAACTGGGAAAGGATGAACATGGACCTGAGGAGGTTCCTCCTCTTCCTGTTAGGCAAGTTACTACTGGGCTCCAAGGGAGACAACATACATTGTCGCTTCCTAGAGCTGCTAGTAGACTTGGAAAGTGTACGACAATATGCCTGGGGAGCTGCCGTGCTGGCACATCTGTTTACAGGTCAATCCCAAAGGACAGGCCGAGAGGTGACAATAAGTGGGTTTACGCCCTTCATCCAGGTAAAAGATTTTTTTTGTTGTTTTATTTTTATGCTTTTTTTTGTATTTGTTGATGCCAATGACACATGCTGGTGTAGCTATGGAGCTACTATTACGTTCCAATGGGGAGAGCTCGGCACTGGCGGCCAGTGATGATCCCGCTGGCTAGACAGTGGCAACCCGTACAACACCTCTATCCTACCAACTGATGGTATTGAGACGGGAGCTGCAAGAGTTTCCTGCAGCGATGGTAGGATATTTTTTTTCTATTTTTTTTGTTTGTTTTGTGTTTTTGGCTAACTAAAAAAATATGCACAACCCAACACAGGTGAACTGGAGACCTTACTCAAACATGGTCAATGTCGACCAGCCGTGGGTAATTGGAAGCTGTGCCTAGTTTGGGCGGGACCTCTGGCTTCACTGCTTGAATGAAATCGAGCCACTAAGGCTACGATTAGCCATGAGGACCCTAGGGATTGCCTAGGAATGGGTGGATGTGACCACATCACCCAACGTCGGGAAGAAGACGCGTGGGCCGGCAACATGTGTTGATTGGAGGGTGCGCTTCCTTGAACAATATGAAGACTGGCAACGGGGAGGCACGCTCGTGGAATCACAGGCACAAGATAGTGAGAATTACCTACGCCTCTATAGGGCAATGTATGCAGAGAGGCTCCAGCTTGGAGGGCTTGTGGAGGTAAAGTAAAAAGAAACTATTTTTTAATCTTTTTTTTTTTGATTTTTTTTGATTTTTTTTGATTTTTTTTTGTGAACTCATAAGCCATAACTGTAGGATGCCCGTGACACCATAATAACGACCTTACGAGCTCGTTCGGCAGACACAGAGCAAGAGTTGAATGACACCCGAGCGGCTCTGGGTTCATCAGTAAGTGTTTATGTACACACTCCTGGTATGATTGGAGATTCATGGCGCTAACCACTTAAATGTCACCTCATATGTGTCATAGCGTGCCCAGCTTGATGCAGTTTCATCGACGATGGGGGCAGACGGCGTTTCTTCCAGTCTATGGATTCCTACTTCAGAGTTGGATCTACTCCACAAGCAGCTTACTCATGCCACACAGCGGGCTGCGGAGGCAGAAGGGATGCTTTCTGCACAGGCGAGAGTCTCACCATTTAATATCCCTTGTTCAAGCATTGCCATATGCCTGGGATGATATGTATGGCAGGAGAAAGAAACACAGGATGCACACGCGCATGCCACGCAGAAGGAAGCTAGAATAGCCGAGCTAGAAGAGGAACTGTAGCGTCGTCCAAGTGAGCACTCTTCCAAGGATGCTGTGGAGCTGAGGATCACCCTTCAGCTGGAGAGGGAAGACAGAGAGAGAGAACGTGCCGAGAGAGAAAGGGACAGGGAACGAGAAAAGGCCAAGAGATTGGCTGAGAAAGAGGAGAAAAGAGCCATGGAGGCCCAACTATTTGAATTGCGGACCAGTCTCGGCCTCGCTGAGAAGTGCCTGAAGGATGGCGAGGAACGCTACCGAAGAGCACGAGAGCGCGGCTTTCGTGTGAGTAGCTTCTTTGCTGCCCCCGTAGATCAACGCCGAGGTGTGGAGATGGGAAGAGGAGCACAGAGCGGTAGAAGTACCGCTTTTCATGGTTGGGTAGCACCCTCAAGAGCATCTGGCCCGGAGAGTGGCGGGACGAGTAATGTGGAGAAAGATGGTGGAACCTAATGTAGACTCTTTTGGTTGTTGTTTATTTTTAGTTGGGAGTGGAATAAAATGTTTTGTGCTTGGTTCTCTGCTTCTTTCTGATCTCTCGAATCCCTGCACACATCTAAGCAAACAAGTCAGTATTTCTGCTCTGACTTGCCCCTTGCTCAATAAGCAGATGTGGTTTTGAACTATCCTTGATAACGAGTCAAGGGGCAAGCCTTTATTAACAAAGGCGATAATAAAAGACGATGATAAATGTGGCACACAAGCACACGGATGCAAGCGAAAATTTAAAAGTAGAATGTAGCATACAAAGGCCATCATGCAAAGATGTGAGTTTTGTTTTTTTGTGTGTTTATTTTTTTGTGTTTTGTTGTTTGTTTATCTTTTTTGGTCTTTTACATTTCCATTTTTTTGTGCATATACATTTTTCTATTTTTTTTTTTGATTTGTTGGATTTGTTGTTGTTTTTGTTTATTTTTGGTTTATTTGTTATTTTTTTTTATTTTTGCATGATGACCAACCCATATAACATCTAACTTGCATGAGAATAAGGGTTTTTTACTAACCCCCCAGGCATCCTAAGTGCACATCTAGGTTGATTTGGGCCTCGAGACTCCTCGAATGATAATCCCACCAGCTAAGACTTATCCTGATGACAATACCGTCATGCCATGCTTAGGCTCCCAGTTGCTTCCGACCACAAGGATTCACCCAAAAAGTGTTCAAGGTAAATGATTTACCCGACCCAGGTCTATTTCCACATAACTCTAGATGATATGTAATGGAATACCCTAGAACCCAAATGACCAACCGCGCGACGCTGACCCGGAATCAGACGCCGTCGCACCCGTAGGTGACGCGCTTGCATTGGTCTAAGCCCGAGGTTAAATAAGAAGACACCAAGATGGTAGGCAAGGGTCTTGACCGGCCAGAAACACGGAGACTTCTTCACGACAATGGCTTTTGCTTTCAAAATGGACAACCATATGTTAGTGTTAAAAGGAAATTGCAGGTTTTGGCGAGTTTCACCCTTCAGGAACTCCATTGAGCCTTTATCTTCAGGGGAAGAAGGAAGAGTATAAGGGGGTAAACCTCCTGAGAGGACCGACAAAACCGTTAACCCGGCGAGCAAGTAGGGGTTCACTTAACTTCCCCTTTCGGGTAACTTCAGACCAAATCTCGAGCATTTACATCTCATGGCCCCTTTTGTGTAGAATTTGACTTTTAGTCAAAGGGGTTTATCTAGTGGAATCAGGCACGGTTACGACCAAGCCTTTCTTTTGACTTTGATTTTTTGCTTCTTTTTGATTTTTTGATAGATTTTTACGAGGGACATAGTATTTTGATAATATGAAATCCCTCTTGTATGCCTACGGGGACACAACCCTCTTCTCATGCTCTGATCCATGCTCGAGAAATTGGATCCTACTCTTACCCTGGGGGCTTGTGTTTGTGTTTCCCATGCTCAGTGTTTTAAGGGCGCCGGCTGTCTCATTCGATCGAGAAGAGAAAGAATAAAGACTACGGCTTTCTTGGAGACCCTCTGGGTGAGGCCTCAGCATAAGCGATGCTACCGATTCTGGATAAAACACATAAATGTGTACATGTTGACTTCCTTTGAGTGGGCATAGGCCGGACTGGTCGGAGGGATCTCCACAGTTCTGGCAGACCAAGACCTAGAACCTACCAAGTCTTAATGGACCCTGTCTTGACATGAAGATTGGATGCAATAGCTTGATTCCATGGTAGTCTCCAGACATCAGCATTTTGAATTTTTTATTATTTTTGGTCTTTTCTTTTTTGTTATTTTTGTTGTTTTCATTGTTTTTCATTATTTTTTGTTGTTTTGTTTTCAATTTTTGACACTATGTACACCTATCTAAGGGTAGTACTTCTTAAGATACAGCCCATTCCAAGGGTGGGATAACTCGACTCCCTCAGCATTGACTAGCCTGTAGGCGTTGTCAGGATGCACAGCCTGAACCACGTATGGTCCTTCCCAATTGGGTTGGAGTTTAGAACGCGGCCCACCAGGTTTTATAAAAATTCTTTTCACTACCATTTCACCAACTTTGAATTTTCTCTCAATAACCTTCTTTTGGTAAAAACGTGCGAGTCTATTTTGATATACCCGAGCATGCTCGGCAGCGACCAGACGCTTCTCATTTAAGAGTTCCAACTGGGCAAGGAGAGAATCACGACGTTCATCAAGGGGAAAATCCTTGTCCAATTGTACTCTGAGAGAGGGAACCAGGATCTCGTATGGAACTACCGCCTCCATCCCGTAATTAAGGGCGAACGGAGTTTGCCCGGTGGGGGTACGGATCGAAGTGCGATAGGCCCATAGAGCCTCAATGAGCTTCTCTGGCCAATCTACAAATCTATTAGACTCACAGGTTTTCTTTATGATTTTAATCAGGGTTTTATTAGTGGCCTCTGCTTGGCCATTGCCTTGTGGATAATATGGTGATGAATGATGTAATGTAATCTTATACCTTTTGCAGAGGTCCTGAAGATCTTGAGAAATAAATTGGGGTCCATTATCGGTGACGATAGTTCTCGGGATGCCGAACCTGGCAATGACGTTCTTCATGATGAACTTGTAGACTGTGGATGCCTTGATTTCTACATAGGCTTCAGCTTCGGTCTATTTAGTGAAATACTCTGTTGCAGTGAGGATGAATGATTTTTGTTTAGTAAGGGAGTTGGGATCACCAAGAGGACTAATAATGTCTAATGCCCACATGGAGAAAGGCCATGGGGAGGATACTGGATGGAGAGAGGAAGATGGGGAATGGATCTTATCGGCGTGAAGTTGACACTTGACACACCTACGGACATAGACATCACAATCTTCCTCCATGGTGGGCCAGTAAAAGCCGTGCCGAATGATCTTCTTAGCAAGCATTTGGCTGTTTACATGGCCACCGCACACACCTGAGTGTGCTTCCTCTACACACTTCCATAACTCATCATCATCAAGACACCTGAGGAGAACACCAGTGAGGCTTCTCTTGTACAGCAATCCTCCAACCAGTGTGTACCTCTGGGCTATTCTTCTTATGGCCCTCTTATCTTCTGATGTTGCCTCTTCAGGATAAGACTGGTCTTTGCAATATTTGGCAATTTCATAGAACCATGGCTTCTCCTCATCAGCCAGCTCTTCCTCTAATTCAACCAACATAATTTCCTCTTCTAAACAACTTCCCCATCTTGGGCCATCCTTGACATTTTTTCCTTGACCCTTAAATAGGAAGGGTTGTGGATAGCAGGGAGGTGAAGCTTGTGGATGGAAATGGATTGAGCCATTCTACCCAGAGGAAACCTTAATGATGATGCCAATGATGTAAGGGCGTCGGCCAGAATGTTCTGATTGCGAGGAACATGAACAAAGACCAACTTAGTGAACAATTTAGCAAAAGCAACAGTGAGCTCTTGATATGGCTTGAGCTTGGGATCGCGTGTGCGATATTTGGTAAGCACCTGGTGAAGAATAAGTTGACTATCACCTATGACACGCAATTCAGTGACCCAGAAGGAATAGGCAAGATTCAGACCTGCTAGAAGAGCCTCGTATTCAGCCACGTTATTGGTGACTGGAAATGAGAGCTGAAATGCCTCTGGGATAGTAACACCTTCGGGCGATAGAAGGACAATACCAATACCTCTCCCCTGGGAATTCAAAGCTCCATCAAAATATAATGTCCACATGGGGTCATCTGATTGAGTAATGGACATTAGTTCCTCATCTGGAAACTCTGATTGAACAAGATCGAACTTGGGGAGAGGGTGGTGAGTAAGATGCTCAGCTATGGCATAGCCTTTAATTATCTTTTGCTGGATGTAGATGATGTCAAACTGAGATAGAAAACTTTGCCAGCGTGCTAGCCTATCAGTAAGGATAGACTTTTCCAAGAGAAATTTGATAGGATTCATCCGAGCAATCAAGTGGACTTCGTGAGCCAGAAAGTAATGTTTCAATTTCTGTACCACCCACACAAGGGCGACACATGTCTTCTCCATGGCCGTGTACTTTCGTTCACTGGGGTTGAGGAGTTTAGACAAGTAATAGGTTGCCTGTTCCTTGCCTTCCTCATTGATTTGTGCCAGGACGCCTCCCACAGAGTCGTCTAAGACTGAGATATATAGGATCAAAGGTTTATCTGGAATAGGTGGAGTGAGAACAGGTGGGTTGGCCAGATATTCCTTTAATCCGTCAAAAGCATTCTGACACTTGGAATCCCAACAAAATTTGGTCCCTGCTTTGGTCAACTCATAGAAAGGTCTACACCTTTGCGAGTGTTGAGACACAAAGCGACGGATAAACTCCAATCTCCCAATTAATCCTCGAACTTCTCTCAGATTTTTCGGGGGTGGCATATCCCTAAATGCCTTGGCCTTGTTGGGATCTATCTCAATACCCCTTTTGCTTACAATAAAGCCCAATAATTTGTCGGGTGATACCCCAAACACGCATTTCTTTGGATTCATTTTCAAATTGAACTCACGCGATCTTTGCAACACTTTTGCAAGGACCTCGGGATGTTCTGCCCTAGTTTTGGATTTTATCAACAAATCATCCACGTAGACCTCCAAATATATGTGCATCATGTCATGGAATATTACCATCATAGCCCTTTGGTAAGTGGCTCCAGTGTTCTTCAGTCCAAATGGCATGACCACATAACAGTAAGTTCCCCAGGGAGTAGTGAATGACGTTTTCTCCTGATCTTCTTCTGCCAGACGGATTTGATTATATCCAGAAAATCCGTCCATGAATGAAAGGGTTTCATATCTTGCCGTATTATCAATCAACACGATAATATGAGGCAAAGGGAAATCATCCTTCTGACACGCGCAGTTAAGATCCCGAAAGTCAATACAAATTCTCACCTTACCATCCTTCTTCATGACCGAGACAATATTTGCCACCCACTGAGGATAAAGGATGACTCTTATGAACCTAGCTTTGTGGAGCTTGTCGACCTCTTCCTTCATTTTCAAAGTCATTAGTGGGCGGAAACGTCTTAACCGTTGTTTTACCGAGACGGACCCTGGTTTTAGAGTAAGACGATGTTCAACCAAGGTGGAATCCAAACCCAGCATATCCTCGTAACTCCATGCGAACGTGTCCTTATAATCCTTAAGGACCTTAACTAATGCCTCTTCTTCAGATGATAGTAAATTATCACTTATGAGGACAATCATAGGGTCTTCCTCAGTTCCCAAGTTTATCTCTTTGGTGGACTCTCCTACAGCGGCAGACGGCTCGTCAAATCTGCTCATTCCACTAGCATAGGCATCAACCGCGTCCTCATATTCTTCATCCTCTTCTTCAATGGGGTATTCCTCATTAGTGATTTCATAAACCCCATATCCTTCATCAATCGTGCAATCATTTTCACATTCTATTTCTGGCAGTTGGATTGGATTTTCTAACAATTGAGGGATGGTTAGAAGGGCTTGACACCTGGTGGCTAGATCCAAAAGGAACCGACGGGGAATCTGCCTACCCTTAGATTTCTTCTTGGGCACTACCCTTGACTCATTATTCCTAACTTGACTGACATTATTTACAGAAGAAGAAGAAGAAACTGAAACTGAAGAAGATGGTAAAGAATGTACAGGGAAGGACCCCTCAGATGAGGGGAAGAGAAGGTCACTCAGGGGACCTTGAATGAGTGGCCCATAAGTCGGGGTACACTCGTGGGAGATATAGGAGGTTTCCTCAAAGACGATGCACTGTTGAGGAGTTGGGGAATTGGCATTTTTTTTTCATTCTCATTTTTAATAACAAAACAGTGAAAAGAAATTGGAGGAGGTGAAAAGGGAATTACAGCTAGGGGGTTGTGTAACTCGCAGAGCAGATCGTGATTGAAAACCTAGCATGAGTTAAGAAACCCACGTAGGTATATAAGTAAAGAAGGGGACCTGGGAAGATCATCAGACAACCGTCTGGCCCAGGAAGGAGATAGCAACAAAGGCTGTGATAAGTGAATGGAGAAAATGACGGCTAATGAGCCGTCAATGGCAACATTGATAACGGATGATGATCCGTTGATGACAACATCCTCTTGGTGTTGTACTCCTGGTTTTGATGATGACAACAATACGATAAGTGATATAGACACTTAAGTTTTAATGAATGTTTAACAGGAACAAAAGGATGCAGGGTGCTCAATGCGTCAACGCAGCATGATGAGAGCGTCGACGCAACACGTCTATCTGCTGAAGACCTGATCACTGGATCACCGATGCGTCAACGCAGCAGGATGATGGAGTCAACGCAGCAGACTTGAGTCTTGCTGGTAGAATGCCCTTGAAGGGTGCGTCAACCCTGTGAAGTAAGGCACGTGATCCAAGGTGCCTGGCTCGTAGTCCCAGGATGGACGAGGTACCAGGATGCTGACACGTTGAAGCTGGGGCCTGCTACTTCACCACGTGGACCAATCAATTGAAGCTCTCTAGGGCGTCTCTGCCCTATCCTCCGAAGCCCCTGTTATTGGTATATAAATCCCTCTTCGTCTTCAGTGAAGAGGCTAATCACTCCAAGAAAGAAGTTAAGAAAAAGAGGCCATCTGAGAGCAGGAAGAGAACAGGTGAGAGAGATAGGCCAGCAGAGAAGAATTCGATAGCAAAAGATGAAGATCGTGAGAGTGGAAACAGTAGAAGAAGAAAAGAGCAGAGAACAGTAAGAGTGCGTGAGCTGAGAAGACGAAAGAAGAGGAAGAAACGAAGAAGAAGAGAGAAGTCTATTGAAGACCTGTTCAGTCTGTTCGTGGATCAAATCCAGAACGACTATTGTGTTTCATTTCCAGTTTTTGATGCTGTGTTTTTCATGTTTCGTGTTTCTTATTTTTTTTGGTACTCCTATTGTGATTGTTCTTCCGAACCTCTGGACTGAGGTCGGATTCCTCCTGGTGGGTCAGGAGAAGGGAGGCTAGCCCTCCGGTTCTGGTCTTGCTTGTAGCAGGTCCAGGTGTACCCTCTGGGTTGGAGGAAGAGAGACTTGGGTCTCTGGTTGCTGGTGACTGGGTGTCACTGATGTTCCCTCCGGTTGGGAGGAAGAGGGGAAGATGTTCCCCTGGTCAAGCTGTTTGGCAGCGTGTGTTCGCAGACTGAGTCTGCAGGTTACTAGCTTGTGCTAGTGGAAGCCTCACTCCTATTGGGAGTGAGGGGTGGATGTAGGTCTTGGTGACCGAACCACCTAAAAAATCTCCTGTGCAAGTGACTGTGCTTTGTGCGTTTGTTCCTTGCCTTCTACCTCCCCTTCACAGATTGTGCATGCTTGGTTAGTTGTGTTAATTGGGAGTAATCTCTGAGCATTGTCTTCTGCTAAGTGTGCTTGGGTTGATTAGCTCTGCTTGCGAGTCTGGTGTGATCAGGTGGCTGCATTGTTGCAGTCCAACTGTTTGATCAATTGTTTGATCATCATCTTCTCTTGGAAAGCTCATTAGTTTTTATTCCGCATATCTGAGCGTTTAGTGTTTTAATTTGGGCATAATTTTTTAGAGGGATACATTCACCCCCCTCTGTATCCGGGCCTAGCACCCTAACAATTGGTATTAGAGCGGTGTCTGCTTAGAAGGTCCAGCGACCTGCAGATCCGATCTTGCTGTCCTAGGTGCTAATTTGTTTCTAGTGCATCATTATTCCTGTTGTATTGAATCTACCTTTTATTTGTTTCAATGGCTCCTCCACCCGTCTTTAGTGGTTCTGATTTTAATCAGTGGCACACTGCTCTCCATGCTTATGTTAATGTTGTTAATCCTGTTCTATGGAAATTAAATTCACAAGGTCCTCACACCTTACCTACGAAAGTGTCCAAATGGACCGACAGACACAGATCAAAGGACGGAGAAAATCAGAAAGCCTTTAATCTGATGAAAGCAGCTACTGACGTAGCTTTATGGTCTTGCTTTCATGATTGCAGGTCCGCTAAAGACATCTTGGATATGCTGAAGAAAATTCATAGGGCAAATGAGGACAGCGGCATGATGGCTGACAGATATAATCAAGGCAGCAGTCAAGATGAAGATGATGATGATAATGAGGTAAATCCCTTTGAAAACTATACTTCAGATGATTGGGAAAATGCTTATGCCGAATTATTTGAATCTCATGAACAGCTAAGAAAATAATATAAAAAATTAAAGAAAAAGGTTGGTCAAAATGGCTCTGATTTATCATGTGAAAAATGTTCAAATTTTAAGCAATCTCTTAAAGCCTGTGTCTGATAATCAAGGACTTAAGAAACATGTTGAATTGTTAAAATCTGAAAAAGAGACTCTCAGAAAATCTGTTATTGAGAGTGAAGGAAAATGTGAGGAGCTTGAGCAAGAGTAGAACCTATTTGCTGAAAAACTTAATGCCATAAAATCTGTAAATGCAGAATTGCAAAGAGATTTTGAAAAACAGCAAAAGGATTTGAAGGAATTAGAGGCTAGAAGAAAACTTGGAATTAACTCTGATGATCAGTTTTTGATAACTGAATTAATTCAGAGTGACAGACTAAAGGAAGAAATTGAGAAACTAAAACAGCTGAACACCATCTTGTCAAAAAGATTGCTGACATTTGAAAAAGGTAAATGTGTAGTGTCCGATAATTCAGAAGAAGTTGATGAGCTGAAAAAGGAAATTGAGAATTACATAATTGCCAACAAAGTCTTGAATGAAGCTGTCAATTGTAGTGAACAAGAGACTGCAAGTTATGAGTTACACATTGCCTCCTTAGAAGAAGAAATCCAAGACTTGAGGAAATCTCTGTCTAAATTTGTTAATGGGCAAGATAATCTGAACAAATTTCTAGAAACAAAGGTTAACTTCCAGAAGGAGGGGTTAGGCTATAACCCTGTAAATAAAAAGAACGTTAAAAATAAAATTCAGATATCCTCTGTTTCTAGCTCTATTTTTAAGAAAGAGGGACTGGGCTACAGTCCAGTCATGAGGAAGGTCGATAGATCCAATTTGAAAACTGGTTTTGTTAAATCTTCTGAACAGGAAAAACCTTCTACTTCATCTCCACCTCAGTATAAAGCTAAGAAAACAGAAAAACTGGATAAAAATCAGAAAGTGATTGGAAAATAGAAAATGAATAAAAAGGGTCCATCAGTGCATGCTGATCACAGTCTTCACACAATCTCACATGTATCTAAAAAGAATTTGAAATCTGCTAATTCATGCCATTACTGTGGACAAATTGGTCATTCAATGAATAATTGCTACTTGATGAAATCTGATGACCATGCTGCTAGAAATGTGCTGAGAAAACCCGCTAGGAGTAATACTGTCATGTCAAGAACCAAGACTTCTTGGGTGCCTATCTGTGCAAAATAGTTTGCTTACCTGCAGGTGTGCCTTGGAAGCTGAAGAATAAAGAGGGGTAATAAACCAAGGCACTCAAGAAGAAAACCCCTAGGACTGAAATTTTCACGTAAATTCTCTACATTTCCTATAATGAAATTCACTGCATATCTTGTTTGATGTGTTCTTGCACACTTGTCATCTATTGAACACTATGAACATTCATGTCTCTCAATGCTCATACTTAATTGTCTGTTTAGACATTGAAATAAGAATAAACTTGCATTCTGAAAAATCTGAAAAGCTGAAAATTGATCCATGCATGCATTCTCACATTTATAAATCTGCCTTGTTTCTCATGAGTACATGTTGAGATATCAGTGCATAATTCAGATTGAGAATTGATTAGATATCAGAACTGCATGTTGAATTATTATGATTGACCTCTGTGGTATATTAAATGGTAAGCTACCAAAAGGCAGGGAGATCTGTCTGGAGGTTCTTACTATGTGTGAAGTGGTCTTTTAGACCAAGTGCTCGCCTAGTACCATAGGTCATTTTGCTTATTAGGGCAGTCTGAATGTGCATGTATCATAATTTCATAGATTCAGTTTTCATGGCAAACATTGCATGATCTAAGGGGGAGTTAGCTTAAGATAAAATTCTTGGTGTCAAAATGCTGAATAAAGTACAGAGCTGTTACTGCTGGTTGGAGGAGTGAGTTAACGCAGTGTGGAAATAGAGTTAACGCACCCGACAGCTTATTCTTTGAGAACCTTGATGTGGAGTGTCTGTGGCTGGTGGAGTGAGTTGACGCTATGGTGAAATTGAGTTAACGTTGTGGGCAACTGGGTTCTGAAATTGAACAAATGTTTGTGATGTCTAGATGGATGAGTTGACACAGTGAAGAGGGTGAGTTAACGTAGCTGTGCCTTCTTGGAATCTCAGGGTTACATCTTCCTCTTTTGGAAACTTCCTTCTCACATCAACTTGCCCTGTCAATATATCATGTCCCTTCCGTTCTTATCCCACAATAAAGCTTCCTTGACATCCATGTATGGAAAAATCTCTAGAGCACTGAGATATGTAGATGATGTCTTAAATTCAGGGGGAGTTACAGTGATAATTCCTGTGGAATATGAGATATATTCTGAATTACTCTATGATATGTTAATGATAGGAGATCCATAATTCTTATGATGTTTGAATTCAAGAACTTTTGAACCCAATTATTCACTATGTATGGAGCAAAAGCTGAACAGTTTAATAAAACCAGGACCTCATCATCTCTCGATCCTTATTGTTCAAAAGTAAAGAAACCAATGTGTGTAGAGGAATTTAATAATTGTATTGATGATGAACTCAAAAATTGTTTATAAATGCTAAAGATGCAATTTATTCACATGTAATATAATGCAGAGCAATGGTAGCTGTTCACTGAGAAATTAGCCCTATGCACTAAAGAAGTGCTGAAGAGCAAGTCATGAGGTGCGCTACTATCTCTGTCTTCAAGAGAAAAACAAATCATTCCAGAGCAATGGTAACTATCAACTGAGAAACTACCTTCAAGCACTTATGAAGTGCTGATAGGCATGTCATGAAGTCAGTTGCCACCTCTGGTTAGTCAATGCAGAATAGTTTGCTATGCTGAGTAACCGGGGACTCGGGTGTCTGATAAACATGTGTACCCGTGTCAAAATGCTAGCAACACTTGACTGCAAATGAAAATGTAAAAAGAAGTTGAAAATGCTGAAAATGTGAAAACAATTAAAACATGTGAGTTTGGTTGATCTGATGCTCCTTATTCAACTGAGTCTATCTTTAATACCAGTTAAATTTCTCTCTATCTGAAAGGCTTCTTAAAATTGAAAGATATAAGAGTCAGAAATGAAAATGGTTCTAGTGTGAAAAGAGTTCTATTTTTTCTCCAGGCAGGTGGCTTTAGTGGTTCATGGCTTCTAATTCAATGTTTTAAGATTATTTCTTCTCCTTATCATTAAATGAATTAGAGCCTATTTACATACATCTCATTCATGGGAACTCGATCTGCAACACTTAAAATTCCTTGAATATAAGCCTGATTATCTCACTATCTTAGTACCTTAAGAAAATCCCTTGAACGGATGTCTCTCTGACTACTTGTCTTGTGTTTTCTGTTCACATATGCCACACTGCGTAGACGCAATGCCCCCTTGGCGTCCACGCATTGCCTCTAATACAACTTTCCTCAACCCAGTTCACCGACTTGAACCGGCTGAACCGTTCACTAAAAGGGTCTTCGTAACCTCTTTGAAAGAGTAGCTTGACCGCCACTCATCTCCACTCTGTTCGAAACCCTTGGACGGTTTACCTTCCGTGTTCTCCAAACACCCTCCCACACCATTTCTTGTCTCCGATCATCTTCGGCAAGGGTGCTCAGTCGGGAAAGCTGTTGATGGAGCAGAACTTGAGGGATTCGAGTGCGACACAGTTGACGATGGACTCACTCACAGAGGATGCGATTAATGCTCCAGTGGCCAACCCTCCAGAAGCGACACCATCTACAGCTATTTCCAGGAAGCGCAAAGGAAAGGAGAAGGAGAGACGTCCTCGGAGCCCTAGTCCGCCGGTCAAGAGAAGAAAGTCCTCAAAATCGAAATCAGCTGAACCACGCACCTCTTCTGGTATAACGGGGAAGAAGAAATCCAGGTCTTCTGTTGTCATCCATATAGAAGAACCTCTTAAGGTTCTTATCCCTAGGTACATTGTAAGCTCTGATGAAAAGCTACTGACTGCATTTCCTGAGGTACGGCCTGCATTAGAATTTCAAGGCTGGTTGAAGTTTGTGATGAAGCACACTGTTTACTATCCTACTCTCGTTAGGGAATTTTATCAGAATTTGAAATATGAATCGAAGATTCCCAAATTGTCCTCCACTGTTAGAAATGTTCATTTTGAGTTAACTAGTGCCCTGCTTGCTCGAGTTTGGAAAATACCAATGGGAGGAGCAAAGCTTCATTCGTATGAGCTAGATGAACATGAGCCGTTTGCTGTTTTGACTGGGTTAACCAAAGACCCCTCTGACGTGAAACAGACATACCTGTCAAGTCTGAAAGCTAATAGATTTATACCATCTGTCAGACTACTTCATCACATATGCACGTCTATCATCACACCTCAAAGCAGTGGTAGAGAAAGAGTCACAGATATGCAGCGATTCCTGTTGTACTGCATGCTAAAGGAAGTTAAGATTTCTTTAACTGATGTTGTAGTTCAGACAATTGGAACTTGTCTTCACCACTCTAGAACACTACCTTATGCAGCACACCTCACATCAATTTTCAAAAAGGTAGGAGTGGATTTTGGAACTGAAAAGAAACATGTTATTCCCAAAGGAAACATATATTCCATGTCTTACGTTCAGAGATTTATGGGCTTCAAAGTCATTGATGGTAAGGCTGTTAGAATCCTTCCCAGTCAGAAATCAGCTCAATCAGAAACAAGACAGGCATCAAGAACAGTCACTGTGGATGATAGTCAAATGAACAGGACAGAGATACCAATTCCACCTGTGTTGAGAGAAGGAAGACCAGAGGGTAGTTCAGCAAGAGGAGAGCATGAGGTTGAAGAAACATTTGTGAGATCATCAGGCCCTCAGTTGGAAACTGGGGAACCCAGTGGCTTTACACCTATCATCTCTATGATGCAGCTTCACCACCAGTCACTGTTGAAGAGATGTTTGCTCACATGTCTATGATGCTGCAACGTCAGGATGCAAAGATGGACAAGCTAATGAAGTTTACAAATTATCATCTCAACAAACTGACTGCTCGGGTTATGCAATTTGAAGTCTCTGTCTTATCCGAGTGGCAAAAATTCTTACTCTCCAAGATGCTATCTGACCAAGCTACAAGGTCCGTCTTGAAACACCTATCATCTCTACTTGACAAACTATCAACATTGGTGACCGACATACACAGCAATCAATCTTCAGTTTGTCAATCCCTTGCCAAGATTACTGATCTTTGTTTTGATGTGAGGATAGCTGTTGAAACCATCAAGGGTCCTGTCAATGCTCTTCCCCAATGCATCAAAGCTATTTTAGGCAAGATTGACACTATGACAGACACGCTTAACTCTCTTGGAAATCAACTGAAGAACACCAAAAATGTCCAAGATGATATGTCCTCTGCTATTGCACATGTGAGGACCACACTGCAACATGACTTAGCTGCTATATCTCAAGACATTCACACGTTGCTGGGCAGAGATCAATCTACTACTCCACGATCTAACTCTACTCCAAGTCAACCACCATGGGCTCACGGATCTTCTTCCAGTTATGGCAGATTTTTCAATTGAGGCCTCGTACCAGATCACGTATTACCCCCTTCATGATGATGTCAAAGGGGGAGAGCAGCATGAGTTCAAATGATAGCATATGTAGCATATGTTTCTTTTTGTAATTAAGCATACATCACAATGTAGCTTCATGAATTACAGATACTTGAATACAATGTAGCTTCATGAATTACAAATACTTGTACCTCTGATTGACAGATAACCATGCATTTGTTTGATACCTCATCCTTAAAATAGTCCAGAGTTGCCATCATCAAAAAGGGGAGATTGTTGTACTTCTGGTTTTAATGATGACAACGATACGACAAGTGATATAGACACTTAAGTTTTAATGAATGTTTAACAGGAACAAAAGGATGCAGGGTGCTCAATGTGTCAACGCAGCATGATGAGGCGTCGACGTAACACGTCCATCTGCTGAAGACCTGATCACTGGATCACCGATGCGTCAACGCAGCAGGATGATGGAGTCAACGCAGCAGACTTGAGTCTTGCTGGTAGAATGCCCTTGAAGGGTGCGTCAACCCTGTGAAGCAAGGCACGTGATTCGAGGTGTCTGGCTCGTAGTCCCAGGATGGACGAGGTACCAGGATGCTGACACGTTGAAGCTGGCGCCTGCTACTTCACCACGTGGACCAATCAATTGAAGCTCTCTAGGGCGTCTCTACTCTATCCTCCGAAGCCCCTGTTATTGGTATATAAATCCCTCTTCGTCTTCAGTGAAGAGGCTAATCACTCCAAGAAAGAAGTGAAGAAAAAGAGGCCATCTGAGAGCAGGAAGAGAACAGGAGAGAGAGATAGGCCAGCAGAGAAGAATTCGATAGCAAAAGATGAAGATCGTGAGAGTGGAAATAGTAGAAGAAGAAAAGAGCAGAGAATAGTAAGAGTGCGTGAGCTGAGAAGAAGAGAGAAGTCTATTGAAGACCTGTTCAGTCTGTTCGTGGATCAAATCCAGAACGACTATTGTGTTTCATTTCCAGTTTTTGATGCTGTATTTTTCATGTTTCGTGTTTCTTATTTTTTTTGTTACTCCTATTGTGATTGTTCTTCCGAACCTCTGGACTGAGGTCGGATTCCTCCTGGTGGGTCAGGAGAAGGGAGGCTAGCCCTCCGGTTCTGGTCTTGCTGGTAGCAGGTCCAGGTGTACCCTCCGGGTTGGAGGAAGAGAGACTTGGGTCTCTGGTTGCTGGTGACTGGGTGTCACTGGTGTTCCCTCTTGTTGGGAGGAAGAGGGGAGGATGTTCCCCTGGTCAAGCTGTTTGGCAGCGTGTGTTCGCAGACTGAGTCTGCAGGTTACTAGCTTGTGCTAGTGGAAGCCTCACTCCTGTTGGGAGTGAGGAGTGGATGTAGGTCTTGGTGACCGAACCACCTAAAAAATCTCCTGTGCAAGTGACTGTGCTTTGTGCGTTTGTTCCTTGCCTTCTACTTCCCCTTCACAGATTGTGCATGCTTGGTTAGTTGTGTTAATTGGGAGTAATCTCTGAGCATTGTCTTCTGCTAAGTGTGCTTGGGTTGATTAGCTCTGCTTACGAGTCTGGTGTGATCAGGTGGCTGCATTGTTGCAGTCCAACTGTTTGATCAATTGTTTGATCATCATCTTCTCTTGGAAAGCTCATTAGTTTTTATTCCGCATATCTGAGCGTTTAGTGTTTTAATTCGGGCATAATTTTTTAGAGGGATACATTCACCCCCCTCTGTATCCGGGCCTAGCACCCTAACACTTGGCGAGGAGGGTTTGAAATCCTGTCAATAGTAGTGATATCCCCTGACATTTCGGAGATCAAAGGTGGCCCTTCTAGACGTGGAGGCGAAAACATTCTTTCCAGTGCAATGGATATATCTGGTATGTCAAACCATTTATACCATTCACAATCCAAGTGGATAATCTTTCCTCTTTTCGGGATCCTTGAACATCCCTCAGCTAAAAACACGTCCTATAACCCCCCATGTGATTCTGATGGAGGATCTCCCATCTAGACGACGAGCCCCTTCTTGAAATGTGAGGACAAAGTCCAAGTGAGGGGTTTCCCCTCTGATTCGAACGGGCCCTTAAAACCCAAGCCAGCTCTACGGGTTGGCTTTATCTTCTGCAATGGTCTCAGCCTTCCTTGCAGTTGTGCCCCTAGACCTTTGCCATCTTGGTAGCCAATATTTCTCATAATCTCCCATCCTTTGGAGCGGAAGGGGAGACATGAGTTTGGCACAGGAAATGGCTCTTGTTGTGTGAAGGGGGCACGACAGGGATCATACACATCCCACAAGGATAGTATGGGCCGATGAGTTGGCCAGACCGAGGGCAAAGAGGTGGTGATAGCATCCATTGTAGAACAGAGGGGCATGCTCATTACCTTGATAACCCATCCTTTATATGGAAACTTCAAACACTGATGGTTGGTGGATGGTACAGCATTCATAGCTTCAATGTAGGTACGGCCTAGTATAGCCTTGAAAGTGGGATCCATATCAAGGATATGGAATTCCGTACAGAATGATACAGGGCCGAGTTCTACATTTAGGGTAATCATGCCCGTTGGCGGCCTTTTACTGTTGTCATAGGCCGTAACTGTGATCGAGGAGGGTATGACTTGTTCTTCATCAATCCCACATGCTTGGAGAGTACTCAGGGAAATCACGTTTATAGACACGCCCGTGTCCACCAGGCACGGGTCCACAGACACGCCATTGATTTTCACTGTAATGCACAATGCATGTTTTCGAGCTTCCTTGGAGGCAAGCTCGTGATTGTCGAACATGATGGGCGGTTGTGTATCCATGGGCGTCAGGACTGCCGAGATTTTCTCCACAGGAAGATCCTCATTCACCATGACTTTTTGAAGATAGTCCCTTAAAGCTTCTTGGTGAGATGTGGATCTTTTGATCAACTCAAGGATGGAGATCCGGGCAGGCGTCTTATCCAGATGGTTTAGCAAGTCATACAGGGTCCCAGGGATGGACTCTTCTGACTGCTCTTCCTTATCTTTCTCCGACTGAGACTATTCAGGGGCCTGACTATTCTGGGGAAATACCCGGTGGAACATCCTTCCACTCCGAAGCACCATTGCTTGTGGGTCTTACTGCACCTCTATGGTATTGGATGTGGATTTTAGCAAGGGTTTGAGGGGTAGTGGTGGAGGAACAGTTGGTGGTATAAGGGTGATGACGGGTGTAGGGGTTTTGATTAGAGGTTTATCAGGTGGAGGTATAGTAGAGGTAGAAGGGACCTCGGGTGAATGGTGGATAATAAGAGGTTTAGAAGGTAGGGAAGAAACGAAAGTAGAGGTAGAAGGGACTTCGGGAGAATGGTGGATGATAAGAGGTTTGTAAAGTAAAGGTAGATTAGAACTAGAGATAACTTCAGGTGGATGGTGAATGATAAGGGATTTAGATGGTGGAGGAGTAGAGGAAGTAGAGGAAATCTCGGGTGAATGGTGGATGATAAGGGGTTTAGAAGGTGGAGGGCGTATAGTGGAAGTAGAGGACGAACGGTGAATGATAAGAGGTTTAGATGGTGGAGGAGGAGGTTCAATGGGGATAGAGGTGGATGGCGTGTCATACGGGTAATGGGCGGTAAAAAGGTTAGAAGGTTGGGGTAGAGATGAGACAGAGGTAGGTGATAAATTGGAGGGATAAGAAGTGACGAGAGGGTTTGGGGGTAAAGGAGATGTTGTAGATGGTATTTGGTGGTAGACTGATGGTGAATTGACAGCAGGGGTATGAATAAGAGGGCGTGATGGTTGTGGAAAGGAAGAAGGACCAAATAGGGGTTGTGAAAGGGTTGAGTGGTGAGAAGATGTTGTTTGAAGAAGTCGAGGAGGTTGATTAGTAACATGGCTGGTAGCAAGGACATAGGTGCTTTCCAAATGCCAGGTTTGCTCTCTTTCAACTTCCGGGAAGGAGGAAATCGGATTAACCTGGTAGTTGGGCTGTTGGTGCTCCGGAAGCGGATTATGGATGATGCCCATATTAGGCTGCTGTTGTGGGGCCTATTGAGGCTGTTGTTGTTCCTGTGGTTGTTGTGGTAATTGTGACCTAGGCGGAGGTCCCCTGGCTTTCAAGACGGTGATGTATCGCCTCATTTCATGCCAATCAATTTCACCATGATCATTCATATCATAAACGTAATCTTTAAAGTTGAAACAATTCTCCACCGTATGCCCTGGCTGCCTGTGGTAAACACAGTACCTAGAGGTATCAGCATTCGGGGGCCATGTGAGCTTTTCTTTGGGCAAAGTAAGTGCATTGGCAGCCATAAGGGCGTTGAAAATATCTGGTAGGGCTTTAGGCAATGGTGGATAATAGGCTCTTTTGGGACCAATGGGCCTCATTCGTTGTTGTGGTGGGCCATAATTTCCTGGGGGTGGAACTTGATGGTATTGAGGTTGTGGTTGTTGATGTTGTTGCTGAGGATGGAAGGGTTGAGGCATGTTGTTTTGGGGGAAGTTACTCTGAGGTAGAGGACGATAGGGAGGTGGACTCTGTTGAAAGGGTGGTGGACCCTGCTGAAAGGGTGGTCGTGACATTTGACGAGGCTTGGGGTCAGCCGGCTGGTTGGGGCTGCCAAGCACACTCACTTGCTCGTTTATGATGACCCCTTCTGTTGTTCCCCCTTGGACACCGGTACCCGTCTTCTTAAACACTCTCGGCTTTGGGGGTTCAAACATATGCATGATGGGGGAATCTTTTAATTGGGTCTGGATATACCGGGCCCTCTCATAAAGTTCCTCCATCGTGGCAAGCTTATTCATGGGTAAAATGTGTCTAAACTGCGGGGTTGCATTAGACACGATCATTTTCACTTGCTCGGGTTCTGAAAGGGTATCCTTTACCTTATCAGCTAGAGACCTCCATCTATCAGCATACTGGACAAAATCTTCGTCCGGCCTCATTTTCTCAGCAACTAGGTCGGTGATAGAAAGAGAGGGACCGACCCTATCCCGGTACTTCTGTATGAATTTGGCTTTGACAACGTCAAAATCCTCAGCCTCACTCGGCTCTAGTGAATAGAACCATTCTAGGGCTGGACCATCCAATGATTTTCAAAAAAGGTAAGCCAGGGATTTTGGATCATTCTGCCATGAGGAAGATTCATACATAAAATCCTTGATGTGAATATAAGGATTTCCCGTGCCGTTATACCTACGGTATGTAGGCATTTCGGAGGGAGGGAGATGAAATATTGGGAGATTTGGCAAGGAAATGTTAGGGGCAGACTTCCCATGTGCCTCTTTCTTGAAATTTCGGAACTCCTCGTTCATTTCGTTTTATTTGTTGAGGAGGGACTGGGTGAGCTCCTCGACAGGTGAAAGTGGGGCCTGCCATTGAAGTTGAGAAGGCCTCACAGGGGCCTGAGAAGGGAACCCTGAACCAGAAGGGTATGGTGGCCCACTAGTGGACGGACCCGTTTGGGGTACCGTGTGAAGAATGACAATAGTTTGAGACTGTAGATGGGGGAATTGATAAGAGGCGGGCTGTTGACTCACCTGTCCTTGAAGCGAAGAAGAAGGGGCATCATGTACATATGATGGAAATGTGGTAGCCTGGAGTGGCTGTTGGTGAGATGTGGGAGCCGGAGTTGACTCTTGAGGAGGGGGAGAAACAGATTTCACCTTTAAAATAGCCTGAAAGGCCAAAAGTTGCTCAGGGCTGAGCTGTGTACTGGCAAGGACACCCAACAGGGAAAAGATGTCCTGAGGCGGGGCTACTTCTCGTGAAACAGCGGGGACCTCTTGTGAGGTCTCACGAGAAGGGCCTGAGTCCATTGCATGGACGCCTGGGTCAACTGACGGACCACGACCTGATTGGTTCTCTTCTAAAGAGTCGTGAGCCATTCTTGTAATTTTTCCAGAACGTAAAAGCATACACCAACAAACAAGTATCAAAGATTAGCAGACAAGTGGATGATCTTACGCCACTTTTTTTAATTTTTTTGTTTTAACTCTTTTTTTGTCCTTTTTTGACAAATGTAAAAATTCACACAAAATTTGCAAGAAAACCTAGTTACACCTTTATTTTACCGCCGTGTCCACTAGGGACACTCGTCTCACCACGGATAGGTAACTAACTTCGGGGTACTTCAGTGGTACAACCTGCCCAGTGAACGAAGAGGGAATCCTTTGATGTCGGGGACTTACGGAGGTCCCGATGGAGGAGATCCTAGTCCGTCGAGAGGAATTCCCGACGGAGAGTCCTTCCTTCACCGAGAAAGGTTAATCGTTAGAAAAATAAAATAAAGGGGTACGCAGATGCATGAAATGCAGTACTGAATGAAAGATATGTAACACAGATGTAGCAGGAATAAATACACAAATATAACAGAGATAACAATGATATAACAGATATAACAAGAGTAAACAGATAGAGTAGGATATAATCGTTCTTCTTTCCGAGACACATAGACCACTTGGAAAAAATAGGAAAGGACTATAAGAGTGCACGTGGTGCACGAGGGGGATGACGTGGCGCACGCGGGCGCAATACGGAAGGGCACACATGGGTGCTGAGTAGATGGGGCACACGTGGGTGCCGAATGGAGGGGGCACACGTGGGTGCCGAATGGAGGGGGCACACGTGGGTGCCGAATTGCGGGGGCACACGTGGGTGCCAAATGGAGGGGGCACACGTGGGTGCCGAATGGAGGGGGCGTACGTAGGTGCTAGATAGAGGGGCACACGTGGGTGCCGAATGGAAGGATAGGGGCACACGTGGGTGCTAAATGGAGGGGCACACGTGGGCGCAATATGGAAGGGCACACGTGGGTGCCGAAAGGAGAGACACGCGTGGGTATCAAGAGGAGGGGGGCACACGTGGGTGCCAAGAGGAGGGGGCACATGTGGGTGCCGAAAGTTTGTGGGTAACCAAAAAAGTAAAAAGCAGGTCCCACCGTGATCGCCAGAGATGTGAACGTGTCACGTGGTGGACTGAGAGAGAGATGGGATTTCTCCCTCTCTGTGAAAGAAAAAATGATGAAACACGTGCGTAAAAGGGGCGTGATATGGAAAAAAGTGGAGAGTACGACCTGAAAGGGCACTCTGTAGGAGAACGCGGAGAACCTAAACTTACCGAACCTTCGGTACAGGGCGGACACCGGGGTCCGAAGACCCTCTCACGCAAACTGAACCCCTTTCCGGTAGGTGTGACCTACCATTTTGAGGGCAGTTTTCTATATACCGGGTGCGAGCCTGGGACTCTACGTAGTAGAAATTAGCAGGCACAAAGACACACGTAGACTCGAAATTTGGAACGGCATATCACTCCTAACACAATGATAATAGCAGAAATATAATTGAGAGGAAACCGCCGTAGGACATTGGTCACTGCGGGGTTTTAACAGCAATATAGCAAAGCGTAAAAGAAAAGTGCTGAAAGTAAATGACCACGGTGAAATGACTCACCGCGGCCAATTATAGTACAAACAGACCCGTGCGGGATTTAGCTATCCGCGGGTATTATAGACATAAAATAAAAATTACTACAAGCACGCGTTCGGTGGTGTGATCGCCAGGGACCGAGGGTCCCGAACTGGATGATCGCTTTTGCCTTTGACGCGGGATGACGTGGGTTCCTTCTTCCTCTCCGTTCGACTGGCCGAAAAAGAGGACTTTTGAGTGGTTACCCTGTAAAATGAACAAACACAAAATAAAATTAAGTCAGAAAACTGATATAATAGTAATTCATGGGATAAAACACTAATAACTTAATAACAGACTAAAAATATAATAAAATAACAAAAGTAACAAACGAAGCCATTGATGGCGATGCAAGCACAGGGCGAGCGAATGGTGGGATGAAACGGCTTCCCTCGTGTGCAAAAACACGGGGAGTACTAATTAAGCCGAAGGCTCATTTTTCTTCCTGCACTTTCAGAAGGATAACAAATTAATAGGAACGAAGAACACATTTACATATATATATAACTATACACTCACGTATATAAATATGAACATATTATATAAACATATATATACATATACATATATAATACATATATATATGTATATATCAAAAGATAAACATATATGATAATATATATATATATATATATGTATGTATGTATATATATATACTGTATGTAATACGTGTATATATATAAACTCTTCTCACTTATACATATACAATATGTATATATTGTATACAAACTCTAAGTGTATAAGTGAAAGCGAAGTTGTGTGTGTGCCTGAACGTGACTGTGTGACTGTGTTTGTAACCTGTGTGTGACTGGAGGAACAGTGCGAAAGGGGGGCAACGTGAGACAAAGAAATGAAGAGAGAAAGTGAGAGATTGAGAGAGAAAGGCTGAGAAATGAAAGGGAGAGAGAGAGAGGGAATAGAAATGAAAACAAAACAAAGAGAGGGAGGGGGGTACGAATGAGAGAGAGAGAGAAAGTGAGAGAGGAAGAGAGAGAACACGGGATGGGAGAGAGAGAGATCGAGAGGGGGAAAGACGGAGAGAGAGACCCGCGACGGGGGGAGGAAAAGAGAGAGAAAGAGAGAGGGAGAGAGAGACCCGCGACGGGGGAGAGAGAAGGAGAGAGAGAGAGATCACCGCGGCGGGAGGGAGGAAGCATGAGAGAGAGAGGGATGAAACGGGAGAGAAGAAGAGAGAGAGAGAGGAGGGACACAGTGGTGCTTGACGGAGGGCTCACCGGTGACGTTAGGACGTCCGGTGATGGACGACGGTAGTGGACGTGGTAGCCGGCGGGTGAGCACGTGGAGAGCACGGCAACGGTGGAAGGCGTGGTGGCGCGTCCGTGGGCTTGTAGACGACGGGGGGGGGGGGGGCTTCGCAAGGGTGAGCTCGGCGGCGGACGTGGAGGCGGGTGCATGCAGCGGCGGTCGGAGGGTGGCCGGAGGTGAACGACTGGGTTGTGGGCTGAGCGACGTGGGACGCGGGTAGCTGCGCCGTGGAGAGTGTTCGCGGCAAGGGTGGCCGGAGGTGGTTGCCGTGGGTGTCCGGTGCGTGGAGGCTAGCAGAAGAGTGGAGTTTACTATGGACGGTGAGGAGGAGGGGGCTCACAGTGGCATGGTGGCGTGGTGTGGCTTGCGGCTGGGTTCTCCCGAGCGGGCATGCAGGTGGGAATGGTGGTGGAGCTGTCGGTGGAGGCTCACGGTGGTGAAGGAGGGTGGTGGCGGAGGTGCTGTAGACGTGGGAGAGACGGTGGGGGGATGGCGACGGGGCTGCCGATGGTGGACGGGGGGTGTTGGCTACGGAGGAGATGGAGGGTGCAAGGTTGGCTGAGAGGTCTAGGGAATGGGCTGCTAAGAGAGATCGAATGAGAGGGGGAATGGGTGGCTCAGCCAAAGAAAAAGAGAGTGTGGGAATCAGGGTGTGTAGAGAGAAAAAATGGGAGTCTGTGTTGAGAGTCGGGGGACGTGGGAAGAATGATTGAAAGAATTAGAAATGAATAAGATGAATGTTAGGTCGTGTGTCCATTGTCAGTGAGAATGATATGGCACAAAAGATAATGATGATGAGAGGAACAAAAGAGAGGTAATAAGAGAGAAGGATGGGCTCTCTCTCACGTGGGTGAGAGAGATGGGTGGATATACATGTCGGATGATGAGAATGTGAGAGAGATAAGGAAAGAGGTTTAAGGGAATAAGATTGGGAGATTAAAGGGGATAAGCAATTAGTATATTTACTATTATTTTGGTACATCAAGAATCTTTTTGTTTTTTTGTTCTCTTTCTCTCCCTCTTTTTTGTTTAAACTTATTAAACAAAGGTAAGTATATATATATATATATATATATATATATATATATATATATATATATATATATATATATATTTACACCCTATATCCAAATATCACACACATATATTTATATTTTACAACACTATATATATAATATTTACAAGCCTGTATATATATACATAAATATTATTCCACTATATATTTACAACACTGTATATCTATATATATTTATATATTCGGGTTCTGTATTTATTTCTTTTTTTTTCCAAATTTTCATTTTCATTCACTTTTTTTGAATTTTACATGCTACCAAGATTATGCACATAAACCAAATGTGTAAGCCACTTTGGGGCGTCGTGATGTAATATAAGATTTACCCGCGAAAAATGTGAAAACAGCGTGTCTACAAGGATTCCCCGATCGAAGATGGCGTTGTACGCTATCATACCTTTAATCACTATGAAGTCCACCATGACCGTAACGGTTCTGGGTGGGGTGCCGAGGGTAACCGATAGGCTTAGGGCTCCCTCGGGGTAAGTGGCCAGGCCATTAAACCCGCAGAGGGGGGTTCGGACCGGGCGGAGCTTGGATGGATCTTCCCCCATCTTAAGGAAACTGTCATAAGATAACACATCAAGGGCACTCCCATTGTCAACTAGAATCCTATCTACGTTACAATGGTTTATTGTGGCTGAGATTACGACGGCGTCGTCATGCGGGGTGCTCAGCCGTTCCATATCTCGGTCGGAGAAGACTATGACCTGGGGCTCACTCGGCGGGGCCTTGGGGGGCTATATGGCTTGGCTCACCCGCTCGGCATGACGCTTCCGTCCTCGGCTGCTATCGCCTCCTGATGCTGTCCCTCCTGAGATGACGTTGATGTGGAACCCTCGGGGGGCGTTGTCTATCTCTTCTGCGGCGCCTCGATCTTCCTTACGCTCGGCTGTGAACCGAGCCAGGTGCCCCTGACGGATGAGGCGCTCGATCTCGTCCTGGAGCTGGTGGCAGTCACCGGTGTGGTGCCCATGATCACTGTGGAACAAGCAATGCCTGTCACGATTGCGGTTCTTTGACCTCATCGGCTCGGGCTGGAGGAGGAGTCCCGAGTCTTTGATGTCTTCATAAATCTCATAGACCGGGGTAGCTAGTGGGGTGTAACGCTCATACTTCCGCTTGCGCTCCCCATCACGGTCTCGCTTCTTTCCCGAGCTTGAATTTGGCTCGGAAGCCCGCTTCTTGTCCCCCTCCCGACCCGAGCTGGTTGCGTCTCGGGAAGCGCTGAGCACTTCTTCGCACTCAGCGTGGCGCAGTGCCAGAGTCACTAGCTCGGCAAGGGTCGAGGGAGGGTGGAGGACAAGTTCACGGCGGAGATTCTCATCTCAGGTGCCCCCAGTCAGTGCGGTTGTGGCTGAGGCCACGTCCAGGCGGGGGATTCTCAGTGCTTCCAATTTGAATCGATTAATATAAGCCCGGGGTCTTGCCCCTTGCGCCTGTTTGAAGGCCAGGAGCCCCGCTACCGACCTTGGGGGGGCACTTCCGGCGAAACTCTCTTTGAAGACTCTCCCAAATTGCTTGAAGTCTCGGATGGACCCGGGGGCGAGGGCCCGGAACCATGCTTGAGCACCTTGGACCAGGGTGGTCACGAAGGCTCGGCACTTGATGGCGTCGGACACTCCGTGCAGGGTCATCAGAGCGTTGAATCTATCGTAATGATCGGCCGGGTCGCCCTGGCCGTCGTAGAGCTTGAAGGTCGGAATGGAGGTTCCGGGAGATACCTTTGCCTTCAAGATGTACTCGAAGAACGGGGATTTCTCCTCGTCCTCTGAGAAAGAGGTTTTTTGCAGGGCGCGGAGGGCGCGCTCCTATTATGCGAAGCGTCTCGAAATCTCGCAGTCGGAGAGATAGTTCCGGTTGCTGTCATGCCGTGGGGCTGGGGGGAGCGTCTTGGCGATCTCCGGGAACGTCAGCTTCTGGGTTTGGATGCCGCGCCCCTAGTTTTCCCCTTCTTGGCATGGAGGAAGCCTCTTGCTCCGGAGGCGGAGCCTGCGAGGGTCCTCCAATCCTGTTGCGGATGAGCTGTTGGCCGCGGAGAGTGAAGCGACCTCCGGCGGTGTGCTGGGACGTATTTTCACGGGGAGGGCTCCTTGACGGAGAGCGGGACCTTCCATCCCTGGCCGCCTGGTTCTTCATGAGTTCCACAAGGATTTTTTTTTTTGATCCAAAAAGCCCTACCTAGGGACAGATGGGAGAGCCATCAGCCACTAGGGGGTGAATTTTATTGCTGAATAAAAGGAAAAACAATTACATCTGTCGGATGCTGGGCATACCCAGCTTATCCATATGGGCCTCTCCCTTAATAGCAGGGGGTAAATCAGTGTAGGAAAAAAAGGTATTACATTTTGAGGTGCAGGCTAGCGAGGCCAGCAGATCCGCCACTTTATTCCCTTCTCTGTAAGTGTGAACAATCTTGTCAAAATATGTGATTGATCTCCAAATCTCTCTAGCATAAGAAAGGATTGACCATGGACAGTGATATTCCTTGTCTATTGCTCGGATAAGTACTTGAGAATCACATTCAATAAAAGCAGGGTGAACTGAAATTGTATGTAAATACTTAATGCCATCAATTAGTGCTCTTGCTTCTGCAACTATACTGTTTGCCTGACCATAGAAATGGGAGAAAGCTAGTATGACATTTCCTTTATGGTCTCTAATGACACCACCTCCACCTAAGGTTCCATCCGACTTGCAAGCTCCATCGGTATTTAGTTTTAAAGATGGCCAAGGGGGAGAAACCCATTTGATAGCTTTCAACTGAACACCTATAGAACAAGGGGGAGAAATCCCAAAAGAGTCAAGTATCCTCCGTTTACTAATATCATGCTCCTTGTAGGAAGCAATTGTGCAAACCTGTTTAACTTTAGCAATAATATGAAGGAGAACACGTCGGTTGGAAATATCACAGCCGTCATATCTCATAGAATTTCTTGCTCTCCACATTTCCCAGAAACCAAAACCAAGCACTGCTAGAACTAGGAGACCATGTGCTGAATTCGGCTTTATGTGGCTGGCAGCATTTGGAATGAAATATATAACTGAGTTTCCTTCAAAAGGCGGTCCCATCGATTGGAAATAAGACCATAGATAATCTGCTAACTCACTGTGGATGAACAGGTGATTGAGGCTTTCCCCCTGATGAGCCTGACAACAGGAGCATTTAGAACACATTTGGACACCCAGCCGCTGTACATTTCTATCAACAGGAAGACTGTTATGAAGAATTTTCCATAAATGGACTGATATTTTGGTTGGTAGCCATGGAGACCAAAGACTGGACCATTGAATGGCTTGCTGAATGGATGATGTGTCTGATAGGATTTTGTAAGTGGAAGCCACCGAGCAACGTCCTGTTGGGGACAGACTCCAAACTGGGAAATCAGTTTCAGGTTTCAGTGAGGTATGAAGAATGGCTGTTTTTAGATTAGTAGGTAAAAATCTGTCTAGAACTTCAATTTCCTCTCTTTGGGGATGCTGCAGGAAGTCATGCACAGTAATATTTGAGTTGGGAATACTGTTATCAGGGATAAAGTCTGATAGACATTGCTGACCAATCCAGTGATCTTGCCAAAAAATTGTGTGTTTCCCATCTCCAATGATGATCTTGTGATATTGAAGGACAATCTGTTTTGCCTTGATCCAGCTTCTTCTTGCAGGTCCAGCCATACTATGAAAGTTTACATCTCTCAAGTGGTGCTGCCCAATGTGCTTGGCTCTGAAGTAATTTACCCACAAAGAGTTTGAATGCAATGCTTGCCATAGCATCTTAACTCTAAGAGCAATATCCATCTGCCTAAGGGACATGATGCCTAGACCTCCCTGAGAAATGGGTCTGCATATGAGGTCCCAGGATCTCCAATGTCTTTTATGTCCTTTAGGGGAGGAGCCCCAGAAGAAATTTGTGAATGACTTTTCCAGAAGTTGGTGTGTACCAGAATGAAAGGGAGTAGTGGACAGGGTATAAATAGGAATAGATGAAAGTACATGCTTTATCAGAATCAGCTTTGCACCTTGTGAGAGGAGAGTGGATTTCCAACCTGAAATCCTCTTTTGTATGGAGTGAAGGATACCTACAAAATGAACTTTTCTGGTGCGGCCTATGGCCAGAGGAAAACCCAGATATTTGAGAGGGAAACTGTGTCTGATGTAACCTGTTATCCTGTATATTTTATTAGCAGTGGAATCATTTGTCTTAGGGTGTAATAGAAATCCACTCTTACTTGTATTGATAAGCTGTCCTGATCCACGTTCGTATGCTGTAAGCAATTTCAGTAAATTCCTTACAGAGTTTATGCTAGCCTTACTGAATATCAATGTGTCATCTACAAATAATAAATGAGTTACAGTAGGACATCTCCGAGGCCCTTGAAAGCTTTCAATTTGTCTCTTGTATTGAGCTTCTTTTAGAGTTCTGCTCAAACTTTCCTCAGCAATAATGAATAAGGAGGGGGCAATCGGATCACCCTGCCGGACACCCCTAGATGACTTAAAAAAACCTGCAGCATCACCATTCAATAATACAGAGAACCAACAATTCTGGATAAGCTTGCCAATCAACTGTATAAAAGTTTGACTGAAGCCGAATCTTTGCATAACAGCATACAGGAAATCCCATTCCAGTCTATCATATGCCTTGGCCATGTCTAGTTTGAATATGATATTTTTTCCCCTGGTTTTTCTGCCAAGTTCCTGAGTCAAAGTCTTGAGCTAAGGCAATATTTTCAGTTATGTGCCTCCCTTTGACAAAAGCAGTTTGCTCCTGAGAAATAATCTTTGGCAGTATAGTTGCTAACCTTTTGTTTATAATGGCAGAAATGATCTTATAAAAGAAATTGCAAAGACTGATTGGCCTGTAATCTGAAATGTCCACTGCCTTTGATTTTTTTGGAATTAAAGCAATTAATGTGGAAGAAACAAATCTCGGAAGAGGCTGTGAGTTAGTAAAAACCTCTTGAACTGCACTAACAACCACATCAGAAATAATAGGCCAAGTCTTCTAGAAGAGAGCACCAGTGAAACCATCCGGCCCTGGTGCACTGTCAGCAGAAAGAGCAAAGACAGTGTCCTTAATTTCCAAAGCAGTAGGAACATCACAAAGCATGAAGTTATCCTGCAGTGTTACTAAAGATGGGATGCAGTTTAAGGAGGTATCCTCAATAGAATGAAGTTGAGAGGAGAAAGCTGACTGAAAATGAGCAACATCTATGTTCTTCATATCCTCATGATCAGAGGTAAGCAATCCTGCTGAATTTCGGAGCTGAGGAATATACTATTTGTTCCTTTTAGCTTTTGTCGAATTATGGAAGAATTTATTGTTTCTGTCCCCCTCCTTAAGCCATCTGATCCCTGATTTCTGTCTCCAAAAATATTCCTCATGCAATAGCTTTTCAGATTCAAGGGATTTTGCCTTCTCTAATATGTTAAGATTTTCCAATGATGGGTGTACATCATAATTATGTTCTGCTTTTAGAACCGCATCCTCAGCTGCCATCAAATTTGAATGAACATTCCCGAAGGTCTGCTTGTTCCAGTTTCGAAGCATACTTCTCAGGTATTTGAACTTCAGGTACAGAGTAGATATGGGAGAGGAGGCCAAAGGGCTGGTAAGCCAGCTAGTATTTACAGCCATGAGAAAATTATCATGCAAAGTCCAAATTTTCTGAAAGCAAAACCGGCTCTTGGAAGTATTCTTGAGCAGTAATTTCACCAATAAAGGTGCATGATCAGAGGCTTCCCTAGATAAATGTTCAACAGAAATAGGGAGAAGGTTTTGCCAATCCGAATTTATTAGCACTCTGTCCAGCCGAGCCCATATACCATGACCTCTAGATTGGTTGTTGTGCCAAGTGTATTGAGAGCCAATGAATCCTACATCAAATAGAGCACAGTCTGAAACACACTCAGCAAAGTCAGAGATGGCACCCATATTTGGTGGATTACCACCAATTTTTTCATCCACTGTCATAATGCAGTTAAAGTCTCCAGCAACTAACCAAGGCCCTGAGATTTGAGAATGCACTGCTCGAAGGGACATCCATAAGGCCTGCCTCTCCTGAATGGTACATTTTGCATAAACAAAAGAAAAATGGAATAGAGGCCAGACAGAACCAATTTGAGTGATAGTGATTTGCTGTTCATCCAATTTAACAATTGAAAAATCCAGGGGATCCCTCCAGAAGATCCAAATGTGCGCCATATCACCACAGTTAGCAACACAGTTACTCATGCCTAATTTTCTGCAGATTTGGGTCATTTTACTGACATGGATTTTGGGCTCCAGCACAGCAATACAATCAATTTTGTGGGTCTTGATGAAAAGTTTGACCCTCCCAATAGATATGTCATTACCTATTCCTCTAATATTCTATATGATGTAATTCATTTGGATTTGGATTGAGGAAGAGACCCAAAAGATCCTATCCTGATCATGGATCTAGTTTTGACGCCAGAAGGTTCATTAGGCAAGGATCTGAAATTTTCAATTTCGGCTTCAGATGCAATGTTCTGTCTTTTACTAGTCAAATCCACACTATGCTGCTGTTTCTGAAAGGTAGACATTGAGGTCCTCTGATCGCTTAAGGCAAGGAAAGGATCCTGTTGTGTGTTCACAGGGAGGTGATCCACAATAGCTAATTTCGGAACTAGAGCAATGAGATCTGTACTATCATTCCTTTGTCCTGAAGGGAGCTCACTATTAGGAGCAGCATTTGTTTCTGAATGGATTCCAGTGTTCCGATTCCCTGAACCCAACGGAAGTGAGGTGGCAGCCAAATTTACATCTGTGAGAGTACAGGATAAAGATTGTGCCCTTTGATTGCTGCCTTCCTTATGTGTATGCATTGGATTTTCCGGATTAGCATTTTCACCCGCAATTGTAGAGAAAGGCGCCAAATATTCTTCATTGTTTGTATTTGCATCCATATATGCTTCAGCAACATCTCCACCCGGAGTGTCATGTGAAATCAATGGCTTTGTGGTGGGAGGTATATCACCTCCTACATTACTCTTTGCACCAGCATTCAGCTGATCCACCTGTTTCCAAACATTTTTAACCCTCTGAAAAGGTCGATGAGTAGCCTGTGGCAATGCAGAATTAGCCACAGATTTGATCAACTTACCTTTGCATTCGTTCAAATTATGGCCAAGTCTGGAACAACTCGAACAGAAAGGGGGTATCTCAGGGTACAAAATATCTTGCCAGGCACCTCCTCCCGGATAGCCAACCCACATTCTTTGAGGGTGAGACTTCAGGATATCCAGCTCAACACAAACACGGGCAGCCACCGTGTTGGAAAGATTTAGAGTGGTTGGATCAATTTTCAACACCTTCCCTATGTTCCCAGCAATAGAACGTAACATGGGTTCCACAAAAAGATTTGCAGGCAATCCAGGGAAGGAAATCCATACCGGCAATATAGACGAATCAGCATTGGGAGAGAAGTGCATCGTCCATTTGAAGAACCAGAAAAGCCGTCCATGAACATGGAGATGTTCTCTCAGAAGCAGTTGTAAATAATCATCGTGGTTACGAAATCGAAGAAGCAGGTGCTTGGAATCCAATGCACTGATCACATAATCCTCCTTGAAACGGCACCGGTTGTTGAGATGGGCCCTAATCTCAGGGAAAGCAGGTCTTCCTTGAGGCGTTCGAGCCACCAGCGCAAACATAAAAGGCACCATGGACGCTGCAAGTTCCTCTGCAGAGAAGAAAATAGCCGGTTCGCCACTGTCCGTAAGCGCGGGCTCATGAACAATACCATGGACAACAGGGGGAAGTAAAGACGAAGCAAGAGCTTCCGCAAAAGTGCGACTTCTCCCCGAAGGGTCAGCAGCATGGGGGACAGCAGGGGAGGAAGAGAGCAAAGCAGGAGGGGACGAGGAGGAAGCTGCCACGGCAGAGGGGGCCACGCCGGGCCCCCCCCAAGGACGCCATAGCCAGGGGGTCAACAGGTCGCCGCCATGGGGCCTACGTTAGGTCAACTCCCAGGTCAGGTTAGTTCCACAAGGATATCCAGTTTCACGTTGAGGGCTTGGAAGGCTTCGGCGCCACCGTTGGGGGGTAGCCCTATTGCCGCAGGAGGGGGTGGCGGTCCGTCGACGGGGACGCTGGTGATGGAGGGAGGGTTCTGTGAGGCCCTAGAAGGGCCATCCCCCGCCGCTACCACGGCCTTACCCCTATCGCCAGCGGACATCCTCCCTGAGCTCCTTCGCACCATACTGGCTTTTCGTGCGTTTCCCAGAGACGGCGCCAGATGAGGAGGCGTGATCTCGCGTTGGTCCTGAGTGGGCTGAGGATCACCAGATCGTGAACTGTAAGATAGGGAAACGGATCAGAGGGCCCAGAGGGAATCCCTGGGGCAAACCCTCTGATGCTTAAGTCAGTGGAGCTATGGTGGGAGCAATAGTAGGGAGGAGAGAGCTTGTGCGCGAGATCCCTCTCCACCAGAAGGTTGAAGCAGTTCTTGCTCAGGGGTTTGGGCGTATGATTGCCTTTCTTCGCCTACCTTTAGCCGGAGGGTATCCCTGGTTTAAATAGTACGCTATCTCTTGGAGTCCTGCCAGCCGAGGGGTTTCAGGTGGGGGTTACGTCCTCATCGTGGGCTTTTATGGCCTTATCGTGGGAGCGTTATCATCGTGGGGAAGAAGAAGTCCCTTGCCTTCCTGAATTCCTGCCTACTGTGGACTCTTAACGGCTGCAAAGATAAGCATTCATCAGTCGTTCCGAGCTCAGAGGGGCCAGCCCTATCCGAGCGATAGGCTTAGCTCGGTAAAAGATGGGTCGGATAGGCTAGCCTACGCCTCCTTCTCCCGGGTGGAGAGATGGCTCGAGCGCGGGCCATTCTCGTGACCTGACCAATGCTCGGGCCCTCCGAGCCTTGAGGCCGCCTAGGAGGGTTGTTTCCTCGAGCGCTGTTTATTTGGCTTTCTTCCCTAAGAGGGCCCTGTGTGCTGTCACTTGGGTGAGCTTGGCCTCATTGGGCCCTGTCGGGCGTAGTTGGGCTGCTCTTTGAATGGGCTGCAGAAATCCCCCACTCCATCTTCAATCTTCGGCATCTTTCCCTTCCATGAACCAGACCCGCTAATGGGCCTCTTCCCGCCATGACCGGGCTTGATACTCCCAGAACCAGTATGGTGTTGTTCTTTCTTAACATTCTTTCCACAGATTCTCTTTGTCATTTCTAAAGTATCTTCCAATACTTGAGCCTTTCTCACCATCTCGGAATAAGTTTGAATTTCCATCGGTGCCAACTGGTTGATATACTACAGCTTCAACCCATTAAGAAAGTGCTTAGCCTTCATCTTCTCAGTAGATATCAAGTGAGTAGCATAACGAGATAACTGAGAGAACTAAGCTTCATATCCAGCTACTGATAGATTTCGTTACTTTAAAGCAGCAAACTCAGCCGCCTTCTTCTCTTGCACTCTATCAAAAAAATATTTACCATTGAAGAATTTCTCAAACTCTTCCCATGTGACTTGTCTATCACCAAGGGTAGCCTTCACTGCGTCCCACCATGTCCTCGCATCACGTTCAAGTTAAAAGGTTGACAAGAGGACACGTTCTTGATTGTTGCATTGCATCACTTCAAAAATCCTCCCTATCTCTTCAAGCCAGTGCTCGGCTTCATCCGAGTCAGTCAAGCCACCAAATCGCGGGGGACTCATCCCACGAAAGTTTCGATAAAGGTCGCTAGTGCCATGGTTTGCAGCTCCTCCTTGGGCCACTTGTTGCAAGGCCTGAGTAAGTCCTTGAACCGTACGCTGCAAGTTCCTCCATTCCGTGCGTTCTCCTGCCATTGCAAAATCCTACACGTGGAATAGGTTATGTTAGGTTCAATTAAGAATGGATAATTGTGCAATTAGATTATTAACTCAACCCCAGTCTTCTACCCAATCTCACCAGGTTGGGTCCTTAGACCTATAACAAAGCTATAGGTCCTATGATATCACATAGGATCCTAGAACTTAGAGAACCTATGAATATTAAAAAAACCTAGGCTCTGATACCACCAAACTGTCACGCCCCGACGCGGAATATCGGGACTGGCAGTAGAAAACGCTAGTAATGATAACATGCTAAGCTAAGAATTAACATAACGTCACGAACAGAAATAACTCCAAATTTATTACAATAACCATCAAACGGACCTAAACACAATCAAGCATAACCTCTACTTGACTCCGTTACAATAACTAACACAAGCTCAAGGCATAACTAGATGTAAAACAACTATAACAACCTCAACATCTATCAACTGATATACTCCAAGTCATCACTCTGGCTCATTCCCATCCATCTGTGAATCTTCACTTGAGCTGCCTGGAAAGGGGGAAACAACTATATGAGCGAACGCTCAGTAGGTAACAACAGGCAAGTGTAAGTAATTAACCAATTAATTACATGTTTATATGAAATGGAAAGAAAAGAAAAGACGATCGGATGAAACGACATAAAGAAAGTGCTAAAGAACGAAATGGAATAACAATATGGCAGGATGATATAACTACAAGAATTGCAAGTTTGTGAATAATATAAATAACAGGAAATTGTAGGAAATTGGCCAACAAGTAAGAATATAACCAAGTCGAACACGATTCAAGTAAGAGATTAAGAGATTGTTGTCATAGACATCACGCTAGTCATGCACTCGGTGCAATGCCTCACCATGTCATTACAAACTCCCATGGGCACAAGTACTTTTCGGGCGCTCTCCCCAGGACCAGACCGGGCCCCTATGATGCATTGGCATTGATTTATTGGATCCAAGATCCCAAGTTGTCTAGACTTTAATCAAGTTAAAATGGCCAATTTAATCAAGTACAAACTTACCTCGGAACATCGCAAGGCTAAGTTGAAGAGATACTGTCCAGAATTTCTATCCAGGAGTTCAAGTTATCAAGAACCATCATGTTCTTGGATTCAAAACCGTGAAACACGGAGAAAACTGGTCTCTGGATGATATACGGTCACTAATGGACCGCTCAAGCACTTGTGTGGTCGACTCAGGGCCGCACTTAACAGAACTGGGCTGGGTCGAACGGCTGATTAAAGGCCGCTCTTCAGCATGAACGGTAAGTATTGGGATGCACAAGGCCACAAGTTTATAAAATCGAGGACAGGATATGCAGTCCTGACAGAGCCGCTCATTAATTGAACGGTTCAGTAATGGCCGCCTGTTAAGATGTACGGTCCAATACTATCTGCACAACACAGGGCCTAACAATAAATCTAGAAATTACCCCAAGTGGGCTCCCGGGCTGCCATAGGTAGGGTGGAACTGAACCAGAGTCTAGCCCACTATCTGCTGGTCGGCCAAGGGTCTACTGGGCTGATCAAATCAGGAATTGGCCTAAGATGGATCAAGGATAATCGGCCAAAACTAATTGGCATTAGCTAGGGATGAACGGTCGCCACAGGGCTGTTCAGGGAGATATGTGATCCACTAACGGCCGCGCAAGTCTCTGTTAGTCCAATTCAGATTATGACACATATCACATCAGTTCGATTGAGTCCAAGTTCAATTCTAGGGGATAATAATGGTTCAAGATTAACAGTTCAGGTATACGGTTATAACAAGTATAAACCTAATAGCCATTTAAATTATAAATGATTCATAATTAAGATTGACATTTATTGGAAAGATGAATCAAGATCAAGGTCAAATTAAATAAATCAGCAAGAATTATTTACTGTCATTAATTACAGTTTATTAGGTGTGTTGCTAACATGCCATTTACCACTAACACAACATGCTGTAATGACAATTAATCTGTTTTGTTATAGATGTGTGGTCGGGCCTGAACATTACATCTCCATATACGGTCACGGACAGGCCACGCATGCCCCCTCAGGTCCGAAGGCCTGCAGGAGATGGAGGGTCGGTGGGGTGCCGCTGGGAGGGATGTACGGTCTGGGACTGGCCGCTGGAAAGACATGCGGTTAGGATTCGGCCACACGTTCCAAGGAAATGATCAGAGATAGAAACCTTTTAACGGTCAACAATAGGCTGCCTGTCTTGGTTGTGCGGTATATCGTGTGGCCGCACAAGTCCAGACAGGTCGCTGCCCCTTCTGTCTTGCCCTACTCCGGCGAGGTTTCTAGGGTTAGACTAAAACATGGAATTCGCATGATATAAAGTATGAAATTTGGGGCTTTTACTACCAACAGAAAGAGCACGAAAAACTCTACAAGATGTATGAATCAATTTTATGTTTACAGCCTGAAATTACTACTTAATCGAAAGGGAACCACTATAACCCTAGATGTGACATGCTTCTACTAAACCTAGAAATTCTCGCAGAACACTTGATAAAATTTAGGGCTTTCTATATCAATGAAAACCTGACACGATGATGCTTCCAATCATATATTATTTGTAGGGTTTGGCTTGCTATCACCTACCTGAATCGGATGAAGAAAGAAGGAGAAGGAAAACTCGAGGCGCTTGTACACGCCGCCCCTAATCATCGGAGATCTCCCTCGATCCAACTCCTCTGCAGCCGCCACTAGTTCTAAACGATTCTAGGGTTAGAGAGCTTCATTTTTATAGGTCACACGCCTTCTAGAGGTTTCTATGCGCGGAGTATTCGTCCGCGCATGTTGGGTTAATGTGAGCGCCGCCGCAATTGTTGACGCGATCTAATCTCCACCGATTGCATCTCCTATGGTTAGGGTTTCGAGAGATTAAGAGAAGATAAATGATCCTCTCATCCTGGCCTTTCATTTGCCACTGGTTTGGGCTCATTTGATGGAGTATTGGGCTCAAATTTAGCGTTACAAGGTATGGTTAACTAAGTGTTTATTTTGGGCTTAATCCACTATTTCGACCTATTTACAAATTTTATTTGGGTTGGTCACAGAAGATAAGTTTGTTAAACGTGTTGTCCTCTACAAGAATATATATTTTTTGGATTTTTAAAAAATGGTCAAAATTTAACTTATTCTATTTATTAAGGAATTTCTAATTAGTTTCTTAAAAAATCGGGGTATTACATACACAAGTGCTATTGAACTTTGAGTTGAATTCTTGATCATGTACCTTAATTTTCAAATCAAGGGCTAGTGTGCATTAATGCTTCCGGATTCCTAATCTTTGATTATTTCTGTGAAGGAAAAGTTGGATATGATGGTATGAACTTTGAAAACTCTTGTTGGTCCTAAATTTTTAATAGTTTACATTGCTAAGAGACTAGCAATGAGTAAGTTGGGGGGTGTGATAAGTATGTATTTGTACATGTTAATTAATGTTATATCACGCTTTTATGAGATTTAATATGTATCATTATGCATTTATCACACATAATCATAATCTAGAGTAAATTATTTAGTTTTATATAGTTAAGTAATTTTAATGAATAAGTTTGCTCATTTTGCAGACACAGAAGAAGAAACCAAAGTCCATTAAGAAAAAAGATAGAAAAAAAAGAAAAAAGAATATCAAATTGGCCAAAGGCCCATGGACTTGTTTTAAAAAAGTGAGAGAGAAAAAAGAAACAAATAGTTATTCAAATAGATATATTTATTCATATATATATATATATATATATATACATATATGCAAAACTTCACGCTGCATGCATGGCAAGGTGGCTTCACGATGGTGGCCAAGATGCATGCTTCACGCTGCATGCATGGCCAACTCAGCGGCAAAGGCTTCAACTCATGCTTCAGCTGGCTTGGGCGAGTGAAGGCGCTGCGGTCAACTGCAGCTTTAGTGGCCAGCCAAGGTGTTCTCACGCACATGCAGCACCAAGGTCAGGTCTTCACGCGAGTGGCTGCGGAGGCAGACGTGGCTTTGGCAGGTGGCTTCATCGGCAGGATGGGCGCATGCGGCCGACAGCATGGCAGGCGCACGCGGCACACGCGACGTGGTTCTCGCGGGCGCTGGTCAGCGAAGTGGGCAGTCAGAAGCGGCGAATGCGGCAGGTCGGTAGTGGTAGAGGGAAGAAAGAAGAGATGGCGGTGGCTAAAAGTCAGCGAACTCGGCAGGATTACGGGCCAATGGTGGGGAACGTGGAGAAAAGAAGAGAAAGGGAAGAGAAATTTAAATGGTGGGCTATGATTTTCAAAGAACCTGGGTAGAGGGTGTTCACATGAGGGTACAAGGTTGTCTTGGAGCCTATAAAAGGAAGGGAGATGGGGGCTCACGGGGTTCCTCTCTCCCTCTCCTAAGATGCACATATGTAGTTAGGCTCTTCTCTCCCCCTCCTCTCTTCATGTAGATAGCAAACTCTCTTCCTCCATGTTAATGTTAGGCCCTCTCTCTCTAGTTAGTGTTTTATTATTTTTGTAATTTTCACTCACTTGTAAGTGTGCTTTAATTCATGTTTAATTCAAGTGGTGTTATTTTTAGTTTGACTTAGCACAATTTTATTCCATCTATCTCCCTCTCTCCATATTCTTCACACATCCCTAAGGCGAAGTTGCTTCTCTCGGTCCTCTCATGGCGACGTTCTACACCAAAGCGGGGCGGCGATCAAAGGCTCGACACGGTGTGGACGGCGTCAATCTTCTAATTCTCGGCTCATTTCTTCCCTTATTCTTTTAATTTCAAGTTGAACTTTTAATTTTCATAGTTGTACTTTTTATTTTCATAGAAATAAAAATTTATTTTGGCGAAATTATGTTCTTTTCTCTCTCTTTCTAAATTCTCTTCTTTAACCCTCTCATATTCTTTAGATTGTTTATTTTCATGCAATTTTCCTTTTCATTAGTTTAATCTCACTCAAAAAATTCGCTTTCTAAAATACAAGATTTTTCCAACTTACTTAAAATGAAATCTTTCTTCCCCGTGAGATCGACCCATGCTTACCACTCTACTTAGATTTTATATCTTTTTAGTGAGTGAGTCCGATTAATTTTTGAAATTGTGGCACGACATTTTAAACGACGGGTGTTGAGCACATCAGCTTACTGTTGACAAACAGCTTTAACTGCTGAGCATCACAGCTTGCTTACACTGCTGAGCAACACAGCTTGCTATCCGCTGACTAATAACTTGAACAGCTAAGCATCACAGCTTGCTATCCGCTGAGCCTTACAGCTTAGCTATCCGAGGATCACATCTCGCCCGCTAAGCAACACAGCTTGCTTGAAATGGTAAGGAAAAACAAGAAACAAAACAACAAGAAAAGTATGAAAAGATATAGCTCACGTAGGAGCAAAGTAGTTCTTGATCTGATCCAAGAACTGATGAAAATGACATAGATTCTCGAGCTCAATCTTTCTCTCTATTCTCACTTGCTCACTCTCTTTCCCTTTCTCTGCTCTCTCTCTCTCTTTTCACTCAGACTCCCTCTGAAATCCCGATACTCTATTTGTCTTCTTCTCCTTCTTCTTCCTTCAATGAACTCTATCTCCCTCAGCACTGTAACTCTTACGCTTCTCTCGATCTCTCTCTCTTTTCTTCTGATCTATATGCTTTCTACTACTCTTGGTTGGCGATCTTCTCTTTCGATATCTCCTTTTTATATGAGCGGGCAGAATCAAGTGGTCCCCGCATGGTTTCAGTCCGGCGTGTGGAGGACAGATTCCCGCCAGTGCTTTTCAGAAAAGTGGCTTTAAAAGATCCACGTGTCAGATCTTGAAGATGAGGTGAGACCACGTGGCTGATTGTTCTTGAAGAGCTGGCCGCCTTGGATCACGTGTATGTGCTCAATATTGCGATCACGTGATCACTTAAGTCTTCATGCTCTCTGCCCTTCGAGTGTCTGATAGAGTTCTTGTAAATAAGAGTTAAGACATTTCATCAAACACTTTATTATCAATATGAAATGCAAACTTAGTCAACATCGTATTAGTCAAACATTCAAATCAGAGGTGTATAAAATGATGTATATGCATTGACCTGTGTAATACACAGGTACACTTTATATGCATGAAGATGATGGATGAAGATAGGAACTAATGAAGATGCACTGACCTTAATGATGCACAGACAGACCTGACATGTAAGGTGCATAGACCAGTTAAGACTAAGACTCAACATGAGCTTCGACCTTGCTGAGCACAAGGTCTAATGTGCATCGACCTTGCTGAGCACAAGGTCACATGTGCACCAACCTAATACACTGGTGGTGTATACATGCCCCGACCTGTGTGACTACATGCGCAGAGCTTATAGTGCATGACTTCTACATGTGCACTGACCTCATTCAGCATGTTGTAACATGTGCACTGACCTTACATGCTATCGTGCAAATGTGCACCGACCTGACAATGCAGGACCACTGCATGTGCTCCGACCTGAGAGATCTAGACTCTACATGTGCTCCGACCTGTGAGATCTAGACTCTACATGTGCACCGACCTGACAGGCTAAATAGTGAATGTGCACCGACCTGATAATGCTATAATGCAAATGGCACTGACCTTTGTGGCATTGAAAGCAAACGTGCAGCGACCTTGCTTTGTGCTAGCGAAAGGTGCACCGACCTTTCTCTGTGCTATAATGCAAATGTGCAAAGACCTTTGTGTGCAACAGTATGAATATGCACCAACCTTACAGATGACTAAGACATGAACGTGCACCGACCTATATGAATAAAACATGAATGTGCACTGACCTTCTATGACTTATACATGAACGTGCACCGACCTATATGAATAAAGCATTAATGTGCACCGACCTATATGCATAAGACATGAATGTGCACCGACCTTCTATGAAGGAACATGAATGTGCACCGACCTTCTAATGTAAATGTGCACCGACCTTCTATGAAGAAACATGAATGTGCACCGACCTTCTAATGTAAATGTGCACCTACCTTCTATGAAGGAACATGAACGTGCACCGACCTACATGTGTACCGACCTACATGTGCACTGACCTTCTAATGTAAATGTGCACCGAGCTCTTATGAACGTGCATCGACCTTATGTGAATAAAAGCCTATATGTGCATCGACCTTACATGCTTCATTTTGAATATGCATCAACCTGAATTTTTGACACTTATAATATGAAAAGACTTGATCAACATGAATGGCTCTTACAATTTTGACTCACCATGATTCATAGTGTGACATTATAAAAATCAAGATGTGACATCATCAAAACCAAGGTTCCAATACACATACCCCTCGGCATCCACCTTGCTCGAAGCGGACTCCTCGTCTTTCATTATCAGAGTGCTTTACCGATATTTTTAGGGATTTGATGGCCACTCACGTGTTGCCACTTCCTCCGGTTGTTCCTTGCCGACCCGCGATCGGGAATGTGCTTTAATTATGTGATTTTCATTTCCAGCAGGGGCATTTGGTTGAAGATTGCCCCGAGTTCTGAGATTATCTTTATGGCTTGGAAGATGAGAAGAGGATCGATTGGGCCGCCTTGCATAAAGTTATTATAGATCTTCGCAGCAAGCATCAAGAAGAAGCACCGCCCAGGCAGCCGTCTTTGTTACTTCAAGACCAGGGGCACCCTTGTGATTCTTTGTCTAGCATTACACCTGCTCCATCACCTGCTCCATTACCTACCCCTGCTCCACCCTCATCACCTATTCCATTACCCTCACCTTCTCTTACCCCGTCTCCACAACCTCCACAAACCCAAGCCTCTGCTCAGGCTAGTGATACCTCCTCTTCTGCCACCACTTCCACTACTTCCTCTCCCAATGCCGCGCAACGTATTGTATCAATACGCCGACGATGGGCGCCACGATCTTCCACTTTACCTTCCCCTTTGCCTCCATCACCACCTCCATCTCCACCCTCGCCTCCATCTCTACCTCCTTTGTCGTCACCCGAGCCTGAGCAAGCTCCACCATTATCCTTGCCTCCGCCGGCATCCAAGCCTATCATTGTCACCTTTCCTTTGCCGCCTTTACTCTCACCGCCACCTGCATTGCCTTTGCCATCACTTGACTACACCATCCCTGTTGAAGCCTCCATGCCATCCAAGCCTTCTATCTCTGCCACTTCTCCACCTATCTCCACTCCACGGAGCGGGTGTGCATTGCCTTTGGTGCCCCTTGGGTCTGGTCCCCAGGAAGATGATGAGCTGAGTCAGGATGGTTCTAGGCCGGTTCTACATTTTAAGCTTCAAGATTACATCTGTCGAATGCTAGTTCGTGTCCTGGTCCCTGGCTATTTTGGGCATGAGACTATATCTCCCATGATGGCTATCAAGAAGAGCTCCCTTGCATTGGTGCCAGTTTCTTCTCAAGCGAGGCCGGTGGCAATCTCATTGTTTGCCGGTGGTTCCACCATTGATGCTATTATTTCTCCTTGTTTCATTGCTATTCAGATGGCTAGCCAAGAAGGGTTCTCTACCCGAGTTGTGATAACTCATACGGCCGCCAAGCAAATTATGCACTCCATGTTCAAGGGGCAATTGGTCGTATCTTCTGTACTTCATAAGGACATTCTGCACATTCTATGCAATCTCTCTCAGTTTATTAGTACGTCGGCCACGTCAACGTCGTGTATTACCCTCCCTCAATTTCATCCTTCTCTACTAGCAAGGGAGTTGTGCTTGAAGACTGATTTTCGAGTGGAGTTGCCAAATCTCATGCTCTTTGTGTCGAGTGACAAGACTCTATGGTTCTGCAATGCCAATCCATCTAAGGAGTTATCTGTCCGAGAATGTCCGCATATTGTTAGCACCGGGTGTCTAGGGGTAATCGCCCTGATGAAGCTACATGTTCCTAACCGGGCCAGGCCGTTTGCCAGATGGGCTCATTAATTGAGAAGACATTACAAATCAAGAATCCCAACGGTCCGAGTCTGCAATAGGCGGGCTCGTGTTCAAGAGATTTCAGCTAAGAAAAAGGCGGTAGCGCAAAGTACAAAAGCCGCATGCTGTGCACTCAGAGGTCCATTTCTCTTTCTCCTTCCTCTCCTTCATCATTTCTACTGCTCGACACCCACCCTTGGGTGGTGTTCCTCCCTTCCTCCAATCCCGCTTCCATAATTTTCTCTTCCTATCCGGGACCTACGGATTCTCCATTTTCTCGTAATTCTAGGCCTCGACCTATGTCCATTCATCCCGATCTCGGGACATCTCCCGATTCTTCTCCTCTAGTATATCCAGATTCTTCTTCTGAATCGTCTCCGACCCTGTCGGGTGGTTGCCATTTTCTTTCCCTGACTCTATCAGGTGATTACCATGCTTCTTCTCTGACCCTGTCGGATGACCATTATTCTCTTTCTCCGAACTCGTCAGATGATCATTCTTCTGTTGAGTCTCTCCAGATGATTTTGATGATAACAAAACCCTGGAATTTCTACCTAAGTAATATTTGGCTTAAAGCACTCTCAAGCCTTCCTTAAGACAGCAAATGCCTAAATTCACTTTGGTTCAATGAATTGCCCATGATAAGCTCAACCAACTCATTTTGATTGGAAGAGGACGTGGTAATAAAATAAAATGTTCACAGATCATGTTTTATTGGCTAACTCTTCTAAAATGTAGGTTTTCCAGGTGGCGGTCGACTGTCGGTCATGGGCCGGTCGACCGGTTTTCCCAGCATTGAAAAGCCTCATTCCTGTAAAATTTCGGTCGACCGCCCCCTCCTGCCGGTAGACCGCCAGCTTCGAGGCAGCTATTGTTGACTTGTGTTCTTCAATGTGGGAAGCTCCTTTCTTTAGGTTTGTTTAATCCCAAAGTCACCAGACTTGCCATGATTTGTGGATCTGGTTCCTGGCTTGTCCCTTGAGCATCCAAGATCTATAAATACATCATATTGGGGTCAAAAACCCTAATAACTCAAAGGAGATCAAAGAGGCTATCAAGGGTAGAAAGAGTGCAGCCACTGTAGCTCCGCGAACAGTGTTTCGGGGAAGAACTTCTTCATCCATCTCCAAGCTTTTGAAGATCATCCTGAAGCCATTCAAGAGAAGATCAAGCCGTGGAGCAATCTTCATTCTGACCAATATTCATCCACTAAGGGGGAGCTTTCGATTGAAAATTTTCTTTTAGTGTTTCTCCTTCCATTTCTATTTGAGCTTCAAGTGTTGTTATGTATAATCTCTAAACATTCTAGTGTGTGTGGATCTGCTTAGATCAGTGTGTGTGTTATGGATTTTTCAGATCCATGTGTGGTCTGGTGAGTGTGCATCATCGTGGGAGTTCCTAACTCTCCACAAGTGTGTGCGTGTGTGTTGATCTTGTAATCCTTTGCAAGATAGTGTGTGAATCCTCACATATCGTGAGGGGTGGACGTAGGTTACCGTTGTTGCATCCGAACCACCTAAAAATCATCATCTATTGTGTGGTTTGTTCCTTCTCTTCTATCCCTATTCTGTGCAGCACTCGCGTAGATTATTTTGGTTGCATTGTTTGAGTTAGATCTAGTGTAATTTATCATTTTCATATTAGATCTTGAGTATAACAAAAGGTGGGTTCGGATCGGCAAGGCAAACCTTGTCAGAAAGATAACATCTTGTGTGAGTAGAATCTCCGGATTCTCACCTCCGCCATCGTACCTAAGATCGGTTGAGTGCGATAGATTCTATTAGATTTCAAAGTTTTCATATAGATCTGAAATTCATTACAGCTATTATTCACACTTGTTTGAATTGGGCAAAAATTTGGTAAAAGTTTGTATACACCCAATTCACCCCCCTCTTGGGTGTCATTGATCGCGGGACTTCAATTTGTATCAGAGCTAAGACTGTAACTTTCACAGATCTAACGATCTAGAGAAAGATCCAGATCAATGGCCAACAAGGGGATGATGCCTGAGGGTCATTCCATTAACCGTCCTCCATTCTTTGATGGTTCGAACTACTCCTACTGGAAAAATAGAATGCATATTTTTCTAAGAGCTCAGGAGTACGAGGTCTGGAGGGTTGTAGACAAGGGTCCTTATAAACTCTCGGATGATGAAGAAAAATGGACACCCGAGGAAATTAAGAAATGCACTGTAAATTTTAATGCTATGAATATCATGCAATGTGCTATACATCCTAATGAGTTTTCTCGTGTATCCATGTGCAGTTCAGCGAAGGAGATGTGGGACAAGTTGCAGCTCATATATGAGGGAACCTCAGAGGTCAAGGAGACCAAGGCCAATTTACTTGTCAGAGATTATGAGCTGTTCAAAATGAAGCCTGAAGAAATCATTTCAGAAATGTTCACAAGATTAACTGAGATCACAAATGGTCTCAAAAGTCTTGGGAAGGAGTACACAAACTCAGATCTTGTAAGGAAGGTTCTGAGATCACTTCCATCACCGTGGCACACAAAAGCCACAGTAATTGAGGATTCGAAGAATCTGTCCACACTTTCTTTGGACGAGCTCATAGGGTCACTCATGACCTATGAGATAAACATGAAGAGAACAATCGAGGAAGATACGAAGAAGAAGAAAGTGATTAGATTGAAAGCTCACCAATCTGATGACGACTTTCAAGAAGAAGAATCCAGCGAGGGAAGCTATGAAGAAGAAGACTTGGCTATGATAACTCGCCAAGTAAAGACATTTTTGAGAAAGAAGAGGAATTTCCAAGGCAACTTTAGAAAGGGGCAAAGGAAGCCCATTCAAACCAAGGGCGAGCCGAGCAAGCCCAATACAGTCATTTGTTACGAATGCAAGAAGCCTGGGCACATGAGAGGAGAGTGCCCAGATCTGAAAAGAAAATTCAAGAAGGACAAGTTCAAGAAGCCCAAAGCCATGGTCGCCACATGGAGCGACGAAGAGGACGGACCATCCGATGAGGAGCTGCAAGAGCTCGTGGAAAGTCTATGCCTCATGGCACATGAAGATGAATCAATAGAGGTAAATTCTGACCCTGATTTCATTTCAAATGAACAATGGGAGTCGGAATATAAAAAAATGTCTACAAAATATAGAAAAATCAGATCTGAAAATAAAACTCTCAAAAAGACGATTGATGATTTAACACATGAGAATATTTTTGTGAAGTTTGAGAAACTAGACTAGGAATGGTTCGAGTTAACTGAAGAAAAAGAAAGTTTGTTACAAACAATCTCAGCCAGTGAAAAAAATCAAGAGAAATTGATGTGCAAATTATCTGAAATGAAAAAAGGTTTTGAAAAATGGAGAAATGAAGAAGAGGTTCTGAAATTCATAAATTCATAACTTGAAAAGAAACACGTGAGTTTAGTTGAAGAAGTGGCTGAACTTCAGTCCACTCTATCTAGGTTTGTCAAAGGCAAACAAAACTTAGATAATTTGTTGGGAGTTAAAGTTAACTTCCAGAAGGAAGGATTGGGATATACTCCCCAAAACAATCCTAGGGTCTTCCTCAGTTCCCAAGTTTATCTCTTTGGTGGACTCTCCTACAACGGCTGACGGCTCGCCAAATCTGCTCATTCCACTAGCATAGGCGTCAGCCGCGTCCTCATATTCTTCATCCTCTTCTTCAATGGGGTATTCCTCATCAGTGATGTCATAAACCCCATATCCTTCATCAATCGTGCAATCATTTTCACATTCTATTTCTGGCAGTTGGATTAGATTTTCTAACAATTGAGGGATGGTTAGAAGGGCTTGACACCTGGGGGCTAGATCCAAAAGGAACCGACGGGGAATCTGCCTACCCTTAGATTTCTTCTTGGGCACTACCCTTGACTCATTATTCCTAACTTGACTGACATTATTTACAGAAGAAGAAGAAGAAACTGAAACTGAAGAAGATGGTAAAGAATGTACAGGGAAGGACCCCTCAGACGAGGGGAAGAGAAGGTCACTCAGGGGACCTTGAATGAGTGGCCCGTAAGTCGGGGTACACTCATGGGAGATATAGGAGGTTTCCTCAAAGACGATGCGCTGTTGAGGAGTTGGGGAATTGGCATTTTTTTTCATTTTCATTTTTAATAACAAAACAGTGAAAAGAAATTTGAGGAGGTGAAAGGGAATTACAGCTAGGGGGTTGTGTAACTCGTATAAGCAGATCGTGATTGAAAACCTAGCATGAGTTAAGAAACCCACGCAGGTATATAAGTAAAGAAGGGGACCTGGGAAGATCATCAGACAACCGTCTAGCCCAGGAAGGAGACAGCAACAAAGGCTGTGATAAGTGAATGGAGAAAATGACGGCTAATGAGCCGTCAGTGGCAACATTGATAACGGATGATGATCCGTTGACGACAACATCCTATTGGCGAGGAGGGTTTGAAGTCCTGTCAATAGTAGTGATATCCCCTGACATTTCGGAGATCAAGGGTGGCCCTTCTAGACGTGGAGGCGAAAACATTCTTTCCAGTGCAATGGATATATCTGGTATGTCAAACCATTTATACCATTCACAATCCAAGTGGACAATCTTTCCTCTTTTCGGGATCCTTGAACATCCCTCAGCTAAAAACACGTCCCGTAACCCCCCATGTGATTCTGATGGAGGATCTCCCATCTAGACGACGGGCCCCTTCTTGAAATGTGAGGATAAAGTCCAAGTGAGGGGTTTCCCCTCTGATTCAAACGGGCCCTTAAAACCCAAGCCAGCTCTACGAGTTGGCTTTGTCTTCTGCAATGGTCTCAGCCTTCCTTACAGTTGTGCCCCTAGACCTTTGCCATCTTGGTAGCAAATATTTCTCATAATCTCCCATCCTTTGGAGCGGAAGGGGAGACGCGAGTTTGGCACAGGAAATGGCTCTTGTTGTGTGAAGGGGGCACGACAGGGATCATACACATCCCACAAGGATAGTATGGGCCGATGAGTTGGCCAGACCGAGGGCAAAGAGGTGGTGATAGCATCCATTGTAGAACAGAGGGGCATGATCATTACCTTGATAACCCATCCTTTATATGGAAACTTCAAACACTGATGGTTAGTGGATGGTATAGCATTCATAGCTTCAATGTAGGTACGGCCTGGTATAGCCTTGAAAGTGGGATCCATATCAAGGATATGGAATTCCGTACAGACTGATACAGGGCCGAACATTTAGGGTAATCATGCCCGTTGGCGGCCTCTTACTGTTGTCATAGGCCGTAACTGTGATCGAGGAGGGTATGACTTGTTTTTCATCAACCCCACATGCTTGGAGAGTACTCAGGGAAATCACGTTTATAGACGCGCCCGTGTCCACTAGGCACGGGTCCACAGACACGCCATTGATTTTCACTGCAATGCACAATGCATGTTTTCGAGCTTCCTGGGAGGCAAGCTCGTGATTGTGGAACATGATGGGCGGTTGTGTATCCATGGGCGTCAGGACTGTCGAGATTTTCTCCACAGGAAGATCCTCATTCACCATGACTTTTTAAAGATAGTCCCTTAAAGCTTCTTGGTGAGATGTGGATCTTTTGATCAACTCAAGGTTGGAGATCCGGGTAGGTGTCTTATCCAGATGGTTTAGCAAGTCATACTGGGTCCCAGGGATGGACTCTTCTGACTGCTCTTCCTTATCTTTCTCCGATTGAGACTATTCAGGGGCCTGACTATTCTAGGGAAATACTCGGTGGAACATCCTTCCACTCCGAAGCACCATTGCTTGTGGGTCTTGCTGCACCTCTACGGTATTGGATGTGGATTTTAGCAAGGGTTTGAGGGGTAGTGGTGGAGGAACAATTGGTGGTATAAGGGTGATGACGGGTGTAGGGGTTTTGATTAGAGGTTTATCAGGTGGAGGTATAGTAGAGGTAGAAGGGACCTCGGGTGAATGGTGGATAATAAGAGGTTTAGAAGGTAGGGAAGAAACGAAAGTAGAGGTAGAAGGGACTTCGGGAGAATGGTGGATGATAAGAGGTTTGAAAGGTAAAGGTAGATTAGAAGTAGAGATAACTTCAGGTGGATGGTGAATGATAAGGGATTTAGATGGTGGAGGAGTAGAGGAAGTAAGGGAATCTCGGGTGAATGGTGGATGATAAGGGGTTTAGAAGGTGGAGGGCGTATAGTGGAAGTAGAGGATGAACGGTGAATGATAAGAGGTTTAGATGGTGGAGGAGGAGGTTCAATGGGGATAGAGGTGGATGGCGTGTCATACGGGTAATGGGCGGTAAAAAGGTTAGAAGGTTGGGGTAGAGATGCGACAGAGGTAGGTGGTAAATTGGAGGGATAAGAAGTGACAAGAGGGTTTGGGGGTAAAGGAGATGTTGTAGATGGTATTTGGTGGTAGACTGATGGTGAATTGATAGCAGGGGTACGAATAAGAGGGCATGATGGTTGTGGAAAGGAAGAAGGACCAAATAGGGGTTGTGAAAGGGTTGAGTGGTGAGAAGATGCTGTTCGAAGAAGACGAGGAGGTTGATTAGTAACATGGCTGGTAGCAAGGACAGAGGTGCTTTCCAAATGCCAGGTTTGCTCTCTTTCAACTTCCGGGAAGGAGGAAATCGGATTAACCTGGTAGTTGGGCTGTTGGTGCTCCGGAAGCGGATTATGGATGATGCGCATATTAGGCTGCTGTTGTGGGGCCTGTTGAGGCTGTTGTTGTTCCTGTGGTTGTTGGGGTAATTGTGACCTAGGCGGAGGTTCCATGGCTTTCAAGACGGCGATGTATCGCCTCATTTCATCCCAATCAATTTCACCATGATCATTCATATGATAAACGTAATCTTTAAAGTTGAAACAATTCTCCACCGTATGTCCCGGCTGCCTGTGGTAAACACAGTACCTAGAGGTATCAGCATTCGGGGGCCATGCGAGCTTTTCATTGGGTAAAGTAAGTGCATTGGCAGCCATAAGGGCGTTGAAAATATCCGGTAGGGCTTCAGGCAATGGTGGATAATAGGCTCTTTTGGGACCAATGGGCCTCATTCGTTGTTGTGGTGGGTCATAATTTCCTTGGGGTGGAACTTGATGGTATTGAGGTTGTGGTTGTTGATGTTGTTGCTGAGGATGGAAGGGTTGAGGCATGTTGTTTTGGGGGGAGTTACTCTAAGGTAGAGGACGATAGGGAGGTGGACCCTGTTGAAAGGGTGGTGGACCCTGCTGAAAGGGTGGTCGTGACATTTGACGAGGCCTGGGGTCAGCCGGCTGGTTGGGGCTGCCAAGCACACTCACTTGCTCGTTTATGACGACCCCTTCTGTTATTCCCCCTTGGACACCGGTACCCATCTTCTTAAACACTCTCGGCTTTGGGGGTTCAAACATATGCATGATGGGGGAATCTTTTAATTGGGTCTTGATATACCGGGCCCTCTCATAAAGTTCCTCCATCGTGGTAAGCTTATTCATGGCTAAAATGTGTGTAACTGTGGGGTTGCATTAGACACGATCATTTTCACTTGCTCGGGTTCTGAAAGGTTATCCTTTACCTTATCAGCTAGAGACCTCAATCTATCAGCATACTGGACAAAATCTTCGTCCGGCCTCATTTTCTCAGCAACTAGGTCGGTGATAGAAAGAGAGGGACCGACCCTATCCCGGTACTTCTGTATGAATTTGGCTTTGACAACGTCAAAATCCTCAGCCTCACTCGGCTCTAGTGAATAGAACCATTCTAGGGCGGAACCATCCAATGATTTTTGAAAAAGGTAAGCCAGGGATTTTGGATCATTCTGCCACGAGGAAGATTCATACATAAAATCCTTGATGTGAATATAAGGATTTCCCATGCCGTTATACCTACGGTATGTAGGCATTTCGGAGTGAGGGAGATGAAATATAGGGAGATTTGGCAGGGAAATGTTAGGGGCAGACTTCCCATGTGCCTCTTTCTTGAAATTTTGGAACTCCTCGTTCATTTCATTGTATTTGTTGAGGAGGGACTGGGTGAGTTCCTCGACAGGTGAAAGTGGGGCCTGCCATTGAAGCTGAGAAGGCCTCACAGGGGCCTGAGGAGGGAACCCTGAACCAGAAGGGTATGGTGGCCCACTAGTGGACGTACCCGTTTGGGGTACCGTGTGAAGAATGACAGGAGTTTGAGATTGTAGATGGGGGAATTGATAAGAGGCGGGCTGTTGACTCGCCTGTCCTTGAAGTGAAGAAGAAGGAGCATCATGTACATATGATGGAAATATGGTAGCCTGGAGTGGCTGTTGGTGAGATGTGGGAGCCGGAGTTGACTCCTGAGGAGGGGGAGAAATAGATTTCCCCTTTAAAATAGCCTGAAAGGCCAGAAGTTGCTCAGGGATGAGCTGTGTACTGGCAAGGACACCCAACAGGGAAAAGATGTCCTGAGGCGGGGCTACTTCTCGTGAAACAGCGGGGACCTCTTGTGAGGTCTCACAAGAAGCGCCTGAGTCCATTGCATGGACGCGTGGGTCAACTGACGGACCACGACCTGATTGGTTCTCTTCTAAAGAGTCGTGAGCCATTCTTGTAATTTTTCCAGAACGTAAAAGCATACACCAACAAACAAGTATCAAAGATTAGCAGACAAGTGGATGATCTTACGCCGCTTTTTTTAATTTTTTTGTTTTAACTCTTTTTTTGTCCGTTTTTGACAAATGTAAAAATTCACACAAAATTTGTAAGAAAACCTAGTTACACCTTTGTTTTACCGCCGTGTCAACTAGGGACACTTGTCTCACCACGGATAGGTAACTAACTTCGGGGTACTTTAGTGGTACAACCTGCCCAGTGAACGAAGGGGGAATCCTTTGATGTCGGGGACTTACGGAGGTCTCGATGGAGGAGATCCTATTCCGTCGAGAGGAATTCCCGACGGAGAGTCCTTCCTTCACCGAGAAAGGTTAATCCTTAGAAAAATAAAATAAAGGGGTACGTAGATGCATGAAATGCAGTATTGAATGAAAGATATGTAACACAGATATAGCAGGAATAAATACACAAATATAATAGAGATAATAATGATATAACAGATATAACAACAGTAAACAGATAGAGTAGGATGTAACCGTTCTTCTTTCCGAGACACGTAGACCACTTGGAAAAAATAGGAAAGGACTATAAGAGTGCACGTGGTGCACGAGGGGGATGACGTGGCGCACGCGGGCGCAATACGGAAGGGCACACATGGGTGCCAAGTAGATGGGGCACACGTGGGTGCCGAATGGAGGGGGCACACGTGGGTGCCGAATGGCGGGGGCACACGTGGGTGCCAAATGGAGGGGGCACATGTGGGTGCCGAATGGAGGGGGTGCACGTAGGTGCTAGATAGAGGGGCACACGTGGGTGCGGAATGGAAAGAGAGGGGCACACGTGGGTGTTGATTTGTTTTTTTAATTAGATTCCTATCCCGCCCCCTTTAAATACATATATGCATAAACATGTGAATCAAAGACAAGGGGGATGAAAGGATGAGAAATACTAACCGTGATCGCCACCAAGGATTAACAACGCCAAAGGATGAAGACGTGTAAAGAACGGCGTCGTGTACCTTGGAACTTAAAGACTTGATCGTGCTTGAAACGGGGTGCGGGGAACTTGTGAATTCAAACCTCCTCTCCTTCCAGCCGGCTAGAGGAAGAGGGCCTCACGTTTTATTCTTGCTCTCCTGCGAAACAAAGATGAAACACAAAGGCAAAAACCCATTAGAACATGAAGTGTAGTATCAATCCCAAAGTGATAAAATAATGTGAATAAAAGGGGGAGAACGCACCGAGGGAGGGTTTTTAACCCCTGTGGAAGGGTGGAAATAATAGGTGGGTGTGTTGTGCATGCATGAGATTTGAAATCACGAGATTTGATTGAGAGAATAGAGAGAAAATGATGATGCAAAACGGAGAGAAACGCATGTGTAGCAGAAAGTGTAGAAAACTGTGATGATTTGTGATTTTGAGGAGACTAGAACTAAAAGTGTAGACCATGGAATCAAGCCCAGAAGGATAGAATAGAAAGCCAATACTTCCCTCTTCAAGTCAGGGTCGAAGGATTGAGTTGGAGTTGCAGCATGGCTTCGCCCCACGTCCGGAAAGAGCCCCCCTTTGCAACTGCGAACTGGGCAGTTTTTGTAGAGTTTTGTAAAAAAGCCTCATCTTCTTATCACGATTCCTAGAGATAGAGTCCAAGATAAATCGAGTTCTTTGAATCAAACTCGAGATAATACTAATGACAAGAGATAGGAACAAACGGGGATCAATTCAGAGGAGGATTCTAGAAGATATGGCTCTTGGAAGGTAGCCCCGGAGCCTTATCTGCAGAGTTTTAGTTAAACCAGGATACTTAAATCCTGATCTTGTGACCCAGATCCCGAGAGATATTGCCAATGAAAATTTGATTCCTATGAACCAAATTCAAGATAATACCAAGGGCTAGAAGTAGGAAAAAACGGGGATCAATTTGGATAAGAATTCAAGAAGTTATGGACTCTTCATGAGGGCCACGGCGCACAAAAATGGAGCAGAGTCCAGCACGAATTGGACTCTCTGGTGCATGTAACGGTCTATCGTAGGACCGTCAGAGTTATGTAATGGACTATGGTAGGTCCGTCACACTATGGAGATCAAACGGGACGTTTTCGAACAAGTTTCGGTGTAACGGTCTACTGTAGGACCGTCACAGTGAAGTAACGCATCTACAGTAGACCTTCACATTGAAGTAACGCATCTACAGTAGACCTTCATATTGATGAAGGTAGATTCCGGGCAGACTGCACGCGACTTTAGAAATTGAAGCGTATCTCTCAAACGGGGCAGAACTAGACAAAGTGGTAAACATAGAAGTTGTAGATAACTGAGAGAGGAACAACTTTCATGAAGAAAGAAATTTGAGAAAATGATTGAAAGATGGAGAAAATGGGGCTGGAAGAGAGAGGAAAATTCTGGAATGTAGGTGTACAGCACAGCCTGCTGGAAAAACGTGAATAACTCACAATCGGGGCAGAACTGGCCAACAGTGTAGAAGAAGAAATTGTAGATCTTTGAATGAGGAACAACTTTGATGAAGACAACTCTTTGAAAAGAGGACAAAAATAGGGTGAAAAAGAACCACTTTTAGGACTGCACAGTGAGAGAGAGCTGATTACTTGAGGGGAGCTGGCCTAAATGGGCCGAAAGTCGACTTGGAAGCCCGAATTTGACAAGATAAGCTCCGGGGCTATAAGAAATCATGATCTCCAAGACTCAAAGGATATGACATGGTAAAAATGAGCTTGAAATCCATCCGAGAAAGCTCCAAAATAATGGCTAATTCGGGACATCAAAAATGGTGAATAAGAGAAATGACACAACTTGTGGGCTAAAATGGGTGTCAACAGATGCCCCTCCTTGATGTTCGCTTTGCAAGTGAACGAGCGAAAGCAACGCGGAGGTGAAATGGAAAGGAGATGGAGTGAAAGCGATAGCGACGTGAAATGGAGATGAAGCGGAGAGAACTGAAAAGCGGGCATCAAGGTAAAAAGACACCCGTCACAACCAACAAGCGATAGGAATTTTTCCGAAAACGTCGAACTAACCACCTGGAATGGATAACAAGGATGAGACATGTCTGGAGAACTAAACTAAAGGAAAGGAAACATGACTAGCCTCATCGGGGACACAATCCACGGACAATGAGTGGGTCAGAAAGAACACAGCGTAAGAGCGGGAAAGGAGAATAAGACTGAGATAAAATCCAGACAGGAATCACACTGGCCAAACAGACCAAGCGGCAAGATCAGAAAAATCGTTTGAATTCAGAGTGGAATGAGGAATCTCTTACCCAAGAGAGCTTAAGTGCAATTAACCATTGCTGAGGAGAAATCGTTGAATGGATCACGAGGCATGAATGCTCAAAATGACATGATGCATGCTGGGCTAAAATAAATAAATCATCAAAACGAATGCAAAGAAAGAAAAAATAAAAAATACTCAAGGATAATATTGCTAGACTGAGTCAGGACGGGGTCAAGAATCTTCTGCAACCACGGCGTGCGAGACAGAGTCCATCGTCCCCCACCCGACTCAACCGAGCGGCCTATCCAACGATTAACCGTATGCTCCTAGATCATCATCGTTTTTGTTAAAGGGGAACATCAGATCCCAGAACACACGGGCAACCAGCCGGTCCTTGAGAGGTTATAATAATGTAGATACCATATAGTAATGCAACAATGAGCAGGGATAGAGAGCCATACCTTACTTACCTGCCAAGCGAAACGGCATTTTTTTTAGAATTTTTAATTTATACTTTTATGGATTTTCATCATAAGACACAACCACATGACATGACATGATGTGAACATGAACGAATATGAACGAGCATGACATGAACACAACATAATAAGAGAAATATGAACGAAACATGGCACAACATAACATAACGAAGATGGATGAAGCATAACACACAAACAAATGGCAAGCATACATGCGACTAAAGGCACGGTGGGACAAGAAAACATGCACACGGTGGAATAGCACACGCGGTGGTATAAGGACATGGTGGGACAAAGACACGTGGGATGACAATACCACGGAGGACAAAGACACGTGTGATGAATGACACGGCGGGATAGGGACACGTGTGACGAATGACACAACGGGACAAAAGACATGGAGGACCATAGACATGATAAAGATAACAAACATATTCTTCAATCAAAGCCCAAGATCAGATGAAGCGGAACCGCCAGGTTCAAGATCATGAGATATTGCCCACTCATGGAGACATGATTAAGCAGATAAGCGAAAGCTGGGAAGGCCATGAGCTTCAGAAGAGATATTGAAGAGATGAGAATAGATCGAAGAATGTGAGCAGGAGACAGAGCGAATGATAGAGCAAGGAAAGCTTGAACCTGCAACCTGCAGCCTGCACACTTAGAAAACAGATTACGTATCTGTCCTCAAGATAAAAATAAAAGGAATAGAAGAGGAGTATTTTTAGATTTTTGTATTTCTGAAATTTTTTTTTTGCCATATTCAAATTTTTGTTATTTTTTTGACATATTCAATTTTTTTTTGGAATTTTGACAATATTTCTTTTTTTTCTTTTCAGAATTTTGACATATTTGATTTTTTTGGATTTTGAACTATATTTCACTTTTTTTTCTTTCAGAATTTTGACATATTTGATTTTTTTAGATTTTGAACTATATTTCATTTTTTTAGATTTTGACATAGCAATCTGCAGCACCCAAAGACGGGCTCGAACTACTGGCCAGGGATCGCCGTCCCTCCCCTCTCATTAAAGGCTTCCCTTAAGCAGGGCGTGCATGTGAGGGTGGCTTACCGTAACCAACCGCCTCTAAAGAACGGTGCCCCTACTAAGGCCATACCCGGGATATAACCCAGCCTAAGAGGGAGATAGAAGAAAATTGGAGACAAGCTTTATGCAGGATGGGAGACATCAGGATTTGAATTCCTTCCAGGGCACCACCCCTCAAAGAGATAGTCTGTTGCGCTGGGGCTTTGTATCTTTGATTTTGAGACCCATATTTATCAGGCACGCATGCGACCAGGCTCATGACGTCCGTCGGGGCTTCGCCACTCTTGCCATGCCTTTGATTTTCATAATTTTGCATATTCATTCTTATTTTTGGTAGCCCTTATTGGCTAGATATTGCATGAAAGCTCACTTTCGAGGGTCAAGACTGCCCCTATTTGAGACCTCTCTCGTATTAGGGAGCGCCTAGGTTGGTCATCTCATCCATCCATCTCTTGCCCCTACACTTGGCCGAGTAGAGAAGAGAAAACGCCTTCGTGCATACCCAAAGTATGGCCAAAGCAGCAACGGTGTTGCACTAGAGAGATTGGCTATGGCTTGCCGTGTAGTGTGTGAAAAACCCATGCTCAAAGGTCACCCTCAACGATCGTGGAATGAACTGGACTCCCAGCGTGGAGCTATCACCAGCCTAAGGATGCTGCAGAAGCGAACTCATTTTAAATGAACTAAGCAAATTTCTAAAAGCCACTTAACCATGTAAGGAACCAACGTTAATCTTAACAATGTACAGGAGTAAATAAGTGATAATAATAGCATGTTCTTTGCACAAAATAAAGATACCTTGCAAATCCACGGAACGAAACTAGCATCCTGAAGCAATCGTGATCATCGAGCTTCGCACAGCACGAGCTTCATATTCCTTGCTTGACAGGACGAAAGAGAGAGGATAGCAAAGGATCAAAGATTATTCTACATGGAGGAGCGGCAGACATTAAACTAGACGAATAAGGATAAAAAGGAAGAGAGACGAGGGCTAGAACTCCCTCGTTAAGGCACAGAGACCTTGATAACAAGGAACCAATTATAGAAGAACCAGATTAGCCAAGATCAAGGCGGACTAAAGCCTCGAAAATAGCAAGAAAAAGGGCAATGACCCTGAAAGGGTGAAGAGGAATGAGTAGAAAGATGATAAGAAGAATCATCCGACGTGGTCAGACAAGAGGGACGAGAATCATCCGACAGGGCCGGAGAAGAAGAACGATAGACACCCGACAAGGTCGGGGAATAAGAAGGAGAACCCAGAGACACCGGAGGAGAAGAATCAGAGGAGGATATAGGCTGAAGCCGAGAATGGTGAAGAGATGAAAAGTCCGGAGGTTCCGGATAGGAAAAGGAAGAAAGGGGATTCGTGGATCTGAGATAGGAGGAGAGAATTGTGGAGGGAGAATTAGGAAAGGGCAGATACACCACCCAGGGGTGGGAACCGAGCAGAAGAAATGATGAGTGAAATGAAGAAGAAGGAAGAGAAGTGGACCCCTGAGTGCACAACCGATAGCCATTGAGTTTACGTCGCCGCCTCTTCTTGGTAGAAATTTCTTGAAAATGGACCCACCTGGTGCGGGCTTGGACCTTCGGGCTTCTTAATCTGTAATACCTTCTCAAATAACGGGCCCACCTAGCAGATGACCTGGCCCGACTGTGAACATGCAACTTCATCGGTGCGGTTGCCCCTAGACACCCGGTGCTATCAATATGCGAACACTCTTGAGCGAGTAACCCTTCAGAGTGATGAATATCACAAACCCACGGGGTTTTGTCTCTCGGCACTAGAAGCATGAGATTCTGTAACTCCACTCGGAACTCAGTCTTGAAGCATAACTCCCTTGATAGAAGAGACGGGTGAAGCTGAGGGAGAGTAATACACATCGTTGACATGGCCGGTTTGCTAATAAACCGAGGAAGATTACATAACAGGTGCAGAATATCCTTGGAAAGTGTAGAAGATACGGCCAATTGCCCCTTGAACATAGAACCCATAATCTGCTTGGTGGCCATATGTGTTAGCACAATGCGGGTAGAGAACCCTTCTTGGCCTGTCATCTGAACAGCAATAGAGTGAGGAGAAATAATAGCATCAACGGTGAACTCTCCGGTGAGCAAGGAGATTGCCACCGGCCTCGCTTGTGAAGAAACTGGCATCAACTCAAGGGAACTCTTCTTAGCAACTCTCATATTTGAAAGTAGAGGCGGATCATCCCCAAAATAACCAGGGACGAGGACACGAACCGGCATCCGACAGATAAAATCTTGAATCTTGAAATGCACGGCCGGCAGTGAATCATCCTGACTTGACTTATTGTCTCCCTGGGGATTAGACCCGAGGGGCACCAAAGGAAGCGCACACCCGCTCCGTGGGGTGGTAGTGGTTGGAGAAGTAAAGGGAATATGTTTCGGTGGAACATGTGAAGGTTTGGAAGGCATGGAGGCTCCAACGGGAGTGGTGATGGAAAGTGAAGGCGCAGGCGATGTGGCGATGATAGGCTCAGGTGGCGATAAAGGCGACGGCGAAGGCGTGGCTGAGGGTAGAGATAAAGGAGAAGGTTTGGCTTGCTCAGGCTTGGGCAAAGGTGATGGCGGAGATGAAGGCGAGGGTGGAGATGGAGGTGGTGATGGAAGCATTGGTGGTGGAGATGGAGATGATGGTGATGGCAATGGAGATGGTGAGGATAGTGATGAAGGTGATGGGGGTAGTGGACATGGAGGTAGAGAGGGTGAAGAGGGAGGTTGTGGTGTCCACCGTCGATGTGTCGACACAACGCATCGAGCGGTGTTAGGGATAGAAGTAGTGGTAGTGGCGGCAGGGGAAGAAGGGGAGGCACTAGCCTGAGCAGAGGCTTGGGTTTGTGGCGGCGATGGAGCCGGGGTAAGAGATGGTGGAGGTAACGGAGTAGGTGATAGAGCGAGTGCAGCACTAGATGAGGAATAATAGGGGTGCCCCTGACCTTGAAGTAACAGAGACGGCTGCCCGGGTGGCACTTCTTGCTGCTGTTGTTGGTTGCGAAGATGTAAAATAACTTTATGCATGGCGGCCCAATCAATCCTTTTCTTAGCTTCCAGATCATAAACATAATCCCGGAACTCGGGGCAATCCTCAACCAAATGCCCCTGCTGCCGGTGGAAATCACAGAACTGAAGCATATCCCCGACTGCGGGTCGGTAAGGCACAACCGGAGAGAACGGCAGCGCGCGAGTGGCCATCAAAGCCCGAAATATATCGGTGAAACACTCCGGCAAAGGAAGATGAGGAGCCTGCTTCGGGCAAGGTGGATGCCGAGGGATATGTAATGGTGGAGAAGGTTGTGGAGACGGAAGTGGAGGTTGCGTAGGCAAGAGTGCGTGGCTAGTGGTGGAGGGCTTTGGTGAGGCATGTGTGGAACAGGATGAGGGGGTATGTAGACGGCATCTACTTGCTCGGGATGTGGTGTTCCCTTGACCGGAAGTGGAGATGGAGACGGGTATGTGGATGCGGGAGGCTGACTCATGGAAGGTTGATATGCTGAGGCATATGGGTATGTAGAGGCAGGAGGTTGGCTCGTGGAGGGATATGTGGCAGAAGGCTGACTCATGGCCGGCTGACTCATGGGAGCGTATGGTTGACATGTGGAGGGTGAAGGTTGATATGTGGAGGTGGATGGTGGAGACTCGAGGTCAAGGGAATCTTGGATTTGTTGGCGAATGAAGCGGGCTCGACTGTAAAGTTGCTGCCAGGAGGTGATGTCGTTGAGGGCTAAGATGAACCGATACTCGGGTGTTGCATTTGATATCAGCATCTTGATTTGTTCTCCCTCCGGAATGTGTCCCGAGACTTGTGCGGCAAGGTGACGCCAGCGGTCGACAAAGGTGCAGAAATCCTCTTCGGGCTTCATCATCTCTTGGGCCAGATCCGCGATAGAATACTTGGGCCCAACCTGGTCTTGATACTGCTGAATAAACTTATCTTGAACGACATGAAAACTCACAACTTGCTCTTGCGGAAGAGAGAAGAACCAATCCCGAGCCGGGCCTTCCAATGACAGACCAAACAGATAAGCCATCAAGTGTTGGTCATGTCGAAATTGGGCCGACTCATAAACGAACTCCTTCAAGTGCACATATGGGTCACCAACTCCACTATAACGGCGATATGCGGGAATTTGTGAAGATGGCGGAAGCCGAAGACCTTGAAATGCGAATGGGATACTCAAGGAGGATTTGGGATTGATCCGGCGTTGAAGCTCATCAAGCTGGCGTTGGGTTTGAGCAATCTCCTGGGTAGGGAGAGATCGAGAAGAATATGGGCCAACTTGAGCAAGAGGGTGTGAATTAGGATCAGGAGCATGGTATTGGGCCGAATAAGAGGATCCGGGCTGAGAAGAAGACGGGCCCATTCCGGGAATGGAAGGATATGTGGGCCTGGAAGAGGCATGAGCATATGGGTTGAATGGGCTGGCAGAAACATGGGCAGAAGGATGAGGCCCATTAAGAGAATAATGCCCATTAGCAATTGGGCCAGCAACATAGGAAGGAGAAGGAGGAGGCCCATGAATAGGAGATGGCCCATTATGAGAAGAAGGCCCATGAAGATGAGATGCAATAAGACGTTGGGCCTGGGCCGGGTCCATTTGGCAAACAAGGCTTGAAATACAGGCCATGAGATTAGCCTGTTCCTCAGATGTGTCAGAGGGACAACGAGAAGATGGACCCACGCGGGAAGAGGATTCCACGCGGGAATAGGAAGCAGATTGGGAAAAAGAATGATACAAGGGGTTAGAATGATGCTCCATGAGGGCAAATGGAGACTTAATACAAGGATGTCAAGGAGAATACAAGTGGGGAAGCACTGGCTTAATGGGCCCAAGGACAAGAGGGGACTGACCCACTAATGCAAAGACGAATGGACAACGGATCACGGGACAATGGACTAGACAATGGACACACAAAATGGGGTAACCTAAGTGGGCCTAATAATGATGAAAGACGTGGGTGCAACACAAAACACCACTAATGGGCTTGGACAAGCCCAAATAACACAATCAATGCAATGTAAGAGTTTTCACCCAAGTCAAACAAGTTGATATGATGGGAAATATTTTAGAGATTTCAATGGACCTTTTAATGATTTGAATTAATAATAAATCCCTCGAGATAGGAATCCTACGGGAATAAGATCCAAACTTTGGGTTGACTAAGGTTAACTCCCTCACACTTATGCAAATGCAAGCCTAAGGGGTGGAAAGGTACAACCGGCCTGGTGTCCGTGTGGGAATCCACGGCTCACGGGGACTTATGGAGGTCCTTGATGTGCTTTCCTGGTCGGCTCCAAGGAATATGGAGACGAGAGGTCCACGCACCAAGGTAGGAAATGCAACTACGATATGCAACGTATGGCCCTATGTGCACCGGAGTGCATGCAAATTCCAGCTTAAAACTAGAAAATCAAGACTAGATTAAACTATGCAAACATGATCCAACTAAAACAAATAGTATATGGATGGATAGACAATACAAAGATCTGCACAACGGCCCCAAGAACAGATCAATCTGACCCCGGGAGGTCAATCAAATCACTAAGCAAAGATGCCCCCATGAACCTATGCGCAGACCACATGCAGATTTTATGGACAAAATGCTAAAATGATGACAATTTTTAACTAAGCAAATGAGACCCAAATGATGCAAATAAGCCATGGATGGAAAGATAATACAATGGACTATCCAATGGATCAAAAATCAGTGTAATCAGACATCGGGAAGGCAGTCAAATCACTCATTAAAGATGTACCTGTGAACCTGTCCCTGAGCCTGCCTGCAGAACTTATGCACAAAACTCAAAACGTTGGACAAGATTAGAATATGCAAATGTTAACCAAATGATACAAATGATATATGGATGGAAAGACAATACAAAGGGCTATCCAACGCAATAAGAATCAGCTCAATCGGACTCCGGGATCAAAAGTTATGCCTCGATGAACACGGCCCTGTGAGCATGCACGCAAGACTGCCAGAAGCCGTGTAACGGTCTACCAAAGGACCGTTACATGCATGTGACGGTCTACTGCAGGACCGTCACACTACCAGAGCCCTTAAAACACCAAAAATAGTTGGAGAATGGAAGAAATATCACCTAAACATGAACATGCACCCACCCAACCTACAAAAGAGCATGAAAACAAGCGTGATGGGCATTGGTGTCCCACCGTGATCGCCAAAAAACTGTTGATTTGTTTTTTTAGTTAGATTCCTATCCCGCCCCCTTTAAATACATATATGCATAAACATGTGAATCAAAGACAAGGGGGATGAAAGGATGAGAAATACTAACCGTGATCGCCACCAAGGATTAACAACGCCAAAGGATGAAGACGTGTAAAGAACGGCGTCGTGTACCTTGGAACTTAAAGACTTGATCGCGCTTGAAACAGGGTGTGGGGAACTTGTGAATTCAAACCTCCTCTCCTTCCAGCCGGCTAGAGGAAGAGGGCCTCACGTTGTATTCTTGCTCTCCTGCGAAACAAAGATGAAACACAAAGGCAAAAACCCATTAGAACATGAAGTGTAGTATCAATCCCAAAGTGATAAAATAATGTGAATAAAAGGGGGAGAACGCACCGGGGGAGGGTTTTTAACCCCTGTGGAAGGGTGGAAATAATAGGTGGGTGTGTTGTGCATGCATGAGATTTGAAATCACGAGATTTGATTGAGAGAATAGAGAGAAAACGATGATGTAAAACGGAGAGAAACGCAAGTGTAGCAGAAAGTGTAGAAAACTGTGATGATTTGTGATTTTGAGGAGACTAGAACTAAGAGTGTAGACCATGGAATCAAGCCCAGAAGGATAGAATAGAAAGCCAATACTTCCCTCTTCAAGTCAGGGTCGAAGGATTGAGTTGGAGTTGCAGCATGGCTTCGCCCCACGTCCGGAAAGAGCCCCCCTTTGCAACTGCGAACTGGGCAGTTTTTATAGAGTTTTATAAAAAAGTCTCATCTTCTTATCACGATTCCCGGAGATGGAGTCCAAGATAAATTGAGTTCTTTGGATCAAACTCGAGATAATACTAAGGACAAGAGATAGGAACAAACGGGGATCAATTCGGAGGAGGATTCTAGAAGATATGGCTCTTGGAAGGTAGCCCCGGAGCCTTATCTGCAGAGTTTTAGTTGAACTAGGATACTTAAATCCTGATCTTGCGACCCAGATCCCGAGAGATATTGCCAATGAAAATTTGATTCCTATGAACCAAATTCAAGATAATACCAAGGGCTAGAAGTAGGAAAAAACGGGGATCAATTTGGATAAGAATTCAAGAAGTTATGGACTCTTCAAGAGAACCACGGCGCACAAAAACGGAGCAGAGTCCAGCACGAATTGGACTCTCTGGTGCATGTAACGGTCTATCGTAGGACCGTCAGAGTTATGTAACGGATTAGGGTAGGTCCGTCACACTATGGAAGTCAAACGGGACGTTTTCGGACAAGTTTCGGTGTAACGGTCTACTGTAGGACCGTCACAATGAAGTAACGCATCTACAGTAGACCTTCACATTGAAGTAACGCATCTATAGTAGACCTTCATATTGATGATGGCAGATTCCGGGCAGACTGCCTGCGACTTTAGAAATTGAAGTGTATCTCTCAAACGGGGTAGAACTAGACAAAGTGGTAAACATAGAAGTTGTAGATAACTGAGAGAGGAACAACTTTCATGAAAAAAGAAATTTGAGAAAATGACTGAAAGATGGAGAAAATGGGGCTGGAAGAGAGAGGAAAATTCTAGAATGCAGGTGAACAGCACAGCCTGCTGGAAAAACGTGAGTAACTCACAATCGGGGCAGAACCGGCCAACGGTGTAGAAGAAGAAATTGTAGATCTTTGAAAGAGGAACAACTTTGATGAAGACAACTCTTTGAAAAGAGGACAAGAATAAGGTGAAAAAGAACTACTTTTAGGACTGCACAGTGAGAGAGAGTCGATTACTTGAGGGGAGCGGCCTAAATGGGCCGAAAGTCGACTTGGAAGCCGGAATTTGACAAGATAAGCTACGGGGCTATAAGAAATCATGATCTCCAAGACTCAAAGGATATGAAATGGTAAAAATGGGCTTGAAATCCATTCGAGAAAGCTCCAAAACAATGGCTAATTCGGGACATCAAAAATGATGAATAAGAGAAATGACACAACTTGTGGGGCTAAAATGGGTGTCAACAGTGGGTGCTAAATGGAGGGGCACACGTGGGTGCCGAATAGAAGAAGAGGGGCACACGTGGGTGCTAAATGGAGGGAGAGTGCACGTGATGCACGAGACGGCGTTAACCTTTCAAGTAACCACAAAGGACCGGGGCGAGTGCACGAGGTGCACGAGGGGAGTGGGCGCACATGGGCGCAATAGGGAAGGGCACACGTGGGTGCCGAAAGGAGATACACCCGTGGGTGTCAAGAGGAGGGGGGCACACGTGGGTGCCAAGAGGAGGGGGCACATGTCGGTGCCGAAAGTTTATGGGTAACAAAAAAAGCAAAAAGCAGGTCCCACCGTGATCGCTAGAGATGTGAACGTGTCACGTGGTGGACTGAGAGAGAGATGGGGTTTCTCCCTCTCTGTGAAAGAAAAAATGATGAAACACGTGCGTAAAAGGGGGGTGATATGGAAAAAAGTGGAGAGTACGACCAGAAAGGGCACTCTGTAGGAGAACGCGGAGAACCTAAACTTACCGAAACTTCGGTACAGGGCGGAGACCGGGATCCGAAGACCCTCTCACGCAAACTGAACCCCTTTCTGGTAGGTGTGACCTACCATTCCGAGGGCAGTTTTCTATATACCGGGTGCGAGCCTGGGACTCTACGTAGTAGAAATTAGCGGACACAAAGACACATGTAGACTCGGAATTTAGAACGGCATATCACTCCTGACACAATGATAATAGCAGAAATATAATTGAGAAGAAACCGCCGTAGGACATTGGTCACTGCGGGGTTTTAACAGCAATATAGCAAAGCGTAAAAGAAAAGTGCTGAAAGTAAATGACCACGGTGAAATGACTCACCGCGGCCAATTATAGTACAAACAGACCCGTGTGGGATTTAGCTATCCGCGGGTATTATAGACATAAAATAAAAATTACTACAAGCACGCGTTCGGTGGTGTGATCGCCAGGGACCGAGGGTCCCGAACGGGATGATCGCTTTTGCCTTTGACGTGGGATGACGTGGGTTCCTTCTTCCTCTCCGTTCGACTGGCCGAAAAAGAGGGCTTTTGAGTGGTTACCCTGCAAAATGAACAAACACAAAATAAAATTAAGTCAGAAAATTGATATAATAGTAATTCATGGGATAAAACACTAATAACTTAATAACAGACTAAAAATATAATAAAATAATAAAAGTAACAAACGAAGCCGTTGATGGCGATGCAAGCACGGGGCGAGCGAATGGTGGGATGAAACGGCTTCCCTCGTGTGCAAAAACACGGGGAGTACTAATTAAGCCGGAGGCTCATTTTTCTTCCTGCACTTTCAGAAGGATAACAAATTAATAGGAATGAAGAACACATTTACATATATATATAACTATACACTCACGTATATAAATATGAACATATTATATAAACATATATATACATATACATATATAATACATATATATATATGTATATATCAAAAGATAAACATATATGATAATGTATATATATATATATGTATGTATGTATATATACTGTATGTAATACGTGTATATATATAAACTCTTCTCACTTATACATATACAATATGTATATATTGTATACAAACTCTAAGTGTATAAGTGAAAGCGAAGTTGTGTGTGTGTCTGAACGTGACTGTGTGACTGTGTATGTAACCTGTGTGTGACTGGAGGAACAGTGCGAAAGGGGGGCAACGTGAGACAAAGAAATGAAGAGAGAAAGTGAGAGATTGAGAGAGAAAAGCTGAGAAATGAAAGGGAGAGAGAGAGAGAGGGAATAGAAATGAAAACAAAAGAAAGAGAGGGAGGGGGATACGAATGAGAGAGAGAGAGAAAGTGAGAGAGGAAGAGAGAGAACACGGGATGAGAGAGAGAGAGATCGAGAGGGGGAAAGATGGAGAGAGAGACCCGCGGTGGGGGGAGGAAAAGAGAGAGAAAGAGAGAGGGAGAGAGAGACCCGCGACGGGGGAGAGAGAAGGAGAGAGAGAGAGATCGCCGCGGCGGGAGGGAGGAAGCATGAGAGAGAGAGGGATGAAACGGGAGAGAAGAAAAGGGAGAGAGAGGAGGGACGCAGTGGTGCTTGACGGAGGGCTCGCCGGTGACGTTCCGACGTCCGGTGATGGACGACGGTAGCGGACGCGGTAGCCGGCGGGTGAGCTCGTGGAGAGCACGGCAACGGTGGAAGGCGTGGCGGCGCGTCCGTGGGCGTGTAGACGACGGGGGGGGCTTCACGAGGGTGAGCTCGGCGGCGGACGTGGAGGCGGGTGCATGCAGCGGCGGTCGGAGGGTGGCCGGAGGCGAACGACGGGGGTGTGGGCTGAGTGACGTGGGACGCGGGTAGCTGCACGGTGGAGAGTGTTCGCGGCAAGGGTGGCCGGAGGTGGCTGCCATGGGTGTCCGGTGCGTGGAGGCTAGCAGAGGAGTGGAGTTTACTGTGGACGATGAGGAGGAGGGGGCTCACAGTGGCACGGTGGCGTGGTGTGGCTTGCGGCTGGGTTCTCCCGAGCGGGCATGCAGGTGGGAATGGTGGTGGTGCTGTCAGTGGAGGCTCGCGGTGGTGAAGGAGGTGGTGGCGGAGGTGCTGCAGACGTGGGGGAGACGGTGGGGGGATGGCGATGGGGCTGCCGATGGTGGACGGGGGGTGTTGGCTACGGAGGAGATGAAGGGTGCAAGGTTGGCTGAGAGGTCTAGGGAATGGGCTGCTAAGAGACATCGAATGAGAGGGGGAATGGGTGGCTCAGCCAAAGAAAAAGAGAGTGTGGGAATCAGGGTGTGTAGAGAGAAAAAATGGGAGTCTGTGTTGAGAGTCGGGGGACGTGGGAAGAATGATTGAGAGAATTAGAAATGAATAAGATGAATGTTAGGTGGTGTGTCCATTGTCAGTGAGAATGATATGGCGAGAGGAGGGGTCCTCTCCATAAGGTGATTGGTTAAAAGGGAACAAAAGATAATCATGATGAGAGGAACAAAAGAGAGGTAATAAGAGAGAAGGATGGGCTCTCTCTCACGTGGGTGAGAGAGATGGGTGGATATACATGTCGGATGATGAGAATGTGAGAGAGATAAGAAAAGAGGTTTAAGGGAATAAGATTGGGAGATTAAAGGGGATAAGCAATTAGTATATTTACTATTATTTAGGTAGATCAAAAATCTTTTTGTTTTTTTTGTTCTCTTTCTCTCCCTCTTTTTTGTTTAAACGTATTAAACAAAGGTAAGTATATATATATATATATATACACCCTATATCCAAATATCACACACATATATATATATTTTACAACACTATATATATAATATTTACAAGCCTGTATATATATACATATATATTATTCCACTATATATTTACAACACTGTATATCTATATATATTTATATATTTGGGTTCTGTATTTATTTCTTTTTTTTTTCCAAATTTTCATTTTCATTCAATTTTTTTGAATTTTACATGCTACCAAGATTATGCACATAAACCAAATGTGTAAGCCACTTTGGGGCGTCGTGATGTAATATAAGATTTACCCGCGAAAAATGTGAAAACAGCGTGTCTACAAGGATTCCCCGGCCGAAGATGGCGTTGTACGCTATCATACCTTTAATCACTATGAAGTCCACCATGACCGTAACGGTTATGGGTGGGGTGCCGAGGGTAACCGGCAGGCTTAGGGCTCCCTCGGGGTAAGTGGCCAGGCCATTAAACCGCAGAGGGGGGTTCGGACCGGGCGGAGCTTGGATGGATCTTCCCCCATCTTAAGGAAACAGTCATAAGACAACACATCAGGGGCACTCCCATTGTCAACTAGAATCCTATCTACGTTACAGTGGTTTATTGTGGCTGAGATTACAAGGGCGTCGTCATGCGGGGTGCTCAGCCCTTCCAGATCTCGGTCGGAGAAGACTATGACCTGGGGCTCACTCGGCGGGGCCTTTGGGGGCTATATGGCTCGGCTCGCCCGCTCGGCATGACACTTCCGTCCTCGGCTACTGTCGCCTCCTGATGCTGTCCCTCCTGAGATGACGTTGATGTAGACCCCTCGGGGGGCGTTGTCGATCTCTTCTGCGGCGCCTCGATCTTCCTTGCGCTCGGTTGTGAACCGAGCCAGGTGCCCCTGACGGATGAGGTGCTCGATCTCGTCCTAGAGCTGGTGGCAGTCACCGGTGTGGTGCCTGTGATCGCTGTGGAACAAGCAATGCCTGTCACGATTGCGGTTCTTTGACCTCATCGGCTCGGGCTGGCGGAGGAGTCCCGGGTCTTTGATGTCTTCATAAATCTCATAGATCGGGGTAGCTAGTGGGGTGTAACGCTCGTACTTCCGCTTGCGCTCCCCATCACGGTCTCGCTTCTTTCCCGAGCTTGAATTTGGCTCGGAAGCCCGCTTCTTGTCCCCCTCCCGACCCGAGCCGGTTGCGTCTTGGCAAGCGCTGAGCACTTCTTCGCACTCAGCGTGGCACAGTGCCAGAGTCACTAGCTCGGCAAGGGTCGAGGGAGGATGGAGGCCAAGTTCGCGGTGGAGATTCTCGTCCCGGGTGCCCCCAGTCAGTGCGGTTGTGGCTGAGGTCTTTCCCCTTGCGCCTGTTTGAATCGATGAATATAAGCCCGGGGTCTTTCCCCTTGCGCCTGTTTGAAGGCCAGGAGCCCTGCTACCGACCTTGGGGGGGCACTTTTGGCGAAACTCTCTTTGAAGACTCTCCCAAATTGCTTGAAGTCCCGGATGGACCCGGGGGCGAGGGCCCGGAACCATGCTTGAGCACCTTGGACCAGGGTGGTCACGAAGAGTGCAGCCACTGTAGCTCCGTGAATAGTGTTTCGGGGAAGAACTTCTTCATCCATCTCCAAGCTTTTGAAGATCATCCTGAAGCCATTCAAGAGAAGATCAAGTTGTGGAGCAAGCTTCATTCAGACCAATATTCATCCACTAAGGGGGAGCTTTCGATTGAAAATTTTCTTTTAGTGTTTCTCCTTCCATTTCTATTTGACCTTCAAGTGTTGTTATGTATAATCTCTAAACATTCTAGTGTGTGTGGATCTGCTTAGATCAGTGTGTGTGTGTTATGGATCTTTCAGATCCATGTGTGGTTTGGTGAGTGTGCATCATCGTAGGAGTTCCTAACTCTCCACAAGTGTGTGTGTGTGTTGATCTTGTAATCCTTTGCAAGATAGTGTGTGAATCCTCACATATCGTGAGGGGTGGATGTAGGTTGCCGTTGTTGCATCCGAACCACCTAAAAATCATCATCTATTGTGTGGTTTGTTCCTTCTCTTCTATCCCTATTCTGTGCAGCACTCGCGTAGATTATTTTGGTTGCATTGTTTGAGTTAGATCTAGTGTAATTTATCATTTTCAGATTAGATCTTGAGTATAACAAAAGGTGGGTTCGGATCGGCAAGGCAAACCTTGTCAGAAAGATAACATCTTGTGTCAGTAGAATCTCCGGATTCTCACCTCCGCCATCGTACCTAAGATCGGTTGAGTGCGATAGATTCTATTAGATTTCAAAGTTTTCATATAGATCTGAAATTCATTACAGCTATTATTCACACTTGTTTGAATTGGGCAAAAATTTGGTAAAAGTTTGTATACGCCCAATTCACCCCCCTCTTGGGTGTCATTGATCGCGGTACTTCAATTTGTTTCAGAGCTAAGACTCTAACTTTCACAGATCTAACGATCTAGAGAAAGATCCAGATCAATGGCCAACAAGGGGATGATGCCTGAGGGTCATTCCATTAACCGTCCTCCATTCTTTGATGGTTCGAACTACTCCTACTGGAAAAATAGAATGCATATTTTTCTAAGAGCTCAGGAGTACGAGGTCTGGAGGGTTGTAGACAAGGGTCCTTATAAACTCTCGAATGATGAAGAAAAATGGACACCCGAGGAAATTAAGAAATGCACTGTAAATTTTAATGCTATGAATATCATGCAATGTGCTATACATCCTAATGAGTTTTCTCATGTATCCATGTGCAGTTCAGCGAAGGAGATGTGGGACAAGTTGCAACTCATATATGAGGGGACCTCAGAGGTCAAGGAGACCAAGGCCAATTTACTTGTCAGAGATTATGAGCTGTTAAAAATGAAGCCTGAAGAAATCATTTCGGAAATGTTCACAAGATTAACTGAGATCACAAATGGTCTCAAAAGTCTTGGGAAGGAGTACACAAACTCAGATCTTGTAAGGAAGGTTCTGAGATCACTTCCATCACCGTGGCACACAAAAGCCACAGTAATTGAGGATTCGAAGAATCTGTCCACACTTTCTTTGGACGAGCTCATAGGGTCACTCATGACCTATGAGATAAACATGAAGAGAACAGTCGAGGAAGATACGAAGAAGAAGAAAGTGATTAGATTGAAAGCTCACTAATCTGATGACGACTTTCAAGAAGAAGAATCCAGCGAGGGAAGCTATGAAGAAGAAGAGTTGGCTATGATAACTCGCCAAGTAAAGACATTTTTGAGAAAGAAGAGGAATTTCCAAGGTAACTTTAGAAAGGGGCAAAGGAAGCCCATTCAAACCAAGGGCGAGCTGAGCAAGCCCAATACAGTCATTTGTTACGAATGCAAGAAGCCTGGGCACATGAGAGGAGAGTGCCCAGATCTGAAAAGAAAATTCAAGAAGGACAAGTTCAAGAAGCCCAAAGTCATGGTCGCCACATGGAGCGACGAAGAGGACGGACCGTCCGATGAGGAGCTGCAAGAGCTCGTGGAAAGTCTATGCCTCATGGCACATGAAGATGAATCAATAGAGGTAAATTCTGACCCTGATTTCATTTCAAATGAACAATGGGAGTCGGAATATAAAAAAATGTCTACAAAATATAGAAAAATCAGATCTGAAAATAAAACTCTCAAAAAGACGATTGATGATTTAACACATGAGGATATTTATGTGAAGTTTGAGAAACTGGAATAGGAATGGTTCGAGTTAACTGAAGAAAAAGAAAGTTTGTTACAAACAATCTCAGCCAGTGAAAAAAATCAAGAGAAATTGATGTGCAAATTATCTGAAATGAAAAAAGGTTTTGAAAAATGGAGAAATGAAGAAGAGGTTCTGAAATTCATAAATTCATAACTTGAAAAGAAACACGTGAGTTTAGTTAAAGGAGTGGCTGAACTTCAGTCCACTCTGTCTAGGTTTGTCAAAGGCAAACAAAACTTAGATAATTTGTTGGGAGTTAAAGTTAACTTCCAGAAGGAAGGATTGGGATATACTCCCCAAAACAAAAAATCCTTTGAGCATAAAATCACTACATCCTATTTGCATGAAAAAGGAAATCATTGTGCTTCATGTTCATACTCTAAGCCAATACATGTTCAACCAAAACCACGCCAATTCTCAAGAAGGTCTTCAAATGTCAATTGCTTTCATTGTGGTCGTTTTGGTCATGTTATTACTCACTGTTGGTTTAGACAAAACTCACATAGAAATCATGCTGCTTGGACAAAGAAAAGACATGTGCAGAATTGAACTAACTCCTATGGACCCAAATTCGTTTGGATACCAAAAATAATTGCATGAAAATGTTGTTTCTTGCAGACATGTCTTGAAGCCAGGGGGAGCAAATGGTACTTGGATAGCGGCTATTCAAGGCATATGACAGGGGACAAGAAGGTGTTCTCTATACTGCAAGATAAAGATGGTGGGTCAGTTGCTCTTGGAGGCAAGACAAAGGTAAAATCATTGGGATCGGCAACATAGGTAAGAATTCTAAAATTCTTATTGAAGATGTGCTTCTGGTGAAAGGTTAAAATCACAATCTGTTGAGCATAAGTCAATTGTACGATAAGGGTTTTAAAATTATTTTTGATGAAACCCATTGTATTGTCATGAACAAGAACACAAATGAGATCAAGTTCATTGGAAAAAGAAATAACAGTGTCTACACTGTTGATAGTGATGATGTTTCTTGTGATGATATGTGCTTGGTAGCAAATAATCATGAAAATGCATGGCTATGGCACTGAAGACTAGGTCATGCTAGTTTTGGAGTAATGTCCAAGTTGTCTAAACATGACCTGGTGAATGGTTTGCCAAAATTAAAATTTGAAAGTGATAAAATCTGAGAGACTTGCACAAAAGGCAAGCAAACACGCATATCTTTCAAAAGTAAGAACAGTATTTCTACCTCCCAGCCTTTGAAATTGCTACATCTTGATTTATTTGGCCCAACTAGGACATCCAGCCTAGGAGGAAAATCCTATGATTTTGTGATTGTTGATGATTATTCCAGATTTACATGGGTGTTATTTCTATCTAATAAAAATGATGCATTGATGGAGTTTCAAATGTTTTGCAGGAAAATTTAAAATGATAGAGGTTATCTTATCACTACCATCCAGAGTGATCATGGTGGTGAATTTGAGAATCATGACTTCAGCAATTTTTGTGAAGAGCAGGGATACATGCACAATTTCTCATCACCAAGAAAGCCTCAACAAAATAGAGTAGTGGAGAGGAAGAACAGAACATTGATAGACATGGCACGGACCATGTTATGTGAGAACTCCCTACCCAAATATTTTTGGGCCGACGCATTAAGTACAGCATGCTACATCATCAACAGGGTAATGGTAACGCCCATTCTGAAGAAAACCCCACATGAGCTTTACAAGGGTAAGAGACCAAATATTTCCCATCTTAAACCCTTTAGATGCCCTTGTTATATTTTGAACAATGGCAAGTCAAACTTGGATAAGTTTGATGAAAAGAGTGACAAAGGAATATTCCTAGGTTATGCACTTAGAGCTTATCGATTGTTTAATAAACGGACCTTGGTTGCTGAAGAAAGTGTTGGGGTGCAAGGCACGGATTCAGAAGGGGGGGGTGAATGAAACCCCGATAAAATTCTATTGCGGAATAAAACTTTTGCCTCGATTCAATGTAGTCTCATGGGACTACAAGCTTTCTCACTCAGAAATCTGACAACTTAACTCACAAGAGCAATTGCCATGAGAAACACTAAGAAGCAAATGCTCCTGCTAAACGTTATATCATACACTTGTCAGTTGAAACGAATTCAAGTAGTAATCACATATACTAAAATGGAGTGCCCAAGCAACCTGAGAAGTGGGGAAAGAAGATATGGAAGATGTACACAAAGCAACCCACAAAGCAACATGATTTTTAGGTGGTTCGGTCCACAGACCTACGTCCACCCCACACTCTAACCAGAGTGTGGCTTACTGCTGCCAAACAGCTTGAAACCGCTGGGCGTCATAGCTTGCCAACAAATGCTACCTAACAGCTTGAACCAGAGGAACACACTCCTCTCTTCTTCCTACTCGGAAGGAACCACTAGTGACACCCAGTCACTAGCAACCAGAGACCCAAGTCTCTCTTCCTCTAAACCAGAGGGAAACCACAAGCGACACCCAGTCACTTGCTAATCGGAGGACCAATCCTCCCTTCCTCCAACCTGGAGGAAACCTAGCGACACCCAGTCACTAGCAACCAGAGACCCAAGTCACTCATCTCTTGAGTCCACAGGAGGGACCCCAACCTCAAATCAGAGAATCGAAAAACACAGTTGAAAAGGGAAAAACAAGTGTGAGAAAATTTAGCTACGAAAAACTGGAAATAAAGCATAAGAATGTAGCTCTCGTAGGAGCATATTGGTCTGGATCTGATCCAGAAGCTAACAGATAGCAGATCTTCAATTTGCTTCAGCAGCTTCACTATTTCTCTTCTTCCTCGAACTCTCTCTTTTTCTTTCTCTTCTTCTTTCTTTGCATCAAGGATATATATATATATATATCTTCTGTCACTGAATCCCGTGCTCACGCCCTGGGCGTGTGGAGGGTGAACTCCCGCCCAAACGGCTTCCAAAAGGCTCTCAGCCACGTGTCACCATCTAAGCATTGTAGCCTTCTTCGTGGCACTCTTTCGGAGGTCGATCTGCCTTGGATCATGTGCCTCTCCTCGGAGAGAAACTCTGTCAGAAAACGCAAGGCACTTAGTCAAGCACTTAGCATAGTTTGCACTGAGGTAATGAGAGAGTAAACATAGCATGCACTGAGTTTGATAAAACTAGACGTGGAAAATGTATTGACTTACAAATATGCATGACACCATATTGACTTACAAATATGCATGACACCATATGCCCAAAGCTTAGTGACAACCCGTGCAGCTGATGTGCACGGACATGAACCCAAGAGGCACAAGAAGAAGACTATGCACCAAGTCAAAGAAAAAAAGAAGGACCAAGGATATGCAATGACTCTAGAGATGTCTAGGGCGAACAGTGCCCTGACTCTTAAAAAAAGTGTGTAACACAGTAGATGCACCGAGTTGGATTTGCGGTCCAGACACGAGTTGCACTGAGATGATGGAGAAGAGTATAGGGACAAAGGAAAAATGCAAGATAGAACTTGCACCGAGATGATGGAGAAGAAAGCATGACACTAAATGACAAGGCTAAACAGTGCGTGCTGTGCAAGTATTGCACGGACCTAAACACTTGCACCGACCTCGAAAGGTGAGATGCAAAGACAAGGAATGCACGAGCCTAAACACACATGCTGCATTGAAATACACTGACCCCTTATGTGTATGAGACAGCCAAGGGAATGCACCGACTTGGGTGCGTGCAAAGGATGCCTTGCACCGACCTATCTAGCGTGCACCAACAAAGGTTGCACCGACCTAAGTATGTTGCGTTCACGACCAACGTTGCACCGAGTGCACATATGCACCGAAGTAAAACATGCACTGACTATGCTATATAAGTATGCAAAGTTTGCACCGAGATAGAAAATGCACCGACCTTCTTCAGTGTGATGCATGCACAAGCATACCCTTAAAATGCTCATCAAACTCGTGATGCATACAACAATTATTCTCGTGATGCATACAACAATTATTCACCAGCACTGACTTAAGCCATGCACAACAAGCAAGAGCAGATGCATAAACATTCAATGTTTCATTCAATCTTTCATGCAAACACATGGTGACTTATAGTGTTTGCTATCATCAAAATCACAGAGGCATAACAATCTCCCCCTTTTTGATGATGGCAACACTATGAGTCAACATTGACTCTCATGGCAAATTATTCTCCCCCTTTGACGTCAGGAAAAAGAAAATAGTTTGAGAGAGAAATACAAGTATGCAGGAAATGATTGAAGTAAAAACTCCCCCTTTGACTAAGTCTTGAAGGCATAGAAAATCTATTCTCCCCCTTAATGACACAACATGAATGGAACAAGAGGATCATGAATGATCAGCAACCACAGGATCAGTGAGATTGGAAGTCTGATACCTGGTACATTGATATAGCAGTTCGGATCATGATATCCAAACCAAAGTATATAAGAAGAGAAGATTTTCAGTGAGGTACCCAATCCATATATCCATGTTTAAAGTTTCAGAATCTTCTATTATAAAAGCTTATGAAATGGCTTTAATTGACAAGCATGGTTTAAGAATGATGTACACAAGGTTTGCCAATAAAATACAATACTCGTATCTGAAGCAACTTTTTAATAAAGATGAACCAATTTCTCATATAACATTCTAGTTCAAACTCCTTTCATCTTACACAATTAATTCCATTGACTTCTTTAGGAAAAATAGTCAAGAGTATTGAGGTTAAATAATGTAACACTCAGTGACTTTTGAATTGCAAGGGTTACAGCAAGTCTTTTTCACTTTTGCTTTTAACATTGAGCTTAGTGACCAGATAGGTGTCATTTATACCTTGGACATTAAGGGTACACGTGGGTTAGACGCCAGTACCCCCAGTTACTAAGCATAAACTACCATATCTATGACTGATCAAAAACTACACAGATGATTTACACCTTTGACATTAAGGGTGCACATTTTTCAGATGCCAGTACCCCCAGTTACTAAGTGAAACCAGCCCTATAGATTTGACCATATGAACAGAGGTAACATGAAGCACTTCATGACATAAATTCTTCTCCATTTCTTTGATTGAGGGTTCAGTTTCTCAGTGCAATTCAGTCATTGGTCTGCCATAATATTCATTTCTTTTACAATGATTTTGCTGTTGCTGCCCTTTTAATTTTCAAAGTGACTTGTTTAAAAACAATACAGGTTACATGCATTTCAACCAAAGTAAATCAAGGTTTCAATTTTCAGATGTCGGAAGATCTTACATGAACTTACATGAGATAGTCAGTTAAGGTTTATTAAGAAAAACTGATTCAGATATTTTCATGTCCTTCAAATTCAAACTTAGGAATACATACGACTTAAACCAATTCAAATCAACAAACATTCTTAGACTTGTATAATAGAAGATTCTTTATTAAGGATGATTTCAGATTTGTGAAAGGGTACACAAACTGATATTACTTCACTTCTCTGTACGTTTAACATGGACATAGCATTCAGCAGCAAGAGACATTTGACAAACATGCATATAGAGTAAGACAAATGGAACTCATGCTTGCAACAGGTATGATCAATATGCATCAGATAGATTTACAAGAAACCAATAGCTGATTCTGAAATATAGACAGATCAGCTTGACATGTATTGACAATGAATGAAGGGCAAGGATTTTATCATCAAGAGAGAATATGAGATTTGGATAGCCAGACAGGAGGTGTTCAAAGTGTGAAGGACTGATGAAACTAAAATGCTCCCCCTGTCTAGATGCAATGCGATTCTTCTTATTGGATTTTTTACATATAATGATATGCAATGCTCTACACCACATGTATGCACATTCAATGCATTTTCTAAAGATGTTTCCTAATTCTGAATGTCCTGACATTCATGCATAAACAACTAAACTCCCCCTGACAGAATGCATATCATCCAATTTAAGCATTAAACATGATTTCATGATTCACACATATGAAACAGATATGCAGTGCAGCCAGAGAAAGAATACCATAAACTCCAAGTCCATTTCTGATTTTTTGGAGTAATTTCAATTAAGCACAGACAGATTAGCATGATATGCGACTATCTAAAACACACAATTTCAGATGACAGAATTTAAAACAGGTTCTCAGAACTGACCTGAAGAGTGCAATCTTGGGGTTCCCAATTTTTGAGTGCCTTGGTTTATCAACCCCTTTATTCCATTCCAAGACACACCTGCAAGTTAGCACACTATTTGACATGGGCAGGTACCCAAACAGTCTTGGGTCCTGCATGGTTAATAGCACCTTTGATGGATGCTTTCCACAGTCCTTGGGCTTTTGAGTCATCAAATATCATCAAACGATAGTCATTCATGGAGTGCCCAGATTGCCTACAATAGTGACAGAAAAATACATGCTTTGATTTCTTGTTATGCACACAATTATTAGCATGGAATTCTTGTGCATTAACATGGAAATTTCTGTTATTAGCATGAACATATTATTTTCCATAACCTGCCATCCAGCAGTCAGAGGCTCGGTGGCCTGACCTTCCACATTCAAAACATGCAAGAGATTTTTCCTTAAAAGCAAAATTATTTATACCAAAAGCATTTTCTTTTGTAGAAAGGTTGACACGTTTAGAGTTGAATTTTCTACCTTGAACGTGCCAACAATCCTTGACTGTGTGGCCATGCTTTCCACAATGAGAGCAAGCAAAAGAGTTTCTTCTATGAAAACCTGACCAGAATTCAGTAGCCATATGACTAGACTTGTCAGATAAATGGCAATGAGGTCTCCTTGGAACAGTTGTTCTCCTTGAAGCCTTGAACTCATTCTTCTTCAAGAACCAGCAATCATGCTTTGCATGACCATATCGTCCACAATGGGAACATTTGAGTTGCCTCTTCTGGGCAAACTAATTCTTGGGTGAGCTTTTAATAAAATGCATATGTGTATTTTCTGAATTTTCAATTTTCTTCATTCTATTATGAGCATTCAATTCATCAGATTTCAGGATATAGCAGTTGTGCATCATATGTCCAAATATTCCACAATAATGACATGATCCCTTTTTAGTATGAGTGTGTGAGAGATCATGTGACTTGTGTGCAACATTCTTTGTATCAACAGGAGTGCTTTTGTTCTTTTTCTGTAGATTTTCATTCTTTTTCAGTTTCTGAATTTGTTCTGCAGATTTGGGACTGACTGTGGATTTTTGATTTTTCTGAGCACTAAATTCGAGGATAGGTACACTAGATGTGCTAGTTGGCTCAGAACTACACACAAATGAAGTGTGAATCTTACTGTTAAAGCCCTTTTTATTAGCTGGGTTAAAACCCAGACCCTCACGTTGGAAATTAATTTTGCTACCAAGGAGCTTATCCAAATTATCCCTTCCACTCACAAATTTAGCTAAAGATTCATTCAAACTTGAAATCTCAGATTGCAGTTTGGAAACATGAAGCTCATAGTTAGCAATTTTATCTTCATAGTACACAGCCTTTTCGTTTAACATCTGATTGATGGTCCTTAGGCTAGCAATTTCTTGTTCAGCATTCAGCAACTCACTAGAGCTCACCAGGCTTACACTCTTCCCTTTTTCTAAAGTGATTAGCCTCTCAGACATAGCTGAGTTTAGGTGTTTCAGCTTGTTAATTTCCTCTTTCAGTTTACTGTTTTGCTCCTGGAGTTCATCACCAACCACCCAATCATCTAAAGAAAACTGACATTCATAAAACATTTCTTGTTATTTTTCAGATTGAAGTTTGTCGAGATTTTTCTGAAGCTCTAAATTTATTACTCTATCAGCCTCCAGTTTTTCAGAAATCAATCCATTTTCACTTTCAAGATTCATTGATTTGTGTTCAGATTCCTTAGACTATTTTTTGAGTTTTTCATTCTCAGATTTCAAATATTCCAATTCAGAACTAACACACTCTAAATCTTTTACCAGTTTTTCATTCTAAACTATATTATTGTTATGACCCTGATCATCATCAATCAAGCTAAGTCTTTCCTTTAGTTCAGAAATTTCACAAATAATCTCTTGATTTTCCTTTTTGTGTAAATCAATTTGTTTCATAAGCGTTTCTTTTTCATATTTCAAATGATCTAGATCTGAGGTAACAGAATCAAACTCTTTTAGTTGTCTTCTAAATATGTCATTTTCTGTTTTCAAGATTTCCATGTCCTCACCTCCAGAATTAGCATTCACATGATTATTTAACTTCTTTTTCAGAGATTTGTTTCATTTTTTCAACTGTTCGCAAGAAGCAAGCAAATAATTGTATGCTCCAATCCAATCATCCACAGTATAATAATCAAATTCAGAAGGTACCTCATCTTCGTCTTCTTCTTCACTTTCTTTTTGCTGTCCATTATCATCAACCATCAGACATGCGTTGCGATTCCTGGTAAGCTTCGGTTTCTCCAAAATCTCCTTGGCAGACCTACAGGAAGAAACACATGAAATTGGAGCTCTGTCATGTGATGCTTTCATTAAATCTAATGCTCTAAAGTTGACAGAGTCTTTCAATCTATCCTTATCAGTGGCATTTAGATTTATCCCTCGATAATTTAGGTGGACCGTGAGCTATCACCTTCCAAAGGTCAAGATCTGTTGATATTACATACCGATGGAAGTTCTCTAACCAAGGATCAAAATCATTATCTCTGAATATTGGGGGATGAGCCATCGAGAGATGATAAATGCACCGTAATCAGTTGAGCAAAGTGAGGCACTAAATTAGTGAAACAAAACACTGAACACAAGAGACCCACTCTGAAATGCACCACAAAAGTTACAGGATAAGCTGCGGATCGTTGGATCAAAGCACAACAACCTGCTCTGATACCACTTTTTGGGGTGCAAGGCACAGATTCAGAAGGGGGGGGGGGTGAATGAATCCCCGATAAAATTCTATTGCGGAATAAAACTTTTACCTCGATTCAATGTAGTCTCATGGGACTACAAGCTTTCTCACTCAGAAATCTGACAACTTAACTCACAAGAGCAATTGCCATGAGAAACACTAAGCAAATGCTTCTGCTAAACGTGCTATCATACACTTGTCAATTGAAACGAATTCAAGCAGAAATCACATATACTAAAATGGAGTGCCCAAGCAACCTGAGAAGTGGGGAAAGAAGATATGGAAGATGTACGCAAAGCAACCCACAAAGCAACATGATTTTTAGGTGGTTCGGTCCACAAACCTACGTCCACTCCACACTATAACCAGAGTGTGGCTTACTGCTGCCAAACAGCTTGAAATCGCTGGGTGTCATAGCTTGCCTACAAACGCTACCTAACAGCTTGAACTAGAGGAACAAACTCCTCTCTTCTTCCTACCCGAAAGGAACCACTAGTGACACCCAGTCACTAGCAACCAGAGACCCAAGTCTCTCTTCCTCTAAACCAGAGGGAAACAACAAGTGACACCCAGTCACTTGCTAACCGGAGGACCAATCCTCCCTTCCTCCAACCCGGAGGAAACCTAGCGACACCCAGTCACTAGAAACTAGAGACCCAAGTCTCTCTTCTCCTGAGTCCACAGGAGGGACCCCGACCTCAATTCAGAGAATCGAAAAACACAGTTGAAAAGGGAAAAACAAGTGTGAGAAAATTCAGGTACGGAAAGCTGGAAATAAAGCATAAGAATGTAGCTCTCGCAGGAGCATATTGGTCTGGATCTGATCCATAAGCCAACAGATAGCAGATCTTCAATTTGCTTTAGTAGCTTCACTATCTCTCTTTTTCCTCGAACTCTCTCTTTTTCTTTCTTCTCTTCTTTCTTCGCATCAGAGATATATATATATATAGCTTTTGTCACTGAATCCCGTGCTCACGCCCTGGGCGTGTGGAGGGTGAACTCCTGCCCAAACGGCTTCCAGAAGGCTCTCAGCCACGTGTCACCATCTAAGCGTTGTAGCCTACTTCATGGCACTATTTCGGAGGTCGATCTGCCTTGGATCACGTGCCCCTCCTCGGAGAGAAACTTTGTCAGAAAACGCAAGGCACTTAGTCAAGCACTTAGCACAGTTTGCACTGAGGTAATGAGAGAGTAAACATAGCATGCACTGAGTTGATAAAACCAGACGTGGGAAATGTATTGACTTACAAATATGCATGACACCATATTGACTTACAAATATGCATGACACCATATGCCCAAATCTTAGTGACCACCCGTGCAGCTGATGTGCACGGACATGAACCCAAGAGGCACAAGAAGAAGACTATGCACTGAGTCAAAGAAAAAAAGAAGGGCCAAAGATATGCAATGACTCTAGAGATGTCTAGGGCGAACAATGCACTGACTCTTAAAAAAATTGCGTAACACAGTAGATGCACCAAGTTGGATTTGCAGTCCAGACACGAGTTGCACCGAGATGATGGAGAAGAGTATACGGACAAAGGAAAAATGCAAGACAGAACTTGCACCGAGATGATGGAGAAGAAAGCACTGACACTAAATGACAAGGCTAAACAGTGCGTGCTGTGCAAGTATTGCACGGACCTAAAGACTTGCACCGACCTCGAAAGGTGAGATGCAAAGATAAGGAATGCATGAGCCTAAACACGCATGCTGCATTGAAATACACTGACCCCTTATGTGTATGAGACAGCCAAGGGAATGCACCGACTTGGGTGCGTGCAAAGGATGCCTTGCACCGACCTATCCAGCGTGCACCAACAAAGGTTGCACCGACCTAAGTATGCTGTGTTCACGACCAACATTGCACCGAGTGCACATATGCACCGAAGTAAAACATGCACTGACTATGCTATATAAGTATGCAAAGTTTTCACCGAGATAGAAAATGCACTGACCTTCTTCAGTGTGACGCATGCACAAGCATACCCATGAAATGCTCATCAAACTCGTGATGCATACATCAATTATTCTCGTGATGCATACAACAATTATTCACCAGCACTGACTTAAGCAATGCACAGCAAGCAAGAGCAGATGCATAAACATTTAATCTTTCATTCAATCTTTCATGCAAACACATGGTGACTTATAGTGTTTGCTATCATCAAAATCACAGAGGCACAACAGAAAGTCCTCATGTGATTTATGATGAATTTGAGTTAAGACTAACCAATCAATTTATTTCAGTTGTGGATGCAGATGAAGATCCCAAACGTTCAAATGATGATAAGGTCAAGAATGAACCAACTGAAGGGATCCCCAGCAAGAGTGAAGAAGATGAAGATCCTTCAATTGAAACACTTCAAGAACAACAAGTACAACACCACGATTTTCCTAGTTCTTCTACGTTCTTGAAAGATCACCCAGCCGAAAACATAATCAGTAATCCTCAAGATGGGGTAAGAACTAGGTTTTCACTAAGGCAAGTAGAAGAAGATGATTTGATAGCCTTAATTTCACAAGAAGATCCTAAGGATATTCATGAAGCTTTTCAAAATGAATCTTGGTTTCAGGCTATGCATGAAGAGCTACACCAGTTCGAAAGGAACAAAGTGTCGACTCTCGTGCCATGTTCTAAGAATCATCCCACAATTGGAACCCGTTGGGTTTTCAGAAATAAGTTAAATGATACGGGATTGGTTGTTAGGAATAAGACCCGGCTTGTGGCCAAAGGGTATAGCTAAGAGATGGGTATTGATTTTGATGAGTCTTTTGCACCGGTTGCTAGACTAGAAGCAGTCTGGATCTTACTGTCCTATGCTTACTCATTGAACTTCAAACTATTTCAAATGGATGTTAAATCTGCATTTCTTAATGATTACATCAAGGAGGATATTTTTGTAGAGCAACCTCCAGGTTTTGAAGATTCAAAGCATCCAAAGCATGTGTACAAGTTGCAGAAGGCCTTGTACGGGTTAAAGCAAGCACCAAGGGCATGGTATGAAAGGCTCAATTCATTCCTTATAGAAAATGGTTTCAAAATAGGTAAGGCTGATCAAACACTCTTCACAAGGAAATCAGGTAAAGACATATTAGTAGTTCAAGTATATGTGGATGCCATTATTTTTGGAGCTACTAACAATGTCTTATATGAAGAATTTGCAGAAATCATGCAAGGAGAATTTGAGATGAGCTTAATTGGTGAACTGAATTTCTTTCTTGGATTGCAGGTGAAGCAAACAACCGAGGGCATTTTCATCAATCAAGAAAAGTATGCACTAGAGCTGTTAAAGAAATTTGGGATGGCTGAAGCAAAACATTTGTCAACTCCAATGGCCACAACCTCGAAGTTAGACAACGATGAAAATGGTAAAACAGTAGATCCAACACTGTTTCGAGGTATGATCGGATCACTACTGTATCTCACAGTATGCCGCCCTAATATTCAATTCAGTGTATGTCTATGTGCTCGTTTTCAATCATGCCCTAAAGAATCTCATCTAATGGCTGTTAAACGTATCTTTAGATACTTAATTGGCACAATAGATTTTGGCTTATGGTTTTCCATCGGTAGTTCATTTGATTTGATTGCTTACACCGATGCGGATTATGCCGGATGTATTGTAGATCACAGAAGTACTAGCGGGTCCTGTCAGTTTATTGGTGGATGCCTAGTCTAATGGGCCTCCAAGAAACAACATTCAGTAGGTCTCTCAACGGCCGAGGCTAAATATATAGCCACCGGAAGTTGTGGAGCCCAAGTTCTTTGGATCAAAAATCAATTGCTTGATTTGGATGTTGAAATGAAATGTGTGCCAATCTTGTGTAATAATACCAGTGCAATCAGCTTGTCAAAAAATATTGTTCAACATTCTAAGACAAAACACATTGACATTCAACATCATTTTCTTAGAGATCATGTAGGAAAATGGGTCTTTGAATTGAATTTCATTGACACACACAATCAACTAGCTGATATTTTAACAAAACCCCAAAACCAGGATCAATTTAGCAAGATAAGAAGAGAACTTGGGATGTGCAAGGGTGAGAGCATAAATACATAGGTCTGCACTTAGGATAAGAATTGCACTTGTAGAAAATCATATGCATCAAGGGTAGATTAACATGCATATTGTATATATTTACTTTTAATACCTTGTGTGTGTTCATATATATTCCTGCATGCTTGAATGTATTTATACATATAGACCTCCTTGAAAAATATTTCTAAGGCTAGATATTCCTTGGTTAAATAAATGTGGACCCAGTGATACTGGACCTAAGGCACCTTCTGAGGGGGAGTTAGAGAACTTCCCTCAAATCTTCATCTCTTCTCCTTCTATCCACTTCATGTTGTTGGTTTCAATCAGAAGGTTGGATGATGGTCCCCATTCAAATAAAAAAAATAAAAAAAAAGAAAGAAACAAAAAAATAATACAAAAAATGGGATTTTTGGGAATATCAGTCGACCGTCGCTCCCACACCGGTCCATCGGTGGCGGCAAATCGGCCCGGCCGGACCACATCCGAACCCTTCTTTAAGGGGTCCTAAAACCCCTTTCTCTCCTTCTAACACTCCCATTCACTCTCTAACTCTTTCCCCCAACCCTAGAACACCCAAACTCCACCTCCCAAGCCCCAAAACCTCATCATTCCTCCACCCGCACAAGATCCGGCGTGTTCATCGCGGTCTCGGGATGAACTCCATTCGGCCGTTCGTGCATTCGTGGAACTACTTCCTATGTTCCAGGTTGTGGAGAAGGCTATTGCAAGCCCTTGGAGTGTCTTCTGGTCTACCTTCATCCCCCAGGACGAGAGTCATCTTTTCAAGGGTTTTCACTGGGTTTGCTAGTTCCGGATACCGCCTAGACGGAGCTCTCGGCGTTCTGCCCAAGGGGAAGCTAGTGGTCAGAGGTGAGAGGCCCCGGCTCCTCCACCTCAGTGAGCTCATGCACCACCTCGAGCACCGCGCTTGCCTCCACGGCCTATTATCGACCCTCGACTGGTCGACTTTAATGAGGTGAATGAGCTTCTGCCTGATTTATGTGCTCCGTTTGAGATTCAAGACGGTTCGACAGATTTTGTCATTAGGTATACCAAATACTATCCCCATCTAGTGCAACAATTTTATAGCAATTTGATTGAGAAAAATGAAGAGCTATATACAGCTGTTCAAGGACTTGAGTTACATATTACGCCCGATCTTTTTCGACGAGCCTTAGGAGTCTCGGCTTGGGGTGCTGACTGGACTTTTGGTCATGGTGAAGTTGAGACTACTTTCCTTGCCATGATAACATGTGATTATGTGCGTGGTGTGAGTGATTTAATCACATTGAATGCAAATTATTTTCCACCCCTGCAAAGGATTTTACACCACATGTTCACTTCACTCATCTATCCCAAGGTTGGCAGTCGAAATGAAGTCACAGAGGTTCAGAGGTTTTCATTTTACAATGTCATGAATGGGATTACCATCAACATGGGTCGGCTCATGACAGATTTGATTGGGACTTGTCGTACCTATCTCTGACGATCCTTGCCATATGCTTCACAGTTGACATGCGTCTTCATATATGCTGGGATAAATTTGGCAAATGAGCAGTTCATTTATGTTCGACAAGATGATATATATAACAAGCATAAGATCTTTACAGATTTTGGGTATTACTATGGTCCCGATGGGGAGGTATGCCATGATATACCAGTTTATGGGGAAGAAGTTGAACAAGAGCAGCAGGATCAAGGGGATGTTCCCCCTCCAGTTCAGGCCGAGGAGCAGCCTCCTCCACCTTCACCTCACCATATGGATCCCAAGGTGCCTCCTCCGCCACAGTTCTATCATGGAGAGTCTTCTACTCATGGGGCCACACAACACTCTTGGGTAGATTATGAGACTTTTGACAAGCGATTTACTAGACTGGAAACTTGAGTGGATACTTTTGGGGAGCGACTTTCTACCTTTGGGGATCGGGTCAACACTATGCGTAATGTGATTGACACTATGTCAAGTCGCATAGAATCCTTCTCCACTGTTCTGGATACTATCTCCACTCAGATGGCCACACTCTCTACACATATGACTAGCCTCACAGATAGCGTTGCTGATGCCAGCCAGGCCTTCCACTTCATGAACCTAATAATTCTTGGCATGCAGCGCCGTGATGCGGCCCGTGACGTCTCCATTGGCTATATTCGGGAGCATCTTCAAGTTCAAGATCATTCTCTTAAAGACATCCACCGCCACCTTGGATATCAGCCTCCTCCTCCAGAGGATCAGCCTCCAGCAGATGCCCCATGAGGATTTTTTTTTGCTTCCTCCCTCTAGACTGCTGTACTTTGGTCTTGTGCCTTTTGGGTCCTCCTTTCGTCTATCCTATCCCCTTTTGATGATGCCAAAGGGGGAGAAGTAGTAGTGCAGGTCTAATATATATTTTATGTTAGGATGTTCATATGTTTGTATGCATGATCATTGGTGAGGATCATTGTGTCAGTTCTGCATATGCTTTGTCACATGTATCAAGTGTCTAGAGTCTTGCACTCATTGTCTCAAGCATCAATGCACCCTATAATGGAATGATGAAATGAATGCAATTGGTGTTTGATCTGAAATGGTTGGCTCTTGTGTTTCATCTCCTATCTATTTGGCAAAATAATGTGTTGAATGGCTATTTTATTCACCTTGTGGTTTATCGACCTTACGAGGTTGCATTTTGCTTAAAGGCATGCCAATGCTCTTGTAATCTAGAGCTTTGTCATCATCAAAAAGGGGGAGATTGTTGAGTCTCCCTAGGTGATTTTGATGATAACAAAACCCTGGAATTACAACCTAAGTAATATCTGGCTTAAACCACTCTCAAGCCTTCCTTAAGCCAGCAAATGCCTAAATTCACCTTGGTTCAATGAATTGCCCAGGATAAGCTCAACCAACTCATTTTGATTGGAACAGGACGTGGTCATAAAATAAATTGTTCACAGATCATGTTTTATTGGCTAACTCTTCTAAAATGCAGGTGAAGAGGGGCGATCTTGCGCTACTCTTGAGCGGGGAGGAAGATAACCACGTATCCTTGAAGTATGAACTGCAAGAAAGGAAACAAGTCAGAGGTGCCCAGGATGAATCCCTGGGGAAGACCCTCCGATGCTTAAGTCAGCGACTGTCGTAGAGCACTGGTGCGAAGGGAGGAGTTAGGAGGAAGATGGGAGCGCGAGATCCCTCTCTACCAAAAGGTGAAGTGGTTCCTGCTCAGGGTTATTGGCTTACCTTCTCACAGGAGGGTTCTTCCAGTTTAAATGATGGCTCATTGAGTGAATGATCCCAGTAAGCTGAGGATTTTCGGGGGAAGGGGTTATGTCCTCCTTGTGGGCTCTTTATAGCACGTGGACTTCTGATCTCCCCTATCCCCTTGAGCTCCCAGCTTTTAAGGGACACATAACAGGGGTACAGATAAGCTTCCATCACTTGGCCTGAGCATGAGGCACTGGCTCAGGAGATGTCTTCCCGAGCGATGAGTGTGTGGTCAGGGTAGAGAATACGGGGCTCCGATGGAACTTTCCCGATCGAACTGATGCTCGGACTTCCCAACCTGAACGTCGCCTAGGAAGTGCTTGTTCCGAGTTAGTTATTAGGCTTATCTTTAGTGGACCCGGGAGCTACCACTTCAAGGAGCTGGGCCGCGTTGGGTTGGGTCGGACCTCGTTTGGCCTCTCCGTATGGGCGGTAAGATTTCCCCTCTCCACTTGTCCCCGTCCTACTCCCGAGCCAAAATTAGGCTCGGTTGAGTAGCATTTGGGCTCGACTTTTTGTGGCTCTAGTTGGGTAGAGATCTCTCTCTTGCAGGTGCCATATGTTGCGGCTTGTCTTGAGAATATGCCCGTCATGATGAGTAAAAGAAGGCCCCTCCTCGGGAGATCGGAACGCCGCGCCGCCTCCGGCTAGGGGTTATAAGCATTGCACGTTATTTGCGTCCCTTTATCTCCGAGGTTTAGGGTTTTGCCATCCTTTTAATTTATATAGGGGGATCATGCGCCGTGAGAGCAGTTCAGAGGAGCGGAGAATCGAAGCGGCTTTCGCAGAGCTAGAAGAGATTACCACGGCGGTGATCTGTCAACTTCCTTCTCCTCCGGAGTCCTCTGATCCAGAGCTTTCCCCTTCTTCTTCCAGTTCCTCCATCCGTTCAATGGCGGATCAAAATCTTGAGGTCGAGGGGCGGCAGAAAGAACAGACCCCAAGGGTTTTCTTGGTACAATCGGAGCCTCTCTACAGCGAGTTGGGGGGGCTGAGGTGAGGCGACTCGAGAACCAGTATGGGCTGCCTTGGCGATTTCAGTTCCTTGCACCTGAGCCTCTTGAGTCTAGTCTGGCCGCTCGTTCTGGCCACTTTTGTTCCTTCTTCTTGGCCTGGAAGTGTGGCTTTCGCCTGCCCCTCCATTCCTTCATTGCCGAGTTGGTTCGGTTCTACATGCTGGCTCATGTCCAGGTAGTCTCCAATTCTTATACCCTCATCTTCTCCTTCATTTTCCTTTGTGGCCAGTATGGGGTGGGCACCTCACTGGACCTCTTCCATTATTTTTTCGAGCTGAAGGAGAATCTTCATGTGGAGAAGGGCTTCATCTTCGTCCAGGTGAAATGGAACAGTAGTTGCGTGTCCCTTTCTGTGAAGGACTCCTCTCACAAGGGGTGGAAGACCCAATATTTCTGGGTGCGTGCGTCGGTGGTCGGTGTGGTCTGGAATTTCCCGACGACGCCCAACTTTCACCCGAACATTCCTTCGAAGCAAACGGAGGTCCCCCTGGAGGTGGAGAGGGATGCTGCTATCCTTATGCAGAATCGCAGGCCGACTGTTGAGTTGGTGACCTCGTCCAACATCAAGGAGTATCTTTCTCAAGCACTGTTGTGGACAGGTGAGGATCTCAGGGGCTTGTATTATTTCTTGTAGAGTAAGTGCCTTCCTTCGTTCAATTTGCTCATCTTCGTTCAGACCAGAGGTGAGAGGTTGAGGATGAGGCACCGCCGGCCGAGTTGGAGATCATCAACGGGGATGATACGCCGGCTCCGAGCGATCTCCAAGCTTCGGATGGTTCTTCCCGTGCCCGAGACAAGGGCAAGCAGGTCACCCGAGATGACGCTTCCGAACGCCGGGGGGTCAAGCATAAGGATCCCGTGGCAAACCTACTGGGGGGCTTCATTGCAGGCTCTGTCTGCCGAGAAGAAGTGGGTGAGGAAGGCGGAGGTCGCCCACCCATCCGAAGAGGCTTCCCTGCCGGCTCTCCCTTCTACAGAGCAGGAAGGGGCGAACAATGAAGGGGTCACGGCCGATGTAAGGGAGCCGAGCGAAGCAGAGGGGGTGCCAGACGGAGGGGCCCGGCCCAAGCCGGTCAAGGCTGGAGGGTCGCGGGCTGAAGCCACTTAATCACAGCCGACCTAGACCGGGGAGGTTCGTGTCGGGGCTACTCATCCCGAGCCAGTCGATGGGGCCCCCGAGATGGGGTTGCTCGAAGGAGGTGCCCCAATCCCGGCCGCTCCAGAGAGGGCTTCTCCTCCCTCGGCCAGTGCCTTCAGCATCTGAGCCTCTCTGTACCGGACGTGCCATTCCATAGCTTCAGGAGGCTTGCGAGAAAAACTCTGGAAGGGTCCCCCCTCCACGCTTTCTGAGCAACTTATGGAAGGTGGGCTGGCCTTGGCCCAGCTTGGAGCGGAGGCAGTGGATGCGTACGCTCGGGTGGTGTCGGAGCGGGAGACTCTTTCATGGGCCCGTGGTGCGCTCGATCGGAAGATCGAGTGTTTGATCCTCGATCTTCAGGACCTTCGTCAGGAGGTGGCTCCGCTCCGGGCACAGATGCAGTCGAGGCAAGAGGAGGCTCTATCGTTGGCGAAGCAGCTGGCCCAGGCCCATCGTATGGTCGATCAGAAGAATGAGCTCCTGGATGCGGAGCGTAGGATTCAGGTCGAGCCCGGCGAGCAATGGAAGGCCGAGCGAGAGGGGCTCGCGGACCGAGTCCGGGGGGCCGAGGATGCACCGGCCGAGGTCGAGAGGAGGCTGTCTGAGTCAGAACAGAGGATAGCCGAGCTTGAGAGGAAGGCGGAGCTGGCGGGGGTAGAAGCTCTCGAGCAACATAGATGCTTAGAGGCTTACCACGCTGCTCTTCTTCAGGCTGCCTTCCCTTACTATGAGTCGGGCTACCGTCGGGGCCTTCGGAAGGGCTTCCCCCAAGGCTTCAATTGGGCCACCATAGAGGCTGAGGCCCAAGCGAATGGGCTCATTTTTCCTTCCGGGCAACGCTATGACTCAGACTGTGGTTCCACCGACTCTTCCATTATATGTCGAGCAAAGAGGGGGGTCGGGAGTCCTCGAGCTCGTCCGAGCGATCGCCAACCCGAGCAGCCTCAGAGAGCACGCGACCGAGACAGTTCCCAAGCAGGTGGGGTCAGTGCCTGGGTCGGCATTTTCTGAGAATACTGGGGGCAGATCATCTAGTGCTGAGGGGGCCTTGTCTACCTAGCCTGGAGATGGACCCGAGGCTTGATGTACAAGCTTTTCCACTCTTTCCCTTTTGTAGCCGTGTAAGACCTTTTTGTTTTTTTGGAAAGTATAGTAGCGGCAATATTAAGTGCTGAATTGATTATTTCTTACCGCTTTTTGTGTGATTCAACTATCGTATCCTTAGTGGCCGATTTTTTCTATAGATATCGCGCGTGCCAATCTATCAGATAACTGACATGGCACCGTGACCTTTCTGCTTTTCCATGCCGCCGTAAATGACTTGCCACTTTGCGCGTCCCGCTGGGGGGGAATGTTGGGAAATGAGGTAACCGTCTCAGGGAAGGCTCCTTTTAGCGTGTTTTTAAAGGGAGAGTCATTTAAGGCAATCAGCTCCCCCTTCGGCCTATAAAAGGTCTGAGGGGCGTCTCCTCCTTCTTACATCGCTTAAGGCCGTCACTGACGTTTTCTCCTTCTTCCCTTTCCATGAAGTGGTGTGCTATCGATCTCAGCGGAGCATGGAGAGTGCTTTAGAAGACAATGATGCAGACAGCAGTAGGAGGGGAGCTACTGCTATTCCTGTTTGGAAGAGGGTTTGACACTCGGGGGTCATTTTGGGAGAGGGTTCGACATGCGGAAGCATGTTGCCTTCCTATCCCTGACCCGCCGACGCCATCCTTGGGGGGAGGGGAAGCTCTTTAAGCTTCCTCCTTTCTTGTCACCCAGCCCCTCCTTTCTTTCTGCCGTCGATCCCATTGCTAAGACGGGGAGCTCTCTCAAGCTTCCTCTTCATTTGTCTTGGGTCGACTTCTCTCTTTTTTTTTGCTGTCCTTCCAATCCCTCTGGTACCTTTCCTCCGAGCTTCTCGAGCCAACGGGGCCTGCTATCCCTTATCCGAGCCAGTTTTCGCACGAGGCAGAGTCAGTGGCTGGACATAGGAGTGCCTACCAGGTTGGCCAAGCATTTCGCTCGTGTCATAGTACCAGTGGATGGAATTTTTTTTTGTACATGCACATTGGATTGGCTGCGGCCTACTTGATGTACACCAGAGTTTAATGAAAAGAGAAGAATGTTTTTTCCACTTTGCTTACATGTGTGTGCTTGTCAGATGATCAAAAGTAGAATTTGCGAAGTGTAGTCGCGTTCCATGTCCAAGGGATGGGTGTTCCTTCCATGGTGGACAGTCGATACGCCCCTTTTCCAAGCGTCTCGACCACTCGGTAGGGGCCTTCCCAGGTAGGGGCTTGCTTTTCCGTCGCCTCTAGTGGTCGAGAAGCTTCGGCCTTTCTCAGGATGAAGTCCCCTGGATGGAAGTGTCTGTCTCGGACTCCAGAGTTGTAGTATCGAGTGATGCGCCGTTGGTATTCCATTACTCGGATCTTTGCAATCTCTCGAATCTCATCCACTAAGTCGATGTTTTCTAGCAGTTTCTGCTCGTTCACCTCGAGTTCCAAGTGGATGACTCGGAGAGAGGGATTGTCGCCATTCTTGGAGTAGTTCGGTGCGACCATAGTACGCTCGGTAGTTCCTCGAGCCAGCTTCCCTTGGCCTTGCCGAGCTTGGTTTTGATGCCTTTTAAGATAGTTTTGTTGGCATTCTCGACCAGTCCATTGACCTGAGGGTGGGCTACCGAAGTGAAGTGGTTGCAAATATTTAGGTCGGCACATTTGTCTCTAAAATAATGAGAATCAAATTGCTGACCATTATCGCTCACTATCACTCCGGGGACACCGTAGCGACAAATGATCGACTTCCAAATAAAACTCCATACGACTGTCTCGGTGATCCTGGTGGTGGCCTCGACTTCGATCCATTTGGTGAAGTAGTCGATGGCGACGATGATGAACTTCTTCTGAGCTTGAGCCGTGGGAAATGGCCTGAGAATATCTATTCCCCACCGAGCGAAGGGGTATGGCTCGGCAAGGGTGAAGAGCTCCGTGGCGGGCTGGTGGATCAGATGGTCAAAGCGCTGACATCGGTCGCACTTTTTCACATAGGTCGTACAGTCGTGCTGGAGAGTGGGCCACTTGTAACCCTGCCGAAGCAAGATCCTAGTGAGCAATCTTCCTCCTTGGTGCACACCGCAGATGCCTTCGTGTACTTCCTGAACCGCTCGGCTGGCTTTGTCGGTGCTGATGCACTTGAGGAGGGGACCGGAGAAAGATCTGCGGTACAAGTCACCATCCAGTATGACGAAATGCCGAGCTTGGTACTTGAGTTTTCGAGCCTCCCGAGGGTCGAGGGGCTCTTGAGAATCCCGAAGCCAGGATATATAGGGGACCCGCCAAGCTCGGATTTGATGCTCGGTCACTCGAGCTCTTCGAGGAAGACTGATCGTGTACCTTTGGGGTTGAGGGAGGAGGCCAGGCGAGAGAGGGCGTCCGCTCGAGAATTTTTCTCTCGGGCTATCCGGACTACCTTAAAGCTCTCGAAGAGTTGGGCTATCCTCTTGACCACCTGGAGGTACTTGATCATTTGTCCTTCGTGAGCTTCGTAATCACAGTTAACCTGGCTAGCGACCAGTTGGAAGTCGGTGTGGATCCTGACTCGCTCGACTCCCAGTCGCCGAGCCATCCTGGCCCATGAGATAAGGGCTTCGTACTCTGAGGCATTGTTGGACGCCTGGAAGTTGAATTTCAAGGTGTACCACAGCTCCGCTCCTTCGGGGGACTTGAAAAGGATACCGGCACCGCTTCTAGCTGAGTTGGAGGACCCATCGACGAATAGGTCCTAGGTGGAACCGTGCGCAGGTGGAAGTGCTTCCTCAATCGGGATGGTGCTTTCGGTGATGAAGTCTGCGAGGGCCTGTACCTTGATGGCCGAGCGGGGGAGATACGAGATGTCGTAGGCCCCGAGCATGATGGCCCATTTGATGAGGCGTCCCGAGGCTTCAAGGTGAAAGTGAATCTTCTTCAGGGGTTCACTGGTCAATACGACGATGGAGTGCCCTTGAAAGTAAGGTCGGAGGCGCTTGGCCGAGGTAACCAACGCTAGCACAAGTTTCTCGGTTGCGGGATACCTTCTTTCAGCCTCATTAAGCACCTTGCTGGTATAGTAAACCGGTCTTTCGATCCCTGCGTCGTTCCTGAATAGGACCGAGCTCACTATGGAAGGGGTCACCGAGAGATAAAGGTGTAGAGCTTCGCCCGGGGTTGGCTTGGACAGCACTGGGGTGAGGCCAAGAATTCCTTGAGTTCGGCGAACGCCTTCTGACATTCCTCGTCCCAGGCGAACGTAGCAGATGCCATTTTGGGTCCCCTCAACAATTTGAAGAAGGGTAGGCATCGTTCGGCCGCTCGGGACAGGAAGCGGTTGAGTGCAACAATGCGCCCCGTAAGGCGTTGAACGTCCTTGATGCAGGTGGGCGGCCGCATGTTCAGGATGGCCTGAACCTTGTCAGGGTTGGCCTCGATCCCACCCTAAGTTACCAGGAAGCGTAGGAACTTCCCGGATCTGACTCCAAAGGGGCATTTAGCAGGGTTGAGTTTCATGTTTCACATTTGGAGGCTGTCGAATGTCTCCGCTAAGTCGGTAAGATTGTCTTTGGCCTTCGGCATTTTAACGAGCATGTCATCAATGTAGGCCTCGACGTTCCGACCGAGCTATCCCTTGAAGATGTTGTTGATCAGTCTCTGATATGTTGCTCCAGCGTTCTTCAACCCGAACGACATTCGGGTGTAGCAGTGTACGCCGAAGTCAGTGATGAAGGCGGTCTTCTCGATGTCCACCGGGTCCATCCTGATCTGATGGTAACCGGAGTAGGCGTCCAGGAAGCTGAGCAACTCATTGCCAGAGGTTGAATCGACCAGTTGATTGATGCTCGACAACGGGTAGCAATCTTTTCGGGTAGCCTGGTTGACGTCGGTGAAGTCCACGCACATTCACCATTTCCCCGAACCCTTCTGTATCAGGATGACGTTGGCGAGCCATGTAGGGTACTGGACTGGGCGAAAGAGGCCAGTCTTCTGTCCCTTGATGACTTGCTCTTTGATGACTGCTTGCTTTTCCGGGACGTGCTTTCTCCTGCGTTGTTGGACAGGCTTCACCGTTGGGTCGAGGTTGAGCTTGTGTGTCACCACGTCTCCCGGGATCCCGGGAAGGTGGTCGTCCGACCATGCAAAGACTTGGATGTACTGGGCAAGGAAATCTTTATATTGTTCTTGTTCCTTCTGGCCTAGTGGCTTCAACCGAGATTATATAGCACCGTCGAGCCAATGCCTGGTTACCCCGGACCTCCCCCACGCCATACTTGGTAGGGAACTTCATTTTTTGGTGAAAGGTAGAGGGCACCGCTTTCATTCGGTTGAGGATACCTTGGCCGAAGATGTCGTTATATGCCGTCATCCCTTTAATCACGATGAAGTCCACTATAACCGTAACGGTTTTGGGTGGGGTGTCGATAGTAACTGGCAAGCTCAGGGCTCCCTCGGGATAAGTTGCCTGGCCGTTGAACCCACAGAGGGGGGTTTGGATCGGGTGAAGTTTAGATGGATTCTCTCCCATATTGATGAAACATTCATAGGATAATACATCAGGGGCATTACCATTGTCAACTAAGATCCTATCTACGTTACAATGGTTTATTGTGGCCGATATAACGTGAGCATCGTCATGCGAGGTGGTTAACCCTTCCAGGTCCTGGTCGGAGAATACCAGGGCCTGCGGTTCGCTCAGCTGCGGGGCCGTAGGGTGCTCTATAGAGGCTCGGCTCGCCCGCTCGGCGTGACACTTTCTTCCTCGGCTGCTATCTCCGCGTGATGCCGCGTTGCCCGCGATGACGTTGATGTGGACTCCGCGGGGGGCATTGTCAATTTCTTCGGGGGCTCCTCGATCTTCTTTCTCCCCGGCGACGTATCGGGATAGTTGTCCCTGGTGGACGAGGCGCTCGATCTCATCTGGAAGTCGATGGCAATCGCTGGTGTGATGCCCGTGATCACCGTGGAATAGGCAATGCTTGCGACGATTGTGGCACTTGGCCTTCATAGGCTCAGGCTGGTGGAGGAGACCCGAGCCTTCGATGTCTTCATAAATTTCATAGACAGGAGCGGTAAGGGGGGTATACCGCTCATACTTCTGGGACGGCTCTTTGCGGTCTCCGTCCTGGTTCCACCTTTTTCTTGGCCCGTCCCTTGCTCGGACAATCGCTTCTTGTCCCCCTCCCTACCCGACCTTGTCGTGCCTCGGTAGGCGCTAAGGACTTCCTCGCACTCTACGTGGCGCAGTGCCAGGGTCACTAGCTCGGTAAGGGAGGTGGGAGGATTAAGCACTAGCTCGTGCCACAGGTTCTCGTCACGGGTACCCCTAGTCAATGCGGCGATGGCCGAGGCAACATCTAGGCGGGGGATGCGCAGGGCTTCTGATTTAAATCGATTGATATAAGCCCGTAACTTCTCCCCCTGTTCTTGCCTGAGGGCCAGTAACCCCACTACTGACCGGCGTGGACCGCTGTTGGCGAAGCTTTCCTTGAACACTTGCCCGAACTGCTTGATGTTGTGAATGTTGTCGGGGGCGAGGGCCCTGAACCATGCCTTAGCACCCTAGACCAGCGTGGTCACGAACGCTTGGCACTTGATCACGTCTGACGCCCCATGCAAAGTCATCAGGGCGTCGAAGCTGTCATAATGATCAGCCAGGTCTCCCTGGCTGTCATACGACTTGAAGGTTGGAAGTGAGAATCTGGGGGAGATCTCGGCCTTCAAGATATAGTCAGAGAACGGGGATCGCTCCTCGTCCTCCGCATGAGAGGTTTGTGCAAGGCGAGGAGGGCGCGCTCTTGCTCTGCGAAATGCCTCTCAAAGTCTTGCAGCCGGAGGGATAGTTCCGGTTGTCGCTGGCCCGAAGGGCTGGGGGGGCGCACTTGCATGCTGTCCCGGCACTCCTCGAGGACCTCAATCTCTGGGAACTATCAGTGTGCTTCGAAATTCTCCCTCCTCAAGGTAGAGGAGGCTTCATGCTCCGGGGGAGGGGCATGCGATGGTCCTCCTGACAGGTTGCGGATGAGCCGCCACCCTCGGCGGGTAAAACGGCCTCCAGCAATTTGCTGGGAGGTGTCTCCACGGGGAGGGCTCCTCCGGGAGAGATGCGACTTGTCCTCCCTAGCTGCCTAGGCCCTCATGAGATCCACGAGGACATCCAATTTTGCGTTGAGGGTTTGGAGGGCGTCGGTACTCCCATCGAGAAGCTGTTCCCTCGCCACCGACGGAGGTATCTTATTGGCGTGGTTGCATGACGGGAAATTCTCCATGGGAAGGGAAGGTGCGCCTTCTTCCGTCGCCAGGGCTTTTCCATTGTCGCTGGTAGTCCTCCTACCAGAACTCCTTCGCACCATGATGCCTCTTTGTTCATTTCCCACAGACGACGCCAGATTAAGAGGGGCGATCTCGTGCTACTCCTGAGCAGGGAGGAAGATAACCATGCATCCTTGAAGTATGAACTGCAAGAAGAGAAACAAGTCAGAGGTGCCCAGGGATGAATCCCCAGGGAAGACCCTCCGATGCTTAAGTCTGCGATGGTAGTAGAGCACTGGTGCGAAGGGAGGAGTTAGGAGAAAGATGGGAGTGTGATATCCCTCTCCATCAAAACGTGAAGTGGTTCCTGCTCAGGGTTATTGGCTTACCTTCTCACAGGAGGGTTCTTCCAGTTTAAATGATGGCTCGTTGAGTGAATGATCCTCGTAAGCTGCGGAGTTTCGGGGGGGTTATGTCCTCCTTGCGGGCTCTTTATAGCACGCGGACTCCTGATCTCCTCTATCAACTTGAGCTCCCAACTTTTAAGGGACACGTAACGGCCGTACAGATAAGCTTCCATCAGTTGGCTCGAGCATGAGGCACTAGCTCAGGAGATGTCTTCCCGAGCGATGAGTGCGTGGTCTGGGCAGAGAATATGGGGCTCTGATGGAGCTTTCCTGATCGAACTGATGCTCAGACTTCCCAACCCAAAGGGTGCCTAGGAAGTGCTGGTTCCGAGTGAGTTATTAAGCTTATCTATAGTGGGCCCGGGGGCTACCACTTCAAGGAGCTGGGCCTCGTTGGGTTAGGTGGGACCTCGTTTGGCCTCTCCGTATGGGCGGTTAGATTTCCCCTGTCCAGCAAGTTTTCCAGGTGGCAGTCGATCGCCGGTCATGGGCTGGTCGACCGCCGGTCATGGGCCGGTCGACCAGTTTTCCCAGCGTTGAAAACCCTCATTCCTATAAAATTTTGATCGACCGCCCCCTCCTGCCGGTCGACCGCCAGCTTCGAGGTAGCAATTGTTGACTTGTGTTCTTCAACGTGGGAAGCTCCTTTCTTTGGGTTTGTTTAATCCCAAAGTCACCAGACTTGCCATGATTTGTGGATCTAGTTCCTTGCTTGTCCCTTGACCATCCAAGATCTATAAATACATCATATTGGGGTTAAAATCCCTAATAACTCAAAGGAGATCAAAGAGGCTATCAGGGGGAGAAAGAGTGCTGCCACTGTAGCTCTATGAACAGTGTTTTGGGGAAGAACTTCTTCATCCATCTCCAAGCTTTTGAAGATCATCCTGAAGCTATTCAAGAGAAGATCAAGCTGTTGAGCAAGCTTCATTCATATCAATCTTCATCCACTAAGGGGGAGCTTTTGATTGAAAATTTTCTTTTAGTGTTTCTTCTTCCATTTATATGTAAGCTCCAAGTGTTGTCATGTATAATCTCTAAACATTCTAGTGTGTGTGGATCTACTTAGATCAGTGTGTGTGTGTTGTGGATCTTTCTGATCCGTGTGTGGTTTGGTGAGTGTGCACCGTCGTGGGAGTTCCTAACTCTCCACAAGTGTGTGTGTGTGTGTGTGTGTGTTGATCTTGTAATCCTTTGCAAGATAGTGCGTGAATCCTCACAGATCGTGAGGGGTGGACGTAGGTTGTCGTTGTTGCATCCGAACCACCTAAAAATCATTGTCCATTGTGTGGTTTGTTCCTTCTCTCTTATCCCCATTCTGTGCAGCACTCGCGTAGATTATTTTGGTTGCATTGTTTGAGTTAGATCTAGTGTAATTTATTGTTTTCATATTAGATCTTCGATATATCAAAAGGTGGGATCAGTTTGGCAAGGTAAAGCTTGTCAAGAAGATAACATCTTGCGTGAGTAGAATCTTCAGATTCTCACCTCCGCCATCATACCTAAGATCGGTTGAGTGCGATAGATTCTATTAGATTTCAAAGTTTTCATATAGATCTGAAATTCATTACAGCTATTATTCACACTTGTTTGAATTGGGCAAAATTTGGTAAAAGTTTGTATACACCCAATTCACCCCCCTCTTACGTGTCATTGATCGCGGGACTTCATCTTCTCCTCTTTCATCTTTGCAATCGTCTTCTTCCCAGTTTTCTATTCTCTCCTATTCACCCTTTCGGGGTTCTTACCCTTTTTCATGTTGTTTTCGAGGCTTTAGTCCGCCTTGATCTCAATCAATCCATGGTTATTATGTATCTTGTTCCTTGTTATCAGGGTCTCCGTGAGTTAACGAGAGGCCTCTAGCCCTCATCTCTCTTCTTTTTATCCTTCCTCGTCTAGTTTGATGCCTGCCGCTCTTCTGTGTCAAGGAATCTAATCCTTTGCTATCCTTTCATCTTTGTCCTGTCAAGCAAGGAATACAATGCTACTCGTGCTCCTCAAAGCTCGATGACCAAGCTCTCACTTGAGGGTGCTACTTTCGCGCTATGGATATGCAAGGTATTTTTTTATTTTGTGCAAGAATATGCTATCATTGTTATTACTCTTATTATTATTTCTTCACATGGTTATAATGGTGTTTTCTCAACACGTTTGAGTGGCTTTAGGCCTTAGTTAAGTTTAGATTGAAATGAGTTCGCTTCTGCAGCATCTTAGGCTGGTGTTATCTCTGCGTTGGGAGTCTAGTTTCTTTCCCCTATCGTTGAGGGTGACCTTTAAGTATGGGTTTTCACACACTTCACTGCAAGCTATAGCCGATCTCTCTAGAGCAACACCGTTGTTGCTGTGGCCATACCATGGGTATGCATGAAGGCCTTTTCTTTTCTCTGCTCGGCCAAGTGCAGGGGCAAGAGATTGACAGATGAGATGATCAATGTAGCAACCCTCATAAATAAAATAAATCAAAATGGATTAAAAGATTTAGTAAATAAACGAAAGAGCTTGGAATAAAAATAATTAAACCCTGACGAAAATAACGCCTTATATATAGGCGCTACTTTACAAGAAAACGCCCTCACCTAAGGCGTGAATTAAAGAAAGGACGCCCGAATAATAAGGCGTCAAATTTCAAACGACCATAAATAAATAAAAAGGGCAGGTTTGCATAACGACCTTTGAATGGACGCGTTTCAACAAGAAACGACGCTTGACCAGGCGTCAATTTAAATTCGACGCCCTGACCTCGGTCGTTAATTTAGTTTGAGTTTCGTTCGACCCAGGTGTCTATCCAGGGTAAGTTGATAACTATGAGAAAGAGTTTGAATGTAGTAATAACTCTATCATGGAAGTATTACTTCCAATCAAACACTAACCCTATTAGGATTCTAAGGATCCTATAAAAACCCTTGCCGATCGAACCCTAAAGCTATTTGGTCGATCTGCTGCTGCTACGGTACGTAAAGAACATCAGTTCTTCTCTCTTTTCTTTCGGTTACATGAAGAATCACTGATTCTTCATCTTCTTCTCTTCTTACAGGTTGAAGAAGACGAACGTGAGAAGAACAAAGGGTAAGTTCTTCTTTCTTCCACCTTCAGTCAAGTATTATGAAGATAATACTAATGATTGTATATATATGTTCTCTGTAGGAGTCATCGTAACCTACTGAAGAATTGAGGGTTCTTCATCTGCAACCTATTACTACCCTTGCTGCTGCTATTAGGATCGAAAGCTTCAAAAAGACTATGTTTATAAAACAGAGTATCGTTTTTCCCAGAACCTACATCTATTCATCCGTCAGTTTATCATCATCAAGGTAGGTTTTCTCAAGCACTGTAGCCCAAATCACCGTAATAACTATATTAAACCATATATATTAGTTCATGCATGTAGTTTTCACGAGTTTTAAAAGTTCTATTGTTGGAAAGAAACGCCCTTTCCAAGGGCGCTAATTTTATACGCGACCCCGACAAGGGCGCTATTTAAATAAACGACCCTGACAAGGTCGTCAATTCAAAAGATTTGACGCCCTGTACACAGACGTTAATTTAATTACCTGATAATTACCCATGTTAATTAGTCCAATATTCACTTAAACATGATTCTACCAGTGCATGATCATTAATCCTGATATTATCCTGTCATGACCATATCTCGTTTTCTGGAAATTTCAATACTTGAAAAAAATTAAAAAAATACACGACCCTGTATAGGTCGTCTCTCACTTAACTAACGCCCATGTTCAGGGCGTGAATTGAAAAGTAACGCCCCTGTCCAGGGCGTGTTTCCGATAAATTACTGAAAATATATATTCTGCAAAAATAGAGGTAAAGAATGAACGACCATTGTATACGTCGTCAAATTTTAATTAAACGCCCCTTACCAGGGCGCGTTTTTGGAAAAATACGAAAATATTGAAATTTTGAAAAAAATTGTAAAATAGATAAATGCCCTTACTGAAGGCGTTAACTACTTGAGTAGTGACTTTACTTAAGTCGTTATTTTCCTGTCAAAATGTTTTTACCCTGTTTCTGATAACCGATGGTTTCAGTATATCTATATATATGTATATCGGCACTATATCTCCACTCCGTGAGTATAGTCCCACGTTTCATGATGTTTTATCAATCACCCTCAACTCTCATCGACATACAAGCTCTCCATTGGACATTCCGTTCCTTTGGACTAGCGAGTTAGTCATAGAGACCTCCGTAAGACTCCTCGTAACTTGGATTCCCTTAAGGTCGATTGAGCTGGTTGTACCCTAAAAACCCCTGTACACTATTGAATGCCATGTCACTCTAAAGAAACATGGTATACCGGCCCTTATCATATGTAAAGAGTATATCATGAGAATTCTTAATGGGATGATGATATCATGCCATTTGTTGATGTTCTTGTGGACCTCAATTCTATAATAAGAATGAGGGTATCTTACCTTTGATGTACTGTTCATGTGGACCTCAATTCTATATAAAGAATGTCCATACTTGTTTGTCATGGTACCCGAGTTAAGGGAACCTAATTCCACCTAGTTTCATCGTTCATCGTGATTGTACCGTTGTTATCGCCTATCTATGTCCAATGTCGTATTTTTGGACTCCATTCTCTCAAAGTTATCCAACGTGTCTACAAGCTTAAATTGTTGAAATTTCATATTGGCTATATATATATATACAAGAGTGGATGTCAAATATACATGATAAATGCCTGCGCATATAGGGCCCGATCTGGTCCTGGGAGGAGCACCCGAAAGTACTTGTGCCCATGGGAGTTGAATGATAAGGTATCTGGCATTATACCGAGTGCATGACTAGCTTGATTGGACATTCCACACAAACCTTGTACTTGACTCGTACTTGACTTGACATGAATTGCGTGACCCGAGAAAGGGTAATTACTTGTTTACTTGATACATGATAGCCAAAGTTCTTGACATGACTTGCTAAAGAGTACTTGTTTGAATATCTTGTTATCTTTTCTTGGAAGCTCATGACTAGTTCATCTTGCTGTCTTATTGATAAATTCTCTCTCTATCTTATCGTTTTATGCAAGCATGCATCGCTACAGTACAAACATGAAAGATGTAATTATTTAAACCCCTTGCTAGTGCTTGAGATATAATTTCCTACTGAGCGTTCGCTCACTCCGTGTGTTCCCTACTTTTCAGGTAATTCCGACGACGAGGGAAGTCAATCGGATGGGAATGGTCAAGAGTGAAAGAGATAGAACTTCTCCAAGTGTCATCTAGTCTTTTTCCTATTTTCTTGAGTCAACTATGTACTTTTCCTTTTTAATTGAATAGAGTATTGGATTTGTAATAGTCTATCCATTATGAAATAAAGGATTGGGTTATCTTTCTATTTTTGCGCATCTCTGTTTTGGTGTCGAATACACTACTACTCTGATTGACATGATTGATATAAACTCGTCGCGCATATCCGAGTATCTTCCGCGCTGGGGACGTGACAGTTTTTGTGGTATCAGAGCCTAGGGTATTCAATTCCTAGGAAAAACCCAAGTTCAAGGATAAGTTTTAAACATTCAACCAGTGAGATTGGGTAGAACCAAGGGTTAAAGTTAACATAGTATATGAGTCTTTAAATACAAGCACATATTAATCTAGTTATTATAATTGTAGGATAATGGCTGCCGAACGTGCTCAAAGGCGCAACATGCAGCGTACCCTTCAAGGCATGACTCAAGTGCTGCAACAAGTAGCACAAGGAGGTGGACAACGAGCAGGAAGTCTCCACCAGACTTTCAAGAACATGAACCCACCCAAGTTCACGGGTTCTACTGATCCAGATGACGCTGAACACTGGATTAGGGAGATAGAACGTATATTCCGTGTTATGCAATGCACGGATCAGGATAAAGTTTTATTAGCTACTTTTCAGTTAGAAAAGGATGCTAGATGCTGGTGGGAATCAATAGAGGCTACTATAAATCAAGATCAGGTTTCATGGGAAGAATTCGTTGAACACTTCAACGTGAAATATTTCTCGGACCGAGTTCAGGAAAAGAAGGATGCAGAGTTTGCCGCATTAAAACAACGATCTTTGTCAGTGGCCGAGTATGAGGCCCAATTCTCTAGATTGTCTCGGTATGCTAAGCATCTAGTTAGCACTGAGAAAATGAAGGCTAGGAGGTTTCTTAATGGACTCAGGTCCCAAGCTATTACTCAACTGGCGCCGATGGACATTCAAGTCTACTCGGAGATAGTACGCCGAGCTCAACTATTAGAAGATGCCACGGAACTGTAAGATAGGATTCGTGGTAAGGATAAGAAGGAACAAGTTACAGGTTTGGGTTCTTTTAAACCCAACTTCAAGAAAAGGCCTAGCAATGGAGGAGCATCCTCACAAGACCAAAAGTTCAAGAAGACCAAGCCCTTCTCTATCACCACTACCTCTCCAAATACAGTGTGCAAACATTGTGATAAAGCGGGTCATAGAGCAGAAGAATGCTGGAGGAAACTAGGAGCATGTCTCCGTTGTGGGAGTCGTGAGCATCGGATTCCCGATTGCCCACTACTAAATAATCAAGCCGATGACGGAAAACACCCAGTAACCAAGAATGCTCGTCTTCATGCAATCAAGGAAACCGAGCAAGTAGAAGGAGGCGGCTTAGTGGAAGGTATATTGAAAGTTTGTTCCAGGAATGCATATGTCTTAATTGATACTGGTGCATCACATTCTATTGTTTCTAAAAAGTTTGCTGACCCATTACCCCTAGAACCGGAATGGATAAAGTTAGTTTTGTCTACTCCTCTAGATGATGAGACTGATATTACACATCATTACCAAAACTACGAGGTATTGATTCATGGTCAAAATCTCCCTATTAATCTCATATGTTTAGATCTGAAAGAGTATGATGTTATACTAGGGGCAGATTGGTTATCCAAGTATCAGGCAACGGTTGATTGCCGTAATAGTAAGGTTACATTCAAGGAATTTCCAGAACTAATCTTGACTAGCCCCAAGGGTCGGAGCAGATCCCCTCTTATTTCAGCTCTCCGAGCTAGCAAGCTCATCAGGAAAGGATGTACATCTTTCCTTGCCTTTGTCATAGTTAAAGAAGCTAAGGAAGCTAAGTTAGAAGACATTCCAGTGGTACAAGAATTTCCAGACGTGTTTCCGGAAGATTTGCCGGGATTACCCCCGCAAAGAGAAGTGGCCTTCACCATTGACTTAGTCCCTGGTGCTGGTCCGATTTCAAAGGCACCTTATAGGATGTCACATGCTGAACTCAAGGAGTTAAAGGAGCAATTGATGGAACTCATTAAGAAAGGATTCATTAGATCAAGTACTTCCCCGTGGGGAGCGCCTGTATTATTTGTAAAGAAGAAAGATGGATCCATGAGGTTATGCGTCGACTATCGACAATTGAATCATCTCACTATCAAGAACAAGTATCCACTGCCGAGAATCGATGAATTGTTTGATCAAATTTCAGGATCCATGTACTTTTCCAAAATTGATCTTAGGTCCGGATATCACCAACTAAGAATCAAGGACGAGGATATTCATAAAACCACATTCAAAAGCAGGTATGGCCATTATGAATTTGTTGTTATGCCTTTCGGACTAACGAATGCCCTTGCTGCCTTTATGCAGTTAATGAATAGTATATTCAGACCTTATTTAGATCAATTCGTGGTGGTCTTTATTGATGATATACTGATTTATTCCAAGACCAAGGAAGAGCATGAGGAACATTTGAGGATTGCATTACAAATATTGAGGACAAACCAATTATATGCAAAACTTAGCAAGTGTGAATTCTGGCTTGAAGAAGTGACTTTTCTCGGACATGTTATATCAAAGGATGGCTTGTCTGTAGACCCATCAAAGGTTGAAGCTGTAAGGAACTAGGAACGACCGACCAATGCTAGTGAGATCCGAAGTTTCTTAGGACTTGCCGGCTATTACAGGTGATTCATCAAGGATTTCTCAAAAATCGCCGTGCCACTTACGAGGTTAACTCGCAAGGAGATCCGTTATGAATGGGATGAGGAATGTGAAAGAAGCTTCCAAACTCTCAAGGATCATCTTACTACAGCTCCTATCTTAGCATTGTCAATTGAAGGAGAAAAGTTTGAGGTATACACTGATGCTTCTGGCATTGGCCTCGGGTGTGTTCTAATGCAACGAGGGAAGGTTATAGCCTACTCTTCTCGTCAATTAAAGAAGCATGAAGAGAACTACCCCGTCCATGACTTAGAATTGGCCGCGGTAGTATTTGCACTCAAAATATGGAGAAATTATCTTTATGGAGTACAGTTTACTGTATACTCCGATCACAAGAGTCTCAAATATCTTTTCTCACAGAAGGAACTAAATATGAGGCAAAGACGATGGCTGGAATATCTCAAGGACTTCGACTTCAATATACAATATCATCCCGGAAAGGGTAATCATGTAGCTGATGCCCTTAGTCGAAAGCCGAGAGCACTGTTAGCCAATTGTCTGATTCAAGAATGGAAATTGCTGGAACAATTCTCTGAACTCAATATAAGCATGGACACAGATCCTAGATATGTCACATTATCTCATATAAGCATACAGTCAGATTTATTATCTGAGATACAAGCACTTCAGGATGACGATCCTACGTTAGTAGAAATCAAGGGCAGATTAGAAGGACAATCGGATTTCCAACTAACTTCTGATGGAAGATTAATGTTCAAGATGTATATCGGACTGCCCAGAATTGAAAAAGAAGGTCTTAGATGAAGCTCACAGATCAAGGTATATGATTCATCCTGGATCTACCAAAATGTACCAAGATGTGAAAAGAAATTTTTGGTGGCCCAACATGAAAAGAGAAATAGCGGACTACGTATCACGCTGTCTCACATGCCAACAAGTCAAGGTGGAACACCATAAGCCTGCTGGAAAACTACATCCTCTAGATATTCCTAAATGGAAGTGGGAGGATATTGGTATGGATTTCATCATGGGTTTATCTAAATCAAAAAGAGGACATGATGGAATATGGGTTATCATTGATCGATTGACTAAATCAGCGCATTTCTTGCCAATCAAGAGTCGATGGTCAGTTGATGTCTTAGCTGCACTATACATCAAGGAAATAGTCAGATTACATGGTATTCCTGTTTCAATCGTGTCTGACAGAGATCCCCGTTTTACTTCTCATTTTTGGAAAGGACTACAACGTTCGTTGGGAACAAGGCTTAACTTTAGTACAGCCTTTCATCCTCAAATGGATGGTCAGACCGAGAGAACAAATCAAGTAGTTGAAGATATGCTTAGAGCATGCATCACGGATTTTGATGGAAACTAGCATGATCACTTGCCTCTGGTCGAATTTGCATACAATAATAGCTACCAGGCAAGTATACAATTGGCACCTTTTGAAGCCTTATACGGAAGGAGTTGTCGATCACCCTTATGCTGGGACGAAGTTGGAGAGAAATAACTGTTAGGTCCAGAAATGGTAAGGGACACTACCGAGAAGATACAATTGATCAAAGAAAGACTGCAAGTTGCTCAGTCTAGACAAAAGGCTTTTGCTGACACAAGAAGAAGAGATCTCGAATTCCAAGTTGGAGATCATGTATTTCTCAAGATATCGCCTGGACGTGGAATACGAAGATTTGGTGTTAAAGGCAAGCTTACCCAAGATTTATCGGACCTTTTGAGATACTAGAAAGAGTTGGTGAGGTTGCTTATCGCATCGCATTGCCCCCTCAACTGTCCGAAGTACATGATGTGTTCCACATATCTATGTTGAAGAAGTATGTACATGACCCATCACATATTATTGAATATGGAGACCTAGTAATCCAGAAAGATTTCACATATGAACAGAAGCTTATGAAGATCTTAGATCGAGAAGTACGTACCCTAAGGAATAAGGTTATTCCCATACTAAAAGTACAATGGAATAAGAATTCAGAATAAGAAGCTACATAGGAGACCGAGAAATCTATGATGAAGCAATTTCCAGACTTATTTTAGAAGGTACACACTCTACACTCTCCATATGTAAATGTATGATATGGAATTTGGGGACCAAATTCTTTTTAAGTAGGGGAGGGTGTAGCAACCCTGATAAATAAAATAAATCAAAATGGATTAAAAGATTTAGTAAATAAACGAAAGAGCTTGGAATAAAAATAATTAAACCCTGACGAAAATAACGCCTTATATATAGGCGCTACTTTACAAGAAAATGCCCTCACCTAAGGCGTGAATTAAAGAAAGGACGCCCAAATAATAAGGCGTCAAATTTCAAATGACCATAAATAAATAAAAAGGGCAGGTTTGCATAACGACCTTTGAATGGACGCGTTTCAACAAGAAACGACGCTTGACCAGGCGTCAATTTAAATTCGACGCCCTGACCTAGGTCGTTACTTTAGTTTGAGTTTCGTTCGACCCAGGTGTCTATACAGGGTAAGTTGATAACTATGAGAAAGAGTTCGAACGTAGTAATAACTCTATCATGGAAGTATTACTTCCAATCAAACACTAACCCTATTAGGATTCTAAGGATCCTATAAAAACCCTTGCCGATCGAACCCTAAAGCTATTTGGTCGATCTGCTGCTGCTACGGTACGTAAAGAACATCAGTTCTTCTCTCTTTTCTTTCGGTTACATGAAGAATCACTGATTCTTCATCTTCTTCTCTTCTTACAGGTTGAAGAAGGCGAACGTGAGAAGAACAAAGGGTAAGTTCTTCTTTCTTCCACCTTCAGTCAAGTATTATGAAGATAATACTAATGATTGTATATATATGTTCTCTGTAGGAGTCATCGTAACCTACTGAAGAATTGAGGGTTCTTCATCTGCAACCGATTACTACCCTTGCTGTTGCTATTAGGATCGAAAGCTTCAAAAAGACACTGTTTATAAAACAGAGTATCGTTTTTCCCAGAACCTACATCTGTTCATCCGTCAGTTTATCATCATCAAGGTAGGTTTTCTCAAGCACTATAGCCCAAATCACCGTAATAACTATATTAAACCATATATATTAGTTCATGCATGTAGTTTTCACGAGTTTTAAAAGTTCTATTGTTGGAAAGAAACGCCCTTTCCAAGGGCGATAATTTTATACGCGACCCCGACAAGGGCGCTATTTAAATAAACGACCCTGACAAGGTCGTCAATTCAAAAGATTTGACGCCCTGTACACAGACGTTAATTTAATTACCTGATAATTACCCATGTTAATTAGTCCAATATTGACTTAAACATGATTCTACCAGTGCATGATCATTAATCCTGATATTATCCTGTCATGACCATATCTCGTTTTCTGGAAATTTCAATACTTGAAAAAAATTGAAAAAAATACACGACCCTGTATAGGTCGTCTCTCACTTAACTAACGCCCCTATTCACGGCGTGAATTGAAAAGTAACGCCCCTGTCCAGGGCGTGTTTCCGATAAATTACTGAAAATATATATTCTGCAAAAATAGAGGTAAAGAATGAACGACCATTGTATACGTCGTCAAATTTTAATTAAACGCCCCTTACCAGGGCGCGTTTTTGGAAAAATACGGAAATATTAAAATTTTGAAAAAAATTGTAAAATAGATAAACGCCCTTACTGAAGGCGTTAACTACTTGAGTAGTGACTTTACTTAAGTCGTTATTTTCCTGTAAAAATGTTTTTACCCTGTTTCTGATAACCGATGGTTTAGTATATCTATATATATGTATATCGGCACTATATCTCCACTCCGTGAGTATAGTCCCACGTTTCATGATGTTTTATCAATCACCCTCAACTCTCATCGACATACAAGCTCTCCATTGGACATTCCGTTCCTTTGGACTAGCGAGTTAGTCATAGAGACCTCCGTAAGACTCCTCGTAACTTGGATTCCCTTAAGGTCGATTGAGCTGGTTGTACCCTAAAAACCCCTGTACACTATTGAATGCCATGTCACTCTAAAGAAACATGGTATACCGGCCCTTATGATATGCAAAGAGTATATCATGAGAATTCTTAATGGGATGATGATATCATGCCATTTATTGATGTTCTTGTGGACCTCAATTCTATAATAAGAATGAGGGTATCTTACCTTTGATGTACTGTTCATGTGGACCTCAATTCTATATAAAGAATGTCCATACTTGTTTGTCATGGTACCCGAGTTAAGGGAACCTAATTCCACCTAGTTTCATCGTTCATCGTGATTGTATCGTTGTTATCACCTATCTATGTCCAATGTCGTATTTTTGGACTCCATTCTCTCAAAGTTATCCTACGTGTCTACAAGCTTAAATTGTTGAAATTCCATATTGGCTATATATATATATATACAAGAGTGGATGTCAAATATACATGATAAATGCCTGCGCATATAGGGCCCGATCTGGTCCTGGGAGGAGCACCCGAAAGTACTTGTGCCCATGGGAGTTGAATGATAAGGTATCTAGCATTATACCGAGTGCATGACTAGCTTGATTGGACATTCCACACAAATCTTGTACTTGACTCGTACTTGACTTGACATGAATTGCGTGACCCGAGAAAGGGTAATTACTTGTTTGCTTGATACATGATAGCCAAAGTTCTTGACATGACTTGCTAAAGAGTACTTATTTGAATATCTTGTTATCTTTTCTTGGAAGCTCATGACTAGTTCATCTTGCTGTCTTATTGATAAATTCTCTCTCTATCTTGTCGTTTTATGCAAGCATGCATCGCTACAGTACAAACATGAAAGATATAATTATTTAAACCCCTTGCTAGCGCTTGAGATATAATTTCCTACTGAGCGTTCGCTCACTCCGTGTGTTCCCTACTTTTCAGGTAATTCCGATGACGAGGGAAGTCAATCGGATGGGAATGGTCAAGAGTGAAAGAGATAGAACTTCTCCAAGTGTCATCTAGTCTTTTTCCTATTTTCTTGAGTCAACTATGTACTTTTCCTTTTTAATTGAATAGAGTATTGGATTTGTAATAGTCCATCCATTATGAAATAAAGGATTGGATTATCTTTCTATTTTTGCGCATCTCTATTTTGGTGTCGAATACACTACTACTCTGATTGACATGATTGATATAAACTCGTCGCGCATGTCCGAGTATCTTCCGCGCTCGGGGCGTGACAATCAACCTAAGCACTCCCTAATACGAGAGAGGTCTCAAATAGGGGCAGTCTTGACCCTCAAACATGAGCTTTCATGCTAAATCTAACCGAAAAGGGGCTATCAAAAAAATTATTCAATGATTTGATTAGTGCAAAATTATGAAATGAAAGGCATGGCAAGAGTGGTAGTACAGTTCCCCGAGTGATGTCATGAGCCTAGTCGCACGCGTGCCTGATAAATGTGGGTCTAGAAAATCAAAGACACAAAGCCCCCACGCAACAGACCTACTCTTTGAGGGGTAGTGCCCTATAAGGAATTCAAGTCTTGACATCTCCCATCCTACACGAAGCTTATCTCCATTTTTTTCTTCTACTTCTCCCTCTTAGGCTGGGTTGTATCCCCGGTATGGCCTTAGTAGGGACATCATTGTTTAGAGGCGGTTGGTTGTGACGAGCCACACTCTTATGCACGCCCTGCTCAAAGGAAATCTTTAATGAAAGGGGGAGGGATGGCGATCCCTAGCTAGTAGTTCGAGCCCGTCTTTGGGTGTTGTAGATTTCTATTTTTAAAATCAAAACAAAAAATTCAAAAAAAATAAATATTGTCAAAAATGTAAAAAATTAAATATTGTCAAAATTCAAAAAAGTTAGATATGTCAAAAAATCTAAAAAATTCAAATATTGTCAAAAATCCAAAAAAATCAAATATTGTCAAAATTCTAAAAAATCATATATTTCAAAACTCCAAAAAAATTAGATATTGCCAAAAATCTAAAAATAATCAGATATTGTCAAAATAAAAAAATAAAAAAATATAAAATAATAAAAATCTAAAAATATGTGTCTTTTATTTTCACGTATCTCTGTTTTGAGGACAGTATGATTTATTGGTTCAGTGTGCAGGTTGCAGGTATTCAAGTCCTTTGGTCCATATCATTTGCGCTGCCTCGTGTTCATATTTTTGATCTGTTCTCCCTTCTTCAATCCTCTCTCTTGATCTTTCTGAAGCTTATGTCTGGCTCAACTTTCAACTTATCTCGCTTCATCATATCTCCATGAGAGGGTATTACCTCATGACTATGAACCTGGCGGTTCTACTTCATCTGATCTCGGGCTTTGATTGAAAAGCGTGTTTATCATGTCTTTGGTCCCGCGACGTCCTTGTCCCACGTTTCTACGTCCCTTCGTGTCGTCCCACACATGTTATTATGTCCCTCTGTGTCTCACCATGTTTTCGTCCCACTATGTTTTGTCCCACTATGTTGTCATCCCACACACATGTTGTCCGTGTCTTTTGTCCATGTGGTTCTTGTCCCTCCATGTCCTTATCCCACCACATTATGTTGTCTTGTCCCACCGTGCCACGCATGCTTATTGTTTGTTCTTGTGATGTTTCATCTTTGATATTTTATGTTTCGTTCATATTTATCATGTTATGTTGCATTCATCTTCGTTATGATGTTATGTTATGTTCATTCATGTTGTTATGATTGTGTCTTATTGAAAACCGATAAAATTTTGAAAATTCAAAAAATTCAAAAAAATACCATTTCGCTTAACAGGTAAGTCAGGTATAGCTTTCTATCCCTTCTCATTATTGCATTACTATATGGTATCTACCTTATTATATCCTCTCAAGGACCGGCTGGTTGTCTGTGTGTTCTGGGATTTGATGTTCCCCTTTAACAAAAATGATAATAATCTAAGAGCATACGGTTAATCATTAGATAAGCCGCTTGGTTGAGTCGGGTGGGGGACGATGGACTCTGTCTCGCACGCCGTGGTTGCAAGAAGACTCTTGACCCCATCTTGGCTCAGTTTAGTAATATTATTCTTAATTACTATCTATTTTATTCTTTCTTCGCATTCATTTTGATGATTTCTATATTTTAGCACAGCATGCATCATGTCATTTTTGAGCACTCACGTCTCGGATTCTCTCAAGGTTTCTCCTGAGCAATGGTTAATTACGTTTCATTTTTCTTGAATAAGAGATTCTCATTCCACTCTGAGTTTGAACGTCTTCTATGATCTGCCTGCTTAGTCTGGTTGGCCGACGTGATTCCTGTCTGGAATTTATCTCACTTTTATTCTCCTTTTCCAGCTTTTTAGTTGTGTTCCTTTCGATCCCCGCATTGTCCGTGGATTGTGTCCCCGATGAGGTTGGTCGTGTTTCCTCCTCCTTACATAGCTTCTCCAGGCATGTCTCATCCGCGTCATCCATTCCTTGTGGTTAGTTCGGCATTTTTGGAAGAATTCCTGTCACTTGTTGGTTGTGACGGGTGTCTTTTGCCTTGATGCCCGCTTTTCAGTTCTCTCCGTTTCATATCTACTTCATCTCCATTTCACGTCATTGTCACTTTCGCTCCATCTCCTTTCCATTTCACCTCCACGCCGCTTTCGCTCGTTCCCTTGCGAAGCGAACATCAAGGAGGGGCAACTATTGACACCCATTTTCTACCCACAATTCGCATTATTTCTCTTATTCGTCATTTTGATGTCTCGAATTATCCATTAATTTGGAGCCTTCCTTGGATGGATTTTGAGTCTATTTCATTGTTCCCTAGCCTTTGGACTTCATAGACCATGATTTCTTAGAGCCTTGGAGCTTATCTTATCAACTTCCGACCTTCCAAGTCGACCTACAGCCCATTTGGGTCGACTTTCATCAAGCATTCGGCCCCTTTCATTGTGCAGTCCTGAACGCAGCCTTTTTTCATCCATTTCTGGTCCTCTATTCACTAAGTTCCCTTCACTAAAGTTCTTTGTTTTTTAAAGCTCTACAATTTCTTCTTGTATGTCATTAGCCTGTTCTCCACCGATTTCATGTTATTCATGTTTTTCAGGTAGGCTAAGCTGTTCACCTACATCCCAACATTTTTTATCTATGTTCTCGCCCAATTTTCTCCCTCTTATGCTCATTGTCTCATCTTACTCTCTTCATGAAAGTTGTTCATTTTTCAGTTATCTATAATTTCTTCTTCTAACACTTTTGATAGTTCTGCACCGTTTGTCAGATATTCTCCACTTTCTAAAATTGACCATTTCTTGGCTGAATTGGCTGAAGAGTCCCAAGTGTTTAGGACTCTATTTTGTGCATCCAGGAGCCCCTTGTGAGGCCTCTATCTTCTAGAAATCTCTACTAAATCGAGTCCTGAGCCATAGAACGTAATTTTTCATGGAGTATTTCGCTTGGAAACGTGAACGGAAGTTCAAGGTTTATGCAATTCCAATTCAAGTCAGAACTCCACCTGATTAGAGTCTGGGCCCTTCTTGTGACGCGAAGATCTTCTAGAATTTTCCACCAAATTTAGTCCCACTTGTTCTTACCTCTCATCCTAACTATTATCTCGAGATTGATCAATAGATCTCAAGATTTGGTGGACTCTATCTCTTAAAATCATGGTGGAAAGTTTAGGATTTCTACAGTTTCTATATAAACGACCTTGTGCGAATTACCCATCAGGGGCGTGTTTCTGAGGCGACAGCGAAGCCATGCCCCATTATCTTCATCCTTCTTCGACCCTAGCCAGAAGAGGGAAGTATTAGCTTCGCGTTGGTTCTATTTGAGATTCATTTCATCATCGTTTACCCTCTTTTCTTCGCCCCTACTTTTTGCAAATCATCATAGATTTCTGGTTTTCTGCTACAACTTCGTGACGGGGGCGTGTTCTTCAAGCCGGGGTGGAGTTATGTTGCATCCTCTTCATCCTCCTTCGACTCCAACTTGAAGAGGGGAGTATTAGCTTCGTTTTGATTATATATGTGCCCTATTTCTCTCATCTTTTCCCCCTCTTCCAAGCCTAAACTTTTCAGGTTTCACCATTCTGTTCTGCCAATCTGAAACCCAGATTTCATGCGAGAGGGGCACGTTTGTGTCACCGGGGCGAGGCCATGGTGTGCCACTGATCATTCTTTTCAAACTCCAGTATCTTAAGGGAAGTATTCTCTTTGTTTTCCCCCATTTTGGGCTCATTATCTCGTCCTCTTCATGTTTATTTTTATCCACCACTTTGCACTTTCACATAGTTTTCACACTTTAAGTCTCTTTTCTACCCTATTCTGCACCTTCTGTTTTCTTGTGTTTTCTTCCCCATTTTTCACTGTTATCTTCCCCATTTTTAACCCTTCTTTTTTCCCTAGTTTCACCACAACATTCTCATCTTTCCATAGCATCCTTTCTTTCCCTTTTTGGTGACTTATTCTCTCAGTTATTCATCGTTCTTTGAGTCAATTTTATGCACTATTCTACATTTTCTGCATTGTTTGCATTTTTTTGCCAAATCTCCGGTGTCATAACTTTCTGTCCAGACTTCCTTTTGACGTGATTCTTGTTCCTGCTTGTTTACCATACTAAAGTCTTCTGTCATCCCAATTTTCACCCAGTTTGGATTTCGTTTGCCCTACTGTTTTCATCAGTCTTTGTAGCCTGTTTGCATAGTTTGCATAGTTTCTCTTGTGACATGCACTTTTGCACCTTGTTTATCTATGTTAATCATGTCATATTAAATCAATTTATTCATGTTAGTCTCATCACAATATACACACCTATTGTTTACACCCTTCCATAGGTGTTAAGAACTCTTCCCCGGTAAGTTTGCCCTCAATCTTTCATGCTACTTTATGCACTTGGGGAGATTTCTACACTTAGCATTTTCTAATGGATTTTACGTCTTGTGTTGTCTTTATTTCGTAGGAAAGTATGGAAAGTGAGGCCCTTACCTTCTAGCCGACTGGAAGGTGAAGAGAGTGTTGTGCCCCTGTGGTCATTTGAGTCATCTTGTGGTCACTTGGGTCATTCGACATCATCATGTGGTCATTTGAGTTATTTGATATTCTTGGTTTTGATAATGGCTAAACACTATAAGTCATTGATGTTTTACCACTCTTATATGACTAAACTACTTGATGTTCTTTCATGACAGATATTCTAAGGAATGGAGTGGAGATGGCAAAAGTGAAAGCTCAATGATTGAGCCCTCGCACGCGAATCGACCTGGGCGGTTAGGTCGCGGGGGTCAAGAGGGTAGCGCCCCTTGCGGGGGTTTCCGGGGGCGGAGCCCCCGGAACAATAATTTGATTATAGGAGCGATATAATCAAATAGAAATCTTCGAGACTGTCAAGGTTGTTGCCACAAATGAGAACGGGTTGCTAAAGGACTTAAGCAACGGAGCTAAATGATTAATGGACTAAACCGGGGTAACCCTGGTTCTGCCCAACTGGCGGTCAACCGCCAGCCCAGGGGCGGTTGACCGCCCCTGCCAGCAGCCAACTGCTTGCACGATTCTCAATAGCGATCGACCGCCAGCCCAGTAGCGGTCGATCGAAAATTCCAGGGACCATCTGTCTACAGGGTTTCTCAATAGCGGTCGACCGCCAGCTTCTGCAGGTCGACCGCCAGCCCCGAGCCATCAATTGTTGACTTTATTTTCCACTTGAGAAGGGCCATTCTCCATGGATTTCTTTAATCCTAAAGTCACCCAATCACCACAAAATGTGGATCTGGTCTGGGGGATGTCCAAGGACATTCAAAGGTTATAAAACACATGCAAGAGGGTTAGAAACCCTAGTTGATCATTTGGGAGATCAAAGGAGGTTGCAAGGGTGTGTTCAAGGGAGAGGAGTTCGAGTACTGTAGCGGTGAACAGTACTCCGGGAAGAAGTTCTTCACCAAATCCTCAAGTGATTCGAGCTACTTCAGTAGGAGATCAACCCCAAGCCAAGTGAAGATAAAGCTGCAACCATCATCCTCTTCCTCATCTCAAGGTGATCCAAAGAAGCACATTCTCAAGGGAGATCAAATCTGCATCCTCCATCTTCTTCATCAACTCAAGGTGATCCAAGGAAGACCATGTCACAAGGAAGAAGATACCATTGATGAATCAGATTCAAGCTTCAACAATCTCAGACAAGATCTTTTCTCTTTGAGCATATTTCACATCTTTTTTGAGTGTTTTCATATCTTGTTCTCTTTCCATTTCATTCAAACATTTGAAACGGAAGATCGTCCCTACCGGTGGTTAGTAGGAAGGCAATGGGAGGTCTTTTCGATTTGCGGTTCAGTTCATGACACTAGTGGATCCTCACCGGATTTGGTGAGGGGTGGACGTAGGACTGGGGATTCAATCCGAACCACCTTAAAATCTCGTGTTGTGGTTTGCTTGTGCAATTGCTTTGTGTTAGATGCATGCTTAGATTCTATATCTATATTACGTAATCATCTTGCTAAGCAAATCATTTGTGTCCTTCGTTAAGCTAGTTATATTCTACTGCTATTATCATCATCTAGCTTTAAAGAGGGTTGCATTACGAAAAGAGGGGCAGATCTATTCACCCCTCCCCTTTATATCCGCTATCCACTACTCAACAAAGAGGTAATCCATATTGGTTCCCGCCTCCTTTATATTGAGCACGGTCATCTTCTCTTTTTCCACGGTATACAATGCGCACATAGTCTTCTTTCACATTCTTTAGTGTTGTCTTTCCTTGGTGGCGATCACAGTATTCCTACACATCTTTTATCGCCTTTGCCTTGCTGTATGATCATGCTACCACATTCACATAGTCACATGCTCATGATGTTCACTTGATTGGCACATTATGTTATCACTTATACACATATGCTTGTTCATGTGACTTGGGATGCCACGTTCTATGTTTCTACAGCCACACTAAGGAGCACAACAGTTCTGGATTTGATCCATGAACTGATACAAACAACATATCTTCAATGGTAGCTCCGACTGCTCTCAAATTCTCCTTCAATTTACATATCTGGAACTGCTCTCACTCTTCTTCTCAACTACGGCTCTTTCTCTCACTTTCTATGCCTTCTCTTCTTCGATAATCACTCCCCTTTTCTTTTTCACACTCTCTCTTTTCCTTTGAACTATCCTCACTGATTTTTCTCTTTGGATCTCTCTTCCTTTTCTTTTCTTTTCACGATTGCCTCTCTCAACGTCAGTAATGGCAGCAGCTTCAGCCCCTCTACTCATTTTTCTGTAGAGGATGGGGCGACTTTTTATAGAATAGAGCCTCCGAAAATGGATGAGGCAAATACCTAGTGAAATCTCATTGGTCCAGCTGGCTATAGAATATTCTTCCTATGAAAACCTCTAAAAAAGCATGTCAGATCTTCTCGGATCATGTGCCACTTTGTTGTTGGAGCGAGCTACCTAATCGGGTCCAGTTTTAAATAAATTACCTGAGTTCAGATCTTCAGACTTTTTAGCGTATGAACATCTGCATCGACCTTATTGGCAGATTTGAAATTTGCTGCATCAACCTTGTGTTGTCGAGATGTGTTGAGATGCATCGACCTTATAGGCATAGCATCTTCAGCTGCTTCGACCTTATAGTAGGCTTGAAATAGCTGCACCGACCTTTATTCTGATCATAATTGAGGTGCATCGACCTTGCTTCTGAAATGCTTTAGTGCACCGACCTGCCTGATCAAGGAATGCTGATGTGCATCGACCTGAGTGTTATTAGCTGATACTATTGCATTGAGCCAGTGTCTTAGACTTGACTTCTTTGACCATCCCTGTGTCGAGGAAGTACTCAGCTGCATCAACCTGATCGAGGCGAAGATTTAAGATGCATCGACCTGATGCATGTGTAGATGCAGGGTGCATCGACCTTTCTCTTCTCAGCATACAGACATGAACTTCAATTCTTAGATGCATCGACCTGATCAGTTGCTACTTTAGTGCATCATCCTGATGTATAGACTTCAATTCTTAGTTGATCTCTTTAGTGTGTCGGGCGTGTACTCAAATGCGTCGTGGCAGAACACTTGGTGCTTGCACTTTACAAACTTCCATATTGAGATTCTAACTGATATGTCGAGGCATGTGTTGTAGATGCGTTGAGGCAGAATTCTTCCTTGAGGTGCACCGAGGCACCCCATTACTACGTCGAGGCAATCTCTTCATATTTGCTTCTATGACCAGCACTGCATCGAGGCAGTGCCTAGCTGCATCGACCTGATACCCTTGCTCAGTCAGAGTATGTTAACCTGCTCTTTCAGTTTCACTAATCTCTTCATGACTTTGACTTAACATTTTGCCGTATTATTAGAGCTTGTTCTGTGGAGAATTCAACACACATCTTCTACCTATAATCAGATCATCTTAAAAGCTATTATCTTAGCAAAAATGCAATGTATCACATCCATCAATATTTGGCATCATTAAACCATATTAATATCATGACATTATCAAAATCACATAAATGCATCATCAACACATCTGACATCATGCTTAGATAAGTCATAGTGTTTGGCATCATTAAAACCACATGGGTACAACAATCTCATCCTTTTTGATGATGGCAACACTATGAGTCATGAAACTACATACTGTCATGAAACTACATGCTGACTCATATCTCAAACCATTCTCCCCCTTTGACTTCATCAAAAAGCAAGTAATAGTTTGAAAAAAAATAGTGGAGAAAAATGCAAAGCATGCATTGATATGATTGAAATAAAAACTATTCTCCCCCTTTTCCACACAACCGAGAACTCCCAGACACTGCAAATGATGTATATGAAGTATGCAAGAGGATGCAATACATCACACAAAGAGTAATGACCCACAAAACTATTCTCCCCTTTTGACAACATCAAAAAAGAAGAAACATTAAGCGGATCATGCAGAACATGTAAACTATTCTTCCCCTTTATTCTAGAAGGATGTTGATGAGGCAATCTCCCCCCTGACAGAACATAGGGATTGGAGTTGATGAAATGATCAGAAAATATCAGCAAAAACATAGGGACATTTATGGACAATTCAGGCAATGAGAAAATGACTCAAGAAATAGTGCAGTTTGTAGAAGATATCAACCAGTAGAATCTGAAATAATGCAATCAGTGAAGGGTTGAGAGCAAGCAAAGAGTTTTCTGCAGAGTAAAGTTGAGCACAAGAAATCAGACTAAAGGCCCAAATGATCAAATGATTCAAGAAAGTTTTCAATGAGTTACCATTATCATAAGTCTATAAATAAGCATATTTCAGAATCTTCAATTATAAGGGTCATGAAGGAATCTTTATTGAGCAGCATGGTTTAAATATAATGTATTTAGAGATATCCAAAATAAACTTTCTGTACTCATATCTGAAATCAATTTTAATAAAAGCGAACCATGCCTTCATGTTAACATCTAGTTTAACCTCCCTCCATCTCAATCATTCAATTTTAATGACTACTTTAGGGGTTACATAAGGTAGTATAGAGATTAAACATCCATGAATGCAATTGAATTTATCTATGGTTTCAGAAATTTTTTTGTTGCAATTTTTTTTCAGATTTCTCCTTTTATGCAGCATCAATTTTTCATAGCAATATTTTTCAACAGCAATCGAGTTTAGTGAACACTTTGTAACTAGAGGATACACGTTGTTCAGACGCTAGTATCCCTAAGCACTTAGTATGACTAACTGTCATGCCTCACATTGAATAAAGATAACTAGGGCACTTCATAACATAGGTTGACTCCATTTCTTTGATGAAGGACCCAGTTTCTCGGTGCAACTTAACCATTGCTCTGCCTTAAACTTTCACATATTTTTCATCAATTTTCAGCAGAGATAACTATGACACTTCATGACACAGTCCTTTAGACATGGTTTCTCGGTGACCAAGATCATTGCTCTGACCATATTTTACTTTCAGACATTCCTCAGAACAATCAAATGTTTAAGAACAATACTCGCATCATGTATCTCAACCAAAGTAAGCCATGATTTTAAAAAAAACTTTTAGATTTCAGAAGATCTTACAAGATACAACATGAATCAACTGGTTAAAGTTTATTAAAATGATTGTTTGAGATATTTTCAAGATGTTCATAACCAAACTTCAAGAATTACATGAAACTTAAACCACCTGAAATTTTCAGACATTCATATATCCGTATAATAAAAGATTCCTTTTTAATAGAAGGTTTTCAGATTTATGATCAAGGTTCACACATTGAAATGTTCCCAAATGATAGTCAAGACAAACGAATTTCTGAAGCAGCCAATTCAACAAGCAGTACAGAGCACTTAGCATGAATAAGAGTAATTTATGTAGCAACTGAATCCAAGATGGTAGCTGACAGAGAGTAAAGTGAGATAGGCTTCAGAAAATAGCAGAATTAGCAATTCAGGTGACCTTCTCAGAATGAGTTTAAGATAATTAGCCCATCTCAACAAATGCAAGAGCAATAGACAACAGATGTCAAGGCTAAGAATGTGATGAACTCTTACAGATTTCATAGCAGATATGAGTGGAAACCAGACTACAGCTGAAATCAAACGGATTTTTCAAAAATAGCTGGGGACAGCCAAATCAACCTGAACTAGCAATAGGTCGTCATGTGGTTCAATCAAAGAGTTCAAAGAGCTGAGATGAATTTCACTTCATATGTAGCACAGAGTATTAATCAAACAGATCACAGCCAAGATAGCAGCTCTCAAATTGAAGATGGGAGTTTCAGTTGACCAAAATGGGAATTTTGGTCGACCGAACTAGACAGAATGGAATTATGAGGCATAGACCAGATGTCAGTCATGCAGTTCAAAATTTTGTTATATGCTCTCCCCTTGACAATATATGAATGAGCTAGCAAGAAATGTATATGTCAGAGTGAGAAGAATGACATACATGAATGATGAGCACTTATGAGCTCCCCCTATCTGAATGCATTGAATTCAATCTTTATTTTGGTATATTAAATATGAATGACATGCAATTAACACCATGTATGCATCTGCATTGACTCCCCCTAATTGAATGCATTGAACCATCATATGTGAAATGAAGACCATGCAGGGGAACATTTAACTAAGCTCATGACTGACTAAATTTGTCTATATGCAATTTGACCAAGGGTACCAGGCGGAGGACTTAGATCCTAGGATCACCTCTCGCATGGTGAAAGCTTCCAGACATGTTTAATATGTCCTCATTCATACCACCATTTATTATACCATAAAGTCATGCATGAAGGTACATCACTAATATAGTACAGTCCTATATGCAATGCACATATGACTGTTGGCTAAGCACATGTGTATGCAGATGAAAATTGTATGCAACAGATTTTGTGTAAGATATGCCTTATGATACATGCAGACATCAATCATTTGCAATTCAGATTTTCAATCTGCAAAATGAATTTCCATCACTAGCAGGTTTGTGAATTCCTCTTCAATCATTCACTCAGTTGGAACCAATTAAACAAATGAACAACTGAGATTAATCTGACAGATCAAACATGAAATGCAATTCATCCTCAACTTAATGTATGCTTAAGTAAATCAGCAGTGACTCATGAAAAACAATGCAACTGACATATGGAAATTGTATGTACATCATGTGTCTAATGAGCATGCAAGATTTCAGATGCAGGTATGGAAGTCTATTCAACTCAAACTACTCAACCAGAGTCATTCAATTCAGATTAAACATGAATATGCATGAATCTTAATTTGCAGATGATGTGTACACTTTCAGAAGTGGGTTGTTCATGGTTTGAACAAAAACAATTAAAGTGGATGAATGCATGAATTTCTAACAAACAGATTCAACACATGATATGCAACAATTTGAGATGAATTATTGAAAATCAAATATCAAAATCAGTAAAATGCAGAAATGGGGTTTTACCAAACTTCATGTGCCTTCATTTTATTGACCCCTTTTATTTCCTTCTTCAAGGCACACCTACAAAATAGATCTCACTTTGAATTTTTGGGTACCCAAGATTTCTTGGGTCTTGAACTATCAGTGGCACCTCTAGAGGGTGCTCTCCACATTTTCTGAGCTTTCAAATCATCAAACAACATTAAAGAGCAATTGTTCATAGAATGCCCAATTTGACCGCAGTAATGGCAAGAGACGACTGGTTTTGTGTTCTTACTATGCATGTTAGCATGAACATGGAATCTATAACCACGAGCATGAACATTTCTATTTTTAGTAGAAAAGTTTGTCTCTTATAATCTGCCAGCCAGCAACTAGCAGCATTGTGGCTTGGTTTGCCACATTCAAAATAGACAGAGGACTTTCCTTTAAAATTAAATTCATTTATATCGACAGCATTCTATTTTGTAGTGAATCTAACAGGTTTAGAGTGGACTTTTCTCTGGGCATGCCAGTAGTGGGCAGCAATGTGGCCCATCTTGCCACAACAAAAACATTGAATCCTCTTTTTCTGAACATTAGGATGTTTCCTAGTATGAAAATTTCTAGCATGCATCCTACCAACATTTTGTTCATCATTTTTCATTGTTAGGCAATCATGCATCAGATGTCCATACTTCCCACAATAGAAACATGAGACATAGTTTTGTTTTGAAGCATGGGGTATTGCATGGGAGTTCTTGGCATGCATATTAGACTTGCTGAAAGTCTTTTTCTGAGTTTTATTATTCTATTTCAGAATGTTCTTTTGTTCTTGCATTTCTTGATTTTCAAGCTATTTCACTTGAGATGTGGTGGCTACATTTGATGCTTTTACAAATGATGTCATTAGCTTATTTTCGAAAGCTTTCTTGTTAACATTATTGTAGCCCAGCCCTTCTTTTTGAACATTTACCTTAACTCCTAGCGGCCTATTCAAGTTTTCTTGGCCAGTAACAAATTTAGACAATGAGTTCTTCAAATCCTGAATTTCATTTTCTAGAGATGTAATGTCTATCTCATAACTAACAATCTCTTGTTCACTACAATTAACACATTCACCCAACACTTTGTTTGCAGTTTTGTATTCTTCGATCTCCTTTTCAAGCTCAACAACTTTTTCAAATTTGTCTGTATAGATAGTTTTCCCTTTTTCAAGAATCATTAATCTATCAGATAATGTGATGTTTAGATATTTCAATTTCGCATTTTCTTCCTTAAGCTTATCATTTTGAATTAGCTCACTGATTAATAATTGATCGTCAGAGATGACTTCATGTCTCCTTTTACATTCAGAGCTTTTCTTTAGATCCTTTTGGAGTTTTTCAATATTTTTCTATAGCCCCATATTCACATACTTTATTGCATCAGATTTTTCAACAATCAAATTCTTCTCAACTTCAAGTTTCCTGAATTTTTCTTCATTTTATTCAACGGATTTTACGAGAGATCCATTTTCAGATTTCAACATATTTAGTTCTTAGTTAACACATTCAATATCTTCCAACAATTTTTAATTCTGAACTGGATTAATGATAATAATCTGGTCATTATTAGTTGAGCTAAGTTTTTCTTCTAGTTCAGAAATCTCATTTGCAAGTTCTTGAATTTCATTTTTTAATAATCCAATTTATTTCTTATACACATGAACATCAGATAAGTAGTCATCATAAGATAGATTCAGTTTCAAACAATTTTCACATGAAGAATTTGAACTATTCAGACCAATTGTCTTTTCCAACTTTTTGTATTGTTTTCTTAATTTTCATGTGTTTCTATTAAATCAGCATATGGATCTTGCCAATCATCTAGAGAAAAATTATCAAATGGATTTACCTGATCATCTTCCTCCTCTTCATTTTGGTTGCTGCTTTGATCACTTTTATCTGCCATGAGACATTCGTCTTCATTTCCTCGGTTGGTAGTCTTCAGTTTATCCAAGATGTCTTTTGCAGACCTGCACTTATAAAGACAAGAATGGAATGCCTTGTTAGTAGCTGCCTTCATTAAATCTAATGCTCTAAGATTTTCAAAATTCCTAGATCTATGTATGTCTGTCCACTTAGACCTGTCCTTCGGCAGTCTATGTGGACCTTGAGTGATTAGTTTCCATAGATCAGGATCAATCAATTTAACATAGCTATGCATGCTAGTGAACCAGGAATCAAAATTAAAACCATTGAAAATCGGTGGATGAGCCATGGAAATCAATTCAAACACAATTCAGGCAATAGATTGAGCACCGAAAAAAATGCACCTAAAACCAGCAGGATCCTCTGCAGATCATTGGATTTGGTGAATCAGAACTCGCTCTGATACCAATTGATAGAATCGGTGGTGCACTGATATAGATCCAGAGGGGGGGTGAATGGGTCTTTCTACAAATACTACCCAATTAAAAACTTTGCTCTCTGGAAATGAGACCAGTACATACACCACAGTTCGAATGCTTAACACACACTGCACACCAAACGAAAAAAAGTGATAACAAGTAAGAACAACTTTCAAGCACTTGGTGTGTGGAAACGTATGCACAACAAAAAGAGAAAGTCTTATGCCAGACAACGTTAGTTGACACCCAATAAGTCCATGATGCAAAGACTTTGATCTTAAACAAACCTTTGAAGGGAAGCAAGAAGACAAGGAGCAAACCCACGAAGCAATCCACTGCACACTAGATTTTTAGGTGGTTCGATCTCAAACCAGAGATCTACGTCCACCCCTCATTGAACCTAAGTGAGGCTTCCCTTGCACCAAGCAAGAAGTAGACTCAATCTGCAAAACAATCGCTGCCTAGTGGCTTGAAGACCTGAGGGAGACAAATCCCTCAACATCGATCTTGTAACCCACAAGATCTGACCACCACTGCTACACGCAGTGATCGAAGAGACCCACTCTCCCTTCTTCTGCTACCACAGAAGAACACAATGAGCAACACCCCGTTGCTCACCACCCAGAGGACATGTCCTCTCTTCCTCTGATAAACAGAGAGAATACCGGAGATTGCTCTCCCAAGGAACACCCGATTCTTAGATAAGATATCAAAAGGGCTAGAACGAAAATGAAAAACAAACAACAAGAACAAAACAAAAAGAAAAGGATGTAGCTTCTAAGGAGCACATTATTTCTGGATTTGATCCACGAACTGATACGAACAACAGATCTTCAATGGTAGCTCCAGCTGCTCTCAAATTCTCCTTGGATTTAGATATCTGGAACTGCTCTCACTCTTCTTCTCAACTATGGCTCTTTCTCTCACTTTCTATGCCTTCTCTTCTTCGATAATCACTCCCCTTTTCTTTTTCACACTCTCTCTTTTCCTTTGAACTCTCCTCATTGATTTTTCTCATTGGCTCTCTCTTCTTTTTCTTTTCTTTTCACGATGGCCTCTCTCAATGTCAGCAATGGCAGCAGCTTCAACCCCTCTACTCATTTTTCATTAGAGGATGGGGCAGCTTTTTATAGAATAGAGCCTCCGGAAATTGATGAGGAAAATACCTAGTGAAATCTCATTGGTCCAACTAGCTATAGAATATTCTTCCTCTGAAAATCTCTAAAAAAGCGTGTCAGATCTTCTCGGATCATGTGCCACTTTATCGCTGGAGCGAGCTACCCAATCGGGTCCAGTTTTAAGTTAATAACCTGGAGTTCGGATCTTCAGACTTTTTAGCATATGAACATCTGCATCGAACTTATTGGCAGATTTGAAATTTGCTGCATCGACCTTATAGGCATAGCATCTTCAGCTACTTCGACCATATAGTAGACTTGAAATAGCTGCACCGACCTTTGTTCTGATCATAACTGAGGTGCATCGACCTTGCTTCTAAAATGCTTTAGTGCTCCGACCTGCCTGATCAAGTAATGTTGATGTGCATCGACCTGAGTGTTATTAGCTAATATTGCTGCATCGAGGCAGTGTCTTAGACTTGGCTTCTTTGACCATCACTATGTCGAGGCAGTACTCAGCTACATCAACCTAATCGAGGTGAAGATTTAAGATGCATCGACCTGATGCATGTGTAGATGAAGGGTGCATCGACCTTTCTCTTCTCAGCATACAGACATGGACATCAATTCTTAGATGCATCGACCTGATCAACTGCTGCTTCAGTGCATCATCCTGATGTGTAGACTTCAATTCTTAGTTGATCTCTTTAGTGTGTTGGGGCATGTACTCAGATGCGTCGAGGCAGAACACTTGGTGCTTCCACTTTACAAACTTCCAGATTGAGATTCTAACTGATGTGTCGAGGCATGTGCTGTAGATGCGTCAAGGCAGAATTCATCCTTGAGGTGCACCGAGACGCCCCATTACTGCGTTGAGGCAATCTCTTCATATTTGCTTCTATGACCAGCACTGCATCGAGGTAGTTCCTAGCTGCATCGACCTGATACCCTTGCTCAGTCAGAGTATGTTAACCTACTCTTTCAGCTTCATTGATTTCTTCATGACTTTGACTTAACATTTTGTCTAATTCTCAGAGCTTGTTCTGTGGAGAATTCAACACACATCTTCTACCTATAATCAGATCATCTTAAGAGCAATTATGTTAGCAAAAATGCAATCTATCACATCCATCAATGTTTGGCATCTTTAAACCATATTTGTCATGCCCCGAGCTTTTAATACATCGGAAGGAATTTCGGGAACGTGAACAGGCGGCAAGGTAAGCCTCTCGCAAGTAAGAAAATCAGAGAGCAAGATAAACACATAAAAGTAATTACACAAGTAACTAATCTAAAAATCTGCTTTATTCATAATAATGATCCAAATGTACATAAGATCATGACTTTTAACATCCTTTGACTCAAGAAAATAGAAAATTACAATGTGACTCAACTCGACACTAGATAACTATGGCTCCTCTCGTTCAAATAGATCATCAATCGATCTCGGACCCGCTACTAGCATAAACCGAATCCGATCCACTCGTATTTCCTAAAAAGTCAAGAAAATTGGTATGAGCACACTTGACTAGTAGGTATTTTCATATCAACATGAAGGTAATATTTAAGTGATTAATATTTTAGCTCTAGAATTTGGGTAACAATGAGAATGCGGTAAATAAGCAATGTAATCCCAAAGTAATAGACTCAAAACATGATCGAGTATATGAACAAGTAAGATTCAACCATGTAGATGTAAGTTGGACTTTCATGAATAAGAATGTACGAGCATGTAACTAGAAAGTACACAACCTTGTAAAGGCTATGTACTAGAAAGTCATTAACAAGCATGTAAAAGAGCCTCGTTGATTTCACTCATTTATAAGAGAAACTACTCCCAGTGCAATGCGATGCCAGTATCATCGTACCCCATGGTTTATAGCATGTTTCCGACCATCGTCCGTGGGGGCTAGCATGGAGCCCTTGGAAATAATATGTGCTCGATCTTGCATCTTCAAGTTATAAATCCAGCTACTTCCACGAGATTTAACAATAAAGTATGCCCAATAATGTAACAAGTTCAATGGTAGTTTCATTATACAATATCAAGGTAAGAATGCTTCTAGTAAGAATATGGAAGTTCAAAGATTTGAGTTAGAACTAGGTTATGCTATGAAGAAAATTTCGGCAGCATAACGACATATTCATTTCTTTTCATAAATTATAAATATCTTAATTGACAAGTGTTAAGTTCCAAGCAATCATCAGACCAGCTAGGAACTTGGAAAACCCAACACAAAGGTCAAACCTCGGGTTAGACAGGATCAGGAATAAAGCGGTCGTTTACTAAACCATTTCATGCAGAGAGCGATCAGAGTCTAGACCGTTTAATGAATAGAGTCGACGCATGAAAAAGAAGTGTTGACGCAGTGAAACCTTCTAGAGCCATGCGGTCGTGGCAGCGCCAATTCGTATCTTTTAGCGGTCTGCTGAATGGTCGCTAACAGAATCTGGCGGTCGTCCATAGGGCCGCTAAGGTCCAGAACACATAAAACACCAGTAAGTGCTTTATAGACAATTGGCTTTGATGGTACAACTGCGTCCTAGTGAGAATCGCCGGCTCGCGGAGTCTTACGGAGGCCTTGAAACATAATCCCCTTGTCCGACAGAAGGAATATCTGGCGGAGAGGTTCATAAGTCCAAGAAGTGTGCCTATACATGCAAAGTGTAACTAATGGTCACATACCGGAGTATATGTCATGTACTTATGAAAATGACTCAAGAGATGAGAGTGGATCGTGTGAAAATAGCGATCAAACAACGTTCTAAATACCACCATGAATCATGTTTCATAAGGGGAAATATTTAATTACAAAACTATAACATTTAGGCATGAAATTACATGATAACGAAAATAACGTTTAAAATCATGCACATGATGAAACAAGGTATTTAACAAAAAAATAAGACATAATTTTTGATGATAAATAATAAAATTATAGAGTTACTAATATGCGATTTCAATAAGGCTCAGACTAGTCCACAGAACTTGATAATGGTCATGGACTGGCCGCCTATATGTGAAAAATGGTCTTGCGATAGGCCGCTTGTTGCATTAAGCGGTCACTTCATGGGACGTTTCTGTCTGACGGACAGAAGTTGTAAAATAATGAAATATAACGCTAACATAGGGCATGTCATGCATGGGAACAATGTAAAACATGTAGTAAAGTATGCTAGAAGGTATTTAGGCCATGAACATGCATTGGTTGTAAAAAATAGACAAGAAATTTCTATTATTATTTCATTAGGGCTAGGTGCATGTATGGAATATGAACTTACTGCGCAGTCTCAATGAAACAAAAAATACTCCACGTAAAATGTATGAAATCAACTGAAAATTATAGGATTATATTCCTAACATCATGTTTAAGCTGTTCATGAGATAACCTACCTCTAGATAGAGCTCTAAACTTCGAATTTCGGGCTGGAAGTTGACTCTAGTTCCTACTCGTTCTGAACCGAACCAGCAACTTCGTCGGCTTCTAACTTATGATCCTCTTCGCCTATGACCACGAAACATTGAAGGTAAGAAGAGGGTACTACAAGGAAAAAATAGTTCTAAAGAACCCCTAACTAATTACTTCATTTAGAGCTTCTAATTTGCTACTCAAATTGGCGCGGTCGCACATGTTCCTGGGTTGCTTGTACCGAACCAGTGACTTTGCAAGCTTCTATCTTTCTGATAGCTTGACCTCCTAAGATAAAATTTTGAGAGTAGTTAGTTCTTACTATTATGAACAAAATACTCTAAAGAACCTACCTGAAATAATGTCTCCTTACCTTAGTTCCACGCGAGCCAAAAGTAAGGGTCACGCATGTGAAACCTTAGGTCTATTTATAGGGTTAGCTAGGGTTTTGAGGATGGGAATGAACCTAGAGTCCTATTTAGGGTTCTAATTTGATCCTCAAGCACTCTAGACTCTTCTAACGAAGGGATATCATCGATCCTAGGTGATTAGGATGCCAAAGTTCCCATCTTTTTATGTCTTCCTCATTTCACGGAATCTGCAGAGAGTAGCGGTCCAGTTGGGACCGTTTATTGCCTTAAGCGGTCACCCGATAGAACGTTTATATCCTTTAGCACCGAATTTCAAATTATTCAAACTCTTTGTTATATATCTGTTGATTTATCTGATAATTGGTATACTTATCCTCTAAATTTCGTAAATAACCTATTTTAGGCTTCTAGAATGTGGGCCAAACCTTGTGGGCTTGGTTTTGGGTCATTTGAGCTTATTTAAAAGGGCTTGATCAACCAATAAGTATTGGGTCTTATTATATTACTTTAATTAACCCAAATTCTTTTAATAGTCTATTAATTTCTAGAAGAATCTAAGAAAATCAAATAATATTCTTAAAAAATCCAAAATACTATATATAAAATTTCAGGGCGTTACACCCTCCCCCACTTAAGAGAATTTGGTCCCCAAATTAAAGGTATGGATTTTATGGAAAGTGTACTTACAGTTGAATAAATCGGGAAATCTCATGCGCATAGCTTCTTCTGTCTCCCATGTTGCTTCATGTGGATAAAATTTGGTCCACAAGACTTTAACCATGGGAATGGTTTTATTCCGAAGTTGACGTACTTCTCGTGCAACTATTCTGATTGGCTTTTGCTCATACATCAAATCTTTTTGAATTCCAGATTATCATAAGTGATAACGTGGAATGGATCATAAATATATTTCTTTAACATAGAGACATGGAATACATCATGAACTCCAGCCAGCTGTGGAGGCAATGCTAGACGATATGACACTTCTCCCACTCTTTCAAGAATTTCAAAAGGGCCAATGAATCTTGATGTAAGCTTGCCTTTAATACCAAACCTGCGAATACCACGACTAGGGGAAACCTTGAGAAATACATGATCTCCCACTTGAAATTCCAAGTCTCGTCTTCAATTATCAGCATAGGACTTTTTTCTATCTTGGGCCATCTTGAGTCTTTCTCTTATCCCTTTCACCTTGTCGGTTGTATCTCGAACAAGATCAAGGTCTATAATTTGTCTTTCACCGACCTCTTCCCAACATACAGGTGTACAACAACTCCTTCCATATAATACCTCAAATGGTGCCATTTGAATGCTAGCTTGGTAGCTGCTGTTGTAGGCAAATTTCACAAGAGATAAATGATCGTGCCAGCTTCCACCGAAATCTATGACACATGCCCTTAGCATATCTTCCACTACTTGATTGGTCCTTTCAGTTTGTCCATCAGTTTGTGAATGAAACGCAGTGCTAAAATTCAACCGGGTTCCCAAAGAATAATGTAGCCCCTTCCAGAATTGTGAAGTAAAGCGCGGGTCTCGATCAGAAATAATGGTGACAGGGACATTATGTAATTTAACAATCTCTTTTATGTATAAAGCCGTCAAGATATCCACAAACCATCGGCTTTTAACAGGTAGAAAATTAGCCGATTTTGTTAAACGGTCCATGATCACCCATATTACATCATGTCCACCTCTTGATTTAGGCAGTCCCATGATAAAATCTATTCCTATACTCTCCCATTTCCATTCCGGGATTTCCTCGGGATGTAGTTTTCCAGCAGGCCTTTGATGTTCTGCCTTAATTTGTTGACACGTAAGGTAACGTGACACATAGTCTGCTATCTCTCTCTTCATGTTGGGCCACCAATAATTTCTTTTAAGATCTTGATACATCTTGGTAGCACCAGGATGAACAGTATACTTAGATTTGTGAGCTAATTCTAAGATCATCTTCTTAGTATCAGCATGATCCGGAATACAAATATGACCTCGAAACAATAACCTCCCGTCATTTGTAATGGAGAAATCCGGTCGTTGTTCCATATCAGCCTTCATCTTCACTAATACACGGTCATTCTCTTGTAACTTTACTAGATCTTCAATCTTCTTTCTTCATATCAACGTCTACATTCAACTGAGAAATTTTAGAAATAAGATTTGTCATACCTTTCAAACTTGATAGCTTTCCCATCGGTTTTCTGCTGAGCGCATCGGCAATAGCATTTGCCTTGCCAGGACGGTATTGAATAGAAAAATCAAAGTAATTGAGATACTCCAACCATCGCCTTTGCCTCATATTCAACTCCTTTTGAAAAAGAGGTATTTCAGGCTCTTATGATCTGAATATACAGTAAATTTCTCCCCATAAAGATAATGACGCCAAATTTTTAAGGCGAATAAGACTGCAACCAGCTCCAGATCATGAATAGGGTAATTCTCCTCATGTCGCTTTAATTGTCTTGAAGCGTAACAAATTACCTTGCCATTTTGCATGAGTACGCACCCTAGGCCAATACCGAATGCATCTGTATAAACTTCAAATCCACCACCTTCAACAGGTAAAGCCAGTACAGTTGCCGTGGTGAGATGTTCCTTAAGGGCCAACAAACTTTCTTTGCATTCCTGTGTCCACTCGAAAGGATTTCCCTTTCCAGTAAGTCTTGTCAAAGGAGCACCATCTTGGAGATATCTTTGATAAATCGCCTATAGTAACCAACCAGCCCAATGAAACTCCAAACTTCAAATACGGTGTTCGGTCGGCTCCAGTTCTTAACCGCTCAACTTTAAAAGGGTCTACGGTAATGCCTTCTTTAGAAATAATGTGGCCAAGAAAAGAAACCTCCTTAAGCCAAAATTCACATTTGTTCAACTTAGCATAGAGTTGGTGTTCTCGTACGGTTTGCAAAATAATCCTTAGATGTTCCCCGTGTTCCTCCTTTGTTTTAGAATAGATAAGGATATCATCAATGAACACGACCACAAATTGGTCAAGATAAGGCCAGAACACAATGTTCATTAGTTGCATAAATGATGCCGGGGCATTAGTTAACCCGAACGACATTACCACAAATTCATAGTGTTCGTATCTACTTCAGAAAGTAGTCTTGTAAATATCTTCCTCCTTGATCCTCAGTTGGTGATAGCCCGATCTGAGGTCAATCTTAGAAAAATACTCTACGCCAGAAAGTTGATCAAATAGTTCATCAATACGCGACTGTGGGTATTTGTTCTTGATGGTGAGTTGATTCAGCTGCCGGTAGTCGATGCATAACCTGAGGGAACCGTCCTTCTTCTTGACAAATAAGACTGGCGCACCCGAAGGGGATGTGCTAGGTTGAATGAAACCTTTTTCTAGTATCCCTTGAAGTTGCTTCTTTAATTCCTTCAACTCCGTGGGGGACATCCTGTAAGGAGCTATTGACACAGGTGCTACTCCGGGTACGAGTTCAATGGTGAAGTTAACCTCCCTTTTAGGCTGTAAACCAGGCAACTCGGAAGGAAAAATATCAAGAAATTCATGCACTACGGGGATTTCATCTATCTGAATTTCCTTAGATTCGGTAACTATTACAGAGGCAATAAAAGCTTTACATCCTTGCGAAATGAGTTTGCAAGTGTGAAGGGATGAAATAATGGTAGGATGTTTCTGGTATTTGATACCAAGGAAGGAAAATCTTTGAAGACTTGGTTTCTGGAAAGAGATTATCCTATTGCGGCAATTTATATAGGCGTCATGGTCTACAAGCCAATCTACACCTAGGATAGCATCATAGCCCTCCATATCAAGGCATACTAGGTATGCCGGAAGATTATGACCTTCTACAATTACCTCACTATTGGGGAAATAAGTTGTAAGTTTAGTTCCAGGACCTAAGGGTGTGGTAATAGCTAGGTCTGCTGGTAAAGGAACTGATGAAATTGGCAAAGTCTTTGCAAAAGTAGTTGATATAATGAAATGCGAAGCACCAGTATCAAATAACACAAATGCGGGATGTGAATAAATTTTAATGGTTCCTTCCATCAACCCATCATCCTTGGGTGCTTCATCATCATCTAGAATAGCGTTAAGATGAGCATGTCGCTTACGTCCACCGCTAGAAGACTGATCCTTCATAAGGAGGCAATCCGACATGCGGTGCTCCCGACTACCACATCTTAAGCAAGCGTCGAGACACTTCCAGCATTCCTCGGCTGAATGGCCAAATTTGTCACAGAAAGAGCAAGAGTAGTTGTGAGAACCTTTTCTTCTTCTTTAACCTTCTTGTTCTTGCCGTTGCCATACCCGTTACTATTACGGGATCTCTTCTTGTTATCCGGGAGTGGTAGGTGATACTGAATTTTTCCTATTTTCTTCTTCGGCGATCGGACTTCTGGCTCGGCTCCTCCCCTTTGCCTTTGAGTTTGTCAACCTTCTCCAAGGTTCGTTCACACAAGTGTGCCCATTGGACCATTTCTGCATAGGCCTGAATATTTTGTGGGCCAAGTTGCTGAATAAAGATGGGTCACAGCCCGTTCATGAAGCAATTTGCTTTCAGAAGATCAGTGCTCACTAGATGTTGAGCATATGGTGCTAAACAAGAAAATTGTAGTTCACATTATGCTACCATCATCATTATAGTGCCCCAGAATTTATATAATAACTTCTGGATTATTTATATTTTTTTTGGAATTTATTAGAAATTTATAAAGGCTAAATAGACTAATAAAATGATTATTGGATTAATAAGTCATTATAAGGCTCAATCATGTTAAATAATTAACCTAGCCTATTTAAATAAAATCTAAAAGGTTTAAGGACCAAGCCCATAAAGTTTGGCCCATATTCTAGAAGGTTATTTAGCCTATTTACGTATTTTAAGGATAAATACCATTTTTATGGATAATAATATGGATAATTAACGAAAGAGTTTGATTGATGTTGAACTCTGTGCATGTTGGATATAGCGGTCTATCGTGCGACCGCCACAGCCATGTAACGCACCAGTCTTGATGCATTAGATCTTGTCAGTTCCGTGAAAGAAAGAACGAGCAAAAAGATTAGAACTTTGAGATCTTATCTACAAGAGATCAACTTGGGAGAGTTTATAACATTACTAAGGACTCTTAGAGATTAGGTTCTGGCAAATTAAAGACTCCAGAATCAATCTAATCTTCAAAATCTTATAAATAGGACCTAGTTCTGAACTGAGCGACCCTTACTTTTGGCTCGTGAAGAATCAAGGTAAGGAGATATAATTTCGGGTAAGTTTTTTAGAAGATTTTGTTTAGTATACTTTAGACTAATAGTTCTCCAAATTTCATGTTAGGAGATCAAGCAACCAAGGAGATTGAAGCTTCCAAAGTTGCTGGTTCGACCATAGTAACTCAGGATTCAGAGTAAAAGACCCATGAAGATCAAGAGATTAGGATGTCTAAACGAGGTAATTAGAATTCGATCCTTTAGAACTTTTTGTTCACCTTAGTTTCATCTTCTTACCCTCAAAATTTCACATCTTTAGGATAAGATGTTGGAGAGATAGAGCAGCAGGAAGTTGCTAGAAAATTACTGGAAAAGGAGAACTAAGGCACGTCTTTCAGACTCAAATTAGAAGTTTAAAGCTCAGATAAAACTATAGGTTATCTCATGATTGGTAAAAACATCTTGTTAGGGATAAAAACCCTCTGATTGTACTTGATTGCATGCATTATAGACTATGAATTCCATGTTTTAGTGGGTTCATGCATACATACATATTCTTAGCCCTAATCAAAGATCAAAGATATTATCTTGTCAATTTACTGCAACCTATGCATCTAGATGATCTTTACTTTGTTTTGTCATGATTGGGGTAGTTAAACATTTTCAAAACATGACATGGTTTCAAATCATAGTCTTTTTATTTCATTATACTGTTAGCAGGGACTCTGACGCATCATACTTAGACCGTCACAGACTGTAACGGCCTTACGATAAGCCGTCACACCCTC